>JAQPPZ010016514.1:0-1262310 GCA_028583015.1 Wollemia nobilis
GCTAGTCACATTTTGCTAGTCACCTTCTGTCGATCACCTTGTGTCAGTCCCCTTGTGTTAGATGCCTTCTGCCAGTCACCTTTTTTCTAGTTGCCTTGTGTCAATCACCTTTGGCTAGTCGCCTTCTGTCAGTCGCCTAGTTTTAGTCACCTTATGCCAATCGCATTCTGCCAGTCACCTTCTATCAGTCACCTTGTGTCAGTCACCTTTTGTTAGTCGCCTTATGTCAGTTGCCTTCTACCAGTTGTCTTGTGTCAGTAATCTTTTGCCAGTCGCCTTGTGTCAGTCGCCTTCTACCAATCGCCTTCTGCCAGTCACCTTGTGTTAGTCACCTTCTGTCAGTCGCCTTCTGCCAATCGCCTTCTGTCAGTCGCCTTTTGATAATTTTGTTGATACTTGTAGTTGAAAAAAAAAATCGCCATGTTTTGAAAAAATTTCTTCAAAATTTTGAAAAATTCGCCCCACAGTTTATACATTTTTCATGTTGATTCGCCCCAATTTGATAAATACTTTTTCGGTACTACCCCTTATGCATAACCATGGTTTTAATAGATATTAAATATCCTCCTTTTTGTATATGTTATAGATGTTGCCTATAGTATTGTGGTATTATCAACTAGTAATCCACTTAAAACTATTTCTAATATGGTTATATATTATATCTATATAAAGGTTTTATAAATGAAATAAATTATTTTTAATCTTAATTACAAGTAACTATATAGGATATGGAAAATGAGAGGAAATTTTGTTTTAAGTTTTTTCTTTCTTTGTTGAGGTTAGTTACAATTTACTTTACTATTATGGTTATACTAATCCATAAAGGTATTTATTGTGTTTATTATATCATATGTCAAAACATTCTAATATATTTATCCACTCTTGTAGATGATAAGCTTAATAAATTGTATAAGATATTAAAGTCATCTTGTTGTAACAATTTGTACTTTTATCTTAGATGTTGGTATGCAACATAACATAACATCATGTGTATCTCATCCTCGAGGTCTCCTTGGTTACAAAGTAAATAAAACCACTCATATCCATATTTATTTTTAATGCATAGGGAATCAATAACTACCCATCATTATCTACCTTTTGTTTGTTACCATTTTAACCCCTACCCACTCTCAATAAATATGCAATGAACACTCACTTTTAAATACATGAGGTGGACTAAGACCCCTAAGGGAATCTAACTATGGTGGCCCACTAGAAAGCATGTAGTCACAACCAATCGACCTATCCCCTAGGGACTTATTGACTAGTGTTTTTCCACATTCCTATTTCAATTTTAAGATGATAGGAAATAAGTCTAAATTAGGTAATAATTATCTTTTTGCTCTAAGATCTTCTGTTTGAGGTGATTTTGCTCTAAGTTATAGTTGATCATTAGATTAATATCATATTTGTAAACTCTCATGTTTTGTCTAGGATTTTGCTAAAGAATATTTATCATCATAGTTTAGAATAGTTGTAATTTGCTTTTTATCTTGCTTTTGAATGAGATATAGCCTTTTTATGATACCCAATTTAATTCAACACTAAAGGGAGTCATAAAAATATTTTACTTAGTGCAATAAGAGAGATACCATTATATGAAGTATTAATATATAACAATTTAAAAATAATGATATTATATTTTATCAAAAAAAATGCAACAATTCATACATATATCAATTGTAACACCCTAATGTAGCCATGTCATCTATATTTATTTCACTAGGTCAGGCCCATAAGTTAGGATCAATTGCCTTTTGATCCTTACTATAAAAGTATATTTCTAGGAAGAGAATTTACCATCATCCCCATAATATTTTCTTCTATCACTTTTGGTGTATATATGATAATTTTCCTTCTCTAAGTCGCCTATGATACTTTTCCATTTATTAATGGCTTTAATTTACTTCAATGATTTGGACATGAATTTGTTGAATTCAACTTTGACTTGTTATTGTTGATATATCCTCTTATTTTTATTTTAAAATTGTGAAATTTTCTCGTAGAATTGCTATTTTTATAAGTTATTTTGTTACAAGTGGTATAAGAGCAATGATTTTGACTTCCAATTATCAATGAAAATTGAGAGAAAACAATGAGCACCAACATCGAACCTCTTTCAACAAAGCAATGTCTATTAGTTAGGTAATTTCTATCCACTTGTTAAGAATTTCCTGCTTTTAGCACAAATATCTTAAATTATGTTATAATTAGGTAAAATAGTTTGTGGCCTCAAAACTTGAAAAAGGAGTATTAGGTATGTTGGGACCTTTACAGTAGTTTTATCCCATTTTGTCCTGATTAGAAGGATTGAAAAATGTTTTTTTACTAACCTTTTTTGGAAAGATTTTTTTGTCTAAGTAAGGTGTGATATCAATCAATAGTATATGTTGGGTCCCTTTACTTCCAAAGGATGAGGAAAATTAGAAGGATGTATGATAAGGACAACTCAAATATATGAAGAGCTTATGAACCAAATAAATATCTTCCACAAAATTTAAGCAACACAACATGATGGATCGAGCAAGGAAATGATATAATTTTATTAAATAATACATTTGGGATATACAAATATATATATAATAATATGTCTCTCAATGTATCAAGAGACTCTTGGTGCTTAAAATACCAACATGTATATTTTTCTTCATGTCTCTTCAATTATCATTTAAATAATAAAATAATTATCTAACACCCCCTTAGATAATATGGTGCTTCATGTATATTTTGGTTCTAGCTTTATCTCTTGGGTGCTACTCTTGAAGTTTAAGCAACATTTATGGCTGATGCTCCATTTACATACTATGATGATGTAGTTGTTGTCATCAATCTAGGACTCTGATACTGAACACTACGTGGTCCTTTTATAGTATATCTAGGTGAGGTAGGGTAGATAGCTACATATTGTGCTAATTATGCATACATATACATCATTGTTGTTGGTTTGACATATACTTGTGAAAACTAAGTTGTTGCATGTGGATTATAAAACTTTTGGATAAAATTGAAGTCTGGCAAATACGCTAGATACCTTAAGATACACTTGAATGGAGGATACATATAGCCCTATTGATAGGGGTAATAACTAGATTGTAAAAATACCAAATCACCATTATAAGTAAGTACTCCACCTTTCGAGCCCACAAATGATCAAAAGGTTAGTGTAGGTGGTACCCAATGATGCAAGATTGCACTTAGCCCACCTATCATCAATCATTTATGTGGATTCTAAAACTTCCACTACTTAATTCATCAAGCCCATAAATTTTTCTACTGTGCACTACTACAAATATGTGGTTGTGTGGAAGTGAGATCAGGTGGTGCATCAAGTTTGACATCCCTAATAGTACTAGTGAGCCATTTTTGGAGTCTTTCTTTGTTGTGATGAAGCAAATACTACTGGTTCATCAATAACTTATAAAATATTTTCTAACTCATCTCTTGGAACTTCTTCATGAAATTTCTCATTTAATTCAATGCTCACAATTAGAGATGTGGCATTTTTAAATTCCTTGGAATCCTTAGTTTTTGTCATATTTTCAAATTCTTTATCAAACATCATATCTCGATTTATATGCACTTTCTTGGTGACTATATCTATTATTTGATAAGCTTTTGATGCCTATCATAGCTAAGAAATATGTAAGATAAAAATTCTACTTCCAACTTGGTCACATGCATGTATGCCTTGCTTTCAAAAACTCTAAGATGCATAATTGAAGTCTTCCTCTCGAACCAAGATTCTTCAAGTGTAACTCCTTGAAGTTCCTTTGTGGAAAATCTATTTTAAAGATATGGCATTGTGGAGATAACTTTAGCCCAATATTGTTACTGCAAATTTGCTCCTTGTGAGCATGCAACAAACCATTTCCATGATGCAACAACTTCTTCTCTCAACAACCCCATTTTGTTTTGGATTATAGACGATTGTGAGCTATCACTTGATCCCATTTTTTATAGAAATCTTGAATAATAATTGGATGTATATTCCCCCCTAAATCTAACTGGAGGATTTGAATAGAACACCTACTTTTATTTCTATAAGCTTCTTGAAGTGTTGGAAATTCTTGAGGGCATCTAATTTTAGTGGTAAGAAATATACATACATCTTCAATGAGAAGTCACCTAAAACTATCTAAAATCATAGTTACAAAAATCCCATTTTAATTCTGATCCGATCCAATTTTTTTCAATTCAATAGGGTTGTCGATTCAAATTGCATTGGAATCCGATTTTTGAAAAATCTATGATTTTTGGCCATTTGTTTCCAAAAATAATGATTTGCACCAAATTTTCCCAAAAAATATTATATGCATGAGGAAATTTTTTCAATGAAATTTGCATTTTCTTTCCTTTTTTTATTTTTTTCCATTTTTATCAATTCTTAATTTTTTCCAATTCTTTTTCCATGTTGATTTCTATCTGATTATGATTTTTTCAATAATGGCTAAAAGCATTTATGTCCACTATAAGTAGCTAACATGGGTCCACATAGATCAGTATGTATTACATCAAACAATCCTTTTGATTTGTGAGTGCTTATCTCAAAGGTACTTTGTGTTGCTTGACTATTAAACAACCAGAGCATACTAGCAATCTGGGTGAAAGGTTGGATAGACCTAATATCATGTGATGTTTACTTAGCTAGAGTAAGTATCCAAAACTCAAATTTTTATATCTCCTATGACTGAGAGAGGTATCATATATTGGGGTTGCAGATAATGCAACATTAGGAGATGATTTAACATTAAGTGCAAACAAGCCATGTTTTTTATGAAACACTTATTTTTGTCATCAACAATTTGAAAATCAATGGCTATAATTTTATGATATAAATAAAAACTTATTTTTTATTCCTTGTACATATGGTACCTTTTCAACGTGCATTTATCATTAATAATATTTAGAGGAAAATTTTCCACTCCTTGAACATGATAGATCTTATCATTATCAATGGACTGGTTTTTCATCTTTGGTTTGGAAGGAGTCAAACCATGCTTTATACCCAATCATGTACTTTCTAGTGCCTGAATCAATGTACCAATTGTCATCCTTTGGATTTGATATTGTCTTAGATATTAGTACCTTAGGTACAAATTTGAGGTCCTATTCAAAGTTAGATTCTACTTCTTCATGCATAACATGCTCTTGTTATTACTTCTATTGAGGATATGGTTTGGGTTGTGTTTTTCCTAAGTCAAAGAGTTATATCGATAATAGTTTGTATCATGTCCCTTTTCACAAATATGATAGTACCTCTTTTGTTTATAAGGTTATTTCTATGATGATGATAGAGAAGGACCCTTTTATGGCTTCTTTCCATCAAATTTAATGGAAATGAGTGCATTGTTCACCAACTAATCCCTCAAATAATTGGTTGTTTCTTCTTGTTGAAGCATATTCACTAACACATCAAAGAACACCTTTATATTTGATACTGACAAAGAAGTAATCAACACTTAAAATGAATTTTGTAGAGACCTCAGTATGATGGGTACTAAGAGCCTATATTCTACTATTTATCCCATGGTAATTCAATCTAGATTTCAATTCTGCAATGCTACAAAGAAATTTCTCAATGCTTTTTCTATATTAAACTCTCAATGTGTGGTGTTGAGATTAAAGGTGAAGAATTTTTTATTTATTCTTCCCTTTTAGATGTTATAAAGTGTGTTGCATGCCACATTGGAGGTTTGTGCTTCATAAATGAGTGGTTGAATAAATTTTGATATGACAAGGATGATGATCATCAATGCTTTATCATCTACATTATCAAACTACTGTTGATCGTCTTCATCCTTTTCAGGTTCAGTGACTTTGTCGATGACAATGTCCTAGAGTTCCTCAACCATAAGGATGGTCCTCATATTGGCCTTCCAAGGTCCAATGTTTGGACTTTTGAGTAGTTATAATTCTATAAGAAAAAAATTTAACTGTTGCCATGGTGAGGATTCCTTATGACTCCCAAAGGTCCCTCTTTCAATATACCACAAGTTTGATATACCAAACCTTTTTATATTCCTTCCCTTCCTATATTCCCATTGGTACATGGAATATGCTAACCCTATCAATATACACAACCATACATGAGAGAGATTTTAAGGTATGTGAAAGAGAATAATACAAGGTACCAAGGTAGTACAGAAAGAGATTCACTCTATCAATGATACCTACTTAAAGGGAAATCCTTGTACATAGGTGTGAGTTTCCTATATACTCAAAATTTCTTAATTTTAGAATTTATGTTTAGAAATAGTGATGAATAGGGTAGAAAATGATGAATTGAAATAATAAAAAAATGATGTCCTTATATCTCCTTGATGATTTAAAGGGTTGATTCCAAGACGTCATTATGATAACTTTATTAGTCTATAGATAATAACTCAATGTGAAAAATTTACTTGTAAATGTAATATAAAAGTCTTATTTATACCAATCACTACAAGTGTGCTTAAGTACATGTTTATTTTATATATAAAGTATGCAAATTTTGAAGCAAATAGCTTTAAAATATTAAACGTGTCAATCACCATTGAAAATGCACCTTTAGAAAAATATATTTTAGTATCCCCTTATAATTTTACAAAATATTCACTATAGTCAATTCTGCATTTATTTGCCTACAAAAACTATAGACAATTGCACAAATTAAAATATCCTTCCTATGAAAGCAAAAATAGTCTTGGTGATTTTTGACTCATTGACCTCTATTTTAAAAAATTCATACTTTATTTCAACTTGCCAGCTCTCTTACTTAATGTTTTATCCATGGGAAAGGGAAAAAGTGATGCTTTTAACCCTTTAAGTATTATGCAATTTTAAAGCAAAAAAAAATAGAAGTTGAACTTTTTTGTGATGCCAATGTTGCTATCTGCCTTTATGAGTTTCTTCTTTTCTTTTTGCCTTCAACTGCACCACTTGTGAATAAAAAAAATCACCATGCATTGATACGTCAACCTCCTACATGTTTTAGTATCCTAGATAATACCAGAGATGATGTGAAGAATTGAAAATAAGAGATCTAATATTTTTCTACTTTTTTATAGCAACACCTTTACACATTCACAAATTTCTTTCCTTGTACTTCTTCCACTATCAAATATGTTTTTGCTACTTTTATATGTATATATCATAGAAATATTTTTCTTATCTTGGCAATAGAACCACAATGGATGTCAACTCATTGGATTCTCCTTGGTGATCATGACGTGTGTCGCTATCTTGACTATGAATCTTCTATCAATCGACAATCCTCCCCAACTGAGTTGCTATTGTGTCTTGCTTCAGGTGGAAAAATTATATCTCTTATTGTTTCAAAAAATATGGCTATAGGATATAGATGACAAAGCTACGAGCATGACTTACCATATTCTCCTAGATGAATACACTTGTTTTTATAGAGTAGTGTTCAATCTATGACTAGAGCAATATTTTAGATTTTATCTTAGCACTTGGCTATGATATGCATTTGAAAAGAAAGGGTCTCTTATTCATAAGGGCACCTTGGATGGTATTTCAAATGGATTCTCACTTTGGAGGGGATATTAAGGGAGGAAAATATCTTGGTAGATATATCATAGGAAAATATCATCGCCTATGGGGAACTCAACATCACCATGTATTTTGATGTGATCAAGAAGTGAGAAAATGTGGACTAGGATTTGGTTGTCAAATACATGCTTTGATACCAATAATGGATCGAGGAAGAAAATGAGATTATTTTATTAAACAATACATCTAGGCTATACAAATATATACAATAAGATGTCTCTTGGTGTCTCAAGAGACTCTTGGTGCTTTGGAGACTAGCATGTCTCTTTGTCTTCCTATCTCTTCCATTAGTACATAAATAATGTAGTAATTATTGAACACAAAATTCCTAAGGGTATTAATAATATTTACACTCTTCAACACAATGCCACCTTGAGTTCCTCATCTTATATTTCTAAAAAAATATCGTCTTCTAATGATTTATATTAGTAGAAAATTAATCAATTGGGTAAATAAATAATCAATTTTGGAATAGACCAATTTAATCAAATGATTAATATAATTAGTGGCTTTGTAAAAAACTTGAGAAGATAAATGCGTAATATTTATGCCTTGTTTGAGGAAAAAGATAAGGAGTTTGAGTTTTCAAAGACTTAGCGTAATCTAGAATCTCACTTTTAATAGGTAGCAACAAAGAAAGATTCAAAAGAGAACAACCTAGTAAACATGAACAATGGACCTTAGCAATCCCTTAGAGTGAAGCATCTCAAATATGTAGATAATGATTAGATATGGATGTTGAAATGGATATAGCAATAGGAGATCATCTCAAATCCTATTTTGACCTCTCAATGTTCTTCTACCAAGGCTTAATCTTTCATCATTCTCTATTGGCATATTATATATTAGATATCTAAAATAGAATTTCTCCTAATTTTATATAGGTTTCTTGAAACTAAGAAGGTCACTCTTGTTTCTTCCCAACTCAACATTGATTTATTTTATTAGATATTATGGAAATTGATGCATAAAAGTTACGCTATCATATGGACTGCATTTTAAGAGTGTTCTTAGAAATATCTGATAAAGGGTCTTTCTTTTCTTATATATTTAAATTACTTTAGACTAAGCAAACAATCTCAAGTGGAAAATATTAACTAAATTCATGATCCTTCTTAGCTACACTTCTATGGTGATAATCTTGAAATTTAGACAAGGTCTAAAGGAAAAAATATGTGGGTAACTTGATACGCAAGATCCTTGTTCCCTCTATGATGTAAAATTACTAGAAAAGGTAGAAAAGAACAAGTTCAAGATATTCATATTTTAACCTAGGCAAGACTTCAATACTCATAGGTCATATTTCAAGCAATGTAATGATGATTATACTTCATAATTTTTTTATTTCAAATATAAATTAGTAAGTTTGTAAGGTCTGCAATGTGAGAAAAGAAATCTCTTTCAAATGGCAACAAAGAAAAATAATCCATTAAAATAGGCCATTTTGTAATTCCCAACAATAGGATTACATGACTCAATATAATAATGATGCCTAAGGGGAGGACCAAATTGACCCATCGATCTTTTCACTCATGGTCATGCAAAATTATCAAACCATCAAGGTATAGAGTTCTATTAAAACCATTTGGGTGGATATTTTGATTGATTCAAATGGATTTCACAATTTCATTAATAAATACATTATAAAATGTTTGGAATTTTATGTTAAAGTTTTAGATAATTTTAATATATTGATTACCAATGAAGGTAGTAGTTCATGTGGGATAAGTCTCTAATGTCATGCTTACTATGGGTATCTATAATTGGATAGGAGATATATTTTTAATCAATTTAGAAAGTGCATATATAATCTTATATTCTCAATGGTTATCCCAACTAGGGGATGTCACTTTGAATCTCTAAAAATTATATGTTCAATGGATGGACAACAAAACACTCATTAAACTCTAGTATAGACAACCTCCATCTTCCAAATTTATTAGTTCTCATTATATGAATATTATTTTACAAAAGGGAAACAAAGGTATATTTTTATAGATCCATTGTAGGATCTCCAATTGGTCAAAAATGACTCTCTCACTCTCCCTTCATAAATTCAGTCTCTTTTCTCAGTAATTGAAAGGTTATCCTCCTAATAAAACACAATATCACTATATTCATTTGATCTTGAGTATCCATATACCAAATTTCAAGCCTTCAAACATCCTAAATCTAAAATTAAGAAGTTATTTCACAATATGCTATAACAAGGAATTGTTCAACCTTAGTATCAACCCTTACTGCTTGTTATGGTTAAGAGCAAGGATGAATCTTGATGGCTGTATCCATTTTTTTTTCCTTCCATAATATTATCATAAAAGATAATATTTTCATTATTTTTATTGATAATATATTTGATGAATTACATTGTGCGTAGTCTTTTTACTAAACTACATTTAATATCAAGCTTTAATCAAATTTGACTTCAAGAAGAATATTTTCCTAAGACTACCTTTCAAAATAATGAGTGTTAATATGAGTTTCTAGCAATGATATTTGGTTTTTCTAATGCCCCATCCACCTTTCAAAATTGGGTGAATTCAAAACTTGACCATTTTTGAGGTAAATTGTTCTAGTATTTTTATTATAATAGTCTATAACAACTCTTGGGAAAACCATTTGCAACATGTAGAGTAGGTGGTGAAAATACTAGAATATGAGTAATTATTTATCAAGAAGTCTAAATGCCTTTTTAACATTATTAGTACAATATCTTTTCCAAATATATCTAGGGAAGGTTTGAAGGTTGATCCTAAGAAAATTTAGGCAATGAAGGATTTGATAATCCTCAAGTATCTTAAGAGTCTTCATGGTTATCTAGGTCTTATGTGCTTTTACAAGAAGTTTGTCAAAAATTATGGAAAAATATAGCTCCTTTGACTACTCTCATTAAGACTAATGTTTTTTTATGAAAAGAGGAGATTATAAAATATTTCAACAAGTAATGTAATCCACCTTAGTTTTAGTCGCTCATAATTTTTACAAACCATTTATTATTGAATTTTATGCTTTTGGAATAGGTATCAATATTGTATTTAATGCAATCGGATCACCTTTTAGACTACAAAAGAAAACCTTCAAAAATGAATTTGGGTAAATCTACTTATGAGAAAAAGATGTTGGCCATCCTAGATGAAATCAACAAATGAAAGCCCTATTTTCTAGGAAACTCTTTTATAATTAAAATTTATCATTGGAACCTTAAGTATATTTATTATCTAGAGTAGAATCAATAATTAGCTAAACTACTAGGTATGATTTTGAAATTGAATATAAAAAGAAAGAAAATATGGTCGTCAATGTTTCCTCTTGTAAATATGAATATCTAGTAGTTATTCATGATACCTCTTATTGTCTTTCTCTTTATATCTATTAGTTTCATGATAAATAATATTCTAATACTCAAAGTATTAAATGTATTCATAGTCTTGAGCAGGCACATCATCTGACCAAATGTTCTCCTAGTCCAATGAGTTTTTACAAAAGAAGTGTCACATTTTCTTGATCAAATCCTCCAAGTTCAAGAAAAAAAATTCTAGGATTTGCATGCTTCTTCTTTAACAACTCACTTTATATTTATAAAACTTACTAATAGATGGAGCATTTCTTTCTTGCAAAGAGATGAAAGTCAATATCAAATAATTTATTACAAAATACAAAGTGTGCCAACATAATAAGAGTGAAATGATTAAGGCTTTATGTTTATTGTAGCCACTCCCAATTCTAAAATAAGAGTGAAAGCATATCTCTATAGGTTATATTGAAGGAATTTCTATATTTTAAGGTAAAACAATAACTTCTATGGTGGATTGCCTTTCCAAGTATGTCCATTGTTTCAATTTGCAACATTCATTTATAGCAAACGAAGTGGCCAATGTACTCGTCAACCATATTTCAAATTACCTAGGATCCAAATACTATTGTATGTGATCACAATAACATATTTATAGGCAATATTTGGAAGGAGTTCTTCATACCTAGTGGTACCTACCTTAATTTGAACTCTTCTTATCATCCTCAAACAAATGGACAAGTAAACATTATGAATAAATGTTTGGCTATTTATGTAATATGCTTTTACTAGGACAAGTAATATCAATAGGTTAAATTAAATCCTTTGGTAGAGTGTTGGCACTACACTTCTTATCATCGTTACACATGATATCCTTATTTGATAATTGTATGGTAAAAAATCCCCCTATCTTTGATAGATTACATTCATAGTTCATCTTATGTTTCTTAGGTTGATACTTTCCTCCAACAGAGAAAATATGTTTTTAGGGTTCTTATTTTGTTAAGTTAAAATTCACATAAATTAATAATAGGATTTGCATTGCTTAGAGTGATATTAAAAGGATGAAGATGAAGTTTTATTAAGGCTCTAGCCATACAAGCAAATTTCTCGTAGGACCAAGACTAGCCAAAATATAGCACATATAATTTTTGTCCCATATAAAATGGCTTGTCAGATTGCATATGTGACATACTAGTTGGAGATTCCTCCTACATCCAAAATTTAAGTTATTTTTCATGTTTCTTGTCCTAGAAAAGTACTAGGTCAAAAGGTGTAACACTAAATGAAGCTTCCAAATTAGATAAAAAAGGACACATCAATTTTGAGCCTAAAGTGGTGTTGTAGTCTCAAATGCATAATTTGTGGAAGTGGTAGGTGTAGGAGTTGCTTATTAAGTGGTAAGATCTTCTAATAGTGGATGTGACTTGGGAACCAAAAATCATGCACCAAATATATCCATCTTTGAGGATAATATGTTTTGAAGGGGTAGACCATGTAATAACCTTGACATAGACATAATTTATTTTTATTTGATTGGATTGATCACATAGTCAACCCTTGATTATTAGGGTTAAGGTTTCTTACTCTAGAATTCTATGTATAGGAGGATATATGTGGTATTTTATCATCATTCCAATAATATTTTCTTCTACTACCTTTAGCATGTTTATGAGACTTTTCCCTCTCATGTGTCCTATAATACTTTGACCTATATGAGTACCTTGGACTTGCTTTAGTTATTTAGATATGCATTTATTAAATTCATCTAGTACTTGTTATTCTTGATATACTTCTTTCTCTTTTAAAACTATAGAATTTACTTGTAGATTTGTTATTTTTATAAGTTATTTTATTATATAAATGCTAATAATTATTTAATGCACTATTGAATATACATTTAATTAGTCAAAGGAGAATATATAAATGGAATAATCAAACACAATGCACATAGATAATATCATCAAATACAATGTTTCTTGACTAATACTATATAAAATTTATACCTATAAATTAAGTGTGAAGCAACATCACCATATAACATTGGGATATTCCATCCTTTCAATCCTAGTTGCTTAACCTATAATATAAATAACCATAAAAGACCAAGAAAAAATCCCATCACATAGGTCTAACATTGGATCCTTATCATAATAAAATATTTTTTAACACCCCATGATATAATCCATCCCATCTAGATCAATTTCCTTCTCCGTCAACCTAAATATTCACATCAATTTAACTTAATCTCTTATAAAAAAATCATGAGCTTTTCTCATCTATCTCCACTATGAATTTCAAACCATCTTGTACATGTCTTGAATCATCATTACACAATGATATCATCCCCTCCAACCCAATCTAGTGATGATTCCATCCAATCATTCTTCATCTCCCTTGTGTGACTTAGCACACTACCATGATTATGACATGACATTCTATTATGGCTATAGTTCATTAAGCAACACATGATTTCATGACATCATTGATATCACTAAGATAGGACAACCATTATTGTAGGCCTAAGGAAAAATACAATAGAAAAACCATCCTCTTTAGAGTAAAGCAATATAAGGAGTTAACTATTGATTAAAAAATTGACTAATTAACTTCTAATCAGATCAAAATTCATTCAAACAAGAAGTTAGCAATTTCCATTAACTTCTAGTCAGATCAGGATTCATTCAAACAAGAAGTTAGCAATTTTCATTATAGTTCATAAGACTTGATAAATTTATTATGATAAATACAACAAGGCTATATCTTAAAATTAATCAATCCCTTACTAACTAACAAAATTTACATGCATCTACTATGACTGAATTACCTACATTTAGAATAGACCATGTTATCACATCAATTCATTATATAAGAACAATTAAAAACTATAAATTCCCTAGTTACACAATTTTTATAGTATTCCTGACTACAAATTAATGCAATCCATACTCATTCTTCTAGTTAAATGTAATATAGTAGTTTTCATTAGTAACATTCATGTACAAACCCTTTTAAAAGTATAATACGAGCTTTCCATATTTTATGTTTATAACTATATTATGGCCACATGACTCATAGGACCGTTTATTACTAATATCTTATTTTTATACTTTTGTCATATACAATACATATAAAAGGAACAACCAAAATTTTAATCAAGATAGGAAGAATATTAACTATATCTGGCAAAATACCATTGCCAACTTAGATAAATCAGTCCAACATCTCCTTAATCACCCCCAAAACTCCCACCAAAGATGGGATCAAGTGATGCAAAGATTGAAGATTAAATTTTCTAAGGGCAACCAGCTTAAAGGAAATGTGAGTAATTGCAAGATGGATAGAACAAGGAATTGGAAACCTCCTCCTAAGGATTTTGGAAAATTTAATACTGATGGAGCCTCTAGAGGGAACCTTGGAAAATCTAGTGTGGGAGGAATTGGTAGAATTTCACATGACTCCCTAGTTTTTACTTTTGTTGAGAATTTGGGTATTCTATCCAATAACCTTGTTGAGGGGTATGGTATCCTTAGAGGCCTTCAAGAGGCTGCTAAAGTTGAATGTGAAAAGGTTCTAGTTGGGTTTGACTCTCAACTCATGATTAATCTTTTGAAGACTCCTTCTAAGAATCATAAGGTTGATTGGAGAATAAAAATAATTATTGAGAAGATTCAATTAATCCAGATGGGATTTTTGAAAGTTTATTATAATCATGTGGTTAGAGATCAGAACAAGAGTGTTGTTGCTTTAGCTAATTGGGCTTTGGACAAAGGTGATATTACTTGCTACGACCACCCTCCTAGATGGTGGGCTTTGCAAATAAGGGAAGCTCTTCTTTCTATCATTTCTTTGGATGACTCTAGTTTTGGAGGTACCTAGTTTCTTCTTGCTTTATTTTTGCTTCTCTTTGGTTCAGTCAGGGTATTTTAGTTCCCTAGCTCAAACTAATATTTCTTTTGTTTCCTTTTTTGATTCTTGCATTAAAATTCTTTTGGTCTAGAAAGGTCATTGTTGTGTTTAATTTTTTTTCTTTTTTTGTTTAGTTTTTTGAGGTGTGTGTGTTTTTTTGTTTTGTTTTGTTTTTGTATTTTTTGTGTTGTTTTTTATTGCTATTGTGTTTTTTTGTTATTGTTCTTATGCTTTTTTTGTTCTTGTTCTTGTTCTTGTGTTTCTGTATGTTTGTGTTAATTGGTGTTTTTGTGTTTTGATGTGTGAGTGTTTTCTATGTTTTTGTTTTTATTTATTATCTGTTGTTGGTTGTTTTTTTTTTTAGGTTTTGGTTGTTTTTGTTTTTCATGTTTTTGTTGGTTGTTTCTTTGTAGCATTTTATTATTTTTGTCATGTTTGTGTTTTGTTATGTTTTTCTTGTATTTTTTTATGTGGTTCATGTTGTGTTTTTTTAATCTTATTGTGTGTGTGTTTAGTTGTGCTTTATCTTTTCAACATACTCAAGGAGCATATTTTTTTAAAATCTTATTGTGTGTTCTTATTTTTTGTTGTTTTAGGTTTACTCCTTGAGTATGTCAAAATGCGGTAGACCAGGTGTGAGCCCTGGGCAATTTTTACAGAAGAGATACCCCTGCCTCCTTGAGTCTTACCCGAAAGTGGCATCCCTTCTGAGATGTTTTCCACACACAAATTTTTTTTTACAATAAATACTTCATTACCTATTATAAGTATCCTATAGGATTTTCCTTTTATTTGCATTTTTTTATATAGCCTTATGCATGCACATGACCAATAAATATGATTATAGCCATGCATTTTAGTTCATAAAGCAATGGATAAAACATTATTAGTCTGACCCCATACTTTGTAGACATGATCAAAATGTAGTAATATTATTTTTTAAAAATATGAAGGATGTCACCAAGCATTAGGTACAATTCAACCTATCCATAATAATTTCATTTTACTACCATAATATTAAAGAAAATATGAGCCAATCACATATTACAATGTTCATACATACAAAATATACCATCATTCTTTTGAAAGAATATTTGATATTAAATACCAAGCATAAATATTTATTTAGAAATAAGGGTGGTTATAATAAAGGACATCCATATTAAACTTTAGGTTATTATATAATGTCATATTGCCCTCCCAAATACATAATTTGTTATTTAAACTTCCTATGACAATATGCCTTATTATTTATTTCCTAGTAGGTTAGAAGGATGAAAATTCATGAACAAAATGAAAAGGATCTTCATGATTAAATATATTAATTTCATTTTTAATAGAGGTATGAATGTCTTTAGGATATTAAAATGACCCATAATAATACTTTATTAAAAAATTATTCAACAATATTATCAACAACATTTTCACTTAATAATGTAGAATAAAGCAAAAGAACAGTCACAAAAGAAGAGTAGTTCTTGGAAATCAAAGGATCATCCATTTAGAAATATATAAATAGTCTTAAGAGCTTAACACAAGAGGAAGCTAGGTTTATTGTAAACATGGATAGTAGGAAGAGATTCTATGAGGATAAGTAGTGTGAGAAAGGTCCATTGGTGAGAAGGATTGACTTGAATAATTTTAGAGAGGTGATGTCAAGATAATGGGGGAAGGAAATATACAATTACATATAGACCTCACTATTGGGATAATATTGTTGGAAGGAACTAGAGAATGGAGAAAATAGAGGGGAAGAACTCAAGGAGGAAATAAAAAAGATTATATAGAATAAAGAAAGAGGTTTTTATCTCCAACTCTAATAAGCAAGAAACTCTTGTTTGGCCCCATGATACAAGTGGTGATTACATAGTAAAATCAGGCTATAATATTCTCATAGGTCAGGGAGAGGGAAATTATGAATGGAAATCAGTATGGAGCAATATTAGTGCCCCTAAAATTCAAGTATTTATGTGGTTGATTTTAAACAACAAAATTTTAACATGGAGCAACTTGAGAAAAAGAGGATTCCAAGGGCCAAGGAAATGTAGTCTATGCCATAGAGAGGATGAAGATTTTAACTACCTCTTATTGGATTTCCCATACTCAATAGAAATATGGATTAAGTTCCTAAATAAAAAATTAGTTGAATGGGTTATTCCCAACACCATACAATATTTATGGAACCAATGGAATAGCCCAACTAAAGAGAGGCTCTTCAAGTGGACTTGGAACTTATTCTTAAGCATATTTTGTTGTATAATATGGAAGGAATGAAATAATATAATTTTAGAAATGAAATTCTACCACCAAAAAGATCATATAACAAGATTCAAGCATTGATTAAGGAAAGGGTCAAATGTCTCACTCCATTGGAATCAAAGAAAAAAAACCCTAGAAACCCATGGCTCAAGGGTGGTTCAAGTTAAACTTTGATGGGGCTACCAAAGGAAACCTATGTGAGGTAGGAGGAGGGATAATTTGGAATAATAAAGGTGAGATAATCATAATATAAGTACTATTTAAGGTCCACAATGAATCAAGTGGAGGCTAGAGAAGACTTGAAAGGCCTCATAATTGCAAGGAGTTTGGGAATTAAAAATCTAGAGGTAGAAAGATATTCACTGCTTATCATCAAAAACCTAAGGAAGAAATAAAAAAAATGAACGAGATATAAAAGTAATTTTGGAAGAAGTAAACGATGTTCTTCAAGCCTTTGAGAATGCAAGTTTCAACCATACTTATATAGAAGGCAATAAAGTTGTTGATAGCTTGGCCAATTACAGGGTCTACTAAGGATCCAAGGTATTTTGGGGTAGAGAAATTCTAGAGAATATCACTAAGGTGGTAGAGAAGGATTGACATGAGTGGTCAGAAAATTTCACAAAACAAATTGAATTAGATTAAGTGAAGATCCCATAAATAGTATGGTAGGAGGCACTATTAAGTTGATTCAAGTGAGTTCAACACTATTTATATGCTAATTTGATAAGAAGGGAGTACAATTCAACTATGATTGAATTATAAACAAAATAAAGTACAAATGCTAAATTCTATAATATAGGATAAATCATTGTACAAGGGAACATACCCTTTCAAAATATGATCTTTAGTCAATCAAAAAATAATAATGTATAATAAATCATATACAATAACATCAATTCATTTGCAATTCTCATATTGAGGTCCAATGGCCCTTTCAAGATGTAGTAAGATCTAAATAGAATATATCTATATTATCCATAGTACTAAGAATGATCAAATCAACTCAAAAGTTTTCAACACAATAATTTTTATGATAGTTGAACAAGCCCTTAGATTGCAAAACCTTTTAGGTATAGAAAAAAACCAATCCCAAGTCAATATTATGATATAGAAATAAAATATTTAATTACATTCTATAATTAGATCCCATTAAATAATTTTCTCAAACAATTCATAACCTGTCTTCACTTTGTTAAATATTTTTTTCAAACATATTAATCTCTATAAATGTTGTAGCTAAAAGAATTCATACTTGTCCCTATTTAATTTTTATCAAACTAACACAAAATATTTATAGCAATAAGGGTTGGAAATTTTGTAATATGACTTTATTGGCCAAGGCCCACATTGAATAATGTAATCATGTATAAGCATACAATCAATCATTATGCAATGTGATTTATTATTATTTGATATAATTATCCCAATGGGCCCATGATAAAAACTTATTAAAGTTTACCTTCATTAATCCATTTATGCCTAATGTATTATGGACAAGGATTTATGAACTTGTAATTAATCTTCATGCCTTAATATTATGTTGACACGGGTTAAGTGATTTGTAATTATTAATGTTGAGGTTTTTAGTATTTGCTACAAATACTCCTCAACCACCCCATCCATTGCATTGGTGGAAAATTAACTTGGTCATTTATATAGATGGTCAAGGGCACCCATCTTTTCTTATATCAATTGCTTTTTCTATTTTTTTTTGTTGTATAGGATTTGAGTTGATTGTTTGATTATGCTTATTCTAGGAAAAAATTATAAAATTTGGTATGGTAACAAAGAGGGAATGGATTATCATGACTTGGTAATTTATACATTTTTCCTTGGAGCCTCTTATTCTTCATCTAATCACAAGGTTGATATATTTTTTAGAATTTTATAATCTTGTAATAGATATCTTCTTCTCATGGAAATATTTTGCTTCAAAGTTCATGGTTTTGAGTTGTACTACTATAAGAAATTTAGTGACAAATATGATTCTAACTACACTTGCATTGAGTATTAATAAAAACAACACTAATACAATATTCTAATAATAGAATAATTCATTAAATGGGACATGAACATAAAAAATAATAGTAGGAATTTGAGATAAGTGATATTACTATCGTGGGCCTCTTCGAGAGGGAAAACTCCAAATATTCTCTATCCCTTTGAAGGTTACATTCTTGTATTTTGATAATCTTGAACACACATATTTTGTGATAATTTTCTATGACAACATAATATTCTATGATAGTACAATTTTCTATGATAACACAATATTCTATGACAACACAATAATCTATTAGAACACAATTTTATATGACAACACACTATTCTATGACAACGCAATATTTTATAACATAATATTCTATGATAACATTTTCCTACCCATTCCTAACTTGATATGTGGCCTTATTCCTATATGCCATATGATAAAATAACATAGGTCAACATAGATTATATTAATGGGGTACATAGCATACCACCCCCCTTAGAGAAGCTTTATCCTCAAATCTAAAAGATCAAAAAATATTGTTGAAAGTCTTGTAACAAATCTAATTTGGCATCACTTGCCACTACATAAATATTTTATTGATATCATGAGAGCGAAGATGCCAAGTTCTATGATCGAGAATGGTTGTTGGCTTCAAAAGAGTAGATCCTTCTTCATACAATTTAAGAAATACTGTCTATATTTGGGTGTGCAAGCCCACCACCTTCTTTAGGCAAGATACATAAAAAATTGGGTGAATCTTGGGTGTTTTGGATAGTTCCAACTTGTAATCAATATCCCATATCCATTGAAGTACCTTGTAGGGTCTAGAGAACTTAGGTGTCAACTTATGTTGATCATTTTGTTTAAGACACATTTTCTTATAAGGTTGACGACAAAGGAAGACCATGTCGCCCTTGGAAAATTCCCCTTAGTATTATATTTATAAGATTGCTACTTCATTTTATTTTGGGCAAGGGCTAAATTCTATTTTAGAGTTACTAAGGCTTTCTTCCTTCGATTGAGGACTATGTCAACTGCTTCCACCTTGGAGTTGCTAGGTAGGTAGGAAGTAAGGGATGAAGGCAATTGACCATATATGACTTCATATGGTGTCATCCATATGGCTATGTGAAAAGTGATCTTGTATCACTATTTTTCTAAGGGAATCCATTGAATTTATTTGAATTGGTTATCTGAGACAAAACATTGAAGATATATCTCATAATATTTATTTACCACCTTTGTCTAGCCATCATTGTATGGGTTTCTTTTCAATTAGATCCCATGAATATGATGGATTTCCTCTTAAAATTTACTAGTGAACACCTTATCACAATCACTAATTTAAGAGTTTGGGGTACCATGGACCCTAAAGATATGATCCATGAAAATGTATGTCATTGTTATGACAGTATAGGGATGACCTATGGAGAAAAAGTGAGCATACTTGGTCAATCGATCTATGATCACCGTTATAACTAATTTACCACTAGATAGAGGAGGTCCTTTAATGAAGTCCATGGAAAAATCTATCCATGATAATTCTAGAATGGAAAAAGGATAAAGTAATCTTGGTGTGTTGATGGTTTTTCCTTTTTAACACTGACAGGTATCACAACCATCCAAAAACTGTTTGACATCAAACTTCAACCTGGGCCAATAAAAACTATGCTTTACCCATTCATATTTTCACAAGAAACCTATGTACCCCCCTATTAGAGAAGAGTGAATCTTTGTGAGAATCTAGGATTTGAGTTGTGAAGTAGATAAAGTAACAATTTGATGTTTGTAGCGCAATTTGCCCTGCCTTCATGAGTAATTGGGATGGTCCTTTGTTGCTATCTATGTTAGAAAATGGGCCCAATTATTCACATGTCTATATTTCTAGGACCATAATCTCATGCATAAAATCTCATTCAATAATAGTATTTCAAAATAAAAAGCTTTATTGATCATAAATCATTCTTCATACATCTTCTATTACATACCATAGAGCTTTGTCATCAATATATAACCTTACATGAGACTCTTCAATACACCTAACTTTTGCTCTCCTCAAACTCATGGGAGATGCAACCTTTCATATGCCTTTCTTACATTATGATAAAGTCTCTCATGATTACATAACTTTCTACTTCTAATCTTGACACATCATACATGACTCTTCACTTACACACATGACACCTTACACAAATATTCACTTCCATACATGACATAACTCACACTTACACATATGATACCTTTCACTCATAACTCATAGTTTATTACATGAAACATAAATACACTTTAGAACTTGACACCTACTAATAATAAACTCACATCCTAATCTAAATATTTGCAATGGTACTCAAGGTATTAAATAATGTAATACCACTAATAGTTTGCAAGTCTTGAATGATCTTTGCAAGTGTGGAATCCTCCTACTATTATTATTTAAGTGTCTCTAGCCAATCAACATTAAGGATGAATTTTGCATAGATAATATCTTGTATTTTAGGTAGTCTAGAAAGGGCATCAATGAACACATTATCCTACCCTTTGTCACAATCTATCTCATAGTCATATCCTAAGAGCTTAGTAACTCATTTCTTCTACTCAGGTAAAGAAAACCTTTGTTCCAAGAGGTACTTAATGCTACGATGATCTATCTTGATGATGAAGTGTCTCCCTAAAAAGTATGGTCGTTAATGGAGGACATAAAAGAAAATAGCCATCATCTTCTTCTCGTAAGTGGTAAGATTTTGTCTTGATAAGACCTTGCTTATGAATATAATGGGTTGACCTTATTGCATGAAGACCACCCCAATACCACCCCATAGGCATCACTTTCAATTACAAAAGTTTTAGAAAATTCGAGTTTGGCTAAGACTGGTGTATGACACATGGAATCCTTCAAAGTCAAAAAATCCTACGTATTTGCATTATTCCATGAAAATGCATCCTTATGAAGCATATCTATCAAATGGGTCTCTATATTCTCATAATACTTAAAAAAAAAATTATAGTATCTTTTAATGCTAACGAATCCTTGAATTTTTTTCAATGTTTGGGGTTTGTACCATTCCTTCATGGCATTAAACTTTGTTGAATCTACATGGACACCATTTTTGGCCACAATGTTCCCAAAAATATTTCATAGAAGCTTGATATGCAATTGGTTTTGCTATAGAAGTTTCAAAACTTGATCAACATGTTGTAGGTGCTCTTCCTATGTTTTGTTGTAGATCAATATGTTATCAAAAAATACCAATGTAAAATTTTATAGGTAGGGTTTTAGAATAGTATTCATCAAGCCTTGGAAATTTTATGGTGCATTGGTGAGGCCAAAGGGAATGACCAAGAAATCATAATGCCCCTCATGGGTCTTGAATGTGTTTTTAGGGATGTCATTCTTGTGAACTCAAATCTGGTGATACCCTAATCTAAGGTCCAATTTGGTAAAATATTGAGCACCATGCAACTCATCCAAAAAATCATCAATCATAGGGATGGGAAACTTATCCTTGATGGTTATATTATTGAGTTCACAAAAGTCCACACACATTCTCTATGAGCCATCCTTCTATACCAGTAAGACGAGGCCTGAAAAAGGATTTATGCTTGTATGAATGAGCCCTACATCCAATAGTTCCTTTACAAACTACTTAATCTCATTATTATACTAATAAGGGTACCTATATGGGTGAATATTTGGAGGTTGAATCCCATGGATTAACTTGATTCTATGATATTTCAACCAACTATGTGATAGGTTTTTGGGTTTAATGATGACCTGCTAATTCTTGTTTAAGACAATTGAAGAGTCTAAAGACATATGCTCATCCTAAATAACACACAACTGCATTTGGAAAAAGCTTCCTACAACTACCTAGTAATCTTTCTTAAGTAGTCTTTGCATATTATGGGATGTTATAATCTTGGGATTGCCATTTTTTACTCCTTGAATGGTGTGGGTTATTTTATTGATAGTGAACTACATCCAAAATTCTAAACATTTATAGGACACTATTCCAAATGTTCATAACCAAGGGCAGCCCAACGCAATGTCCACTCTATACAATGGGACTGCATAGAAATCAGTCTAATAATTATAGTCATCTATGGATAGGCAAGCATTCCAACACCTCCTAGTACAAGTCATGATATTTGTATAAGAATTTTTTACTTGGAATTTATCATGACCATAAATGAAATAATATGCCCCTTTGGAAACAATGGGATCAATAAATTTATCAAAGCTACCAAAGTCCATTAGGATCAAAACTTTGTTCCCTTTGAGAAATCCTTGGATTTTCATGCACTATGGTGTTGAAATTATTGCAATAGCATTCAAATAAATGGTGGGGATATCTTCTTCTTGACTATCAATTGGAGGTTTGACATCACCTAAATCTAAGTGCTCTTCCATTGAATCCATAGAGTCATCCCCTATATTTGTAGAAGAATCCAAAGTATTGCTTATATCTAAGAGGTAGAGGTGTTGGTTTTTGCACTTATGTCCATGACCCACTTTTCATCATAGTTATAGTAGAGTCCCTTGGCTATGTGATTGGTCATCTTCTCTGGCATTAATTGCATAACCATTGGAGAATTTGGAGAATTATTATTTGTGGATGCAAAAGTTCTATTTTGAAATGTAGGGTATCTAAAAGCCTTCATTTAAGAATTCCATTTGTTCTTAGTGATTTTAGCTAGCCCTATAGCCATCATGTATGTGGCTAGCTTAAGCATTTTAACCTTAGTCGTTATCTCTTCCTTAAGGCCACTAATAAAAAAACTATTGAAGAATTCATCAGGAAGAGTTTTGGTTCTATTGGAGAGCTTCTTGAAAGTAGTGATATACTTTCGTGAAGGAAGAGAACAACCTCAGATAGCAACCAAGCTCTTCCAAAGCTTCTTCCATTAATTCAAGCTCGCCAAATTCTTTAGACATCATGTGCACCAAATTTTCTAACCTGTCCATTTCAGTTATTCTCTCCACATGAAATGTGGAAGGCTTCTCATTGAAAATTTTCACCTTTTTACCTTTATGGATCACCTCCAAATGAGTAAAATCCAAAGAAAGGTAACCCCCAAGTTTAGCTGTGAACTCTCGGGAGAGACACATACCAAAACATGGCTCTAGGTCCACTACTATGATCTCCTGGATCACAATAATCTGAGGCATGGCATGCAGGGAGATAGGAACATCCTTAATTATGCCCACCGTCTTTACTGAGGTACCATATAGCTACAAAAATCCCATGCTAGTCCTTGTATATTCCATGCCTATGACATCACATACTACCTTAGGCATGACAGTAGTAGTTGCTCCCGAGTCAATGAGGAAATTATGCACCACATGGCCCTCCCTTCTCAATGAAAGATAAAAAGGTGGTGGTCTATTTTTTTCGGTGACTGAAGAGGTCAAGGTTTGAGCCATAACTATTTCAGCTATTCTCTCCACATGAAATATGGAAGGCTTCTCATTGAAAATTTTCACCTTTTTACCTTTATGGATCACCTCCAAATGAGTAAAATCCAAAGAAAGGTAACCCTCGAGTTTAGCCGTGAACTCTCGGGAGAGACACATACCAAAACATGGCTCTAGGTCCACTACTATGATCTCTTTGATCACATTAATCTGAGGCATGGCGTGTAGGGAGATAGGAACATCCTTAATTACGCCCATCATCTTTACTAAGGTACCATCTAGCTACAAAACTCCCATGCTAGTCCTTGTATATTCCATGCCTATGACATCACATACTACCTTAGGCATGACAGTAGTACCTGCTCCTGAGTCAATGAAGAAATTATGCACCACATGGCCCTCCATTCTCAATGAAATATAAAAAGGTGGTGGTCTATTTTTTTCGATGACTGAAGAGGTCAGGGTTTGAGCCATAACTACTTGGGCTGGAGCCTTCCCCTTACTTTGTGTGGTCTTTAGAGATTCCTGTAAGAGATTTACCTGTCCAGGTAGCTACAAGGTGTCATACAGACTTACCTTGGCTGGTATCCATTTGAGTTCTTCGACGATGTTGTACTCCATAGAAATCGACTCTCTCCCTCCACTAGCAGATTCAAATCTGCTTTTATATTGTTGGGTGGCCACCACTCGCTATCATTTAGTCAACAATGGATACCATAATGTCTCTCTAGCTTGTTCCTTCATTTTTGCTTGCGATTGGGAGGTAGACGCCTTAACTTGCAACCTCTCTTTTGCTTGTGGTGGAAGCAGATCCTTTGACAAAACAGGTGGATCTTGTTGCGAGGCTGGAGGATCATGAGTTGTTGCAGGTATTTGTTGCTTTTTTGCTTGTGCAGGAGACACTTTCAACGGATCCATCTTTGCTGGATCTACCACCATTGGTTTCTTGCCGCTGTGTGTCAAGACTACTATGTATTCCTTAGGAGACATCGCAAAATTATGATCCACCTCTCGAATCATGTTTACACGGCTCCCCGCAAGAACTTGTAAATAATTTTGGTGGACCATGCAAGTGGACTCATCATGTGGGTCATTGCATGAAGAACACCAGTAAGATGGCTCATGTGAAATTTTAGAGGGGCCAGCCTCTTCACTTACTAGGATCGCTGAGTTCCTCTTAGGTACTTTCTCTATAGCCTTGCTAGGAGCAACTTGCTCTCTAGTTATCGCCGAAATAAATCTTTGTGGCTGATAGTTCCTTTTTGCCTCTCTCCACTCCATAGATGTCATCTTGTTAGTGAGGGCTCTCATGGTCGACTGAATTTCTTGCAAAACAACCTATTGAGGATCTGGGCTTGAGGACACAGGGGGTGCTGGTAGAGGTAATGGAACTGGTGGAGAAGGTAATGCAAGAGATGGAACTGGAGAGGTTAACTATGGAATTGGAATCATAGGTACCAAAGTTGTGGGAGGATTCCATGAAGATGAAGGGTACATGGATGGAGCAGTGTAAGATGTGGAGGCTGCACCTGTATGCTGGTATTGTGAAAGCTCGAGAAAAATGGGCATAGTCATTTTCAGAGGCAATTTCCCAATTGCAATCAGATCGACCTTAGCATTTTGTGTCTGGGAATATAGTGTAGGAAAGGTTTGAACATTGGAAATCCTAATGTTCATACTAATATCTGAGTGGAAAGCCCTAAGAAAGTAAAATGTCGCTTGGTCATTAGTAGGGCGGAGACCATCAGGAACTCTCTGCAAAGTTCGGGCAAACCTAACATTGAAATCCACTATCTCCTCTTGAGGATGCCTCTTGATATTAGTAAATTGATGAAACAAAGAAAATGGGTCCGCTTGCGCATTGAACCCTTTGATTAGCATCTCTGCTAATTGATCCCATGAATTTATGGAGTTGGGAGACAAGGATCTATACCAGCACAATAACTTACCACAGAGTGACAACACGAGCAATTTTATCATGAAATATTCATCTATGATATTATGAATTATAGCCAAGGATGCCACATCTGACACATGCTAATACATGGTCTTTCCAGTCCCATCGTATGTAGGCAAATCCTTCAATGCTTCAGTAGGAACTAGATTTTGAAAAGGTAGGTCCAACGCTCCCAAATGGTTCCAAGCATGAAATTGACGTGGAGGAGGTTGTTGACCAACCATTCACACTACTGGATTTGGATGCACTAGCAAGCTCATAGAAGTACTGGGAGGAGTCGTAGATGGCACAAAATGACCCGTTGTCTACAAAGAGATAGCAAATGATGGGTTCACAGGACTTACCAATCTTGAGCACTCCCTCCAATTTTGAACATCGATCTCAAAGCAAAACTGTTGGTCATGAATCCTCCTCCTCTCACTTGGATCTTCTCTTCTTGCAAGTTGTGAAATCGCAAGGAGGATGTCGCGAGGAGGAGTAAAGCAAGAGAGGATTGTCACGATTTCATGACACGTCGCATTTTCATGACTGGTAGCAACAGGAGAAAGCAGCAAGGGAAAAATGTCACGATTTTGTGACATGTCGCATTTTCACGATAGAAGCGACAACAAAGGCCTAATAAAGTTCTGTTCGCATTTTTCTTCATATTGCATAGGAGAATGAGGATCGAGGTCAAAGAGGCTCCAAAATTAAATGTTTCCCAACATTTAATTTAAATATCAAAGCTCTCCAAAATTTAATATCAAGAGGCAATTGCCCAGTGGCAATCAGATCAGATGGGAGAACATGTTAAATCATGCAGTTTTCGAAGCCACCAAAATGAAATATGCCTCCGGTATTAAAATCTCTTGTTCGTGGTCTCCTAATCCTTCAAGCATGCCCCAAAAATAGTCATTTAATGAAGAAATCTGGTCCCTTGTTTTCGTTCGATTTTCAAACTTGATCCATAAAAGCAAGGAATGTGATTTCTCCAAGGCAGATTTCATGGGATTGGTTCTCTTTTCAAGTGATATTTTGTGGATCTCCTCTTCAAAATCTATTTTATGTTTTAAATTCTGCGATTCGAAAGAGAGAGGGAAGACCTCTATAAATACTAATGTACATCTCAAGAAAAAGAAGAGAGGACCTTTTTGCAAAAATTGAAGCAGAAATCCTAAATGCATTTTGCTCTGTTCTTAGAGTCTTTTGAGTTGGTGATCCAAATTGATGTTCATGTGATGCTTTTTGTGTAATTCACTTCTACTTAGTCAAGTGCTAAAATATAAGTTGAATTCTATTGTTCTGAATTTGGCTATGTTTTTATTTGAACATTTGAAGTATAATTGAAGGTAAGCTTATAGTCAATGTTTGATCCAATTTCTATATGTGCATTCTTAGAATCAATTGCTGCTTATCTTTGGGATTTAGTTTTGGTTATTTTCTATCTAAGGTTGTTCTCCCTATCAAATTTCGGCTTTGGCCATATTTCCATCTCTTTCTGTTATTTCCATCTCTTTCTATTATTTCTAACCCTGAACCTTGAAACTAGTTTAGATTAGTTTGGGAGCGAGCCCTCTCTGGAGATTGGCCCGGGAGACTTCTCTTTCTCTCAGCCTTTCAATGTTGGTCGGGTCTAGGGCACATTTTATATGACTAGGCGGATTCGTGACCAACAATACAATGCTTGCTTGTCGTAACTTAGTGAGAGCTCTAGTAAAATATTTAATTTAAGACGACCCAAACTGACTAAGGAGTTCTCTATTGAATTGTGTCCACCCAAGATTAGGAACTTATTTTCTCAACCATTGGTACCAATGCAGTGCTTCCAAGTCAAAATGAAAAGCAATTATAAAGATCCTTTGATCAAAGGGAGTTTCATGAAGCTCATACCATTGCTCAACCTTAATCAACCAACTCTATGGTTTTGTTCCATAAAATATTAGAAAATATATTCTAAGGAGTCTTGAGTCATGCCTCTGTTGTTTCCTATCCACTATTGGTATCCCCAATAAATATCCTAGAATATTCTAGTCATTCAATGGCTTTCCCCCTCTAAGAATTTGGGCTATTCTCAACATACCCATCAAAATTTAGATTTTTGATTCTAAGCACCTCAATGCCCTAACTCATCTAGTTCTACTTATGTTAGTAGTTGTTATCATGGTGATGAGGTAGGGCATTTGACCCTTGATTTCCATGAGGGCATATAGTTTGGAGAGTTGTTCCTCTAGCTTGTCCATTATTGCCTGCATTGCTTGATAACAAGTAACAAGAGGAATTTACTAAATATATAAATGTTATTTTTAGCACATACTATTTTAGTAAGGTTCCGAAAAAGGCGTATGGGTGCTATATACCAATATAACCAGCTCGATGAGATAATCATAATGGGATATATCCCAAAATGATAATTTTTGATACCCTAGACCATTTTTTTTAAAGGAGATTTTCATGTTGTGTATCTACTTCCAATTTTTTTGAATTTCACTTTTCTATCCCATGAGATCTACTCTTGATAATGAAAGTAAGGAATGGATAGATTCTAGGTTAGGGTTTGTCTCCATAGTCCTCTATTATACAATAATAATGATCAATAATATTCAGACCAATATTTCATGCCACTACTCAAGGAGGGTTCCACACATACCCTTGAGTGGACTACCCACCTCTTTGATAGTATGGAGGGTAATATTTTTTAGTGTTGTTCTCAATGCACTATGGATATTACACCATTTATTGCTTTCCTATATTTGAAAATTTGTCTTAGGGTACCTAAAAAGGGTCTCCTAATATACACAAGGAATGTGGGAGCTCAAACCTATGCACGTGTTTTATCTAAGGCTTGGAAATTTGAGTTTGATCGTCCCTAACTTCACTAGACACTTTATAGACTATCTATCTTAGCCAATAACAACTCTGTATTATTTTAAAATGATTAAAACATTGTTTCTAACCTATGGGACCTAATCTTAAAATAAAAGAAAAAAATTACCCATTTTTTTTCCAAGGAAAAAATACTACCCCTTTTTTTGTGCAATGAAGTAAATACTACCCTCTTTGTTTTCATAAAATAAGCTTACCACCCATCCCCTACAAAAATTTCTAATACCACTTGTAATAGATATCTTCTTCTCATGCAAATAGTTTACCTTAAAGTTCTTAGTTTTGAGTTGTACTATTATAAGAAATTAAGTGCCAAATATGATTCTAACTACGATTGCAAATGTTGATAAAAGCAACAATAATACAATATATCCAATAATAGAAGCATTCATTAAATGAGACATGAACATGCAAAATAATAATAATTGTAGAAATTTGAGATAAGTGATATTTCTATCGTGGGCCTTTTCGAGGGGGCAACCTCCTTACCCAAAATAGTCCAAATATTCTCTATCCCTTTGAAGGTTACATTCTTGTCTTTTAATAATTTTTAACACACATATTCTATGAAAATATTCTATGATAGTACTATAGACACTAAAATATGGTTAACCCAATTAAGCATCCACAAAAAATAACCAAATTGGCATCATATGGCCCCTTGGGCAGCCCTCATAAGGCTCACAGTGGTTCTAGCCACTCCAAAAGAGGTTTTGGAGGCTTCTAGCCCAATTTTGGGAGTTTTTGGCCCAAAATTCACCATCGTCCTACCATAGTACGGTGATATATTTCCATCGTCCCACCTTGGGATGGTGGTGAGCCATCATCCTAGGGTGGGACGATGAGCAAGTTTAACCCATAAAAAGTCAAATCTGGGATAAATGGCACCCAAAAATTGCCATTTACCCCACCAATTGAAGCATGCGGGTCAGAGGGCACTAAATACTTATGACATACTTCATAAGGGAGGCCCAAAATGGATATTCTCTTCCACACCCAATGCATGCCTCCTTTTTGACAAATGGCGCCTCCTACCATGCATGCCCTTGCATGCCTTTTTGCACATAAGCCCCCTTGGGCTATAAAATGGATATAATTTCCACAAAAAAATACACACATATAGAGAGGAGTTATAGGATATGCAATGGAGTGCTTATGATATTTCCCCTCACTTTATTATGCCTTCTTACCCTCGGAATCTCTTCTTAGCAAAGGAGGTTACCGAGTGACTTCAAGAGGGTCTTTTGAGCATAACTTTACCATCCGAGTGAATTTATTCACAAAATGTGATGAAAACACACTTTATACTGTTTAGGAACATTCCCTAGTGGTATTGGTAGCAAAAGGTAGGAATAATTGGTGGGTATCCCCTCCCAGGGTGCCCCCCAATTAGTTGCAATCACCACCGCCCCTGGGATGAGGACAAATCCTTGCATAATTTTATTACTATTTTTTAATTATATTATTCTATACTATCATATGATGTTGTGGTTTAAATTTCATGCAATTTGGAGTTAAATTGGCCGAGATATTGCATTTTTAAGGTTTTGCAAGTTCGTAGGGCCCATCCGGGCACCCCAGTTGCATGCAGGTTGATATGTGCCTTATTTTGGAAATATAATAATATTTTTTGTCTTAAAATGTTTATTTATGCATTCTCCCCAAATTTCACATGTTTTGAACATGTCTAGGTGCGGGATTTTCTTATCTTGGTCTTCGTAGGTTGCAGGAAAGCGACACAAAATCGAGGGGTCCATGGATGTAATTTCTGATCTTTTTTTGGTGATATCCCATAAAAACCTTCTATTTAACAGTACCATAAATTTTCATATCATTCTGAGCTGATTTTATTTAGTTTTAATATATGTGCCATTTTGTGCCTGTGGGGATTGCATGTTTCCCTCCACACACCCTTGCTATTTGACCCATTTTGCTTCCTTGTGTGCATGTGCAGGTTCTTTAGAGGCATTTGAAATGAATATAAGACATCAGATATTGAATATACAAGTAGCGGCAGCATTGGCCCGCCCACCTCGATTATGGGTACGAGGAAAGGCACTGGATGTGCACCCGGATTTCTTGGAGGATTTGATCCTTGGGCACCCCAAAATTTGTAACAATTGTATCAAATTTGATCCCTAAAGGGGAATTTTGTGTAACATTTGATCTTATCCACCAAATTAATAAAGAAGAGACTTGTTTCATTTCATTCCTTATTGATTGGTTTTGCTTCATTTTCAGATGCATGCTTTCGTTTGATGCTCATAAGTGAGATAGGATAGATACATATATTGATGCTCATAATTAGGTGCACCAATTTTCCCTACTTCAAGTACAATATTCTATGATAGAATAATATTATATGATAGCACAATATTCTATGACAACGCAACATTCTATGACAACATAATATCCTATGATAATACAATATTTTGTTACAATACAATATTCTATGATAGTATTTCCCTACCTATTCCTAAATTGACATATGGTCTTCTTCATATATATCATATAAAAAAATAACACAAGCCAACATAGATTACATTAATGGGGTACATAACAAAGCTCTCTTGACACAAAAAGCAAATGAAAAATTATATATTTCATTTCTTATTTTTTAACTTGTCTAAATATATAAAGTAAAAAAAATGCAATTAATATTTAATTACCATTAGTTATTCTAGAATTTTTATATTGGGTTTTTCCAATTATAGGTGTTCCACCATCCTTGGAACACTTATTTCCAATTATGCATGAATTGTAATTTTAAAAATCAAAGGCAAATCAACGATGGAATGGGGTTCATCTTACTATATTCGAGGAGTGTGAAGCCCATTTCTATGAGCAAGTGCCTCGATATATTGCATATATGGGAATACATACCCTTTTGGATCTACAATGAGTTGGTCAAATCATACATGTTGCATTTTTCTTGGACAACAACATCCATTTTTTTGGTTCACATAGCATATGCCCTACTTCAAGGAGTAGGAACGTGCTCATACTTGAGCAAGCATGGCATCCTATTGGATAAGTAGACATGGCACAACAAAGTATCTTTTGAAAATCATAGGTTTGAGTCACCAACTATTTATTTTTTGTATGGTTGATACAAAAAGAGTTTACATACATATATATACATGTGTGTGTGATATGTTAGCTATGATGGTTCTATTATTGAGATTAGCACATTGATCAAGGGGTTGTACTATTATTTATTATGAATTTTAAATACTATGTTTGGATTCTGCACATATATATTTTACTATTTAACAACCACATCACATAATTTTGATATTTTCTAAGAAGTCATTAATAGCTTAAGCTTTGTGCTACCCCTTGTTATTATGATTATGTGGTCTAATATGGTATTTTTAATGGGAGGTAATCTCATGTTTGATTCCCTCACCCTCCATTGTATAGGTCTTTTGAATAGTACATGTTGATGTGACCCACTTGTTCATCTTGTACATATTGTTCTCCATAGGGATGTTGCCACCTTGGCTAACCTAGCAAGCCCAAGGTAACTTGTATGCATAAGACCTAGGTTTTAACCACACAACTTTCTTTTGTGATGATTCAGAATGGTTTGATGGTGATTAGACCAATGTGATAGTTGAAATAGAGCTTAGTTAACAAACCAATATATTTGATATACATATAAATATACGTATGTATATGAGGAGCTTTATCTAATTAGATCAATATAAGTGGTAAACTTATCTATGCCATTATGATTAAGCCGTGGTGGTGTAGAGGACAATCCTAGAACTAACTTGTGGCACCTAAAATCTATACTTTAGAATTGTATAATATAATTAAACAACTTATATAAAATATCAATGACATCAATGAGTTTTAGAATAACAACAACAATAACAACATTATCCAAAATATTTGCAATAGAATTAGATTCTAAAATAGAAAATTCAATAAATTATCATAGATTCATATTCCAAGTCTTAGAAACAAAACAAGCTACTTAAAGAGGCCAAAGTCTCATAGCCACTTAGAGAGGACAAATGTTCTTATGCACATTATAGGCAATAGACATTTGATGAATGAATGATGATCCAACTACATCACATCTCTCCTATTTATAGTCTAACAAAGTAACAAAACCTAACCCTAATTTTTAAGAGTCAATTATCCTAACATAAGGTCCCAAGTCAATCAAAATAAAGATAATTAGTGTGACAACATTAAATTTGTTACATGGATTCCCCTCAAAAAGCTCTATCTTCAAAGATGGATTTTTTTGGAGAATGGTCATAGGGACTCATGTTGTGTTCTATTCAAGAATATCCTTCCACTTAATGAGTAGAACCTATACTAGATGTGATTGTAGACTAAGTACCTATGACTATAAAATTGCTTATAGCACTAGTTCAACTTGTCCTTCTTCATCTAACTCTAGAACCTTTTGCTAGGACTGCACCTTCCAACCAAGTAACTACTTAAGATAAAAAAAAATGAAAAACAAGGTGTATTTTGAAGATAGGAGAAAGCTCCAACTAATATGCCACATACCCTATTTAGCAAATTACCTTGTATGAACCATAGAATCTCGACATAAGCCATTTTATAAATTCAAACGAGTCATAGATACTATTCATTTTCTAATGAGGTTCATTATCAAATTACCTTGGAGGTTTATATGAGGGATAGATAATAGTCAAGGTTCCCATACAAATTTACGCATACATGAAGAATGAGATAGAAGTAAAATACTCATATTTCTTCTATATATATGTTAACAACATCAAATACATATATTGAAATGAAAGGGCTCAAAGGGGCATGTACATGAATTGACTTGGAGCTTGATTCAAGATCAATACACATGAGAGCAATGAAAGAAATATTGTATATAGGGCTAGATACCAGCCACAAATGTAATACTTTTTTTTTTTTTACAATGAAGAATAAAGAGAGTTATAAGAAGAAATGAGGAAGGACTTCCCCCAAAATTCATTTAGGAATTCAAAATTGTCTAGTTCAATATTTGTATAGGCTTATTATCATTAATATTGGGTGACATTTGAGGTCTCTAAATCTGTAGCCATAAATATTTTAGGTAGGTTGTTTTAATGAGACACAATATTTTCTCATAGCTTGACTTGATCACCCATGCATGAGATTTGCCATGATTAGACCTCTAAGATCCTCCATCAATGTTTTTATGTTTGAAGGTGTTCCCTAGGCCACGTTCATGTTACCATTTTAAATACATCGATTGTCACTTAGGGTATAATGTTTGATTTCTTGTAGTAGTAAAACTGATACTGGATCACTACCCCTCCCCTTACTTTCGATCACTTTGGGTTGGTGTGGTTGCCCTATGATGGTTGATGTTTTATACCCTTTGTATCCTTATTGACTCCTTTGATGAATTCCTTCTTGGTGCACCCTTTTAGATCTTAGTTTCCTCCATTTTTCATTGTTTATGGTTTGAAGGGATGCATTTCATCATTAATTTTCCTATTACTTTTGGTATTTTGGTTGATATCGAGACTACCAAGTTCTTCGCTTTGGTGAGTGTATCTAAGACACTCTTCCTTTTTGGTCTTTCTTATTTTTCTTTTTGGTGCTCCTCTACCATAGATATCTAGGGAAACCTTCATAAGGGTCAACAAACCTAAATTTTAAGCGGTGTTTCACAACTAAAAATATGTAAGTTGCTCTATCCTTTGTAAACCCTTCAATTTTAAGCTCCTCTTAATGGAGGAATAGGAGCTTTCCTTATCGATTTACCATCTAGTCACATTGAATATCACTCCATATATGATTTATGGGATTCAATCCCTAGGACCTCTCATTGGTGTTGTATTTTAACTACATTAGGGATTGCATAACACCAATAGATATGGAAGATATCCAAGACCATTGTCTTTCCTCTTCAGGGAGAAGAAGAGTTTGCAAGTGCTAGATGAGGCAAAATCCTTACAAGAGTGGAGCCTTTTTAAATGTCACCGTAAGGGCTCCTAGACTCCAGATCATGGTGGAATTTTCCTTAGCTACCACCAAAAAGGCTTGTGATTCATTGGTACTTTGGTTTGGTTAGTCAACTAAACTTCATGGCATAAAGTTCTTTAGATTCAACATTAGTTTGTGGAAAAAGTTCTTTCTTGTATGTACTTTTGATGGTCTTATGGCATTGGCTACTTCATAGGTCGTAGGTCCATTGGAAGTCTCATCTTGGATTTGGATGACGTCTTGATCAAAATTTCCTTCTCAACAAGATTTTCCCAATGTAGTGATTCTTGATTATAGACTATTATAGCAACAACAAAGATGAACACACTAAAACAATCCTATAATTATCCAAATTTTAATGGAAGCACATGAAATATATGTCAAGAGTGCATTCTTAAGTTGTGATTTGAATGGTAAAATCTAAGTAATTTTTATAAATTTGTCAAAGGAGACACTCTGCAAGTAGTTTCAAATTAAAAATATTTCCTTTAGGCCTAAACAAGTCTTAGGAGTATGGTATGAGAAAATTGATAGTGCCACCAACAATGACTTCAAGAGATATTTATGTGATGAAATTATTTACTTGTGAAGGGAGTAATATTGAATTGCAGTTATTGTATTATATGTGGATGCTTTGATTTTAACCATATATGGCATCATGATGATTCATAAATTCATGACAAGGATGAAGGACACCTTTAAGATATATGACATACAATTTTCAATTTTTTTTTCTTAAGTATCCAACTTCAAAATAAGAATGGTAAATTTATTTCTCAACCAATATATATGTCACATAGATGTAAAATGGAAGATTACAATCATGTAAAACTTTATATTGGTAAAGCATACAACTTATCAAAAAATATTGTGATTCTCCCAAAACTAGAGTTATTTGATTCAATTAATTTGTTGATTGTCTTAATTATTTGACTTATAAATAAGAAGATATTATTTTTTACATAAGTATGGTCTTCAAATTCATTCAAGATTTAAGAGGGGTTCACATGTAAAGTAAAAAAGAGTTAGGTTGCATCTCAAAGGAACCTGTATTCAAGATATGAAATTCTCAAACAAAGATATCTTAGAGTTGAGAGGTTATAGTGACTCAAAGTATGTTAGAGTGAGAAATAATTATGAATCCACTTCAATGTCCCTATTCAACCATGAAGGAGGACAAATTGTTTGGTCTTACAAGATATAAAATGCCTTGATCATTTCTACCACAAATGTGTATTATCATGATGCACTTAATATATCCATAGAGGTCATATGGAATTAAATTCTACTCAAAGGAATGGATTTTCATAGAAAATGTCAATAAAATTTCCTCATATAATTAGAATGAGATCTAGTTATACATAACTAAATAATAGTGAAGTATTAGATTTTTGGTATTTAGATAAAGCCATTATTAGCAACCAAAATTTTCAAGCTTTGTGTACCCTCTAGTCTAGCTTCTAGGAGGATGTTGAAATACCTATTGGTGATGAACTTGAATTTTAAGGTCTTTTAGGATTTTGTTTTTGTGATAATACAATGAAACATCATTTTTATTTGTGTCATTATATGTCAGGTGAATGGATCACCAACATAGAGTATCCTTTAGATCCATTACTTCCTAATTTGATGTGCATTAGTACATTAATATGCACCAAATTTGTAATTAGGCATTTATACTTGTTGGAAAGTTTTCACTCTGCCACCTTAAAATTTTGATCATGTTTTGTTGAAATATTTTTATTGTAAAAGCGGAAAAATACATTAAATCCATGTTGTAGTTTTTTGGCTTGTATAATTTTGTGTGTTAATATTATTTTAAATTTTCATGAATCTCATTTAAAAAATGAAAGAAGAAAAATATAATGCCCCTTTTACCCGAAGGAAGAATGCAAAATGCTTAACGTTTTGCCCCGAGGCGAAGACGCCTTCGAAAATCTTGTTGAAGAGCAAAAATGTATTCCCCCAAAAATGGGGTGATAAATTCGTTTGCCTCACTTCGGAGCAAACGTAAGGAGAGAAAAGGAATGTCAAGATCGACTGGGAATTTCACCCCAAATGAGGGGCGAAAGCCCCTTTTGCCCTTGTTAGAATCAAAAACACATTCAAATCTTTACTTTCAAAGTGGGCCATAATGTGGAGGATTTTCAATGATTTAAGAGGTGCATTCACCCCAAATTTGGGGTGAAAGCATCATTCGCCCTACTTTGGGGTGAACGTCATTTAAAATAAAGGATTTGACAAGTCAACAAATCTTTCGTCCCAGGTGAGGAGCGAAAGTCCCATTCGCCCCTCCTTGGGGTGAAAGCTCGAAAAATTATGGATTTAGGAAAACCCAAAATGAAGTAGCAAGCACTATGACAATATTGAAAATTCAACACTAGGTTCACCCCAGGAGGGGTGAAAATGCCTTTCACCTTTCCTTCGGGCGAACGTAAATATAAGGTGTGGTCCCCACTCAGCGCATGTTAAGAAGAGTTAAGATAAAAGTGCTTTCACCCCAGGTGAGGGGTGAAAGCCCCATTCGCCCCTCCTTGGGGTGAAGCTATAGGAAAATGGCCCAACAACATGTCAAAGGTTTTATCTGATTTTGGGGTTAGGCATTGAATAGTCAAAAATGCATTCGCCCAAGGTGGAGGGCGACAGTGCCTTTCACCATTTTGGGGGTGAACACCTATTTTAAGGGGAAAATCCATCTAATGTGAAGCACTTTCACCCTGGGAGGAAAGCAAAGAGATGAATGCGATAGCAAGAGTTTGAAATTAAGTAAAGTCGAAGGCCATTTGGTGAATGCAATAACGTGAGAGCTACAAAATTGTGGGTATTACCACTTTCTGGGTGACCTATCTATCAGGAAACATGAATATAGAAAGAATGATCTAGGTTGAAGAAGTCTCATTCGTTCATTACTTGGTTTTGGTTGAATTATATTTTCAGTATCAATAGAAGTTTTTAAATGTGCTCAGTTTGGCAAATAAAGTAAATTTAATGATTGGGGCAAGAAGTAACTGAAGTTGTGGATTTCAAGCTAAAAGAGTCATAAATTTAAATTCACAAGGTAATTTTTGAGTTCCAAGATATTCTAAATAGGGACAAATTTCTGAGGCACAATGAATGTACCAAGTCTTTGATCACCTTTGCAATTTTTTATGCACCGACGCCTGAATGTGCTGATTTCCTGGAAGTCTTTCCTTGAAAGCTGAATCGTTGTTTCAAAAGTTGGATTTTCAAGATTTCCAAGGAGGAATTTCCTTATCATGGTTCCTGATCTGTAAATATTTTGTCTTATGTGCATTAAATGGTATAAGTGAAATTCCTCTATTAATAAGACTCATTTTCCATTGTAAAAAGAGGATGGACATTCTACAAAAAAACTATTCAAGTTCTCTACGTAAATAGAAGAATTTGTGGCTTCTAATTTTGCAAGCACTACCTTTGTGTGATTTCTTTCTTTTCAAGCATTTCTATTTTATATTCATGTTTGCTATCTTCTGTTAAGTTCAAATTTTGCACATGGATTTGAGCATTGCTAGTGTAAGTGTGAGTATTGGAATGCGATTTTGGAAGTTGTCTTCAAGGAACTGTAAGTGGATTCTCTTACCTCCTTTCTATTTTATGTTGTTATAACACTTGGTTGGAATTCTTGCTGCTAGTCTGTCCCCAATCCTACACCTTTGGCCTATGGCTATATTTCCCATTTCTTTCTGTTATTTCTAATTTATTTCCTATAACTCTAGTCTTAAACCAGTGTAGGATTAGTAAGGGATCCAACCCTCTCTGGAGATTGGCACATAGGACATTTCTTTCCTCCGACCTTTCAATGTTTGTCGTTTCTAGGGTGCACAAACATATATTTGTATATTAGGTAGATATTTGACCAACAGTTTTTAGCACACTCGATGGGACTCCAAAGTTCCACCTTCAATAGTATTGAGGTTTTATGTTCACCTTCATGCTATATGGTTAGATCATCTGGTGACTCATCTATACCCAGAAGCCTTCGAACATGAAGGCAATGAAAGCTGTGCTTCATGATCACAAGATTGAAGCCAAAAATTCTAAAGATCCCATAAATTTTTACGAACTCGACACCCAAAAATTAGAACACCCCAAATTAGTCACTCCACCTCATACCTCATCCACAACATCCTCATAAATAGCTAGTGTGTTCTCAATTCTCACAAGTCCAACTAGTACTGCTACTAGAATCCCACCTCCTCAACCTCATACACTAGTTCAAATGGCTCAAAACCCACCACCACAACAACCACAACCACCAAGGCAGTTCCTAGCATGGAATAGTTCAAGAGCTTTGAATTTACAAGCACAAAATCCAGTTCCTCAAGCAGCTTTGAAGGCTCTGCCTACCTATGATGGTATTGGTAAGACCACTTACGAACATATCCAATATGTGGCTTCTTTGGTTATGATCCATGGCATTACTGAAGAAGACATTATGGTAAGGTTGGTATTATAATTTAGAGGAAAATTGTTGTATTGGTATCGATATTTACCACGTACCACTATTACCACATGGGACCAATTGGCAAAATTACTAATCAAGAACTTTCAAGAGCAAGCTGATCCTTTCTCCTTGCTGCATCAATTAACGAATATCTAAAGACATCCATAGGAGGAGATAGTGGACTTCAATGTCAGATTCACCCAAATTTGGTAGAGAGTTCCTAATGGTCTTTGGCCCATGCATGAGCAAGTTGCATTTTACTATATCTAGGCCTTCAAATCAGACATTGGTATGGCTATCCAAAAATCTAATGTAAATACTATTCCAAAGTTATACACACAGGCACAGAAGGCTGAAGTAGATTTCATTGCCATAGGTAAGTTGCCCCTGAAGGTAACCATACCCATCCTTCCTGATCTTCCACAACATTTGTATTCAAGTGAATTTTCATAGCCTATGGCTTCTATGTACTCAGTTCCCTCATAGATTTTGGGTCCACCTCAAATTGCTCCAATCTCGGTTCCTCAATTCCTCGCTCTAAGTATCCTGCAATTACATGCACCGGCTATTACAAAATTACCAACCTTGGTTCCTTTCCCAATGATACTAGCACCACCTGTTCCACTATTATTGCCTACTCCATAAATACCTCTACCTTTACCAGCACCTCATGCACCCTCAAATCCTGATCCTTACATGAAATTTTTACAAGAAATACAATCTATTAATTCGACCGTAAGGACAATGTCGAACGAAATCACGACAGTTAAAGTTGAAGCTAATTTTTGATCAAGGAGGTTTCAAAAACTACCAATTACTAGGGAGCATCCAACCACTAGCAAAGGCCTTGAGAGGAATACAACTATGTTGGCAAATGAAGTAACTAGTACGTCGAAGAGAGTAGGGTTATGCACAAGGGCGAATTTCACAATTTATAGCAAATTTTAGGATTTTAACATTTTTTATTTTGCTAATTTTAGGACCCTTGAGGTCGACCCATTCGCCCGAAAATTACGAAATTAATTTTTTTTTAGGGCAAATTCACCCCGATACAATATGTATTCTCTCCTAATATTCTTCCTAAACTTATTTAAAAAAAATTATCCCGCCCAATTCACCTCTTGTACCCCCACTATATATATAGATAACCCTAGGAGCAACACTCATAGTCTTAAGATGACTTTCACAAGGCGACCGCAAAAAGCGACTGGCAAAAGCGAGTGACAAAAGGCGATCGACAAAAGTGATTGACATTGGGTGACTAACACGTCGCGACTGTCACAAGGCGACTAACACATCATGATTGTCACAAAGCAACTGACACACTATGACGCATGATCGATAAGTTGTGGCTGACACACCATGACTGAAATTGGGTGACTGAAACACCGTGACTATCACAAGGTGACTGACACACTACGACTATCACAAGGTGACTAACACATCGTAACTATCATAAGGCAAATAGCACACCACGACTATCAAAATATGATTGGCACGTTGTAGCTATCACAAGGCGACTGACACGCCACAACTATCACAAGGTGACTGGCTTGTCACGGCTATCACAAGGTGACGAATATATCGTGACTATCACAAGGTGATTGTTGCATGATCACTATCGCAAGGCGATTGTCAAACGGTTACTGTCACACGACGACTATCACATGGCTACTGACATACAAGGCCAACCATTTGCCGATAAGTTTCTATTATCAATTATATTTCTTTTTAATACATTTTTTTTCATTGACGCTCAATAAGGAGGTTTTCCTATTATTTGGGTACTAATATCAAGCTTCCTTGGGTCATATATTATGTTGTCTTGAATAGTTCTCTCTTTAACCAATTATTTTTATTTTTCAAAATGATTTTCTTGTTACTCTTCTATTTATATAGGTAAAATGTCACATGTTGACAGTGGAAATAACGGAGGCAAGTCTTCTAGTTCTGATAAAAAGAGTATCCTAAAATACTTTCATAATATTTTGAAATCCAATCAACCATCAACATCTGCACAAATTGAAGATATGAACGCCTTTACTTACAAACCAATTAATTTTTGTTCATTGTTAATTTTATATATAATATCTTCATTCATTAAGAAGGGTGATTTTTGGTTTATGGCTTTATCCATTGTTTATCTATATTTTTTAAAAGAAGGTATACTTTTAACACAATGCATGCTTTTAAAAAGAATAATTATAATGACCTTGGTATTGACCCTAGTATTATCTCTATAGAAAACATTGTTGACCCTCGTATGAATCCACTTCCACATAACTACAATAATGAAAATTCTATAGATGAAAATTTTCTTAAAGAAATAGAACAACAACAGGAAGAGATTCCTGAAACAAACATGCCAAATGAAAAACAAAGTGATAGTTCTTATGTTGTACCCACTTTCAGAGAATCTTATTCTAAAAAACATAAACATGCCAAGTCATCTAGATGGAAAATTAACATATCATTTCAACCTGATTGGGTTTCATATTTTCCATTTTTTGAGCTAGTGCTTCTAGAGAATAGTAATGAGGTATTAACATAATTGAGATGCATATTTTATAGCTGGAAGCACAAAACAAATTACAGATTGCAAGTTAAGAAAGATACAGTAGAAAAAAAATGTGGAAAGGTTTATATAAAAATAAAATAAAGTGATGGACCAATACAGAAAAATTATAGGTGGAAGGATGCATCAGAGTGTGCCCATATCAAATATGCACAAGAATATGATAAAGCAATGAAAGAAAAACAAACTTTGGTTGAGAAAGGTGCAACAATTCAAGCCCAATTTTGAAAAATGGAAAAGTTCACTATAGCTTCAAAAAGTTTATAGTTTGTTGTTGTACTCACTATTCTTAAAAAGGGTAGACCTATGTCAGATTTCATTGATTATAAATCTCTATTTCGACTAGCTGATGTGCAAAAATTACCCATATTTCATTGGTTAGATCGAAGTGGTTGGAAAATTACAAAATATCTGTCATTGGTTGAGTAGGATGACCTCAAAGAGAAAATAAAAAAGCCCAAATTCATATCACTTTCAATTGATTAGGTGAATGTTGTTGACAACACATATTGGATTTGTATGAATGTTTACACATCGGAAAATCATTTAAGGCAACCTCAATTACTTGGACTACGCAAGATGGTGGAAAATTACAATGCAAAAAACATCTACAATGTTGTTGTTTCTAGTTTAAAGGAAATAGCAGGAATGAATGAAATGGAAATAGCCACTAAGTTAATATGTATCGGATTCGATGGTGCTGCTACCATGCAAGGACACAGGCATAGTCTTTGTGTTAGACTACAAACATCTGTTACCCCATATTTGATCCAAATTCATTGCATGGCTCATAGAATTAATCTTGCATATAAAATTGTGGATACATTTACAAATGTAGCTAGAGTGGAAGACCTTGTCCGTGAAATTCATGATTATATTTTGCGTAGTCCAAAAATACTTTTAGAGTTTTAGCAGTTTGCACTTGGAGTTATTGTTGGTAAAAAACTCTTAAAAGACGTGGATACAAGGTGGATTTCAATTATCAACCGACATATAGAGTTTTCAAAGAGTATCAATCCTTGGTAGGATTTATGTATGCAAACTGTAGGGTAGTTGATAAGGCTAAGGATTTGCTATTATGAATGAGTGACTTGGAAACATTTCTCACATTGTGTGGTATTCTTCCAATGTTGGAAGAAAAGAATACTTTGATCAAAATTGCACAAGAAAGATCAATTTATATTGTGGATTTCATCAGAGTGAGAAAACAAATTTGCTTACATATTGATACGATGTACGCATCTGGTGAAATTTTTATGGATCCCATGTTTGAGAGTTGGAGAGCATTGACAAACATGAATTATCCTCATATTTTTGAAGTTCAATATAAACAATCATCTTTGTATTAATGTCCACGAAAAGGAAATTACTTTATATTATTTTTGTCAGCGAATGGATATTGCTACAAATGAAGTTGAACAAATGCCCATAACATACAACAAATTTCATGTAGTTATAACAGATACAAAAATTAAACTGAAACAAATAGCATAATCATTGACGAAAGATATCATAGACCATTTTCAAAGATATGAATTGCTTGAGGCTATGGGTGTGGTTAACCCGATATTTTGGACAAACCAATAAAACTTTTTTGGAACAACAATGTCTGCTCAAGTTTCACAATTTGCTAATCACCATGAAAGGAGTTCTATTTCATGTTTCTTGAAACATTTATATCCTAGTAGTATCCTGCAACATACTATGAGTGAATATTTTAGTCTGTATGAATTATGCCAAATGATGATTTTAGGATCTTTTGAGGATGAAAGGGTATTTAGTGCTTTATAATATGTAAAATCTAAAGTTCATAATAGATTGGACAAAATTTTAGAAAATTGTTTGAGAGTATATATGTCGACCTATGAGGTTGAGAAGTTTCCTTATGAAAGAGCTTTGTAATAGTGGAAATATTTTGCAGAGAGAAGAGGTGTCATGAATACTCTAGATGATCAGGATAATGGTAACATTGATGACACTATGATGACAAAATATTTTGGAATGAGTGCAGAAGAATTTGCACAATCTAAAAAGAGTTTGTTCTAGCTTTCACCATTATGATGCAAAAATGCTTTCAATTCCCAATATTATATTGATATTTAATTCATTTATTTGATTTGATTTCAAATATTGAGATTTGATTATATTTTGAGACATGTTTTCATGTATTTTGGAACAGAATATTGATTACTGAATCACAGATATTATTGTTTTTTATATGTATTTTGATTCCATATATTATGCTATCAGTTGTCAATAGAATATGTGTATATTATGATTTCGTATATTTTGAAAACCATGTATTGAATAAAGTATAGACCATGTATTGAAAACCATGTATTGAATAAAGAATAAACCAACTATTGAATAAACCATGTATGGCAAACCATCTATTGAATAAACCATGTATTGAAAACAATGTATTGCAAACCATGTATTGAATAAACCATGTATTGAAAATAATGTATGGCAAACCATGTATTGAATAAACCATTTATGGTAAAAAATGTATTGAATATACAATTTATTGAAAACAATGTATGGAAAACCATGTATTGAAAACAATGTATGGCAAACAATATATTGAATATCAAATTGATTCAAACCATGTATTGAAATCATGTATACAATAAACCATGTATTGAAACAATGTATTGAATATACAATTTATTGAAAACAATGTATGACAAACCATGTATTGAAAACAATGTATTGAATATCAAATTGATTGAAACCATGTATTGAAATCATGTATTGAAACCATGTATACAATAAACCATGTATTGAAAACAATGTATGGCAAACCATGTATTGAATAAACCATGTAATGAAAACCATGTATTGAAAACAATGTATGGCAATCCTTGTGTTGAAAACAATGTCTGAGTAAACCATTTACAACAAACTAGATATCGGTGCTCCATTATTGCATCCACATAATTCAAAACTATTTATTACATCCATACAACTGATCAAAATATTACAATATTGAAAGAAAAACTAAAAAGTAATATAAAATTTATGTAATATAAAATAATATGTTTTAAAATATGTTAAAATACGAGTCTTTGAAACCATGTTTCTTTTCACCACAATGCCACATTCCAGAATCATCAAATAAGGAAACAACGGTTCTACTTTTCTAAGTTTTCTTGCTGCAAAGTGCTTGAAGTGTTAGCTGCATCTACCTCAATATCCTTTGCTTCCAATGCACCAGACCGTACCAAACTATCAACTGTAGTGTTTATCCCTGATAGCAATAAACCTTATTCCTTCGCGGGATCTTCTTTAAACGGTGCATTCAGCTCTTTCTCATTTTCTTTTACTACAACATCCACATCCAGGCCCTTTTCTTTGATAAGCTTCTTCAACCAATTGTTTTCTCGAATAGTGTATTGTAGTCTCTTCTTTAATTCAATAGCATTAGTCACACTATTTTTTGCACTCTTGATCCATGTTTTCATAGTTGACACATGTTGCTTTAAATGTTGATAATTAGACTACAGAATACAAGAGAAAAAGATTAATATTAATTAAAAAATATAATAAAAATTTGATTTTCAGATATGTGTAAAACTTACATCTGTTGTAAGTCTTGCAGTTTTTGCCACTGCTACTTTCTTCTTATCTAGTTCCCATTTTTTGAAATATGCTTGGGCTTTAGTATTCAGGTTCTCTAATCGGTCAAGTATAATAGTTATAACTTCATCACTGCTTGTAGAATCGACCTTGATGGTGCCAGATTTGGCCTTTAGTAACAGAGCATCAAGCTTTTGTGGCTCATTCTCTACCTTTGAAAATAGATCCTTTCCATGTTCGAATTTCTTGTATCAACCATTTATTGTTTTTATCATAACCTTGGCCCGATATTCCCATTGTCGTAATGTATCAATATCTACAAGAAGATTATTAGTAACATTAGCCCTACATCTGTTTGCTAATAAAATATTTTCTAAAATTTTTATTTTATCATCATCGATCGGATGATGATCGGTGTTGACATGCTGGTGAAGGGAAGAGGAAACATCGGTGATATTTTCTTCAACATTCTCCTGTGCTTCATCACTTAACCCTAGACCATGAAGGAGATCACATGTTTTTAGTGGTAAATTCAAATTATTCATATCTTGATACATAAAATCATCATCTAGAGACGCACTTTCTACACTTGATAAATTATCAAGTGTTAAAATTGGGAACCCCATCCCTAAAACAATAGACTGACCCACAGTATGAGTCTGTGTATTTAACAGACTGTTGGTTCCCTAAAGTGGCTGGTGCAGCGGTGTGAGGAAATATTTCCCATGCATGTGAGATTAGTTCCTCACTGGTGGTGCGTGTTGTGGGTGATTGTTGGACTTGATGTAGATGAACTTGGCATTGATGGACTTGTGGTAGGACTGGCTGCTTATCCTGTTGTGCACCCGGTGGAAGCATCTATTTTTTGAGTCTTGTAAATATAGTCGATCCCTCTACAAAATTTAACATGAAAATTATAAATTAAAACTAGTTTTAAAAACAATGCCATTAAAATATAATAATTTTAACTAAACATACTCGACTCAGAATCTGCAGTCGTTGTCGTTGATGGTGCAAGTGTTGTCCTTTGCTCTAAAAATAGTTAAAATATTTTCTTAAACTAAATATAATTGAATATTATTAAAATACTTTATTAAAATTAAAACTTTTGAAAAATATGTTTACCTTGTGAGCTGGAGGTTTCATCTTCAATGTTCACTGTAGCAGATGCATATCCAGAAGTAAGAGTAGCAGCACATGTATGTTGTCCATTAGGAGACCTCCTACGTTTACGGGTGGAAGGTACCGGTGACGATTGTGACTGCGAGTCAGAATCGCCAAACGCTTCTTGAATCCTAATGGTGGTATCCCTTTTATTGAATGAGTGAGCTGCTCTTCTTTGTTTTCAAAAGAAAATTAGAAAATAACAAGATTGATTGATTTGAAAAGACTAAAAAAATAGAGACTAGTCCAATATATAACTTTACCTGTATTTCATTCTCATTTAACCCAATACACAACAAATCCGGGTGCAATGTAGTTGGAGGAATTTTTTGTTGAAGATTGTAATATGCTTCATAAAAAAGATAGAATATAGTAGTTGGAGGATATTGTATACGCATATTAAATTTTTTGCACATAAAGGAGGTCATGTTTTAGGCAGTTTGAAATGAGTGTGGACCAATCATATCCCCCTCCATAAATACAACGAATCAACAATGACAAAGCCCAAAAGGGTATTTCTGTAGGTCGGCCTCGTAGAATAAGCATTCCCAAGAACAATTTAATACAGACATAAAGAAATTTATATGTAACGTTGGAAATGTTCAAACCCCTTTTCGATTTTGAAGAATTAACTGAAAAATAGAGAGAACATTCTTAGATAATGGACATTGGAAACAACAATACATCAAAATTAAGGATAAACAAAAATGAAATTTTCAAAAACTTACCTTTCAAATGGTCTGGATTCATGCCATATTTGGATGTCAGCGTTAATTTATCAGATTTAGTCAACGTGTGCTGGTTTTTAACAAGGATACCATATCCGAAAATGACAATCATGTTAATCGCTACACATCCGAGGGGTTCATAGTAAAAACAACATCCTTGTTATCAACTTGGATTTGTATAATGGAGACATCATGGTCGTAGGAACTAACAATACATTGCATCAAGGAGACGTTGACGTCCAACTGTGGCATCTTCATGACTCTAGCAACTCTAGAGGTGTAAAGCCAGTTGGAATCTCTCCTAAGAGTGTTAAAAATATTTTTGACGTTTAGGCAATAGTAGCTCTTGAATGATACCTTGGAAGGGAGAGGACAGGAGCCACTAGCCATTTTTGATAACATTGGGAAAATGTTGTAAAAATGCCCTAAAAACGATCAAAAAATGCTCAAAAAATTTCTTGAAAAAAGTCTAAAAATACCTTGAAAATGATAATAAAACGGCTTGAAAACTATCAAAAAATGCTTAGAAAACCATCTAGAAAAGGTCTAAAACTACTGTAGAAAACATACTAAAAATACTAGAAAAAGCTCTAAAATTGCTCTAGAAATTGTTGTGTAAAAGGTGAAAATAACGCTGCTATTCTATTTATAGAAGTCTGCATGCCTAAATTTGATGGATATGTGACACGTGGCAAATGATAAGACACATGGAAGCATATTATTAATGGTATTTGATGGGCACATTCTTCCTATCACCATGTGACAGTCACTACATGGCAGTCGCCATGTGACAGTCACCATGTGACAGTCACCTCTCGTAAGTCGCATCTTGACAGTCGCCACTTGATAGTCACTCCTTGTCAGTCACCTCATGATAGTCACCATATGGCATTCGCCACTTGATAGTCGCCCTTGGAAGTCACCCTTGTCAGTTGCCTCTTGATAGTCATTGCTTGACAGTCGCCACTTGATAGTCGCAATAGGGCGGTCGTCACTTGATAGTCATGATAGGGCGGTCGTCAGTTGACAGTCACCCTTGGAAGTTTCCCCTTAACAGTCACCACATGACAGTCACCTCTTGGAAGTCACACTTTGATAGTCGCTTTTGTCTATCACCTTGTGACAGTCACTTTTGTCAGTCGCCATTTTTAAGGTTGAAAATTTTGTTGCATAGTTTTCAAAAAATCATCAATATTTGATAAATTTTCTATAAAAATTTGAAAAATTCACCCCGATGTTTATACACCTTAGGACTAGATTCGCCCTGATTTTATAAATACACTTTGGGGTCGACCCCTTATGCATAACCTTGGAAGAGAGCATACTGGTGCTCCACCTGTAATGATCCCCATGGAGAAGACACGTGCATTGTCCAATTGAACTAGTAGCAAATTTTTTCGGTGGACAAGTTAATATGATAATGGAAGTTGATCATAACCTGATGGTCCCATATTTGGAGCAAGTTTTAGTTCTCACGAGGGTTGGAAAGAATTCGATGACTATTGATCCAATAGAAATGGAACTTTTGAAAGTTCTTGTTGAGCAAAAGATACAAAATTAAAAGGTACAACCACAAGTGAAAGCACCTAATGTGAAAGCGCCTAGCACAACAAAAAAGCAACAAGATTCTATCTTGTTAAAGAATCTATTGCCCAAGCAAGATCAATAAAATATGCAGATAAAGGTGTCAGCTTCATAGCCTACAACCACTCAAGTACAAATAGAGGCAAAAGAACAAGCCAAATAACACCTCAAATATCCATCATTGACTAAGCAACAAAGGGTGGAATCCACTCAACAGTATTGAAACAAGTATGAATAGGTTGTAGAAGAAAAGGTCCTGAGTGTTTCTGATTATAATATTGTGGAAGAAATGAAGAAGATTCTTGTGAAGGTGAGTTTATATGATGCATTACAGTTACTTGGGCAGGTTGACTTGTTGCAAGAATCTCTCAAATCTACAAAAGATCAAAATAAAAGTCATTCCAAAATAGTGTTAGCATAGACACTTTCGACCTTCGCCATCGGTAAGAATAGACCACCCCCATTATATTTGTATCTCTAAATGAAAGGGTGGATTGTACATATTTGTATGATTGACTCTAGTGTTGCGACTATTGTCATACCAAAGGTAGTATGTGAAGTAATGGGGATGGAGTATACAAGGAGCAGTCTAGGCGTATTGTAGTTGGATGGAACCCCAGTCAAAATAATGGGAGTAATCAGGGATATTCCCATTGTTCTACATAACATACCTCAAGTCACTATCATTCAAGAAGTAGTGGTGGTTGACCTAAAATCATACTTTAGCATGTGTCTTTAGAGGGAGTTCACATAAAAACTAGGAGGATACCTTTCCTTGGATTATTCACATTTGGAGATATCATTCAAGGGAAGAAGAATCCACATCTATAATGAAAAGCCATCCACTTTTCATATAGAAAAATTAGAAGAGGAAGAAAAGCCCACTGGTGCAGTCAACATGATAACAAAGGAATTGCAAGAAGTGGACTTGATGGAGGAAGCTCTTGGAAGACTCCACCTAGAGGATAAGTTCTCATTTATGGATTTCAATGCAATGGTGGAAACCGATATTGGTTGTTACACAATAACTAAAACTGAACAGACTTAAGAAGGAGTCTTTGATTCCCCAGACCCTCTCTTTGATCAGCTCTGGAAGTTGTATTTTGATGGTGCAAGGTGCAAGAATGACACAGGATTTGGAATCATTCTTGTTTCTCCCATAGGGTTGCAAAAGACCTATGCATATCAGTTAACTTGGAGTTGCATGAATAATACCACCAAATATGAAGCATTGTACCTTGGTTTGAAGAAAGCTGAAAAGTTGGGCATTAAAAAACTACAAATCTTTGGAAATTCGAAGCTCATCGTTAACCAGACTACAAATAAATGTGTGTCAAAACAACACTACTTGAAGGCCTACTGTAATAAAGTATGGGATTTTTTTGAATCCTTTACATCACTAAATATTCAGGCGATTTCGCGAGAGCATAACAAACAAGCAGATATTCTAGCTTCCCTTGGTGCTAATTTCTCTCCATTGGAGCAAGTAGTCAGGATACCCAAGACTGTGAGGGTAATATATAGACCATCGATCCCTAATAAAAACCTTTATTGGCAAGTATTTGACAATGACGAACAAATAATCAATTTTTTTATTAAGGAAGCTGCAAGTGCGAAAGACAGAACATTAGCCGAGGAGGAAATGGAAGGAATGATTCAATTGAAGAACAATCACATTCCTAGGGGATTGATTTTTCTTGAAAGTTTGTTTGATCAAAATGACAGGTCCGAGAAACATAATATCAAGGTGGATGCGAAGGAATATAAGGAAATGCAGTTAGAACTTGAGAATATTATCAAAGTCAGAACAGACTATACGATGGAAGAACTTGAAGATATCAAAAATTTATGTTATGAATTTCTATACATTGTCACTTGGATCTATCACGATTTAGGATATGATAAAAATGTAATCCAGCATACTATTGAACTACAGGAATGAGTAAAACCTTTTCGGTAGAAACAATGGCCTATCAACCTGAAAATTGAAGTGCTCATGAAAGTAGAGCTATTAAAAATGATGGAGGTAAAAATAATTTATCCAATCAAGCACTCAACATGGGTGGCAAATTTGGTGCCAGTTCGAAAGAAGAATGGTGATATCTTTTTGTGCATGGATTTTCCAAATTTGAACCAGGAGTCATTAAAAGATCACTACCCCCTATTGCAGATTGATCATATTCTCCATGTGGTTGCTAGAACGCAGAGATTTTCATTTCTGGATGGTTTCTTTGGTTATAACTAGATCTAGGTGAAGGATGAAGACCAATACAAGATGATATTTACTACAAAATGGGGCACTTTCACCTATCAGAGGATGCCTTTTGGTCTTTCCAATGTCGACACTACGTTTTAGAGAGCTATGAACATTGCTTTCGATGAGTTGTTGAAGAGATTTATTGTTATTTACCTTGATGACATGATTGTTTTCTCACATCGTAGGGAAGAACATGTCTCTCACCTGAGTTAAGTATTCGAGCAATGTAGGGAATTTGGAATTTCCATTAATCCAAAAAACTCCATTTTCATTGTCAAATAAGGGAAACTTTTGGGACACGTGATTTCACAAGAAGGACAGGCAATTGATCCTATGAGAGTCGAGGCTCTCTTGAAATTACCACTGCCAGTTAACAAGAAGGAACTACAATCGTTCTTTGGCCAGATCAACTTCATTCAAAAATTCATTACGGATTTTGTCTAGGTTGTAAAACTGATGATCGAGCTTCTGAAGAAGAATGTGGACTTTAAGTGGACATAAGCACAAAGATAGGCATTTTGGGAAATCAAGGAGAGAATCAACCAGGTGCCAGTATTAATTAATCTCAATTATTAAAAATACTTCATCCTTTATGCAGTAGGCGAGTAGGAGAGTTACGTTGCCATTCTCACATAGAAGCAAGAAGACGGAGATGAAAAGTCGATTACCTTCTTGAGTCAAGTTATATCGCCACACCAAGAGAAGTATAATTTCATCAAAAAATAGGTGTATGCGGTTATGAAATCCTTAAATAAATTTCGACACTTCATTTCATAGAGCAAGCCGGTCATCTACGTCATCCATTCGGATGTCAGGAATTTCATTCTTCAAGGGGAATTAGGTGACAAGAGAGCAAGTTGGGTCTCAAAGATTCAAGAATATGATGTGGAGATATGATTGACTAAGCTAGTTTTTAGACGAGCTCTCTTCTAAGAACTGGCCAAAATCGCAGCTTCAAAATCATTAGATCCAGTACAGGATGAGGAGATCAGTGAAAGCATTTGTGCGAATCAAGATACAGGTGATCATGACTGGATAGAGAACCTTGTCAAATTCTTTACATCTAGGAAATGTCCATCACACCTTGATGCTTCACAACATTGAAGATTCAAACTACAAGTGCTTAAGTATGTTCTGTTGCCAAGTGGGTTGTTCCATAAGAATATATACGGAGTACTCCTCAGATGTGTGAAGGAGTTAGATAAAGAAAAAATCTTGGAGGAATTCCACTCTTGCATATCTGATGGACATTATGTAGGAAGGGCTATGGCCTTGAAGATCATTCAAGCTGGCTATTTTTGGCCTACCCTTTTCGTAGATGCATACAGGGTGAGCCAAAGTTGTGATAACTATCAGCGATATGTTGGCAGGAATATGAAAGCATATTTGCCCTTACACCCAATTCAAGTGGAAGCACCTTTTCAGTAGTGGGGACTAGGCTTCATTGGAGTTATTGATCCTTGTTCCTTCATCGAACACAAATATATCTTGATAGCGACTGATTATTTTACCGGGTGGACAAAGGCAATTTTGACTAAAAAAGTAGATCAAGCTACAGTTATCTCTTTCCTTGAGGGACTAATTACCCATTTCAGTGTTCTAGATGTCATTATAACAAATAGTGAGACTCCATTCATAGGGACGAAAATCATCGAATTCACAAGCAAATATGGGATTTATATAAAAACTTCATCCAATTATTACCTGCAAGAAAACAATCTGGCCGAATCCACAAACAAAAACTTGTTACGAATCTTAAAAAGGACACTAGGAAATAATAAAAGGAGTTGGCACCAACTGTTAATTCAGACTCTGTGGGCAGACCAAATATCAGTGAAGAAATCTATTAAAGCCTCTCTTTACTCTTTGGTGTATGGGAAAGAAGCAGTTTTACCCACTCACACGAGCTTCTTATCCTTCGAACCTTGTAGTTATTCTAAGATGAAGACGACGAATTTGACCCTATGAGCGCAAGGTTGGATCAGTTGCTACCGTTGGAAGAGGAGAGAGAAAAGGCAAATGAAGCTTTCACCGAACACACTAAAATGATGCAAAAGTGGTTTGGAAAAAGAGCAATAGAACATAAGTTTCAGATGGGAGATCTGATTCTCAAATGAAACGAATACAAAGCCAAGACAGAGAAGCACCATAAGTTTGATGCAATATGGGAAGGACCATTTTAGGTTTATGCAATAAATTTGACGAACACGTATCATCTTCGAGATATGTATGGCTAGGACCTTTAGATTCTAGTAAACGAACTTCATATAAAGGCCTATTTTCAATGAGACAATCATGAGGTACAACTATGTAAATATGTACATATTTCTAATTGCAAGTATTTTTAGTCTTATGAATTTAAAAAAAAAAGTACGAGGCGGACTCTACTGAAAGGCACCAGGCTTTCTTAAAAGAAAACTTTGCTTTAAAAGTTGCACTCTTGGATAATCAACTTCACCCCGAATATTTCCATGAGGACATGTTATTATGTTGAGCAGAATTAATGGTTGCATTGAAAATCTTTACAAGTTCAAAAGACTCTGAATTTTAAAAGGTTGCTTTTCTTTACAAATCTTCAAGTTTAAAAGGAAAAATGTTTCAAAGAAGGCGTTCGGAGACACCTGGTGAAAGTATTGGTGTTGACAAGCAAAGTGCCTTAGTTGAAAAATTGAAGCACTGGGCTTAATTTCGTAATTGTAAAATGCAACAAACTGAAAGTGTTGTTGTCCCAAGGAAAGAGTGAAAGCTCCATTCGCCTCTCAGTGGGGCGAACGTATTCGAAGGCAAGAAAAGTTATATGAAAAGCGCTAAAGCTCGTAATTAAAAAATCAAAAGTGCTTTCGCCGAAAAAGGAGGGCGAAAGCCCCCATTCGCCTCTAAGTGAGGTGAATGCATGTACGTCCCAAGGTCGATCGAGGCTCCGAACGCAGTCACAAAGTCAAAGTCAGTCAACGGTGCTTTCGCCTCGTGTGAGGAGCGAAACTCTCTTCACCTCTCATGGGGGTGAAACAATATATAAGGGTTAAAAAAATGTGAGGGCGCACTTTGGCTTTTCGGGCAACTACGCGTATAGGAAATTAGTCAAAATTCTTTTTTAACTAAGGGCGGAAGCATATCAAGCCAAGTGTTACAAAGATGTTCAAAGAGTATGGGAGAGCGCTTCGGCTTTTTAGACGAATGCATTAAAAGTGAAATGAAGAAAAAAGGAAAAAAGTAAGGATTAAATTTTAAAAATTTAATTTTCTTTTCTTAGTATGGTGAAAATAAAGAGAAAAATCAAAAATAGAAAATCCCTAAAATCAGGGGAGTTGTTTTTTAATAAAATCCATGCTTTTCCCAAATAAGAGGCGAAAAATAAAAGCTTGAAGTTATTTAAAAAGGAGAACGTTTTCCATGAAATCAAATCAAGAAGGTTGAAGACGTTTTCAGAGAGAAAGGAGAAGAGACCAAGCGAGCTCCAAAAGTGTTTTCGCTCCTCCATTGCTTTTTTGGAGAATGACAATTTTTCAAGTATAAATCAAATTTTTAGAGCGCCTTCTCAAAGTGATTTCACCCTCTGGTATGTGGTAGATTTTGAGAACTGTTCATGGAAGTTGAGACACATTTTCGAGATAATTAATTTAAAAGGTTTGCCCAGATCTACGTTGGGAGACGTTTTGGCGTTCTCGAGAAATGAAATCTCACATAAGCAAAAGTAAGGGTGCCCATTGGACCACAAGTGGCAGATTTATTTTCTCGAAGCAGTTTTAACAGTCGAGGCATGTTTTTCAAAGGCATAACACCGTAGGAAGGGCACTCTTTTCAAAAGCAATTTGGTAGCAAATTAAATTCAGTTACCATTAAGCATAAGGATTAGTGTCGATTGAGGTAAATGATGCACACGTCCTCCCGAATTCACCAGGAAATTTTATCGTATTTACTTCGGTAGTTGAAGCATGCCCTATAAATAGAGCACAGGTAAAATCGCTTAGAAGTTACATTTTAAAAAAAAAATTGTCAGTGCATTTTTTGAGGTTTTAGTTGCAGAAATTGTAGAGCATCTTCAGGATTGCTGAAGTTGACAAAATAAGGAAGAAAAGCAAAGAAGTTAAAGAGGCTGTAGAGCCCAAACAATCGAAAAAGAAAGCAGAAGGTGGGTCAAAATCTAAGAAGGCCCATAGAAATGAAAATGTAGATTTGGACCCGTACTTTGACACCATGGCAGAGGTCGAAGATTGTGTGATCACCAACAAGGGTGTGGTGAAGCTTCGACAAGATGTGGAATTTATCGTAAATAAAGGATTGACGATGGAGAGCCCTTTGACTATGTCATTTTTTGCGCAGTTATTTTGGTATCTGTGTACGCCCGTACACCCTTGCTTGGAATTGGTAAAATTAATTGCTAGATTTTATAATCCAGTTACCAAGGCAGTTCGAAAAGCAAATAGGGAGGTACTTTTCTCTATCTCCGTCGCTAAAGTGAGGGAAGTGTTTTCCTATGGGTTAAAACCCCCTCTAAAATGACTTTTAAGAAGCTACATATTAATGAGCAAGAAGAGAGATATGTGTCTACGGTGATGATGCACCAGTTTATGGAAACACAATTGATCAAGGAGCCATGGTTAGGGCAACTATCGAATCTACCTAAGCCTTTGTTCGAATTCAAGAGCCCAAACCTATTTTTGATGTTGGCATGGGTTGCTGGTCTTTTGGTAGATTCTATAGTTCACAAGTGGTAGGCGACGCTGGTGCAATGTATATAACAAGTGGAGTTTTACACTCCAACGACCATGAGAAAAAACATAAATTCGATCTATTTTGATTAGGCCGATTTCATTTATCAAAATATGCACATCCAGTTGGGAAAACAACATACAGGAGAGGAGACGTCATTCAAACCTAACTCCTTCCTTGTTTGGTATTTCTTCTTTCACTTGCACCAGCATTTTTCATTTATAGCAGTAAAACAAGTTGATGAAAAGGATGAGTTGTTGCCTGTTTATATGTGGACTCCCGCTCTGTCAAGGAGGGAGTCATACTATAGTTTTAACCACCTATTTTTGGGACCCGCAATTGAATTTATTTATGGTAAGAGTGAGAGAATACCACGGGAGATGAAGGAGGTGGTTGTCATAGCCAAAAAGGGTGACATATTTTTGTTGACTCAAGGCGTGGTTATAAGAATTTATGGCTTCACGGGTAAGCCATTCCAACTTTCATATTTTGCCACCGAGCATGTTTTTGCCATGGAGGTGGTGCATCAAACATATTATACCAATGATGTGTATGGAGTAGGGTGTGACAAAATAATGACTTGCACTATGTCGTTCAAGTTCTACAGCATAGAGGTGAACCAGGTCAGGTAAAAAAAGCTACTCACAGAGGCACTTCAAGATCTGGGGTTGATAGAGCTGTCGTAATGGTGGAGATATGACTCATTGGGAAAATATTTAAAAATAATCAAGGCCAAGACTTTTTATTATTGTCCATGGCTCGATATCTAGGCAAACCGTAACAATTTTGATGGGCGTAATTTAGAGTGGCATGCTGAAGATATGATGTCGCTTCCTCCATGCAATGACTTTTATGAGCAGAAGGCTAAATACAACCCGGTAGTGCATAGAGATCTCATTCCTCCACTGGGACTATTTGGCCAAATGAAGAAACAATTACCCACATGAACAAAAGAGAAAATTATGAATTGGTGGATTATGCGAGTCCACAGAGGGAAAATTATGTCCGATTTTGGGTTGAATATGGATGGGGCATTTTCGAAAGTGTGTGATGAGTTTGTAAATTTCTATAAACCCATCACTTTTGCCAAGGTCATACCTCAAATTTTTCAACATTCTAACAGTGGCGAAAGCGTGGCTGAAGAAGAGCCCCCAACAGCTGAGAAAGAGACACCTGAGGAAGAAGAGCAGCAATATGTGTTTCAACGAAGGTCACAGCGAGAAAAGTTAAAAATAGATGAGGCAACTTTGTTGGAGAAGCAAACTGTTCGAGAGGCATTTCCATTCTCGAAATTTGCAAAGAGGCCAAGAACTGGCGCTACTTCTTCATCTACTATTGAAGTTTTGGTTGTAGTTTCTACAGTTGTAGTTGCTATAGTAACTGTTAATCCTCCTCTACTGGTGTCGGTGCTCTGGATAGTGTTACCCAAATGATTCCATTGATTCATGAGTAGCCATAAGACCAGCAGGTTGAAATTGTTAACCTTGAAGTGGAAGTGGAGAATCAACAAGAACTTATTACGCAGCCGCTTCCATCACTAGGACACACAACGCCCATGCTCGAAGGTATGTTTTCCCTCCTCTTTTCTTCTACTTCGAAGCAAGTATTGATTGTTAGTTCCTTTCCATCAGTCCCTACTTCTTTTGCCCCTCCATTTGGTATGCTTTCCATGTCCATTTCACTCTCTTCCCGTCACCCGCAAGTCACTACTACTCCTTCTCTTCCCCTCTCTTTAGCCTCCCTTTCTTTTAGTTCATTTATGTCAGGACCGAATCCATTTTTGCATCCTTCCCCCCATTTTTGTTGCTCCTTCCACTGTCATTGTAAGTACACAAGCTCCTCCAAGAGTGAGCGTAATTACAGCCAAACCCGGTTCTTCCATCCACTTTATCTTTTCGGTGCCCCTCTTATATTTATTTCCTCTTCTCCCTTTGAGCCAGACCATGCATAATTTATGGTCCTCTTTACGTCATTTTTGGAGATGCAAGCACTGCCAAAAACCAAGATGATGCTCAAACAACCCGATGTAGAGAAGATTAATCAAGCAAATCTTAGTTCGTCGCAGTGGCTGAAGAGCCGCAAAAGGAAGGAGGCCTTAGCTCTAGTCAGAACTCTTAAGAAATTCACTTTTGATCCGATTGCCATGGAGGCTCACACAACTAAGATCATTCCCCTAGTCCAAAAGCCATGAGGAGAGATGACACTGAGCGATTACGCTTATGAGACCGTGACGGAGGATCTGACGAGGATTGATCCAACTGAGAAAATGGAGAATATACAGGTTGATATGAGTTCGGTTTATCTACACAATGAGTATTATAAGCAAAGACATTATGACATTGAAACAAAAATTGTCGAACTTGAAGATGCCTTGGCAGCAAGCAGAGCAGAATAGGAGAGGATGGCAACAAAAATTGAACACTTGCACCAACAAGCAGGGGTGCATCAAAAGGAAAAGGATGCAGCAGAGCAGCAGGTGCAAGCATTGAAGGCATAGCTTGAATCCATACAGAATCAACTAGTGAAGAAGGCCACACAAATTGAAGGTTTATCTCATAAAATGATTAAGGAGGCTTGTCTTTGGTTGGCCCGGATCTATGAGAAGTTGGTAGCTAAAGAAGTCTAGGTTCTATAGTATCTCTATAAGGCTCGAATTCAGATTCAATTGAGCCAACAGACAGTAGACAGTACTAAGGAGATGTTGGAGCCTCACTTGGAGATGGCTGTGAAAATCTAAGCCTTGGCTTTGTCTAATATGCATGTTTACCCCATGAGTGAGATGGACCAAGCCTGGTCAACCACAAAATTCATGCTGCACAGTTATTTTAAAAGGTTGGATCTGGTAAGAGAAGGCAGGAAGCTTCTCAACACAATGGAGCGGGAGCATACTGTTTCAATGTTTCATTTTGATGCTCTCATTGATATGGAATTTCTAGATTTTACCAATGAATGGGGTGAGCATCTGCCTAAGGAACAGTTGGAAATGGTCTGGAAGAGTTTTATGGAGGACACGTCCGAAATTGACAAGTGTGAGGAGCCTATCATCGAGGAACAGGTTATGCCGCTTATGAAGAAGTTTTCCCGTATGGAGTTGTCCTTGTTCAAATTGGCCCAATGAGCTAAATGCCTTAGTCTGGAGGATATTGAACACTTGTGGTTTATCTATGAATCATTTAGTGTTCCCTCCATGTTCACCACGCATGCTTGGGTAGAGGTAGTTACGGTTTATGAGGTCACTTGCGAAAGTTTCAAGGAGTAGGGGGAGCAAGCCTTAGCAAAGCAAGCAGCATCAGAGCAAGTAGCAGCAGCAGCAGAGCAAGTAGAAGAAGCACGGATAGCAGTAGAGGCAGAGGTGGCTTAAAATGCAACATTTGAGCAAGCACAGAAAAAGGTGTCCAAATAAGAAGCGTCAGCTAAGGCAGTCGGCAAAAAGACCCAATAAGGAGCCCAATGGATAAAGGCCTGGGATCGCTTGCATCCATGCGAGCTGGATACCCTAAGAGCCATCAGAAATATTGGCAAGTTTGCACTTTGCCACATTAAAATTTTGATCAAGTTTTGTTGAAATATTTTTTATTGTAAAAGCGACAAATACATTAAATCCATGTTGCAGTTTTTTGGCTTGTATAATTTTGTGTGTTAATCTTCTTTTAAATTTTCATGAATTTCGTGCTTGGGATAATGGGTGTTGCAAGGCAAATTGTTGCTGCAAAATCAATATATATCATCTGAGGACATCAAAATAAAGCAGTGTTTAAAAAATTAAAGAAGAAAAATATAACGCCCCTTTTTCCAGAAGGAATAATGCAAAATCCTTAACGTTTTACCCCGAGGTGAATATGCCTTCGAAAATCTTGTTGAAGAGCAAAAATGCATTCATCCTAAAATTGGAGTGACAAACTCGTTTGCCTCACTTCGAGGTAAACGTAAGGAGAGAAAAGGAATGTCAAGATTGGTAGGGACTTTCGCCCCAAATGAGGGGTGAAAGCTCCTTTCGCCCTTCTTAGAGTCGAAAACACATTCAAATTTTTACTTTCAAAGTGGACACTAACGTGGAGGATTTTCAACGATTTAAGAGGTGTGTTCGCACCAAAGTTGGGGTGAAAGCATCGTTCACCCCACTTTGGGGCGAATGTCATTTAAAATAAAGGCATTGACAAGTCAACAAAGCTTTCATCCTAGGTGAGGGGCGAAAGTCCCATTCACCCCTCCTTGGGGAGAAAGCTCGAAAAATGATGGATTCGGGAAAACCCAAAAGGAAGTAGCAAGCGCTATGACAATATTGAAAATTCAACACTAGGTTCACCCTAGGATAGGGGCAAAAATGCCTTTTGCCTTTCCTTCGGGCGAACATAAATATAAGGTGTGGCCCCCACTTCAGCGCACGTTAAGAAGAGTTAAGATAGAAGCACTTTTGCCCCAGGTGAGGGGCAAAAGCCCCATTCGCCCCTCCTTAGGGCGAAGCTACAGGAAAATGACCCAACAACGTGTCAAAGGTTTTATTTGATTTTGGAGCGAATATGAAAAAATTAGGCATTGAACAATCAAAACTGCATTCGCCCAAGGTGGAGGGTGACGGTGCATTTCGCCCCTTTTGGGTGCGAACGCCTATTTTAAGGAGAAAATTTGTCTAATGTGAAGCGCTTTTGCCTTGGGAGGAAAGCAAAGAGATGAATGCGTTAGCAAGAGTTTAAAATTAAGTAAAGTCAGAGGTCGTCTGGTGAATGCAATAACGTGAGAGCTACGAAATCGTGGATATTACCACTTTCTGGGTGACCTCTCTACTAGGAAACACAAATATGGAAAGAATGATGCAGGTTGAAAAAGGCTCGTTCATTTAATACTTGGTTTTGGGCTAATCAACAGAATTTTTTAAATGCGCTCTGTTCGGGCAAATGAAGTAAATTTAATGATTGGGACGAGAAGTAACTGAAGTTGTGGATTTCAAGATAAAAGAGATGCAACATTAAATTTACTAGGCGATATTTATGAGTTCCAAGATATTTTGAACAAGGATGAATTTTCGAGGCATAGCGAATGTACCAATTCTTCAATCACCTTTGCAGTTTTCTATGTATCGATGCCTGAATGTGTTGATTTCTTGGAAGTCTTTCCTTGAAATTTGAATCGTTGTTTCAAAATTTGGATTTTCAAAAATTTCAAGGAGGAATTTCCTTATCATGGTTTCTGATCTGTAAACATTTTGTCAAATGTGCATTAAATGATAGAGGCGAAATTCCTCTATAAATAGGACTCATTTTCTATTGTAAAAGGAGGATGGACATTTTGCAGAAAAACTATTCAAGTTCTCTACGTATATAGAAGAAGTTGTGGCTTTTGATTTTGCAAGCAATCTCTTTGTGTGATTTCTTTCTTTTCAAGCATTTCTATTTTATATTCATGTTTGCTATCTACTGTTAAGTTCAAATTTTGCACCTGGATTTGAGCATTGCTAGTGTAAGTGTGAGTACTGGAATGTGATTCTGGAAGTTGTCTCCAAGGAACTATAAGTGGATTCTCTTACCTCCTTTCTATTTTATGTTGCTATAACACGGTTGGAATTCCTGCTGCTAGTCTGTCCCCAATCCTACACCTTTGGCCTGTGGCTATATTTCCCATTTCTTTCTGTTATTTCCAATTTCTTTCCTGCAACTCTAGTCTTAAACCAATGGAGGATTAGTAAGGGAACCAACCCTCTCTGGAGATTGGCATGGAGGACATTTCTTTAATCCGGCCTTTCAATGTTGGTTGTGTCTAGGGTGCACAAACATATGTTTGTAGGCAGATATTTGACCAACAATACTCTTTTAATTCATATTTTTGAGTTATTAATACTTTCTAGAGTCTATGGGTATTGCCTCATGTTTGTTTGCTTTTTATATGATCATCCTTTGTTTAATTTGCTTTGGGATCTACTTTCAGTCAAAATATGTTAAAACTCCAACCAAGCTAAGTATTTACATTCCCTTTGCTTCCTTCTTTGTGGACATATTATTTAGGTTTCTTTTATTTCGTTTGTACATTTAAATAAAAACAAAATATGATAAGGGTCCTAAGAAGATTTTGTGCCTTGTTTTTTATTTTCATCATATTTCTATATAATAGTCAAATCATACATGGTGTGGGATTAATGCTTACTAAGTAATGAAAACAATTGAGTGCTAATACTAAATGACACAATTCTTTGTTGCAAACAATTTGTTCAACCTTTTTTGTCTCACTTCAACATTTTTGACAGAAATGGCTCAATATGGGGAGATGTTCAAATTCGTTGGAATTCCATTTGCTTTTGATGATACTCCTTCCAACTGATGGAAATATTATCTAATTAGTGGAATGCAAAATTAAAATTATCTCCTTGTTAGGTAAAAAATTATTTATAATTTCAAAATTGCTTGTAGATTATTACAATTGTGCATATTGGTATTCTTTTTATTGGGTGTTTTTTTCTGGTCATTTATTAGAAGCTAGGAAGGTTCTTTTATAACTTACTTTGGCTAACTCATCAAATTAGAAGGGATTTCATTGATTAGCCAAGATATTCTGGTTATTCCAATGGACATGGACTATTAGATATCTATAAAAAAAGATGTGATCTTTGTTCCAAGTTGGTGATTCAAGTACTTCAAGGCAATGAACCTTAGAATATTCTACTCCAAGCATTACATCACTATTAGAAGTCATTAGACTTGAAATCACTCATTATGACTCTTGTCTCCTTCAAAATTCAAGGTTCTTGCATCCTTAAAAGTGTTTAGAAAGCCTATGAAGTCATTAAGCCCTTGTTCTAATGATTAGGCTTACGAAAAGCATAGTTGGTCATTAAACCCTTGCTTTAATGGGCAAAGGATGAAATTTGTCATGGCCTATCTATTAACATACTCTTACTTTTATGGTCCACTATTTTAGCCTATGATGGGTACTCTTTGCAAACTTGCATGGGTACATACTCTCAAATTCTTCAATCATGACCTAGCAAGCACATTCTTACTATTTTTATTTGCTCTTCAGATAAGCTATAAATTGATCGCCCTATAAGGAGCTTAACTAACACTCTGTTTAAATAGATCAACTAACCACCTTGGGAGAAGCTCAAGCATCCTTTCAAGCTCTCTATGAACGAAAAGGAAACTTCTATTCAAATTCAGGCAAATTTTCTACTTGAGATGATGCACAAGATCATTGTGCTTTCTCAATGTCCATCATGGAAGAATTCAAATTAGTTTATGTCTACTCTTATTCTTAGCTATATAACTAAGATGGGCTATGATTGGTTGTTCCCTAATCTTTCTATGTTTTTTAAATGATTCAATGTTGGAAACTATGCTCCCTTCCATTGGTTTGGACCAAGATATTTTATATTGTTTATTCCCATCACTTGGAACCCCAACAAGCACAATTTGCTTGGTCTTTACCAAAACATTCCTTGTAAAATATAGACTCAATGCTTTACGGGTTTTTAACCCCCTTTATGTTTTTTCTTTAGGCTAATATAGGACAATAAACATCTTTTTGGTCCTACCTTCAAGCATAAGATGCCTAGCATTGGACTCACTCAATGTTCTTTCCATTTATGTCATAAATCTTTGCTTGAAAATAAATTTTATTAGACAACCTACAACCCTTGCTAGAATACTTTCTTTCCCTTTGGCATATGGCTAATGACATTATTTTATTTTTTAATGTGTTATGACATTTTTTTATACAAGCCAACAAGATGACTATGGAGGTTGCCTATATGAAAACCCTCATTGACCATTAAGTGACACTTCTCAAAACAAAAAGCATAGATTTTTTCACACCTACAAACTTCCATATCGCCTTGGAGTACTTCGTCAACACCTTGGGGAACTTCAACCTTGACACAATGTTTGTGTTCACCATTTCAACCATAGATCGACTATTAGGCTTTCCCCAACAAGCTTCCTATCTTGGCTCTCTATATCTTCCACAATTAAGGAGTAGAAACTTTCAAGTGGCCTATGCAACATGAAGGTGAGGCTTGTATCTACTTAGTCATTGTCCTATGCCACTATGGATTATTTGTCGAGTAACAATGGATGGGGTTCTAGACAAAAGACTCAAATACTAAATTCCAACTAGGATGCTCCTCCACTTAAAGAAGACAATCTCTTTGGAGTGAAAACCTCATGGAATGATAATGATCCCTGCATTTTGAATGCTTTGGCATATATGACTTGAAATATCTTTAGATTTTTTCTTCCTCTTATTAGTTTTGTCGTATCATTTCTCTTATGGTATTAGATAGAATTCTCTTACTTTATAATCCTTCTAATTTGCCTTAAAACTAGTCAATTTTATTTTTGAGTTTATGTTCTCTTTTGTTGTAGATGAGGTGTGCTCCCATACCACCCATTTTATTTTATTTTATTCTTCTAATAGTAGCATTGTACTAGATATGTTCATTGAAAATAAAGCATGTTAGTTATAAATTGCCTAATTTGCAATTGTGGAAAATTCCACTAATAATACTTGAATTTAACCCTGAACAAACTTCACAAATTTTGAAAACTATCCTATAAAATTTTGGGCAATTGTAGAGGGAAATGGTTAGGGTGGGAAATAAATTTAGAACAGTAGATTAGTAAGGCAACATTATCCAAGAAGTTTCAAATGTACTTTATAGGGACCTTGCACTTGTTGGTATAAATACAAGGCTGTGAACTGTGAAAAGAAAATCGATACCCCCAATGTTGGTATGGACTCAAACTGGCAAAATATGAAATTGTCTTTGAGGTTTGATGGACCTTGGAGGATTCCACAACAATGTTCAAGTCTAGATAGGTTCCAGATCCTAATGCTAATGCAAAATAATATAATCCTTTCAAATTTAAGCAAGATTCTAATGTGGGAGTTACAAAACTTGAACCCATGGCTCTCTATATAAATTGGCTCTTAATTTGGATCTCAATCCGTGTTGCTAATTATATCTTTTCCATAAGTGGATCCAGATTATTTATCCAAGGACACCAATCCTGGAGATTACCAAATAGTGTCTCTTGAGTACAAACCTTATAATTCCTCTTTGTTAGAGGAGACCTTTAAGTCAGCTCATAAGTCTAGTCTCCTTGGAGACCCCTCTCCAAATGTTTGTATTCTTCCTAGAATTAATTGATAGTTCACCCTTTTCCACTCATGGAATAATAAAGAGTTTTGTCCATCATATCGCTCAATTCAAAAATCAAACCTGAAAAGGTGGATTTATTGTTGATAGATCTGCCAACATTTTATGTGCTAAATATGCCTGCTACTGATACTTTCACCCGATACTAGGATTTTTGCACTAGATATTATTGAGTTTTGGCACAGTTAATACCCGATACTAGGATTTTTGCACTAGATATTATTGAGTTTTGGCACAGTTAATAGTTCTAGTACCTTAGTCCCCGCAAGCTTTGCTATGATATGGGGTTTGTAATTGAGTTTTCAAGGAGGTTTTCCACTTGCTATTTCAGTTATTGTTCTGTATATGCCCAATGGTCGTCTCCCCTCAGTTTCTAATAACATCGTTTGCATATCTTTACATATAAGCAACATTAATCAAATATGCTCGAAAATTGTATGTCATTCAGTTTATAAATATTATGCAGCCGGAAAGCATAACCCCAAATTTATTGCCAAATTTGGCAACCATATATATAAATAATCATTTTAATTTACTTATGCCAAGAAAAACTGCCGTTACACCATTTATTCTTTATCCATATTTTACTATGCATTATACTGTAATAACTAAGTTCTTGGGCTCCCTTTCATTAACAAAAAGATTTTGACATTTGTGTTCTTCCAATCACACTTCAGCTTTAAAAACAAATACTCAATTTTTTTGTAATGTACATTCACACTAGATCTTGATTCATAGTCATTTCTTCAGAATCTGAAGAAGAAAGAACACATTCACCCTAGATCTGATTCATAGTCATTTCTTCAAAATCTGGAGAAATAGAAGTCACCACTTTGATTTCAAAAATTAAAATCACCACTTTGATTTCAAAAATTAAAATCAAGGTGTGATTTTGAAAGATAACTATTAAGCCAACAACAATTTATGGACTTGAAACATGAGATCAACTCATAAACATATGAATAGACATAACCACAAAGGAAGATGCAAATGACATTCTTAATACAATTCAACACATTTCACCTTGTAATCTAACCATTGTAGTATTATGCATTCAAGGTTTTTATTCATAGAAAACACAGTACCCTATAGGCTTTCTAGGTCTACTCAAAGATCAACAAGTTCCTTTATACAGCGACTCAGGACAGTCTACTGTATATTCAATGCTGACTGAATTCTGTATCCAAGATACAATCTTTGTTTACTTCTGATAATTGGCCTGCACAAGAACAGAAAAATATAAGCGCCATGTATTTTAGTAAAGCCATTGTCTTCTTAGGGATTGTTAGAGAACAAGAAATGCTAAAATAATGTCCTGAATTTGTTTTCAACCAAACTTGTTAGTGTCATGTTCTACATACCAATAATCTCTTGTATGTTTCAAGAATAGTCTCTGGGTCAGCCTTTGTTTTTGCATATGCATCGATCTTGTTCAATTCCTAAACTCAAACCAATATGTTGTGTCAGACAAACCCTCAAACAGCATGCATGAGGAAGAGATACAAAAGACTTGCACTTGCCTCGATCCACTCCAATAATTTTGGCCTGCCAATCGTGATGTCATAGTTCTTTAACCTTGGAAACACAATGTAATATCTTTCCGCAAAAGGAGCATATGCAACGTCAACCTGCATAAGTATTATGCAACATCTTAAAGTTGTAAAACGATAGATCCAATGGTATGAGACACCAACCATATTATAAATAACTATGCATGATCAGATGGCTTACAGCACTAAATTCACCCAACAAGAAAGGTCCGTCATCAAGCTTTCCCAAAGCACTTTCCAGGTAATCAAGAGCTGGCGCTGCAACAGTTGCGAAAGGAAAATGTCAATCTATCTATCACTTTCATCATGATTCATAACCTATTCAAAACAGAGTATCCTGTTAAGAAATGAATATGGCTGCAAGAAATATTCCTCTTACCAAATGCCTCTGCTACCTCAGGCTCTGGCTTGGTTAATGCAATGAACCCAGCTTTTGTGAAAGTGTCTGTATAATTCAATAACTCTTTCATAGCCTCCTTTTTCACAGTTTCCTGCATAGTAGGATAGCTTCCAAGAGTAAGTAAAGAAATTGCCCGCAAGTTAATACTTTGTCGATTTGACCCCTCTGCCTCCTTCAGATGGCATAATGGGTTTTCGTAATGTCACTAGAAATAACAAACCCTAAGTGGGTAACCATTTCGATATGCAGATTCAGGTTATGACTGGTGATAACAGTGAAGGCAAATTAAATAGTCCAGATACATAATCCCTAAGATGCTTTCATGGATTGCAGGAATGTCACTTGAATTAACATATTAACAAACGCAAAATGCATAACCATGCTTATTAAGCCTATGACATGGAATAAAATTAAAGGCGTTTAAGTAGTCCAGAGGCATTAACATACTGTGGGGAACAATTTAGGTCCTCCAAAATTGTTCTCAAGATATTCAAGCAAGTCCAAACTCTCCCCTGTGACTTTTCCATTGTGCTCAAGAGAAGGAACCTGAAAAACAAAAGTAATAAAATTTCATTCCAAGTCATGTCTTGTAACAATAGATAGATACATGCTTTTAAGCATATTCACAGGCTTCAAGCTCTTCTATTATCCTTCGTTAAGTGTTTGCTTGATATCAGTCTACAAATTAATACAATTCATTGATATTTCCCTCCCCTAGCTAGGTAAAACTGAATGTTATATCTGGGCTAGTTTCTCTTCATCTTAATTATATGAAATTACCATACCATACCAATTTTCATTACAATGGTATTTGATAATGATGATAATAATGTGACCCAATTGGATATTCTAGCAAATATTCTCGATCACTCTGACAGATTGCGAAATCCTCCCATTATATAATCATAAGCCACAGTAAAAAGTTCACCCATGGCTATTCACATGAAAAACAGCTGAGAATTGAAATGATCAACAAATTAGGAGAAACTCTTAATATAAATGTAAAAAGTCCTTCTGCTCCGAATCGACGACTGTGGAATATTTAATACCAGACTTTTAAAATTGAGGAATTCGACTAGACTACCTTATTAGGAGGGTAGACCTTTTCCTTGTACCATGCTGGTCTGTCCTGCAGGTCGATTGGAACTATCTGAATCTCATTCAGACCCTGCATTTCATCTCTCTTATAGTTAATCAATTTGTAATCCCCATAGCTATGGAAATCTATCATTAATAAAATCAGAAATAAACCAAATAAAAACCCAACAACCTTGTAGTTTCTGGCAACCCAAGGACGCTGGGCATAGGGACAGGTCAAACTGATATACAATCTGCAACACCCAATTCCTAGTCAAACTCAAAACTAAACATGCACATATTCCAGTAGCACTAAGTTCTGCTCCTAACCCAACACCCATCAAGAAACTCGTTCTCCGTTAGGGACCAATATAAAAAAAATGTCAAATTTAGTGGAAAGCTTACCTTGTTGTCCCGTCCAACAACGGAGGAGGCTCTGACTTGGAATTGAGAACAGGTAGAACTGCATCACTGCGATGCACGGTAACTCAGTTTTAGTGTACAACAACCCATACATAAAATAAAGTCTGGACATCATAACAAACATAAAATACACTTCATTAAACTAATGCTTACACTGCTCCCATGGTCTGAAAGGCTCTTCCGACTTTTCCTGCAAGATAAATCCTAACTGTTAGTTCCCTCCAAATCATAAATCATGTAAGAAATTCAGAACATAATTCTTAAAGTGCTGATAATCTTAAAACCTTCAAAGTTCTGGACAATATTCGTATTAGGAGACACTGGCTTAGAACAACTGTAGTGGATGTGCATATATTTATAGGCGGTGCAGGTGCATGCATCTGTTCCTTAAGGAACAGTAGAAGAAGCAAAGTCGGCAAAGCACATGATGAGGTCATTCATGACATCTAACTATATCGGACGGTCACGTACGTTCTTAGATAGATAGAGAATGGATTCACCGTGGATATGCTGCAAACCCATCACATCCTTCTATCTTTCCAGTTGGTGTAAATTTGATTAGTAGGTATAGATTTGACCTTCCCTGTTTTAATTTATACTGGTTTTTTATATGATTAAAATAAAGTTAGTTGGTTTATGCAATCAATAAGGAGTTATTATGGATAATTTTTTTTTATTATTTTTGAGTTGGCTCTTAATAAAACTTATTCCACCTCAGTTGTTATTTACTTGGGTATGAGGAGTAGGGTTGGAAGCATATAATTGGTACCCTCGTTGTTAAGTTGGTGTACACTCAGTAAACTCAAGCTAAACTACTCATGTTTGCACAAACAAACATACCATCAAATTTAAAAATATATTTTTTTAATAAATAGGGCCATGGGACATACCGCGAGCAATGTTGTTGAACACCAAAAGACAAAGCGATGCTTTCTTTTTAATGTTAAAATCGATAAGCGAAGTAAGCCATGGTTTTATTTTACATTGGAAATGGTGACGCCATAAATGACGTTACCTATAATCGAGAATAACGGAGATGGTAGTTAAGACAGGGTTTAATGTTAAATTTCTTAACGGATATTGACAATAAGAAAGCAAAAATATTTTTTATTTATTTTTTAACCTTATTTCTAAGGGTTGTGAGTTTGTTTAAAATGTTTTTCCTCGTAACTTAAGTTCAGTAATTAATATTTGAAAAAAAGGTTTGATTGATGTGTATTATGTTTAGTTTGGATGCATAAAAATATTAGATAAACATATTGTTTTAAAAAAAATTATAAGTTTAATTTAGATGTATAAAAAATAATATATTAAAAAATTATATTGTTTTAAAAAAATTATGATATCACAAAAAGAAGAAGAAAGGTAATTAAGACATCATTTAATAAAGTTTAACACTAAAACTTATTTCAAAATGTTTAGAATTTAGATCAAATATTCAAAGAAAATCTAAAATGTTATAATTTGGTAAATCTTAGGTTAAGTACTAAGGCAATCTTGACCAACAACAAAGCAAGAGGTTAAGTGTGACATAGTGGATCTTGGGTTTGAACTATATGAAGGTATGAATTTTTCTTACGAATTAGTAAATAATTAAATGTAAAATTTGTTTTAGTAGAGGAGAATTAGTGTAAGCCAAGAGTGAGCCTTGTCTTTTCTTGTTTAAGATCTTGGGAGAAGAGCAAGGTGTGAGTGCCAATAGGGGGAGACTATAAATAAGAAGCAAGTGGGAGTAACAAGCAAGCCTAGCCTTTTTTGTGTTCTAGAATTTAGGAAGATTTAAAAAATAAAGGATTCTTATGAGGAAAAGCTAGGTAGCCTAGAAGGAAAGCCCTATGGAAGTAAGAATGTCCTAGGTAGAAGTATGGATGTTTATGTTGGAGATGAGAGGAAGATTGAATCTATGAAAAACCCTATCTAGGTAGCAAATTTTACACAAGAATTGATTGTCAAGGATGAGATGATTGAGGATTATATAATGGTTCTTAAAAGTAGAGGGTTAATATGTAAGCCAAGGTTTTTGGAGATCTAAAATTGGATTGAATGAAAGTGGAGATTAAATTTAAATCACTCCATGAATTTTCTTCTAACATATTTTTTTCTTATCATCTTCTTCCATTCAAATTTCAAGGGTAAAATGGTGGTCAATCATTTAGGGGAGCAAAGGCCCTATTTAAGACCATGGATTGAGAATTTTTCTATGGAAACAAAAACTTTTAAAAAGTTTACAATTTAGGTTAGGATATTTAAACTTATATATTAGCTTATTAATAAGGACATTTTAAAGTATATTGGCAATACTCTAGGGGAGTTCATTAATGAGGAAGCAACTACTAAACAACAAAATCATGTTATATATGCTCAGATATGTGTTGCTATGGATATTTCTAAATGTTTATCATAACCATTAAGATTAAATTTGAATCAAGAGAATGGGATCAACAAGTGGATTATGAAAACATTGTATTTTGATATCACAAATATTATGAGATTGAACACATGGGAACAGATTGCCAAGTGAAAACGATGGAGAAAGAGAGAAAAAAATTAGTCTCAAGATAAACTTCAAGATGAAGTAAGGAGATCACACTCCAGCAAAAGTTAGATTGGATTAGAGATATTCTACCCCCCAAAAAATATAAAGAAATCCTATTTGCAACATTAGATGACAAAGGCCATGATAATTCACTTGGATCAATTGTTAAAAGGAAAAAAGGGGGGAACAAGGGAATAAAAAAAAGGCAATTCAATCAAAAAAAAAGGTGCAAAGGGAATGTGGATGGAACTATAAAAAACGAGAAGAAAGGTAAATTTATTCTAGGTAAACATCTCATTTTTCCAAGTATATAAAACCTCTCCTTGTAACAAAATGAAAAAAAGGTTACCCTTTCTCTTTAGGTTTTTAAGAGCAACATAAAAAAAAGAGGAAGGGATATATCATAACAAAAAAGGCAACAAACCAAGTAATTACTATGGGAGATCATCCTTGCAATTTAGGGTTTTTAGGGCAACATAACGAAGAAAGTGTTTTTGAGGCTATTCCTTGCGCTTTAGATCCTTTAGATCAAGCCAAACCTAAAAATGATAAGTCTCATCATGAAAAGTACAAAAAAATAAAACAGACTAATGAGGATAAAAGTGTTGGTGGGAATGAAAAAAGGAGAATATCCGAAGAGCAAAAATAAAAAGAAAAGAATCTCAAAAGGATATTAATATGGGAAAGCAAAAGTAAATATTGCAAGTAATAACAAGAAGTGGAGCTAAGCCTACAAATAAAAACAAAAGGTGACAATGAAAATGATATCTTGGAACATTAGGGCATGAATAAGACCCCCTAAAAGTTTAGAGAATATTAAATTATTTGATACCTTACCTTGTAAATACTTTGTAAAGTATCTTGTAAATATTTGATGCTTTGTAATAGTTTGATATTTGTAATTATTAAGAGGTGAATAAAATATTTCTTACATGATAAATATAAATAGACATGTCTTCCATGAGATTGAGAGAATGTGAAGCCATAGTTGAAATAGAAAACTCAAGAGTCTCATGGATATGAAAAGACTCCATGATAGAACTATGTATGTGTGTTTAGATGACAAGTATATAATATATGATATATGAAGGAGCATTACAATAATTTATTTTTGTAAGTCGTTTTACATATATGAATATAGTGAGTTATGGCATGAATACATTATTCAAATCCATTATGTGAAATTGAGTTTTTACATGACAATTTATCATTTAATTTAGGCCAAAAGCTATTAGTCAAAGGGAAGGATCCATAAACCATTGAAATATTTTGAGGATATTGTGAATAGAAGCCCAAGAATGTTACACAAATTTTATGCCTGCATGGAACTAGAGAAATTCCAAAATTAATACCTCAAACATAATGCCCAGTTGGTGCAACCTAAAGCATGTCAATGTTTAAAGGAGAAGAGCAGTGACTATCAACATTTGAAGGAGAAACACAAGGTGGTTTATTCTAGAAATAAATAAAATATATTAAGTTATTTTTGATGTTAATGTTATTTATTGGAAGGTTAGAAAAATTAAGTTGACAAATTTTTTTGATTTAAAAAGGCAGTTTCTTTCTTTAAAAAGGTGTAATATTTAATTTATTAGCAAACTTTAAACCGTCTGGTAAAATTTAAAGGTGAGATAAATTAAATTGAGAAGAAAAATGTCTCTCAAAGTGTCATAGATAAATCATGTTGCTTTCATTTCCTTGTTGTTTACACAACCAACTGGACACAATATTAAAGCAACAAAGGCAAGAGCTTGTAAAAACGTGGAGAAGGAAAAGACACCAGTGAAATTCAAAGTGTTGAAAGGTATTCTCTAAAAGTTCTTATTTTCATTATTATTTCACGAAGTTTCATGGTGGTGAGTTGGTATTTAAAAGAGAAATTAAAATTTTGAAAATAAATACATCATAATATTACAAATATCTAATTTAGAAATTACAAACAAAGTGTTAGTGACCTAGAAATTTAAAAATTTAGAAGATAATTATTGGTACATTTACTCATGGGCAAACAAACATATGACTAGAAACAAACTATGGTTTAATTATCTTCAAGAAAGGAATGGCAAACCTGTTACAATTGTAGATGATAAAAATTATGAGGTCAAAAGGATGAGAAATGTTTCAATCAGCCTACCTAATAAACAATGCACAATTAAAAATGTATTGTATGTACCTAGATTAGTTAATAATTTCTTATCAATATCTCAAATTTTAGATTGAGATATAATGGTTGAATTCAAAATTATTAATGGAAAAAAAAATGCTTCATCACTAAACAAGAGAAATTTATAGCCATCGGTTCCTTAAAAATGGTATTTTTGTTCTTGACATTATTTCATCACCAAATGTTGCTCTATCTACTAGCACATAAGAACAAAATGATCTTTGGCATGAGAGGTTTGGGCATATAGGTGCTCCATCCTTAAATAAATTAAATAAATATCAAATTGTGATAGTTTTTCCCAACCTAACATGGCATACCACAAATTTTCCATAATGCTTAACAAGAAAACAACATAGAGCACCTTTTGAACTTAGTTCACATAGAGACAAAAAATTATTAGAGGTGATACATACAAATTTATATGGACCAATGTCAATCAATCTTGGTGGACACAAGTACTTTCAATTCTTTGTTGATGATTACTCATGTAAAATGTGGATATATTTTCTAAAAATAAATCAAATTCTTTTACATACTTCAAACAATTCAAACAACTTGTAGAAACAAAGACTAGATATTTAATATAGAGGAGGAGAATATTTGTGAAATGAATTTAAAATATTCTTAATAAAAAATGAAATACAACTTACTACAATTTATACACCACAACAAAATGGTATTACAAATAGAAGAAATTACTTTATTATGGAAATAGCTCATTGTATGCTCAAAGAAGGAAATCTTGAGAAACAATATTGGGCAAAAACTATTAATACTATAGTATATATTCAAAATAGGTCACCCACAAGAATTCTTAAAAATATTACACCTAAAGAAGCTTGGTCTAGGCGAAAACCTTCAGTGGTACACCTAAGGATTTTTGGATGTAAAGCTACATGCATGTTCCAAAATAAAAAAGGATAAAATTAGATGACAAAACCTTATGTGGTATATTTATTGGATATAATAATGCATCAAAAGGTTACAAAATGGTATACATACACTCTTAAAGATTCAAAATTTGAAAAACTACCTTATCTTACTTCTACTAGACCCCAACTCGTAGTATGACAAGAAAATAAGTAAATATCTAATGACATTAGTAATAGAAAATACAGAACCAATTTCAATACAAGATGCAATCAACTTACCTAAATGGAAAACAACAATGGAATCAGAATATACGACATGAATAAAAAAATAAAATATGTAATCTAGTTGCTTTACCCAAAGGAAAAAACTATCTACAAAATAAAATACAAAGCAGATGACTCCATTGACAAATATAAGACATGACTTATTATAAAATATTTTGCACAAATAGAATGGATTGACTATGAAGAAAATTTTGCACCTATAGCAAAAATGACTATTATTCAAATAATTTGTGCACTAACAGCTCAACTTGGGTGGAAAATACATCAAATGGATGTTAAAAGTGTGTTCGACAATGGTGATCTTGAAGAGGAAATATATATGACTCAACCAAAAGGATTTGTTATTGAAGAACAAGAACAAAAAGTATGTAAATTTAAAAAATCACTATATGGATTAAAACAAGCGCCAGAGCCTAGTATATTAATATCAATAACCATTTTCTATGACATGGTTTCAAAAGGAGTTCATCATATCCAAATATTTATTTTAAGAAAATTGGTTTTGATATAGTCATTCTTGTGATCTATGTTGATGATCTAGTAATTATACGGAGTTTTTAAAAAATGATAGATAGTGTAGAAAATGATTTGAAAAATAAATTTGAAATGATAGATCTATGCCTTCTACATTATTGCCTTGGTTTAGAAGTTTGACAAACAAAATATCATAATGTACACTCAAACTAAGTATGCCAAAACATTACTCAAAAAATATAGAATGGCATACTACAAACCTAAAATGACACCTATGGAACAAGGGCTACATTTATCAAGACATGATGAATCACATTAAGTATTTTCTACCTTCTATCGCCAACTTATAAGAAGTCTTTTATACCTAACAAATACCAGACCAGATATTGTCTTTGTTATTAACTATCTCTTTATATTCATACAAGAACCTAAATAAAGTCATTGAAAAGCTACAAAAATGATACTACATTATATCCACAATACTATAGAATATGGTCTAGAATATAAGAAAACTCATAGTTTCTACTTACAAGGATATATAGACTCAAACTATGTTGGATCAATTAACAGTAGGAAATCAACATCAAGTTATGTATTTCACCTTGGATTAGGACCTATTTCATATCATAGCAAAAAACAACATGCAATGGCACTTTCTTCCATAGAAGCTTAATGTCATGCTACAAGAGATATTGTATGTGAGGCACTATAGTTATAGTACATTCTATTAGATATGGGAGTAAGCAAAAGACACCTAACAATGTTACATTGTGATAATCAAGGAGTCTTGAAGCTAATTAAAAATCTAGTATTTCATGAAAGAACTAAATATATTGAGGATTAATGACACTTTATTTGAGAACATGTTCAAGATTATTAGTTTTAACTTAAATACATCTCCATTAAAGATTAACTTGAATATATTTTTACAAAAATACTTGGTTGAAACAAGTTTGAATTCCTTGGCAACTATCTTTGCACAAACAATATAATAAGGAGATTATTTGATCAAGCCAAGCAAAAGTCAGGAGAACCAAAACTAATCAATAATAAAGATAGAGCTAGAGCTAGATCCAAATTTGATCTTTATACCAAATAATGTAATATGGAGGGGTGTTGGAGAATATTATATTATTTTGTGCCTTACCTTATATATACTTTGTAAAGTATCTTATAAAAAATTGCTTTGTAATCATTAGATATTTGTTATTATTAGGAAGTGAATAAAATATTTATCACATGAGAAATATGAATAGACATATCTTTTGTGATATTGAGAGAAGGTGAAGAGAGTTGTAGAAAATTCAAGAGTCTCATGGATATGAAAAGTCTCCAAGATAGTGTTGTATATATATGGCAAGTACATAATATATGATATATGAAGGAGCATTGCAATAATTTGTTTTTACAAGTAGTTTGACATAAACAAATATAGTGTGAGTTAGGGCATGAATATGCTATTTGAATCCATTGAGAATATTGTTTTGAGGTTTTACATGAGAATTTATCATTTAATCTAGGCATAAAGCTATAAAAAAAGAGGTAATAGGGAATTAATAGGTTGTAATAGTCATCATATTTATAGAGGAGACTAGGTAGCATATATTTTACCCAATTATATTGTTGATCTTTGTTTTGGTAAAACTTAAATTTTATAAGGCAATGTCCAAGTGAGATTTTATCTCTTAATGAGAGAGATGTGAAGGAGGTGATTGCAAAAATATAGTTGTTTGAGGAAGATGAAGACTATCTTTAATAGAATACAAATGAAGAATATCTTTGATAAAAAGGTAAGTTGTTTATGGTTTAATTGACTTGAAAATAATATAATTTTTATTATTTTTATGGGAGTGACCTCCAATAGAAGCCACACCTAACTTATTAAATAATAGACCTCCAATAGAAGCCACACCTAACTTATTAAATAATAATAATAATGGTTTTAGTAGATGCTAAATATCCTTATTTTTGTATATGTTATAGTTGTTGCCTATAGTATTATGGTAGTTTCAACTAGTAATCCACTTTAAAGTATTTCTAATATGGTTGTGTATTATATCTATACCAAGGTTTTATAAATAAAGGATTTTTTTTTTAATCTTAATTACAAGTAACTATATAGGATATGGGAAACGAGAGGAAATTTTTGTTTTAAGTTTTTTCTTTGTTTGTTGAGGTTAGTTATAGTTTACTTTAATATTATGGCTATACTAATCCACAAAGGTATTTATTGTGTTTATTATGTCATATGTCAAAACATTCTAATATGTTTATCTACTCTTGTAGATGATAAGCTTAATAACTTGTATAAGATATTCAAGTCATCTTGTTGTAACAATTTGTACTTTTGTCTTAGATGTTGGTTGCAAAACAACATAACATCATATGTCTCTCATCCTCAATTTCTCCTTGGTTACAAAATAAATAAAGCCACTCATCTCAATATTTTTTTAATACATGGGGAATCAATAACCAATTCTTGTTGTTGGTGCAAAATTTTCTTCATAATATTTTGCTTTTGTTTGAGTATATCATTTTGCAACTAATCAAGCTTTATATTTGTCAAGTGAACCATTTGCTTTATATTTGATCTTGTAGATTATTTACATCCTACTATTTTCTTTCCTTGAGGTAAATTAACCATATTGTTTTATTTTCATTAATTTTTCATATTCTAATTCCATGGTTGCCTTCCATTCTAGATGACTTAAAGCATTTAGAGTAGTTGTAGGTTATACTACAAAACTTATAAATACCCTTTTCATTCTTGTTTAACTATGATTTGAGGTCTTGTAGTGGTGAGATATGGTATTTGATCCAATTTTGAGTCCTTAAGTGTATCTCGAAGCCATATTGGTTCTTTCCTTTGAAGTGTTGTAGTAGTCTCTAAGTTCTTAATTTGTTCATCATATATGTTTGATTTTGATTCTTCACTTGATGAGTATTATTCTAAAAAACTTAGAATTATTCCCAAATCAACCTTTTGTTCTTTAATAACATTTTTGTTTTCTTCTTCAAATACTACATCTTTGCTTATGTAAATTTTCTTTGTTGTTGGATCAATTATTATATAACATGTTGAATATTCATCATAACCAAGAAATATTCCACACATAGTTTTGTCATCTAGTTTAGTTCTTCTTTGCTTTGGGATATGCATGTATGCCTTACATCCAAATATTCTCAATTGTTCTACTATTGGTTTTTATCATGACCATACTTCTTCAGGAGTAACATTTCTTAGTATCCTTATAGATGATCTATTTTGTAAGCATACAAATATTTTATCTACTTTTGTCTAATATTGATGATCAATATGGGCTTCTTTTAGCATACAACAAACCATTTCTATAATTGATCTATTTCTTCTTTCTGCAATACCATTTTGTTGTGGTGAATATGTTTTGGTAAATTGTCCTTTTATGCTATTGGTTTCTAAAAACAAGCTAAATTATTTTGACGAAATTTACCTCCTCTATCTGAATGAAGATTCTTGATTGATTTTCTTGTTTCTTTTTCACTACAAGTTTGAATTGTTTGAAATAACTTCAAATTTGAATTTCATAAAGTACACCCACATTTTTTTGGAGTAATCATCAACAAATAGTTGAAAATATCTATATCCTCCAATACTAGTAATGTTCATTGGACCACATAAATTTGTATATATTAATTCCAATGGTTTTCTAGTTCTATGTTAACTAAGTTCAAAAGGTATTCTATGTTGTTTTCCTATTAGACATTTTGGACAGACTATAGATTCCCATGAAATTTTAGGTAAACCTTTAACCATGTGATGTTTACTCATCTCATTTAATGAAGATGCAATTATGTGTCCTAGCCTTTTATTCCAGACTTCTCTTGTTTCTGAAATCCCCATCGATAAAACCATATTTGACAATATCTATTAGAGTAAACAAACTATTTTTATAAGAGCCAAAAGCTATAACTCTTCCTTGTTGGTAATAAGACACTTTTTTTATCTTTAATAATTTGAATTCAACTAGTAAGTTTTGATCCATCAGTTGAGATACTGAAAGAAGATTAGCATTTAATACAAGTACACATAGTACATTGCTAATTATTCCTTTTTCATTTGATAGATAAATTAAGGTATCTCCTACTCCTTTAACCTCCTAAGTCTTACTATCTACTATGACAACTAGTTTTTCATATTTCTCTTGAAAAATTTAAACCATTGTTTATTTCCATTCATACGCCTACTTGCTACATAATCAATATACCAATAATCCATGGGTTCCTTTGAAGTTAAAATCCTTATATCTCCAAAGTTTAAATAATTAATTAAATAAGAATTTTGTAAATTTTAACTTTTGATTTAGAAATACTTTTAACTCCCTAACATATTAGATTTGCAAAATTAAAAAAAAAATCAAATCTTAAAAAAAAAATTAACTTCAAATAGCTTCAAACAAAAAAATCTTCAAATTTTAAATTTCTTCAAAAAACTAAAAACTCAACTCCTTTTAACTCCATCAATCTCTTAATTCTTCAAACACTTAAACCTTCTAATCTTCCAAGTATTTTTAAAAGAAACTATTATCTTTCAAACCTTACAAAATTAAATCTTTGTAGTAACCCTTTTTACTCCATATCTTAAAAGGTAAATTGAAATCAAAATAGCTTTGGAAAAATAATTAATTAGGGTACATAAATATTTCATTAGCCTTTATTTTGAAAAAACCTTATATCTCCACCCAATTTATTTCCAAAAAGAAATTTGAATGTATTTCCCACCAAAAATGTTAATTATGCATTGAATATAGCATGTAACATATAGATGTTACCTAAGTTGATCGATGGATATCTCGTTGCACTCATCAGAATATTGATAATGTTGCCTTATTCCTTCAACTCTCATTTTTGTTGAAGCTTGGAATTCCAATGCTCTCTCTCATTTTCTCGTTTGACTCTTTACGTGCTCACTAGATAGCATGAATGAATATTTCTTTATTATCCTTTGCTAATTGTCAATAGTAGCACGTCTTCACTAGTCGTTGAGTATTTCTTTAAGATGGTAGCATGTTAATATGCTATCCTATTAGTTTTCGTTGCTCTGATATGATAGCACGTTAGGTAATTAATTTATCAATCTTTGCTGGTTTGAGATAATAGCACGTTAGGGTGCTATTCGCTCGATATTTACTGGTTTGAGATGATAGCAGTTTTGGGTATTATTATGCACAATGATGATTTTCAACTTCTATGTAAACTAGAAGCACTTTCTTTTATATTCTTGTGACTCTTAGCACCTTGTTATAATTGGTCTTATCTCCTTCTAATGATATATTAGCATTGGCATTGTATCCCTCTAACACTCTATTAGCGTTAGTCTTGACTCCCTTTAGCACCTTACTAGTGTTATTATTGTATTTGTTCCTCTAGCACCCTGATAGCGCACGACTAGGCATCCTAATAACACTTGATATCTTTTGTTCTATCTTGAAGGGAAGAGCCTAGATAACACTTGAGGCTTAACAATAATTCACTTTTAATTAGCTCTTACGGTTGTGCTCTCTGATTATAGTCTTTTTGCTCACGTAGCCTTTGTATAATGGCCTCTTAGTTTGAATACTATGACTTCACTATTGTACTAAATATTATCCTTGAAGAATATTGTTTCAAACACTAATACACAACCAAGACTAAATTGATATTTTTAGTCAGCCTTGTTCTCCAACATTTTCTTATCTTAGGAAGCTTATAATGCTTCATTCTTCTCTTCTTATTTGTGCTCTAATTTTTATTTGTTATGTAGAAGCTTTGTATTGCTTCTCTTCTCTAGAGGCTTAGATGTTCCAATAATACTTGGAATCTTAGATACTCCTCTACTCTTGGAATCTAAGATGCATTCTCTATATCTAGAAGAGATGATGCTTCTCAATATCTGTTAGCTATGATACTCCTTAGTCTCTAGAATCTATGATGCTTCTCAATCTATATCCAATATCTCAAATCTTTAATGTCATAAAATTACAATGTCTTAGGTCACACTTAAGAACAAAATATGATTCTCCTCTTTTTGAGAGAATCCAATATCAATATTAGGATGACTATGAATGTCCACAAACTTCCAACTTTATTCTGAGTTGGCTCTCTCTTTTAATGTCCAAATTTCTTCTGAGTTGGCCCTCAATCAATCTTAGTTGAGTCCTAGTCTTCACTGGTTTTCCTTAAACCAAGTGGAAAGACCCTAGCATCCAAATTAGGATGATTCTTACTTGTCCCCTCAATCTCTACTCAACTAGACCTTGTAAAAATAAAGTCCATTAAGTCTTCATTGCTTTCAAAGTGGACAAACTCTAATATAACTCCCAATAGTGGATAAATTTAAGTGGTGGCTATGATACCACTAAAGGCTTTTAAGCCTTGCAACCACAAAATATCACATGTCCTAATATAAAGAACCCATAATATTATAGGTTGAATATCAATATAAACAAAAATCATATAACAATATAACAATATTATTGAAATAAAAATACTCACAATATTATTCAACAGTTAAATATACAATCTTGAGTTTAGCTCTACATTCAAATACATTTTATGGAGCTTTATCTCCATAATATAGCTTTACAAGATAACTCTTCAAATTCTTAACTATTGCTTTCCATATGACCTTTGGATTCTTATCTTACCACTTGCATACAAGACTCTTAATATTCTAGCATACCTACTTACATGACACATGTACATATCCTACACATCCTAATTTATCAAATAATGTAATATTCTCTAACCACTTGTAACAAAATAACTTATAAATCATTTCTTTAAAAAAATCACAATTTCATAACAGAAAGAAGAGGAGATATCAACAATAGCAATTCAAAGATGCATTCAACAAATTTATATCCAAATTATTGAAGTAAATCCAATCCACTAATAAAAGGTAAATCATCATAGGTTACTTAGAGAAGGAAAATTATCATATGTATACTAGAGGTGATAGAAGAAAGTATGAAAAAGATGATGATAAATTACCATATATCTCTTCCTATGTATATAATTTAATAGTAACAAACAAAAGACGATTGAACCTAACTTATGGGCATGAGACAATAAAATAAACATAGATGATGTGGCTACATTAGGATGTTACAATTGACACATCTATGGAATATTGTATTTTATTGATAAAATGTAATATCATTGCTTTTGAATTGTGATATATTAATACTTGATATTATGGCATCTCTCTTAGTATACTAAGTCAAATAATTTTATGACTCCATTTAGTGTTGAATTAAATTGGGTATCATAAAAAGGATGGATCTCATGCAAAACTAAGATAAAAAGCAAATTACAACTATTATAAACTATGATGATGGGTATTATTTAGCAAAAGCCTAGAAAAAATATGACAGTTTACAAATGTGAGATCAATCTAATGATCAATTATAACTTAGAGCAAAATCACCTCAAATAAAAGATCTTAATACAAAAAGATAATGATTACCTAATTTAGACTTAGTTCCTATCATCTTATAGTTGAAATAGGAATGTGGAAAGACATTAACTAGTAAGTCCATGGGGGATAGGTTGAGATCAATTGCTTTCTAGTGGGCCACCATAGTTTGATTTCCTTAGAGGTTGTAATTCACCTCATGTGCTTAAAAGTGGGTAGTCACTGCATATTTAATAAGAGTGGGTATGGGTTATAATGGAAACAAATGAAATTAAACTCTTTATTTAAGGTAGATAATAATGGGCAGTTATTGATTCCCTATGTATGAAGAAAAATATTGAGAAGAGTGGATTTATTTACTTTGTAATCAAGAAAAACTTGAGGATTAGAAACATGTGATGTTATGTTATTTTGCATACCAACACCTGAGAGAAAAGCACAAATTGTTACAACAAGATGACTTGAATATATTATACAAGTTATTAAGCTTATCATCTATAATAGTGGATAAATATATTAGAATTTTTCGACATATGACATGATAAACACAAGAAATACCTTTGTGTATTAGTCTAACCATGATATTAAAGTAAATTGTAACTAACCTCAACAAATAAAAAAACTTAACACAAATTTCCTCTTGTTTTCCATATCCTATATAGTTGCTTGTAATTAAGATAAAAAATAATTCGTTTCATTTATGAAACCTTGATATAGATATATTAAATGACCACATTATAAATAGTTTTAAGTGGATTACTAGTTGAAACTACCTTAATACTATAGGCAAAACCTATAACATATATAAAAATGAGCATGTTTAATGTCTACTAAAACCATTATTATTATTTAATATGTTAGGTGTGGCTTCTATTGGAGGTCACTTCCATAAAAATTACAAAACATTACATTGTTGTCAAGTTAATCAAACCATAAACAACTTGCCTTTTTATCAAAGATATCCTTCCTTTGTATTCTACAAAATATATTCTTCATCTTCCTCAAACAACTATGTTTCTACAATCATTTCCTTCACATATTTGTCATTAAGAGATAAAACCCCACTTGGTCATTGCCTTCTAAAATTTAAATTTTACCAAGATAAATATCAACAATATGATTAGTTAAAATATATGTTACTGGGTCTCCTTCTCTATACGTATGTTTGCTATGACAACCTGTTAATTCCCTAATACCTATTTTTTTGGGTCTTATTCATGCCCCTAATATTCTAGAATATCATTTTCATGATCTTTTTTTGTTTTTATTTGTGGGCTTAACCCCATTTCTTTTTATCACTTGTGATATTTGCTCTTTCTTTCCCATATTAATATCCCTCCAAGCTTCTTTTCTATTTGCTTTTGCTCTTTGGATCTTCCTCTCCTTTTTTAATTCTTGAAAACACTTTTATCTTCATAAATCTCTTTTATTTTTTCATAGTTTTAATGAAGAGACTTATCATTTATAGGTTTAGGTTGATCTAAAGAATATTTTTTATTTTTGTTGAAGAAGAAGGGGTTGTACTCGGTTCCCCCACACTTGATAAATCATAACTCTCTCCTTTAGATCTTGAGAGTTTACAAATAGATTCAATTTTTATATCAATTGAGTTGTTATATCTTGATACCTACATATTTTTAATAAAAAGTCTGAATTCTTGATTTTTATTTTTTGGATCTTCTTCAATTTTATTTGTAAATACAAATATTACAAAACTCAACATCCTTTTTCTTGACATATTCTGCAACAACCTTCACAATATCAAAACTCCACCTCTAATATCTACACATTTCATCTTAGTAGAGTAATAATTCCAAAACTCTATGCTATCATAGTCCGCTTTACCATATCTAGATTGCTAGTTTCCTTCTTGAAGCATAAGTGCAAACATATATCCTCACAAGCATTTGCTCCTTTTTTTTCCTTTTCATATCTTGTTGACCTTCTTCTATTTTATTTTCTTTCCTTCTTTGGTTTTTGTTTTTTTTTTTGTTTTCTTCCTTTTCTTTCTTCTTTCATCCTTATTCCATCATATTTTTGCTTATCTTTTCATCATTCAATCATTAGTTTATGCAGTAGTTAAGTTTATTTATCATGCATTTGTTCATTCATTCATCCAATAATGCATAATAAAACAAATAAAAGCACACACATTTTAATACATAAATAATGCAACATGTATATTACTTAAAAAGTATAGACTATGTGTTAGCCAATCAGTGTGCCATAATAGAGAGTTTGGCACACTCGACCATCCCTAGGGATACATACCACAAAAAAAATTGACATGTCATCCCGATCCTAGCTCTAGTTATGGGATCCTATCTTCTCTACTCTGCCTATTGGAGGTGGTCCTGGTGGGGGCATGTTCACAGACTATGAAACAAACAATGACCATGACTACAAGCGAATTTATGATTTTAGGGAGGATGATGGAGGAATCATATGATTTGCTAGGATGTCTTGGTAGAAGGCCATTTGATAGTAGGTCTCCCTTCGCATAGCCACCTCATGTGTCTCCCTCACCCTCTGTAGTTCCTCCTAAAATAGTTGTATCCCCTTACCCTATTGGTTGCTTGTAATGAAAACCATACCCTCTGTTTAGGCTTGATACCACTCCTACTCCAGCTAACCCATATCCCCTATGAGGTACTCTATCTTAGCCCTCATTGTGTCTTGCTCTACCTAGGCCTGGTCTCACTCTATATAGATGGTGTCCATATTTATCTGCATGGCTGCCATCTTGGCTCGTAGCATTGTCATCTCCCTCGTTGGGTTGTCCTGATCCACGGTCCTGCTAGATGTTGTCTATGTTGTTGTGGGGGAAACTCCTATTGTCCCCATCCTAAACCAAATATAGTGATAGTCATCCTCATGGTTGTCACCATATCTATCCAAACTTGGACTTATTTCTTCCTAGGTAGGTCTGTACTCCTCTTATGTTGCTCAGTGGTGCATTTGGTGGCCTCTCAAAATGCTAGTTGCATTCACCAATCCATGGTATGGTGCCTATACACTAGCACTAATGGGAAGATCCTTGGGGGTATAATACCCTTGTACCATCTTTGGTACCCAAAGGCCACCTTGACATCGTCCACTCCTAGGTCAACATAGAGTGGGTCTAGGTCCTCCTTTGTAAACCTCCTCATATTAGGGTTCCCTTTGGCCCTTAATGGGTCTCTCTACACCCATTTGAACTAGTAGTCTCCTAGATCTAATATCTCCTATAGAATACCAAATTTTCACTATACTTGGTCAGATCTATATAGCTCCAACTCACTCTTCTCAGTGGTGACCCATTGGATCCTTCAAACCTGAGTCAACTTCTCTAGCTAATTTATTATCCATGGTCAGCATATGATCATGTGCTCTTGTAGCTCATTTATTATTCACCTCCCTAGTGGTAGGATACATGTGTATGCTCTCTATATACGCTCAAAGTGTCAACTCCATCTGTATGTTGTTGGTCGCTTTGGGTTGGGTAGTGGTCCTAGTAGTGCATTCAATCTTTGGATGACCATGTGCTCCCAACAATGTACTATAGACTATCCATATCAATCACTTGTACACAATATTGTGTAATATCTTGTACAAATGGACCAGTACATATGGACCCCATGCAAACCTAACTTGCTAGTCTCGTTGTCTGCCACTACTCTTGCCAGTGTCCATGGTAGATGTTTCCTACTCATATGGCACTAACATCTATGTCACCACCTCATAGATTATAAAGGTTAGTGTCCCAACTCCATATCATTGTGATATCATATTGACATGAAATTTGCTCTACCAATATCATTTGTTGGATTCCCTAACAATCTCTTTGATGTTTCCTATGGTACTTGTACCTTTTAAATCATCCTTACCTTGATGGGAATCCTCAAGATCCATCACACATCCTCCAATGTGATGGTCATATTCCCTATTGGTAACCTAAAGGTGGATAACTTTGAATACCATCTCTCCACCAGCATTGTTAGTAATGCTCTATCTACCTCAATTCGAGGTATCTCTTCCAGATGTAGTAGCTCCACCTCCCGTAGGATGTACTTGTCAATTGTTGTGAGTTCCCTCATAACATCCTCTATTGTGCTTGGTCTCCACTCTCTACTCTCGAGCACATCATGTTGTAATAACAACATTAACAAACTTGCATTAATTTTATCATCATTAAAATCAAAATTTCAAAAAAAAATGAAATTTCTAATTAAGCACTTCTTTCTTCTTTCTCTCTCTTCTTCTTCTCTCTTTATTCCTTTTTCCTTTTTCTTCAAAGTTGTTTTTTTCTTGTTCACACGATGAAAATGAATTCATTTTTTCACCTTCCCTCCCATTTTGTCCCTCCTTTTTCTCTCTCCTCTTTTTCTTTTCTTTTTCTTTCTTTTTGTTTGCTTCTCTTTTTTTTCTACATTTTTCTTTTGAGTTTCTTCAACAATTTTGTATTCCTTCTTAAATTTGAGGGGGAACCCTAGCCTTAAGGGCCTTAATGTCATTAATACCCCATTTAGCATGTAAAATCTCAAAGTGTTTAGAATGACACTATTTTTACATCATCCCTCCATCTAAACCTACCACCCTTTTTTGTGTTCATTGTTTTTTTCCCATAGGTGTCTACATATTTCTTTGACACATTTATTAGGCCATAAATGCATCAAAGAGGGGGTAAAATATAGAAACAAAAAATTGACCTATCAAAATGATTCATTTTTCCCTTAGATCCTTAGTAAGTCCCTCAAAGTTGCTAAGGGTAACTTTGAGCTTCCTTTTCCCCTTGTTTTCTTCCTCTTTTTCCTAGTATTTACAAATCCAAGTCACCCTTTATAGGGTGCAAATTTGGAAAATTAGGGATTTTGCTCTTTAAAATCCCAATTTTGAGATGACCTTTTGTAATGTTTTTTTTTTGAGAAATTTGAAAAAAATTGTATTAAAACAAAGAACATTTACAAGTTGGGATGAGACTTTTCCCAGCCTTAGTTAGAGAGAACACAAGATTACAACAGTAAAAGAAGATTTGTAATGGAGCCAAATCTCTTAAACCATTACCTAGCTAACAGGGGAGTCGGCGAATCTGACATTCAAGTGTGGAGAGACTCCTTCCCCATTGGCCTAAGGCACGATCCTACAAGTTTCCATGTTTTCACAATGTGAGATGTTGCTAGGGGGATCTGTTTGGTCTGTTGATGCAACTTGTCGCGAAATCGCAACACTTTTTCCTTCTTCTCCTTTGGCCGCAAAAATGCAACATGTCGCGATATCGTGACACTTTTCTCTTTTGGCCGCGAAAATGCAACATGTCGCGATATCGCGACACTTTTCCTCTTTTGGCCGTGACATTGCAACATGTCGCGATATCACAACACTTTTTCCTCCTTTGGCCGCGACGATGCAACATGTCGCGATATCATGACACTTTTTCTCTTTTGCATGATGCAACATGTCCGATATCACACACTTTTCTCTTTGGTCGTGACAAAACATGTCGTGATATCCACACTTTCCTCCATTGCCAACAACACCATAACACAATTCCCCCCCCCCCCCCCAAAAAGGATATTGGAAAAGTATGGGCAATAAAAATAATAAACTCAATCAAAAAAAAAAAAAAAAAAAAAAAAATCTAAACAAAAAATTTTAAAATAATTAAGCAATAGAAATTAATAAAAATGTACCCCTTATTGAATTACATTAATATTATTATTTGAAATTTTTAGAAAGATACGAAGGAAATCCTTATATTTCATTTACCCATGAAACAAGGTTTTAGCCCCATAAAAATTGAAAACAAAATAAAATGTGAAAACCCAAACTCGTGCCATTCCAAGAAGTTCCAAAGAAACACACGCAAACAAAACACTTATTCTTACATTTTTCTTCCACCTTCCCACCCCTCTTCTTCTCCTACCATACTTACATTGTTATTTTTCTACCTCCATATTTTCTCTTGTCATTGTCTAAACACAGCTCCTTTCTACATCCTTTTATTCCCAAACCACACCCGTATCATCTAATCAATACACTTTTCGGAACAAAGAGGGTAACATATCAAACATGCTCTATTAAAATTGTTTCTTCACCTCCTTTCTCAATCAATTTGCCTTGTTCACATCCTTTTGTAATGTTGGACCCTTGGCCAAGTTTAAGTTTATTTTTCCCACCTAGAACCTCTCCAAACCTCCTATGAATATAAGGATTGGATTCCATCCATCCGACATCATACACATATCTATCTTCCTAAGTGATCTTTAAGCTCATCTGATTTCTCTCTAATATTTTCAAGTACTCTTTTGCTTTGGTATGCTTTGTTATTACTTTACTTTTATAATTAGCTACTTTTGGTGAACAAGTGGAGGAGCCTTGACAACGGGTCTTGTGGAAGGAGGAGAGGTCTACCATTTTGGTTGTTTCCTTCACTCTTTCATCGCTCCTTGCTTTATCCATGGGCTAATTAGGTTTTTCTTGTAGTATTAGTTATTTTTAACCACTTATCTTTTTTTTGCATTGCATAGGTGCATTTAGAATTTAGATTAAAGTTCCTTTTGTTGTCCCTTTTAGGGCATGGATTTTTTTTCCAAGGCTTGGGAGAAAAATTCTACTCCCAAAACCCTATCTTGCTTACTATATGTTCATTTATGTGGCATTTTCCTCTATTTGCATTTGATTTTCATTGTTCTATGTCATTGTATCTTCTCTTGATTTTTTTTCCAAAGGTAAACAATCACTTTCATTTCCAAATAATTAGCTAAAAGGACCAAGGGGAGTTGACTGCTACACCTCCAAGCATAGTCACATAGTGGTCTAAGCAGGCCCCTGAACACTAATCATTTTTTCTAAGTTTTTGTAGCTATTTTGCAGGTTTAATTGAATTTGTGTATAGCATTTTTAAGGCAAGAATCTGGATCCGTAGTCAACATTTACAAGGCATAAATTTAGCTAGGATCAATCATTAGGTCAAGTAAGTGCTCTAATATATCTGTTAGATTATTTGCTATGTGTCTATGTTCATTTTCTATTCCATATTTGGATCACCAGAAAAATAAGGCGTTTGCTTTTATTTCTAGGCATCAACAAAGAAAAGCATAGTTGGCATCTAGGCTAATCTTGTTTGTGCATTCTCCTAAACCTTTGCTTGAAAAGAAAATATTTTTCTTGCAAAAATTTAGGGAATAGTCTTCATTGAAATAAAAAATAATTTTAGGAATAGCTCCTTGTTTTCTTGCATTGTTGTTTGCCCTACATTGTTGTTCTTTAATTCTTTCTAGTTTAGATCTTAATCAAGACCAAACTTAGGTGCTTTCTCAATAAACACATTAAACCCTTCCATCCCTAACTTGGAGTGAGTCCTAAAACCACTCTTGGTGAACACTTCAATCCCCTAAGTCCCCAAGCATAGAGAAACATAGCCCCTTGGTCACCTTGGCTCCCAATGGATTCATCGAGAATCGTACACCCCCTCTACATCGGGAAAGAGAAAGGTAATCACCTCATGTAAATTCACATAATTGACTACTTTATTTTGGGAAAGATAAATTTTTCGACGCATGATTTCATTAATTTGGTGTGGAGGTATAAGATTTGAAACTTTAGAATTTGTTTTTGTTGGAGATATAAGAGGGTATAAAATTAATTTTTTGATTAAAATTTTGAATTAGAAGAGAATGAATTAAATGCATGGGAGTTATAAGGAAACAAAATTATTAAAATTTGAATTGAAATTAGAATTAATTGGAGTAAAGGGTAAAAATGATATTTGGAGTAATTAAAAAAAGAATTAATTAGAGAGATAAGAATTAATAATTGAATGAATGAATGAAGATAAATGAATGAAATGATTATTTAAGATTGTCTACTAAAAAAAATTGAAATATTGTGAAATTTAAAATTTGGGAGATATAAGTAGAGATTAAAAATTGAAATTAGAATTTAATTTGGGATACAAGGTACTTTTACATCAAGGGAAATGATTTTGTTTTGTGAAAATCATCATGGAAGAAAATAATCAGAATGCTTTGATAGAATAAATTAAGGAAAAATTGAAAATTTTGAAACTTCTTATACAACACCTGATGGATAATATTGATGAGCAACATGACATATCAATGAAACTAAATAAGGATTTATACTCAATCTACGGAGAAGTCAAAGACAAAAACTTTGAAATATTTGGCAATTATCTAGAGTCAGAATTCATTGAAGCACATGAAAATTCTATAAATTCTAATATTTTACCTATAGATATAGGTATGGTAATGTATATGGCATTACTTACACTTGGATTCTATAAGAACAAAAACTAAAAGCAAGTAGATTTGATCAAAATCCTAAGAGATAAATCAATGTCAAAAAATATCAATGGCAACACAAATGACTTATGTTTGGATGTAGATAAAGAATATAATGAGATGAATTGCATTCAACATATGACAATAAGTTTGACAATAAAAACCCATAAAATGTAGAAATTTATTATTGTGATGACTTACTAATTCAATGTCCTAAATTTACATCAAAAAATAAGATCAAGACGATGATAAAGAAGAAGAACAAAGCAAAGAATCAAAGAAAGAAAACTGAAGATAAAGATTGAAGACTAAAATTTTGTTGCTGTGAGATTTAGACAAAGAACAAATACCGACCAACATTGAATGACCACCAAGCCTGAGAGAGTTAGGGTGGTCAATATTTGGATAAAGCTGGTTCCTCAAGTCCTAGCTACCTACGCTGCAAAGGAGGGGGGAAAGGGAAGAGGGAAAGAAAATAAAAGGAGAACGTAGCCAAAACTCACAAGGACAGGTATAACCACATCAAGACACATGCACCATTGACATCGTGGGTGTAAACACAAGCATTCTACCTAACATATCAACCAACCGTGTCCTCACTCAGCACCTAGCACTACGGATTGAGGGCGAATTCTAAAATTAGTGAATGGGATGCATGAAATCTAGATACTAGAATTACAACATGTCCACCCAACTAGCCTAAATAGAAATAAACCCTTAACCTGATATGAATATAAATTTTAGAACTATTAAATGAAGCACACAAAATCTAGATATTAGAATTAAATGTGATCACTCAGATAATCGAAGTAGAAATAAGCATTTGCACTTCATAAAATATATGAGGACCAAATCAGAGATCAAATAGTAGCATACTTATATTTATACCAGAGAAGATTCTACATATGAATTGTAATGGCTAAAGAGTTGCCCTTTGGAATGGTTAGCATCCCACTATTTATAGAACATTTATGATAAATTTGAATTCAAGCATTAATGGTGCGAGGAGAGAAGACACTACTGAACTGGATGGATGTTCTACTAATGCTCTGCTCCTTAGAGAAATGGTAGTTGTTTGGAAGGGGTTAGGCACTTCTGTGCAAATTTGATCCCTTGATCACTCTGACATTCCTTTTGGGTCATAAATTCTCATATATTTTACCCATTCATTTAGACGGTAGATATCATGTCAGGTAGCTGGATAACCGAAGTTTATTACCTATAAAATCATGCATTTCAAATTGCCTCCTTTGCACCCATTAACAACTCGTACTAGAGAAACTAAGATCATCAATATCCTTCCTTGGAGTTTCATGATACTTCCTTCTGATCAATGATGATTTTAGCTTCGAGTGGGTATTCAGGTATGCTCTCTTGTCTATCAACCTTCCAAAATTTCACCCAATAATATCATGAGGAGATCAATGATCAAGCTTGATTCATATTATCGCCCTCCCAAAACTCTATCCATTCGATCATCCCTAGTCAGGGCAGGTTTTTGGATACATACCAGTCCTTATTGACTCTTGGAGCCTATGCCGTAGCTAGGGATACATTTTGAACAATGCGAAAGTTCCTTTTATCCATCTAGGAGCAATATGAGGAATGTTGTTGGTTCTTTATCTAGATGAGAGTTTAAGAGCAGGAACTATTGTTTTGTTATCCCATTCTTTCGTTCATCTTTTGAATGGAAATTTTGGATCCCATTTTTCTACCCAAATGTTGGGATGGGGATTTGGAATTCTCCTTGAGAATCCTTCTGCCCATTTATCCATATGGCCTCATCCTTAGCCAAATTTGATGCTTCTAGGCTATCTGTCATCCTTCCACTCTTTTGTATCAATATGAGTGCCACCTGCCTCCAACTTCTAGGTCTGCTTTGACCATCAATGCAAGGGCTTGCTAGCCATACTATAAAATTTGACCACTTTATGGAACATCATCAGAGTGGGTGAGAAGGCTGCAAAATTTCACCCACACTCTTGGTGAATTATAGGTATTTTTCATTCTGTGGAAAAGAGTAGCCCAGGGTTATGCCAAGCGGTGAATATTCACCAATTGGGATAATATTTACATTTTCAAAAAATCAAATTGGTGAATTTGGGGGACCCTAGACGTCGGCCAATTCGCCCGAAATTTTCAAAAAAAAAAATTAGGTGTCGGTTCGCCATTCATTGATAATAGTATTACAATTTTTTATTAAATTTGCCAACACTCTCACCTAAATTGTGGACCATTTTCACCTTAAATTTATAAATTTTTTAATTTATCTTGTCCAATTTGCCAACTATAACACTATATATAACTAACATGCCAGTGATACTTTTTCACTTAAAATATTCAAACTATTAGAAAATCGAGCAACCGTAGTGAAAAGTACATTCGATATGTTGTAGAATTCCACCGAAGTTCAATCGTGTCAAGAAACTTGTTGATCTAGGTTAAAACTCTACTCGGATCGAAATCAAAGCCATATCTGCACCCGAAGAGATCAGATTGGTGTTTTCCACCCAGACACTTTGTTGTACTCAAAATGATAGATAGGCACAATATTTTATCCATATCATCATCCGGATATTGTTATGCACTTGGACCAAAATCCGTCAACCTGATATAGTTCTACACCAGGATCGACATCAAGATAGTTTGTACAAATTTACACCCAAATCGATATTCAGACTCTGTTCTATACTTGAACTGACATACGAACATTGTTAAGTACTCGATTCAACATATGAACTCTGTTCTATACCTAAAATACCATACAGACACTAATTTATATCCAAATCGATATTTGGACATCCTAACATTGTTCTATACCTAGACCAACTATGGACGACCTACCACAGATCTGTAACCAAATCAGCATTCGACACTTTTTTGAAACTAGACCGACATCTCATACTATTCTTCACTCGGGCTGACTATTGAGCATTTTTACAATAGAACCTACATTTGGATATTTTTCTGCACTAGGTACTCTATTTCTTAAAACATTGTGAATATGTGATCCTATGTTTTTTTGGTTTTTTAGAGAATATGAGTTGAAGCAGTTGTAGTAATAAGATATGTTTTTCTATCATCTAATTGTAGTTTTTTCTTTTGCTATTTTTTTATCATTTATTAAAAATAATTCATTGCTCTATTTCCCATGTTATTCTCTATTTTGCCCTGTTCTCCATGTTTTCCCCTATTTTCTCTCTTTTTGTTAACACTCTTTGATTTTCTGTTTCTATTGAGTAATATTTTCTGTTACAAGATTATGAGTACGTAAATGCTTTAGTTCTTTAAGAACATTGTGATACTCTGTTTCTCTAAATACAATGTGATTCTCTATTTCTTGTCCATTTTGTACTAGAATATTATATTTTTTCTATATTTGTATCTGTCATTATATATTTTGCATACACAAATTTTTTTACATTGATTTGAATTTATATATTGATTAGTTTTATGCTCTTATTAGATACAAGTGCTATCTCCAGAAAACAGTGTAGTGGAAAAAAACACAATAAAGCATATCTGAAAACAGGTATGTATTTTCTACCAACCCACCATCTGTTTATTCTAATTACTATATTATCTTGAGCCCTCACAGAATTAAGATCTCTTCAACATTTTATTACTTTTTTAAATTGAAAAATATTTTCTTTACAAGTAAAATGTCACCTACTGGAAATGCAAAGAAGGGGGCCAAATCTTCTGCTAAAAAGAGTATCCTAAATTATTTTAGCAATATGTCAAAATCCAACGAGCCATCGACATCCGAGAAAATTAAAGGTATAAATGATTTTTTATTTCTAAATAGTTAGTTGTATATTTCGTGATTATTTTAAATAATACTTTCTTCCTCAAAAAGTTAACTCATAGTATGTGCCTCTATATATATATTTCATGATGATATGAATCATATTCCTATTTGTAAGTTTTTTTGTTAAATCCAAAAATGATAAAGAATATTATTGTATGCTACTATGCAAAATACCCTATTGACCCTGATATGCCTCCACTTGAAGATATTCCTCACCAAGAGATGCCTTCTAATGAAAATTCTCTTAACAATGACATCCAACCAACACTTGATGATATTCCTCAAAAGGACATGTCAGTTGAAAATGAAAGTGATAAATCAAATACATTACAAAATTATTTCGAATCTTCAAGCAAGGTTATGCATAAGGGGTTGGTCCCAAAATCTATTTATAAAATCAAGGTGAATCATCTCAAAATCTCGGTGAATCATCTTAAAATCTCGGTGAATCATGTCCAAGGAGAAATGGTGAATTGCATTAATTTTTCACCAAGGATTTTCAAACTATGGCGAATCAATTGAAAAATATTTCTAGAGGTGTCGATCGGTTGCAGAGGGTTTTAGTTGGTCATTTGCAGATGTTTTTTTGAGGATTTTACTAAGTTTTATGTGTAGATATCATCGAGCTAGGTGGTTTTAAAAAAAAAAATGAAAACAAAGCTCTGGATCAAAAGTTATGCCTCCTTGAAGGTATCTACACAAAAAACTTAGTAAAATCCTCAAAAATATATTTGAAACTGATCGACACCTCTGCAATTGATCGATTGCAAAGGTGTTGATCGGTTGCAGAGGTGTCAATTAGTTTCAAAGGGATTTTTGAGGATTTTAATAAGTTTTTTGTGTAGATCTCATAGAGCTAGGTGCTTTTAAAAAATTGAAAATGGAATAGATAAAAAAGTTATGCCTCCTAGAAGGTTCTCTACAAAAGAGCACCTAAGATGATTGGTTGTAGAGTGCAAATGGTTGGCATAAGCTGATCAATTGCAGAGGTGTGTCAATTGGCCTAAGCCGATCGGTTGCAACTCTGCAATCAATTAGCTTAGGCTGATTGACATGCCTCTACAACCAATCATCTTATACCGATCAGTTGTAGAGGTGTGATTTTGTAGAGAACCTTCTAAAAGGTATAAATTTTTATCTAGAGCTCTGTCTTCATTTTTTTAAACCACCTAGCTCGATGATATCTACATATAAAACTTAGTAAAATCCTAAAAAACCATTTGTAACTTATCAACACCTATCAAGTTTGTGTTGAGAAGCATATGTCGATTGACACTCCTCTAAAATGGATCGGTTTATGTTGAGAAGCACTCCTCTCTAACCTTGTCAAGTTTGTGGGACTTATCAGTGTCTTCCAATTGATAATACCCTACAACCAATTAGTAAATATGTTGACTAACAATAGGTTTTTTGTTGCTTTCAAGATATTTTTGAGTTAGAGTGTTTTAGATGTATGTTTATCAGTACCTCCTTCAATATTTATACGAGTAGTATATGTGGCAAATTGGGTAGGAAAAACAAAATTATTTATAATTTGAAGGTGAATTATCCATGAAATTGGGTGAAAGTGGTTGGCAAATTAAAATAAAAATAGGATATTTATTATCAACATTGGATGAATTGACCCTAAAATAATCCTACCTCGTAAATTTCGAGCGAATGGGCCCCAGTGAAAGGTTCCAAAATTAGCAAATTTAAAATTTTGAAAATCCTAAATATAGAAAATTTATGATGTTTCGCACTTATGCATAATGTTGTCTCCAAGCAAAAATACTAAAAAGATAAAGACATCCAATTGGGCTATTGGAAGGGCATTTAAAGATGAATGGGCAGAAAAATTTCCTTGGATAGAGCCTATCTTGTCCGAGGACAACCAATTCAATCAAAAAGAATGTAGATGCAAAATTTGTATTTGGAAACTAGGTAAGGATCACAGACTATAAAATAAGTTAGATCTAATAGAAAAACATGCTAGTGAAGTTTATGTAAAAGTTCAATGAAGTGATGGTAAAATTAATAAAGAAGTTCGGTGGAAGGATGCATTAGAATGTATACATGTCAGATATGTAATAGAATATGACAATCACTTAAAGTAACAACAATATCTTGTTGGGAAATGTGCAATTATTAAAACCCAATTTCAAAAAATTCATAATCTAGCTTCAAAAAGTTTGCAGTTGGTTGTTGTATATAGTATTTTTAAAAAGGGTAGACCAATGTCCAATTTCATTGATTATAAACACCTATTTCAAATAGTCGATGTGGAAAACCTTCCTAGTTCCCATTGGTCAGATCAAAGTGGTTGGGAAATGGAAAAAATGTCTATCATTCGTTGAGAAGAAGGACCTGAGGGAGAAAATAAAACTTGCCAAATTCATATCACTTTATATTGATGAGGTGATGGCTATGGATAATACATCATAGATTTGCATTCATGTGTACACATTAATAAATCATGTAAGGAAGCCTAGTTTTCCAGGATTACATAAGATGGTGAAAATTTCAAATGCAAAAGATATCTATAATGTGGTTGAGTAGTTTAAAGGATATTACTGGAATGAATGATATAGAGATAGCCACAAAGTTAATATGTATTGGAGTTGATGGTGTTGTTATAATGCAAGGGTACAAGAATGGTCTTTGTGTTCGTCTCCAAACCTCAGTTTCCCCATATATGATACTCATTCATTGCATGGCTCATAGAGTGAATCTAGCATATAAAATTGTGAGCTCTTTTGAAAATGTTACAAGAGTGGAAGACCTTATTCGTGAAATACATTCTTATTTTTCTTGCAGTCCAAAAAAGTTTGTAGAGTTTCAATAGTTTGCACTAGGAGTTACAGACGGAAAAAATTTGTTAAAAGATGTGGATACAAGGTGGATTTCATTATATCAACCTGCACATAGAGTTTTTAAAGGATATCAATAATTAACGAGGTTTATGTACGCAAATCATAGGGTAGTTGATAAGGCAAACGATTTGTTGTTCTGTTTAACTAAATTTGAAACCCTTTTAACGTTATGTGGTATTCTTCCAATGTTACATGAAATGAATAGATTGATTAAACTTGCACAAGAGAGATCCATCTATATCGTTGATTTTATAAGGATGAGAAAGAAAATATGTGTGATTATTGACAGGTTATATGTGTCCAATTTTTTTTACAAATCCCTTGTTTGATGGTTGGAATACATTGACAACGTGAACGATCCAAAAATATTTTTGAATTTTGACATCAGTGATCATCTTTGTATTAATGTTCATGGAAATATGATACCTTTGTATTGTTTTGAAAGGTAGTCAAGTATAGTTGCTAATGATGTTGAACAAGTTCTTTTAACACACAATAGATTTGAAGTTGTTTTACACAAAACTAAGACAAATTTGTTTAAAATAGCAGAATAATTGACAAGAGAGATAAGAGAAATGTTTCAAAGAGATGAGTTGCTTGAGGCCATGGGTGTGGCCATGTTTTGGGGTCCTTGTATTGAATACAATTCTGCACATGAGTTGTTTAGTAAATATATTTTCATATTTATTAAGCATTTCAAGAAAAGTGTGGAAGTCAATGGTGTTGAAATCAAAGGTATACTCAAGAAATATCTTTTAAAATAACAGTCATTACATTTTGATGGAACAATGGTTGAGAAAATATCACTTTTGAGTAACATCCATGAGACTGGTTCTATTGCACGTTTGTGGCAAAAATTATATCCAAGTAGTGTCTTACAAGATACTATTAGTGAATACTTTTGTTTATATGAATTATATCAAACAATGATTTTGGGATCTGTGGAAGATGAGAGGGTTTTCAGTGCACTATCTTTTATTAAATATAAAATCTACAACAGGTTGGACAAAAAATTAGAAAATTGCTTGAGAGTTTATGTGCCATCGTATCAGTTGAACACATTTTCCTATGACAGAGCATTGACATATTGGAATTCCCTTGTAGGTAGAAGGGGTACTAGGAATACAAATGATAAGGAGGATAATGATGATTTTAGTGATCAAATGGTGGAGAAACATATATCTACTATGCTTAATAGTGATTCTGGACAAGCTAAGAAGTGTTTGTTTCAACTACCTAATTTGTAATTTTTCTAGTTTTTCACAACATTAATAATTTCAATTCATTTGATATCATATTTCACAATAGTGATTCTGGACAAGCTGAGAAGTGTTTTTTTCAGCTACCTAATTTGTGATTTATCCAATATTGTGATTTTTTTAGTATTTCACAACATTAATAAATTTGAATTTATTTGATATCAAATTTCACAATATTGTTTCAAATTTGTTAGATTTCACAAAATTTGATTATTCATAAATTTTAATATTTTATATCCCATTGTTATTTTTGAAATATTTTTAATTGCCTTTATATCATAGTATTTGTTTGTTTCAGTTACCTAAATTTTAATTTTATAAAATTTTACAACATTGATCAATATGAATTTGTTAGTTATCATTTTCATCTATAAATTTGTGTTTATTTGTCATCACAAGATTGTTTCATCTATCTAAATTGTAACTTTATGATTTATAACACAACATTATCTTTCAAATTATATGTTTTATGATTTATAACACAACATTGACTTTCATAATCGATTTACAACATTGTCTTTCAAAATATATGGTTTTTGTTATAGTATTGTTAGTGTACTGATATTAATGTATGGCATAACTAAGTTGAATGGTGAATATAGTTGAATCATTTATTTTTTTAAGATTGTAATTGTGAATATAGTTGAATCGTTCTAAATTTAAAAACTGCACAAGAAAATAAATGAAAACAACCTCTAAGTGATAGAAGACAAATTAATAAAAGCCTTTTTCATTATTTGCATAGAAAATATACATTGTACAAAATTGTTCACATAAATACAACAGAACGTGCTATCAACTTTGAAATATTTTACAACATATTAATTTTATCATGGATGAGCAGGGGTATATTCAGTCGCTCCTTGTGCACATGGATCACCTAGGGCTTGAGTTTGAGATTTAGTCACTCCTTGTATATTTGCATCTCCTTGAGTTTGAGATGCTCCTTGTATATCTGCATCTCCTTGAGTTTGAGATGCTTTTGAAGTTGCAGGTTCTTTTCTCTTATCTTCTATACCAATAACCTGTGCAAGCCCTTTTAGTGCTCCCATTTTGATGAGGCCTTCCTCTATCTTTTGTAATATCTCCATCAAAAATTTATCTTCTTTGGGTAGATCCTCAAGGACTATTTGTTCATTTTGTTTAAGCTTCTCCTTAAGTAAGATATTTGGATCCATTTTGTGCTCCAAGATAATTTATTTTAAATAATTATTATCCCTGACCTTATCCTGTAAGGTCTCCTTCATTGCTATTACATTTAAGATCGATTTCTTTGCAACCTTGAGATTAACAACCATGAAATCAACTTGTTTTTGTAAATTCTAAAAATTTACCTTCAAAAAAATTAAGAAAACCTTAGTTAGTCAAGAGTTATATTACAAAAGATAATGATAAATTTTATTGCATCTAAAATCTCACCTCAACAACATCTCTTGCAGCATCATTGATCAAAACTTTCTTTTTATCAAAAGCCCATAGGTTGTAATACGCTTGGGCTTCAACATTCAATTTCTCTAACCTGTTCAACATAGTCTTTAAAATTTGATCAGCATAAGACACAGAAGGGTTCACCAATCCTGATTGAGCTTGATGTAATAACCTAGTAAGCTTCTGAGGTTGGTTTATGATCGGGGAGAAAATTTCTTCCCTTTTATCATAATTTTTCTAGTAAGCATTTATTTCCTTGATAAGGATATTTGCCCGAAACTCTCAATCCTTCATTTCCTTCACATTTTTAACTAAAATATCTTGGATTAGTATATAAAAACTATCAGAAACCAAATTATTTTTATAAAAAATAACTTGTTCATCCTCAGTTTCAGGGCCATGATAGGAGGTGTCAGAAGGCGACGATGAAATTAGCTCAGCTATAAGAATTTTTTGTTCTTGTAGTCCTTGAAACATCTCTGACACTTTAAACCCTTCAATGTTCCCTTGTAAAAGATAATCTTGATCTAATTTTGGCACATATAATCCGAAGGTTGAAACATATTTCAACAAACAACCAATTAAAAATGAAAAGGTTGGAAATGTAGAACCTTATGTCCTAGATGGTGCGAGTCATGCCCGTGATCTCGATCCAACAAGCTATTTTCTAGCAACTTGAACTCGCATTAATTGTTGTCATTATTGAGTTTATCCTGCTACTCTTGCTACTAGTGGTGGTGGCAGCGACATCATTTCCTTCCTTTTTTTAGTATATTGTCGGGAGAGACCTAGATACATTATAACAAGATATTATTAAACAAAATTAAAGCGGATAAAATTAGTACATAACTGTAAAAACTCACTTGCATAACGAAGAGATCTCCTACTACCCTTCAGCCTATGGAGACAACTGGGTGCGAGTGCGTGTGGGGGTGTGGCGTAAAACTATAAACATACAAAAAAAAAAAAAAATTAGATATAATTTCAACTAAACAGTAATGGTAATGAATCAAGAAAACTCGACATATTAAACTTACCCATCATTGGTGCAACATAATTGGATTCACATTCCATGGTATGTGCTTGCTCATGTTGATGAGAAACAGGAGAATAAGCTAGATTCTAGTTTTTATTAGGTCTTTGCAATGGTTGAGATTCACACATTGTATCTTCTAAATCAGCACCATCCTTTGGCTTGTGACTTCTGACACCAACATCCTTTTTTTCTATATGATGGCAGCCTTATTCTGCATTCAGGTACAAAAAAAAGTTTAAAAATTAATGAAAAACAAGCCAAAATATAAAAATTATTTAGTGGTGAAAATAGAATAATTACCTTCAACTCTTCTGTAATCATAGCAATGCTTTGTAATTTTGGGTGCACTACAGTTGGTGAACCATTATCCTGCAAATTATAAAAACTTTCATAGTAAAGTGCTAAAATATAATTTACAGAGGTGATCGTGTGAGGTTTTTTTTATTGTTCTATTTGAACAATATAGAGCTCTGATATGATTCAATCTGAAATATATGTACACCAGTCAAATATTTTGTGGTACTCTAGACAACGAATAATATAAGCCAATGACCAGAATGGAATCTTCGTTATTCAAAGCAAAAACAATCTTGCTTGGAAAAATTCAAGAATTAACTTAAAATCATTACTGGAAACTAAGTTATTAGCTAACCCTCTCTTGGACTTCATTGTAGATGATGCAAAAAAAAATTAAGTGACAAAAATTTTTAAATCATGAAATTTAAGATAATCAACTGAAGAGAATAATTCTTGACAAAAATTATGCAGAGATATCGTAGTTGCTCACCAGGTAAGCCTTATCCTTCGAAACTACCCTTTTTTTTAAATTTTTTTTTTTTTAACCAAATTTTTTTAAAAAAATTTATCTCCCTAAAAAAAACCCCCCCCCCCCCCCCCCCCCCCAACAAGTTTTTTTTTTCTTAAAAACACACAAAACACAATTCAACTTTTATTTTTTATTTTATTTTTTGGGGGGGTGGGGCGGGTGCCCCCCCCCCACCGGGGGGGGAAATTACCCTAATGAAAAGTAACACCCCCCCCCCCCTCCCCCCCAACAAAAAAAAAAAAAAAAAAAAAAACAATTTTTTTTTTATTAAAATTGAGGGGGGGGGGGGAGGGGGGGCCGGGGGGGGAGGAATGGGAGGGGGTAGGGAGGCAACCCAACTCCCACCACCAAAAAAAAAAACACACCCACCCCCCACCCCAACCACAAACAAAATACGTTCTTCCCACCATTAATCACCTTCCCCCCGCCCCCCCCCCCCCCCCCCCCCCCCCCCCCCCCCCCCCCCCCCCCCCCCCCCCCCCCCCCCCCCCCCCCCCCCCCCCCCCACCCCCCCCCCCCCCCCCCCCCCACAAAAATATTTATTACTTGGAGAAACCTAGAAAGTCATCATACGATAAAAAACACTAACAAATAGAGGGAGAGAAAGAGGAGGGGATATATAGGGCACAACTAAGAATAGCCAGGGAATTCTACAAGACAAAAGAGAAAGAAGGGTAATGAGGGGAATACAAAGAAAACAACAAAGCGAAACACAACGGGAAAGCAAGAGAGAAAGAAATTACAAGGGATAAGACATGACAGGAGAAAAGAGATCACTTGGAAATGAGAATGAGAAAACACAAGGAGAAAGAAAAAAGAGAAAAGGTAGATGCAGGACAATTGCGAATACAATCATCCCAAGGAACGAGCAACATAGTCATCAAAACTATAGCAGCGAAATAGGAAAAACATGACAATACGGGAGGACAAGAGGGGACACAATGCCACAGATACCCCAATTAAAAGGGAATCAGAACTACTAGATCCATGGGGTATCCCCAAGCATCATGCACCCATAAACATACTCCACTATAGCCCAAAATAGATTTAAGAATAGACAGGTTATCAAATAAAGCAAACTACAAGGTAAGCAAATAATTTTGGCAATTTGCCTATTCTTGAATTGATTTTCCTCTTTGCAGGATTTAGTAGAAATATCCTTTGCAAATGCATGCATGTCATGAGAGCTCTTAGTTTCCCCTATGCCTTCAATATTTTTACAATGACCTCTTCATTTTTGAAATGCATATATAGGGGAGCTTTTCTAACCCATAGTGGAATGAGAACCTCTTTTTTTTTAATATTTTGGTTAGATGTGAATCACTGACTCATACCACCTTTGGGCTTTCTAATGTATGGTGATGTGTTCTCCTTCTTATTTGAACCTTACCCATTTTTCTTAAAGTGGTCATATATTTTTTGGTCTTTCTGTATCGTTTCATCCTTATCCATTGGGATGCAGAGTCACAAACGCAAACAACAAGAATAAAAAAACAAAGAACGGGGAAAGAAGAGAGGGATGGAAAGCACTTAGAAATCGAAGACATCTTTTGGAAATCTCTTTTTTATCCTAATTCACAATTGTACACAATGATGTATTTATTGCACGACCACGTGCTTCATGCACCTTTATTCAGTTGGCTTATTTACATAAAACTACGATGTGATTGGCACATTGTGACCCATGATTACACACATTCTATCTAGTGAACCTACAGTGCCCGAACCAAATGGTAAAAAACTTGAGTTGTTCTTTATGCTCAATTTGGTTCTACCCACTATTGTTTTCAATTACTCTGGGGATTTGGGTAATTCTCACACTTTGTCTTTGGATCCTCGTACTTTGAACCCATGCAACTTGTGCAAGTATTTTTGTTTCCTCTTTGGCCCATATTCTAGTCACTAATATTTCTTGGGGTGGGTACCAAAATTGTGCTTTATAGGGATCAAAATGTATCATCAACCACACATCATCTCTTTTAGCAGTAATTATTGTTTCAGCGCAGATGAAGTCATCACAATTATGTCCTTCGATACTTCCTTGGATCTGAGGAACATCATCACTACAAGGAACTCTGGCAGGGGATGAGTAGTAAGGCCTAGACTGGGAAGTGTTAGCTACCATTAATTCACCCAAAGTTATCCCAAACTTGCATAGGGGGCCATGGATAGGATGCATCTCTTGTTGGCTAATAGATGACCATTATTGGGCAGTAAGTACTACTAGAATTTGTTCTTCACATATTTTACTTTGCATGGTTATGGTCCCAATGCTACCATGCACCAGTTGTTTCTCTAAGGAATCCACCCAAGGATCCCCTTTTTGCTCCTAGTATCTTTGCAAGCTAGTGCTCGTTGTGATGTTATTCATTGTAGGGGACATACAGACACCACGGTTGCATGGGCCAGTGACCTGGTCTTCTTTCGAACTCATTTCTTCATAATATGACTTCTTTTGCTTCACATCAAGGCTCATGTCTGTAGTTGGCCATTGACAACACTATTGTGTGTAAGCTTCTTTATAATAAGGCTCTTGATCTATACTCGTTGAGAAATACCTTTTCAGGATATTAATCTCTTCAGCTAGACATTGAATTTTCATCCTTAATTCTTGTTGCTTGTTATCTTGAGGACAGGATAAGTTGTCCAACATAGTCTGGCTCTGTCCAAGTAGAAAATTATAAATTATTAGGGGAGGAGGTTGAGGGCTTTACGTAAGCGATAATTTCTCAGCTTGAATCAACAACTTTTCAACATAGACTGCTTCTTTGAAAACCTGCGAGAATCTCTTTTCCTTGGTTTGTTGGACAAGAATGCTTATTTAAGGGTAAAAATATTTGATATAATATAGATATGCTTGGGCAGGTAATGGTCGGACTTCATGAGGGGATCCTTTCCCATGTTCTCATAAAAAGGATATTGAAATCAGTCACGCTTTTGCAATAAACCCACTTGATGGATGAGAGTTGAGTCAACAACAGGAAGGGTCATAAATTCTCATCTACTTTACCCCTTTGTTCAGATGGTGGACCTCATGCTAGGTAGGTGGACGATCAGAGTTAATTACTCTAAAATCATGCATTTCAAATTGTCTTCTTCGCATCCATTGATAGCTCGTACCAAAGTAGTTGAGATCATCAATACCCTTCCTTGGAGTTTCCTGATGCTTGCTTCTAATGAATGCCGATTTTAGCTTTGAGCGAGTATTCGAGTACACTACCTTGTCTATCAACCTTCCAAAATTCATCCCAATAATATCATGAGAGAATGAGTGATCAAGATTGATTCATTATTGTCGCTCTTCCAAAACTTTGTCCATTCCATCATCCCTGATCAGGGTGGGCTTTTGAGTACAAACCAGTCCTTATTGACTTCTGGAGCCTCTGCCCTAGCTAGGGAGGCCTTTTGAACAATATCATAGTTCCTTTTATCCACCCGGGTGTGATATGAGGAATGTCATTGGTTCTTTATCTAGACGGAAGTTTGGGAGCAAAAATTATTGTTTCACCATCCCATCTTTCGTCAATCTATTGGACAAAAATTTGGGATCCCATTTTTACCCAAATTTTAGGGCAAGAATTTGGGATTCTCCTTAAGAATCCTTTTGCCCATTTATCCGTCTTGCCTCATCCTTAGCTAAATTTGATGCATTCGGGCTATCTATCATCCTTCCACTCTTTTGTATCAATATGGGCACCACCCACCTCCAACTTCTAGGTCCACTTTGACCATCAATGCAAGGGCTTGCTAGCTATATTGCAAAATTTAGCCGCTTTATGGAACATCATTAGAGTGGGTGAGAAGGCTACAAAATTTCACCCACACAATCTTCAAACCAAATAATATAATATAGGGGGGTGTTGGAGATATTACATTATTTGGTAAATCCTCAAGTAACCCTATGGTACATTTGTAAATATTATATTAGGGAGTGTGATTTATATTTCTTTAAATTATGTGTCAATATGTGAGAAGAGTCCAAATGTCATGTAATAAAGTGTGCATGTGTGCAAAGTGTGAGAGTGTTCAATGTGTCATGTAAATAAGTCAACAAACATAGAGTTAGGTGTGAAATATACAAGTGAAGAGTCACATGATATGTGGTAAGACGTAAAGAGAAGAGACATGAGTTTTGTCATATGTGAGGAATATGAAAGGATGCTTCTCTCGAATGCTTGGGGAGAGCAATAGTCAAGTATTGAAGAGTCCTCTTCTAAGGTTATATTATGGAGAGAAAGCTCCATGTATTATATCAAAGTTGATTGAGATCAATTGTATATTTGATTTATGAATTATATTGTGAGTTTGATTATCGAGTAATGTTATTGTTATTTCATAAATTTGGTATTCATTTATATTGGCCAGATATTTGATAGCATTATATTTTGATTAATATTTAATCCTTAATAAAAGGACTTGTGAGATAATTTGGGAGGGTTCGCAACAGTTCTAATGGTCAGATATTTGAAAATCCTAGGAAGTCATTAAACCCTTGCTTTCGTGAGCAAGGAATGACTAATGCTATGGTCTCTATATTAACATACTCTTACTTTTATGGTCCACTATTTTAGCCTATGATAAGTACTCTTTGTAAACTTTCATAGATACATACCCTAAAATTCTTCAAATAGGACAACAAGGACATTCTTACTATTTTTTATTGGGTATCTAAACAAACTATAGACTTATCACCCTATAAAGAGCTCAACTGACACTCCCTTTGAGGAGCTCAACTCACCACCCTGGGAGGAGCTCAAGCATACTTTCAATCTCTTTGTGAAGGAAACTTATACTTAGATTCAAGCAAATTTTCTACTTGACATGATGCATAAGGTCATTGTGCATTCTCTATGTCCATCATGGAATGATTGAAATTAGCCTTTGGCTACTCTTATTCTTAGCTATGAACTAATATGGGCTATGATTAGTTGTCCCATTATCTTTCTATGTTTTTTAAATTATTCAATGTTTAAAACTATACTCCCTCTCCTTGGATTGGGTCATTCACATCACTTAGAACCCAAACATGCAAAATTTGCTAGGTGTGTTCTTTACCAAAGATTTCCTTGTGAAGATAAACTCAATCTTTTGTCTTTTTAACCCTTAATACCTTTTCTATAGGCTAGTATAGTACAATAAGTATTTTTTATTCCTACCTTCAAGCATAATATGCCTAGCATTGGAATCACTCATTATTCTTTCCATTTATGTTAAAAATATTTACTTGAAAATAAATTTTAGTAGAAAATCTACAACCCTTGCTAGAATCCTTTCTTTTTCTTTAGCATACATTTAGAACAGGGATGCCATTTTATTTTCTCAGTATTTCACTCATTATTTCTTGGCTAGAGAGAGTAGCAATTGTATTTGATGTGTTATGACATATTTCTGTACAAGCCAAGAAGATGCCTATGGAGGTCGCTTATATGAGAACCTTCATTAATTATTGGGAAACATTTCTCCAAACAAGAAGCATAGACTTGTTCACACTTTCAAACTTCCACCTTACCTTGGAGAACTTCAACCTTAACACAATGTTTGTGTTCACAATTTCAGACACAACTTGACTCTTAGGCTTTTCCTAACAAGTTTCACATCCTAGAACTTGATATCTCCCTTAATCAAGGAGCAAACACTTTCAAGTGCCCTATGCAACATGAAGGTGAGACTTCTATGAATACTTGGTTACTGCTCTATGCCACTGTGGGCTCTTTGTTAGGTGACAATGGATGAGGATCTAGACAAAAGACTTAGCCACTTGGTTCTAGCTAGGATGCTCCTCCACATAAAGAAGACAAAATATCTTTGGAGTGAAAACCTCATGGAATGATAATGATCCCCACATTTCGAATGCTTTGGCATATATGTCTTGAGATCTCCATATTTTTTCTTCCTCTTGTTAATTTTGTGATATCTTTCCTCTTAATGGTATTAGATATACTTCTCTTTCTTTACAACCCTTTTAATTTACCTTAAAACTAGTCATTTTTGTTTTATGATTTTGTGTTGTTTTGTTGTAGATGAGGTGTGCTCCCATACCACCCACTTTTTTTAGTCTTCTAATAGTAGAGCAATGTATTGGATATATTCATTTATTAATAAAACATGCTAATTATACATTGTATAATTTGTTATTATGGAAAATTCCACTAATAATACTTGACTTTGACCCCAAACAAACTCTACAATTTTTAATAACTATCATATAAAATTTTGGGCAATTTCTTTTTCAAAAAAAAAAATTGGGCAATTGTAGAGGGAAATGGTCAGGGTGGGAAATAGAATCAATACAATGGATTATTAGGCAACATCATCCAAGAAGTTCCCAATGTGCTTTATAAGGACCTTGCACCTATTGGTATGATAAGGAATGATAGGGATTTAGGAAGGGGTTAAATAATACATATTTATAGGCATTAGAGCCCATTATAAAACCATGAACCCCAAAACCATGTATATATTAAATGTCATAGTTTACCTAGAAGGTGGACTACAAGTGGCCTACAACTATGCATTATTTAATAGGTGTGAGAATATTCCTTATCATGGTATAAATACAATGCAAATGGACCGTGGTAAAGAAATTGATACCCTCAATATTGGCGTGGATTTAGATTGGCAAAAGAAGGGAAAATATGGAGTTGTCCTTGAGGTTTGGTGGACCTTGGAGGATTCTATAGCAATGCTATAGTCTAGATAGATTCCATATCCTCATGCTAATGCAATGTTATATAATCCTTTGAAATTTGATCAAGATTATAGTTGGGAGTTACAAACCGTGAACCCAAGGCTCTCTATATAAACTAGCCCTTAATTTGGACCTCAATCCTTTTGTTGCTAATTAGGTCTTTTCCTTAAATGGATTCCAGCTTATTTATTCAACAACACCAATTCTGGAAATTGCCAAATAGTGTATCTTGAGTACAAACCTTATCTTATACTCCCTCTTTGTTATAAGGAGCCCTTTAAGTCAGGTCATTAGTCTAGTCTCCTCGAAGGTCCCCTCTCCAAGTGTTGATATTCTTCCTCCATTATTTCATCCTATAGAAATAACTGAGAGTTCAACCTTTCCCACTCATGGAATAACAAAGGGGTTTTTCCATCATATCCCTCAATCTAAAATCAAACTTGAAAAAATGGATCAATTGTTGATAGGTTTGCTAGCAAGTTTTAAGCTAAATATGCCTATTACATGCGCTTCAATTAATACCAAGATTTTTTTTCTCTAGATATTATTGATTTTTGGTATAGTTAATAGTATTGGTACTTTAGTCCCCCCAAGAATTGCTATGATATAGGGTTTGTAATCAGGTTTTCAAGGAGGTTTTATCACTTGCCATTTTAGCTTTGCTTAAAATTTTGAGGTGTGTAAGGTTGCATGTGTGTGAGTGCGCGCACGCGCACACACACGCGTGCACACACACACACACACATATATATATATATATAATGTTAGTAATGGTTATGTGTACGCCCAAATAGTTGTGTTTGGGTGATCATATCCCCTCATTTTCCAAAAATATCATTTGCATATCTTAACGTATAAGTTGCATCAATCAAATATACTCAACAATCGTATGTCATTGAGTTTATGAATAGTATACTAACTTTTTTATGAATTTATTGGAAAGCATAAGCCCAAATTTACTGCCAAATTTGGCAAGCATATATAAATAATCATGTTGCTTTACTTATGCTAAGCAAACTGCCATTACATCAGTTATTCTTTATCCATATTTTACTATGAATGTCATTCATTAGATTGAAATAACTAAGTTCTTGGGCTCTCTTTCATTAAAAAAAAGATTTTGGTATTTGTGTTCTAATTACACTTCAGTTTCAAAACCAAATACTCAAAATCTATTTGTTATACACATTCACATGATCTGATTCAACCATTTCTTCAAAATCGGAAGAAATAAGAACACGTTCACACTAGATCTGATTCATAGTCATTTCTTCCAAATCTGGAGGAATAGGAATTAACAAGTTGATTTCAGACATTAAAATCAAGGTCTGATTTTGTAAGAGAACAATGAAGCCAACAACAATTTATAGATTTGAAACATGAGATCAACTCACAACCATATAAATAGACATATTAAAAAAAAAAAATTACAAATGACAATCTTAAAATAATTCAACACATTTCACCTTGCAAACTAACCATTGAAGTATTATGCATTCAAGATTTTTGTTCATAGAAAACAAAGTACCCTATAAGCTATCTAGGTCTAGTCAAACATCAATAAGTTCCTTTATAGAGGAATTAAGGACAGTCTAGTGTCTATTCAATGCTGGTTGAATTTTATATCCAGCAATCTTTGTTTACTTCTGATAATTGGCCTGCAGAAGAATAGAAAAATATAAGTGCCATGTATTTTAGTAAAGCCATTTTCTTCTTGGGGATTGTTCAGAAACAGGGAATACTAAAATAAATGTATCCTGAATATATTTTCAACCAAACTTGTTAGTGTTATGGTCTACATACCAACAATTTCTTGTATGTTTCAACAATTTCCTCTGGGTCAACCTTTGTTTTCGCATATGCATCGATCTTGTCCAATTCCTGAAGTCAAACCAATATGTTGCGTCAGACACAGGGCAACTGAGTGCGAAAAAAACAATCACAAGGGTTGCAATTTGCATTATGTAAAGAATGAATGATGACATTCACTATTTTTAAACCCTCAAACAGCATGAAGAAGAGATACGTGCACTTGCCTCGATCCATTTCAATAGTTTTGGCCTGCGAATCGTGATGTCATAGTTCTTTAACCTTGGAAACACAATGACAGATCTTTCCACAAAAGGAGCATATGCAATGTCAACCTGCATAAGTATTATGCAACATCTTAAAGTTGTAAAACGATAGATCCAATGGTATGAGACACCAACCATATTACAAATAACTACGCATGATCAGATGGCTTACAGCACTAAATTCACCCAACAAGAAAGGCCCATCATCAAACTTTCCCAAAGCACTTTCCAGGTAATCAAGAGCTGGCGCTGCAACAGTTGGGAAAGGAAAATGTCAATCTATCTATCACTTTCACCATAACCTATTCAAGACAGAGTATCCTATTAAGAGATGATATATGGCTGCAAGAAATATTCCTCTTACCAAATGCCTCTGCTACCTCAGGCTCTGGCTTGGTCAATGCCATGAACCTAGTTTTTGTGAAAGTGTCTGTATAGTTCAATAGCTCTTTCATAGCCTCCTTTTTCACGGTATCCTGCATAGAAGGATAGCTTCTGAAAATAAATAAAGAAATTGCCCGCAAGATAATAACTCATTGATTCGACCCCTCCTCTGCCTCCTTCAGATGGCATAATGGGTTTCCGTAATGTCACTAGAAATTACAAACCCTAAGTGGGTAACCATTTTGATATGGAGATTTAGGTTATGACTAGTGATAAGAGTGAAGGCAAATTAAGTAGTCCACATACATAATCCCTAAGATGCTTTCATTGATTTCAGGAATGTGGCTGGAATCAAGTTATTAACAAACACAAATGCATAACCATTCTGATTAAGCCTATGACATGGAATAAAATTAAAGGCGTTTAAGTAGTCCAGAGGCATTAACATACCGTGGGGAACAATTTAGGTCCAGAGGCATTAACATACCGTGGGGAACAATTTAGGTCCTTCAAAATTGTTCTCAATATATTCCAGCAGGTCCATACTCTCCCCTGTGACTTTTCCATTGTGCTCAAGAGAAGGAACCTGAAAAACAAAAGTAATATAATTTCATTCCAAGTCATGTCTTCTAGCAATAGATAGATATATGCTTTTTAGTTAAGCATATTCACAGGCTTCAAAGCTCTTCTATTATCCTTCGTTAAGTGTTTGCTTGAAATCAGCCTAGAAGTTACTACAATTCATTACTATTTCCCTCCCCCAACTAGGTAAAACTGAATGTTATATCTGGGCTACTTTAGTTAAGCATATTCACAGGCTTCAAAGCTCTTCTATTATCCTTCGTTAAGTGTTTGCTTGAAATCAGCCTAGAAGTTACTACAATTCATTACTATTTCCCTCCCCCAACTAGGTAAAACTGAATGTTATATCTGGGCTACTTTAGTTAAGCATATTCACAGGCTTCAAAGCTCTTCTATTATCCTTCGTTAAGTGTTTGCTTGAAATCAGCCTAGAAGTTACTACAATTCATTACTATTTCCCTCCCCCAACTAGGTAAAACTGAATGTTATATCTGGGCTACTTTAGTTAAGCATATTCACAGGCTTCAAAGCTCTTCTATTATCCTTCGTTAAGTGTTTGCTTGAAATCAGCCTAGAAGTTACTACAATTCATTACTATTTCCCTCCCCCAACTAGGTAAAACTGAATGTTATATCTGGGCTACTTTAGTTAAGCATATTCACAGGCTTCAAAGCTCTTCTATTATCCTTCGTTAAGTGTTTGCTTGAAATCAGCCTAGAAGTTACTACAATTCATTACTATTTCCCTCCCCCAACTAGGTAAAACTGAATGTTATATCTGGGCTACTTTAGTTAAGCATATTCACAGGCTTCAAAGCTCTTCTATTATCCTTCGTTAAGTGTTTGCTTGAAATCAGCCTAGAAGTTACTACAATTCATTACTATTTCCCTCCCCCAACTAGGTAAAACTGAATGTTATATCTGGGCTACTTTCTCTTCATCCTAATTATATGAACTCCCACAATTGAATGGTTTTTGCTAATGATGATAATAATGATAATAATGTGACCCAATTAGATATTCTGGCAAATATTCTCGATCACTCTGACAGATTGCGAAATCCTCCCATTATATAACCATAAGCCACAGTAAAAAGTCCACCCATGGCTATTCTCTTGAAAAACAGCCGAGAATTAAAATGATCAACAAATTAGGAGAATTCTCAATATAAATATAAGAAGTCCCTCTGCTCCGAATGGACGATTGTGGAACATATAAGATTAGAATTTGAAAATTGAGGAATTCGAGTAGACTACCTTATTAGGAGGGTAGACCTTTTCCTTGTACCATGCTGGTCTGTCCTCCAGGTCGATTGGAACTATCTGAATCTCATTCAGACCCTGCATATCATCTCTCTTATAGTTAATCAATTTGTAATCCCCAGAGCTAATGGAAATCTATCATAAATAAAATCAGAGATAAACCAAATAAAAAGCAAACAACCTTGTAGTTTCTGGCAACCCAAGGACGCTGGGCATAGGGACAGGTCAACATGATATACAATCTGCAACACCCAATTCATAATCAAACTCAAAACAAAAGCCCAAAACTAAACATGCACATGTTCCAATAGCACTAGGTTCTACTCCTAACCCAACACCCATCAAGAAACCTGTTCTCCGTTAGGGACCAATAAAAAAATGTCAAATTCAGTGGAAAGCTTACCTGGTTGTTCCATCGAACAACGCAGGAGGCTCTGACTTGGAATTGAGAACAGGCAGAATTGCATCACTGCAACGCAGAACGCAGGGTAATTCAGTTTTAGTGTACAACAACCCATAAATAATATAAAGTCTGCACATAACAAACATAACATAGATTTTATTGAACTTATGCTTACACTGCTTCCATGATCTAAAAGGCTCTTCTGACTTTTCCTGCAAGATAAATCCCAACTCTTAGCTCCCTACAAATCATAAATCATGTAAGAAATTCAGAACATAATTTTTGAAAGTGCTGATAATCTTATAACCTTCAAAGTTTTGGACAATATTTCTGTTAGGTGACACTGGCTTAGAACAACTGTAGTGGATTTGGATATATTTATAGGCTGTGTAGAATCATGCATCTGTTCTTCTAAGGAACACTAGAAGAATAAAAGTCAGCAATCTACCATATGCTGAGGTCATTCGTGACATCTTACGATCACGTACGTTCCCAGATATATGCTGCAAACTCATCACATCTTTGTATCCTTCCAGTACGTGTAGATTTGGCCTTCCCTGGTTGAATTAAAAAATAATTATTAAAAAAAAAACGATTTAACGAATAACTAAAAATATATAAAACAGCTATAAATAAATATTAAAAGTCAACGTCAGTTGGATGGAAGGCAGTCAACGTCTAAAATTAGTTGTCATGGGTGACGAGGGACTTCGAGGTTGGTGCGTGGATCAAAATTTATAAGCTTGGTATCTTGTCACGATGTACGAAAATTTGGTTGTAAAATGTTAATTGTTGTATATTTCACTGAAAATTGATAGCTTAATATATTATTTTGATTAAAATTTAAAAAATATATATTTTTAAATTTTAATTATTTAAAATTTTTTATATATAATTTAATATTATAAAAAATATTCTTAATATCGAAAGCCTCTACTTACTAAGGACCTTCAACTATTATTCCCACTTACTATAGCTAAGTTCCATTAATAAGTTAGAGTGCATATATCAATAATGTGTCTTTTTATTTTTTAAATTAGTTTATTTATATTTTGTTGTCATTTGAATTTTTGATATTTTTTTTTAAATGTTGGTTGAAATATTTTTTTAAATAAGTAAATAAGAAACATTTTTTAATTCATTTTTTAACCTTGTTTTTACCAAATCAATAAGGTTGTGGGTTTTAAAAAAAAAAAAATATATATATATATATATATATATATTGTATAGTTTAAGTTTAATACTTAATACTTTAAAAAATTTAAATAGAAGGTTTAAGGTTTGACTTTGAAGATGATAGAGATGTGTATTATGTTTAGTTTAGGTGTATAAACAATTACTAGCTTAGATATAAAGGATATATATTTTAAAACGCTAAGAGTTATCAATCTTGAGGAACCTATCTCATTTCTTGGGGTGTGATCTCCATACAATAATATTTTATTAAACAGTTGCAACGGTTGGTTAGTCGGTTGTTTTAGTTTAAATATTTTAAATGTTTGCAACGGTTGGGTAGTCGGGTAGTCGGTTGTTTTAGTTTAAATATTTTAAATGTTTTTGTTAATGTCGGTTTTTTTAATAAAAAAAATAAATTGTTTACGGCGTGACATGTATGACCTCTTTGCCTCCCATCCCCGTCTGCCATTGCAGGAACGCCTCTCAATCTAATTATATTAGATAAACACATCGTCCTAAATAATTTATGACATCGTGTATATATGTTAGAATTTATCTTAAAGGGGTAACTAACGTTTGAGTTCAAAGAGGATAGAGATGTGTATTATGTTTAGTTTAGATGCATACATAAATATTATTTTAGATAAACATACTGTCCTACAAAATCTATGACATCATATATATATTAGAATTTATTTATTTATTTTTGGAGAGGTAACTAAGACTTCATTCAATAAAGTTTAACACCAAAACATATCAAAATATTTAAAATTTAGACTTGTTTTCAATAAATAAATAAATAAATAATTAAAATGTTATATTTTGGTAAATATTAGGTTAAGTACTAAGGCAATCTTATCAACAATAAAGCAAAGTAAAGCAAGATGGCATGTTGGATCTTATGTTTAAACTATATAAAGTTGTGGTTTTTGCTTGTAAATTGGTAAATAATTATGTGTAATAATGGTTTTAGTAGAGGAGAATGAGTGCAAGCCAAGAGTGAGCCTTGTTTTTTTTTTGCTTAAGATTTTGGGAGAAGATCAAGGAGTGAGTGCCAATAGAAAGAGAGTGTGAATAAGAAGCAAGTGTGAATAATGAGCAAGCCTCGTTTTTTAGGCTCTAGATCTTTGAAAATATTTAAAAAAATTAAGAATTTGTATGAGGAAAAGCTAGGTAGCATGGAAGGAAAGCTCTAACCTGAAGTAAGAATGTCCTAGCTAGAAGTATGGATGCCCATGCTTTTGTGCTCTAGATCTTTGAAAATATTTAAAAAATTAAGGATTTCTATGAGGAAAAGCTAGGTAGCATGGAAGAAAGGCCCTAATTGGAAGTTAAAATGCACTAGCTAGAAATATGGATGCCTATGTTGGATATTACAGGAAGAATAAACCTATGGAAAGCCCTATCTAGATAGAAAATGTTTTGATAGAGTTGATTATCAAGGATGAGATGATTGAGGATTATATTTTTGTTCTTAAGAGTAGAGGGTTAATATGTAAGTTCGATAGATGCAAGCCAAGGTTTTTGGAGATCAAATTTTTAATGATTTTACACGAGTTTTTATGAGGGGTCCCGATCCTCTCATACTAAGTGGGATTTGAACCTTGGACCTCCCAAAGAGAGTCCAAAGCCCTTACCACTGCAGTAAGCTTGTAGCTATTTTGGATATCCAAAATTGGATAAAATAAAAGTGTAGATTAAATTTAAATTACTCCATGACTTTTCTTCTAAAATATTATTTTCTTATCATCTTTCCCAATTCAAATATTAGTTATAAAATAATGGGTGGTGATCAATCGTTTTGGGAGAAAAATGCCTTATATTTAAGACCATGGGCTGAGATTTTTTCCATGGAAACAAAAATTATTAAAAAGCTTGCAATGCATATTAGTATTTTTGGACTTTCATATTAGCTTATCAATAAGGATATTTTGAAGTATATTGGCAATACTCTAGGGGAGTTCATTAATGAGGGAGCAACTACTAAGGAGCAAAAGCATGTTGTATATACTCATATATGTGTTGTTATGAATATTTCAAAATGTTTATCACAACCATTAAGATTAAATTTAAATCTAGAGAATGGGATCAACAAGTGGATTATGAAAATATTACATTTTGATATAGCAATATTATAAGATTGAACACATGGGAAGAGATTACCAAGTGAAAACAATGGAGAAAGAGATAAAAAATTGGTCATGAGAAAAACTTCAAGATGAAGCAAGGAGTTCACACTCCAACAAAAGTTAGATAGATTAAGGATATTCTACCCCAAAAAAGATACTAAAAAATACCTCTTTGCAGCATTAGATGACAAAGGCATGATAGTTCACTTGGATCAATTGTTAAAAGAAACAAAGAATGATATAAGGGATAAGAAAGTATAATGTGCAAGTTCACATTCAAAATGAATTAAAGGCACAAAGGTATATGTGGATGAAAAATATAAAATAAACAAGATAGAATAGATCAAATTTATTCTAGGTAAATCATCTTCATTTTTCTCAAGTAGTATAAAATCCTCTCCTTGTAATAGAAGTGAAAGTAGTGTAGAGGTTACCCTTTGATCTTTAGGGTTTCAAGAGTAACATAATAAATGAGGAAGGGGGGGCAATTTATAGCCATTTAGGATATTTAGGGTAGCATAAGAAAGTAATTACTATGGAGGATTGTCCTTGCACTTTAGGGTTTCCAGGGCAAAATAAAGAAGAAAATGCTTTTGAGGTTATTCCTTGCACTTTAGATCAAGCCAAACCTATAAACAATAAGGCTCATCATGAATAGTACAAAAAAATCAAAGAGACTTGAGGATAAAAGTGTTGGTGGCAATGAAAAAAGGAGAGGAAGATCCAAAGAGCAAAACAAAAAGAAAAGAAGCTCGAAGGGAAATTAATATATGAAAGCAAAAAGAAATATTGTAAGTGATAATAAGAAGCGAGGCTAAGCCTACAAATAAAAACAAAAAATGATGATGAAAATGATATCTTGGAACATTAGGGGCATGAATGATGCCCCCTAAAAAATTGGAGAATATTACATTATTTGACACCTTACCTTGTAAATACTTTGTAAAGTATCTTGTAAATATTTTATGCTTTGTAATCATCAGATATTTGAAATTATTAAGAGGTGAATAAAATAATTCTCACATGAGAAATATAGATAGACATATCTTCCATGAGATTGAGAGAAGGTGAAGAGATAGTTGAAGTAGAAAACTCAAGAGTCCCATGGATATGAAAAGACTCCATGATAGAACTGTGTGTGTATATATATGGAAAGTACATAATACATGATATATGAAGGAGCATTATAGTATTTGTTTTAAGTAGTTTGACATATATGAATATAGTGTGAGTTATGGCATGAATATGTTATTCAAATTCATTATGTGAGATTGAGTTTTTACATGAGAATTTATCATTTAATTTGGGCCCAAAGCTATTAGTCAAAGCGAAGGATCTATAAGCCATTAAAATCCTATGAGGATATTGTTGGACATTTTGAGTCCATGAAGTTGTCATTGATGTCAAGGAATGAAGTTATCATTTATGTCAAGGAATGATCTACCGTTGATGTCAAAAGGTCAAAAGGAGAAATGCAAAAGGTTGATGGCAAAAGAGCTTCATAATATTTATTTTTAATATTACGTAAAGCATAAATAAAAGGTTTTTATTAAAAACCATAGTGGGCAAAATAAAAGGTTTTATTAAAAACCATAATGGGTAAAGTAAAAGTTTTTTATTAAAACCTAAGGAGGCTTTAATCCTTAATAAAGCCAAAATATTTAAATATTAAAATTCTAATGAATTTAAATAAATTATAAATTAGATATTTGAAGCCAAAACATTAGCGTCGATCCCCAATGAATTCATCTTTGTCAACGTGCATGAAATCAAGGGCAAAGATATTTATATCTTAAGCCAAACCTTATGTTTGGCATTCGAAAAATATATGCGATATTTAGTGAGAAAGAACTCATGCAAAATTGAACGAAAGGTGCCTTCGAAGTGCGTGTGGAACAAGCATCATGTTGGAAGAAGAGCCAAAGGCTCTAGGGGATAGTGAAGAGGATAAAGCGTACATTGCACTTTAGAGTAGCAAGGTGAGTGCGTGGCTCACACGACGTGGAAGCCACGACCAAGGCGTTGCTAAAGCATTTGGTGCAAGTTCGAATCCCGCCGATTGTGGAGCGGGTAATAAATGTTTCGTTTTGATTTTTATTATTGCACATGCTAAGGTTGTTGGAGGTATAAGGTGTAAGTAATTTTTTATTTTCACCTAAGTGGTGAAAGGTTAATTTGGCTAGGGTAATTATTGTTTTTACCTTAGGAAAATGGAAATTGATTTATTGCATTAAGTTATAAAGAGAGTTATTTAAATTAAATGCAATATTGAGTAGGGAGTTATAAGTAGAAGTTGAGTTATATTTTTATAGGGGATTTTGATGAAATCATGATGTTGAATGTTATTATTGATATGGAGCAATAAGGTGTATTTGAGATTAAATCTATATTTGTGATTAAGGTAAATTGTGAAAAGTGTTAGAGTGATAATTCTTGTCATCTAACTCTTTGTACTTGGAAAATAAGTGTTTATGATTGTGGCAGATTTATGTGGTCTACTTCTACATCAAATAAAAGGTATGGGTACATTCTTCCTTGGTTGAATTGATTGGTTGGTTTTTTGGAAAATATCTTTGGAGTGAAAAGGACTTGATTAAGTTTCCTTATTGAGTTGTTGAGCTATTGTGAAGTGAATGCTATGCATATTGTTTTATAAGAATTGTTGTTGAAGTGAGTAATTGAGTGAAGAACTTGAACTAGGGTTTGCAAAGAACATGAGTATCATTGTTATGTGAAATTGGTTGATAAGCATTGTTGGAAACATTTTGAGTGAGTGTTCATATGATTGGACTAGGGTTTGTGAGCAAGGATTATTTCATTGAGTGATTGGTTGAGTAGAGTTGGTTGAGCCTAGTCAAGTGGATGTGTGAAGTGATAGTTCAAGTTCTATGAAACAAATTATTCTATATTCTGAATTGAGTTGAGAAGGTGATTGAAAGTGATTGAGCATTGAGGTGAATGTGAAGCATATTGAGTCTTTAACAATTATCTCTATGTTTCTAAAAGAGTGAATAAAAGTGATTGAGTATTAAGGTGAATGTGAAGCATATTGAGTCTCTAAATATTCTCTGTATGTTTCTAGAAGAGTGATTGAAAATAATTGAGCATTGTGATGAGTGAGAAGCATATTGAGTCTCTAACAATTCTCTTTATGTTTCTATGAGATTGGACAAGTTCTAGTGTGGACTTGTTGAGCATATTTGAGGTAAGTCTTTGAGAAGACTTGTGGACAAATTTGTGTGAGCTTTTATGGAAGCTTACAATACATATTGAGAGCAGATATTGGATAAGTTCTAGTGAGGACTTATTGAGAAGATTGAGACAAGTTCTATTGAGGACTTGTTGAGCAGATTTGAGGCAAGTCTTAGTGAATACTTGAGAGCAGATTGGACAAGTTCTAGAGAGGACTTGTGGATAAATTAATATGAGATTTTGTATAAGCTTACAAGGAATATTTGAGACAAGTCTTTGAGTAGACTTGTGAGCAGATTTGATTGATTGATTTGTTCAAACCTTGGGTTAATGTTTGGGACAGGTCTAGCAAAGTTGATTTAAGATTAAGTTAAGATTTGTGTTAAGGCTTGAAGACAAATATTGAGGACATATTTATGCTAGACCGAAGGACTATGTTTAGTGTAGATCAGAGAATAGATATTGAGGATAGATTTGTGCTAGACTGAAGGACTGTGTTTAGTGAAGATCAGAGAACATATATTGATTATAGATTTGTGCTAGATTGAAGGATTGTGTTTAGTGTAGATTAGAAGACAGATTTTGGTGCAGATTTAAGGATAGGTTTGTGCCAGACCAGAGATAGAGATTGAGCAAATTTGTGATAAACTGAAGGATTGTGTTTAGTGTAAATTTGAGACAAAGCTTTGAAGGTGACAAAGTATAGAGGACAAAAATCTCCAGTGGATAGAGATCCATTAGCCAGGGTAGTGATGACAAGAATCTTCAGTGGATATATACCCATTAGCCAGAGAAGTGGGGGCAACAATTCTTCTAGAAGATCACCAATAAGAGCTAAGAAGAAAGGATTTCTCCTATAGATAGAGATCCATGAACTTGATTAGGGGATTAGTGTCTCATTTGGATAGAGATTCATAAACATTGTAATAGGGAAATGATTCCCAAGAGAATTTATTTGAGAAAATATTAGTGAAATATTTTCTCTATGGATCCCACATTGGGTGAACCACGTTAAATGGGTGTCTCTATTATTTGTGATGATTTGTGCATTGCTTTGGTTATTGCTATTAATTTTTCTATTGATTATATTGGATAATAATGTTTGGGAAAGAAAAGTAAAAGGTGGTCTTATACTATTCACCCCCATCTCAGTATAAGCTTGTATTCTTCAGATATTGTGAAGAGAAACCCAAGAATGTTACAGAAATTTTATGTCTGCGTGGAACTAGAGAAAGCCCAAAAGTAATGTCTCAGACATAATACCTATTTGGTACAACCTAAAGCATGTCGGTGTTTGAAGAAGAAGAGCAATGACTATCAATTTTTGAAGGAGAAACATGGGGTGGTTTATTCTAGAAATAACTAAAATATATGAATTTATTTTGATGCTAATGCTATTTATTGGAAGGTTGGAAAAATTAGGTTGACAAATTTATTTGATTTAAAAAAGTGGTTTCTTTCTTTGAAAAGGCTTAAGATTTAATTTACTATCAAATTTTAAACCACTTGGTAAAATCTAAAGGTGAGATAAATTAATTTGGGAAGAAAAATTTCTCTCAAAGCGTTAGAGATAGATTGTGTTGCTTGTATTTCCTTGTTTTTTGCATAGCCAACTAGACACAAAATCAAAGCAACAGAGGCAAGAGCTTGTGAAAGCTTGGAGAAGGAAAATATGTCAGTGAAATTCAGAGCGGCGAAAGGTGTTCTTTAAAAGCACTTATGTTTATAATCATTTCACTAAGGTTCATGGTGAGGAGTTAGTATTTAAAAGGAAAATTAAAATTTTAGAAAGAAATACATCACAAGATTACAAATATCTAATTCAAATATTACAAACAAAGTGTTAGTGACTTAGACATTTAAAAATTCAAAAGATAATTATTGGTACATTGACTTAGGGGCAAGCAAACATATGACCAGAAACAAACATGGTTTAATTATATTCAAGAAAGAAATATAAAATTTGTTACAATTACCGACGATAAAATTTATGAGATCAAAAGGATAGGAAATGTTTCAATCAGTATACTTGATGAAAATTGCACAATTAAGAATGTATTGTATGTACTCAGGTTAGCTAATGATTTATTATCAGTATATCAAATTTCAGATCGAGATATAATGGTTGAATTCTTAGTATTAATGGAAAAAAATAATGTTTCATCACCAAACAAGAGAAATTTATAGCCATTGGTTCCTTAAAAAATGGTATGTTTGCTCTTGATATTATTTCATCACCAAATGTTACTCTATCTATCAACACATCAGAGCAAAATGAACTTTGGCATAAGTGGTTTGGACATATAGGTGCTCCATCCTTAAATGAATTAAACACATATCAAATGGTGATAGGTTTGTCCAATCTAACACGACATACCATAATTTTTCGAGAATGTTTAAAAAGAAAACAACATAGAGCACCTTTGAAGTTAGTTCACATGGAGCCAAAAAAATATTAGAGGTGATACAAACAAATTTATAAGGACCAATGTTAATCAGTCTTGGTGGACATAGGTACTTTCAATTCTTTGTTGATGATTACTCACATAAAATGTGGATATATTTTCTAAAAGGAAAATCAAATTCTTTTACATACTTCATAAATTTCAAACAACTTGTAGAAATAGAGATTAGATGTTCAATATAGAGGAGGAGAATATTTGTCAAATGAATATAAAACATTAATACAAAATAGAATAAAACAACTTACTACAATTTATACACCACAACATTGTGGTATTATGGAAAGAAGAAATCACTCTATTATGGAAATGGCTCATTGTATTGGGAAAAATTGTTAATATTATAGTATATATTCAAAATAGGTCACCCACAAGAATTCATAAAAACTTTACACCTAAAGAAGTTTGGTCTAAGCGAAAAACTTCAATGGAACACCTAAGTAATTTTGGATGTAAATCATAATGCATATTCCAAAATAAAAAAAAAGGATAAAATTAGATCATAAAACCTTATGTGATATATTTATTGGATATGATAATGCATCAAAAGGTTACAAAATGGTATTCAACCACTCTTAAAGATTCTAAATTAGAAAAACTACCTAATCTTACTTCTACTAGACCCCAAACTCGTATTATGACAAGAAAATAAGTAAATATGCGACTAATGACATGAGCAATGGAAAATACATAACCAAATTTAGTACAAGATGCAATCAACTTACCTAAATGGAAAACAACAATGGAATTAGAATAATATCATTAATTAAAAAATAAAACATGGAATCTAGTTGCTTTACCCAAAGAAAAAAATATCTACAAAATAAAATAAAAAGCAGATGACTCCCTTGACAAATATAAGACATGACTTGTTGTAAAATATTTTGTACAAACATAATGAATTGACTACAAACAAACTTTTTCACCTACAACAAAAGTGACTACTAATCGAACAATTTGTGCACTACCAACTCAATTTGGGTGAAAATACATCAAATGGATGTTAAAAGTGCATTCCTCAATGGTGATATTGAAGATGAAGTATATATGACTCAACCAAAAGGATTTGTTGTTGAAGGACAAGAAAAAAGTATGTAAATTTAAAAAGTCACTATATGGATTAAATCAAACCCCTAGAACCTAGTATATTAAAATCAATAACTATCTTATACAACATGGTTTCAAAATGAGTTCATCAGATCTAAATATTTATATTAAGAAAATTTGCTCTAATATAGTTATTCTTATGGTCTATGTTGATGATCTAGTGATTATAGAGAGTTCAAAAAAATTGATAGATAGTGTGAAAAATGATTTGAAAAAGGAATTTTAAATGATAGACCTAGGACTTCTACATTATTGCCTTAGTTAAGGTTTTTGCAAAAGAAAAATCATATTGTAAACTCAAACTAAGTATGTCAAAATATTACTCAAAAAATATAGAATGATAGACTGAAAACCTAAAACGACACCTTGTCCAAAGTAGGAATAAAAAACATCCAAACAAAACCAAACAAACTTACAACTACCTTGTCTTATACTACATGCATGTGCCTTGTGAGGTGTGGTTATACCACTTGACTACTCACATGGTCTATGATGTAATAACTTCTAATAGAAATATCTTCAAATTTTTATTTTATTAGTATTATTTTACTCAAATGTTCCTGCATCATACACGTCGAGTAAGAGAAATGTTTCATAAGATTCAACTTATGAATATTTTACAAAATATTCAACCGAGATCCTATGCTTGGTAGCTTTGGATGCACTCATCCACATGGCTTCTTCTCCTTCCTAATTCTTCCATTTTACCAAATACTCAAGGTACTCACTACATATTTTTTATTAACCACTCTAGAATCTATCACCGCTTCTACCTCATCTCATTCCTTTTTTGGTAAATATTGTACCCATTCTTCCATAGGGAAATATGAAATTATATCTTCATTTTTAATTATTGGTCCATCGTTATAAATATATAAATCAACTACATTAGAAATCCACTACTTCTAGGAGTTCAATCTCATAAGCATTGGCTACAAATTTTTGCAAGACCTTACAAGGTCCAATATTTTTCCACTTTAGCTTGTTATAAGTTCCATGTGGGAACCTTTCTTTCCTCAAGTGAGCTAAAACCATGTCTCCAACCTGAAATTTATGTTCTCTCCTCTTGATATCAGCATGTTGTTTGTACCTCATAGTGCTCTTTTCCAAATCAATCTTCACTTTCTTATGCAACTCATGCATATACTTGGAAAAATATTTTACTATAACACATTTTATTTCAAATCAACAGTATCTCTCAACTCATCCACTCCTCTAGGACTAAATCCATACACAATTTGGAAAGGGTTCTTGGCTATACTTCTATTGATTGATTTGCTACATGTAAATTTATCTTGTGTTAAGGTAGTATCCCATAGATTTGGTTTCTTTCCAACCAAGCATCTCAACAAAATCCCAAGACTTTTATTGACAACCTTTGTTTACCTATCAATTTTTGGATGATAGATTTAACTAAAACCCAACTTAGCATCCAATTTCTTCCATAAATTCCACAAATAATGGACAAAAAATCTAGTGTCTTTATCCAAAATAATACTCTTTGGAAACCCATGCAATCTCACCACTTCTTTGAAGAACAATGTAGCAATATGAGTAGCATCATTTGTCTTCTTGCAAGGTATGAAATGTGCCATCTTTGAAAATCTATCAACAACAACAAAAATAGATTCATTACCTCTTTGTGTCCTTGGCAACCCAAGAATGAAGTCCATGCTCACATCTTCCCAAGGTCTTTCCAATATATAAAACTTATGATATAGGTGTTTTGAACTCCTTTTGGCATGTCGACAAACTCTGCGACTTTGAACAATGTTTTTCACATCCACGCCCATTCTTGTCCAATAGTAACCCTCATAAATTTATCCCAATTTCTTATCCATCCCAAAGTATTTGGTTAGAACTCCACTATGTTTTTATCTTACTAAAATTTCCCTCATAGAATTATGTGTTATTCCAAATTGCTACCCCTTGAACATTTATCCTTTTTGCATTAAATAGTCCAACCATGGAGTCCCATATTTCTTGGTTGGATTTTTACAAGATGCCCAAGCCTTCTTAAAGTCCATAAAGTCCACATAAAGCTCTCTTATGCAATCAAAACTAGCAACCTCCAATATCATATCATGCAATAATAAACATCTTCTACTCAATGCATCAGCTACCCGATTTGTGCTACCACTTCTATGCTTCAAAATAAATGAATAACCTTGAAGAAATTCTACCCACTTCATATGCCTTTGGTTTAACTTACCTTGGTTGTTAATGAATTGCAAAGCATGATGATCCATGAATAGAATAAACTCCTTTAGTAGCAAATAATGTCTCCACTTCTTAAAGGATTGAACAATGACATAAAACTCTTGTTCATAGACTAAATATTTTCTCTTTGCTTCACTTAGCTTCTCACTAAAATAAGTAATGGTCTTACCCTCTTGGCTCAAAACTTCACCTAGAGCTATCTTGTTTGTATCACAATCCACTTGGAAAATCTTGTTGAAATATAAGAAAGCTTGAACCAGTTGTTCAATTAACTTTACCTTCAATATTTGAAAACTACTTTTTATTGCAATTGTCCATTTGAATTCATGCCTACAACCTTTTATTGTTTCTATGATTGGTGCATACTAAAATTTCTAGTAAAGTTCCTATAAAAAATTTCCAAAAAATAAAAACTTATTTCCTCAAGCATGCTGCTTGATAATGCCCAATCCATAATAGCTTTAACCATTTTGAGATCCATCTACAAGCCTTATTGTAAAACAAAACCCAAATACACTAACTCTTTCTTCATAAAGCTACATTTCTTCAAGTTGACCAACAACTATTCTTCTTTCAACCTTTGCAAAACCAATCTCAAATGCACCAAATAATTTTATTTACATTTGTTAAATATCAAAATGGTAATCAACAAAAAACCTACTAAGAAATTATTTCAACACTTAATTCATCAACCACATGAAAGTACTCAATGTATTGGTCAATCCAAATGGCATGACTAGCTACTCATATAATCCATCCTTTATTTTGAATCCAGTCTTTCAATCATCCCCTTCTCTAATCTGAAATTGATAATAGCCACTCTTAAAATTTATCTTCATGAAGTACTCAATTTTATTCAAGCAATCCATTAAATCATCCATGTGTAGAAATGAAAATATGTACTTTATGGTCATCTTATTACTAGGCCAAAAATTTGTGCACATATACCATGCTCCATCCTTCTTTGGTGCTATTATGATTGGTATTGTACATGGGCTTAAGCTCTCTCTAATCAGTCCCTTGTCCAATAATTCTTGGACTTATATATTCTTTCATCATTCTCCATAGGTTTCATTCTGTAAGCTGCCTACTTTGGTAAGCTTGATCCAAGAATGAAACCTATGCGATGACTAATGTTTCTCATAGATGGCAACCTATCTAACAACTCTAAAAGAATATTCACAAAATCCTCCAACAAATACTTCACTTATTATGGAATTTAATCCATCTTGTTTGTTGTCCCATCTTTTTTGGGTTTAGCAATAAAATCCAAACATACTTTCTCCTTCATCCCCTTCAAGAATTGTTTTCTTGTGATCAAGCACACTTTAGGACTTTTATCTACTTTTGCTCCTTTATCCTTCAATGGATTTCATGTGTACCTCTTGTCATCCTTCACAATTGTGTAGGTGTTCACCCTAGGAATCATGCATTATATTTCTATCAAAAAATATGGACTTCCCAAAAAAACATTACAAGCATCCATAGGCATAATATCATATAGTATCTTGTCTTTGTCAAAACCAATTTAAAAATTTACCATACATTTTTCACTTACCAAAATTTGATGCCCCTTTTACAACCATTAGACCTTGTATATATTTGGGTGTTCAATCCTCTTCAACCCAAGCTTTTATACTATCTCTATAGACACTAAATTAGCCATACTCCCACTATCATAATGACTTTGCAACACTTGCCTCTTGATTTGCATATGGTTCTAAAAAACACTTCTTTATATCGGTTCATGCTTCTTTTTGTTTGGTTTCAACAACACTCTCTTCATTATGAGATATTATACTTGTTCTAGTTCTTTCATGCATTTTAGTAAGGTAATATTTTATTCATTTTCTTGTGCAGTATGATTTGTGGCTTGCTTTCCTTTACTATTATCTTGCTATACTATTGGACATTCAAATGCCCAATAATATGTTTCTCCACATCTAAAGAAATTTTTATGGAATTCTTTACCCCTTCCTCTACCATAACCACCTCTTCCTCTTGAGAAATATTCCCTTTCTCTATTGTTCTAGCTAAAATTACTTTAATAAATACTAACTTCTCCCTCTTGCTTTTGCTACCTTCTTTCTCTAGAATTATTTTGTTGCCTCTAAGACAATTTATCCTCTACTTATAAGGCATATTGATAGGCGTCTTTCATGAATCTTAACCTGATCATACCAAATTCATATTGAATAGAAATGCAAATTCCATTGACATACCTCAAAATCTTCTCTTCATTATCTTCTATATGGCTAGTCTTAATGGTGAGCTTGTAAAACTCCTTTGTGTAGTACTTCACATTTATATCCTTTTACTTCATATTTTGCAACTTCTTGAAAATACCCATTTGATGATGTGATGGAAGCAACTTGGCCTTCAACTTAACAACCATTCTATCCCAAGTCTTAATATTTTTTTTACTCTACCTCTTTTCTTGTACATGATCCTGAGAAACAAATACCTCAAGATTCGTGAGATATTAATGATTTACTCGAGCTATTCCTTGCAAATCTCTGAGTGTTGGCCCCTTGAGTTTCTCTAACAAAGTGCGTGCTTCAGATCTCTTCACGCCACTCTCCAAGTTTTGATCCATCCGAGCAAACCCCTGATACCAAATGAGAAACAATGATGAAATTGTTCTATTGATCAACAATGCATTACATACTTTTAAAGTTTTTGAAAGAACTAAAAATAAACATGGTGGTTGAGAGAAATCCTCTCAAACTTATTACAACAAACTAACTTAAAGATAGCTCTTATCCTAACAACATGCTAATCTTGGACTATGGTCAAACATTGACCAACCAAGCCAAAACCTCAACATATGCTAATCAAATTAACTAGAAATATGTAAATCAAAACATTAAAATAAAACTAAATACTAGGACTTAATACTTAGGACTGAGGAGGCAATGTTGAAAATATTCCAACAGATGCTACTACAAAGATGCATGTCCTTTTATCCTAGTATAGGTAAACTTCACCTTCTTAGGGTCTTCCAATGATTTAATTTCAAAGTATTTCTCCAAGTTTGTAATCTAGTCTATAAGCTCCTCTGAACTCACACTTTCATTATAGCATGAAGTCTTCAACTTTGGCTTACTACTCATCTTTGTGATTACTCTCAAGAATTTACTCTTATGTTCATCCATTTCGCCTTCTTATTCAAGATCTTAAATCGGTTCTTCTATCTCATCATCACTAGCATCCTCAACATACACTCCCCTTCATTATGCTATCTATATGGCATTCAACCTTATTGTAATTCCTCTTAATATATCTACAATATTAGCATTTTTGGTATTTCATGGTGCTTGTGGCCTTCCTCTATGTGTTATATTTTCTCCAACCATGGCTCTTATACCAATTGATACAGTCTATATGAGGGCATCTAATGAAAGACAAGCTCTTCTAGCATCACAAATTTGTCACAACAAATTCACTCAACCAAAAAATGAACAACAATAATTTATTTTCATTCAAAAAATTATTGACTAGCAACAATTCAACATCAAAAACTAAAACCAACATTAAAATGTACAATCACAAAAAAAAAATTATCTTGCCAGTAAACTAGAATTTATAGCAAAAGTCAAAAGTTCATTAAATTGCTTCCCTTGCAAATAAATTGGAATTTACAACAAAACTCAAAAATTCATTGTATTGCTTCCCTTACCAATAAACTAAAAATTGTAGCAAAACTCAATTTTTTTGGAAATTGCTTCCCCTACCAGTAATCTAGAAATTACAACAAAACTTAAAACTTCATCACATAGCTTCCCCTGCCAATAATCTGAAAATTACAACAAAATTCAAAACTTCATTAGATAGCTTATCTTGTCAGTAATCTAGAAATTGAAATAAAACTCAAAACTTCATTGGATAACTTCTCTTGTTGATAATCTAGAAATTGCAACAAAACTCAAAATTTCAATAGATAACTTCTCTTGTCGGTAATCTAGAAATTACATCAAAACTCCCTATTTGTGCTTTTCCAACAATGGGAACAAAGGTGGTACATGTAAGGTTAAAAGTTTTACCCCTTCTTCTCTTAGCAATTGGAAATATTTTCTAGTTATTTTTAGTTATTTTTTTACCCATAAGCTTTTGCATTAGAAACTCATTAATTCATATAGAGGAAGATCAGAGTGGAATCATACCTTACTAACTTGTAGTCAATTTCATTACTTATATTCAAAATATCTTCATCATGCATGATATAGTGAGAAAGGAGGTTGTAAAAGAGCTAATTAACCATACATTCAAAATATCATCATGTAAAAGGCAATGAAAAAGAAGATTGCAAAAGAGCTAATGAACTATACAAATAATTTTGACAAAATTGAGTTTTTGGCCTTAACAAAGCCAAAACCTGAAGTTGTAGAAACAATTGGTAGGAGGAATGTTTCCCAAGCTATAGATGATTGCCTTCATTGAATATTCGATCTTAAAAATATTATGATACATTTTATAGATAACTTACATTTTTTATCTCCTAATTATAACTATGATAGGATCAATTCTTGATTACTTGGAAAATGCTTTAGGAAAGTTCGATGATGGGTTGTTCTTGCTGGATAAATTTAATATGGTAATACATATTTTCATGCATACTTACTTATAGGACTGATTAAATTTGATATTTTTGCATCTATTACTAACTATTGTGAGATGTTACATAAAATTTATACAGATCGACATTGCATATGTTCCTTTTATGGAAAGATATTACATTTTATTTTTGAGGTTAAAGAAATATGACATCACAATTAGAAGACCAAAACTATTGAAATAACTTGAGGTGAGTGCAAAATTTATTTTATCTTGAATTCTTCTTAGTAAAAGTATAGTGAATAAGCTCATGCATTATTTACTCATTGAAAATTGTAACTATGTTAGTTATTTTTTTCCAATTATTTTTATTGCAGTGCAATGTAATTATTGGTTTGATTGTATAAATTAAACAAGATAGAGGTATATAAAAAAAGAAAGCCTACCTCTAACAAAGTTGTTGAAATATACAAAGGACTATTGGTACATAGATTATAAGAATAAAATATTTGGATTAAAGACTATCGAGGTTTATGTTATTTTTCACTTTTAATATAGGTTTCCTTTAATACATGGTTCTTATATATTTTGTTGTTTTGTAGGAAAACGTAGAAAGTAGATAAATGATGTTGGACATAGAAATCAATCTGCATTACATCGAAGACTGTATTTTAAAATATTACTAGTCAAGTTACTAAATACAACAACTTATTGGCATTTGGATAAATTTTGAAAGCTTAAATAAGATGCTATAATTTTTATTACTAAATATCTTAGATACATTTATGATTAGAGTGTAAGTTGAAACCTATTGAAATATAATAAGGGTATCATTTATTTCTTTTGTGGTCATGTGTAGTCATATCTATTTATATGCTATGACTTGCTCTCAAGCTTCAAATCCATAAATTAATAATAGTTTTTGTTTCAACAATACTTAAATCATATCTTGATTTGAAGTTTTTAAAACTAGAGTGGAAATATGTCCATTTATATGCTTTTCACTTGCTCTCAAATTTCATATCCATAAATTATTATTGACTTGAGAATACTTATGATCACACCTTGAATAAAAATTTAAAAAGCCATGTGGCAATATACCTATAACTAGATCTAGTGTGCATGTTGACCACAAGAAGAATTTAAAAACCACTTTTTAATCTCAAATGTGATTCTAAAGACATCAAATTCCAACTCTAGTTGATTACAAAAGAGCCAAAGAACATAGTTTAGTGCTTTCAATAAAATATATGGTAAAATTTGAAAGAACAAATTTTGTAAGGGTAGTTTGCTTGACATGAGTAAACTATCAAGGCTAGTTGCACATATGATGCCCAAGTTTGGAAATGAATTTAGATAATGTGTTTACCTACTTTACATGAATAATAAACCATCCAATAATGTCTATACTCAAGAAAACTTTATTTAAAGAGTATGACAAGTTATCTACAAGGATGGGAGCATATTAATGTATTAATATACCTCAAATTATAAAAGTAGAGATCACAAGGACAAGGTATGTTGGTGATCCATTTGATTGACAATCATAATAAAAGAAAAGTTAAGGACTAAGGGGTTGTGAAAATATCTTTATGCAAAAAGCAAAACACCATAAAGCATAAATGGCTATATAAGATCACACATAATAAATAAGCAAAAGTAGATTAAAACAAGGCTAAGTAGGTCATAAAATGTTTCTTTTAACAAAACAAATTTTATTACATAAAGACTATTACACCAAAGATGAACACAATAAAACAATCATATAATTATCCACCAAAATTTACTGGGAAGCACATAAAATAGATTTCAAGAGTGCCTTCTTAAATTGTGATTTGAATAGTAAAATCTAAACAAGTTTTCTAGTTTTTTCAAAGGAGATAATCCACAGGTAGTTTTCAAATTAAAAATGATTCATTTGGTATAAAACAAGTCCTAGGATCTTGGTATGAGAAAAGTGATAGTGCCAGCAACAATGACTTCAAAATATATTGATATGACCAAATTGTTTACTTGTGAAGGGAGTAATATTGAACTGCGTTTAGTGTATTATATGTGGATGCCCTAATTGTAACTAGAAGTGGCATCACATTGATTCACAAGTTCATGACAAGGATGAAGGACACCTTTAATATATCTAACATATAATTTTCATGTTATTTTCCCTTAAGTATCCAACTTCAAAATAATAATGGCAAATTCATTTCACAACCAAGATATGTGTTACATAGATGTAAAATTAAAGGTTACAATCATGTAAAGCTCCATAATGGTCAAGCATCAAACTTATCAAAAAATATTGCGATTCTCCCAAAATCGAAGCTACTCGATTCAAGTAAGTTGTTGATCATCTTTCTAATTTGAATTATGATTAAGAAGATATTGTTTTTGGTATAAGTATGATTTTAAAATTCATGGGAGATTTAAAAGGGTTCACATGTAAATCCAAAAGAGTTATGTAGCATATCAAAGGAACCTGTATTCAAGATATGAAATTTTCAAAGAAAGATATCTTAGATTTGATAGGTTTTAGTGACTCAAAGTATGTTAGAATGAGAAATTATTATGAATCACTTCAATTTCTCTTTTCAACCTTGGAGGATAAATTGTGTGGTCTTACAAGACATAAAATATTATGATCCTTTCTATCACAAAAGTGGAGTATCATGATGCACTTAATATATCCATAGAGGTCATATGGATTTAAAATCTACTCAAGATAATAGATTTGCATAGCAAATATCAATAACAAATCCTAAAATTATTAGAATGAGATCTAGTTACTCATAAAAAAATAAAAATTAAGGATTGGATTTTTGGTATTTGGATAAAGCCACTATTAGCAACCAAATTTGTCAAGCTTCATGTACCCTCTAATCTAGCTTCTAGGAGGATGTTGAAATTCCTATTGATGATGAACTTTAATTTTAAGGTCTTTTAGGGTTTTCTTTTGTGATAATACAATTGAACATCACTTTGACTTTTTCATTGTATATCAAGTGAATGGATCACCAACATAGGGTGTCATTTTGACATAGTACTTCCTAATTTGATGTGCATTAATACATTAATATGCACCCATATTTGTAATTAGAATTTTATACCTTTTTTATTCATAATTTTGAGTTATTAATACTATCTAGTGTCTATGGGTATTGCCTCATGTTTGTTTGATATTTTATATGATGATCCTTTGTTTAATTTGCTTTGGGGTCTACTTTCAGTAAAAATATGTTAAAACTCCAACCAAACTAAGTATTTATGTTATCTTTATTTTCTTCTTTGTGGACAGTTTATTTGGGTTTCTTTTATTTTTTTGTGCATTTAAATGAAAATAAAGTATGATAAGGATCCTAAGAAAATTGTGTGCCTTGTTATTAATTTTCATCATATTTTTGTATAACAATAAAATTATACATTGTGTGGGATTAATGCTTACTGAGTAATGAAAACAATTGTGTGTTAGTACTAAATGATACAAATTCTTTATTGCAAACAATTTGTTCAGTCTTCTTTGTCTCACTTCAACATTTTTGATGGAAATGGCTTCAATAGGGGGATATGTTCAAATTCCTTGGAAGTCCATTTTATTTTGATGGAACTCCCTCATATTGGTGGAAATATTATCTAATGAGTGGAATGACATATTACCTACTTGTTAGGTAAAACTTTGTCTATAATTTGAAAATTGCTTACAAATTCTAACAATTGTGCATGTTTAATATTCCTCTTATTGGGTGCCTTTTTCTGGCCACTTATTAGAAGGTAGGAAGGGTCCTTCATAACTTTTGGCTAACTCATCGAATAAAAAGGAATTCCATTAATTAGCCAAGAAATTTTGGTTCTTCCAAGGGACTTGGACTATTGGATATCTATGAAAAAGGATGTGATCTTTGTTCAAGGTCGATGATTCAAGTATTTCAAGGAAAGGAACTTTAGAAGATTCTACTCCAATCATTGCATCACCATTAGGAATCTTTATGGCCAGAATACTTGGAAGTAATTGGGCTCAAAATCACTCATTATGAATCTCATCCCTTTCAAAATTCAAGGTTCCTTCATCCTTAAAAGCTTTTGGAAATCCTAGGAAGTTTTTAAGCCCCTATTCTAATATTTAGGTTTTTGAAAGCATAGTGACTCATTAAACTCTTGCTTTAGTGGGAAAAGGATGACATTTACCATGGCCTCTTTATTAACATACCCTTACTTTTATGGTCCACTATTTTAGCCTATGATATGTCCTCTTTGCAAACTTTCATGGATACATTCTCTCAAATTCTTCAATCAGTTTCTAGCAAGGACATTCTTATTATTTTTTATTGGTTCTTAAGACAAACTATAAACTTATCACCCTATAAGGAGCTCAACTAAAACCTTATTTGAAGATCTCAATTAACCACCCTAGAAGGAGCTCAAGCATACTTTCAAGATCTCCATGAAGGAAAAGGAAACTTAGATTCAAATTTAATCAGATTTTCTATTTGAGATGATCCATAAGATCACTATGCTTTCTCAATATCCATCATGGAAGAATTTGAATTAGAATATGATTACTCTTATTCTTAACTATAGAAGTAAGATAGCTATATTGGTTGTCCCCTTATCTTTCTATGTTTTTTAAATTATTTAATGTTGGAAACTACAATACCTTCCATTAGTTTTGGCCAAGATATTTTATATTGTTTATTCCCATCACTTGGAACCTCAAGAAGCACAATTTTCTTGGTGTGTTCTTTACCAAATCCTTCCTTATGAAGATAGACTTAATGTTTTATGGATTTTTTAACCCTTTATCCCTTTTTTGTAGGTTAATATAGGACAATAAACATTTTTTTGGTCCTACCTTCAAGCATAAGATGCCTAGCATTGGACTTAATCATTGTTCTTTCCATTTATGTTAAAAATATTTATTTGAAAAGAAATTTTATTAGACAACCTACAACCCTTGCTAGAATCCTTTCTTTCCCTTTGGAATATGTTTAGGATTGGAATGTCATTTTATTTTCTTAAGCTTCCACTCACATTATTTTTTGGCTAATGATAGAGTAAGAATTGTTTCTGATGTGTTATGACATATTTATCTACAAGCCAACAAGATTACCATGGAGGTTGCATATATGAGAACCCTCATTGACCATTGGACAACACTTCTCCCAACAAGAAGTGTAGACTTGTTCACATTTACAAACTTCCACCTCACCCTAGAATACTTCATCTACACCTTGGAGAACTTCAACTCTGACACAATGTGTGTGTTCACAATTTCAAATATAGCTTGATTGTTAGGCTTTCCCCAACAAGTTTTCCATATTGGCTCTCAATATCTTCCACAATAAAGGAGCAAAAGCTTTTGAATGGCATATGCAACATGAAAGTGAGGCTTATATGACTACTTGGTCACTACCCTATGCCACTATGGAATATTTTGTTGGGTGATGGTGGATGTGGTTCTAGAAAAAATACTCAACCACTCAATTCTAGCTAGGATGCTCCTCCACTTAAAGAAGATAAAATCTATTTGGAGTGGAAACCTCATGGAATGATAATGATCCTTGTATTTTGAATGCTTTGGCATATATGGCTTGAGAACTCTATATTTTTTTCTTCTTCTTATTACGTTTGTGATATCATTCTCCTTATGGTATTAGATAGACTTATCTTGCTTTACAACCCTTGTAATTTACCTTAAAACTAGTCATTTTTATTTTTTGAGTTTGTGTGTTCTTTTGTTGTAGGTGAGATGTATTCCCATACAACCCACTTCGATTTTATTTTATTCTTCTAATAGTATCTTTTTTTTTTGATATATTAATTGAAAATAAAGCATGCTAGTTATAAATTGTATAATTTGTGATTGTGAAAAATTCCACTAATAATACCTAAGTTTGACCTTGAACAAACTTCGCAACTTTTGAAAACTATCATATAAAATTTTGGGTAATTGTAAAGGGAAATTGCTAGGGTGGGAAATAAATTTAGAACAACAAATTAGTAAGGCAACATTGTCCAAGAAGTTCCCAATGTACTCTATAGACCTTGCACTTATTGGTATAAATACAAGGTAGATGGACCGTGGAAAGGGAATTGATACCCTCAATGTAGGTGTGGATTCAATTTGGGAAAAGAAGGGAAAATATGGAGTTGTCTTTGAGGTTCAATGGACCTTGCATGATTCTATAGTAATGTTGTAGTCTAGATAGTAGATAGGTTCCAAATCCTAATGGTAATGTAGAATAATACATTCCTTTGAAATTTGATCAAGATTCTAATATGGGAGTTACAAAACTTGAACCCAAAGCTCTCTATATAAACTAGCTCTTAATTTGGATCTCAATCCTTTTGCTGCTAATTAGGTCTTTTCCCTAAGTGGATTCCAACTTATTTCTCCAAGGACACTAATTCTAGAAATTGCCAAATGGTGTCTCTCGAGTCCAAACATTATTTTATAGTTTCTCTTTGTTAAGAGGAGCCTTTTAAGTCAACTCTTAAGTCTAGCCTCCTCGAAGACCCTTCTCGAAATGTTGGTATTATTCCTCTATTAGTTTATCCTACATAATTAACTGATATTTCAGCCTTTCCCACTCATGGAATGATAGAGGGGTTTGTCCATCATATCCCTCAATCCAAAATCAAACCTTTTAAAAGTGGATTTATTGTTGATAGGTTTGCTATCGTTTTTTTTTTTTGCTAAGTATGCTTCATCTAATACTAGGATTTTTGCACTAGATAATATTGATTTTTGGCAACAAGTAATAGTACGAGCACCTTATTTCCCAAAGCTTTGCTAGTATATGGGTTTTGAAGAAGGTTTTGCCACTTGCTATTTCAATTATGGTTCTGCGTATGCCCAAATAGTTGTTTTTGGGTGGTTGTCTCCCCTTGGTTTCTAATAACATCGTTTGCATATATTTATATAAACTGCATCAATCAAATATGCTTGACAATTGTATGTAATTGAGTTCATGAATATTATACAACTCTTTTTATGAATTTATTGGAAAGCATAAGCCCAAATTTATTGCCAAATTTGGCAAGCATATATAATTAATCATTTTACTTTACTTATGGCAAACAAACTGCCATTACACCGTTTATTCTTTATCCATATTTTACTAATAATGCCATGCATTATACTGAAATAACTAAGTTCTTGGGCTCTCTTTCATTAAGAAAATAATTTTGACATTTGCGTTCTTCTAATCACACTTCAGCTTAAAACACAAATACTCATTGTAATGCACATTCACACTAAGATCTGATCCATAATTATTTCTTCAAAATCTGAAGGAATAAGAACACATCCACCCTAGGATCTGATTCATAGTCATTTCTTCATAAGAATTGTCACTTTGATTTCAGACATTAGAATCAAGGAGTGACTTTGTAAGAGAACCATTAAGCCAACAACAATTTATGGATTTGAAACATGAGTTCAACTGACAACCATATAAATAGACATAACCACAAAGGAAGATACAAATGACAGTCTTAATACAATTCAACACCTTTCACCTTGTAATCTAAGCATTGTAGTATTATGCATTCAAGGTTTTTATTCATAGAAAACATAGTACCCTAGAGGGTTTCTAGGTCTACTCAAACATCAATAAGTTCCTTTATAGAGGAGCCACTTAGGACAGTCTAATGTATATGTAATGCTGGTTGAATTTTGTATTCAACAATAGCGACTTAGGACAATCTAATGTATATTCAATGCTGGTTGCATTTTGTATCCAACAATCTTTGTTTACTTAGGATATTTGGCCTGCACAAGAATAGAAAAAATATATGTACCGTGTATTTTAGTAAAGCCATTTTCTTATTAGGGATTGTTCAAAAACAGGAAATACTAAAATAATGTATCCTGAATATGTTTTCAACCAAACTTGTTAGTGTTATGGTTTACATACCAATAATCTCTTGTATGTTTCAACAATGTTCTCTGGGTCAGCCTTTGTTTTTGCATATGCATCGAAACGGAGTGCGAGACAAAGAATAACAAGGGTTGTAATTTGCACTATGTAAACAATGAATGATGACATTCACTATTTTTATACCCTCAAACAGCATGAAGAAGAGATACAAAAAGACTTGCACTTGCCTCAATCCACTTCAATAATTTTGGCCTGCCAGTCGTGATGTCATAGTTCTTTAACCTTGAAAACACAATGTAATATCTTTCCACAAAAGGAGCATATGCAACGTCAACCTGCATAAGTATTATGCAACATCTTAAAGTTGTAAAACGACAGATCCAATGGTATGAGACACCAACCATATTATAAATAACTATGCATGATAAGATGGCTTACAGCACTAAATTCACCCAACAAGAAAGGCCCGTCATCAAACTTTCCCAAAGCACTTTCCAGGTAATCAAGAGATGGCGCTGTAACAGTTGGGAAAGGCAAATGTCAATCTATCTACCACTTTCATCATAACCTATTCAAAACAGAGTATCATGTTAAGAAATGATATATGGCTGCAAGAAATATTCCTCTTACCAGCTGCCCCTGCTACCTCAGGCTCTGGCTTGGTTAATGCCATGAACCCAGCTTTTGTGAAAGTGTCTGTATAATTCAATAGCTCTTTCATAGCCTCCTTTTTCACAGTTTCCTGCATAGTAGGATAGCTTCCAAGAGTAAGTAAAGAAATTGCCTGCAAGTTAATACTTTGTCGATTTGAACCCTCTGCCCCCTTTAGATGCCATAATGGGTTTTCGTAATGTCACTAGAAATAACAAACCCTAAGTGGGTAACCATTTCGATATGCAGATTCAGGTTATGACTGGTGATAACAGTGAAGGCAAATTAAATAGTCCAGATAGATAATCCCTAATCCCTAAGATGCTTTCATGGATTCCAGGAATGTCATTGGAATTAACATATTAACAAACGCAAAATGCATAACCATCCTGAGTAAGCCTATGACATGAGATAAAATTAAAGGCGTTTAAGTACTCCAGAGGCATTAACATACCGTGGGAAACAATTTAGGTCCTCCAAAATTGTTCTCAAGATATTCGAGCAAGTCCAAACTGTCCCCTGTGACTTTTCCGTTATGCTCAAGAGAAGGAACCTGAAAAACAAAAGTAATAAAATTTCATTCCAAGTCATGTCTTGCAACAATAGATAGATACATGCTTTTAAGAATATTCAAAGGCTTCAAGCTCTTCTATTATCCTTGGTTAAGTGTTTGCTTGATATCAGTCTACAAATTATTACGATTCGTTAATATTTCCCTCCCCCAGCTAGGCATGGACTATTTCTCTTCATCTTAATTATATGAAATTACCTTACCAATTTTCATGACAATGGTATTGGATAATGCTGATAATAATGTGACCCAATTGGATATGTTAGGTAATAGAGTTAAATTGATAATAAGAAATTAATTAAATATTATTGGCAGGGTTCCAAGGCCATTATTATTGGTGGAGTTTCAAGGCCATTATTGTTGATGGAGTTTCAAGGCCATTAAATATTGATGGGCAACGTTCAACAATAAGAACATGAACGGGTTTCAAGAGGCAGCATTAAATATTTAATTGCCAGTAAATATTAAAAAAAAAAACTATTGTAATAATTCTATATATTTGAGTATCTTGTTTATGAGAAATATATAGGATTATGTATCTCTTGTAGAAAGACAAGGAAACTTGGTGTAGAGCTTGATGCAAGGGTGTTTTTGAATTACTGTTAAAGTAATTGTGTGGAGATGTTGGTGTTTTGAAGAGGAATTTGCAGTTGGTTGTGTTGCAGGATTACTCCCTTCAAATATTGTATTGTTAATAATACAAGGACTGATTGTTTCTCCATGGAGTAGGGTACACTGCCCGAACCACGTAAATCTTGTGTCTCATTTGTGTGATTGTTTTTTTTGCACTGCTTAACTAAAGTTTAAACTATTTTTCATTGTCGTTGTTATAATTTGTTTTTCTTCCATAGACTGTGTATTGTTTGTACATGGTGAATTCCTAACAACTGGTATCAGAGCGATCTTATTGGGAAAGGGCACTCACAGGAAAGTTTTATGTTCAAATGGGATAAATGGGAGAAAGTTCAAAGTTTAAACTAGAGAAGTTTACCGAACAAAATTTTGGTATGTGGAAAACCAAAAAGGAGGATTATCTGTATCAGAATGATGATCTGTATTTGGCTCTAAAAGGGAAGACTGATGGTCAACCTGACTTGATGCATGATGAGGAATGGGATTTGATAGACATGAGGGCACTAGGGGTGATCCGGTTGATCCTGGATGATTCTGTTGCATACATCGGGAAGGAAAAGACCACCAAAGGAGCCATAGATACACTAGCTAAGTTGTATGAAAAACCCTCAGCTTCAAATAATTTTTTTTTTATTAGAAAGTTATTTACTATGAAGTTGCAAGAGGGTGGATCTATCCAAGAACACCTTAACGAGTTTTATGTTGTTATGGGTTTTTTAAAATCTATAGGGCTTGATTTTGATGATGAGGTTATGGCTTTAGGGTTTCTTTGTTCACTACTAGACTCGTGGGGTAGCGTTGTAATGGTAGTGAGTAATTCTGTGCCTGGATCTAGAAAGTTGGTGTTTGATGATGTGGTTAACACAATCCTCAGTGAGGATATAAGGAGAAAAACCTCTAGGGAGGCTTCATCACCTGGAGTAGCACTATCTATAGAAAGCAGAGGCAGAAACAAAGAAAGAGCAAAAGGCCAAGCTAAATGGAAAAACTATAATAGAGAAAAATCGAAGGGTAGATCTAAAAGTAGAGACAAAAGCAAGATTGATTGATGGCATTGTGGGAAGAGTGGACACTTCAAGAGGGAGTGCAAAGACAGAAAGAAAAACGAGGACGATAATGGGAATGATGCTCAAGAGACAAATATTGCAGGTGCAATTTATCAGGATGCCTTGATTCTTGCAACAAATTATACGAGTGAGTATTGGGTTATGGACTCTGGAGCTTCTTATCATGTCACTTATCATAGGGAGTACTTTTTTGATTATAATCAGGTCATTATGGAGAGGTTTTGTTAGGCAATAATTGTCCATGTGATATTGTGGGTATTGGCACGGTGAATGTAAAGTTGCCAAACGAAAATATTTGGGTGCTTAACAATGTTAGGCACATTCCTAATCTAAAGAGGAACCTGATTTCAGCCAGTGCACTTGATTTGGAGGGATGCAACACTACTTTTGGAAACCGGCAATGGAGAGTGACAAAGGGTTCAATGGTGATTGCAAAAGGTGAGTTGACTGGAACTTTGTATTTATTGCATAACTTGTCATATTGTACATTGAACTATGTTGCTCAAGATGATACGAAAGCATAACATTTGTGGTTGGGTCATATGAGTGAGAAAGGGATGAAAATCCTTCACTCTTGAAAACTGTTGCCAAAACTCAAGGAGGTTGATTTGGGTTTCTATGAAGGTTGTGTATACGAAAAACAAAAAAGGGTAAGATTTCTGAAGGTTGGTCCAGAAAGAAAGAAAGAGAAATTAGAGTTAGTTCACTCGAGTAAGAAGAGCACCAAATAAGTATTCTCCTTATTTGCATTACATTCTATACACTAATGCAGGTGAGCCCGAATGTTTTCATGAGGCTTTGCAATTGGAAACTAGGAGCAAGTGGGAGCATGCTATGAAGGATGAGATGGACTCATTGACTCAAAACCAAACTTGGGATTTGGTTGAGCTTCCCAAGGGCAAAAGGGCATTGCATTGCAAATGGGTGTATAGAGTGAAGGACGAAGTTGATGGCAACAAGAGATACAAATCAAGACTTGTGAAAGGATTTGCACAGAGAAAAGGTATTGACTATAATGACATTTTCTCACCTGTAGTAAAAATGACTTCAATTTGGACTATTTTGAGTATAGTTGCAGTAGAATATCTTCATCTTGAACAGTTAGATGTGAAGACAACATTCCTTCATGGGGATTTGAAGGAGGAGATCTACATGCACCAACCGGAGGGGTTTGAGATCAAAGGCAAGAAGAGCCTTGTGTGTAAACTGAAAAAGAGCTTGTACGGTTTGAAGAAAGCTCCAAGGCAATGGTATCTCAAGTTTGACAGTTTCATGATTGAGAATAATTTTACTAGGAGCTAGAGTGATCATTACGTTTATTTTCGGGCTACAAGAAATGATAACTTCCTTATTCTATTATTGTATGTTGATGATATGCTTGTGGTAGGATCCAATATGCATGATATTAAGAAATTGAAAAGGGAGTTGGCAAGTAAATTTGCAATGAAGGATTTGGGGGAAGCCAAACAAATCCTTGGCATGAGAATCACTAGAGATAGGAAGGAGAAAACACTGAAGTTATCTCAAGAGGATTATGTGGAAAAGGTGCTTAAGAGGTTTAGTATGCATGATGCAAAACCGGTAGCCCAACCTCTTGCAAAGCACTTTAATCTCTCAAAGAAGCTATGTCCCAAGACAAAGGAGGAGGAAGAGTACATGAGGAAGGTACCCAATGCTTCAGAAGTTGAGATTTTGATGCATGCTATGGTGTGTACAAGATCGGACATTGCCTAAGCAGTGGGAGTTGTGAGCCGATATATGAGTAATCCAGGTAAATATCACTGGCAAGTAGTAAAATGGATATTTAGGTATTTTAAAGGGACTTCAAAATTCTGTTTGAATTTTGGAGGTTCCAAAATTGAGTTACAGGGCTATGTGGATTCAGATATGGTAAGTTATTTAGATGATGGGAGGAGCACTACTAGGCACGTATTCATAGTTGGAGGTACAACAGTGAGTTGGATATCCAAGCTACAACGTGTTGTAGCTCTTTCTACTACGAAGGCTGAGTATGTAGCCGTCACAGAAGGTGCCAAAGAGTTCATATGTTTTCAGAGGTTGATTGAGAAGTTGGGTCAGGAGCAAGGAGATGGGACACTTTGGACTGACAGCCTTAGTGCCATTCATTTAGTTAAGAAATCTGCTTTTCACTCATGGACAAACCATATTCAGTTGAGGTATCACTTCATTCGATCAACAATGGAGGATGGTTTGGTAAAGTTGGGCAAGATTCACATTTCCCAAAATTTTGTTGATATGCTTACTAAAATTGTAACCAAGGAGAAGTTGAACTTTTGCTCTACTTCGGTTGGCCTTAAGGAGTAAGGTCATGTTATGAGAAACTTTCAGTCCTAGGAAGCAGGGATGTTGCATCAATCTTGTCTCCAAGTGGGAGATTGTTAGGTAATGGAGCCAAATTGATAACAATAAATTAATTAAATATTATTGTTAGGGTTCCAAGGCCATTAAATATTGATGGCAAACGTTCAACAATAGAAACATGAATGGGGTTCCAAGAGGCAACATTAAATATTTAATTGCCAGTAAATATTAAAAAAAAACTATTGTAATAATTCTATATATTTGAGTATCTTGTTTATGGAAAATATATAGGATTATGTATCTCTTGTAGAGAGACAAGGAAGCTTGGTGTAGAGCTTGATGCAAGGGTGTTTGCATGTTGAATTACTGTTAAAGTAATTGTGTGGAGATGTTGGTGTTTTGAAGAGGAATTTGCAGTTGGTTGTGTTGCAGGATTACTCCCTTCAGATATTGTATTGGTAATAATACAAGGACTGATTGTTTCTCCGTGGAGTAGGGTACACTGCCCGAACCACGTAAATCTTGTGTCTCATTTGTGTGATTGTTTATTTTACACTGCCCGAACGACGTAAATCTTGTGTCTCAATTGTGCGATTGTTTATTTTGCACTGCTTAACTAAAGTTTAAACTGTTTTTCATTTCCGTTGTTATAATTTGTTTTTCTTCCATAAACTCTGTATTGTATGTACATGATGAATTCCTAACAAGATATTCTAGCAAATATTCTCGATCACTTTGACAGATTGCGAAATCCTCCCATTATATAACCATAAGCCATAGTAAAAAGTTCACCCATGGCTATTCTCTTGAAAAACAGCCGAGAATTGAAATGATCAGCAAATTAGGAGAAACTCTTAATATAAATGTAAAAAGTCCCTCCGCTCCTAATGGAGGATTGTGGAATATTTAAGACTAGAATTTGAAAATTGAGGAATTCGACTAGACTACCTTATTAGAAGGGTAGACCTTTTCCTTGTACCATGCTGGTCTGTCCTGCAGGTCGATTGGAACTATCTGAATCTCATTCAGACCCTGCATTTCATCTCTCTTATAGTTAATCAATTTGTAATCCCCATAGCTAATGGAAATCTATCATATGTAAAATCAGAGATAAACCAAACAACCTTGTAGTTTCTGGCAACCCAAGGACGCTGGCAATAGGAACAGTTCAAACCGATATACAATCTGCAACACCCAATTCATAATCAAACTTAAAACTAAGCATGCACACATTCCAATAGCACTAAGTCATACTACTTACCCAACACCCATCAAGAAACCTGTTCTCCGTTAGGGACCAATTAAAAAAAAATGTCAAATTCAGTGGAAAGCTTACCTTGTTGTCCCGTCGAACAACGGAGGAGGCTCCGACTTGGAATTGAGAACAGGTAGAACTGCATCACTGCAATGCAAGGTAATTCAGTTTTAGTGTACAACAACCCATAAATAAAAATAAAGTCTGGACATAACAAGACTTAATTAATCATATGCTTACACTGCTCCCATGGTCTGAAAGGCTCTTCTGACTTTTCCTGCAAGATAAATCCCAACTATTAGTTCCCTCCGAATCATAAATCCTAAATCGTCTAAGAAATTTAGAACATAATTCTTTAAAGTGCTGATAATCTTAAAACCTTCAAAGTTTTGGACAATATTCCTATTAGGTGACACTGGCTTAGAACAACTGTCGTGGATTTGCATACATTTATAGGCGGTGCAGGTGCCTGCATCTGTTCAATCTAGCACATGCTGAGGTCATTCATGACATCTGGAGAATGGATTCGTCGTGGATATGCTGCAAACCCATCACATCCTTTTATCTTTAAGTGGGTGTCGATTTGACCTCTTCTGTTTGAATTCAATTTAATTTTTTTAAATAATTAAAATAAGGTTAATTAGGCTTAGGTAAAAATATTTTTTTAACGATTAAAATAAGGTTAATTAGGTTTAGGTAAAAATATTTTTTTAAAGAGAGTTGGTTGCATTTGTAGGTCTTTTTCTACTATCAAGTATGTTCGAATTTTGGGATTGGTTATATCCATAGTTTTTTTACTACCAAGTATGTTCAGATTATAGGGTTGGTTACATCCATAGGTTTTTTTCTACTATCAAATATGTTTGAATTTTGGGGCTGGCTACATCCATAGGTCTGCTGGTTACATTCATAGGTCATTTTTCACTATCAAGTATGTTTGAATTTTAGGGCTGGTTACATTCATAGGTCTTTTTCTACTATCATGTGTTTGAATTCTGGGGATGGTTACATCCATAGGTCCTTTTCTACTACCAAGTATGTTTAAATTTTGGGGCTGCCCTTGCCCCTAACAACAACTATTTCATCTCAGTTGTTATTTACCTTATGAGGAGTAGCATCGGGAGCTTAGGATTGGTACCGATATTGTCAGGCTAGGTGCACACTCAACGAACTCAAGTCAAACTAATTTACCTTTGCACAAACAGGTATGCCCTTGAATTTGAACGTAAGTCTTTTCTATGTAAACATCAAGACTTACCTATCCAATATACCGTTAATGAAACAGAAGCCTTAGTTATAAAATCTGCTTCTATCTAAGTAGAAACCTTAGCTATCAAATCTGCTTTTGGTTTGTTTTTGCGTTTTTGCTTCTTTTTTTGATGTGGCTTTCAGTCTTTCCCCTGCATGTGACGGTGGACTTTAGTGGGATTTTGCTTAGTTCTCAGCCAACCCCTCCGTGGGTGCTTTTGTTGGTATTCGGCTTGGGTTGCCCTTGCGTGGATTTTTTAGTTTATTTGTCTGAATCTAGTCTTCTTGATTGCTTACCCCTGCGTGGGCATGGCTCTCCTAGTAGTTTTCTTTCTCCTCCCCTGCGCAGGAAATTTTGTTTCTCTTTTAGCTGTTATTCCTATTACGGGATTTTTCAGTTTTAATATTATGGAATCCTCTAAGTTGTTCTATATTTCTGGGATCAAGCCCAGTCAAAACCTGCTGAATATAATCTCGTTACAAGGTTACAAGAGGATAATCCTAGAATCAAATTCTCAAATATTGGTAAGAGTTTTGGATTGCATGATGAACTTTGCTTTGAAGACATAGAGGTTGAGGATTCGTATCACTCGAATAAAAGAATTGTGGAAGGAATTAGATGATGTGATTCTAGTTTATGTGACTAGAGATCTAAACAAAGTGGCAGACTTCCTAGCTAAAATGAGTATTGAGAAGGAGGCAGAGGTTCAGTAGCACAATGACATGTTTATTGAGGTTTAGCTAGTTTACACAACCATTATAAAAATATAGTTTATGAGATTTGGCCCCAATGCAGATCTTCCTTTACTGTTGTAAACATCTGTTTTTACTGTTGTAAACAGATGTTCTTGATAATTAAACGGGAAAAAAATCTCACCCTAACTTATAAATAATTTTTATTTTAGTATAAAAAATTTTAATTTATTTTTTAAAAGATACCGCCAGGAATTTGTTGAACACTAACACACAAAAATTTTAATTCCTTTTTAAAAAAAGATACCGCCAGGAATTTGTTGAACACCAACAGACAAAGCGATGATTCCTTTTTAATGTTTAAAACGATAAGCAAAGTAAGCCATGATTTTATTTTACATTGGAAATGACGTTCCCTATAATCGAGAATAACGAAGATGGTCGTCAAGAGAGGGTTTAATGTTAATTTGTTTTAAAAGACAGCGTCATTAGGATAGAAGGCAATCAACGTTTAAAATTAGTTGTCATGGGTGACGAGGGGCTGAAGTATCGAGGGGAGGGTGAGTGCGTGGATCAACTTTATAACCTTGGTATCTTGTACGGTGTACTAAAAATTGTTTAATTTAAGTTGTTTTTTTCACTGAAAATTGTTGGTTTTATTTGTTATAATTTTAAAATAGTTTCAAAAGAGGAGATAATGCAATACTTCGGGCTTTGGTTTTTTAGGAAGGTTTAAGGTTTAAACCTCAGCGTAGCGAAGTGGAGAAGAAAACGAGTCTAGCTCCGTTGAACACGGAAGGTCCACGTTTCGGACTTTTGCAATGCAAAGGGGAACACAAAAAAAAAAAATTTGGTTTCCTTATAGATATTGTTTTTCCCGGATGGAACGACCATCTAAGAGCGGTTCTTGAGGTTTCTTTTTAACCTAAAAGTTTAGTCTGTCTTTGTAGCGCAAGTGGAGAAGGTGAGCCTGGACCCGTTGGACAGGGAGGTCCATAGTTTGAACCTTTGCGATGTAAAGGGAACATAAAGAAAATCTCTTGTGACTTTCCTCTAGATCGTAGTATATCGGGATGGGATACCATTATCGGCCACCTAAGAGCAACTTTTGACTTTTCTTTCAAACCTAAAAGTTTTACTCCGCCTTTGTAGTGTAAGTGAAGAAGACGAACCTAACCCCTAACCTCGTTGAAAGGAAGGTCCATGGTTTAAACCTTTGCGATACGAATGAAGACACAAAAAAATCTCTTATGGCTTCCTTCTAGATAGTGGTATATCTGATGGAACGATATTGTCAGCCACCTACGAGCAGCTCTCAAAGTTTCTTTCTAATCTAAAAGTTAAAAAAAAAAGTTTAGGCTCTCGAAGTTTCTTTCTAACCTAAAAGTTCAAAAAATATATATTATAAAAAATATTGTTGAATGCATACTTTGTGCCTCCTAGAAGAAAGTCGATCAGGGTTTTGATCTTGTTTTAGGTTTGAATGTAGGCACCCAAACCACAATTAGCCTTTACATTGTATTTGTTCCCTTAAAATTTAATATATATATATATAGTTGAATATCCTCACCTATTTATTATCTAGTTAGATTTATAGGAGAGTTGGTTACAATCACATTTTTTCCAGTAATGGTTCAAATCATAGGTGTTACTCCCATCAAACCTATTCCTCTGGCCCGAGGGAAACCACTGGTTTTTTGGGATTTATATCATTATTGATCAATCTAACCTACACTCAAAAATTTAAATTAAATTACTATTTATACAATAATTATTTTTATAACTATTATTTTCATTTAGTATAATTAAATTTTATTAATTAAAAATAAATAAATAAATAAATAAATAAATAAATAAAAATATATATATATATATATATATATATATATATATATATATATATATATATATAACATGTCAGTGATAATGCACCCAAATGATAAAAGAAAACTTCAACAGGAAACCACTGGTTTTTTGGGATTTATATCATTATTGATCAATCTAACCTACACTCAAAAATTTAGATTAGGAGAGGGAAGAAAGTAGAGAGGGGAGGGCTCTGGTCCCTCCCCTGCTCCCCCTCCCATGGCTCCTGGTTCCTGCCCAGTCCCTGGCTCAACCCAGGTCATCCCTCCCGGGGAGTGGTTGTTTGCGAGATGATCTCCTGGGGGGAATCCTTCTCCACTATCTGCGCCCCTCCCGCCCGGCTAGGGTTTCCTTGGTTGTTTTTTCGGATCGGTGCTTCCCGGGGATCCCTGTTTGGTTGGGGATCCCTTCCCTTTTTCCCTCAGGCTTCCCCCTGGGGCTTTTTTGCAGGTTATTCGCATGGATCTGGTCCCCTGCGTTTCTCGGTGCGATGGAGGTGACGATTTAGGGTTTGGACAGCTTCCCCCTTTTTCTTGTGAATCCTCGACGGGCTCTATGCTTGGACGGGATTCTTGGTCCCTCGGCGGGCTCTGTGCTTGGACGGGATTCTTGGTCCCTGCTGCTGGGATCCTCTTTTGTTTTCCCGAGGCGGGTTCCTTGTGGTGCAACTCTCTGGTCACTTCTTGATGGGCTGGATCCTCTCTTTGCTGGCTGTCGGCTTCCTACAGGATGGCTCTCGCTGAACTGAATGTTTTACCGGTGGGCGGGATGGTTTCTCCTCAAGGCGAAATCCGCAAAATCCGTCGGTTTTCCTGCAAGGCGGGATCATTTCTTTTCTGCTGGTTTCCCGGATGGCGGGATTTCCCTGTTGCTTCCCGCTAGGCGGGACTATTTGTGGTGGTTTTGACTGCTTCCCGCGAGGCGGGATTTTATTGTAACGGTTTTTCTGTGCTTCCTGCTGGGTGGGATCTTCTCGATGGTGGTTTTTGGCTACTCCCCACTGGGCGGGATCTCCAAAACTACTTTCTTTCTTATTTGTTTGTTTCCCGCTAAGAGGGATTGTTTCATGCTTACTGTTACCGCTGGGCAAGATTTCTGTTTTGGTGTTCAGTTTCAAGGGATTGATGCCCTAGGCCCATTGCTTATGTAATCAGGTTTTGGGATCCTTGTTAAAACCGCTATAAATACAAACACTTATAACTATCAAAAAAAAAAAAAATAGATTAAATTACTATTTATACAATAATTATTTTTATAACTATTATTTTCATTTAGTATAATTAAATTTTATTAATTAAAAATAAATAAATAAATAAATAAATTATATATATATATATATAACATGTCAGTGATAATGCACCCAAATGATAAAAGAAAACTTCAACATTTTAAATTGCGGCATGGGCGAGTGTGTGAGGGGGTGGGTGTGTGGTGGCTTTGTGTTAGGGTAAACTATTAAATTAACCTCTACACTACTTTCTAGGGAGGGTGTTCTCACAATAACCAAATAAAAAAAAAACTTCAACATCCTAAGGACGATGCTCCACTAAAGTTTTCGAAAAGTGTGTTTTTACGGCGGAGTCTTCCTTCTAGAAGAAAATATGGTTGAAGAGATAGGTGTAAAGAATTATAATTGATTCAAGAAGTTTTTTCATATATATCTTTTGTGGTGGTTTGAAATTAGATAATAATTTAATTTTTAAAAGAATATTTTTTAAGTTGAAATTCCTTATTAAAGAGGTAAAGAAAAAATATTTTTTATTTATTTTTTAATTTTATTTTTAGAAAAGGTTGTAGGTTTCTTAAAAATGTTGTTTTTTATAATTTAAGTTTAGTAGTTAATACTTTAGAATTTTAAATAGAAGGTTTAAGACTTGAGTCTAAAGAAGACATAGATATATTTTATGTTTGGTTTAGATGTATAAATAAATAATATAATAGATAAACACATTTTCCTATGACAGCACTTATATACATAATTTTTTTTAAAGATAATTAAGACCTCATTCAATGAAGTTTATAAAACATATTTTAAAATATTTAGAATTTAGATATGTTTTCAATAAATATTCAAATGTTACAATTTAGAAAATCTTAGGTTAAGTACTAAGGCAATATTGATCACCAACAACACAAAAGGTTAAGTATGACATAATGGATATTGGGTTTTAACTATATAAAGGTGTGGCTTTTGCTTTCAAATTGGTAAATAATTAAGTGTAATAATGGTTTTAGTAAAGGAGAATGAGTGCAAGTCAACACTGAGCCTTGTCTTTCTTTGTTTAAGATTTTGGGAGAAGAGCAAGGAGTGAGTGCCAATAGGGAGAGAGTGTAAATAAGAAGCAAGTAGGAGTGACAAGTAAGTCTCGACTTTTTGTGTTCTAGATCATTGGAAAATTAAAAAAATAAAAGATTTGTATGAGGAAAAGCTAGGTTGCCTAGAAGGAAAGCATTAATTGGAAATAAAAATGCCCTAGCCAGAAGTATGGATGCTTATGTTGGAGATGAGAGGAAGATTAAATCTATGGAAAATCCTATATAGGTAGCAAATTTTACACTGTAATTGATTATCAAGGATGAGATGATTGAGGATGATATAATGGTTCTTAAAAGTAGAGGGTTGATATGTAAGTTCGAGCAGATACTGGCCAAGGTTTTTTGAGATCCAAAATTGGATTGAATGAAAGTAGAGATTAAATTTAAATTACTCGATGAATTTTCTTCTAAAATATTTTTTTTATTGTCTTCTTCAATTCAAAAATCTCGGATAAAATAATAGGTGGTAATCGATCGTTTTTGGGGGCAAATGCCTTATTCATGGACTAAGAATTTTTCTATGGAAACAAAAATTGTTAAAAAGCTTACAATTTAGGTTGGGATTTTTGGACTTCCATATTAGCTTATTAATAAGGACATTTTGAAGTCTATTGGCACTACTCTAGGGGAGTTCATTAATGAGGGAACAACTACTAAGGAACAAAAGCATGTTGTATATGCTCAGATATGTGTTGCTATGGATATTTCAAAATGTTTATCATAACTATTAAGATTAATTTCGAATCAAGAGGATGGGATCAACAAGTGGATTATGAAAACATTGCATTTTGATATAGCAAATATTATGAGATTGAACACATGGGAAGAGATTGCCAAGTGAAAAAAATGGAGAAAGGGATAAAAAAATGGTCATGAGACAAACTTCAAGATGAAGCAAGGATATCACACTCCAACAAAAGTTAGATTAGATTAAGGAAATTCTACTCTCCAAAAAAGACAAAGAAATCTTATTTGCAACATTAGATGACAAAGACCATGATAATTCACTTGAATAAATTGTTAAAAGAAACAAAGAAGGATATAAGGGATAAGAAAGTATAGTGTGCAAGTTCAAATTCAAAATGAATAAAAGGCACAAGGGATATATGGATGGAAACTATAAAACAAACAAGATGGAATAGGTCAAATTTATTCTAGCTAAATCATCTTCACTTTTCTCTATAAAATCCTCTCCTTGTAACAGAAGTGAAAGTAGTGTAGAGGTTACCCTCTGTTCTTTAGGGTTTTAAGAGCAACATAATAAAGAAATGAGGAAGGGGGATATCTATAGCAATTTAGGATATTTGGAGCAGCATAAGCAAGTAATTACTATAGAGGATCGTCCTTGCACTTTAGGGTTTGTAGGGCAACATAAAGAAGTCTAGACACCTAAAAATGTCTCATTTAACCTCTTCTAAAATAAATGCAAAATCAATTAAACAGAACATAAAGAATGAAATCAATTCCAAAAAGGCAAAGTCAATTTCAAAAAGGTAAAATTAGTTCCAAAAAGGGTAAGAACATTCCAAAACCCTAAAATCAAGGCAAAAACAATTCAAAAACATTAGGGAACAAAGAAATTAGAAAATTCTCCTTCCCCTTCAATGTGGACACCCCTTCCATTCCTCTCACACACTTTCTTATGCATCCACCTTTGCACTTTTTCAAAATCCACCTACTTTCCTTAAATAGCAATAAATGAAAGGTGTTGAAAAATGGTCTTTCACCTCTTCCAACACATGACATGGGCATGGAGCACCCATACTCAATAAATGCAATTGGTACAAAAGTCTTCCCACCCCCACATGCTCATTTATTAAGCCCCTCCTCTCTCCTCCACCTCATAACCCCTTTTTGACTTATTTAGAATCTATAAGTAAAGGAGGCTTAGAGAGGAGAAATTATGTAAAGTTACTCTAATAAGATTATGTCCAAGGTATCTTGAATTTATTTTCATACGTGAGCTCTCTCCCCCACCTCTTTATTGTAGGTTTTTAGCATTTTGTAGGATAGAGCATGTACCTACGGATTTCTACATCGCACAAAACTCCACATAAGACATCCACGAGTCATCCACCGCTCTTTGCAAGTTTCAAAACTCAAAACGGATCTTGAGGTCTGTTTTGACACAAAATGCACCTCGAGGTGCATTTTCATAGGTTAGGGTCTGAAAGGTAATATATCACTCCCTTGTCATTTTCTAGTGATTTTACAGCTTTTGTCATGTATTTATCTTCATATTGTTTTGACATGTCATTTATCATAGGAGGTCTGATTGAGATATACCTCCAAATAATCTAACTCATTTTGTAGGGTTACACACGTGTTCTAAACAAGTTCAACTTGAGGTGGTAAGCATAGTAAGCCCACATCAATTCTGAGGAATCAAAGAAGAACCATCCGATGTGTTGCTTCGAAGACAAAAGAAAAGGATCGTCTCTTAAGAAATCCTTATTTCATAGCCCATGGGGCATATTGTGAAAGAAGTTGCATGACATACTTTGTAACAGTTACTTTACATCAAATCAATGAAAGGAGTAGATTTTCTTTAATTCATTTTGGCAATCATGGTTTATATTTCTTAATTTAGAAATCTAACAAATTTTGTGGTCTTGTTCTTATTACATGTCTCCAAAGTTGGGCATGGACTCTCCCAACATCTTGAGACACACTTTAGGATTCAAATCACCAACCCCATATTTTGCTTTGTGTTAATTTTTCAAGTTTTTCCTTACAAATAGATTTTCTTCAATCTTGGAGAAATTTTAACATTTTCTGGAAAATTTACAAGTACAGAACTGAAAATCACCTGTTTTTTGTCTTCCAAATCTGCTACAAGTCAAAACTCAGTTAAATCACCGCTCTTGTGGGAAAAAAAACCCGAGGTCCATTAGGACATCAAAAAGCACCTCAAGATCCGTTAGCACATCAAAAAACACCTCGAGGTACATTTTGAGTTCTGACCCTGTGGCAGACTCTGCTAGACCATAGAAGCCAACCAAAAGGTAGAGAACACAAGTAGATTATTCTAAGTCATAAAAATCACATGTTTGACCTCATTTTTCTTGCTTATTATGTTCCAAATCATCTTTTGCATCTTTTTTTCAAAAGGCACCATAATCATGTGGTCAATTTTCAATTTAGCTTAGATTTAGTTCATTTCATTTAAAAAATAAATAAAAAATTGTAAAAAGAAAAGTGCATTTATTTTCTCCAGATTAGTTCATTTAAGCATTTCTTGCTTTACTCAACATAGATTTCACACACATACATGCAATAAACACCTTCGATTTATGTTGGATTTCATCACCAACCACCAAGGTTATGTTGCAAGTATGAAAAGGGTTTAGTCCCAGAAATGTCTAAATATTTCTAAGCCCAAGTGTGAATGCATTGTGTATTTGTCGGTAAAGTGTTGTCGGCATGATTTTTTGGTTTGTGAACTCCCTCGCCTAAATTCTTTCCTAAATTCTCTCCTCCCACCTTTCCCGCCACCTTTCCATGCTTCCTCCTCATCCCTTATTCCTTCTCATTCCCATTGCCGACAATACCTCCACCGCTTCCTTCCTTATCCCTCCATACTTCTTATCCTTCCACCTCCCATTCCTCCATAACCTCCTACTCCCTGTAAATATTAGGAGTTTTGTGAGTTTTCGAATGTAATTTTGAGTTTATCTTAATAATATATTTTATTTAATCACTCGATTTGTCTCACTGGTATCAAAGCCGAGCGTGTTTTTTGAGGTGCAGGTGCGGAGGCACGAGAGCCAACATCGAGGGCATGGATCCCAAGACAAATGCTGACATGGACGCTGACTGGGCAATGACACATAGTTCGAGGTGGCAAGCGCTTACTGGGCAAGCTGAGCTGGCAATCTAGGCACATATCCCAAGATGGATGCGTGGCAGTGGACATGGCACGAGCGAGAGGTGACATGGTAGGTGTTGACTGGGCAGGCAGACGTGTGGCAACACGGGCGCAAACATGGCACGAGAAAGATCGTCTGGCAAAGAAGTCACCACGTGGCGATTTGTGGTTAGTTGACAGAGTAAAATCGTGGACTTACGATTGCCCAAAGGCAATCAATAGCATATGTGCATGCGCGCATATTAAAACAGTCCCCATGCCCTTTGCCCACTACATGTGGGACTAAATTTTATTTTTTTGAAAAACACTGCGACATTCTTTTATAATCTATTGTGCTTCATTTTTGTAATCACGACAGGCCTTGTGGTTTGGCGGTAAAAGTTTCCCACGAGCAGTGGTGAGATTCGAGTTTGAAACCCGTTGGGGAGAAAATATAAAGATTTTTTTTATTTTTATTTTTGTTTTGGTCATCGCCAGCAGGAAAGAATAAGGCACAAGGTGTCTTCATGTTTCAAGGAAGCCGCGTGGTGTAGCGACTACGTCTCCTCTCTTGCAAGCGGAAGGTTAGGGGATCGATTCTCCTCCGCTTCAAAAAACAAAAGGAAATTTTTGCATAAAGAAAATGTTGAAAATAAGTTTTTTTTTAAGTTTTTTGTTAATTATTTTAATAGTTTTTAATTTATATTTTTAATTATTTTTAAATATATATTTAAAAAATAATTAAAGATATAAAAATATTATTAATTTTTTTTTTAAAAATACTTTATAAAAAATATATAGAAAACCTTGCAAAATTGTGTAATAGACTGAGAGGCAAGCATTGTAAAAAAATGTGACGGGAAGCCTTACGGAGTGCCCGTTTATTGCTTCTAGAAAATTTTTGGACTCCCCATCTCGTGACGGGGGTGGCACGCCAGGAGCACGGCCCCTTGGAACCCCATTCAAGGCTAAATATTTTGTGTAATAGCCTCAGCGGTTGTAAAAGAGTGAAAATTGTAACCTCCCAAGCTCTAACGAAGATTTTTTTTTGCCTTGATGAGTAGATGATCAGATCTACCGGATGTTACCATGCTTTGTGCTCTCTACTGCAGAGAGAAACTGTTGAAGCTTTTGATGAATGAGTTCGATGAGACGGAATGCATGTCGTATTTAGTTAGCTACAGAATTAATTGATAGCCCACCTGAGGAAGCCTGATTCTGGATACAAGGCTAACTCAAAAGATAATTTTTTTTGGACGAGTGGAGGAGTATGATACAACTAAAGCCGCACTTGTAGATCAAGCCAGTGATAGCTACTCTCCAGCTGAGCCGGAGCAACAATCCAATGAAAGTTATACCCCACGCTCTCTAGAGCCTGAGCCAACAGAACCTGAGCCAGCACAAGCCGAGCCAACGATAGCTCCTGAAATTGTTATCATCAGTGATGACGAGGATTCCATTACAGACAATTTTGGGCCTCCAGTACTGAACAATCCTCAAGAAGAAGAACAAGAAATCAGTGAGAGAGTTAAGAAATCTAGATTTTATTTGAACTTATAATTACTTTGCTTTGTAATTGCTATTTTTGGTCAAATCAAAGTTTGCTTTCAAGTAGTAGAAATGGCTTCAAGTTCGAATCTCCCAATTCCTAAATTTAATGGTAGTGATTATGAATACTGGTCAATAAAGATGAAAACTATGTTAATTGGTAAAAGTTTATGGGAAATAGTTGAAGAGGGTTACACAGAACCCTCTCCTACTGAATAGTCTACCTTAAGTGCTTCTGATAGAAAAACCAAGAAAGAAGCCCAGAAAAACAATTCCTTTGCCCTATATCATTTACAAGTAGCCCTAGATAAAAGCATATTTCCTAGAATAACATCCTGTATAATAGCTCAAGATGCTTGGAAGGCTTTAAAGGAAAGTTTTCAAGGGAGTGATCAAGTGAAGCAAGTTAGGCTTCAAACTCTGAAAAGAGATTTTGAAAATCTCAGAATGCAGGAGAATGAGAAAGTAGGAGACTACTGCGTGTGAGTCAAAGCTATAGTAGATAAAATGGTCACTCTAGGTGAATAGATTAAACTAGAAGTTGTAGTGAAGAAAGTGTTGCGAACACTTCTTCCTAAATGGAATCATGTAGAAATAATTATTGAAGAGTCAAAATATTTGACTACACTTTCCTTTGATGCACTAATTGGTTCTCTTCTTTCACATGAAGAGATATTGCAAGAATCTCCTTCCACTAGCCACGAAGGTGATGACAAAGCCTTCACTTCACAAGAAGGAAAAGGACAAGGCAGAGGAGGTCGTGGCAGAGGTCAGCACAAAGGTAGAGGTAAGAATAGTCCAAGAGGTGGAACTCCTCATAGAGGAGGATCTTCAAACAGATGTGGAGTTCATAATATAGGTGGACAGCAGAATAGAGGGAAGCATACAGTACGAGGAAAAGTAAATGACAAGTCAAAACAAGCTTGCTATAATTATGGAAAACTTGGCCACTTCACTTGTGACTGCTGGTCAAAATATTCACAAGGGAGCAGCAGCCAGAGCAGTTAGTATGGAAATTTTGGAGAAGAAGAGACCTCAAATCTCTTTCTCTCATATGGCAAGTCAGATCAGAACCTAAATGACACCTGGATCTTGGACACTAGGTGTTCAAATCATATGAGTGGCAAAGAAGAACTCTTTGCTACTTTGGATTCTTCCTACAAATCTAGCATCAAATTGGGAGATGAAAAGTCACTGGCAGTTGAAGGCATTGGAGCCATGGAGGTTCCAACAAAAGAAGGCATGAAACAAGTAAGTGATATCTATTACACACCTCATCTCCAACACAATCTTTTAAGTGTTGGTCAAATTTTAGAGAAGAACTATAAGTTGTTATTTGATGAGGGTAAATGTACCATTTTTGATAAGAGTAATAGTGATAGAGTCATTACTCAAGTGCCAATGACAAGGAACAGGTTATTTCCTTTAAAGTTTGGCCAGCCAGGAGGAGATCAATTAGTAAATTTTGTTATTGCAAATCCAAGTGTGTTGTGGCACTTGAGATATGGTCATTTGAATTCAGCCAGTTTGAAGATGTTAACTTCTCAAGCAATGGTGACTGGACTTCCTAAAGTTTAGGACAATAAGGAATTCTATGAAGGTTGTGCCTTGGGTAAGCATGCCAGAACCAAATTTCCTCATGGAAAAGCATGGCGGGCCAGTTATCCACTCCAGCTAGTGCATTCGGACATCTGTGGTCTGATGCAGACCAAGAGCATTGGTAACAACTCTTACTTTCTTCTTTTCATTGATGATTTTTCAAGAATGTGCTGGGTATATTTTTTGAAGCATAAAGATGAGGCATTCGATTTCTTCATAGATTTTAAAGCAAGAGTTGAAAATGAGAGTGGATATTTTGTTAAGTGTCTCAAATCAGATAAAGGATGAGAATACTCTTCTAATGAATTTTTGAATTTTTGTAAAAAACATGGTATAAAGAGGCAGTTCACTACTACCTATACTCCACAGCAGAATGGTGTGGCTGAAAGGAAAAATCGTACCATTGTAGAGATGGCAAGATCTATGCTTCAGAGGAAGCATTTGATCAATATGTATTGGGCATATGCAGCCAGGACCAGTGTGTATATTTTGAATAGGAGCCCTACTTCAAGTTTGAAAGGGAAAACTCCTTACCACGCATGGTATGGTAGGAAACCGAATATCAAGCATTTCAGAGTGTTTGGTTCACTGGTTTACTCACACATTCCTGATGAACAGAGGAAGAAGCTCGATCCTAAGAGTCAAGCATGCATTTTTGTAGGGTACTATGAGAACACAAAATCTTACAGACTCTACAATCCTAGGACTCAAAAAATAATACTTTCCAGGGATGTGATTTTTGATGAAGGGGGAGAATGGGGAAATCCCCAAATTTATAGTGATGTTGAATCTCATGATGTAGGTTCTTCACAAATTCAACAGGTGCCATAGAAAATCAAGAAGTCTCCTCCTCCTCCTCCAAGAACAAGCAGACATTCGACTTCCAATTCATCATCATCTTCACCAAGTCCTTCTCCACAAAGTTCAGTTAGTTCCTCACTAATGGATATTGATTCTCCATCTAGAGGTAAGAGAACTCTCCAACATCATCCATCTTATCAGATGTTGGATACAAATTTTCAAAGATGATATACTAGAATTCAAGCAAGTGAAATGGGTTTAGTTTTGCATAGACTTGAAAATATGCATTTGTATGGAGATGATGACTCCCAAGAACCTCGGGGAGATGTAGTTAACTATGCTTTGTTGACTAGTGCATAGCTTGAACATTCTAGTTATGAGAAGGCTTATACTCAGAAAATATGGCAAGATGCCATGAAAGAGGAGATAACCTCTATAAAAAACAACGATACTTGGGAGCTAGTAGAGTTTTCTAAAGGAAAGAAGTGTGTTGGATGTAAATGGGTCTTCAAGACCAAATTCAATGTTGATGGAAGCATTGAAAGACACAAAGAAATATTGGTTGCAAATTGATTTACAGAGAAGTATGGTATTGATTATGAGGAGACATTTGCTCCTGTAGCCAGACAAGAAACCATCATAACATTTCTTGCTTTAGCTGCACACAAGGGATGGAAAGTCCAACACATGGATATGAAAAGTGCCTTTCTCAATGGATACTTGACAGAGGAAGTGTATGTTGAGCAACCATAGGGATTCCAAGAGCAAGGTAAGGAACACCTTGTTTACAGACTGAAAAAGGCACTCTATGGCCTCAAGCAGGCACCACGAGCTTGGTACTCATGCATTGATGGGTACTTCAAAGATTTTGGGTTCACCAGAAGCAAAAATGAACCCACTCTTTACTACTTGAAGCAAGGTAACGACATCCTCATAGTTTACTTGTATGTGGATGATCTCATATTCATGGGTAGTAATAGAAAAGTGAATATGGAGTTCAAACGCTCCATGATGAAGTAGTTTGAGATGAAGGATCTCGACTTAATGCACTACTTTCTTGGACTAGAAGTTCATCAGACAGATATAGGGATCTTCATCTATCAACATAAGTATGCTCGGGACATGATCAAAAAGTTTGCTATGGAGCATTACAAACCAGTTGCAACTCCAGTTGGACATGGGATCCAATTGAGCAAAGATGATGGAGCATCAAAAGTTGACGTGACCACTTTCAGAACCATAGTTGGGAGTTTGATGTTTCTCGCCAACACCAGACCTGATATTCAGTATGTTGTTTCTCTTGTCTCTCGATTTATGGCTAGCCCATCTAAGTTGCATTTGCAGGCAACTAAGAGAATTCTCAGATATGTGAAGGGTACATTGGATTTTGAAATCTAGTACCACAAATGTAACACTGTTAAGCTTGTAGGCTTGAGTGATAGTGATTGGGGCAATAATATTGATGACAAGAAATCAACTTCAGGAAACTGTTTTAGTCTGGGATCAGGACTAATAACATGGAGCTCCAAAAAGCAAACAGTGGTAGCCTTATCTTCTATAGAAGTTGAGTATATAGCAGTCACCTATTCTAGTACTCAAGCCCTATGGCTAAGAAAAGTGTTAGAAGATATTGGAGAACAACAAAGTGGTCCAACCAGAATCTACTGTGACAACATCAGTGCCATTCAGTTGGCATATAATCCAATCCACCATAGCAGAACAAAACATTTTGATATGAAGTACCACTTCATCCGAGATATGGTGGAAAATGAAATTGTTGAGCTTCAATATTGCCACACTTTGGAGAACGTTGCTGACATATTCATCAAAGCGATGGCTAAAGCTCAATTTTAAAAGCTGAGAGACTATGTAGTCAGTTCTCTCAACTTTAAGGGGGAGAATGTTGCAAGTATGAAAAGGGTTTAGGCCCATAAATGTCTAGATATTTCTAAGCCCAAGTGTGAATGCATTGTGTATTTGTTGGTAAAGTGTTGTCGGTATGATTTTTTGGTTTGTGAACTCCCTCGCCTAAATTCTTTCCTAAATTCTCTCCTCCCACCTTTCCCGCCACCTTTCCTTGCTTCCTCCTCATCCCTTATTCCTTCTCATTCCCATTGCCGACAATACCTCCACCGCCTCCTTCCTTATCCCTCCACGCTTCTTATCCTTCCACCTCCCCTTACTCCATAACCTCCTACTCCCTATAAATATTAGGAGTTTTGTGAGTTTTCGAATGTAATTTTGAGTTTATTTTAATAATATATTTTATTTAATCGCCCGATTTGGCTCAGGTTAAACATTAGTTTTGTGTTAGATTTAATCACCAACCTCCAATAGAGATCAATGATATTGACTCTCATTAGCAAAAGCATTGACTCGCTCCACTAAACACCCTAGTATCCCCCTGCAAGTGGTTTTTCGAACTTCATCACCGAAAATCCCCCTACATTTGGGTTCACCCCCAAAGTAGGTAGGTTTAGAAATACCCTCTACCACAGGGCTTTTCAAATAATTAGTGGGAACTTTCTATCATTATTGTGTATTCCTTAAACGTGAGGGTTAAGTGATCATCCAGCTGGGCTAGTAGCAACACATTGACAGAGTGACCTCTTTTTGTAAGATGATTTTGACTCATTAGAGTATTTTGAGTCTCCCTCTTTTAGATATATTTTTTTGTGCCTTCCATTTAATCACCATTCGCTTGTTGAACACATAGTTCTATTTTGCGCACCTCTGGGTGTTGTAGAAGGTTCTATGCTATGACACAATTTTTTCTTTTTTTAGAAATTGTCCCACACCCATTTAGTTTGTAGTAGTTTTAATACATCAAAATACACAAACTTGCAAATCAAGGTCATGTCATTTCAATTTCACAATAAAAAAACACACCTTATTTATTATTTGCACCTTTCAAATTTCATTGCAAAACTTCACAAAATGGTTGTAAAAGTTATCAAAACTGCTTCAAAATGCAAATCCAGTTCTAGATACCTCCTCAATTGGTCTAACACCTTTTTGGACTTCCAAAATCTGTTTTTCCTCAAAACGTAGGTCAAGGTCCTTTAGGGTATCAAAATGCACCTCGAGGTCTATTTTCCAAAAAATTGCTTCTATCTCTAAAAACAAAAACTGTCACAGATCTTACTATTATTTTTTGTTAAATTTTCACTCCATAACTCGATCTACAATCCATTTTTCACTCACTATGGTCAATACATGAAGCAAAAAATTGCTAAATAATGAAACACCTCTTGAGTTTGTAGTGGTCTTATTACATTCAAATACACAAAAACCTACAAATCAAGATCATCACTCATCAATTTTAATCTAAACCACACACTTGTTTGTCGTTTTTTGTTTGTTGTATTAATTAAAACACTTTGCTACATAAAAGCTACCAACACACAAAACCAAAAAGTAGGGTCATATTTGATCCAAAATTTTCCCTATCAAATATTTTCCAAAATTTTCAAAACCAAAACCATCATATTGGGCTTAAAAAGAGCTTTCCAATGATATACAATTTACCCAATTTTGATATTTTTTGGTCTTCCAAACTACCAAAAAACTACAAGGGGTTTAAACACGCACCTCGAGGTGTGTTTTGGCCTAAAACATAGGTCGAGGTGCGTTTCGACCTAAAACATAGATCGAGGTGTGTTAGGACCTAAAAATAGACCTTAAGGTGCATTTTCTAGGAAATTGATTCTATGTTAAAAAACAGAGACTATTACAGATTAGACTATTGTTTTCTACCAAATTTTCACTCTAAAACTCGGTCTATAGTCTATTTTTCACTCACTATGGTTAACACACGAAGAAAAAATATCACTAAAGAGCGTACATATGAGATCCGACACCTAAAATTCCAAAAGGTAGCACTTTCCAATAATTTTAGCGAATGTCAAATGCCCATCCAGGGCCAAATTCCACAAGGGGATATACAATTCCCTCTTCAAAATCAAATGCCCATCTAGGGCCAAATTCCACAAGGAGGTACAAAATTCCCTCTTCAACATCAAATGCCTATTCAAGACCTCAAACCACAAGGGGGTACTGTTAGTCTAAAAATACTACCTTCAGAAGATAGCAGATTTTTTGCATAGAAATACTGGCATTTCATTTTTTGATATATGAAGCAAAGAATTGTTTAAGGCATGAAGAAGGTCGTGATTTCATGACATGTCAGTTTTTCATCAAGGTATGGTTCAAAGTCGTTAGAAAGCAGGAAAGTGTCACGATTTCGTAGCATGATAGGTTTTCACTCATAAAACTGACCAAAAGGAAAAAGAAAGAAGGAGCATCGCGATTTCGTGACATGAAAGGCTTTCGCCAACATGCTATTCAGAAAAGAATAAGTGCAATAAGATGTCGCGATTTTGCGACTTGGCCAATTTTTGCCTACATTGCAGCCCAAAGGAGCCAAAAAGGGGAAGGTGTTGTGATTTCGTGACATAAGCAAGTTTTCTCTCACAAAGAAGTCTGAAGGGACCAAGAAGAAAAAAGTGTCGAAAAATCACGACATAGCTAGTTTTTTTGACATATACATATTTAGTAAAAAATAAAATGCCATCAAAAGCTTGTGTCAGTAACTAGAAGTAGACAGTAGAGTAAATCAATTCCTAGATTCTTGCTATTAGAATTTATTTGTTGTAAGACATGCAAAAGATATGGAAGCACAATTATATTTTGATTTCTTTTAATTGATTGTATATCAAAATGTACTAAGTATAGAGATTCCCCATAGGGTATATATAGGAGTAAACGTATTCTGAAATGAGGTCGGCTGTTGGACATTTACAAGACTGAATGCATGTACTTTGAATACAAGCAATAAGATTACTCTTCTATTGGATTATGGTTCATATTGTGCAATTGTATGTATTAACATTTCTCACTTCTATTTCACATTATTAAAATATATATTGTGTTGGTTCTAAGATCTGGACTTACGCAAAACATAAATCATATTGCTGGAGTTGAAATCTGATATATCCATGTGTCATATATACTTCTGAATCAGATTGAGGAATCCATGATTTCTACGAGAAGATATATTGAAATGCTTTGAAAAGTATAGTATATGTGTTCATTTTAGTTGTTGTTTAATCTGTACCATGTGCAAGTTATAGCTTTGGCTATATTTCTCTCCCTTTCAGTAATATTCTTTTTCCCTTTTCCTATAAAAAACCATTAAGGAACCAGCCTCCTCTTGATATTAGATGAAAAATCTCATGATCATTTTTTTTTGTTCAATGTTGACAAAATCAAGGCGTAAACAATAACCAAAGGCAGATTTTGTTCCAATAGTTTTTGGCACGCCCGGTAGGACACTAAAATCCCATAGTATTTTATAAGGTTTGGTGTTTGCCTTTGATCTTTTTAAATCTAAATAAAATCACCTGGAGACTTCATTCGAAGGTATAGACCCAAGAAATACCTTATCTATTTATCTAGTTAAAAGACTCATAATTATTTACTTATATGATAACCAGATCCAAAGCAAGAAACTCAAAAGAATCCATTGAGTTCTTCGAGTTGCATCTAAGTAGCCTAAAGGTGCATCTAGTTTTATCTGTTAGATCTAACCCACCTGCTACCAGTTTTACCACCCTTGTATCTTCTATTTTACCTATTTCTAGTATTAATCCATTTTCAGTAGGTACCAGTAGTTCTATAGTATAGGCAAGTATAGTTGTTACAATAGTTGATGCTCAAGCATCGGCTTATCTCACATGGAACCACACGGATCCATTAAATTTGGTGGCTCATAACCAGATTTCTACAACAGCATTGAAGGCGTTGCCTTCATATGAGGAGATAGGTCAAATGAAATATGAACATTGTTTAGATGTTATAGCCTTGGCTGCAACTTATAGCATCACTCAAGAGGACATGATGATCAGATTGTTAGTCATTTCCTTAAAAGGAAATATTTTATATTGGTACATAGCACTTCCTCCTAAATCAATAACATCCTGGGCAATTCTCATTGGAAAAATTGTAGATGATTTCAATCAACATGCAGATCCGTTCTCACTACTTAGTCAATTCACTATTATTAAGAAACATCCTCAAGAGGAAATTATTGATTTTAATATTCGATTTAATCGAACTTGGGAAAGAGTACCCACTGGATTAAAACCAACTGAGGAACAAGTAGTATATTATTATTTAAGGGATTTTGATACATATATTAGTATGATAATATGGAAATCATGGGTATTCACTTTCCCTGCTATTTATCAATAAGCTTCTATAGCAAAAAGAGATCTCATTGCCATAGGGAGATATCTGCCTAAAGCATTAATGCTTATTTTTCTAGATATTCTCGAAATTCCCAATGCTATTTCTTCTGGCCCTTCTCAGCTTTCGAACACAATCCTTCCAAGATGGAATGGATCACCTTTCATCCCTACAATATAGTTACCTCAAAATCCTCTCGCATTACCTCCTATTCCAGCTGTGCCCGCACTACTTGCACCACTTTCTCAGCCAATTCAAGATAATCAACTTACTATTATACTAGATACAATGAAGAATATGGAAAATGATATGACATCTATGAATAAAAGGGAAGTTGAGAGAAATTTCCAACCAAAAAGGTTTCCTCAAATAATAAGATATGTAGTGCAGTCCTGTAACAGGGGACAGGAATGATCAAATGTTCTTTATGCAAATGAAGCAGAAGATGCCACAGAGCCTTATGCAAATTCAGATTATTGGTGCACTACATGTAATGATCCACATGGAGAAAATTTGTGTATGATTCATCAAAATTATGTACAGATTATAGCTGTTGAAAAGGAAAAAAAAAACATGAAAGGTCATGTAAATATGATTAGAGAAACATACCACAATATCATGATGCCTACGGTGGAACAAGTTACAGTCTTAACAAAATCTGGTAGAAAACTTCTATAGGTTGATCCTAAAGAGCTTCAGCCTTTAATTTTTCCCCCAACTCCCAAAATAGCTCCTATAGCAGTTTTCAAAGAAAGTTTACCTTATGAGAAAAGATCTCAAGTTTCAACTCAAAACCCAATGCAAGAAATCCGTAAAGAATTCACTCCACGAAAGGAAACTGAAACTTAGGATCAAGCTAAAGAAAGGTTGAGATTCCCTTCATTAACTAAGAGACAAAGGACTGAAGCTACTCAAGGATACATAAATAGATATAACAATTTCACTAAGGAAAGAGAAAAAATCGTTGAATCATTTACTTTCAATATAGTTGAAGAAATGAAAAAGACTCCTTCAAAGGCAAGTATGTATGATGCTCTTCAGTTCCCTAGTCAAATTGATCTCTTACAGGAAACCCTAAAGACAATGAAAGATAAAGGTAAAACTATATCTTCTTCAAATACAGTCCAGGCAAATCTAACATCAGCCACCGAAAAAAATAGACCTCCACCCTTTTATTTATCTCTTCAGATGGAAGGATGGATTGTTCACAACTGCATGATAGATTCAGGTGGTGCTACTACAGTGATACCCAAAGTAGTATGTGATATAATGGGTATGGAGTACACTAGGAGTAATCCAGGTGTCTTGCAGTTGGATGGCACTCCCGTAAAAATTGTAGGAGTGATTAAAGACATTCTTATACAACTCCACAAGATGCCTCAAATAGTGGATATAGAAGAAGTAATAGTGGTATATTTGGCACCATATTTTGGTATATTCTTATCAAGATAATTCATAGCAAAAATTGGAAGATACATATCCTTAGATTACTCTCATTTAGAAATACCTTTCAAAGGTAGAAGGATTAAAATATTTAATGAGAAACCATATACTTTCCATGTGGAAAAGATAGGAGAAGCTGAAACAGTGAATACAATGACTGAAGAAATTAGAAAAGTGGACCTGATGGAGGAAACCTTGGAAGATCTTCAATTAGAGGATCAATTTTCTATGCAATATTTCAATTCCATGAGAGAAACATAAATAGGAAGTTATTCCATTGAAAAACCTAAAAAGCAATTAACACCTACTCTCAAAGAAAATAACTCTATTAATCAATTGTGGAAGCTTTTCTTTGATGGAGCTAGGTGCAAGAATGGAGCAGGTGTTGGGATAGTTTTGATTTCCCCCACTGGAAAGGAAAGGGTGTTCTCTTATAGATTGACATGGAGTTGCACCAATAATGCAGTTGAATATGAGGCACTTTGTTTAGGATTGAGGAAAGCTGAAAAAACTGGGAGTAAAATAGTTGCTCATATATGGAGACTCAGAACTTATTGTCAATCAAGTCACAAAAAATGCATCAGTAAACAACACTACTTAAAGGCTTATAGAAATGAAGTATGGGATATTTTGAAAGCATTTGAGGCTCTGAATATAAATTCTATTCCTAGATAACAGAATACCCGCGCATATTTATTGGCATCAATGGAAGCTAATTTATGTCCTATTAATAATATTATTTAGAAATCAAATACGGTTAGAATTATATATAGGCCCTCAGTGCTAGACCTCAGTGCTAGACAAGAATATCTTTTGGAATTTTTTTGAAAGTGATGAACAAATATTGGAATTTTTTAATCCATGAAATGAAATGTTCAAGTAGCAAAGATTTACAAGACAAACAGAAAGAAGATATGATTCAATTAAAAAATAATCATATCCCTAAGGGACTCATCACCCTTGAAATCATGTTTGATAATAATGATAGGGCTATAGGCCATAAAATAAAAGTTGATAAGCGTTGGTATAAAGAGGTAGAATTAGAACCAAGAAATATGATTAAAGTTGGGGTTGGTTGTACAGAAGAAGAATTGAACCAAATCAGAGAATTTTGCAAAAAAATTCCTGATATTATAGCTTGGGTGTACAATGATCTAAAAGTATATCGAAAAGAGATTATCCAGCATACCATTGAATTAGAAGAAGGAGCTAAGCATTTTAGGAAAAAGCAAAGAATGGTAAAACTTATTCAAGCTAAAATAGTGTATCCTATTAAACATTCTACTTGGGTAGCAAACTTGGTACCAGTCAGGAAAAAAATGGAGACATCAAATTATGTGTAGAATTCAAGAATCTGAATAGGGCATCACTCAAATACCATAATCCTCTTCCTCAAATTGATCAAATTTTGCACACAGTTGCAGGGGCAGAAAGATTATCTTTACTAGATGGCTTTTCAGGGTATAATCAAGTATGGGTTAGATACAAAGATCAATTCAAGACTACTTTTACCATAAAATGGGGAACATTTGGTTACCAAAGAATGCCTTTCAACTTATCTAATGCTGGAGCAACTATCCAAAGGGCTATGGATGTAGATTTTGGTGAATTGCTACTAAGATTATAGTAATCTATTTAGATGATATGACTGTCTTTTCCCATCATAAGCAAGATCATATAACACACCTTGAGCGAGTATTTAAAAAATGCAGAGAATTTAGAATATATTTGAATCCAAATAAATTCATATTCGTTGTAGAAGAAGGTATCCTACTTGGTCATGTCATATCTAAAGTTGGATTAGCTATTGACCGTGATAGAGTGAAAGCACTTTTGAAACTGTTCTTACTAGTTAATAAGAAAGGTTTGCAATCTTTCTTTGGGCAGATAAATTTTGTAAGAAAATTTGTTGTTGATTTCGCATAGATTGTTAAACCAATAACTGAATTATTGAAGAAAAATGCTCATTTCAAATGTACTGATCCAAGGAAGAATGCTTTCAGAAAGATCTTAGAAGAAATAGCCCAAGCACCTGTACTGGTTAATCCTAACTATGTTGTTGGTGAATCAGAAAGTTATGCTGCAGTGCTTACATAGAAGGGGTCAGACAATGAAGAAAGACCCATAGATTTTCTGAGTTCCACTTTGCATGAGCATGAAGAGATATATAATTTTATTGAAAATAAGTTTATGCTGTCATGAAATCCTTAAAAAAATTTAAGCACTTTCTATCATAAAGAAAAATTATTGTTTATGTGATCCATCCTGATGTCAAAAATTTTATAATACAAGGAGAATTTAGTGAAAAAAGAGTTGGTTGGGTGACTAAGATAAAGGAATATGATGTAGAAATACATCCAACAAAGATAATAATAGGGAGAGCCCTGTGTCAAGAATTGGCCAAGCAAGCTACATATTGTTGAGCAAGTTGCAACAAAAGTATTGTCATTATTGTCAACACAGTCAGACAGATCAGTTGATGAAGTATACAGGAGTTAAGAAGTTCTTCAGAGATCAGTTGATGAAGTATACAGGAGTTAAGAAGTTCTTCAGAGATCAGTTGATGAAGTATACAGGAGTTAAGAAGTTCTTTAGAGTATGTACAGTGATTTTCCAAAAGATAGAAGTGGCCCATTTGAGAAAAATCAAAAGAAAATCACAAGGAAGAAAACTGTCGCGATATCGCGACATGTTGAGCAATAAAGGAAAATTGTCACGATATCGCGACATGTTTGGAGAGAAAGATCCAGAAAGCAAAACTGTCGCGATATCGCGACATGTTTGGAGAGAAAGAGCAAGCTAGCAAAACTATCGTGATTTCGTGACATGTTCGGAGAGAAAGCGCAAGCAAGCAAAACTGTCACGATTTTGTGACATGTTCGGGGAGAAGGCGCAAGCAAGAAAAACTGTCGTGATTTCATGACATGTTGGAAGAGAAAAAGACAAGTAGAAAAAGTGTCACGATTTCGTGACATATTGCAAGAGAAAGAGGAGAGAGAAAAAGGTGTCGCGATTTCGCGACATGTTTCATTTTTGCGGTCCAAAGCGAAGAGAAAGAGGAGAGAGAAAAAGGTGTCACGATTTCGTGACATGTTTCATTTTCACGGTCCAAAGCGAAGAGAAATAGGAGAGAGAAAAAGGTGTCGCGATTTCGCGACATGTTTCATTTTTGCGGTCCAAAGCGAAGAGAAAGAGGAGAGAGAAAAAGGTGTCATGATTTCGTGACATGTTTCATTTTCGTGGTCCAAAGCGAAGAGAAAGAGGAGAGAGAAAAAGGTGTCACGATTTCGCGACATGTTTCATTTTCGTGGTCCAAAGCGAAGAGAAAGAGGAGAGAGAAAAAGGTGTCACGATTTTGCGACATGTTTCATTTTCGCGGTCCAAAGCGAAGAGAAAGAGGAGAGAGAAAAAGGTGTCGCGATTTCGTGACATGTTTCATTTTCGCGGTCCAAAGCGAAGAGAGATTGTATGAAAGAAAAAGTGTCGCGATTTCGTGACATGTTTCATTTTTGCGGTCCAAAGCGAAGAGAGATTGTACGAAAGAAAAAGTGTCGTGATATCGCGACATGTCACATTTTCGCGACTTGAAAAGTGCTGGAAGGCAAAGAAGGAAAAGTGTCATGATTTCGTGACATGTCGCATTTTCGCGACCCGAAGGTAAGAGAAAGAGCAAAGGAGAAAAAGTGTCACGATATCGCGACATGTCGCATTTTCGCGACTCTAGGAGGAGAGAGAAAGTAAGAAGGTAGAAGTGTCGCGATATCGCGACAAAAGTAAAAAGGAAGAGTACGGAGGCGAAAGTGTCGCGATATCACGACATGTGTTTTCGCGGGTACAAGCAAACAGAAGAAGCAAGGAGGCGAAAGTGTCACGATATCGCGACATGTGTTTTCACGGGTATGAACCAAGTAAAGCAGCAAGGAGGCGAAAGTGTCACGATATCGCGACATGTTGTGTTTTCGCGGATACAAGCAAACAAAAGAAGCAAGGAGGCAAAAGTGTCACGATACCGTGACATGTTGTGTTTTCACGGGTACAAGCCGAGAAGAGGACAAAGGGGCAGTTACAAAGAAAAATCATGCAGCTAAATTAAGAACAGTTAACTGAAGTTATACGACAGTTACAGGGGTCGTTACAGAAGAAATATCATGCAGCTAAAATAAGTGCAGTTACAGAAAGAGTCGATACGATAGTTATAGGGACAGTTACAGGTGTAGTTACAAAAGAAGTCGATACGACAATTACAGGTGTAGTTACAGAAAGAGTCGATACGACAGTTACAAGGATAGTTACAGGTGCAGTTACAGAAGAAGTCGATATGACAGTTACAGTTGTAGTTATAGAAGAAGTCGATATGACAGTTACAGGTGCAGTTACAGGAGAAATCGGTACGACAGTTACAGGTGCAGTTACAATAGTTACAGGTTGCATGCGTAAATATGGAAGTTAAAAATAGAGACTAACATGTTATAAAAGGAGGTCTGCATGGAGAATTAAAAAAACATTGAAATAGAGTGAAAGCGCTTGGGATTAACGCGAGGCAGATTTAATCTTATGAAGAGAGCAAGAGGAGAGCGAGAGAGGTGTGCAGTATGTGAAGCACGAGGAGAGTGCGTTGGAGCCGAGCGAGCACAGTGTGTGTTGTGTGAAGAGTAAGAAATGTTGAGAAAGCAATAGACCAGTCAGGGTCTTGTAAAAGTGAAGGCATCTTTATGTCAATCTTCTAGTTTCAGAACTGAAGTCCAAGTTGGTGCTTGGCATCAAGGGTTGGTGCTCCTTCCAGTTGGTGCTGGTAAATTCCAAGGGGGCGATAAATCAGGGGTTGGTGCTCCTTCTAGTTGGTGCTGGTAAATCAGGGGTTGGTGCTCCTTTCTGTTGTTGCAGATAAATCAGGGGTTGGTGCTCCTTCTAGTGGGTGCTGGTAAATTGATTGTAAAATTGGTATTTTGCAAAGACTGGATTTGGATGGGAGTCCAAACAGTCACTTTTGAGGAGTAGCCAAAACTGGTGAACCTCGGTACATCTTGTGTTGTGTGATGCTCTCTTGGTATATTTGCTTTATTGAGTTTTAAGCTTTCATTGTTTTGGTATTAAGAATTGAAGATTTAAGTTTTTAAGAGCTACACTGATTCACCCCCCCTCTCAGTGTCATTGTGAGACTATCAATTGGTATCAGATCCAGCTTCCCTTATCAGGCTAAATCAGCTAGGGTTGATCTTGGATTAGTATGCAATGGGTAAGAAGAATAGATCCTCCTCAAATAAGGCATCTCAGTCAGTTTCAGTTCTTGTGGAAGAGAAAATTGAACTAGAAAAGATAGGAGTGAATTCTAAAAAGATAGGAGTGAACTCTGAAGCATGTGATGAAAACCTTGAGGGTGAAGTATATCTAGAAGGTGAGTTGATCGCTGCACTTGAAGAGTTGAATATAGAAAGGAAAAAGAACAAAATACTGTCCAAGAAGTTGGAAGAATATGGGGATAAGATAGAAGATCTCTTCTTACAAATTCATAAAGCCAAGAAAATAGAAGAAGCCTTGAAGTCACACCTGGATGATAAAGTCGATGTATGTAGCAAACGTGAAGAGGAATCTAACAAAGTTTTTAGTGATCTAAAGCTGCAAGTAGAAGAGTCCAAAAGGATTGAAGAAACTCTCAAGTCACAGATCAATAAGAAAGAGATTGTTTGCTGCAAACAAGAAGAGGAGATTGTTTTATTGAAGAAACAACTAGAAGAGGCCAATACAAATCTCAAATTTGAGAAGAGCACAAAGTTGCTAGATAAAATGATAAGTCATCAAAGAAGCCCCATGTGTAAGCTTGGTCTTGGATATGAAGCTGAACAACCTTCATCTTCTAAATCTGCAGAGAAGAAGAAGTCCACTGTTGAAGGATCAAAGCAAGAACAGTTTGAAGCTGAAACTTCAAAAGGAAGAAAATCTCAAAGGAGATCTACAGCAAAGCAACCACAACAAAAGAGGTTCTATCACTCTCACTCTATTCATAATAATGCTTTTAATGGCTATTGTTTTAGATGCAACCATTATGGTCACAAGGCAATTTATTGTGGATTGAATAATAGATCAAAGAGTTATGCTGGTAGAAATACATTTATTGAACACCATGTGCAATGTTTTAAATGTAATGGTCATGGGCACATAGCAAGGTTTTGTCCAAGAAATTTTTTATCTAATCTAAGGCAAGACAATAGATTTCATCAGACACAAAGAATGCAACACAGACAGGGAAGAAATCATGTGCATCAAAGAAAGGAAAATAATCATCCATCAAGGATGCACAAGAGACAACCACCCAAGAGAAATGTTCAAGTTCACGAAAAGGTTCAAAATAGGGATGCAGTTGAGAAACTCAAGCCCAAGTTCAAGAAAGGTTGGAGAAAGAAAGAAGAGAGGAAATCGTGTCTCCTTGGATTGAAGGAGATTACTCCTCTATTGCACTAAGCAGCTCCAGGTAGCACATCCTCAGGGGGAGCAATCTTAAAGTTTTTAATGCTCCTATGTTGTTTGGTTATCTGAGGATGAAAGGTAAGTAGTCAGAGGGAGTTGTCGTACAGTTGTCAAAATGTGTTTCAGTTCATGTAGTTGTTTATGGAGTTAATAAGCAGGAGCATGAGATGTTGGCTTGACAGAGCCAGTTTTTTATTATTGTGAAATCTCTCTGGTGATGGCGGTTACAATAATAGATAGTGTCAAACTGATGTGCTTCAGCAGAACAACATGGTGAACAACTAGGTTTTCGATGCAACAGCTGATAGGCATTATCTGAGATAGAACATGCAGCACAGGTCGTCGTGTCATGGAAGCATAAGTTGGCAGGTGCTAGTTTTGAAGCCTATAACATTCCCAATCTGTAGATAACATAGAATCCATGTTGTGAGTATGTCTCGATTCATCTACCAATATCGAGGGAGGACTATGGTAAAGCTCTTCATGATCATTATGAAAATTTTGCCAACGTGTAGTTGGGAAGGCATGTGTTTCTTAACCAAAAATACAACACTTCATTTGGTATAAGAGAGCATCAATTTTCTCTAAAGAAGTAGTCGTTATCAAAGAGATGCCGAGTCAAAGCAAACAAGTAGCACTAGCACCCAGTTCGTCAAGAGTGCCAAGCGGCACATGCAAGGCAGAGACGTTGAGAGAATAGCGCCTAGGTGGTGAAGCACCAAGGAGGACAAGATGCCTATGCACCTAAGAAAGTCTTGCATTATTTGAGGAATGTGAGATATTGCTCGAGGAATCCCTTGATTGCAGCAAGGAGAAATGCTCCCTGGAATCACGTGAAGAACGTTCACCTAAGACATTGAGTAGTCCTGACATATGCCCTATCAAGAAGCAGAATACTGAGTGTTGATGACTGCGCGCAGAGTGAGGTTCCAATGCTAGAGGTAACGGTCCACTATCAATACCTACACAGGCGATGAAAACATTCATGGCAGCCGTTAGAAACCAGAGACATTGAACTGCACCAACAATATATGTGTTTCGATAAAAGCAGTGTATATTTGAACTACACATTGACGTGAAGATTGTTAGATCTTTTATGATGTTGTGGTGAAAAATATTAAAAAGTCTGATCATTGATTCATGTTTAGCTCATCAAGATGAGCAACTTTGCTTTGTGAATCATACCTATCCGAGGTCCAGAAGTATGAGTTTGAGTAAGGTGCACTATAGTTGGCCGTGAAGCGTTTAACAAAATTTGTCTCCTGAATCGAACAGTTGAAAGGAAAGGTGTGACCAGCGGTGACTGTAGAAAACATAGACCAAATTGAAAATGTAAGAAGGGATTTGGTTGGTGTTGTGGTACTGTGTTTGATGCTTGCACAGAGTTGGCAGTAAAATTGCAGTGTTGGTACAGTGTTGGACAAAAATTGGTACAAGTGTGAGTCACTTGTCAATTTTGTTGACAGATGTGAAATCAACGTTTTTGAATGGGAAGCTTGAAGAAGAGGTTTATATTGAGCAGCCAGATGGTTTCCACTTGGTGATGATTGGTTGAGTTGATTTGATTAAGCCTAGTCAAGTTATGTGTGAAGTGATTTTTAAAGTTCTCTCGAAATAAATTATTCCATCATTCTATGTTGAGTTGAGATTGAGGTTAGAAGATATTAAGTCTCTAACAATTCTCTTTATGCTTCTATGAAGTGGATTTGATTTGAGATTGTCATTCATTGTTGAGTTCATTTTGAATACTACTTAAGCATGATTGATTGAGCCTTTGAGAAGGCCTTTGGGAAATATTTGAGGACAGTGTTGGGACAGACTTCTAGAGCAGATTCGATGAGGTTCTTAGTGAGCTTGTTGGAGCAGATTTGGACAGGTTTTGTATGAGCTTGTTATTCAACATTGGACAAGTTCTATGTGAGCTTGTTAAGCAGGTTCTATGTGAGCCTATTGATAGAGTACAGAGAATAGAGTCTCAATGGATAGAGATCTAGCAACCAACACAGTTGAAGATAGATCTGAGTGAGGATTCTTCAAGTGGAGAGAGGTCCACCAATCGAAGCAGAGAGAGACAGAGTCTTCTATAATATAACAATTGGAGAGAGGTCCACCAGTCAGTAATGGATACCTTCACAATAAATTGGGAGTGGTCATACTTCCCAAGAACTGACTAGCTATCAGGACCACATTCTCAGGGGGAGCATTTATATATTTGATTATCTTTTTGCTCATGTTTGTAATTTTTACTAACAATTGGTATTGCTAACTTGTGCCTGAGAATGTTGTGCATGGACTCAGGGGGAGTCTGCAGCAGCCCTTTGGTATTATTGTCAAAGGGGGAGAAGAATTACAAGAATTACAGGAGATTGCATAAGTGTTGCCAACAATTCCAAAGGGGGAGATTGTTGAGCAAGGTGCAGCAAAAGTATTGTCATTGTTGTCAACACAGTCAGACAGATCAGTTGATGAAGTATACAGGAGTTAAGAAGTTCTTCGGAGATCAGTTGATGAAGTATACAAGAGTTAAGAAGTTCTTCAGAGATCAGTTGATGAAGTATACAAGAGTTAAGAAGTTCTTCAGAGTATGTACAGTGATTTTCCAAAAGATAGAAGTGGCCCATTTGAGAAAAATCAAAAGAAAATCACAAGGAAGAAAACTATCGTGATATCGCGACATGTTGAGCAATAAAGGAAAACTGTCACGATATCGCGACATGTTTGGAGAGAAAGAGCAAGAAAGCAAAACTATCATGATATCGCGACATGTTCGGAGAGAAAGAGCAAGCTAGCAAAACTGTCATGATATCATGACATGTTCGGAGAGAAAGCGCAAGCAAGCAAAACTATCATGATTTCGCGACATGTTCGGGGAGAAGGCGCAAGCAAGAAAAATTGTCGTGATTTCATGACATGTTGGAAGAGAAAAAGACAAGTAGAAAAAGTGTCACGATTTCGTGACATATTGCAAGAGAAAGAGGAGAGAAAAAGGTGTCATGATTTCGCGACATGATTCATTTTCACGGTCCAAAGCGAAGAGAAAGAGGAGAGAGAAAAAGGTGTCGCGATTTCGCGACATGTTTCATTTTTCGTGGTCCAAAGCGAAGAGAAAGAGGAGAGAGAAAAAGGTGTCACGATTTTGCGACATGTTTCATTTTCACGGTCCAAAGCGAAGAGAAAGAGGAGAGAGAAAAAGGTGTCACGATTTCGTGACATGTTTCATTTTCGTGGTCCAAAGCGAAGAGAAAGAGGAGAGAGAAAAAGGTGTCACGATTTCATGACATGTTTCATTTTTGCGGTCCAAAGCGAAGAGAAAGTAGAGAGAGAAAAAGGTGTCACGATTTCGCGACATGTTTCATTTTCACGGTCCAAAGCGAAGAGAAATAGGAGAGAGAAAAAGTGTCACGATTTCGCGACATGTTTCATTTTCGCGGTCCAAAGCGAAGAGAGATTGTACGAAAGAAAAAGTGTCGCGATTTTGTGACATGTCGCATTTTCATGACTTGAAAAGAGTAGGAAGGCAGAGAAGGAAAAGTGTCACGATTTCGTGACATGTTGCATTTTCGCGACCCGAAGGTAAGAGAAAGAGCAAAGGAGAAAAAGTGTCGCGATATCGCGACATGTCGCATTTTCGCGACTCTAGGAGGAGAGAGAAAGTAAGAAGGTAGAAGTGTCACGATATCGTGACAAAAGTAAAAAGGAAGAGTACGGAGGCGAAAGTGTCACGATATCGTGACATGTTGTGTTTTTGTGGGTACAAGCAAACAGAAGAAGCAAGAAGGTGAAAGTGTCACGATATCGCGACATGTTGTGTTTTCGTGGGTCGTGAAAAGAAAAAAAAGCAAACAAAAGCAACAAGGAGGTGAAAGTGTCACGATATCACGACATGTGTTTTCGTGGGTATGAACCAAGTAAATTAGCAAGTAGGCAAAAGTGTCGCGATATCGTGACATGTGTTTTCGCGGATACAAGCAAACAGAAGAAGCAAGGAGGCAAAAGTGTCGTGATATCGCGACAGTTTTTACGGTGACAAGCTAAGAAGAGAACCAAAACAAAAAAGTAAAATCATGCTAAACGATTAACTAAAGTTATACGATAGTTACAGGGGTTATTACAAAAGAAATATCATGTAGCTAAAATAGGTGCAGTTACAAAAGGAGTCGATATGACAGTTATAGGGACAGTTACAGGTGCAGTTACAGAAGAAGTCAATACTTCAGTTACAGGTGCAGTTACAGAAGGAGTCGATACGATAGTTACAGGGATAGTTACAGGTGCAGTTACAAAAGAATTTGATACGACAGTTATAGGTGCAGTTACAGAAGAAGTCGATATGACAGTTACAGGTGCAGTTACAGGAGAAGTCGGTACGACAGTTACAGGTGCAGTTACAATAGTTATGGGTTGCATGCGTAAATATGGAAGTTAAAAATAGAGACTAACATGTTATAAAAGGAGGTCTACGTGGAGAATTAAAAAGACGCTAAAATAGAGTGAAAGCGCTTGGGATTAACGTGAGGTGGATTTAATCTTGCGAAGAGAGCAAGAGGAGAGCGAGAGAGGTGTGCGGTATGTGAAGCACGAGGAGAGTGCACTGGAGCCGAGCGAGCACAGTGTGTGTTGTGTGAAGAGTAAGAAATGTTGAGAAAGCAATAGACCAGTCAGGGTCTTGTAAAAGTGAAGGCATATTTATGTCAATCTTCTAGTTTCAGAACAGAAGTCCAAGTTGGTGCTTGGCATCAGGGGTTGATGCTCCTTCCAGTTGGTGCTGTAAATCCAGGGTTGGTGCTCCTTCGAGGTTGGTGTTTTAAATCGGGGTTGGTGCTCCTTCTATTGGTGCTGTAAATCGGGGGTTGGTGCTCCTTTCTATTGTTGCGGATAAATCGGGGGTTGGTGCTCCTTCCAGTGGGTGCTGGTAAATTGATTGTAAAATTGGTATTTTGCAAAGACTGGATTTGGATGGGAGTCCAAATAGTCACTTTTGAGGAGTAGCCAAAATTGGTGAACCTCGGTACATCTTGTGTTGTGTGATGCTCTCTTGGTATATTTGCTTTATTGAGTTTTAAGCTTTCATTGTTTAGGCATTAAGAATTGAAGATTTAAGTTTTTAAGAGCTACACTGATTCACCCCCCCTCTCAGTGTCATTGTGAGACTATCACATATGAGTAGGTAGAACCCTAAGGTGTAATGGCTAATACAAAATCAGATCCAAATCCGAGAAACACTGATTGGATTGATGATCTTGTGGAGTACTTTCAAACTGGAATGTGTCCTAAAAGTTTGAATGCTTCACAAAGAAGAAGATTTAGAGCAAAATATTTTATGTACACCCTTCAATCATAAGGGTTGTATAGAAAAAATATAGATGGTGTACTTTTGAAATGTATAAAAGAGGATGAGAAACAAAAAGTTTTAAAAGAATTCCATGGAGGTATTTCTAGGGGACATTACTCAGGAAGATCCACAGCTTTGAAAATACTCTGAGTAGGTTATTACTAGTCTTCTATTTTTTCAGATACTTACGAGGTTACCAGAAGCTACGAGCAGTGTCATAGATATGTAGGGAGGAATAGAAATTCTCCTATGCCCTTAAAACCTATCCAAGTCGAAGAACCTTTCCAGCAGTGGGGGTTAGACTTTATAGGGATAATAGAGCCCAATTCATCAATTGACCATAAGTATATACTTACTACCACAAATTATTTCACTAAGTGGGCTGAGGCTATCCCTACTAAAAAAATTGATCAAGAGGTGGTGATTAAATTTGTGGAAATTTTGATAACAATGTTCGGTGTACCAGATTCACTGATTACAGATAATGGATCAGCATTTATCAGAGCAAAAATGATTGAGTTTACTAGTATATATGGTATATATTTGAAAACTTCTTCCAATTATTACCCACAGGGTAATGGTTTAGCTAAGTCTACAAATAAAAATCTTCTCAGAATCTTGAAAAGAACACTAGAAGAGAATAAGAGGAACTGGCATTGCTTGATCAATCAAGCATTATGGGCTAACAAAATCTCAATAAAAAATTCTATTAATATGTCACCTTATTATTTAGTATATGGTAAAGAGGCTATTTTGCCCATTCATATGGAGATTCCAAAACTAAAGTTGCTAAATCAAATAAATGAAGAAGGAGTTCAACCTATGGATAACCGATTAATGCAACTCCAATAGTTGGAAGAACAAATGGAAGAGGCTTATAATCATCACCAAAAACATATGGTACAAACAAAAATATGGCTTAATAAAAAGACAACCTACAGAAAATCAAAGTGGGAGATCTGGTTTTGAAATGGAATGTGAAGAAAGCAAAGCCAAGTAATCATGATAAATTTGATGCTTTTTAGGAAGGTCCTTTCGAAATAATTGCTGAAAAGAAATTTAATTCTTTCAAATTACAAGATTAGCAGGGTATGGTTCTACCCATCACAGTGAATGCATTTCACTTGAAATTCTATTTTAAATAAAAAATGCGGGAAAATGTATGTATATAATGTAGATTATAGTAAGTGTGTAAATATTTCCAAAGTTGTTTTTATTTTAGTAATATTTATCAGTATCCAGTAACCAATCATAAATCACCAGTAACAGAGAGATGGAATTAGAATGTGCCATATTGTCAGATATAGCAGTTCGAATTCAACATTGCCACATGGTTTATCGATTGTTGGTGGGAGAAGACCATTTTCAAAGAACCTTGATATGCGTTCCTTTTATTAAAAATGGTGAATGATCATTTGTCGAGAAGAATTTAAAATGTGCGATGTAGTCTTTCAATAATTGCAAAAAGGAACCACCTTCTCAATGGTAAAGCTTTGATAAGTGGAATTTTAATGTGCACAATGAATAATCATTAATTAGGTTCCTAAAACATTTGAAAATATGTCATAAATAACGCACAAAGGGATCCGAGTAGATCTAGCCCACCAACCGCAATTAATGCATATCATGCACATGTTTTCGATTGACGTAAAATCTTAATTTTTCTCCTAAGTAAAGTATGATGCATCACTTTCTATTCCTACTTTTCAAGTCGAGGTTCAAGTTTAGAAAGAGAGTTCAGTTTAGAAAGAAAGTTTAGTATGATAAAAATCTCATGGCTCCAATAAAAAACACTTAGAAAGCAACAATGGGTCGTCTGTCTGATTCACCTTCAATAAAACGATGCAGAGAAGAAGTGAGTGAAAAGTTTGGTGATTGGGATGCTAGAATTGGAGATACAGTGATGATATGGAAGGACATAGTAAAAATTCGAAAAGATATTGAAGATAGAATGTCCACTGGGGTTTTTGCGTCTTCTCTTGCTACTTTTGCCTTTCATTCATTGCTATATTGGTATGTGTATGTTCCTGTGCATCCTTGCCCTGAACTTGTTAAAGAAATTGCAAATTTTTATGATGAAAATAAAATGGTGGTTACAAATAAGAGTGGTAGAGTTATTTTTACCTTAAACCCAGATGCTTTCATTTCTGCTTTTGCTACTGGGTATGTACCCTCCCTTGAGCCCAAAGCTTTTAACCCAGCAAATCAGGCAAAGTGTTTCATTCCCTTTGAAAAAATCAAGAATTTTTTTTATACACAATTGAGAAATCCACCTAATGGAGGAAAGATGCCTGAAACTCCTATTTCCATAACCAAATTCAAAAACCTAGAATTGTTTTCCATATTGGCTATGGTAGCAGGGTTAAAAACTAATGAAAAAGTTCATGGATGGCAAATTGCTTTAGTCAATTGCCTTTCTAACCCAAAAAATTATGACTCTGCAGTTATGGATAAGAGTATTCGACCTATATTTTTTGATTGGCTAGGGTATTTATTTAAAGAAATACATGAAGGGTTGTTTGCTATCAAGAGAGGTTCTTAGTACTCTTTCCATTTCTCTTTCTATTTGGTGTGGTTGTTCTTTTTATTTATGGCTAAAGAGCTAGCATTTATTTTTGTAAATGATAAAGATGATAAAGGAAGGACTTTGTCAGTATGTGATTAGACCAATGCATTGTACAAAATAGAGTCATATTATGATTTTAATAGGGAATTTCTAGGTCTTGCGCTGAAAATAATGTATGGCGAAGTCAGAAGGTTAACCTCTAGAGTTGAAAATATTTTACAAAATAAACACACTGAGGAGGGTGATTGATTTATACTCACCCAGGGGGTTGTTGTTAGGTTGTACAGTTTTACAAGAAAACCTTTCTTACTCTCGCATTATGTTACTGACAGATTGTTTGCAATGGAATATGTAAGGCAAATTGAATATATTAATTTGAAATATGGCACGGGTATAGGTAAAACTGGTACTTTTACCATGCCTTTCCAGCTGGAAGGTATTGTGGTTTCTAAACAAGGTCAAAATGAGCAAATTGTTGAGGCTCTAAGAGATTTGGGGTTAGTGGAAATTCCTTAGAGATGGAAATATGATCCTTTAAACCGATTTGCAGAGAGATAAGCTATTCTAAATAGAATTCCATTGAAAATATACCATACTTCTATTAGGCCAGATATCGAAGCTTGTATAAATAATGATAAAGATGCTCCATTGGAATGGCACATGGAACAAATGCAGCCATTGCCTCCTTGGCATGACTTTTATGAGCATGTGTTGCATTTTGATCTAGGAAAAAATAAGGGGCATGTGTTAATTGAAGGCACCATTGCTAGAATGCAGAAAAAGGGTGCAGATTGAATGATAGGAAAGATTCATGAATGGTATACTATGAGAGTGCAAACAGACATGATTGAACCTAGGTATCCCATAAAAAATGATCTTAAATTATCAGTAAGATATGACTATTATCATAATTCCTGGTTAGGGATTTTCCTTGTGAAAATACCTCGCAGCGTTGGTGGTAGCAAAGGGACAAGCCCTGAAGCTGCTCAAAAACAAAAGTTGAATAGGAGAAAGGTAAGAAGGTTGCAATTGAACGACCATTATCTCAAACACAAACTAGGTTGAGAAGTTCAAATAAAATGGCCCTTGTAGAAGTCTTCACAAAAGAACAAGGAGAAGCATATGGGAAGGCCGCTTAGATGATGTTAAATATGGGATATGAAGGAAAAGGTCTAGGAAAATAAGGACAAGGGATCACTGAACCCTTGCAGGTTGAAAGAAGAGGAAAATGCCTAGCCTTAGGAGTTGATTCATCCAGAGGTAAAACTTCAATTTCTAAAAATGTTAAATTTGTTCCCCCATCTGGTTCAGCTACAGAATCTGATGAAGAACCTCTTTGTATTAAGAGGAAGACGCTAAAGTCTGTAGTAGAAGTTAAAAAAAAGTAATAAAATTGTTGAAGGAAACTCAGTTTCTGAGCAAATCACTCAAAATATTGATGCTAATAAAATTGAAATGGCCCTTGAAAATGAACAGATTGTTCAGGATAATGAGGTTAATGTTCTAAATCCAAAGATTACTGAACAAGAAAATGTCCAGATTGGGACTTTGGATGATTTGGATGACTTTTTTCAAGAGGATCAGAATGTAAATATTTCTAAGGAAATTACTGTGAAATAAGATAATATAGAACGTAAGAGAAGACATCCTGAAGAAATTCCTCCAAACATTAAAATTATAAATCTTGAAGGAATTGTTGATAGTGAAGACAAAATTGATAACAACATAAATACTGAGGTCCCTATACAAAGTGAAAATCCAGATCAGATGATGAATGAAAGAGACCATGATCATGGAGAAAGAGATCAACATCAACAAGTGCTACACACAAAAAAGGTATGATTTCCCTCTTAATTAAATATTTTCTCTCTAATTATTCCTATGGTGATTTTCCTTCCATTTCTTTTTCAAAGAAAGATATAATGTTCCCTTTGAATTCTTGTTTTCTTTCCCAAAACCAACATTATGTTCTTAAATTCAATCTTAATTTGATGCTGAGTTGATCCCCAATCCATTTCTTTCTAGCGCAAGTATTCCAGTTATTAAGTCAATATCTTATCCCATTGATGAAAATCATCCCACTCTTTCAAAATTGAAAGGGTTGAGAAAAGCAAATAAAAATGCTTTAGATTGGTGGGCATCTCATTCTACTAAAGATTCTAAAGCTCCAGCTCGTATGCAAGAGATAATTTCCCTAGATCCCACCACAATGCAGAGGAAAAAGGTTAAATTAACACCAATTTCCCATAAATCAAAGAGGGATATGACCATCGAATATTATCAAGCAGAAGACACAAATGAAGATATTACTCAGCTACATATGTCATATGAGTGGGGAAAAGCTCAAGCCCATTTTGGGACTATTTATTTACATGGATAATTCTTCAGAGAGAAGTTCATTAAGGAATAAGAAGCCAGGAGAGGCTTAGAATCCATCCTACACGAGCAAAAAATGACTGAAAAGGCTCTAAAGCTAGAAGCTAAGAAGTGGGAGAATAGATTTGGTAAAGCTGCTAATGAAGCAGCTACATTCAAAGAAAAATTGAAAGAAGCTAATGAATAGATTCGCTCCCTTACTCTACAGGTTCAGCAATTCTAGAAATAGTTTATTGAAAAGCAAAACACTCCATCTAGTTTCTCCAAAGAAAAATCCAAGGTAGTAAGAAGAGAAATACTTGAAGACATGTTGGTATTGAGCCTTAAGGCAAGGCCCATGTTATTATACTTGGCAAAAGTGAAGGAAGTTATTGAAGTAGTTGGTGAAGAATTTAAAGCCTCAGTAACATTTCTTCAAGGAAGATCAGATGTGACCACAAAAATTCAAGTTTTATTAGAAAAAATGCTCGAGAGTATTGTTGCTAAAACTCGTAGTGAAGCATAGTCTCAAGCTAAAACTGCAACAAAATATTTCTTTAGGAAACTTAAACTGGTGACTCAGGGTGATAAGCTACTTCAAGAATTTGAAGATGAAGCAAAAGGATTAGTGGCACGTTTAAATTTAGCTAATAAGTGTGGCTTCCCTATTTGTGGGATGATAATTCAAAAATGTTGAGTGAAGATGCGCTAACACTATCCCTTAAAGATTTCATAGAAGATGAGTCAGAAATAGAAAATTGGGAAGACCCTATAAATGAGAGTTTGATATTTACCATGGTGCAGAACCTTACACATATTAAGTCTTGCCTACAAGAATTGATTCTAAGAAACAAGATAGTGTCCCATGATAAAGTGGAAGAGTTGTAGTACATATATCAGATGTTTATGGCTTCTTCAGATCTTGAGGATAAATACTGAAAGTAGGTTTGCCTTACCTACAATAAAGTGGTTAAAATAAATGAAAAACTAAATAAATCCAAACATGATAATCAAAAGCAGTAAGCAGAAGGAGGGACCAGCAGCTGGCCGTGAAATTTGTTTCAAATCATCTTGAGTTGTTAATGTATTTTTAGTTTAAAATCCATAAGCTACAAGAGATATCTTGTAAAGGTAATGCTTTATTTTGCATTTCTTCCTAAATATTCTTTCCCACAAAAAAATCTCTTCTCCCGTATTATTTTTATATTTTAACTTCGTTTTCCAATGGATGAAGGTCTTGGATTCTAATATTTGTGCTAGCAAAATTTCCTCGGAAGGCGCCAAGAATGTTTGTCTAAAAAGACTACCTCTAGAAGATAGCAATTTTTTTGCATAGAAAGACTGGCATTTCATTTTTTGAGATATGAAGCAAAGAATTTTTTAAGGCATGAAGAAGGTCGCGATTTAGCGACATGTTAGTTTTTCATCAAGGTATGGTTCAAAGTCATCAGAAAGCAGGAAAGTGTCACGATTTCGCGGCATGACATGTTTTCGCTCATAAAACTAACCAAAAGAGAAAATAAAAAATGAGCGTCGTGATTTCATGACATGAAAGGCTTTCGTCAGCATGCTATTCAAAAAATAAGAAGTGTAAGAAGATGTCACGATTTCACAACTTGGCCAATTTTCACCTACATTGTAGCCCGAAGGAGCCAAAAAGGGGAAGGTGTCGTGATTTCGTGACAAGCAAGTTTTCTCTCACAAAGAAGTCTGAAGGGACCAGGAAGGAAAAAGTGTCGTGAAATTGTGACATAGATAATTTTTTCGACATATATATATTTAGTAATAAATAAAATTCCATCAAAAGCTTGTGTCAGTAACTAGAAATAGAAAGTAGAGTAAATCAATTCCTAGATTCTTGCTATTAGAATTTATCTATTGTAAGACATGCAAAATATATGGAAGCACAATTATATTCTGATTGCTTGTAATTGATTGTATATCAAAATGTACTAAGTATAGAGATTCCCCATAGGGTATATATAGGAGTAAACATATTCTAAAATGAGGTCGGCTCTTGGACGTTTACAAGATTTAACGTATGTACTTTGAATACAAGCAATAAGATTACTCTTCTATTGGCTTCTGGTTCACTTTGTGCAATTTTATGTATTAACATTTCTCACTTCTATTTCACATTATTGAAATATAGATTGTATTGGTTCTAATATCTGGACTTATGCAAAACATAAATCATATTGCTGGAGTTGAAATCTGATATATGCATGTGTTAGATATACTTCTGAATCACATTGAGGAATCCATGATTTCTACGAGAAGATATATTGAAATACTTTGACAAGCATAGTATATGTGTTCATCTTAGTTGTTGTTTAATATGTACCATGTGCAAGTTCTAGCTTCGACTATATTTCCCTCTCTTTCAGTAATATTATTTTCCATTTTCCTATAAAAAAACCATTAAGGAACCAGCCTCCCCTGGAGATTAGATGAAAAATCTCATGATCATTTTTGTTTGTTCAATGTTGACAAAATCAATGCGCAAACAATAACCAAAGGCAGATTTTGTTCCAATAGGTACACAATTCCCTCTCCATCATCAAATTCCCATTCAGGGCCTCAATTCACAAGGGGATACACAATTCCCTCTCCACAATCAAATTCCCATTTAGGGCCTCAATTCACAAGGGGGTACACAATTCCCTCTCCATCATCAAACACCCATTCAAGGTCAAAATCCACAAGGGGGTACACAATTCCCTCTCCACAATCAAATGCCCATTCAGGGTCTCAATTCACAATGGGGTACACAATTCCCTCTCCATCATCAAAAATCCATTCAAGGTCAAAATCTAGAAGGGGTTACCCAATTCCCTCTCCAAAATCAAATGCCTATCCAAGGCCAAATTCCAAAAGTGGGTACATAATTTCCTCTTCACAATAAAATACCCATTTAGAGGCAACATCCATAAGGGTTTTCTCAATAACAACAACGCAACATATGCCCATTCAAGGGCCTCATAAAACTGGGTATGCTCAAATACCCTTCCCACAACAAGTCCCCACTCAAGGATTTGTTCAATCACCCACTCATCACACCACACAACCACAACCACCTATTTAGGGGTTTTATCAAACTAGGTATGCTCAAATACCCTTCCAATAATAAGTCCCTAATCAAGGATTTGTTCAATCAACCTTGCATCACACACCACCACAATCACAAATGCCCAATCAAGGGCACAATCAATTAGGGTATGTCCAAATACCCTTCCAACAACCAATGATAGTCCAAGGTCCACCCCAACAAGGGTACATCTAGTCAAAACCTCATCAATCATTATTACCTTTGATGGACAACCAACAAATGCAGTGTGTTCCCTCCACCAGTCACCATTGTCTCAAATCCATCCATGTAGGAGCGGTATATCGCATCTCGATCGATGATGACCCCTTCAAATTTTTCAATCTAATCTCCTTACCACCTGCAACCACCCTTTCTTCCATTCACCTTGCGACCACATGCATCCAACCTCCACTCTCCACTCCAACAACATAATTTTTTACACCATCATCAATACTTGAAGCATCCACTTCATAAACCCATCCACCAGTTATACCACCTCATCCTCCCCTGCGTTCCATCTCTCGATTACGTCATAAAAATTCTTCTCGCACTTCCCCTTCTCGCCCTTCATCATCTACCATCAGTTTCCCTCCATCACCCCTCACGACTCACACTTCACCTCACCTTCTCTCACCACCACAACCCTTACTCCAACCTACCAAACTTCCTCATTAGGTACAATGCGCACCCTCCACATCACCTACATGATCTCAATCGACCTCTTTGACCCACTTCGTTACGATAAACACTCTGATCAAATTTTTGTAATCAATCCAGATTGTATTGATTTTGATCACTTTCCACCCAATCCATCTCCACATCATTTCATTCCCACCCCACAAATGCTTTGCCATGCTCATACATACTCCAATGGGTAAAATTATATTCCGAAGGCCCCAAATTGCTTTGGTCATCCTTGAATGCATGATTGGGGGTACCCATACCCCTTCTCATTACATCAATTCCATCATTGTTGCCCGATAAAAATTTAACACATTCTTATGCATTTTCTTTCTTCTACATTCTACATCAAAAACATCGAAAAAAATAAAAAACAACAAAAAATAAAAAACATCAAAAAAATCAAAAACATTAAAAATATCAAAAACATAAAAAAAAATAAAAAATCAAAAGCAAAAAAAAATACACAAAGAACCATTTTTGACACAACATCTCACGTATTTACCTCATCCTCTTCTTCTTCCTTCTCTCCCCTCTCCCTATTGTATGATCACCCTTTGAGTAGCTACATACTTGGGGCATGCTTCTTATTTCTTCTCTTTCTGATTTTTTTCCTCCTTTTTTCCCTCTTCTTCTTCCTATCTATGTTGTATGGTCATGCTTCAAGTGGCTACATACCTGGGGCAGTTTCCTTCACCTTCCTCCTTCTTCCTTCTTCTTCTTATTTCTTTATTTCTTCTTCTTCTTCTAATTCTTTCTCCATTTTTGCACCACTTACTCACGTTAATATCGCCAAACATTCACATCATCCATCACATTCATTCATGTATCATCCTATGAGACTTCTACTAGGTTGTAGTATCCTTTTATGGCTATGGAAATATTGGTTACACACCTGATCATGGTACTCTTACTCAATGACAACGTTCAGCCTGCATATCATTATAAGTAAGCATCAGCTTGTTATAAATTTTGTAGACACCAAAATCCGACACCTTCTAAAATACATTTACCACCCCACCATCAAATCCTGCATAATAAAAAGATATGCCTAAGTTCTAACTTAGGGATATAAAATCCTGCACATTATCCTATTTTCCTAATTTATTAAATCTGGAAAGTCAACTTAGGATACCCTGCCTACCCATTGGACATGTGTCCCAGACACTTCATCCAACACCCTTGCCACATATTACCCACTCTTGTCCCCCTTGTCCTTGCACATGGGATAGATTCCCAACACCCATGCCACATCTCATCACTTTTGTCCCCCCCTTTGTCCCTTCACATAAAATAGGATCCCTCATCCCACTCCACTTGCAGCCACATCACCTCAGTTAAGTGAGGCACACTGAATGACTCACTGTAACTGCCCCTTCCACCTGGCAGTTCAGATTTACCACTTGGCAAGTCAGGCTTGCCACCTCCCACTTCCCTCCAAAACCCCAAGAAGGCTATAAAGGCACCATCATTCCACCAAGAAAAGGGAGCTGAATTTGCATACCGATAGGCTACCAAAATACATCTAGACCTAGCAAGAAATTATGAGCATGAGCCCAATTTTGTATCGTTGGTTCGAATCCCGAGGTAACTTGTTCTTCAGCAGAAACCGCTCGTTCATGGTTTCACAGTCAAAAATGTGCATCCACGGTTTCACAACCACAGGTCCATGATTTCTAGCCCATAACCACATTTTTGTGATTCCTACGTCCTCGAGAGCAAAAGCATTTTCATCAAACAGAGATTAGTAATTTTAATATAAGCAAGGCTTTATTTATTAATTGTTTTCTACTATCGGCTTTTCATTTGCATCAGTGTAGGGTTCATGTGTAGCTTTGGATTTATTGCTTGAATATATAGGTGCTACTGACCCCTTTGTTGGTTTGAATGTGTTATGAATGTAGGTGACAGATATCTTGGATAAGCTTCTGAAGCTGGAGTGGTCCCCTACTGGATACCAAAGCCCACTCACCCTTTGAAGTTGTAACAGAGGAACGAAGAACACCACACCCTGTAGAAGAGTCAGAATATTTCCCCTCTTCTATAAAAACATTGTATCTCAGAGAGAGAAGGAAGCATTGTAACATTACCCCTAACACATTTGGGGAAAAATCTAAAATTATTGTAACATTAACACTGTATCAAGTTTAATACAAAAAGGATCATTTTTAGCAATCTTACCTCTTTCTTATATTCAATTTATTTGTGTTCAGTTAATTTGTTATAGAAATGGCGATCACGGTGGGACCCCCAAAGGGTTCCATTTTTTTGGCCTTGCTTTTTATTTGATTTACTGATCTTTGTTTGCACCTACAGGTTTTGGGAGTTCGAGGTGTGCGTAGATTCGACTTTGGGTCGATAAATTTGGAAAACCTTGTGCCCGAACTATTTACTATGGAAACACGAAAATATGGTTTCTATCCTGAGAAAATGCAGAGGTGCGGTTTTTGCTCTAAGAAAATGCAAAAATGCGGTTCCTGTCTGTAGAAATGCGGGCCGATGGTTGACAGTTGTAAGAAGCAACGAAAGGAATACAGGTTTGTACCCTGTCTCATATTTTAAAATTTTCCTTTAAATCTGGGTTTAAGTTGCATTTAAGTAGATTAAGAGTCCTAGTCTTGTATGCCTTTGTTTGCATTTAGGTCCTAGGAATAGAAAAACTTACTTAAATCTTGCATTCATACACGAAATCATAAAGGGAAATAAACAAGAATTTGGATAAACATAGTAGGAAGCAATCATCTTGCATATACCAGGTTAGAAATAACCTAGGTATTTCATTTTTGGGGTTTGGGTCTATATTCTACTAGGTTCTATTGACATAAAGGACCCACGCATCCACGGTTTGGATTTCCCGAAATGCGTTTGCATGGTTGGATAACCACGTTTCCATGGTTTACCAGAACTAACCGCTCACCCGTAGTTAGCCCTGTTAAACATAATTTGGCCGAGTCTTACCTAAATTTGCAATTTTACCCCTAATATGATTTTGTCTGCTATTCCCTATCTTTCCTACTTTCTACATTAGGCATAAAAATAGAATTGCATGTTAGTTTTGCATATCACAATAATCAAACAAAATCACCACACACTCACATAAACGTTGGAAAATGGTTAGATTTCATCACCATCGAGTTTGGATTTCATCACCAAACCACCAACATTATACCCTAATTTTTGGCCAAAGCCGGCTCCAAGAACCGTCGTAGCTTGGAAAATTTGCATATATTTCTCTTCGGAGAGTATGACGCTGACCAAGTGAGACTGGGTGAGGACTGGTAGGACCTATGCTCCTTGTCTGGGTGTGGACTTTCATTGCCACACATGGGGGATTTACGTGACCTGGAGTTCATAGCCAGGTTGTCGAGCTACGAGTATACAGGTGAAATCCTAGATTCATTTAGGGCAAAACATTGAGCACACGTCTTTTCATTTTTAAAAAAATTCAAAAAAAAAAACTAATAAAAATCTAGCACCAAAAACTTTGTGTGTTTGTTTGCTTTGCATGTTCTATTGCATTATACTATCATTTTATTTACATAGATAGTTGCACTTGGCATTTTACCACATAGTAGCATATGGTAGTGACTCGTAGTCAAGCTAAGAAACTAGTGTCAAACCAAAGTCAGTGGTCTTCCCCCATGGCATCTCAGTCTAGAAACGTCCCTCACACTTCGGTGGTAGGACAAGTAGGCATGCCCTTTTCTATGTCCCAAAGTCTTAATGTAGGGCCTTCTAGTAATGCCCCTAATACGGACATAGACATTATGCATAGGGCTACTCACACAACCATACCTGAGACACCTAGGAGTGAACCTCCTATAGTGGTAGATAGTCATGTCACCATGTTAGACATGGATACTATTAGAATGTACTTGAATGCAACTGGAATGGTCTTCCCATCATTACCACCACTCTCCATCCCATCCCATGTTGTACCATCATTACAACAAGAGCCCACATATACTTACCCACAATAGTCGAAACAAGTTTTTACAAATCCTCTCTTTGAGTTGGCTGTTGTAGCATTGGCTAATCAACCATCATCATCCAACCAACCACCCTACACATTACCTCAACAACTAACCATTTCCACTAATCCCTTGTATGAAACAATTCATGTTGTTTCACAAGCCCCAACATCCACTCCACCCACTACCCTCATAGGTTCTACATCTCATACCATACCATAGTCAATGGCAATACCCTTTGCTACTTACCCCCCACTCACTTCCACTACCATGGTTGTTCCACAACCAACCCAGCCTACCACATCACATGTGGCGGTCCCTACTTCAAATGCAATTGCTATGCAACAAGATTTCTTACAGTTGCAACAAATGATTTTAGATAACGCTAACCGTAGCGTAAATCCTGACCCCAACCAACATTTGCAAGGGATTGAGCACAACTTTCCACCCATATCTCACCAAACTAATGCCTTCATCCAAGATCCATCTTGGGTGATGCACCCTCCATCTACCACTATGATTCATAACCAACCACCACATCCATATACTAATACAGTAGGTCAACATACCATCATACCTCCATCACCCCACCCACATCATAACAACCATCAACATCCTTACCATAACACATTCCAACCAACCATACCTTACCACCCGTAGCCTACATACAATCAACCCCATTACCAGCAACATCAAGTACATTCGAGTGTCAGTCCTATGGATGACCCTAGATACCGATTCTTACAGAGTCAGATTGATAGTCTTGCCATGCAAACTCTAGGTTTGCAATACCAAAAGCCAACTTTAAGGCAACTACTCAATCATCCTATTCATGCTTCGATGCTTGAGCCACCATATCCAATGGATTTTCAAATACCCAAGCTTGAATTCAAGGGGGAAGAGGACCCTCGTGAACATATAACTAGATTTGTAAATGCATGCTTTAGAATCAAGAGCAATGATGCACTACTGTTACATACCTTTCCTCAGACATTAGGGGGAGAAGCCCAAGACTGGTACAACCACTTGCCACATCAAAGTGTTTTTACATTTGAACAACTAGCGAACTAGTTCTTGGAAATATTCACCCTAAATGTTAGAAAACAAACCACATTGACTGATTTGATTTATCTAAAACAATATGATGATGAATCGGTCTATGACTTTGGCAATCGATGGAGGTCAGTCATGATCAAGTTACCATTTTCCCTCCCTATGTCAAAGATAATACAAATGTTCACGAAGAGTTGTGCTAGGCCCATCTCTTCGTTACTACAACTACAATAGTATAGAACATTCGATGAGGCACTCGCCCAAGCAAAGCTAATAGAAGAGATCAAAATTCATGAAGGTGAGATAAAGCCTAAGAAGAAAGAGTGGCACAATAAGAATCAAAATGGGAATAACCAAGGTCAGTCCAAGACCGCATAGGTTAACCAGATAGTTTTGGGCCAACCATAGTTAAATCAACTAGCCCAAGCACAAATCCAACAACCCCAACAACAACAACAACCACAACAATTGAATTATCAAGCGGTTCCACCCCCACAGTAGGCACAAAATTAGACACAACCTGTAGAAAGGCAACAACATCATTTTAAGCCAAAAAGAAATTACACACCAGTACAAGAGCCATATTCATTAGTCTTCCAAAATTTGTATGCGGCAAAACTCTTTACATTGCCAGAAATGAAACCTGAAGATCCTAACAAACCAAAGACAAAAGGTTACAAAGAACACCTCTTTTGCATCTATCATAGACAAAGAGGACATGATATTGAAGGTTGTCATGGTTTCAAAGGAATTGTGCAAGATTTATTGGAAGTAGGTACAATCAAAGTTGACAACCCACTAGCCCAAAATAACCAAAACCTAGGCATCTATCAGACACCTTTGCCACATCGAGAGGTAAATCAACAACCAACGGGAGCATCAACTTCTACAGTTCCTCCCAATCAAGTTAATTATGTGTCTCAACTACCGCAAGGTTTTGTAGGAGCTATCAGTATAGTTACCCATGGACAGAGGTAAGCTAATCGCACAACTCAAGCTCCAGCAACACAACCAACAAATGTGCCCATACAACTTGGACCAAGCATTCCACCACCACCTTTCCATAATCACCCAGTTGTCACCTTAAATAGTCGGTTAACACAAAGTTTAAAAATGGCTTCAACAAAATTATCAATTTATGAGCTAATACAACAATCAACACCCCATAGGGAAGCATTGATGGAAATCTTAAAGTCTATACAAGTACAATCAGAAGACCCCAATGCATTCAATTCCTTTGTGGGGAGTGTGCAAAAGTGCATGGAACCCTCGATAGTATTTTATGACTTTGAGGAAAAGCAAATTTTGGCAGATTCACCTGATCCACCATTGCACATAGTAGCTCACATTGATAGGAAGCCATTCAAGAGAGTGCTTATTGATACCGGTTCCTCCATCAACCTCATCACCACACCTACAATGAAAAAGCTCAACATCCCATCATCTCACATCACAACTTCCACCTTCACCCTTAGGGCTTTTAATGATGCTTTATGCTCAACTGTGGAGAATGTTGTTCTTCCCGTCACCATGGGGGTGAAAACAATACATGTTCTCTTCCACATCTTGGAAGGAGAAATGCAATATAATATACTTCTTGGATGCCCTTGGATTAGGGAAATGAAGTGTGTGCCTTCAACATTGCATCAATGCTTAAAATATGTACATGAAGGCAAAGTACATTGTATACCAGCTGACACAGAACCTTTCAAGTACTGCAACTTAATTTCAAACCCGTATGAGCCCTTGCTTCCATCAACACACCTAACTATCCAACCACTCACCATTAGGACCATTCCACCTAGTAACACCTCATCAAAAGCACCCATTCAAGAGGAATTGCCTATAGTTGACCCAAATTTTGCATCCAAAAGCGTCAGCTCAATTCAGCCTTCGAACACTGCATATCACTTTCCAATCACACCTAACCATCCTGCCAACCAACCACCAACTCCATCTAGCGCACTTCCAGATCCACAACAACCATTCATATTCATAGCACAACCCACTCCATCCATCAATAAACCACAATCATCACAACCCGTAGTCTCACAAATAGGGCCACCTATTAGAGAAAATCCACCACCACCATTAGAGCCGCAACCTAACTCAGAAGAACCCTCTTCATCCACCGAGCCATTAGCCTCCCAACCTTCTCGAGTTGCAGTACATCTTGCCAATCCAGGTATTGGTGAGTACATTATTGAAAGTGTCACAATTACACCACCTATTGAGTCAGTCAAAGATTATGGTCACCCTCAGGACCCACCTTTAGCCATAGGTGAGATATACAAAATGGGTTCACCATCAAATGCAATAAATTTCATATATGGGGGAGTCGATTCTTCATCTGGTCCATCTCCTCCAGAGGAGGACCATGTAAAAGAGTTTAATGAGAACATTGATTATTTATCTAACCCATCATTCCCAGTGAGATATTTTCAAAGGGTTAATTGGTAAGGATATGGACTTGGACGACATGAACAAGGTCCTCACCGCATTATTGAGCCAGAATATAGAGAGCCAAATGACCGCTCAGGTCTAGGTTACAGACCTTCCATCGCAAGCTCTTCGCTAAGTCAAGCATTCCAAGAACTGGACATTGAGTGCGAAGAAGGAGAAGGAGAAAGTGACAAAGAGGATGAACCTAATGATGAAAATGATGATATAGATGGTGAATACCTAATCTACAATTTTTACCCTCATGTGTTTGGAACTTTCTTAGAACAAGCCTTACAGCAAGAACCAGAATACGAAGATCCAACAGAAATGGCCGACCTTAGGCCAGATTACACACAACTCATTCTGGGACCTCATACAAATGCTAATGGCTTCTGGATAAGCGATGATGATTATGAAGATGAGACATAAATGATATTTTTGAATCATGAGCATGAAATGCAAGCTAGGAGAATACTACAAGCAGAGGTGCATCATGAACAACATAATCAGGAGGCAGAAGAACCTCAAGAGGAGTTAATATATGCAGAATCTATTCGGAGAAATGACTGGTACCAAAAGAAGTTCCCAATAGACCGAACTCTCTTTTAGCTAAGCAAAGAGCATGAGAGTCCTGAACCAGAACCTCCTCCATCACATTGGCATCACATGCAGCATCGCCAATCACACACATTAGGTCAGTTGCAACCTAGAGAGGATGAGTCATCACCTCTCGAATCGTAGCCACCCCATCTCCATCAAGTCAACATGATTTCTATTGATTTTCTCACCCCACTCCACAATCCATATGATGAGGCAAAGCCGATCCATATCGACACTAGCCTCATTGCCATGGACAGGATCTCATCCCCGCCATCCATTGCTGAATTTATCCTATCCAAAGAGTTGTTGCATGCTTCAAACGCATATATTTCACAACAACCTTCATCTTCAAACAACTCAGTTTTTCAAACTAAAATAGAGGGGGAAGCCCCTGAGACATTTGAAAATGTGGCGGATGACATCCATCTCATCCCAACTCCACATCAACTAGAAGAAGGTTCTCACATGCTGATTGAAGAGTCTATAGACGTGAACCTTAGTCAAGACGCGGATAATCCCCAAATTGTAAAAATCGCAAAATATTTATCCGTAGAAGAGAAAGAATGCATTATCAACATGCTAATGAGAAAGAAAGAAGTATTCACATGGTCATATAAAGACATGCCTGGCTTAGATCCAGACCTGGTAGTCCACAACCTTACACTGGCACAAGATGCAAAGCCATTCAAGCAAAAGCTTAGGAAAGTCCATCCAACAGTCGCATTAATTGTGAAAGAAGAGCTACAAAAGTTATTGGATGTACACTTCATAGTACCAATTGATTACCCAGAATGGCTCTCAAATATGGTACCCGTTCACAAACCGAATGGAGGGATACGCGTATGCACTGATTTTTGAGACTTAAACAAAGCATGTCCCAAGGATGATTTTCCTTTGCCCAATATCGATCAACTAGTAGACTCATGTGCTGGTCATGAAATTCTTTCCTTAATGGATGGTTTCTCGGGATACAATCAAATTTGAATTAATCCCGAAGATCAACATAAGACAACATTTACAACACCATGGGGGACATTCTGTTATAGAGTGATGCCTTTTGGACTTAAGAATGCAGGAGCTACATATCAACGTGCTATGACGTACATATTTCATGACTATATGCATAAGATCATCGAGGATTATGTAGATGACTTGATTGCTAAATCAAAAACACGTCTTGAGCACATTGAAGTCCTAGAAAAAGCGTTCGATCGATTGCTAGAACATAAAGTAAGGTTAAATCCTAAGAAGTGTGTATTTGGTGTCACATCGGGAAAGCTTCTAGGATTCATTATCTCCAAGCGAGGCATTGAAGTAGACCCAGGTAAGGTAAAAGCTATACTAGAGATGCCACCTCCAAAGAACCTTGAAAGAGTTGCGTAGTTTACAAGGAAAGATCCAATCTATCCGACGATTCATCGCACAACTCTCAGATAAATGCAGGCCTTTCAACCGCTTGTTACAAAAGGGGGTGATATTTTCTTGGACAACTGAATGTCAAGAGGTATTTGATGACATAAAGAAATATCTGGCTTCACCACCAGTTCTTACGCCACCTCGAACAGAAGTCCCTTTTTACCTATACATTTCTGCAACAGATTTTGCACTAGGGACAATGCTTGCACAAAAGAATGAAAATCATAAAGAGCAAGCAATTTACTATATTAGTCGAACATTGGTAAGTTACGAGACAAGATATGCTTATGTCAAAAAGTTATGTTTAGCAGTGGTTTTTGCCACTAAGAAACTTAGACATTATATGCTAAGCAACACTACCTATGTCATAGCTAGAGAAAATCCTCTGAGATACATGATGACTCGCACTTACAACAACACCCGTACAGCTAAATGGATAATGCTCTTAACAGAATTCGACCTCGAATTCATAAGTCAAAAATCCATAAAAGGTCAAGTGATAGCTGATCAGTTAGCTGAAGCTCCACTACATAATGATAAACCAATAATAATTGAGCTTCCAGATGATTCAGTATTCTCTGTCACAGAACAAGAAGAGTTAGTTTCTCCTGAGGAAGAAGCAGACATGACAATGTTCTTTGATGGATCTAAGTGCGAGAAAGGACAAGGTGCGGGAGTCGTGTTTTATACACCTGAAGGAATACCAATTCCTTTATCATTCAAACTCGACTTCACATGCACTAACAATAATGCAGAGTATGAAGCCTTAATATTAGGCCTTCAATCAGCTATAGCAATGGGCATAAAAAGACTAAGCATTTTTGGTGATTCTCAACTAGTTGTTTACCAAGTAAAAGGAGAATACCAATGTAAAGAGCCAGTTTTAAAGCAATACCATGAAGTGGCAACGAAGTTGCTAGAAAAGTTTGACTGGTATGAAATTAGTAACTTACCCCATTCGACAAACAGATTTGTGGATGCAATGGCTTCTTTGGGATCTCTCATCCCTAAGAATGAGCATGGAGAAGTACAACCGCTAATCATAACAACAGTGTCCAAACCATCAATTCAAAGAGCAGAATCTACAGGTGAGAAGAATGTTTGTTTGATACATGTTGAACCTTACAATTCTTACCTTGATGAGATAAGAGACTTTCTCAAGTCTGGAACACTCCCAATAGAAATGACATGAACTGCAAAAAGAATGTTCAAACAAAAAGCAATTCGTTTTACTCTATTGGGGGACGTGTTATATAAACGTGGGTATGATGGAATATTATTACGATGTCTAGATCCGATTGAGGCAGAACGAGCTATAGCAGAAGCCCATGATGGTACTTGTGGTGGCCACTTTAGTGGAATGGCCATTGCAAAGAGAATATTGCGCATGGGATACTATTGGCCGACCATGGAAAATGACTGTTGTAAATATGTCAAAAAGTGCCAAAAGTGCCAACACCATGCAAATTTGACTCATGTACCATCACACGCTTTACAACCCATTCAAATTCTTTGGCCATTTTCACAATGGGGCCTCGATTTGATTGGTAAAATATCACCTGCTTCATCAGGACAACATAAATTCATCATAACTGCTACGGAATACTTCACAAAATGGGTGGAAGCAATTCCAATGACCACTACGACTGGACCTCGAATAGCGGAGTTTATACTTCAGCATATTATCTATCATTTTGGAATACCCTCAAAGATAATTTTTGATAATGGGAAGTCATTTAAGAATAAGGATGTTAGAGCCTTGTGCAACAAATTCAAAATCCAACACAGTTTCTCAACACCTTATTACCCACAAGCAAATGGGTAAGCTGAAGCAACCAACAAAACAATGGTATCCATTCTCAAGAAACTGGTCAAATAAAATCATCGAGATTGGCATACTCAACTTCCTTTGGCACTATGGGCTTACAGAACAAGCATCAGAACGCCAACAGGAGCAACACCATTTTCATTAGTTTACGGTGCTGAAGCTATATTACCTTTCGAGCTCGAGATACCCTCCTTGCGAATTGCATTACAAGAATTCATGGATGATGACACAGCTAGACAAGCACGTCTTGACCAACTGACACTTATTGATGAAAGACGCATCAATGCTCTAGAGCATTTGCGAGTATATCAAGACAGAATCAAACGTGCTTACAACACAAAAGTCCATCCTCACGAATTTCAAGTAGGGGACCTCGTGCTCAAAGAAAATCAACAAAATACCAATGCATTGCCACACTTGAGAGATAAATTTATGGCTAATTGGTTAGGCCCATATATTGTAAAGCAAAAATTGGGACCAGGAACGTATAGACTTGCCAATATGGAAGGAAAATTGGAGTCAGAGCCACTAAACATAATGCACCTAAAGGCATTTTATGCATAAATTGACTTACAATATATGTATATATATACATGGCTAAAAAAAAAAATAAATTGCACACATTTCAACATTGCATACATTTTAAAATTGTATATACAAATATCTTTACTTGCATTTCGCATATTGCATTTGCATATTACATAAAAATATTCAAACAAAAAAATTCAAATTTGCATTGAATAGGCATATCATAAGTATATAGTAGCATTACCATATATATATATATATATATATATATATATATATATATATATATAAACATGCACTTGCATCCATCCCATCCCATGTTCAATGATCTTTTGTAGTGGTGATGATATGGCAAAACAAAAACTAGTTCTAAGAATTGGGGGTACACAACTCAGGCATTCAAAAAATTACATTACACCCATAAATGTTTATCCTATGTTATACAATCCAACATTTTTGGTCACTCAACCAATACTAGCGTCTCTTCAAGGTTTGGTAGAAAGCTAGCTTGATTTTTAGGAGGTAGAGTATTGCATTGATTATGCCTTGTGTACATCAGATCCCAAACACAGTTAAACATTAATAAATCCAAGCTTTGCACAAAGAAATATGAAATCCATGAAGTGGTCTAGGTTACTTTGAGCGAAAAGGTCATCTTGCTCATCCCCTTATGTGAATGGTTCAAGAATGTTGAGAGTTGGCAAAAGGACAAGCATCTTCCCTACCCAATTCCCCAAAATAAACAATGGTTTTCACCACTATCAAAAATCCTGAATTCTCAAAAATTTGCCAACATCAAAAACTTGCAAAAGTCAAAGAACAAACCCTCAAAGTGCACACATCAAACAACAAAAGAAACAGTGAGCCCCATCACTCTAAATTCAAATCCCTTGCTCAAAAAAAAAGGGAAAACTCAAAAATAAAAAGTGATTTTTATCACTATATATGAGAGCAAGTATCCCAATAAATTGAAGAAAATAAGGGAGTCGAACTTGAATCCCTGGAACTCTCAACATTTGGAAAACCATCAGGTGATCCTCATTACAGGTTGGGTGGATAGCCTACTTGTCAAATGGTGGTAGCCTCCCGCATGATGATATGTCTATCACATTAGCTTTTACGTGTGTACAGACCAATATTTGCATGTGGATGAGCTAGCTCTTGTAACCTAGATTGCCTAGTGGTCTAGTCCTACTAAGTACAAAACCCAGGATCGTGACATCCATAGAGTGATCCTCATTCCAGGTTAGGTGGATAGCCTATCTGGCAATGGTGGTATCTTTATGTGTTTCACAAAAATGAACTCACTTGCACACATAGGGATATGATGTACCTTGGTCGTCTAGCAATATTCATACCTTGTCAAAAAGTCTCTAAAAGTCATATACAAACATTGAATAGGACAAATAGAGTGTTTGAGTCTTTGAAAATATATTCGAGATATTTAATCACCCACCCATATCATTTCATAATCTCATCTACATTCATAAAACCAACCATTCCAATATACATCCAGTATCATAGAAAAATACATAAATGTCACACAGTTGTTTACCCCCAATTGCAACAATAAACAAGAAATAACCAATCATAGTCTGAGCTTTAAAAAGATCACATTAACATCATGCATCCCATCATATAGTTAGCATAAACAAATAATTAAATTTATATTACATATTAGATTACATCATCAATATAGAACAACACATAAACATTTAGATGCATCACAAATAAAAATAACAAAACATTACAAAGAAGCATTCACAAATCATCATAACACATGATATAACCAATATAAACACCATGTATATATATAAATAAGGATGTCTCAAAGGTACAAAAATTTTCTAGGCCGTATACATTAGAGCACCAAGGCTCATAGCAAAATAATACACCACAAAATACAAAAAAAAAAATAAGGTACACTAGCTGGTACCAACAGGATCCCTCCAGGAACCCTGAGCAGATGAAGCAACATGGGAGCTAGACCATCGATGACTCCTGTGGCTCGTCTCGGTCCTCCGACTGGTAGTAGCAACTGAAGACAAAGGAGGAACAGGAAGCAAGATCTGTCACTCGTGCAAGATGTTCTCCAACATCTCGATATAAGTAGCCTGCTTACGTAGGGTCCTCAAATCTGTGCCCTCATGAGCAACTCTCTAAGATATCTCCACTCGAAGAGCAGCAACAGTAGCTGTGGTGTCCCCTCCACTAGAACCTGACTATAAGCGAGTAAGCTCACCCTCAAGTCGAGATACCTCACCTCCAAGCCTGGTAATATCTGCATCCCTAGTAGCGATAGCATCATCACTAGGCCCAACCCGTAATCCATCCACCTTGATCTGTAAGCGAGTCACCTCGCTCTGACATAAAGCTAGCTCACCCTTCAGGCGAGCAACCTCCAACTCCAAGCTATCATGCTCACCTTGGAGAATCCCCCAATCATCCTTTGTCCATCGAGGAGGGGCATCCCCCTCTCCATCCCCATCACCACCAACCTCCTCAGGATGTTGTGCATCCATAGCCATCTTCGCCCTCGAAGAGCTATCACATCGGTGCTTCACCGACCAAGGAACCCATCCTCCTACCTCCACCTCGTCCCCACTCCCCTCATCATCCACAACTGCACTCGACGTCCAAGGAGGCTGAGAGGTAAACCATACCTCATACTCAAGAGTGGTACCAATGTCATCAAGGTCAGGAAGATCAACATCAAAGTCATCAACTGGGTCATCAACTCTCTAAAATTTAGGAGCAACAGGTAATCCTAACTCGTCTCCTCATCGCCTGTAGGTCACAAGTGCATCAAGCACACCCTGGACCAACCCAAATTGACGCTGCACCCGAGAGAACTGAACATACTCCATCTCCCTAATATGGGCACCAACAACCCATCGACCTCACCTGATGTGGTGCAGCTCTACCGCATCCGTCACCCAATCCATGCCTCTCCAAGGCCTCCAACTCATAAAGTCTCTAGTAAGACAACTCAGAATATCTCTATACTCTGATGCCCCCACCACTGGACGACTAAGCTCCTCACTGAGTAGCCACCTGTAAGCACGAGGAGAAGTGGCATCATAGGCACAAGGAAGACCAACCGGTCATCCAACAATGATGTGCTCCCAACACCAAATTTGGAGCACCAAACTACAACCTAAGCCCTTTCGCCTCGCATCTTCACTTCGTACAACTCATTGTAGATCTGGCATAAGAGAGCGGGAGCCCAAGCCAACCATCGAGGGTCAGATATCAAACCAAGAATAATAGGTACCTGGTTCCATGGGATCCTCGATCCCATGGAATTGGGCAACAACATGTTGCTCAATAAATACATCAAAAATGCAGGAAGGGCTCCCAAACTGCCAATCGCATAAAGATCCAAATAGGCAATCCCTCCCCTACTGCAATCTACGTCCCACAGCTCACCAAATATAGGAAAAAGAGCCTCCTTCTTGTCGAGGCCAACACGGACAATAGGACCCTCAACAAGAATACAAAAAATATGGTAGATATCCTCCAAGGTGATAGTAAGCTCCCCCATAGGAAGCTGAAAAGTCCCCCTATCAGGATCCCAACGCTCAACAAGCACCGAAAGCAGATCCTCATCAGCTCAGACGGTTCCTAACCGCCCACAACCATCAAGACCGATGGTCTGCAAAAGAGTCCAGTCATCGACGAAAAGTGCCTTCCGCACTTTTCGGATAGCCCTCGACCACCTATGCCGAGCATCAAGAAGCTTAACCTGAAAAAAAAAACAAACAAAAGGGTGAAAACATGAGATGCATTAGAAAAAAAAACAAAGAAATTTTCACCTACCCCTAGGTGATCGAAAATAAACAGACAAAAAAAACATACAAAAAACAAAAAAAAAACAAAAAAATTTCACCTACCCCTAGGTGATCGAAAATAAACAGACAACAAAAAAAAAAACAAAAAAACAAAAAAATCAAAAAAAAATTCACCTACCCCTAGGTGATCGAAAATAAACAAAACAAAAACACAAAAAAAAATCACCTACCCCTAGGTGATCGAAAATAAACAAACAAAAAAACAAAAAAAAAAAAAAATCACCCCTAACGAAAATAAACAAACACAAAAACATACAAAAAAACAAAAAAACACCCCCTATCAAAATAAACAACAACAAAAACAACAAAAAAAATCACCTACCCTAGGTGATCGAAAATAAACAACAAAAAAAAAAAACAAAAAAAAAAAAAAAAATTTTCACCTACCCCTAGGTAATCGAAAATAAACAGACAACAAAAACATACAAAAAAAAAAAAAAATCACCTACCCCTAGGTGATTGAAAATAAATAGACAAAAACAAACAAAACAAAAACACAAATGAAAACAAAAATTCATTACCGGCCCCACTTAATTAAACAAAACAAACAAAAACAAAAACAAAAACAAACAAATAAATAAGAAGCAAAAGAAAACAAAATCTAAAGGGCAAGACCACCTACCTCGGCATAGCGGACGCCAGCTTTCGCTCCAGCTGAGCCACCAACACCAACATCAACACCGCCACCGCTACCCTCACCAACCTCCATCTCACTCATATCTCTAAATTTGCAAAATAACAAATGGCAGAATGGTAATGAAAGTGACAACAAGCCTTTAAATAACCTCTTTTAGCGACAAAAAACGTGCACACACATTTTTTGCGGTGCATGTAAAGGCAGACCCGCGGTTTGTGACGTAAAAACCGCAAACCAGTGGGTAGCGCCCTAAATCGCAACTCAGTGGTTCCTAAAAATATAAACCGTGACAACGCGGTTACAAAAAAAAAAATCTCTTTGAAAGCGCAAATGAAGGCCTTACAACTATAAATGACAATAGCCAAACAAAACGACCCAAGGTTAAAATTGACGCCCACTCCGTGAGGTTACAAAACATGGTAATGATAAATCAATTTGCACTAAGGAATTGCTAACAATCACTGGGACAGGCACCTAGGATGATTGGTTCCTTCAAATTACAAACATGCATGTCAATAAAATCAAACGATAATTTTGAATGAATAAAGTCCACCCAAAGCTTGGGGCAGCTCATTTGCATAAACAACAAACAATCATAAAATACCTTTCATCAATTGGTTCTTGGGCTTCACTACTTACCCATTTACCAATTGAGGGGGTAAAAAAAAAAAAATGAGTCCATTCATCAAATAAACTTAGATGTCATTAGTTTTTGCACCACATTGTGTTGTACACAGCGTAGTACAAAAAGGGGCAACTATAGACACCAAAATACGACACCTTCTAAAACACATTTACCACCCCACCATCAAATCCTGCATAATAAAAAGATATGCCTAAGTTCTAACTTAGGGATATAAAATCCTGCACATTATCCTATTTTTCTAATTTATTAAATCTGGAAAGTCAACTTAGGATACCCTGCCTACCCATTGGACATGTGTCCCGGACACTTCATCCAACACCCTTGCCACATATTACCCACTCATGTCCCCCTTGTCTTTGCACATGGGACAGATTCCCAACACCCATGCCACATCTCACTTTTGTCCCCTTTGTCCCTTCACATAAAATAAGATCCCTCATCCCACTCCACTTGTAGCCACATCACCTCAGTTAAGTGAGGCACACTGAATGACTCACTGTAACTGCCCCTTCCACCTGGCAGTTTAGATTTGCCACTTGGCAAGTCAGGCTTGCCACCTCCCACTTCCCTCTAAAACCCCAAGAAGGCTATAAAGGCACCATCATTCCACCAAGAAAAGGGAGCTGAATTTGCATACCGATAGGCTACCAAAATACATCTGGACCCAACGAGAAATTACGAGCGCGAGCCCAATTCTGTACCGTTGGTTCGAATCTCGAGGTAACCTATTCTTCAGCCAAAATCACTCATCCATGGTTTCACAGTCGAAAATGCATCCACGATTTCACAACCGTGGGTCCACGATTTCTAGCCCACAACCGCGTTTCCGCGGTTCCACAGTCCCGAGAGCAAAAATGGATTTCATCAAACAGAGATTAGTAATTTTAATATTGGTAAGGCTTTATTTATTAGTTGTTTTCTGCTATCGGCTTTCCATTTGCATCAGTGTAGGGTTCATGTGTAGCTTCGGATTTATTGCTTGAATATACAGGTGCTACTAACCCCTTTGTTGGTTTGAATGTGTGCAGGTGATAGATATCTTGGATAAGTTGTTGAAGCTGGAGTGGTCCCCTGTTGGATACCAAAGCCCACTCACCCTTTGAAGTTGTAATAGAGGAACGAAGAACACCACACCCTGCAGAAGAGTCGGAATATTTCCCCTCTTCTATCAAAACATTGTATCTCAGAGAGAGAAGGAAGCATTGTAACATTGCCCCTAACACATTTGGGGCAAAATCCAAAATTATTGTAACACTGTATCAAGTTTAATACAAAAAGGATCATTTTGGCAATCTTACCTCTTTCTTATATTCAATTTATTTGTGTTCAGTTAATTTGTTACACATTTCATCCGTACATGCATTCTCCCATCATTTTGTACATTCACTCCCATCTAGGTATTTTTACTGCAAAAACATCATACATTAGTCACAACAACTAGCATAATGTCACGTTCTATCTTATGTATAGGTTGCTTCATCATAGAAGTCTTTTCTAATAGTCAAGCACTTTAGTTGTTTTTATCAAAGCTTTATCCAATGTTATTGACTTCTAATGCAACTTTAGACTTTCCCTACATGACTAGAGTCCTTTCACGGATCAAAACACATGTGCACACTTAACAAATTTTGAGTCTAGGGAATATGATACCTCATGTATACTAACCATTGAGCAAAATATTTCTTGTTTATCCTATTATACACATGGTTTACAAGGCTGAGAATTGATAAAAGGACAATCTATTCAAAATCAAATAGAAAAGGGAGAAAACAAAAGCAAATGCCTAAAAAAAAGCACTACTCAAGAAAATCAAAACAAAAAACAAAAGAGCATCATACAAAAGTTTGAATCCCTAAAATTCTCAATTTTCAACAACCATGGGATAATCTCCATTACAGAAATGGGCTATAAATGGCAACCTAGCAGTGGAGTAGCCTTACACGTGGTAACATGTCTATCACATTAGTGACCTTTTGTACAGGCCACTGCATGCTTGTGGATAAAATAGCTTATGTGGCCCAGTTTACAAATTGGCATGTCCAACCTCACTCAAAATCAGTAAATAAATTGAATCACTCTATACACACAGATCCATGATAGACTCAACCTCAGTCAGGATGGTTTAGGGTACAATAGAATGTTAGTTGATTCATGGAAATATTTGATGACAAAAAATCACATGTTTGAATTTCTAGAAATCAATTCTAAACTCAAAAACACCTTACCAAAGAAACAAATGATGCAGGAGCATCCAGTGGTGTAAGGGCAATCTTGCATCACCAAAAATTTGCATTTTCTCTTTCGGTTGTAGGTTTCTTTAGTTTTTTTGGAGTCCATGATGACACTTGAGAGGTGTAAGTCAATCAGAAGTCCAAAAAGGTGAAAAATGGTCACCTACTATTTTTAGTAAGTCAGCCTAAATGGGCACGTATGGACTTGAAAATTTACCCCAAGGAGCGGAATTGAAAAATGTATCCGATGGTGAAAGAATCACCCCAATATCCTGAATGGTTTGAGAGATATTAAAGTTTTCATCCCAAGAAATCTCACCAATAAAGTTTAAAAGTAAAATTTGAAGACCTTAGAGGCCCTGAAAAAGGATGAAAATTTGATGAAATGATCTTTAGATCATTTCGCCATTGTAGATCTCTTCGCAAGCTTTCCAACGATATATTATAATAGCCAATCGGACAACCGAGTCAAAAGTTATGACCCCAGAATGCCACCAAAATTCAAATTTCAAATGAATATCTTCCTGGGCGAGAAAATGAAAATTCAAATTTCAATTGAATATCTTCCTAGGCAAAAAAAATGGTAGTTACGTTTTCTAGAATATTCTATGGAAGTTATTAAAGGGGGAACAGAGATTTACCGAAGGTAGTCCAGTATTACGGATCATGGCTCCAACTTGTAGATTTCTAGTAGATTTTATTTGTAATAAAATCGGCCTTGTGGTCGTAACATTGTAATTTTTGATTCTGTATTTCCATTTCATTGAAGTAATATTAGATGTTGGGTTTCTTTTGAAATTTTCTGTGATATTGAGTATTGTGTGAGTGTTGGGTGGAGTAGCCCTTCACCAAGTGGTATTAGAGTGGTAGTTCCTGAGTGTGTAAACAGATCACCGAACGTGAGGTAGTTTGCACCAGGACTTGTGGGTTGTGAGAAAAGTGATCAAAATACCTCCATGAAGAAACCGTGGTGGTGGGAGAAATATTGTGGTACCAGAAGAGGATTTTAGAGCCCTACAGAGACAAGTTCAAGCACTGCAAGAGGAGCTGTGTAGAGGGTTTGAGCCAAGAAGAGAAGATGAAAGTGAAGACGAAGCTAAAGAAGAAGCCTAGTTTGAAGAAGAACAGGATGCAGTAGATCCTGAGCAAGTCAGATTATTTAAGGCCATCTCCAAGATTGGAAAAAGGTTGAAGATTGATGTTTCTACATTTTCTGGGAATCTTAACCCAAAAGAGTTGATTGATTGGATCAATGATATGGAGGAGTACTTTGAGTATGAGGAGGTGGAAGATCTTGAGAGGGTCAAATTTGCAAAGACCAAGTTGAAGGGTCACGCTAATATCTGGTGGAAGGAAGTACAACTAGATAGAAATAGAAGAGGAAAAGAAAGAATAACAATATGGGATCGGATGGTGGAAAAGTTAAAGAGAGTTCATTCCAGTTGATTACGAGTTAGATTTATAGAAGAAAATGCAAGGTTTGAGGTAGGCAGGTAAGTTTGTCAAAGAGTATACAGAAGAGTTCTACAAGGTCATGATCAGAACAGGTCATTCTGAGGCCAACAAGGAGAAGGTAGCCCATTATATAAATGGATTGAATCCAAGTATTCAAGAGGAGCTAAGTTTGGTCAGAATGACTACCATAGAAGATGCTTATCAGTTTGCCCTGAAGGTAGAAGAGAAGCTGAATAGAAGATTTGAAAGCAAGCAGAGAGAAAGAGGTCATGGTGGAAGGACTGGCGGAAGACCATATGGAGGATGAAATGAAGACCAAAAGAAGAATGGAGAAGTTAGCAGCAATTAGAACCAGAAAGGGGATAATGCCTACCGCCCTCGTGAGAAAAATAATGGTGACCAAAGAGGAAGAGGAAGGTTTGGACGAGGACCTAGAAGAGGAGGATTTCGTGGAACCTATTTCCAATGTGGAGAAGAAGGACATCGAGCATACGAGTGTCCACAACATCAAGGAAGGACAAATAAGAGACCTGAAGGTAATGCACGAGTTGCTTATGTAGATGAAGGTGTTGAATCTGAGCATTCTAAAGAGGTAGAAAGAGGAGAAGTTCTTGTCACAAGGAGAGCCTTGCTAAATGAGGAGAAAGATCCAGTTCAGAGGAAGAGTTTATTTCGCACAAGGTGCAAATGTGAAGGTAAAGTTTGTAATGTTATCATTGATAATGGTAGCACTGATAATCTAGTTTCAGAGGGGATGGTTAACAAATTATAGTTGGAGAGAAGGAGACATTCGCATCCATATCGGATTGCATGGTTGCAGAAGGACCATAGAGCTTTGGTCAATGAGCAATGTTTAGTGAAGTTCAATATTGGGAATTACCATGATGAGGTACTGTGTGACATCATGCCTATGGATGCTTATCATATGCTATTGGGGAGGCCATGGCAATTTGATCAGCGTGCAGTACATGATGGACATGCCAACACTTATTCCTTGACAAAGGATGGAGTTCACCACAAGTTGAAGCCCTTGAAGGAGGTGGAAGAAAAGGTATGTAGTAGTGCAAGAATTTATTTAGTTGATGGTAGAAAATTTTTGGATGGTATGAAGCACGAGCATATGTGCTATGCATTGATTCCTAGAGTTAATAAAGAAAAATGTGAAGATATACTAGTAGAAGTCTCAGATCTGTTGGGAGAATTCCAAGATATTGTATCAAGATCTACGGAGTTATACTTTTGTGTTGAAGCATAGGAGTGGAAGGTCAAACAGAGTTGCAGATGCCTTAAGTAGAAGGTAAAATTTGTTGATAGAGATGAAGGTGGAGGTTGTTGGGTTTGATGAACTCAAGAGTTTGTACCCTAAAGATCCAAATTTTGTAGAAGCTTGGAGAGCTTGCTTGAAACCTATTACTTTGGATAGAATGAAATGGTTGGATTTCTTAATCCAAGATGGGATGTTGTTTAGAGGAAACTAGTTGTGCATTCCAAGGAGTTCTATGAGAGAGAACCTGATCAAGGAGAAGCATAGTGGAGGGTTGGTTGGACACTTTGGTCGAGATAAGACCATTGCCCTTGTTAGTGAGAACTATTATTGGCCATAGTTACAACAAGATGTGAAGAAGTTTGTACAAATTTGCAGAGTATGCCAGATGGCCAAAGGTGTAAGATAGAACACCGGGCTATATCAGCCATTACCTGTACTAGAGAAACCATGGGAAGATATTAGCATGGATTTTATTCTTGGCTTACCAAGGACACAGAGAGGACATGACTCAATATTTGTGGTGGTTGACAGGTTTTCTAAGATGGCACATTTCATTCCCTACCAGAAAACTAATGATGTAGTTCACATTGTAGAGTTGTTTTTCAGAGAGGTGGTATGACTACATGGTCTACCAAAGAGTATAGTTTCAGATAGAGATACCAAATTTGTTGGTTATTTTTGGAGGACCTTATGGAAGAAGTTGAAGATAGATTTGAAGTTTAGTTCTGCACACCATTCGCAAACTGATGGACAAACAGAGGTGGTGAATAGGAGTTTGGGCAACCTGTTGAGATGCTTAGTAGGAGATAAGCCCAAGGGATGGGATTTGATTTTACCACAAGCAAAATTTTCTTACAATAATTATGTCAACAAGAGTACTAGTAAATCCCCATTCCAGATTGTATATGGGAGCAGCCCAAGGAATGCTTCTGAGTTGAGGAAGATGGACAAAGGAGAAAGGAATAGTGCCGATGTCGAGGACTTTGCAGAGCACCTGAAGAACTTGCATGAAGAGGTAAGGAAGCATATTAATAAGATGAATACTCAGTACAAGGTAAAGGTAGACCAAAAGCGGAGGTTTAAGGAATTCCAGGTTGGAGATGAAGTTATGGTTCACCTGAGAAAAGAAATATTTCCTGTTAGAACATATAACAAGTTGAAAATGAAGAAGTTTGGACCATGCAGGATCATAAAGAAACATGATTCAGAAAATGCATATGAGGTGGAATTACCAAGTGGAATTAACATATCACCTATGTTCAACATTTTTGACTTGACAGAGTATCATGAAGGAGACAATGAGGATGGACCAATAGGAGAACGGTGGAATATTCCAGCATCTACTCCAGAGAAAGAAGAGATAGAAGAAATCTTGGATAGCCGTATGGGCAGAAGTACAAGAAATAGGCAGTATGAAGAATATCTGGTTAAGTGGAAAGGAAGGCCTGTTGAAGATTCATCATGGTTGTCTAAGGTAGAGGTTGACCATCTTGGTTTTCCTCCAACACTAGAGAAGTGAAGGTCACTTCTCAATTTACCCTGGGTGTCTAATGTAAGAGCATCCAATGGTGTAAGGGCAATCTTGCATCACCAAAAATTTATATTTTCTCTTTCGGTTGTAGGTTTCTTTAGTTGTTTTGGAGTCCATGATGACACTTGAGAGGTGTAAGTCAGTTAGAAGTCCAAAAAGGTGAAAAATGATCACCTACTATTTTTAGTAAGTCAACCTAAATGGGTATGTATGGACTTGAAAATTTACCCCAAGGAGCAAAATTGAAAAATGTATCCGGTGGTGAAAGAATCACCCCAATATCCTGAACGGTTTGAGAGATATTAAAGTTTTCATCCCGAGAAATCTCACCAATAAAGTTTAAAAGTAAAATTTGAAGACCTTAGAGGCCCCAAAAAAAGGATGAAATTTTGATATGATTTCATTGTTGTAGATCTCTTCGCAAGCTTTCCAACGATATATTATAATAGCCAATCGGACAACCGAGTCAAAAGTTATGACTCCGGGAAGCTGTGCCACCAAAATTCAAATTTCAAATGAATATCTTCCTGGGTGGGAAAATGAAAATTCAAATTTCAATTGAATATCTTCCTGGGCGGGAAAAATGAAAATTCAAATTTCAAATGAATATCTTCCTGGGCGGGAAAATGAACGGCGAAAAAAGGGGAGTTACATTTTCCAGAATATTCTATGGAAGTTATTAAAGGGGGAACAAAGATTTACCGAAGGTAGTCCAGTATTACAGATCGTGGCTCCAACTTGTAGATTTCCAGTAGATTTTCTTTGTAATAAAATCGGCCTTGTGGTCGTAACATTGTAATTTCTGATTCTGTATTTCCATTTCATTGAAGTAATATTAGATGTTGGGTTTCTTTTGAAATTTGTTGTGATATTGAGTATTGTGTGAGTGTTGGGTGGAGTAGCCCTTCACCACAAACATGCACATGGTTTAGTTGTCACCAATCACAAAGTGTCAATACATTAGACATTGTATATCAATCCATTAGTCAACCATTATCTTAAACATTTGCATACATTTCATACTTAGCTAGGCATTATCACAACCTCAATCAATTTTATCATTATTAGGTCATACACAACACACAGTTGTTGCTTTTTCATTGAGTATTGTTACCATAAAGTTGTGGTCTTAATAAAACACATATATCCACAAAATCTTGATTACAAACAACATTAAACATCTCAAAATTCATAACACATTTCATACCATTCATCCAAATGCATAAATAGCATATCATCATCAAATCAAATATACCCCATAATTACCATCATCAAAAGTACACACCATAACCAATCATCATGTGTATATCATCCTCATCTCATCAAACCAATACTACAAAAAACCATGGCACACCCGCCACACCAAAAATAATTGCTACAATGCATACATCATACATCACTGCTACTCCATGGGAATCTCTACATTCCCCTTCTATCCACCATATTTGTGGATATTTTAAATGGAACCACTTTGCATCAACCATCATCAATTCACCATCACACATTGGCTCTCTAAGCAACCAAGCAAAATTTTCCACTTCAAAAAATCAACAGTGAGCATTCATCGCTTCAAAAAGTAGGGTCATATTTTACTTGAATTTTTCCCTATCCATTCTTCTCCAATTTTTCCAAAACTTTCACCAATGGATCATACTCGAAAATATATTTCCAACGGTATAATTTTTGTCTAATTTTGACATCTTTTGGTCCCCCAAGTTGCAAAAAACCACAAAGGGGTTGAAAAACTAAAAACGCATCTCGAGGTCCGTTTTACTCAAAACGGACCCTGAGGTGCGTTTTCAAAAAACATTGCACTTTCGAGTACCCATTTGGCTTAAAATTTTTAAAATGCAAAGTAAATTCAAATTCGCCCATTCATTTATACCAAATTTTCACTTTTTTTTTATTTTCTCCCAATTATCACCACTGTTCCAATTTCCATCAAATCCCTATCAATTACCATTCAATCATAATTTCATCTAATTTATAATATTTATCTCATACATAATTACCACCATATTTACATTAATTTATCTCACACATCATTATTTACACAAAACAAGGGATATTTTATTAAAATATTAATGTGGTTACAAAAACCCTAGGTTTTACCATCTTAGGGTATATCATTTATTATTCCATCTCCATTTTGCATATATATCTCATTGCTCCTTGGTCATACATTACATATACATATTCTTCATCGAGTGTCGATCCTTGTTCGCCACTCCCTTTTTCACAAAATGGTGCCTCTTATACACGTCATGCCACCATCATATCGATTACTCCTCTGTGATGGCATCCAACACTTCGTGCACTATTATATCCACACCCCCACCACACAAGTGGTCACCACGATGGCATCTCCATCATAGACGCTCCAAATCCCCATGCCCACCAACGTCACCATTAAAATCACCCTCCTTGTTTTCATAATGAATCGTCCTTTCTCATTGACTTCACCCCACTTTTTACCCTTTATAACATATTCGTTACTCACACGTATGTTCTTTTCTCTGTTAACTCACCACCACCTCATTTTATCAAGTGATTCATCATCGATATCACTTTCTCCATCGTTAACTCATCACTTGAGGAGGTAGATATCACACTAAAGTTATCTTTCGCATAATCAATATTCAAATACTCAATTTTGTAATCATGTGTATCAAAGAATCTTTGCGAGAGACTATTATAAGCCCTCACTTGTTAGGGCAAACAAAAATTAAAACTCAATCCATTAAAATTTTGTAAACTTGATGCCAATGTTTCTAAGGTTACTCCTAGAATCGCTTCATCGAGATGGCAACACACCTACTTATAATCGATCAAAGCATCATGAGGACACCTGCATCTAGCTCGTCAACTTACTTAATCAATCAAGGTTAACAAAGTCATCAAAAGCAAAGTTTTAAAGTTTCTCATCCCTTCCACAATTGGGGCACCTTACATTGATCATGACCCAAGACCATCTTGTGTCTCTCCCCTCGAACAATCATTGCATTAGTCTTAGTCATCCACTATCACCCTTAAAATCATACTTGTTGCTTTCATCATGAATCATCCTTTCTCATTGACTTCACCCCACTTTTTACCCTTTATAACATATTCGTTACTCACACGTATGTTCTTTTCTCTGTTAACTCACCACCACCTCATTTTATCAAGTGATTCATCATCGATATCACTTTCTCCATCATTAACTCATCACTTGAGGAGGTAGATATCACACTAAAGTTATCTTCTGCATAATCAATATTCAAATACTCAATTTTGTAATCATGTGTATCAGAGAATCTTTGCGAGAGACTATTATAAGCCCTCACTTGCTAGGGCAAACAAAAATTAAAACTCAATCCATTAAAATTTTGTAAACTTGATGCCAATTTTTCTAAGGTTACTCCCAGAATCGCTTCATTGAGATGGCAACACACCCACTTATAATCGATCAAAGCATCACGAGGACACCTGCATCTGGCTCGTCAACTTACTTAATCAATCAAGGTTAACAAAGTCATCAAAAGCAAAGTTTTAAAGTTTCTCATCCCTTCCACAATTGGGGCACCTTACATTGATCATGACCCAAGACCACCTTGTGTCTTTCCCCTCGAACAATCATTGCATTAGTCATAGTCATCCACTATCACCCTTGTTGCTTTCATCATGAATCGTCCTTTCTCATTGACTTCACCCCACTTTTTACCCTTTATAACATATTCGTTACTCACACGTATGTTCTTTTCTCTGTTAACTCACCACCACCTCATTTTATCAAGTGATTCATCATCGATATCACTTTCTCCACCGTTAACTCATCACTTGAGGAGGTAGATATCACACTAAAGTTATCTTTCGCATAATCAATATTCAAATACTCAATTTTGTAATCATGTGTATCAGAGAATCTTTGCGAGAGACTATTTTAAGCCCTCACTTTCTAGGGCAAACAAAAATTAAAACTCAATCCATTAAAATTTTGTAAACTTGATGCCAATGTTTCTAAGGTTACTCCCAGAATCACTTCATCGAGATGGCAACACACCCACTTATAATCGATCAAAGCATCACGAGGACACCTGCATCTGGCTCGTCAACTTACTTAATCAATCAAGGTTAACAAAGTCATCAAAAGCAAAGTTTTAAAGTTTCTCATCCCTTCCACAATTGGGGCACCTTACATTGATCATGACCCAAGACCGCCTTGTGTCTCTCCCCTCGACCAATCATTGCATTAGTCATAGTCATCGACTATCAATCCATCATCCTCTTCAAAATCAAACCACCACTTTGGTGTCATACGTTTTTACACTGCACTGTGTCTTCACACACCGCAGTACAAAAAGGGCCAAAATGTAGACACCTAATAATGTCTCATTTAACGTCTTCTAAAGTAAATGCAAAATCAATTAAAAAGAACAGAAAGAATGAAATCAATTTCAAAAAGGCAAAGTCAATTTCAAAAGGGTAAGATTAGTTCCAAAATGGGTAAGAACTTTCCAAAAACCCTAAAATCAAGGTAAAAACAATTAAAAAACATTAGGGAACAAAGAAATGAGAAAATTATCCTCCCCCTTTAATGTATACACCCCTTCCATTCCTTCCACACACTTTTTTATGCATCCACCTTTGAACCTTTTCAAAATCCACCTACTTTCATTAAATGACAATAAATGAAAAGTGTTGAAAAATAGTCTTTCACTTCTTCCAACGCATGACATGGGCATGAAGCCCCCATACTCAATAAATGTAATTGGTACACCCCTACACCCCTACATGCTCATTTATTAATCCCCTCCTCTCTCCTCCACCTCATCACCCATTTTGGCTTATTTAAAATCTATAAGTAAATGAGGCTTCCTACGAATTCAGAGAGGAGAAATTATGTAAAGTTACTCTGCTAAGATTATGTCCAAGGTATCTTGAATTCATTTTCATACGTGAGCTCTCCCTCCCACTCCTTTATTGTAGGTTTTTAGTATTTTGCAAAGCTAAACATGTACCTATGAAGGTCTACATCACACAGAACTCCACAGACGACATCCATGAATCATCCATCGCTCTCTACAAGTTTCAAAACTCAAAACAGACCTTGAGGTCCGTTTTAACACAAAACGCACCTCGAGGTGTGTTTTCACAAGTCAGGATGGAAAACAGGAAAGAAAGGTAATATATCGCTCCCCTATCATTTTCTAGTGATTTTACAACTTTTGTCATGTATTTATATTCATATTTTGTCAACATGTCATTTATCATAGGAGGTCTGATTGAGACAGACCCCCAAATGATCTAACTCATTTTGTAGGGTTACATAGGTGTAGCTCGAGGTGGCAAGCATAGTAAGCCCACATAAATTCTGAGGAATCAAAGAAGAACCATCTGATGTGCTACTAAGAAGACAAAAGACAAGTATCATCTCTCAAGAAATCCTTATTTCATAGCCCATGGGGAATATTGTAAAATAAGTTGCATGACATACTTTGTAACTCTTACTTTACATAAAATCAATGAAAGCGACAGTTTTTTTTTTATTTCAAGAAGAAAGTACTTTTGAGGTTATTCCTTACACGTTAGATTCTTCAGATCAAGACAAACCTATAAATGATAAGTCTCATCATGAACAATATGAAAAAATCAAAGAGACTAATGAGGATAAAAGTGTTGGTGGAAGCTCAAAGGAATATTAATATGGGAAAGCAAAAGTAAATATTGAAAGTGATAATAAGAAGGGCTAAGTGTACAAATAAAAATAAAAAGTGATGATGAAAATAATATCATGGAACATTGGGTGTATGAATAAGACCCCCCAAAAATTGGAGAACGTTACATTATTTGATACCTTACCTTGCAAATACTTTGTAAAGTATCTTGTAAATATTTTATGCTTTGTAATTATTAAGAGGTGAATAAAATATTTCTCACATGAGAAATATAAATAGATATATCTTCCATGAGATTGAGAGAAGGTGAAGAGATACTTGAAGTAGAAAATTCAAGAGTCTCGTGGATATGAAAAAACTCCACAATAGAATTGTGTGTGTGTATAGATAAGTACATAAAATATGATATACGAAGGAGCATTACAATAATTTATTTTTGCAGTTTGACATATATGAATATAATGTGAGTTATGACATGAATATATTATTCAAATCATTATGTGAGATTGAATTTTTACATGAGAATTTATCATTTAATTTGGGTCGAAAGCTATTAGTCAAGGGGAAGGATCCATAAGCCATTGAAATCCTATGAGGATATTGTGAAGAGAAGCCCAAGAATGTTACACAAATTTTATGCCTGCGTGGAATTGGAAAAATCCAAAAAGTAATACCTCATACATAATGTCCAATTGGTGCAACCTAAAGCATGATCATGTTTGAAGGAGAAATGCAATGATTTTCAACATTTGAAGGAGAAACACAAGGTGGTTTATTCTAGAAACAACTAAAATATAGAAAGTTATTTTGATGCTAATGCTATTTATTGGAAGGTTGGAAAAATTAAGTCGACAAATTTGTTTGATTTAAAAAGGTAATTTCTTTCTTTAAAGAGGCTTAAGATTTAATTTACTTACAAACTTTAAACCACCTGGTAAACTTTAAAGGTGAGATAAATTAATTTGGGAAGAAAAATATCTCTCAAAGTGTTAGAGAGAGACTGTGTTGCTTGCATTTCCTTGTTGTTTTCATAGCCAACTAGACATAGAATTAAATAAACAAAGGCAAGAGTTCAAGAAAAACTTGGCACACAAAAATAGTATCAGAATTATGAAGAGCCTAAGCATGACACCTCAACATTGCAAAAACAAAAAAAAAGAAAGAGCACAATGTGTCCAAAATAAAGAAATCTTGTTGGCATAGGATCATTGACTGCCAAAAGAGAGAGTATAAGAGAAATCCACCTACATAGATTAGGAATTTTTTAAAATTATTGCCATTTCAAAATGAGGGGCCACCTAGAAAGTTCATAAAAAAACATAGTCCATTTCCATCCCACCCCAACATCTACTTTGTTAATTACTTCATTTCATTCCATAAGTCATTCACCTCTTTCCATACCATTCAATGCCATCCACCCATCACACCTTTCATCCCTAGAATAATCCTTATCATATCAATTTCACTCATATTTTCATAACCCTTTCAACTCCATGCCCAATGAGTTAAGGATTTCTAGGTTCTTAATTTTCGCAAGCAAATATCCTTGGGAGGCACCAAGAAATTAGGTCAAAATAAACTCATTTACAAGTTTTATTTTTTCCAAATATTCCATACTGAATCATAAAAATCAGATTCAAAATGATCATACATTCTCTCAAAAAAGTTGGCTAAGTCCCTAAAGGAATCTTGAGATTGCACAAAGTCAGAATGGAAAACTAGACTATTTTCGACGATGATGTTAGAACAACACCTCAAAAGTCAAAAAATGCACAAAGAAGAATCAAGAAAAAATAAATTTGGACTTCCCTAAAACAAGAAATTGCATCTCCAAAATTGGTCAAGGAATAGTTTGTTTGCACGAAGACATAATGGAACTATTATGGACTATTTTTGGTAATGACGTCAACACTCTCACAATAAAGTTTAAAACTATGCAAAAGAGATCCTAATTGAACAAAATTGATTTATTGATGTTGAAGTACCAACCAAGCCAAAGAGTGCACAAAGTCAAAAAACCAAAATATCAATTATAAAGAACAAAGTCGGGATTTTTCCCATAGGTGATGTCATCAAAGCACCTCTAAGGCCAAGATTTGTTCCAAAGAAATTTTCAAGTAGACCATAAGTTCGGCTTCGATACATGACACTTTGTAATATCCATTTCAAAGTTACAACTGCCTCAGTGCCTTTGAACTATTTAAACTAACGTCATTAAGGCATGAAAATGACATCTCTAATAGTTTAGTTGCAATGGTTCAACCATTTGTAAAATATAGTTGGAGATGTATGGAGTAATTTCCTAATAAATTCAAATTCAAGCACAAGATAAAATCAGAGCAAGCTACATCAGCAACAAACTACCATGACATGAAAATGACAAGCTCCCTAGAGCATTATTTGCCAGTTTATTTTGCATAACAGACCTATAACTCTATTGTCAATCTTATGCTGCAATATTCAAATAGCAAATTATAAATAGGGAGATAGACCTCAAAATAAAGGTTGGATCTATATAGCATTTGTATGGTTGTATACTATATAATTTATGTTGCCAATTAATGAAAAGTGATGGTTGTTTGACCTCCATTGCTAGTGTTATTGCAAGTTTTTATGAATGAGTTTATGTTTTAATTCATTTTTGTTACACTTTATGATTAGTTTATTCTATTAAAGCAAATTCTATTATTTGAATCATTGTTGGATTACTTTTCATTAAAGTATTTGGAATGATTGAAGCATATGTTTATAATTGAATTAACTATGTTATGCACTTGACAACGGTCTTTATGTTAAGTATCATTGTAGGTTCTTGCAGTGTGTTCCCAATGCTATTATACTATATTCTATCCATTATTTATTAATTTTCCTAAACCTTACTCTCTCCTAACCCTCTCTTTTCTCACCCTCAACTTAAACCCCTATTTTAATTTTACAAGTATTTCAAGGATCCAACCTTCTTAGAAGGTTGAACTAAGAGAAATCTCATTCATCCAAAATATTGGCTAAATTCTAGGGCACATTTCATAGACTAGGAATATTATATGCCAACTGGATGTAGATAAAGAATGTAATGAGAAGATATTACATTCAATATATGAAAACAAGTTTGATAATAAAAAGCCATCAAATTCAAAAATTTAGTATTGTGATCAGTTACTGATTCAATGTCCAAAATTTACATCAAAAAACAAGATTAAGACCAAGACCAAGAAGACACATAAAGCAAAGAACCAAAAGAAGAACAAAGCAAAGAGTCAAAGAAAGAAAGCTAAAGACAAATATTGAAGACTAAAATTCTTCAAACCAAATAATGTAATACATGGGGGTGTTGGAGATATTACATTATTTGAAAAATGTTAAAGTACCCCCATGGTACATTTGTAAATATTAGATTAAGGAGTGTGATTTTTGTCAATGCGTAAGAAGAGTCCAAGTGTCATGTAATAAAGTATGCATGTGTGCAAAATGAAAGTGTGCAAAGTGTCATGTAAATAAGTCAACAATCATATAGTTAGGTGCCAAATATACAAGTGAAGAGTCACATGATATGTGTTAAGATGTAAAGAGAAGAGACATGAGAGTTTTGTCATATGTGAGTATTAGGAAATGATACTTCTCTCAAATTTTTGAGGAGAGCATAGCAACACTCAAGTATTGAAGAGTCATCTTCTAAGGTTATATAATGGAGATAAAGCTCCATGTATTGTATCAACGTTGATTGAGATCAATTGTATATTTGATTTATGAATAATGTATTATGGAGACTTCTATGAATACTTGGTTACTGCTCTATGCCACTATGAGCTCTTTTCCAGGTGACAATGGATGGGGATATAGACAAAAGACTTAACCACTTGGTTCCAACTAGGATGCTCCTCCACATAAAGAAGACAAAATCTCTTTGGAGTGGAAACCTCATGGAATGATAATGATCCCCACATTTCTTTCTCTTGTTACTTTTGTGATATATTTCCTCTTAATGGTATTAGATGGACTACTCTTCCTTTACAACCCTTGTAATTTACCATAAAACTAGTCATTTTTGTTTTATAAGTTTATGTCTTCTTTTGTTGTAGATGAGGTATGCTCCCATACCACCCATTTTTTTTATCTTTTAATAGTAGAGCATTGCATTGGATATATTCATTGATTAATAAAGCATGCTAATTTTACATTGTGTAATTTGTGATTGTGAAAATTTCCACTAATAATACTTGACTTTGAACCTGAACAAACTCTACAATTTTTAAAAACTAGTATATAAAATTTTGGGTAATTGTAGAGGGAAATGGTCAAAGTGGGATATAGAATCAGTACAGTCGATTAGTAAGGCAACATCATCCAAGAAGTTCACAATACATTTTATAAGGACCTTGTACCTATTGGTATAAATACAATGCAGATGGACCGTGGTAAGGAAATTGATACCCTCAATGTTGGTGTGCATTCAAATTGGTAAAATAAGGGAAAAATGGAGTTGTCTTTGAGGTTTGGTGGACCTTGGAGGATTCTATAGCAATGCTATAGTATAGATAGATTCCATATGCTCGTGCTAATGCAGAGTAATATAATCCTTTGAAATTTGATCAAGATTCTAGTTGGGAGTTACAAAACGTAAACCCAGGGCTCTTTATAAAATCTAGTTTTTAATTTGGACCTCAATCCTTTTGTTTCTAATTTGGTCTTTTTCTTAAGTGGATTCCAACTTATTTCTCGAGGGACACGAATTTTGAAAATTGCTAAATAGTGTCTCTTGAGTCCAAACCTTATCTTATACTTCCTCTTTGTCATGAGGAGCCCTTTAAGTCAGCTCATCAGTCTAGTCTCCTTAAAGGTCCCCTCTTTAAGTGTTGATATTCTTCCTCCATTAGTTCATCCTATATAAATAACTGATAGTTCAACCTTTCCACTCATGGAATGATAGAGCGACTTTTCCATCATATCCCTCAATCCAAAATCAAACCTAAAAAATTGATCAATTTTTGATAGGTCTACTAACAATTTTTGCGCAAAATGTCCTTGCTACATATGCCTCAACTAATACCAAGATTTTTTTCTCTAGATATTATTAATTTTTGGTACAGTTAATAGTACTGGTACTTTAGTCCCCCCAAGATATGCTATGATATAGGGTTTGTAGTCGGGTTTTCAAGAGGTTTTACCACTTGCCATTTTAACTTTGCTTAAAACTTCGAGGTGTGTAAGATTGCATGTGTGCGCGCACACACATATATATACTATGTTAGTTGTGGTTATGTGTATGCCCAAATAGTTGTGTATGGGTGATTGTCTCTCCTCAGTTTCAAATAATACACACATATATATAATATGTTAGTTGTGGTTATGTGTATGCCCAAATAGTTGTGTATGGGTGATTGTCTCTCCTCAGTTTCAAATAATATTATTTGCATATCTTTACATATAAGTTGCATCAATCAAATATATTCAACAATTATATGTCGTTGAATTTATGAATAGTATACAATTCTTTTATGAATTTATTGGAAAGCATAAGCTCAAATTTATTACCAAATGTGGCAAGCATATATATATATATATACGAATAATCATATGTTGCTTTACTTATGCCAAGCAAACTGCCATTTAAACCATTTATTCTTTATTAACTGCCATTTAAACCATTTATTCTTAACCATTTATTCTTTATTAACTGCCATTTAAACCATTTATTCTTTATTAAGATTTTACTATGAATGTCATGCATTATACTTAAATAACTAAGTTCTTGCGCTCTCTTTCATTAACAAAATGATTTTGGCATTTGCGTTCTTCTAATTACACTTCAGCTTAAAAAATAAAATACTCAAAATCGATTTGTACACATTCACATTAAGATCTGATTCAGTCATTTTTTCAAAACCTGAAGAAATAAGAACACATTCACACTAGACCTGATTCATAGTCATTACTTCCAAATCAAGAGGGATAAGAAGTGCCACTTTGTCAACGTGTGATTTTGTAAGAGAACAATTAAGCCAACAACAATTTAAGGATTTGAAACATGTGATCAACTCACAACCATATAAATAGACATAACCAGAAAAGAATATACAAATGACAGTCTTAAAATAATTCAACACATTTCACCTTGCAAACTAACCATTGAAGTATTATGCATTCAAGATTTTTGTTCATAGAAAACAAAGTACCCTATAAGCTATCTAGGTCTCCTCAAACATCAATAAGTTCCTTTATAGAGAAATTAAGGACAGTCTAGTGTCTATTCAATGCTGGTTGAATTTTGTATCCAGCAATCTTTGTTTACTTCTGATAATTGGCCTGCAGAAGAATAGAAAAATATAAGTGTCATGTATTTTAGTAAAGCCATTTTCTTCTTGGGGATTGTTCAGAAACAGGGAATACTAAAATAAATGTATCCTGAATATATTTTCAACCAAACTTGTTAGTGTTATGGTCTACATACCAATAATTTCTTGTATGTTTAAATAATTTTCTCTGGGTCAGCCTTTGTTTTTGCATATGCAGCGATCTTGTCCAATTCCTAAAGTCAAACCTCAGACACAGGGCAACTGAGTGCGAGAAAAAGAATCACAAGGGTTGTAATTTGCATTATGTATAGAATGAATGATGGCATTCACTATTTTTGCACCCACAAACAGGATGAGGAAGAGATAGGTGCACTTGCCTCGATCCACTTCAATAATTTTGGCCTGCCAATCGTGATGTCATAGTTCTTTAACCTTGGAGACACAATGACAGATCTTTCCACAAAAGGAGCATATGTAATGTCAACCTGCATAAGTATTATGCAACATCTTAAAGTTGTAAAACGAAAGATCCAATGGTATGAGACTCCAACCATATTACAAATAACTACGCTTGATCAGATGGCTTACAGCACTAAATTCACCCAACAAGAAAGGCCCATCATCAAACTTTCCCAAAGCACTTTCCAAGTAATCAAGAGCTGGCGCTGCAACAGTTGGGAAAGGAAAATGTCAATCTATCTATCACTTTCATCATAAACTATTCAAGACAGAGTATCCTATTAAGAGATGATATATGGCTGCAAAAAATATTCCTCTTACCAAATGCCTCTGCTACCTCAGGCTCTGGCTTGGTCAATGCCATGAACCTAGTTTTTGTGAAAGTGTCTGTATAGTTCAATAGCTCTTTCATAGCCTCCTTTTTCACAGTATCCTGCATAGGAGGATAGCTTCTGAAAGTAAGTAAAGAAATTGCCCGCAAGATAATAACTCATTGATTCGACCCCTCCTCTGCCTCCTTCAGATGGCATAATAATGTCACTAGAAATAACAAATCCTGAGTGGGTAACCATTTTGATATGGAGACTTAGGTTATAACTAGTGATAAGAGTGAAGGCAACTTAAGTAGTCTAGATACATAATCCCTAAGATGCTTTAGAGTGAAGGCAACTTAAGTAGTCTAGATACATAATCCCTAAGATGCTTTAGAGTGAAGGCAACTTAAGTAGTCTAGATACATAATCCCTAAGATGCTTTCCTGGATTACAGGAATGTGGTTGACAAACACAAATGCATAACCATCCTGATTAAGCCTATGACATGGAATAAAATTAAAGGCGTTTAAGTAGTCTAGAGGCATTAACATACCGTGGGGAACAATTTAGGTCCTTCAAAATTGTTCTGAATATATTCCAGCAAGTCCATACTCTCCCCTGTGACTTTTCCATTGTGCTGAAGAGAAGGAACCTGAAAAAAAAAAAAATTATATAATTTCATTCCAAGTCATGTCTTGTAACAATAGATAGATACATGCTTTTTAATTAAGCATATTCACAGGCTTCAAGCTCTTCTATTATCCTTCGTTAAGTTTTTGCTTGATATCAGTCTAGAAATTATTACAATTCATTACTATTTCCCTCCCTCAACTAGGTAAAACTCATGAGCTTGTTACAAATTTTATCATTGGTTATCGTTTTCTTATATGGTTTAGGTTCTTCAAAGAAACTAAAAAAAGGCAGTTAACAATGATAGCAGGTTCAAGTTTTGATTACTTTTATTTTTTCTTTGAAGACTTCTGAAGATATCAGACAGACTCTCCTACAGATGAATGCTGATATCTATTATATTGCAACAAAATATTGCTGTAGTCTTTTTGTTGCTAAAAACTCCTATTCTTATGTATATTTGATGCTTTACCCTTATCCACCTCATTTTATTTTTTTATTGGTGAAAAGTATTAACACCATAATATTTTAATGTTCTTGTTAATAATTTAATATATTTTAACTTAAAAAAAAACAAATACGCAAAAGTGAATGTTATATCTGGGCTACTTTCTCTTCATCTGAAACTCCCATACCAATTTGATAATGATAATAATAATAATAATCTGTAAATATTCTCGATCACTCTGACAGATTGCGAAAACCTCCCATTATATAACCATAAGCCACAGTAAAAAGTCCACCCATGGCTATTCTCTTGAAAAACAGCCGAGAATTAAAATGATAGAAATTCTCAATATAAATGTAAGAAGTCCCTCTGCTCCGAATGGACGATTGTGGAACATTTAAGATTAGAATTTGAAAATTGAGGAATTCGAGTAGGCTACCTTATTAGGAGGGTAGACCTTTTCCTTGTACCATGCTGGTCTGTCCTGCAGGTCGATTGGAACTATCTGAATCTCATTCAGACCCTGCATTTCATCTCTCTTATAGTTAATCAATTTATAATCCCCATAGATAATGGAAATCTATCATATATATAACATGAGAGATAAACCAAATAAAAACCAAACAACCTTATAGTTTCTGGCAACCCAAGGACGCTGGGCATAGGGACAGGTCAACATGATATACAATCTGCAACACCCAATTCATATTCAAACCCAAAACTAAACATGCACATACTCCAACAGCACTAAGTTCTACTCCTAACCCAACACCCATCAAGAAACCTGTTCTCCGTTAGGGACCAATTAAAAAAAAATGTCAAATTCAGTGGAAAGCTTACCTGGTTGTTCCATCGAACAACGGAGGAGGCTCTGACTTGGAATTGAGAACAGGCAGAATTGCATCACTGCAACGCAGAACGCAGGGTAATTCAGTTTTAGTGTACAACAACCCATAAATAATATAAAGTCTGCACATACCAAACATAACGTAGATTTTATTAAACTTATGCTTACACTGTTTCCATGGTCTAAAAGGCTCTTCTGACTTTTCCTGCAAGATAAATCCCAACTCTTAGCTCCCTACAAATCATAAATCATGTAAGAAATTCAGAATAAAAGTTCTGATAATCTTATAACCTTCAAAGTTTTGGACATGAATATATTTATAGGCTGTGTAGGAGCATGCGTCTGTTCTTTAGGAACCATATTCTGAGGTCATTCATGACATCTAACGGTCACGTACGTTCCTAAATATATTCTGCAAACCTATCACATCCTTTTATCCTTCCAGTACGTGTAGATTTGGCCTTGCCTGTTTGAATTCAAAAAACAATTATTTAAAAAAAGTCAAATTGGTTCATCCAAACCCCATAAGGGGCGGAGGTCAAAGGTTCAAATCTCGGGCCTCGCTGGAGTGAACGCTTGTCTCTTTCCTGTGCTTTCAGTGGCGTAAAAGGTTTAAAATAATTGTGGCATGTTGGTTATAGGGGCGGACTGCGCGAAGATTTGTGTGGCGGTTTTTAGGGCGGAAAGCGCAGAATACTGTGGCGGCCATGAAAGCTGGACAGCCTATCCGAATTCGTGGCGGCTACCGATTTCACCATGTAAATTCAAAAAAAAAAAAAAAACCAAATAAAATAAAACAGCTATAAATAAATATTAAATCAACGTCAATTGGAATGAAGGCAATCAATGTTTAAAATTAGTTGTCATGGGTGACGAGGGACGTCGAGGTTGGTGAATGGATCAAAATTTATTACCTTGGTATGTTGCGACGATGTACAATAATTTGTTTGTAAATTTTTAATTGGAGTTGTATATTTCAGTGAAAATTGATCGCTTAATATATTATTTTGATTAAAATTTAAAAAAATAGGAATTTTAATAATAAATTATTTTTAATTTAATTTTAGTGTGTACTTAACTTTTTGATAGACTTAGGTTCAAACCTTGGAGTGTCTCTATTGCAAAGTACTAATGACCATGATATGATTCCCAAGCAATCGTGGTCCCCTTCATTTTGGGTCATCAACAATAAAGTGGTATAGGCTTGTTGAAAACAGCCGTGCAGTTTGAACCCTCAACAATTACTAAAAATAATGTGAATATCACCAACTCCCCTTATATAAAAAGAAAATCTATAATTTAAAATTATAAAAAATATTGTTAATATCGCTCACCTACTTACTAAGAACCTTCAACGTTTTTCTAATTATTTATTTATTTTATTATTTTTCTATTACATAGAAGAGTTAGTTACAACCACTATTTTTAGTAATTGGTCAGTAAGGTTCAAACTATAAACTAGAGGGATTGCTTCCACAAACCTATTTGTCTTGTTCTTGTTCAAACTACAAACTAGAGGGATTGCTTCCAACAAACCTATCTGTTTCATTCTTGTTGATCTAGCGTGAGATAGGGACCACCGGTCGCTCAAGTTTTGTTCAATCATCGATCTATCACGCACTTAAAAGATTCTATTACCTTTGAAAAAGGTTAGCTTTCCCCAAGTTTGAACTTAGATTTCTTTCTTAGTAAATACCCAACCACATCTATACTTACCAATCGAACCTAACCCTTGAAATTTTTTTCTAACTATTATTCCCACTTACTATAACCAAATTCTATTAATAAGTTAGGGTACATATATCCTTTTTACCAATTATTATTCCTACTTACTATAACCAAGTTCTATTAATAAATTATGGTACATATATCAATAATGTATATATTTTTAATAAGTTTGTTTATACTGTATTGTGATTTGAATTTTAAGATTTTTTAATGTTGGTTGAAATATTTTTTTAAAGAGGTAAAGTAGAAACATTTTTTAATTCAGTTTTCAACCTTGTTTTTATTAAAACAATAAGGTTGTGGGTTTCTTGAAAATACTATTTTTTATAATTTAAGTTTAATAGTTAATAGAAGGTTTGAGGTTTAATTTTAAAGAGGATAGAGATGTGTATTATGTTTAGTTTAGGTGTAAAAATAATTATTAAATTAGATAAACATATCGTCCTAAATAATCTATGACATCGTGTATATATATGTTAGAATGTGTATTATATTTAGTTTAGGTGTATAAATAATTATTAAATTAGATAAACATGTCGTCTTAAATAATCTATGACATCGTGTATATATGTTAGAATTTTTTTTAAAAGGGTAACTAAGGTTTGAGTTCGAAGAGGATAGAGATGTGTATTATGTTTAGTTTAGGTGCATAAAGAAATATTATATTAAATAAACACAACATCCTACAAAATAAAATCTATGACATTGTTCAAAAGCCACAAACTGTGCTGTGGACGAGTGTGTGAGTGGGTGGGTGTGTGGTGGCTTTGTGTTAAATTCCCTATTGATAAGTATAGCTCTCAAATTTAGGAGGGGTTATGGTTGGGAGGAGACTGCTCAGCCTTGTACATCAATCATAGGGATTTTTCACAGTAACCAAATTTAAAAAAAAAATGGCATCATATATATATGTTAGAACTTATTTATTTATTTTTGGAAGGATAACTAAGAACTCATTCAATAAATTTTAACACCAAAACATATATCAAAATATTTAAAATTTAGATTTGCTTTCAATGTAAATTTAAAATGTTATAATTTGGTGAATATTAGGTTAAGTACTAAGGCAATCTTTATCAACAACAAAGCAGATGACATGATGGATTTTAGGTTTGAATTATATAAAGGTGTGGCTTTTGCCTACAAATTGGTAAATAATTATGTGTAATAATAGTTCTAGTAAAGGAGAACGAGTGAAAGCTAACAGTGAGCCTTGTCATTTTTTGCTTAAGATTTTGGGAGAAGAGCAAGGAGTGAGTGCCAATAGGAAGAGAATGTGAATAAGAAGCAAGTGGGAATAATGAGCAAGCCTCGTTTTTGATGTTCTAGATCTTTGAAAATATTTTAAAAATTAAGGATTTGTATGAGGAAAAGTTAGGTAGTATGGAAGGAAAGTCTTAACTGGAAGTAAGAATGCCCTAGCTAGAAGTATGTATGCCCATGCTTTTGTGCTCTAGATCTTTGAAAATATTCAAAAAATTAAGCTTTCTACAAGGAAAAGCTAGGTAGCATGGAAGGAAAGCCCTAATTTGAAGTAAAAATGCCCTAGCTACAAGTATGGATGCTTATGTTGGAGATGATAGGAAGAATGATGTATGGAAAGCCCTATCTAGATAGAAAATGTTACACTAGAATTGATTATCAAGTATGAGATGATTGAGGAATATATAATGGTTCTTAAGAGTAGATGGTTAACATGTAAGTTCAGTAGATACTAGCCAAGGTTTCTAGAGATCCAATTTTTTTTAATGAGTTTACACAAGTTTTTATGAGGGGTATTGGTCCCATCATACTAAATGGGTTTGAACCTTGGACCTCCCAAAGAGAGGCCAAAGCCCTTACCACTGTAGTAAGCTTGTAGCTATTTTGGAGATCCAAAATTGGATCGAATGAAAGTGGGGATTAAATTTAAATTACTCCATGACTTTTATTTTAAAATGTTATTTTTTTATCATCTTCTCCAATTCAAAAATCAAGTATAAAATAATGGGTGGTGGTCGATCATTTTGGGGGGAAAATATCTTATATTGAAGACCATGGATTGAGAATTTTTCTATGGAAACAAAAACTATTAAAATTCTTGTAATGTAGATTAGGATTTTTGGACTTTCATATTAACTTATCAATAAGGATATTTTAAAGTATATTGATAATACTCTAGGAGAGTTTATTAATGAGGGAGAAACTAATAAGGAGCAAAAACATGTTGTATATGCTCAAATATGTGTTGCTGTGGATATTTCAAAATGTTTATCACAACCATTAATATTAAATTTGAATCTAGATTATGAAAACATTTTATTTTGATATAGCAAATATTATGAGATTGAACACATGGTAAGAGATTGCCAAGTGAAAAAAATGGAGAAAGAGATAAAAAAATGTTGGTCATAAGACAAACTTCAAGATGAAGCAAGGAGATTGTTAGAGTATATTACATTATTAGGGTACATTTCAATTTACCACCTTGGGTATATTATTATATTAGGGGATTATCTTAGGTTACTTGAGGTAGAAGTAATAAATGCACAAGTGTCAATGTGCAATGATGTAAATGTACAAGGAGTCCACTTGTACATGAGTCATAGGAAAGGTAGTTAGGAAGAGTAAGGGCCAAGCAACTTATCTTCATAAGTTTCCATTAATAGCATATTTCAACATTCTTGTAGATTTCCATTATCTTACTTTTTTGCATTTCTTATATCTTGTGATTACTTTCTCCCATGTCATATATTATCAAAAGCTAACAATAGTATCAAATTTATGGTAGATAAAATAAGAATAGGGAGAGCCACGAGAGAGATTGAGAGGAGAGAAGCAAATTTCAGTTAATTTTTTTTGAGATTGTATTTGTCTAGAGTCTTTCTAAAGAGTTGCACAAAAACTCATGAAGACTAGGACTCAACATTCATTCCACTAGATTGACAAATCAACTAGTGAAGATTCATCAATTATAAATTCTTCCATTACAGTCCTAATACTTTGTTACAGAAAAAAGGATATTCAAAGAAAGACGAGAATATTTATACAGAGAGAGGAAGAATATCATCTTCAAAATCAATTCAACACCAGAAGCAACAAATGAAAGAACATGAGATTCCAAAACCTAAGGGAAGTTTCGTTGCAAACCTGCGCATTGTAGAAGAAGAAAAGGTCAGAGTAGCCTTACTGTAGATTAAAGAGACTCTAGAGAATAGTCTTAGAATATTGGAGGTTGGTGATCTCCATAGAAGATTGAATACCGACAGATTGCAGAAGACAAGAAAAACATCAAAGTAGCCTTATTGTAGATTGAAGAGACTCTAGAGAAAATTCCAAGAGAAGATAGGAGATTGGTGATCTCCATTGAAGCCAATAGATTAAAGACTTCTTCCAAAATAAGATGAAGAATACCCACAGAAGGTCTCATTGAAGAACTTTCAATCTTGGAATATTGAAGGATTAGTAAGATCTTATACCTAATTTTAGTAGCACCAGATTTTAAAGATCCGAGAGGAAGATCTCATTGCAAAAACTTCCATAGAAGAATGTTGAATAAAAGGTCTCATTGAGAAGACCAAAGAAGTTGCAATATTGAAATCCTTAGAGAGGTTTCGAGGAGAAACAAGGAGAAGGCTTGGAGAGCCTTATTATAGAGTTTTTCGAAGCCTTTAAAGGAGTTCTTAGATGAAATAAGTAGAGAAATTCACTACCAAGGAGAAGCTCTTGATAGTGAAATATTTGAGACAATTGTTGCCATCTGACAACAAGCCCAAAATAAGAAGAAATTGGCAAGGAGTGCCAAATCCCAGAGGAGAATGCTAAATACCTCAAGACATTCATATTCTTGAGAAGGAGACCACTATCGAAGTTAGAATTTGACAAGAAAAAAGAGCCATACATTACTACCAAACCTGAGAGGTTTGAAGATTATCGTTGAAGGCTAGAAGGCTCATTTTAAGAAAGGAGATTTGTTGAATCTACAACAGAATACTAAAGGATTCATAGTTGTGATTTACTACCATTCCAAGTAGCAACTTGGTGAATCAAAATACCAATATCTACATCATATTCAAATATGATTAAAGGTAAGCAACTTAGGTGCAAAGGGGTTCATTACTTGAACACTCATATTTAGATTATTACTTAGCTTTATTAAGCACCTCATTAGAATTAAATTTGCAAGGAGAGGGCTCATATTGCAGTCTTCAAAAGAGTGCAAAAATATTCTTTTAAGATTGATATATTTTGATAGAAAGAAAAATATCATCTACCTATTATCTATCTAATAATTAAGAAGACTACATCCTACAACATTGATTGTAGTGCAAATTTTAGATTGCTTTTAAGAGTTATTTATAAAGAAGATATTACTCTTAAGAAGATTGCAGATATTATAGAGCATTTGAGAATTCTTTAAGAGTTATCATTAGTGCATATTACAAGTTACTTTTAAGGGATAATAAAGAGATTGCAATTGCACTATATTAGTTTCTCTTAAATATTATTAGAAGTGCACTAAGGATTAGTGCAATATTAAGCCACTCTAAGGGCATATTAGTTGCATGATTATTAGATTGGGTTCATTATTAGATTAACCAAGCAAAGGAGAGAGTTGTCTAACAAAGAAGACAACATCAAATCATCCCTTTCCTACAAGGAATAGTACAAAGAAGTCACCATTAGATTTAGCAGAAAGAAATCTTTCAAAAGGAGATTTGAAGATCTCAAACAAAGCAAAAGAGGATAGAGTTCGAGTGTCTCAAGGACACATCAACGCTAGCAAGACCTATCACAAAATTGCCAAAGGAAGGGCTCTATCCGAGCAAGAGATAATATCTAACAAAAGGCTCCCATTACGATGTCTAAATACACCCTTATCAACTACGAAACCATACGTTCTCAGCAAGAAACCTAAAGCAAATAATATCATGAAGAAGCCATTGTCCATCTACATTAGCTATCATCTACATTGCAAAGATAACATTCAAACCAACATATTGAAAGCATAGAAGGATAAAGCATAAGGTTAAGCAAAAGGTGCAATACCCAAGACCTAGCTTGGAGAAGACATTCGTTGAGAAGGAGCGCTCAAATCCACCCTTGGATTACCATAGAACCACCATTGCATCACCTATAATTGCCACATCTGGAGATAGATTTCAGATAACACAACTAGCATTTGATTGACAAGAAGAAATAAGTGTTAGTACAATTGTTAGTAAGAAGAAAGAAGTGTTAAAGCAATTTTTTAATAGATTGCAATATAAGGGTTAAAATAGTGTTAGGGCATCTCTACATGCAAAAGGAGACACATCACTTATCTTTATAATTCCTGGATTGTAAGTACTAAGGAAACACTCAAGTTCAGAAAATGCTCACTCTAGAAGCGTTATTTCAAAGAACATATTTCCAAGGACATAGTGCTTGCAATAATTTTGAAGGAGGAACATTACACCATCGTATAAAACCTTAAAGGAGGAAAAGCAATGGTCATTAGCCACTCACATACTTGAGTAACGCTCGTGCCAAGCGTTGAAAGCAGAAAGAAGGAATAATAACATATCTTCCACCTACACAACACTTGTGCCAAGTGTTGAAGGCATCAAGGAAGAGGAGTAACACACCCAAGAAAAAAATAATTAATAAATAACCTTGAAATGTCATTAAAAGTAATTCAATACACGCAAGAAGGAGCACACAGATACAACGCTAAAGCACAATTCATAGCAAGATCAAAGTCCATTCAAGAGGTTAATAACTTTGATGAGTAAAATGAGCATTGAATGCTCAAAATTATCCTTGTAGACACCCAAAAGTCACACATTGTCCCTCTCCCCATTTTCGCGGTCAATCAATTTGCAAAACCCTTGAAAATTGCATAAATTGGCTAAAAATACTATTCATTCATTAAAATCACTATTCATCATCCTTAGCCCCTTTGGGCTAGCTAAGCCCCTTCCTACGCTTAACCATGGATTCTCATGCGACCTCATTTCCAACTCAACCAATGTTGAATTCCTCACCATGGTCAAAAAGTACTTTATGCTCAAAAGTCAACATTTTTGGTCAAAACATACTTTATGGCTAATTATATGCTTAATTAGATCTAATCTTGATTTAATCTAAGCCTTCCACCTCACCTAGTCTACTTTGACTAGCTTAGCCTTTCCACCTCACCTATTCTAGCCTATCCTAGCCTTGCCACATCTCACCCAAATATTTCTCCACCTCACACTCCCCTGGGTCATAAATGAAAGATGGAGACTTTTGCACATAAAAAGCAATTTTAAATTGAAAGATATTTCCTAAAAGGTGTTCATTAATGCCTAATGGATATTTTTAGAAAGTCATCATTATTTGAGGATGGGTGAGGGATTCTCTCACCCAACTCCATTTATGAACCAGGACACCTCAGGGGACACCTCCCATGTGGACACCTCACCATTGCCACCTCACAGGGGACACCTCATCCCATCCCTATCACCTTGGACAAGTCTATAAATAGAATGCCATTTTCACATTTTAAGGAGAATCAACTTTTTCTTACCAAAACTCTGCTAAAATCACTAAAACCATTTGTATCCATCACACAACCATTATACAACCATTGCAATCAATTTTTCACTTTCATAGAGTTCGTTTATGATTAAGACAGGTCAATAGTCTCCCGAAAAGCATACTTTCTGAAGGTGACCCACACAAAAATCAAAGAATCAACTGCTCCAGGACAACCAAAAAAGTTAACTTGCAGATTCAGTACAAAAAGGATAGGTTCGCATGACCCCATGCAAACCATCCGATTCAGGACCGATTCACACGACCCAATGCGAAACTCTGCTATAGGCATCAAAATCATCAGAAAAGATAAGTATAGCTTATTTTAAGTGTTTTTATATGATTTTAAGCAGTTATTTCCATGTTTTGATCATATTTATTGAGTCTTTTGCCTTCATAACCATGAGGTTTGACTGAGGCAGACCCCCCAACGCACTAACAAGATTTTGCAGGTTAATATGTCTAGAAAAGTACATGAATACATCCAAATAGAAGTGGCCCATGAGTAAGAAGCCCACCTACATTGAGGAACACAAAAGGACAAATCTTGTTGCTTTTGTACCAATCAATTCCAAAAGGGCTTCCTTCGGGAAGACCCCATTGTAGCCTTCAGGGCAGATTTGTAAAAGGATATCGAGTTTTGTAACCCTTTTATGATTTTAATACAAAATGCAATAGATTCTATAATATTGAATGAAGTGTTATAGCGTCTTTTCAACAGTTTCAGTCCTACAGATACACCGTTCATGGAGAAGTGATTATCAAGGAGCTACAACATTCATGTGATTTGCTGAAGCAGTGAGTATTGAGGAAAGGAATATTGCACACAACACCATAAAGGTATTATTGATTTATTTACTTGCTTATATTAATATTAAAGGAGCTATAAGGTGAACCTTATAAATATTAAATTCATTATTGCATTGGAAGAACATAAATTAACCAAGCACTAGTGAATTATAAAGCAAGTGATATTTCAAGGTGTAATATTTGAAGTGCACATACATATTACAATATTTGCAATAATCAAGTAGGATATATAAGGTTGCCAACCTTGATAAATTAAAATATCAATTTGTAAATATTATTATTATTTTCTAAATATTTCTAAGTAGGGAGTTATAAGGCATACTACATCAAACTATAAATACTTGGAATTTAGAAAATTAAATTATTGAATAGAGAAGAAAATCTATTGCTTACATATAGAGTTGGAACTAATTGATCACATTTATCTCATACTCACATTGAAGAGACAAAAGAAATCCAACCATAGAACTTCTTCAAAATTGATAAGTGCACTAGAAGAAATAAGGAAAAGCAGGAGTTGATTATTATCATTTACAAAACATTACAAAATCAACTCATAAGGTGAACTATTTATTGCTAAGCTATTTATCAAAGCCTAGAGCATATTTACTTGGGAGATATAAGGAAGCCTACAAAACCTAAGCTTGAAAGGTTTTATCAAATTAGTTCACATACTTTAAACTAGGGAGACATAAGGTAGACTACTACAAAGGTTCTATTAAAAGTATTTGTAAAATACTAAAAGAGCTCCATACTACAATGGAAATAATAACATACTATCACAAAAGAATGCAAGAACAAGATACACACAATACATCATGTCACAAATGTAAAATTAGTTCTAGCATAAACAATTCTACAAAGCAGAAGAACATTTGGTATATTGACTCAGGTGCCAGTCATCACATGATAGGAAATCTATAATGGTTTGATTACCTTGAAATTACTAATGGTTACAGGTTGAGAATTGTAGATAGCAAGACTTATCCTATACATGGATATGGATGTGTAACACCTAGTAAAGCATTTCTAAACTTTTTGCTACAAAAAGTGATGTATGTTCCTGGACTAACATTCAATCTTATTTCAGTAAGAAAGTTAGTAGAGAGCAATAGGATGGTTGATTTTAGATACATAAATGAAATCAATGTGTGCCTCATCATGAATCAAAATGAGATAGAAGCTACAAGATCAATCCATGAGAATGCATATACTCTAGACTCAATTAAGAATCCACAAGACATTGTTGTATTTCAAAAAAATACTAATATGTTGCCTGAGGAACATGTTGCAGAAAATAAAGAACTTGTATATCATAAAAATAAATAAGGAAATAGAAGATTCAAAGTTAAAAGGATGAGAGGAAAAAATACTATCTCTACTTGGTCATCTATAAATTGCAAAAGAAGACGGACCAGATCAAGCTGAAGACTATTCAAAAGATGAATATCCATATTGAAGACTAAACCCAAATAATGTAATATAGGAGGGTGTTAGAGTGTATTACATTATTAGGATACATGTCAATGTACCACCTTGGGTACATTATTAGATTAGGGAATTCTATTAGGTTACTTGAGGTAGAAGTAATAAATGCACAAGTGTCAATGTGCAATGATGTAAATGTATAAGGAGTCCACTTGTACATGAGTCATAGGAAAGATAGTTAGGAAGAGTAAGGGCCAAGCAAATTATCTTCTTATATATATGCCTCAGAATGGAGTGAGACAGATACATAGATATATGATATTACTATGGATTTGTGAGGAGGTACAATGTATTTTTCATTAGAGTTTTGGAGTGTTCATTTCCTCCATTACATTGCATTGTACTATTTTTGTAACTTTCCATTAATAGCATATTTCAGCATTCTTGCAAATTTCCATTATCTTACTTTTTTGTATTTCTTATATCTTGTGATTGCTTTCTCCCATGTCATATATTATCAAAATCTAACAGATATCACACTCAAACAAAATTTAGATAGATTAAGGATATTCTACCCAAAAAAGAGAAAAAAAATCCTATTTATAGTATTAGATGACAAAGGCCATGATAGTTCACTTGGATCAATTTTAATATCCTAATGTAGCCATGTTATCTATATTTATTTGACTAGCTCAGACCCATAAGTTAGGATCAATTGTCTTTTGATCATTACTATAAAAGTCTATATATAGGAAAAGATAATTTATCATCATCCTCGTAGTATTTTCTTCTATCACTTTTGGTGTATATGTGATAATTTTCCTTCTCTAAGTCACCTATGAGACTTTTCCCTTTATTAGTGGCTAGGATTTACTTCATTGATTTGGAGAATTTGTTGAATTCGTTTTTGACTTTCTATTGTTGATATCTCCTCTTCTTTTTCTTATAAAATTGTAAAATTTTCTTGTTGATTTACTATTTTAATAAGTTAATTTGTTACAAGTGGTATACGAGCAATGATTTTGACTTCATATTATCAATGAAAATTGAGAGAAAAAATGAGCACCAACATCGAACCTCTTTAAACAAGCAATGTTTATTAGTTAGGTAATTTCTATCCACTTTTTTATAAATTTCCTACTTTTAGCACAAATATCTTCAATTATGTTATAATTAGGTAAAATAGTTTGTGGTCCTAAAACTTCCAAATGGAGTATTAGATATGTTGGGACCCTTATAGCAATTTTATCACATTTTATCACCTTTTTAGAAGGATTGAAAAATAATTTTTTATTAACCTTTTTTGGAAATTTTTTTTTGCCTAATTAAGGTGTAATAACAATCAATAGTATATGTTGGATTCCTTTACTTCCAAAGGATGGGTAAAATTAGAAGGATGTATGATAAGGAAAACTCAAATATATGAAGAGCTTATAAACCAAAAAAAATATCATCCATAAAATTTAGGTAATTAGCACAACATGATGGATCTAGCAAGGAAATGATATTATTTTATTAAATAATACATTTGGGATGTACAAATATATATTAATATGTCTCTCAGTGTCTCAAGAGACTCTTTGTGCTTCAAATACCAACATGTATCTTTTGCTTCCTATCTCTTCAATTATCATGTAAATAATGTGTAACCAACCCGGGAGAGATACAATAACCTTAGGTTTTTATTAATCCTTTAGGTTATTTAGGCTTGAATAACTAAGAATATCCTCCTATAAGATACAATAACCTAAACCCAAAGTGAAACATGAAACCATTCTCTCTCTCTCTCTCTCTCTCTTATTATAACATTTAGCATCATTTCAATTTGCATTTATAAAATAAAGTATAACATCTATTCTTTCAAAAGATGTACATAAATTTTAAAACATATATTTCATAATGAGATGAGCATTGCAATGTTGAAGCTTTAATCAATTTCCTCTATCCAACATATATAATGAATTCTACACAAAATCACCTTTCCAATTGTGTATCACACGTGAAAAATGGAGTTATAAAACAAGAGTTATGAGCTTTGAAAGTTGATTACAGGTTTTATAAAGTAGGGGCAACAAGCATATTTTTTCCCAAAACAAATGGAATAGAATGTTGTTTTGCATTCCAAATGAACTCATAAGTATTACAAATATTTTTCCACAATATCCTACAACTATAATACTCTATTTTATATTTACAAGAGATAAAATGATGTTACAACACTTCATTTCACATTCTAGGAAGTCCAATAGTCATGGTGACTCTTCAAGGCCTATAGAAACTTTTGGGCTTCTTCAAATTCGTGGGAGAAATTTTGGTTTTCTCTTTCTTTTTTCAGAATTAATCTCTAATAGACATGTATAGTGATACTCTAAGTTATGTTGATATTGATAGGAATCAAAATGGTGATACTGAACTTATTTTTGTTGAAAAGCATACTCAAGAGTCAAACAATCAAGTGCTAATGAATCAAGAACCAATTCGAGAAACAATAAAACAAAATGTGTGTCAAACATCAATTGTACAAAATTTATTACAAAAGAGAAAAGAACAAAATTTAGAATATGAATTGATGTAACCATTGTGTCAGACATGAAAATAATACAAAGAAATACTGGGATCTCTATTTTTGTGAAACTTGTGGAGGTAATAATCATTCTAAAAGATATTGTATGTACAAAAACAAATAGTATGGAAATGTATTGTTGATGGATAAGCATGTATGAATGGAAAAAATGAAAGAATTATTGATGTTAACAAGGATAGAACTTGATGGATTACTCCAAAAAAATATGATTTGAAGCTTTCTAATCCCAGGCGTGTTCATAAGAATGCTAGCACAAAAAAAGAGGTTTGTTTTGATTACTTAGAGTATGAAAATTAAATTAACAAATTTGATGAACAATATGATAGGAAAATTATCGGGATAGATCAATAAAAATTTGTTGAATTAGAATCAGTGCCAAAACCAAAGCTTGAAGATCAAGACCAGAATTAGAGATTAAAATTATACCAAATAATGTAATATGAAGGTATGTGTTAGAGTCTATTACATTAGTTGTTACCTTACAAGTACAATGCAAGAATATTTGTCATTATTAGAGTCAATAATATATTTTTCTCTTATGAGAAATATGAAGAGTCATATCTCCTATGATTTTGAGGAGATGAAGAGTTAAATGAAGTTGAAATGTCAAGAATATTTGTAAATGTTATTTGTAATGAGGTAATGTAATGTATATATAACACATATCAAGAGAAGTTGTAGTACTTCATTGTACTGTGATACTTTGCAATCCATGAGAATATAGTAAGTTTATTTGAATACTTGTGTATATTATTGTGTGAGAACTTTAATCTTGATATATTGTGTGAGATTACCTTATGTAGTAACATGATAAATTTAGTAGACTTGTCTTTTTAAATAGCTTTCTTCTCTATATGACTCTTTTTAGATGACCCTCTTATTGGATGTACCTCTCTAACAAACATCTCTTGGATGATCATTTTATCAAATTATACTCTCCTCCAAAAAACCCATTTTAATCATACCACTTTTAAGACAATGCTCCTTTCGAGGAACTTCTCCTCTAGATGGACCAATTATTTATAAAACCTCCATCCATATGATCGTACATTCTTGAATAATTCTAATTATGCACATCTAAGATGAGTCACTTATCGGTATACCTTTGAAAAATCTCTTGGATGTCTATTATCTCTTGGATGGAATTGTCCTTCACTTTTGAAAAACAATCCCTACGACAATCCACTCCTAGTTAAGATAATTTTTTAAACAACCTATTCTACTAGATGATTATTTTATCAAAGGTCCTAACCTTTTGGATGACCTATGATAATTAGAATATGCATAATGGTCAAGCTCATTTTTGTTTTGATATGGTTGGAAGAATGGGTTTTGAAAGGGCCCCAACCCTTTTACATCATCAAAACATACAAATATGCCTCGTGAAAATTCTAAAATGTGACAAAACTTAAGTCAAATTCAAAACATAAACAAAATCCTCTTACTAAATCCAAAATATAACAAAATTTAGGACACCTATTCTAAAGAACTTCCCATATATTAAAGCCATACATTAAACGACATAGTCTAGGATAGACTACGGATAACATTCCAATCACTAAACCATCCAACTGAAAATAAGATATAGACAAAAAAATGAAGAACCCAATAAAACCCTCCTTTTTATCAACCTAGAAATAGACCATGCCATCATCCGAGTGTTTTATTTTCTGCATACATGCCATTGTTGCATTTCGTTCCTCATTTTTGGCTAAGACAGTAAGTTTCAATTTGGTATCTTCCACAAATTTATGTATTTGGTCAACCTAATTTTTGAAATATTTGGTCCTTCATTTGATTGAAGTCACCAAACCATCTAGGAACATTAGATTTACTCCTAATCTAGTTGTAGTGATTAAAATATCAGTATCCTCTTTAGAGTCTGTTATTGCCTTTGCCTAGGTTCTCTCTTGTCTGAATAAGATCTCATTACGATCAAAAGCATTGAATTGAGACTGAGATAGATCCTCTCTTTGAATTTTTTCTTTTTTATTTTCATTGTCATCATCCTCAATCCCTTTGTCTTATTCATCATTGCCAACTTCTCCTTTAGGATCCTCCTCTTTCAAATAATATTTCTCCTTCTTAGTATTCCAACCAACATCCTCATCTTCATTCTCACTACCATTGGTAAACTAGACTTCTCGAAATCCTAATAATCGCTTGAATCGAAATCAAAATATTGAAAATTTGCACCTTTTACCTTTCATGTCAAGATCATTTTTCATTAGGTCACTATACATAATATTATGGATGGATTTCCCTTTTATGAGTGACTATGGATGTTTGAAAGAAACTAATAGATCTATTCTTTATTTTCTTATATTTGGGGTCAAAAAACCTATAAGCTTCAAAGACTTGAATATCTCATCAAGATATAAGGATGAAATTTTTAATTCAATATTTCACACCTCTAATAAAAATATGAGCTCATCTCATATGGCCAAATAATTGAAGATGTCAATATTACGTATATCCAACCCACTTTTCTTGAGGTATTATTTTTAAAATAAGCTTAGTCAAAACCTTGTTTGGAAAGTTATTTGCATATAGGCCTTCCTCTAATACTTATCATCTATTTATTGTGTGTTGAATCATGTGTAGGCCAAGTCCAAAAGTGTAAAAGTGATTATTTGGTACCTTACAAGTACATTGCAAGGACATTGTAAATACTTTGTAAATGTGTGGTGCAGAAGAGTCTTGTAAATAGCTATCATTTAGAGTTTGTCATCATTAGAGGTTTTCATTATTAGAGAGTTAATAATATATTTCTTTTGTGATAAATATGAAGAGTCATATCTCCCATTAGTTTGAGGAGATGAAGAGTTAATTGAAGTTGAAATGTCAAGGATCTTTGTAAAGGTTATTTGTAAGGAAGTCGTGTAATGTGTATAGCACACACAACAAGAGAAGTTGTACTTCATTGTACTATAATACTTTGTGATTCATGAGAATATAGTAAATTTATTTGAATACTTATATATATCATTGTGTGAGAATTTTAATCTTGATATATTGTGTGAGATTAGCTTATATGCTAACATGATGAATTTAATAGGCTTATATTTTTAAATAAATTTCTTCTATATATGACTCTATTTAGATGGAGCTCTTATTGGATGTACCTCTCTAATAAATTTTTTTTGGATGATTATCTTCTCAAATTAAACTCTCCTCCAAAAAACCCATTTTAAACATCCCATTTTTAAGACAATGCCCTTTTAGATGAGCTCCTTCTCTAGATGGACCAAGTATTTATAAAAACTCCATCCATATGATCATATTTTCTTGAATAATCATAATTATAAAAATATAATATGAATCACTTATTGATGTACTTTTGACAACTCTCTTGGATGTCTATTACCTCTTGGATGTATAATTAACCTTTTCTTGGATGGAATTTTCCTTCACTTTTTAACAACAATCCCTAAGATAATCCACTTCTAGTTAAGATAATTCTTCAAACAACCTATTCTACTATATGATTGTCTTATCAAATGACCTAACATTTTGGATGACCTATTTTCACATTCTCAACAATACTAGCATACACATAATGTTTGGGATCATTTTTCATTAGGTCACTATAGATAATATTATGAATGGTTTTCCCTTTGATGAGTGATTATGGATGTTCGAGAGAAAAGAATAGATCTATTATTTATTTTCTCAAAAATATTTTGGGCCAAAAAACCTATAAGCTTCAAATACTTGAATATCTCATTAAGATATAAGGATGACATTTGCAATTCAATATTTAATACCTCCAATAAAAAATATGAACTCATCTCATATGGCAAAATATTCAAAGATGTCAATATTAGGTATAACTAACCCACTTTTCTTAAGGTATTATTTTAAAAAAATCTTAGTCAAAACCTTGTCTAGAAAGTACTTTGCATATAGACCTTCCTCATATATGTATCATCTAGTTCTTGTGTGTTGAAGTATGCGTAATTTGATCTTATCAAGCCAAGTCCAAAAGTGTGAAAGAGTTCTTATGAGCACTACTAATGTAGCCTATGGAAACTTGTGCATGTAAGCCTATAGTTGTTCTTCATGTAATCCTATAGGCATCACTTATGTAAGTTTTTCGACATCATTTATGTAAGCCTACGAGTATGTTCATGTAAGCCTAAGGACACCCTTCATGTATTAACCCTTAGTGATATTGCTTAATCCACCTTTATGGATAATATTGATTAAAGGGTATAATATATTTATTATATTGTAATTTAACCTCCAAGTCAATTTATGACTACTTGAGCTTAAAATTTAATTGGGGTTTTGGTATCACTATAAATACACCCTAATGATTGATCCATTGCATGAGTGTGATATATGAGAAGTATTGTGGGATGCATATGAGCACCTATACCTTATTCCTCTTGTGTCATTTATTGTCTCTATCTCTCTCTCATTTATCAATGTTATCTTCAAATTCATCTTGCATATTTTTATTATAATCACGATGAATGTATGTTTCAAAATATTTCTAAAAAAGTAATGAATTCCAACATTATATCAGAGTAAAGAATGAAATCACATTACTTGAAAACAAAAATATTTATCTTCAAATATGATAAAATAATCCTTCAAGGTAATTAATCATTCTTTTTAGTCTTACTTTATGTTGGTCTCAAATTTGCCTAAGTACAAAATTCTTGTGCACCCTAGACCCAACCAACATTGAAAGGCTGAAGGAAAGAGATGTCCCTCGGGCCAATCTCCAGAGAGGGTTGGTTCCCTTACTACACTAATTCGGTTTAAAGCTTAGGGTAACAGGAAATATGAGAAACAATAGAAAGGAATGGGAAATATGGCTATATGTCAAATAGGAAATGTGGGGATAAACTAGAAGTTGAGATTCAACTCAAGTATTAGTTAGCATATAACAGAAAGAAAGGCATAGGAACCACTCATAGTTTTGTAGAGATAACCTCCAAAAATTACTTCAGTATTCATTCCCTCACCAACAGTAGTTAAATACAGATGCAAAATTTAAAATTAGCTAATAATGGACATGAACGTAAGCATGAATGATAAGAAGAAAGATATCAAACACAACACTACTCAAGAAACCAGAAACCGAATATCTTTCTATTTATGCAGAAAACTCAAAGTATTTTTTTGTAGAATGTCTCTCCTCCTCTTTGGATTTTCGTTGTCTCTTTTCTGGTTCAACCTTCTTCTAAGCTTTCTCCTTCTTGGCTTATGTGGTTCTCTTCCCCATATTCAGATTTCTTCGAACAAGTGACAAATAACTGTAAATATTGGAGCAAAAAACAATTCGCAACAATCTTCCATAGGAACTTTGCAAATTTTTATTTCTTTAGCTGGAATGTTTGCCCTTTTATAACTTTTGAATCACACGTGTCGAAATAAATGCTTGCAATGTGCTAGCTAATTTTGGGGATACACCATGTTTTCCAATGATTTATTAGTTTCACCCACCTCTTCTTCAAGTGTTATGATTGGTTGCTTTAATTTTTTAATTGCTTTTTCCTTCTTGGGAGGCGCAAATGGTCGTTTAACAGTTATTTCTGGAAATGTGTATTTCTACTTTTTTGCCTTGAGAAGCATGATGAGCGCCTCGTTTCGCTGATGTGGGGCACCAAAAATGGAGTTTCGCTACTTTTACGGGTAAAATGGTATGCACTCTGGAGATGCATCCTAAAAGCAAGGTGGAAAGGCATTTCACTCGCCTTTGCTCTGAAAAGGTCTTTCGCTACTTTTATCTCCCGAAAGATAACATGTAATTGGAGTTTTATTGTTGGCGATCTTGAGTTTCGCTCCAAAAAGCAAAGATGCATGGGCGAAAGTAATGGCTTGGGTGAAATCACCTTTTTTTTTTTTTAATTTAATTTCCCCTTTTTTGTTTGTTTTTTTGGGTTGCTTTTCCATTTTTATCAAGTGATTTTCCTAACTTGGGTGTCCTCCTTCTAAAAGTGGCACGTTTTGACTCCCACTTGCCCGAAAAAGCAGAAAATTTTTTAATACATGTGTTTGTTTTTTTGGGGGGGGGCAAAAAAGCAAAAAAAGCCAACAAAAGGGATTTCGGGGGTAAAAAGCAATTTCATAAGCGAAATAACACCAGCCAAGCGAACAGGAATTTTGCCCTTATATATTAAAAAAAATGTATTTTTTTTTGTGGGAAGGGGCGGGTAGGAGCGAAACCATATTTCAGGAAGCTAAAAGAAGCACGAAAAAAAACTTTGGCAAAAAACCAAAAAAGAGAGGTTTTAAGGTAAGGGCAAAAAATGTAAACCCCCTTTTTTTTTTACACCTCCATAACCTTGAACCCAAAAGACACACTACACAAGTTAATTTTTTTGTTTTCCAATTCTTCAAGAACTCCCTAGTTAAGCATTTTTTCCATGGATTAGTACTCTGATGGGTGACCTCCTCAGAAGTCCCAGGTTCTGACCACTTTTTCACCTCAATTTTTTTTTTCTTATTTCTTCTAGGTAGAAGGGGCAAAGAAGGCTTTTCGTTGGCAAAATTAAATTTTGCTAGCCAAAACACCTCTTCATAGCGAAAAAGGATTTTGCTTCCCATCCTTGGCCATTTTTTTAAAAACCAGAAGAAACATTAAACAAAAATATGTACATATTTACATTCATAATCTTGATTTTCAATGGTAGTAGGCCTTCAAATGAAGACCATTGACCGGAATTGGTAGTGCATGATCATCCATATCCTGCAAATAAAATGACTTAACTTGATTCACACCTGAAATCTGGAAAGGGCCCTCCCAAATCACTTGCAACTTGTGATGCTTTCTAGGCTTCACCTTTTTCTCATTCCATTTTAACACCATATCGCCTAATTTGAAATTATTTTTAGAAGCTTTCTTACCGAACCATTCCTTCGTCCTCTAGGCATATTCCATGAAGGCATTGTATGATTTATCCCTGTCTTATTCCAACTATAGAAGTTGAGCCAATATCTCACTCATGGGGTCAAATTCATTGTCTTCACCATAAAACAAGTGCCATGATTGAAGAGTCGGTAATTCAATATGAATAGGTAACATTGCTTCTTTACCGTATACCAAGGAATAGGGGGACATCTTGATGGATTTCTTCATGGAGATGCAATCGACTCATAGTGCATACTTCAGGAGAAAGTGCCAATTGCGCTTATTGTCGCCCAAGGTTTTCTTTAGAATTATCAAAAAAATCTTGTTTGTGTACTCATCCAAGCCATTCCCTTACAGATAATGTTTAGATTATGTTTTTAAATAAATCTCATATTTAGTCACGAATTCGTTGATCTTGGCACCAATGAAGGAAGTTCCACTATCTGTTATGATTACATCAGGTATACCAAAATGAGTAATTAAACCTTCAAGGAAAGTAATAACTGTTATTTGATCTGCCTTCTTGGTGGGGATTGCTTCTAACCATCAGGTGAAATAGTTTATTGTAATCAAGATGTATTTGTGTTCGATAGAGGAATTGGGATCAATGACCCTAATAAATTCCAAGACCCATTACTGAAACGGTGCTTCTACTTGAATCATATGAAGGGGTAATGACGCATTCTTGCTTCTATCAACATATCTTTGGCACTTATCGCAACTCTAACTAACTTTGAAGCATATGCAAAGAGAGTAGGCTAGAAATATCCTACTTTAATGATCTTCAATGCCATTGGCCTCCCTGCATAATGGCCTTCCGATAAACTAGAGTGCAACTCCTCTAGCATTCTTTGTTTTTCTAAATTTCAAACACACATGAGAAGAACTCCATCGATATTCTTATGGAATAGCCCATTTACCATCATCACGTACCTAAGGACCTAAAGTCTGAATCTCCTTCTTTGTGAGGCATTGAGATATGGAGGACATCTTCTGAAATGGAAACATTCGACAAGGTCCTCTGTCCAATCACAATCATTCACAAAGTGATTAGCGAAATTGCTTACTAAATCTTCAAGTTGGCAAACCATGGATTCATATGCAACACTTTTTGCAAGATCTTGACACAATTCTTGTCCCCGAACTAGGTTGGTTGGTCAGATTTCAATATCATACTCCTGAATTTTAGAGACCTACACAGCTCTCTTGTCCCCAAGCTCTCCTTGAATGATGAAACTTTGAACGTTTTGGTGAACAACATAGACTATTGTTTTGCTTTGAGAAATAAAATAGCAGAACTTCTTCAAGGATTTTATCATCGCATATACTTGCTTTTCAATGAAATTATATTTTTCTTCATGTGGTTGGATGACTTGACTCAAAAAAGTAATCAATTTATCATCTCCATCATCTCCCTTATGCATAAGCACTACTGCATAGCTTTCTTGTTCATCGACGACATACAGGATAAAATCTTTTGAGTAATCAGGGTTTATCAGGACTGGGGCTTGAGCAATTATTTCTTTGATTTTCTCGAACTCTTGCTTCGTATGCTCAATCCATTTGAATTCAGAATTTTTCTTAAATAGCTCACTCATTTGCTTTGCCACTTGGATAAAATCTGCAAAAAACTTTTGAAAAAAGTTGATTTACCTAAAAAATGATTGCAAATCCTTCTTGTTGGCTGGCAATGAAAGCTTCAAGAGAGCCTTAGCTCTAGCTGGATCTATAGTAAAACCTTCCTTTGAGATAATGTGGCCTAGAAACATTCCTTCTTTTACCATGAAGATGGAATTGTTTGGGTTGATTGATATTTCTAACTCCTAACACTTATTGAACACTTGTCTCAAATGTAGACTATTCTCCTCCTTGTTATGAGAAAAGACAGTTATGTCATCCAAATAAATCACAATAACACAATTTAACAACTCCCCAAAAGCTACATCCATTGCTCTTTGAAAAGTTGCACCAGCATTTGAGAGACCAAACAAATCTTATGATAAGTAAAAGCTCCCCATTTTGTGGTGAACATCATTTTATATTGGTCTTCATCCTTGACCCAAATTTAGTTATAGTCGAAGAATCCATCTAACAGAGAGAATCTCTGAGCACCAGCCACTACATGAATAATGTGATAAATTTTTGGTAGCGGATAGTGATCCTTTAGGGATGCCTAGTTTAAATTTTTAAAGTCCATGCATAGACATATATCTCCATTCTTCTTCTCACGGGGACCAAATTTGCTACTCAGGTAGACTGCTTAATTGGGTAAATTATTTTGACCTCCAGCATCTTCAGAAGCTCTGCTTTCATAAAGGTTTCAATCTTGGGATTGACTAGACTCTATTTTTTCCTAAAGGGTTTCACTCCTTCCTACAACTCAATGGTATGTTGGATCACATATTTATTGTAGCCTTTCAAAACTTGGTAGCTCCAAGCGACAATGTTTAGGTGCTCATGGCCTAATTATTTAATCTACTCTAGTTCTTCCTGAGTGCAATCGATGCCAACTTTGATTGACTTCTCAGGTTCTAACTGTAGTTTAGTGTACTCTTTTTCATCTACTTTGATCTTATACTTCTTTTTATGTTGTGTTGATCAAGAAGGCTCTTAAGTGTAATCAATATTTTTGGGATATAATTGTTTTGTAGTTGTATCAAGCCCTCAGCTTATTCCTCATCAAGTGTTCTTTCTTCCAAATTACTAGCTTTTATTATCAAAAGTTACAATTTGCTCGTCACTTTCGAACACTTTCTAGAAGATATTTTTATAAAGGATTGAAGGTCTGTAAACTAACCTTACAGTCTTGGGCTTTCTCACCACATGTTCAACTCGAGAAAAATTAGCACCAAGGGATGCCAAGATATCTGCATGTTTGTTATGTTCTCGTGAAATCGCTAAATGTTCAATGCTGTGAAAGATTCAAATAAATCCTAAACCTTATTGCAGTAAGATTTTAGGTAGTGTTGCTTAGAAATACACTTATTGGTTACCTGGTTGATGATCAGCTCATAATCTCCAAAAATCTATAGTTGTTTGATTTTAAGCTTCTCTACTTTCTTCAAAACCAAGAAGAGTGCTTCATACTCAATTATGTTGTTTGTATAGCTCCATGTCAACTAGTAAGAGTACATCTTTTATATGCTAGAAGGAGAAATGAGAACAATCCAAGGTCCTACGCAATTCTTACTGTAGACACCTAAAATGCGTCATGCCGAGGTGACTACTCATATGGGACATGCTAGAAGACCATATGGAAGACCTTTGGACAGATCCAAGGTATAGCAGTGGTTTTTACCACTCAATTGGGCACCTTTGCCTAGTCAGTGCTAGCCATTGCTGACACCCATGGTTAGCAGTGCTCACCGCGCATGTCATCCATGGTCAGCACTCAGAATCAGTTGGCCTTCATCCAACCCAAAAGTTGGTTGCAATGGCCAATTGGTTGCAGATTGGAGCGGTTTGAGTGAGGAAGGTTTTGGATCCTTCCATCCAACAAGCTCAACTACCCAATCTTGATCTTGGCTTCATGAGGAAGCCACCCCTAGCCCTAGGCAATTGCTATAAGATCCCCCTTCGAATTGGGGATAAGTCTAGAGAGAAGCATAGTCAATTGAGCAGCGAAGCCCTATCGAATTGCATAAGCAACTACATGCATTGAGAGGGATACCTTTGCTACCCAATTGGAGATCAAATTGCCATGGAAGCCCTAGGAGCCTAGGAGAGCCAAGAAACATCAATTCATGCAATCCGTGCACCATCAGATCAATTCAACCACCAAACCTATCAGAGGACATAGAGGCGACCCTTGGACATCAATTTGACAAGGTGGATCAAAGAGGAAGCCCTGATTTGGAGGGCAAACCTACTCAGAGCTCCACCACGGCTCTCAGCCACGGTTAACAGTGCCACCCACGCATCAGACCCATGGTGAGCAAATTAGGGTAGATTCCCTTGTTTTTCCTTTTGCAGATTATTTAGCTAGGTTAGATTAAGCATATTAGTGGTTTAATTAGCAATTTAGAGACCCTGACAGATAGATTTATAGTTTTTATGCATGTTGCTTTCATTGTAGCAATTAACACTCTAATGGATCTTTTTCATGCTTCCATGCTTTCAATCTGGTAATTAGGCCACTAGATAGTTAGATGTGCTTTAGCTTACATGTTTTATGACAATATTTTCATGATTTGCATAGTTTTAGCATCTTTCTTGCATTTTCTTGATTATTGATAGTCATGATATCTTTTATGCTAATACCCTCTAAAGGCCTCATCAAGAGAGGCTACCTTTGCTTTTAACATGCTTCTTGTTGTTTCTTGAATGCAAGATTAATAGGGTCATGCCATTCAATGCAACGAATACCTCTAATCATGGAGAAGAGGGTCATCGACACCCTAGAGCAGTTCGTGTCACCCTAGAAGGCATTTGATTCACATCTACCCTTGAGAGGGATTAGACACTATTGTAATTGAAGTATCAAATGGGTATCCCTAAGAGGGATGAATATGTAATTTGACTCAATTTGAAATTAATAAAGGATTCCTTGTATTTTCTTTATTTCTTGTTGTCAATTTATGCATGCCTATTTGTGTATTTCTCATCAATTGCAATAGTTAGACTAGGTGTGGAGCCTTTTTGGTGGTTACAGTAGGTGATCATGGTGGAACTCCATATTTTTTGCCATAATTTGTTGATTGTGTTTGGTGTTTTTATGGTAGGTGCTCCCCGCGGCTGATAGCCATGGTCAAAAAGTTGGCCCATGGTTGACAGGCATGGGCAATAGTCGCAACCATGCATCAGAGCTGCAGTTAGCAATAGACCAATCACAGAGTAGGATTTTAAAGCTTTATCAGATGAGGACTTGAGGTAGGCCCTTCTGACACCCTCTATGTTTGTTTGTTATCTCTGTGTTTTTCCAGAGACTAAAAAATGAAAGTTAAGTAGGATAACCATGAAAGAAGGATAAAACAAATTAGGTCCTTAGGGTTATTATTTTTTAATTTTTGCTAGGCACTGCTAGGAATAGTGGACCTCTGATTGCAGTCTGCCCTAGACTCCAATGTGCTAGAATAATTTGTGTGTTGATTTTGCATGCTTGAGGCCAAATCAAAGGCCATTTACATCGTAAAGTTGCATTGTCAAAAGGTCATGTAGGATGTAGCATGCATACTTTCTGAATATCAAATATTCTTGGTTGCATATCATGTAGGAAATGATCATGTTAATGTTGTATTATGCATCTTTCCTTTATGCAAAGTAAAAAGAACCACACACACCATGTTTCACAGTAAACGCTAGTGAGTTGGGAGTCACATCCAACCACTAGTAGGGTTTCAATGATGGTGGAGGTGATTTCCATCCGTTGGCCCAACTCCCTCATACCTTCTTGTTACTAGACCAATACCGGATCCAAGAACCATTCGTAGCCTAGAAAATTTGCATGTACTTCTCTTCGGAGGGTATAACGTTGATTGGGTGAGATTGGGTGAGGATCTGGGAGGACCTGTGCTCCCTGCCCGGGTGTGGGCTTCATTACCACACTTTGGGGGGATTACATGGCCTAGAGTTCATAGCCAAGTTGTCGAGCTACGAGCATACAGGTGAAAGCCATTAAACAATTGAGAAAATCATCAACGTATTGCAAAACATGACAAGAGTTACTTTACTGATACAACAAATTGAAAACACATCAAATAGTTTAGGGCTCATTTTAAAAATTGTAAAAGGAGATAAACATCATTGTATTCTTTGCATGCTAATAAAAGTTAAATTTAGACATAGGATACATAATGGTGCAAACACGGAGAGGCCGATCCGGGCATAGACCCGAGATCGAAGCCCAAGCTCCACCTAGCACACAACATGATGTGGAACACCCTCAATCACTTAATCCTCCTGGACGTCATTCAATGAGCATTAGAGGGGATAATTCCACATGAGGGGATTCCATTGAGAACACCCCGATTAGAGGAAGTACTAGACATCCCTCTATACATAGATCAGAGCATGGGACATCCCAGCATGGGGGTTCCACATATGGTAGCATATACCATGACCACATTCCATGGGCATCCATGGGTTCAGCTGAGGAGTATGTCATCGAGGGATCCAGATTGGTACCCCTTCGACCTGTATCTAAGGGAGGTTCATGACCTCCACCATCAGAGTCTAGAAATGTTTGAGATCCACCCATTCAGGGGTGAACCGAGAGGGCTGCTTTCGAGCATAGGCCCACACAGACTCCCAATAGGGGTGAACCCACCACATTCACCATAGATATATCCAAAGTGGGAATAAATGGTATGCCACCTCATGAGCCATGGCATAGCAAATAGTTGGATGGTCTAGACAGAGTCCTAGGGCATCTAGGATATAAGCCTACACCTGCACCCTCCCGATCGGTGAGCGTGTGTAGCGAAAGCACCATTAGGACTACCCGAGAACATGGAGAGTGCTCCAAGCATTCTCGAGATATGCGTGCTCTAGCATCGCATGCAGGTACTGAGTATAGGAGACAACCTGACATGAATGTCATCTTTACAGACCAAGGCAAGAGTGTGGTGAATCAGTCCATTGGAGGACATACTCATAAAGTCGCTCGAACAGAGTGCACCCCTCAGAGGCCTCAGATGGTTGATCATGTTGATAGAGCTCATAGACTGATGTTAGAGTAGAGATGATAGATTCTCCAAGATCAATTGGAGGATGTTCACGTAGAGAAAGAGCACCTCAAAAATGAGAATACTCAGAGGTAGAGGTTCATAAGATAGAAATTATATGAACAATGCATGCGTGAACAATGTATCCTCGATCAGAAGGAGCGTGTAGAGAGAGGATCGATTGGCTAGCACTGGTTTACCTCCTCATAGTGAGATCAGGGAGCATGTCGATAGATGAGTGGCTTCACATCTCGAGTTACATCCTGAGAACATCGACACACATACTCGCCATATGACTCAACATAGAGATCGACATCCAACATCCGAACAACATGAGCATAGGTAGTATGAGAATGAAGTGGGAGAGGAATTAGAACAAGAATATCCAAAAATATCCCAATTCGAGGAGGAGGGTGAGCCTAGTCCCCCACCTCGATCGAGGAAGAATCTACCTTCGAAGGTGCCTCCAAGGCAATCTTGAGAGGAGGAGTTTCTTTCCTCGCAAGCCTACAAGACCTTAGTAGAGAAGGTCCAAGCCATAGAGAAGCAAGGGATGACTTATCAAAAGCCTACCTTGAACAAAATTCACAATGAACCTCTATGCACGTCAGTGCCTATTCCAGCATATCCTGAGCATTTCAAGATGCCTAGACTAGAAAAGTTTCAAGGAGAGGAAGATGCACAAGAGCACGTGACTAGTTTTCTAGATATGTGCTTTCAGATTGAGAGCAATGATGCTTTGCTCCTACGCACCTTCATCATGACCCTCTCAGGCCCAGCTCGAGAGTGGTTCAATCAACTAAAGAGGCACAACATCACTAGTTTCAAACAACTAGCTGATGCATTTCTTGAATGCTTCTCCTTTGGCATCAAGAAGAAGGTAAACTTATCCGACCTGGCAGCTTTAACGCAACATGATGATGAGCCAGTGATGGATTATGGAAAATTATGGAGGAAAATGATGGCAAAGCTGCCATTCTCCATCCCATCCTCTAAATTAACGTGAATTTTCATGAAGAGTTGTGCCAAACACATTTCGTTATTGCTACAGTTGCAGCAATACCAGACATTCGAAGAGGCTTTGGCGCAAGCCAAGGTAATAGAGGATAGCAAGTTATAGGAGGGTAACTTGAAGCTCAAGAATAGGAAGGAGGGACACAAGAAAAGCACTGAGAGACATCAGGCCAAGCCAGCCCATGTTAATCAGGTAGTGTTGAACCTTCAGAAAGAGGATAAGGGGCAACAACAATGAAACTATCAGGCCCAACCTCCTCCTACGCAATATGAGCAGTGCAACAACAATTACAAGGGTAAAAATAAAGAGCAATACCCACCTCACATATTCATGCAATTATCAGAGTCCTTGGCTTCAATTTTTCATCAGTTATGTGAGGCGAAGGCTATACGCTTACCCGAGGTCAAGTTAATGGACCCAAATCAGCCCAAGCCTAAGGGCTACAAGGATGATCATTATTGCATCTTTCATCGATCGAAAGGCCATGACATCGAGGTATGTTGGTCTTTCAAACATCTTATGCAAAATATGATCGAGAGAGGTACGCTTCTTGTCGACAACCCACAAGAACTTGACAATAAAAATATGGGGATTTACAAAAATCCTCTACCAAATCATGAGGTACCAAAGAATAATGTTGGCCAAGTCAACCAAGTTCGCATCGAACCACCAACCTAGGGGTTCATCAGAATGGTCAACATTATCACAAGGAACATGAGGTATGAATGACCGAATCAACCTCCAACACCTATCAGAGTCCAAGCTGTACCTCCTCCAAGGCTAGCCCAGCATGTGCCCGACCCACCAACTAGACCGGTGGTGACCATCAAGAGTAGGTTGGTCCAAAACCTATAGATAACTCCAATGAAGTTGTCAATTTATGAGCTAATTCAGTAGTCTCCTAAGCACAAGGAGACGCTCATGGACATCTTAAGGTCCATAAAAGTGCAGCCTCAGGATCCTAAAGTATTTACACACTTCGTGGGGCACATGCAATAGTGTCAGGAGTCGATCATTCAATTTCATGACCATAAAGTCAAGATGGTTTCCACTATTATAGCAGACCCACCACTACATATCATCGCATGCATGAATCATAAACCATTCAAGCGGGTTTTTATTGACATAGGGTCATCAATAAATATCATAACTACCAAGGCATTAACTCACCTAAAGTTACCCAAGATGCATATCATCCCTTCTACCTTCACGTTGAGAGCTTTCAATGATGCATTATGCTCGACGGTCGGTACTATAGTTTTACCTATCCAGGTGGGACTGAAGACCATCCCGATGATGTGTCACATAATCGAAGGTGCTATGCAGTATAATATACTTCTAGGGAGGCCTTGGATCAGAGAAATGTATTGTGTCCCTTCTATTTTACATCAGTGTATCAAATACATTCATGAGGGATAGGTTCACGTGGTGCCTTCGGATGAAGAACCCTTTAAATACGTGAATCTAGCTGATTTATTAGGGGAATTTGTGCTCCCCTCAATGCACCTAGATGTGTGACCAACATCATCGATCAAAAATCTAGGAGGTAAAATCAAAGAAGTGTGTGCTAGACCCGCAACATCCGCATCTCAAATATCGGAGCACACGATAACTACTTCCATTAGACCGACTGCATCTACGATACAACGAGATGATAGGAAGTTGAAAGAAAAAGTGGGTGAAAAGAAGATAAAGCAAATGCCCAAGCTAGTCATCATTGAAGCCCCTACTCCCATGGAAGTAGAGGAAGTTCAAGGAGGAGTCGAGGAGGCACCTCAGCCTGCTTCACTTGCATCTTCAATAGGGTCATCTGCACCGTAGGTGACCATCCATTTGGTTAATCCTAGATTAGGGGAATACATTGTGTAGAATGTGATGTTCACACCAATTATCGAAACTGCACATGACATGGGCTGACCGTGAGCCCATCGCCTTCCCATAGGGATGGTGGAACCATTGGGGGTACCACCCAACCAAACCAACTTCATCTATGGAGGGCTAGACCAGTTTGCATCTCCCGTGCCCATGGATGAGGATGATAATGAACCATTCTTAACATTCATTATATTTCTAACCCGAACTATGCCATGTGATACTTTGAGTGTTACCATTGGCATGGTTACGGTCTCGGACTATTCGAGCAAGGGCGTAAGAAGCCTATAGAGCCACAATATCAGTTACCTACTGATAGGTTCAGGTTGGGATTCTACAATGGAGGACAGGCTGAACTCCTCGTAGTATCTTTAGACCGCCTGTACCTCAGTTTGGGGGGTGAAGTTGATTTCAATCCGTATCACCCTAATCCTTCTATATTTCAGAGGGATAACCGGCTAGTGACTTATGTCACTATAGATCCACCCGAGAGATATCACATGAACATCTTGGTGGAGACCAGCCCAGAACCCATTCCAAGAGCCAACTTGGATAATCAAAGTCATGGAGCTATCGATGACATTGGTATGCACTTCCAGAATCTAGATACAATTATGAGTACCAAATTAGAAGTTGCTTCTGAGGATGTTCATGCAGTATCCATCATCGAAAGTGATGGACCAGACTACGATTCTAGAATAGATGATGCTGAATTATCCTCACACAATGATCAATATGAGGATGAAGTTGAGCCAATTTACTCAACACCTTCGTATTTGTGGCATTTGTACCCGGTTCTACCGGATAGTGATGATAGTGATCAGGAGATAACCTATATGGGGCCACATTTTCTAGAGCATCCCATTCCAGTAGATAGTGATGAAGGCCTATATTATGATAGTGATGAAGAAGATGAGACAGAGAGAGCCTACTTAGGACCTCCCTACTTACGCTATCGCAATGCACCTTATACGACTGAGGATATGCACAGAGAGATCAATCTCCATCCTCGCCTTAGGGGGAGACCACCGAATCTTAATATGATTTATCATATGGTGTTTCCCGATCCACCGACGTACATGGAGCTCCTTGAGCCCAATGATCCCATCCGATAGTCTATTCATGGACCGGATCCGGAGATCCCCATACCCCTAGAACCACATCTCGGGGATGGAAGTTTTGTTAATAATGAGTCACTTGCACGTGGTCCTGTAGACATGATCCATTTCATCAACATGATCTCCATTGATTTGACCACTCCACTCCACAATCTAGCCGATCCATCCAAACCATTGCCTCTAAATGTAGATGCTATTGATTGGGATCATGTTGATTCACCACTAGAGCCTGAATATTTCTTCCCTAATGAAGAAATGTTGCAACCTTTCCATTTTGCGCTAGGCTGTGCACATGATGTCTATCATGCTGAGGATGCTTCCAATGAGGAACCTATAAACCCAGCAGATGACATCCACTTGATCCCTACGCCTCATCAGCTTGAGGAGGGATCTCATATGTCAGTAGAGGAGACCTTCAAAGTGGATATCAGTAATGATCCCACCAATCCAAGGAAGGTCAAATTTGGGGAGACTTTGACTCTTGATGAGCGTGCCAACCTCATCCCTCTACTGAGAGAGAGACCTGATCTCTTTGCTTGGACTTACAAAGATATGTCGGGTCTAGATCCAAAATTGGTTACTCATAACCTTTCGCTAGATCTATCAAAGAAGCCAATCAAGCAGAAACTCAGGAAGATGCATCCAACAGTAGCCTTAATGGTTAAGGATGAGTTGCAAAAGTTGTTGGACGTAGAGTTTGTCATTTCCATCGACTATCCGAAATGGGTATCCAATATGGTGCCTGTAGGAAAACCTGATGGAAGGATCCATATTTGTATGGATTTTAGAGACCTGAATAAGGCAACACCAAAGGATTCATTTCCATTGCCGAATATCGATGCTCTTGTAGATGCAACTGTAGGTCATGAGATGCTCTCCTTAATGGATGATTTTTTTGGTTACAATCAAATTTAGATTAAGCCCAAAGACCAACATAAAACCATGTTTATAATACCATGGGGGACATTTTGCTATAAAGTTATGCCATTCGGCCTTAAAAATGTTGGTGCCACATATCAATGGGCTATGACATATATTTTTCATGACTATATGCATAAGATCCTAGAGGATTACATTGATGACTTGTTGGCCAAGTCATTATTGTGTTCTGAGCATGCGGAGGTCCTGAAGAAGGTCTTCGATCGTCTGATAGAGCATAATGTCAGGTTGAATCCTAAGAAGTGTGTATTTGGTGTAACTTCAGGAAAGCTCTTAGGGTTCATCATTTCAAAATGAGGCATCGAAGTTGACCCAACAAAGGTCAAGGCTATTCTAGAAATGCATCCCCCATAAACATCAAAGAGCTAAGGAGCCTACAGGGCAAGGTAGCATCCATAAAGTGATTTATCACTCAATTATCGGATAAATGTTGACCCATGAATCGACTGCTACACAAGGGGGTCCCATTCAATTGGGATGAGGACTGTCGAGTAGCCTTTGCTAAAATTAAGCAATACCTGGTGATGTCGCCAGTGCTAGCTCCACCAAGGCCAGATGAGCCTTTTCTATTATATATATCGACAACCGACTTTGCATTGGGAACCATGCTAGCCCAAAAGAATGTGCAAAGCAAAGAACAAGCCATATATTACATTAGCAGAACCTTGGTGAGCTATGAGCTCAGATATGCATATGTGGAGAAGCTATGTTTAGCAGTAGTGTTCACTACCAAGAAATTATGACACTATATGTTGAGTCATACGACATATGTTATATCCAAACAAAATCCTTTGTAGTATATGATGAGCAAGACATATCATAATACACGTACTACGAAGTGGATCATGCTACTGATAGAATTTGATCTAGAATTCATAAGCCAAAATTCCATTAAGGGACAAGTCATAGCAGATCAACTAGTTGAGGTGCCTCTCAAAAATAGTAGGCCCCTCACCATAGAGCTTCCTGATGATGTAGTCTTTGCCTTATCGAAAGCACCCAAACTCGAAGAACCGGATAACAAAGCTGATATGACCTTGTTCTTCGATGGTTCGAAGTGTGAGCAAGGGGGTGGTGCAGGAATAGTGTTGTTCATGCCACAAGGAGCTCCAATGCCCTTGTCATTCAAGTTAGACTTTCCTTGCACTAATAACAATGTTGAATATGAAGCCCTAATTTTGGGTCTCCAAACAACTATCGCCATGAAGATAAAAAGGCTAAATATCTTTGGTGATTCCCTTCTCATTGTGAACCAAGTTAAGGGATTATTTCAATGTTGATGTCCGATATTGAAAGCTTACAAGGATCTTGTTGACATTTATCTAGCTCGATTGGAATGGTATGACATCGAGGCAATCCCTCATTCATCCAATAGATTTGTAGACATAATGGCATCTTTGGGATCTCTAATCCCTTAGAATCTATCTATCGATTTCATGACCATCCATGTAAAAACGTTGTCACACTTTGTTGTGCAACGTGAAGCATTGGATAACAAAGAGTCAATCAACATGATTCATGTAGAACCAAATCATGAATGGTTCTACAGAGCTAGAGACTTTCTCAAGAGAGCATCCTAGGGGTCTTTGATCTCGTAGGATCAGATGGGGAGTGGTATTACCATTCACCATAAGATTGTTTTCTAGTCTACATTTGCCAATGTAGAACCGCAGGGGGAACATGTTATCTTGTCGATCGAGGCTAAAGCTTATCATAATTGGACGTCATAGATATATGACTTCCTTAGACTTGGTGTAATCCCTCAAGGATTGTCATGTACCGTGAAGTGCACATTTAAATAGAAAGTGACAAAATATGTCTTGTTAGCAGACATCCTATACCGAAGAAGCTACGATGGAGTTCTCCTTCATTGTCTTGAGCCCCAAGAGTCATCTTGGGTAATTTTGCAAGCTCATGATGGTACGTGTGATGGCCATTTCAATGACATGGCTATCATCAAGTGCATCCTTCGAATGGGTTATTATTGGCCCACTATGGAGAAGGATTGCAATGTGTATGTCAGGAAATGCATTAAATGTCAGCATCATGCTAATCTTATGCACCTGCCATCATAGGCCTTACAACCCATTCAAGCGGCTTGGCCATTTGCTCAGTGGGGATTTGATCTCATTGGTAAGATCTCTCCTCTATCATCGGGTTGACATACCTTTATTATCATGGCTACTGAGTATTTCACTAAATGGGTGGAAGCCATCCCCTTGACAATGACAACTAGAGCGCGTATTGTTGAGTTTATACTCACCAATATCATAAGTCATTTTGGGATACCATCCAAGATAGTGTCGGATAATGGAACATCATTTAAGAACAAAATTATGAGAGCTTTGACGTCTAAGTATAGAATCAAACATAATTTTGTGACTCCATATTATCCGCAAGCAAATGGACAAGTTGAAGCTTCAAATAAGATAATGGTCTCCATCTTGAAAAATATGGTACAAGAGCACCACAAATATTGGCATATCCAGCTACCCCTTGCTTTATGGGCTTACAGGACTAGTATTCGGACTCCCATTGGGGCAACTCCATTTTCATTGGTATATGGCACTGAGGCCATTATGCCCTTAGAGTTGGAAATTCCAATGCTGCATGTCGCATTGAAAGAGTTCATTGATGATGACACCGCGCGACAAGCTCACCTAGATCAATTGATGCTACTTGATGAACATCGTGTGAATGCCCTTGAGCACCTCCATATTTATCAAGAGTACTTAAAATGAGCTTACAATAGCAAATTCCATCTGAGAGACTTTGAGGTTGGTGATCTTGTGCTGAAAGAGAACCAACAGAACTCAAATTTACCACCAAAAATGTGAGACAAATTCATGGCTAACTGGTTAGGTCCTTATATGATCTCAGAGAAGATTGGACCTGGGACATATCACTTGACATCACTTGGAGGAGTTGAAGAGCCTGAACCTCTCAATATCCTTCATATTAAAGTATTTTATGCCTAAATCCTAAAAGGCTCCAAAGGCATCTATAAGCCCTTTGGTCAATCCTAAAAAGCTCCAAGGGTTTCTCAAAACCACTTGGTCAATCCTAAAAGGCTCCAAGGGTTCTAAAACCTTGGTCAATCCTAAAATCTCCAAGGGTTCTCAAACCTTGGTCAATCCTAGAGTTCTATTGTATTAAAAGCTCCAAGGTTTCTCAAACCCTTGGTCAATCCTAAAAGGCTCCAAGGGTTTCTAAAACCCTTGGTCAATCCTAAAAGGCTCCAAGGGTTTCTCAAAACCGCTTGGTCAATCCTAAAGGCTCCAGGTTCTCACCTCCAAGGGTTTCTCAAAACCGCTTGGTCAATCCAAAAAGGCTCCAAAGGCGTCTGTAAGCTCTTTGGTCAAACCAAATGTCAAAATCCATAAAAATTGGAAAAATATCAAAAATTAAAAAACATTTGCATTTCATTTGCATCATTGCATCATGCATCTCATTTTCCACATGCATTTTCATCTTTGCATTGCATTAGGTATAATCATCCGCCATGCTTGCATTAGAATAAATTGTGTTTACAATCTTACAAATGACACCACATTTGTGTTTCAATCATGCATCTATGCACTATCATTATCATTAATCACCCTTGTGAGTAATTGTGTTTTTCAACACAACCCAAATTATTGCTATGAAGAATATACTAGGGTTTTTTGGTCATTCAACCATACCTAGAGGTCTTCTCAAGAGTTGATAGAAATCTTGCTTTGCTTTTGTAGTTGAGGTCTAGTTAGTATAGCCCTTAGCATATCATAATTCTATCACTAATCAAAAAATTAAACAATCCTAATAAGGACTAGGGGAAGATGAAAGCCACGAAGCAGGACCAGGTATCCTGAGGTGAAAAGAGTTATTCTTGCTTATCCCCCTGTGCGGACGGTACGGGAAATGTTGGTAATTGGAAAAAGGACAAGTTTATTCCCTACCCAGAATCCCTTGCTTACGTTAAAATGAGCAATATCCCAGAGTGATATCCTAGATCAATCCTCCAGATTGATACCCTAGATCGATATCATAGATCGACATCCCAGATTGATATCCCATATTGATATCATAAGATCGATATCCCAGAAATAGTTCCCCAAAGTAAAATCCCCAAAGGAAGTTTTTGAAGCAAATTATCAAATGTAAAATTCTAAAAAGTCAAGTCAAATGAAGACAAATTGTACAAGGAAATTCAAATCAGTATCAAATCCCTTGCTCAAGAAAAAGAAAAAAAACAAAGAGAAGAAAGAAAGAAAGAAAAAATAAAGGAAAGTACAAAATAAACAATGATTATTGTCACTAAAGTACAAAAATAAATAGTGATTTTTATCACTTTATATGAGCAAGTATCCCAAAAAATTGAAGAAAAGAAGGGAGTGAACTTGAATCCATGGAATTGCTAGCACTACTATACCTTACGCATGACGATATGTCTGATGCATTAGCATTTCGCTTTTGTGTAGACCAATGTTTGAATGTGGAAGAGCTAGCTTCAGGTGTCCTGTATCACCTAGTGGTCTAGTCCAACTAAAATCTAAACCTAGGATTGGATAAACATTTGTGGACCCCCAATCTTAGCAATGGGCTGAAAGAATCCCGCTTGACATTGGGGTATGCTTATGCCTTATCTTAATATATTCATTTGCACACACAGGGATAATGAACAGTTAGGGCCTATCCTAGTGAAAGCCTTATGTTTCAGAAGTCTAGTATGGTTAGTATACAACTTTTGATCAGTCAACTAGGGTGTTTGAGTCTCATGGTAAACCTCAAAAATTCCCAAATAGCAACAATCAAATTTTCAAATGCAATCATCAAATATAAAATCTCGTTTATGAGATTTTGTTTATTAGAACTATTTGTGATATATGTTAGATACCGGATGGATGTCAGAAATGATATTTAAATGGCCACTGACTATGTTATGCATATCTTTTAATTTACAAAAGCTTATAAATAGAAACAATGCATTGCAACTCACATATGAGTGTCAAATCAATAAAGATTCATAATCAAATATAGCAATTATCATCCATGATTGTTATACATTTTGTGGTGTCATCCATTAGATTGTTAAAACATCATATCATATTGCATACATTGTGTTTTAAGTGATTAAAACATACATGTCCATTTACAATAAATCAATATCATCAAAAATACATGCAGTACAAACATGGCATAAATCATGTCATAGCAGTGTAAAGTAAATGCATACAAGTGAAGCAGATCAAAACTGCATTAAACATCAAACATTGCATTCGTATACATAGCATCATAAAGTAGTCCATCTACACATGTATATCATTGCATCCACATCATATAGCTAGTGCATGTCATCCATACATCACATCATATAGCAATAAATCAAATATCTGCATTACATCCATGTGCATAACATAAACATAAAATACCAAAAATAAAATACACATATAATGAGATGAACTATCATATCATATAAATATATGTGTCAAAGAGTACATAGTATCAAGGTATATCAAAATTCCCGTAGGCTACATATGTGTAGGTCCTCGACCTTACACTCAAAAATGGTACAAAAAAGCATCTCTAAAGATCTGTACTAAACAGGGTATGCACCCCTAGTATGTGAGGCACCTCCATCGCCTCCGCCATCCTTGTGAGTCCTCTACGAGCTAGCACCATGAGTACTCGAGGACCTGTGAGTCCTCTCAGTCCTGTGCATCCTGTGGCTCGAGTTGGAAGAATACTGCCCTGTCTCCCTGGTCCTAGACCTGGTCTGAGTCCCTATAGTGTGGGTATCCTCTAGTACCTCCCCACCTATCAGCCTGATGTAGCCCTCCAGTTGGGAGATGCGAGCTATGCACATTGTATCTCGCTCATTACCCTCCTCCATGAGGGAATGAAGCCTCCTGATCTCTGCCATGGGATCACGACCTCCTAGTAGCAAAGTCAAGGGCACTATCAGAGGTGGCATAATAGCCTATGAAGATGAGGGATCTCCCCTCACTGCCTTAAGTAGGTCCCTCTCCGTAGTAATGATACTCAGTTGTGCCTGTGCCAAATCTAGCTAGCCAGTGAGCTGTGTGATTTGAGTGCCTACAGTGGTAGCCTATGTGCAGAGAGTTATCCTCTCCTCCTCATACCACTACCGCTGCCTCTCCCCACATGCTAGCTTCACCTCTAGAGTGGTGATAGAAGTATCCCTATGAAGTAGTTGAGTCTACAGTCTCCCAACCTGGCTCTGGAGGTCAAAAATTTGGGCTCTCAACTACCCAATATCATTTTTCGAAGGTGCCTCACCCTCCTCTAATACCTCCTCCTCTGCCTCCACCTGTGGGTCCTCCTCTACAGTGGCCCCTACGCCCCATGCACCCTCTATCCTCTAGCGGGTCCTACATGCCTAAGGATCCACATCTACGCCCTCTACCAAGGCGACTACTCATATTGGACATGCTAGAAGACCATATGGAAGACCCTTGGATAGATCCAAGGTATAGCAATGGTTTTTACCCCTTAATTGGGCACTTTTTCCTAGTTAGTGCTAGCCATTTCTGACACCCATGGTTAGCAATGCTCATTGCGCATGTCAGTTGCGGTCAGCATTCAAAATTAGTTGGCCTTCATCCAACCCAAAAGTTGGTTGCAACGGCCAATTGGTTGCAAATTGGAGCTTTTTAAGTGAGGAAGGTTCTGGATCCTTCCATCCAACAAGCTCAACTACCCAATCTTGATCTTGGCTTCATGAGGAAGCCACCCCTAGCCCTAGGAAATTGCTATAATATCCCCCTATGAATTGGGGATAATTCTAGAGAGAAGCATAGTCAATTGAGAAACGAAGCCCTATCGAATTGCATAAGCAACTACATGCATTGAGAGGGATAATTTTGCTACCCAATTGGAGATCAAATTGCCATGGAAGCCCTAGAAGCCTAGGAGAGCCAATAAATGTCAATTTGTGCAATATGTGCACCATCAGATCAATTCAACTCCCAAACCTATCAGAGGATATAGAGGTGACCCTTGGACATCAATTTGACAAGGTGGATCAAAGAGAAAGCCCTGATTTGGAGGGCAAATCTACTCAGAGCTCCACCATAGCTCTCAGTCACGGTTAATAGTGCCACCCGCGCATCAGACCCGCAGTGAGCGAATTAGGGGAGATTCCCTTATTTTCCCTTTTGTAGATTATTTAGTTAGGTTATATTAGCTTCATTACTAGTTTAATTAGCAATTTAGAGACCTTGACAGATAGATTTATAGTTTTTATGCATGTTGCTTTCATTGTAGTAATTAACACTCTAATGGATCTTTTTCATGCTTCCATGCTTTTAATTTGGTAATTAAGCCACTAGATAGTTAGATGTTATTTAGCTTAAATGTTTTATGACAATATTTTCATTTTTTACATAGTTTTAACATCTTTCTTGCATTTTCTTGATTATTGATAGTCATGATATCGTTTATGATAATACCCTCTAAAGGCCTCATCAAGAGAGGCTACCTTTGATTTTAACATACTTCTTGTTGTTTCTTGAATGTAGGATTAAAAATATCATGCCATTCAATGCAAAAAATGCCTCTAATCATGGAGAAGAGGGTCATCAACACCCTAGAGCAGTTTGTGTCACCCTAGAAGGCATTTGATTCACATCTACCCTTGAGAGGGATTAAAAACTATTGTAATTGATGTATCAAATGGGTATCCCTAAGAGGGAAGAATCTGTAATTTGACTCCATTGAAATTAATAAAGGATTCCTTGTATTTTCTTTATTTCTTGTTGTCAATATCATGCATTCCTATTTGTGTATTTCTCATCAATTGCAATAGTTAGACTAGGTGTGGAGCATTTTTAGTGGTTACACTTGCACCTTGCGCCATCGAAGTACAACTTTCATAATTGAACAAGAACATAATCTTGACCATCATATGCCTTCACTTCAACTTTTTTTTGGCTTAGTAATGGTGTAGCAGTCGATTTTGATCTCCATCATGGCATTAAAATTGAGCATCAAAAACTCATTTTTTTTGAAGCTCGTCTAGGACATCTTCCGTCAAGTCTAACTCCTCTAATTCCTTGGTCATCAAGTTGACAGAACTCATGGGTTTATCTTCTTCTTGATTTTCTCTATGTGATAAGTTGAAGGCTTCTCATTATAATTTGGATTCTCATCCCTTTGATAGGAATCTCCAAATGAGAATAGTCTAGAGAAAGGTAGCCTCCCAACTTGGCAATGAACTCCTGTGACAAGTACATGTTGAAGTACGATTCCATATCTACCACAACCACCTCTTGGATCACAATAATATCAAGTATTTTATGCAGCATGATGGGGATGTATTTGATGACCCCCACTATCTTGATAGAGGTTCCATATAATTGCAAAACACCAGGGCTTCTCCTTGTATACTCCATACCCATAACATTGCAAACTGCCTTTGGCATGATAGTCATTGTAGTATCGAAGTCAATCATGCAATTGTGTACAATCCAGTATTCTATACTAAGAGACAAGTAGAAAGGGGGTGGTCTATTTTTTCCATTGGTAGAAGTCATCAACGTTTGAGATAACAATGTCTGATTTGGATTCTTCCCCTTATCCTTGATGAATTTTAGTGATTCTTGCAACAAGTCCACTTGTTTGAGCAATTGCAGTGCATCATAGAGACTCACCTTGGCTGGAATCCTCTTTAGCTCTTCAACGATGTTATACGAGGATGCACTGGATTCTTTTCCTTCATTGGCAGCCTCACATTTTCTCTAGTACTATTGTGTAGCCTCTACCCTATGACGCTTGGTCAAGGATAGGTATTTGAGCTTTTATTTGGCATGTTCCTTCGTTTCAGCTTTCACTAAGCTTTTTCTTGCAATATATCTTTTTCTTATGGAGGTAAAATATCTTTTAGCTGGACATGTGCATCTGGCTTGGGCATCAGAACAACTGTCTTTACTTGCACTTGTTTTTTCTCATTTTGCACCTTTTAATTAGTAAGTATCTTCAAGGGCTTCATCTCATCTGGGTCCATGATGACGGGTTTTCTCCAGCTCTTGTGAGAACTAAAACTTGCTCTTTAGAAGGGACCATGAAATTATGATCGAATTCTATAATCATGTTGATTTGACCACCAAAAGAAGTTTTTGCCAACATCTACACGTAGTTCAGATGAACCATACAAGTTTCCTTGCCATGTGGATCATTACAGGTAGAGCATCAGTATGCTTTGTCTGATGTTCCAAATTCTTTGTTTGCCAATACGGTAAGATTTCTTTCAGGCACCTTTCTAGTTGAGGTTGCTTGCTCCTTGGTGATCAATGAAGGTTGAAATCTCCTAGGCTGGAAATCTTTTTTAGCCTGCCTCCTCTTAATAACTATGATCTCATTGCCCATCGCTCTTATGGCTGAGTTCATTGACTGCATCTCCTTAAGCAACTTCTTTTGTGGATCAAGATTTGAGGGTGTTGGAGGAGCAGGTAATGGAAGAGATTTAGCAGAGATGGTAGTGCTGGGAATGGAACTGGAGTAGGTAACTATGGAATAGTTGGAGCAAGTAGTTGCAGGAAAAAAAATATCATCGTGGTTTGAGATGAATTCAAACTCCATGAAGGGATTGGATACATAGGGAACATGGGCAAGGGTAGAGAAGATGCATTGGCGTACAAATACTGCAGAAGATGAAGTAAAATAGGCATCACCATTTTCATTAGAAGCTTACCGATAATAATCAGGTCAGCTTTGGCCTTTTACGTAGTAGAATACAAATTAAGAAATGTATTGATGTTGGACTGTCGAATGGCCATATTAATGTCGAAGTTGAAAGCTCGAAGGTAGTAAAATACAACTTGCTCAAGATTCGACCAGAGACCATCGGGAACTCTATGCCAAGTTCGGATGAACCTAACATTGAAGTCTACGATTTCCTCCTACAAATGCGTTTGAATGGTGGTAAACTGATGCAATAGAGAGAATGGATTTGCTTGTTCATTGAAAATTTTGATTAATAATTCAACCAACTGGTCCTATGTGGTAATGGTGGCAGGTTGTAACGACCGATACCAATAAAGCAACTTACCTCTAAGAGAGAGCACGAGCAATCTTACCATGATATCCTCATTGATGATGTTATAGATTATCACCAAGGTATCCACATATTGGACATGCTCATAGACCGTCTTCCCTGTACCATTGTAAGTAGGCAAAACCTTCATTATTGCTTGTAGAATTAGGTTTTGAGCTTGCAGATTTAGAGGTCCGAAGTTATTCCATATTAGGAACTGTCTTGGTGGCTATGGTGGTCAATTTTGAGCTATTTGGACTGGAGTATTTTCTTGGGAAGGTGAAAAAATAGTGGTTGTGCTAGTAGGGCTTGAAGGAACATAGAACACAACAACAAACTATGAAGATGTTGCACTTGATGGGATAGCTAGAGTGACTAACCTAGGATGTGCTCCTAATACTTGGGTGTCAACTTCATAAAACTCAATGGGATATTCTGGATTTTTGGCCTTCAATCTTGTGATCATGAAGAAAAGCTTTTGCTCACTTTACATTCGAAGGCTCCAAGGTAAAACTAAGTTACCAGATGTTCTAGTCGGACAGTAAAAATATGAACATCAAACCTTAATACTTCTCAAAGTGGAACATTTTTATAGTCCCATCGGACGTGCTAAAAAATTTTGGTCACGAATCTGCCTAAGTACAAAATGCTTGTGTGTCCTAGACCCGACCAACATTGAAAGGTCAAAGGAAAGATATGTCCTTCGGGCCAATCTCTAGAGAGGGTTGGTTACCTTACTATACTAATTTGATTTAATCTTAGGGTAACAGGAAAGAGATGGGAAATAACAAAAAGGAATGGGAAATATGGTGATATGCCAAATAGGAAATATGGGGATAAACTAGTAGTCAAAATCCAAATCAAGTGTTAGTTGGCATATAACAGAAAGAAAGGCACATGAACCACTCATAGTTTTGCAGATATAACCTCCAAAAAGCACTTCAGTATTCATTCTCTCACCAGCAACAATTAAATTCAAATGCAAAATTTAAAATCAGCTAATAATGGACATGAACATAAGCAGAAAGAGATCAAACACAACACTACTCAAGGAACTAGAAGCCAAATATATTTCTATTTATACAAAAAATTCAAAGTGTTTTTCTGCAGAATGTCTATCCTCCATCATTACATCAAAATGCTTAGTATTTATAGAGGATTTTGTCTTTGAAATTAAATGTAAATAAATAAAAAATGATGGCTAGTCAAAGTCCAATAAGAGCAATTATCTCCTCGATAGCAGCAACGCTCGAATTAGAACATTCTTCAAGAGGCAAAAATTCTGTTTTGATAGAAAATACCTAGGAATCAGTAGAAATGGATGATGGAAAATCGTTCTAGATGTTGGTGCATTGAAACTCAGTAATATCGCATGAAAATCAGGAGCTCGAACATCATATCTGGATTACTGCTTCATCTTGCATATTAGAATTTAATCTTCACCAGGAAGACCCATAAAAAATTAACTTTGTTTTGAAAATGGGAGAGATTAGTGGAGGGCACCTTGGTAATGAATGAGATCATACAAATATCAAGGACGTAGCATTTTATATTGGCAACCCTTCAACAAGAATTTTGGAAATATTAATTTCGTTGCCAAAGGAATTAATTCTATAAGCCTTAATCCTTTCCTAAAGAATATTTGCACTAAAAACGTAGGGGCGATGGTGTTTACTTCTAAAATGAGCTTCCACTCAAATTTTCACCCGAAATGGTCCTTCATCTTCATTTCGCCCAAGTCATGCCTGAAATAGGCTTTCGCCTAGTCTTGCGCTTGGAAAAGGATTTTCGCTCCAAACCTAGGCGAAATGAAATTTCTCCCCAATATTACCTTTTTACTACGACTTCACTTGGGAAAAGCTTGCGCTACCAAAAGTGGGGCCCATCTTGAAAACTGGATTTTGCTGAGGAATGAAGTGAAAAGGAATTTCGCCATTAATGGGAGTGAAAGTGCCGGTAAAGTGATTTCTCTAGCGAAATACCTAGGAAGTGTTTTCGCCAGCGTAATACCCAAAAAAGTATTTTTGCTGCACCTGGGGGTGAAAATACATTTCGCTCGAAATTTTCCCGAAACTACACCATCAATTACTTAGAAAAATTTCCAACAAACTTTTTTTTTTTAAATGTGGCAAAAATGCTTAAAATGAATTTATGAATTTTGCTGGTAAAATTGTTTACATATTTCAAGCAAACATTTTACAAAATTTTAATGTGGCAAAAATGCCAACACTTTCTCAAAATTATGAATTTTAAAATATTGAATTTGGGTGCCAAATTCATTTTGTCCCTTTTATCTCCCATTTATTTTCCTTTGTGTGTCCAAACATCTGTGTGCATACTATCTATTACTATTTTCATCTTATCCCCTTTTTCATAAAGGTGTGTCCTTTTAGTTGTGCTTAGAAGCAACGCTCAATGGTAAGCATATCCACTTGCAATGTCTAGATCATGGGTTTGACACCCACGAGTAACTCCGTATTGCTTTGTTGTTCATTTTGATTGCCTCTTTTGTTATCATCTTTTTCTCCCTCTAGATTTGAGAGAGAACTATGGTGGTAAGATTCTCAAATGACTAGCTCCTAGTTGTGGTTTCAAATCCTCTAGGATCAATATTTTTGGTGTAACACTTTGAGAGGGCATCTCCCAAGGGTGATGTATAATCCATCATATGTGTCCTCCCTAACACTTAATATGAAGTTGCTTGTATCAATGACACAAGTCATGCCATGTTGTAGTAGTTGGTGTAAAGCCTTGGTACCCAAATATCACTGGTTTGAGTCATAGGAAGGTCCCTTCTATAGTTTATTTTAGGAGGTATTTATCTATTTTTCTTTGGATTATCTCCTCTTAGATGCAAATCATTCTTATGGTGTAATGGTTGTTCGCCTTGCTTGTTATGAGAAAGGTGTTGGTTCAAATATCTAGAAGGTATTTTTAAAAATAAACTAATATGGTTATGCAAGCTCACGAGTCATGGGGTCATGGTTGTATGCACAATGACACCTTGGCCTATTGACAAAAGAAAAAACATCATGCTCCGATGTCAATCCAAGTTGCATGTATAGTGGTCATATTGCTCTTTTGAATATATTAAGTAAGGGATTCAAATCTTAACAAACCTTTTCTTTCACTCACTTTTGATAGGAAAAATTTATTTTGAGGAGGGTTTTCCACTTTATCTTCAAAACACAGTATAATAGTTTGCTTTTCTATTTGTTTGGGCAAGGTCTTAAATATTTTTTATACAAATATGAAGAATATTTTTTCTCCAATCACATTACTCAACTTATTAATTAGTAATTCACCAATAAAAATAAACATTTTCTAGTTAGTGTTTGACAAGTGTGAGCAATAGACTGTGTTAAGTGGCAAAAATTGATTTTATATACTTTTTTCCAAGGTTTTACAATTGGATTATTTTTTCTAATATGAGTTCTAATAAACCAAATATTATGGAAGCCATAACTTTTGCATATATATGAAGAGTTTTACCCAAACTTATTCCAGAATGATTAATACAAAAATAAATAACTCAAAAGAAAACAACTCACAATAAATCATGTACATAGAACACACAAGATTTACCCTAGTTCACCCAATATGGGCTACTCCAACAAACAAGAGCCACACCTCCTTTGATATTATTATTCACTCTCTTACTCGTAATGGGACATTACAATCAATATAAAGGAAACTCTTACAACCCTAAACCACAATGTGGTATTAGAATATCGTGGGCACAATACCATGGGCTAAAACCACCCATACCCACTAATCATGGGAATCCTACCAATGCCTTCGAAAATAGCTTCGATAATATCTCCAAAAAGTAGGAGCCCAAAATTATTTTTTGGGGGTGTTGCCCCCAGACCCCCATTAGCGGGGCCGTTGAAGCAGGGGCCTATCGTACAGTACTTCCTCTACAAATATCCTACTTGTTGAATACTTTGCATAAAGGCTGTAATCAATGTTAGTTCCAGCATCCAATATTTTTCAGACCCATTTCAACTGTACAAAACATGAACTTTTCTATGCTAACTACCTTGGTTAAAGCATCTGCAATATTTACCTTGGTATCCACTTTTTCCAGCAACACTTTCTTTTGTTCAATCATTTACCTACTAAAGTGGTATTTTGTTTCAATGTGCTTTGTTCTTGAATGGTAAGATGGGTTCTTTACCAAAAATATATCACTTTTGTTGTCACAATTTATCTTCACAACTCCTTAAAAAAACCAAATATCAGCACATAATATTTGTAGCCATACTGCTTCCTTACTTGCATCAGTGGTTGCCATGTATTTAGCTTCAGTGGTTGACATAGCAACAACAATTTACCTTTTTCTCATCCAACTAATAGCTCCTCCAAACAAGTTGAATACATAAGCACTAGTAGATCTTCTATTGTCAAGATCTCCAGCCCAATCTGCATCAACAAAACCTTCTATATGCAAGGATCTTTTTTTGTTACCTACACCTTCATAACAAATTGAAAAATTAAATGTACCATGCAAATATCTGAAAACTCTTTTTACAGCAGTCCAATGCTCTTTACCAAGTTTAGACATGTATCTGGTCAAAACTCCCATTGCATGGGTAATATCTGGTGTAGTACATACCATTGCATACATTAAACTCCCTACAACATTTGCATAAGGAACATGGGACATTTCTTCTACCTCTTCTTCTATTTTTGGATATTGTTCAGCAGCCAATTTTCCCCAAAGGAATAAGTATCTTCACTAGTTTGCAATCCTGCATACTGAATCTCTTCAATATTGTCTCAACATACTTCTTCTGATTCAGCCATGACTTTCTATTTGAACAATCTCTAATTATTTGCATGCCCAAAATAAAATTTTCAAGGCCAAGATCTTTCATGTCAAACTGTGATGCTAACTGAGACTTCACTTCCATGATCATTTCCTTATTGTTTCCAATTAGTAACATATCATCAACATACATAATTATAATGACAAGTTCATTACCAATTTGCTTTGAGTATACACAATGATAAGCATTACTACAAACAAAATCAAGTCCTAAAACATAAGTATCAAATTTTTGATACCACATTCTAGGTGACTGTTTCAGTTCGTACAAATATTTATTTAACTTACATACAAAATCCTCATTTCCTTCAGTAATGAATCCTTTAGGTTGTCTCATATAGAATTATTCCTCCAAATCTTCATGAAGGAATGCAGTTTTTACATCCATTTTCTCTATTTCAAGATCAAATGCAGTAGCCACTAAAAAAATAAATCTTATTGAGGTTAGCTTTGCAACAAGGGAAAATACTTCACCATAATCAATTCCCTCTACCTGAGAATAACCTTTAGCAACCAGGTGAGATTTATATTTCTCCACTTTACCTTCAACATTCTACTTCTTCTTGAAGATCCATTTGCTACCTATTGCTTTTCTTCCACCAGGTAATTTTACTAGATCCCATGTCTTATTCTTTTTCAAGGCCATCTTTCCTCATTCATGGATTCTTCCCAAAGGTTTACCTCTTCAGAATTAACAACTTCTCTAACTATTCTAGGATCTTCATCAGTAATAGATAAAACAAAGGAAGAAGAAAAAGCAGATGGACTATACCTATCAGGTTGTCTTCTTTCTCGTGTTGATCTCCTTACCACAGGTGTATGAACCTCGGGTTCATCCTCTTTTTCTTATTTTGAATAGGATCCTTCTTCCATGAGATCAAATTGCACCTTTTTCTTTTTATTTGGTAATTAGTTATATCTCCTGAATAGGTTAGTTGTTATACCGACATTTCTTATGTCGGTAGATATTGTTCGCATAGCATATTTTGTTATTAAAATTAGTTATAGTTGCTTCGAATATTAAGTTAGTTAAGCTATTTAAGGGTTATTATTAGACATCCTTATTTAGGCTATTCTTAGCCTAACCTATGTTCTATTTAACCTTTCTTTATCAATAATATTAGTATCACATTTAATGTTTACATGGTATCAGAGCTCCATTCTCGAAGCTCAATTTGTAGCTTCGATATCCTGGTTTGACCAGTAACCAGGCACATCCACCGAGATCTGAGGATCTTTCGTCGACTCGAGAGACACGACTAAGCTGACTAGGATTGGACTCTAGTAGGCAGCTACTCGTCGACCTAACGTGGCTGGTAGTAATAGATCTCGATTATGACGTGGACTCGTGAAGCAAACCCTAAACCTAATAGGGGACTTGTGAAGCGGACTCATGCCTGGAAGTGGCAGATCTCGACCTACATGGAGAAGCGACACATCGACCTGGCCATGTGGTCGAAAACCTAAGACCTAGGGTGGACAAATTTACGGAGGGGATGGTGACGTAAGCCAAGGGCATCACGACCTGTACGAGACCTAATCCTACGTGGACCCTAGTTGAGACTATATGAATAGCTAATAGCCCATAGCTGGACCTGCTAACCTCTAACTGCTACACAGCCTACACGGACTATGATAAAGGAGCAGCAGAGCATGCGTTGACATGGATCTACCAGAGAGGAGGGGTCAAATTGACTTGAGACACTAGAGACATATTAGAATGCATAGTGGACCAAAAAAGTTCTACAGCAACACATGGCGAAGGAGGGTCGAATCACACGAAGGTTTTATAGTGCAGTGTCTCCCTAAAGGAAGACAAACTTTGAGGGGAGTGTTGCCTATTTTAAAGCACTAAATGTGCTTTTCCACACTACATGTGGGATTAAAAAGCTGCTCAGGATTCGACGATGATCCCAGTGTGCTGTGAATACTCTGTAGGAATTGTTTGCTCATGACTAACAATTACAAATCTGCAAGACAAATTCATACGTTCTTCCTGATGACTGGAGGACATCGTGAGTAGCAGTGGGTACCAATCTGTAATAGAAAACATTGAACAGGCATTGAGAAGTGCTGGTTCGATTTCTATTAGAGACCCTTAAAGAGTGATATCTGACGGAACTCGTTACAGTGCACCTGATATGACAGTAATTTTGACCAGCATTTCGTCAGAGATCACAGACGATCGCATCCTGATCATCAAGTGTTGCAACCTGATCCTGAAGTGCCATCGCACCACCTCTACTTAGTTGTAGACTCGATTCAAGTGCGCAATTTGGAGGGAAACAACTACATGACATCACAGGTAATTTCAATGGGTTAAATGAAATTTAGCACTTCTTAACATTGGAGAGCACCCATGGTGAAAATTGTAGCAGATCTTGTGCAATTTACTGCCACCGATCAGATTTGAGGTCAATCAGATCTAGAGTTGTAGCAACGACAGGCTAAAACAGTTACAAATTTTGTGTGGACATGATGCTTGAAGCTGAGACATCAACAATTACAAAAAAGGTGTGCTTGCTAGTATCATTTTTGTGTTCGATGACGTCTACATTTTTTGACGTTATCAGCATGCATACATAGCCATATTTTCAACCATTATCGACGAGCTGTGCAGATACGGTGAATGCACTAAGCGAAGGTGATTTCTAAAGCTACCGCTGCCCAAAACAAGAGCCATTGCTCTGTGGCCGAGAGCCACCATGGAGGGACCAAGCGGAGGGGCCTGAGATAAAGATCTATCTATGCTCTTTACTACCACCAACAGTAGTAGTCGAGGTGGTAGCCCACTTGCTGCCAGCAGGTCGAGTGTTCCATTCTCGACGGCAGCCAAAGTGAACATCTTTTACAACGCCAAAAGTTTCAAGATAAATTTTGTAAAGTTTTAATATTTATTAATTTTTTTTAATAATTTAATAAATGTTTTACATAAAATCAATATTTTCTTATGAAAATTAATTGATTTTATTAAAACTTATTTTATTATTAATAAAATATGTTTAAATTTATTAAAATTTTGCAATAAAATTAAAACAAAATAGAGGCCATCATCATCCATTTGTGGAAAAGCCTTATTTTTTTTGCACTATTGTTGCTTCCACTCATTGGAAAGCCTTAGAACCTTCATTTATTTTGCAACAAAGGGGGACACCAAATTTGCAAATTGTCTAAGAGGCCCATTGTACAAGCTTTTGAAGCTTTTATTGTTGCATTTATTTGCACTAAGGGGGCTCCCTTCCGCAATTGCCTAAGAGGAAACATTTGTAAAACAAGGGGGGATACAATTTTACTCTACGAGGGGATAAACAAAAAAAATAAAAATTTCACCATAATTTTGCAAACAAAAGGGGGGATACTCATTATTTTCCTACATCATAGAATATTTTGCTAAAAATGGAAGACGACTTAAAAGGGTGCATTTTCGACAGCGACCCACACCTTAGTCAAAATTCTTGTCATTTTTGTCAAATTATATTTTGCAAAAATGGGGGAACAAGTTATAAAGGTGCATTTTTGGCAGTGATCGACACCTTAGCAAATTATTTTGCAAAATTCCCTTTGTAATAGGTGCATTTTTGACAGAGACCGACACCTTAAAAATGGGCAGAACAAAGAAAAAGAAAACCCCTAAACAAACTGATAATGTTGAAATATCAGTTAAAAATCCTTATTTTCCACCTGAGATGGATGGACTGGATTTTTATGAGGAGGGCACATTTCTCACACTAAAAAATGGTTTAGTAGCCCTTCTCGATGATTCTGAGTCTTGTAAAGACCTTTAGATAAATGGTGCTCGATTTCCTATTGGCGTTATAAGGGGTATATACCTGTTATTTTTTGCACTTGATCGTGCCCAACAAAAAGTGAAAATGGAAATAAAAGAGGAAAAAGAGGTCCTAATGGTTGATGCTTGTAGTGACACAAGTGACCTTCACCCCATGGTGGCGAATGCTTGTTGTGACATGAGTGACCTTCATCCAGTTGTGTCCACTACTTGTTGTGATACAGGCGACCTCCTACCTTCAATGGTAGATATCAGTTGTAGCACAGGTGATCTTATTTCAATAGCAAATTTTGCTTACAACACTAGTGACTTAACAACTGAACCTCCTCAAATAGAGCTCCATAATCTCATCAATAGCAACAAATGCAATATTATTAAAAGCATTGATGAAGATGATAAAATTGGGTGTTTTGAACAACACACCAAAGGATTTGGTTCCAAACTGATGAAGAAAATGAGATTCAATGGTTAGAGATTAGGTAAACAGGAACAAGGCATTAAAAATCATATAATGCTAAATGTCAGGGTAAATAATGAAGGCCTTGGCTATACTGGACATGCAAGTCCTAGTAATACCATGTTTATAAAACCTAAATCTCCTATAACTCCTAAAAAACATTGTTGCAATCATTGTGGAAAGACATGACATGTTGCAGCTAGATGTTGGAAATTACATCCTTGTGATTCATGTGGATGTATGAATCACTCTTCTTCTAGTTGTTGGTACAAAATGAAAATGGCCAACAAGGTTCATATCGATTGTGGATGGACAAATCACACACAATGGACCATGATGAAAGAAATGTTTTATGGATTCTACCAAAAAGGTAAAACCTATGGTAGACCCAGAGGCATATCCAGTAACAGACTGAGTGGTAGTCCCAGAGACACTAAACCAGAGACGGACCTAAAGACAGACCCAAATATAAAGTTCCAAAGTAGATCTACAAGCAGATCCAAATGCATTGATCCAGAGGCAGCTTCACCGTCAGATCTAGAGATAGACCCAGAGGTACACATCCAGAGGTATGCTTAGATCTAGAGCCATGAGCCAGAGCCAACGTCGAAGACAAAGCAAGATCCAATATTCTTTCATTTCTCTTCTTCTTCTTTACTGTATTGGGGCAGTTATACACTTTACCCAAATATTATTGTATAGAGGGATGTATATACTTTACCCAAATATTGTTGTATAGAGGGATGTATATGTATTACCCAAATAATGTAATAAGGGGGGATGTTAGAATAGTATTACCTTATTTGGTAATTAGTTATATCTCCTGAATAGGTTAGTTGTTATACCGACATTTCTTATGTTGGTAGATATTGTTAGCATAGCATATTTTGTTGTTAGCATTAGTTATAGTTAGCTTCGAATATTAAGTTAGTTAAGCTATTTAGGGGTTATTATTAGACATCGTTATTTAGGCTATTCTTAGCCTAACCTATGTTCTATTTAACCTTTCCTTATCAATAATATTAGTATCACATTTTGCCTAATGTTTACACTTTTTAGGTTCTTCTTCTGTTACTTCATTCCTGTCATCACTTTTCATTTATCTAAACACCACATCTCTACTGTAAACTATCTTTTTAGTTTTCCAAAGTTTATATCCTTTAACACCATATTTATAACCAATAAAGATACATTTAACAACCTTATTAACAAGCTTACTTCTTTTCTCCTTTGGAATATGCATGTATGCATCACAACCAAAAAATATAAGCTGTGAAAGAGAGGGTTTCTAACCAAACCATGCTTAAAATGGAGTTTGATTCGGCAATGCTGATGTAGGAGATCGATTTCATAAGTAACATGCCACACTCACTGCCTTTGCCTAAAATTCCTGTGTCAGACCAACACCACTGAGCATACTTCTTGCCTTTTCCATTAGTGATATGTTCAATCTCTCAGTAACTCCATTTTGATGTGGTGTATATGGAGTAGTCTTTTGTCTTGCAATACCACATTGCTTAAAAAAATCCTCAAATTTATTTGAACAATACTCTCCTCCATTATCAGACCTTAACACCTTAATCCTTTTCTTAGTTTGATTTTCAACAAGTGCTTTAAATTCTCTAAACTTATCAAACACTTCATCTTTACTATTAAGAAAATAAATACATGCATATCTTGAAAAATCATCAACAAAAGAAGCATAGTACCATGATTTTCCAAGAGATGGAACAGGAACACAGCCAAAAATATCATTGTGAATCAGATCTAATACCCATTTTGATCTTGCAGCACCATATGGGAAACTAACATGATTTTGTTTTCCATAAATACAATGTTCATAGGAATCAAAAACCATTGAACAATTAGGGATACCTTGGACCATACCTTTCGTGTATAGGGTACGCAATCCCTTTTCTCCAATATATCTCATTCTTTGATGCCAAAGCGTTGCACTTTTTTCTGATTCAGCCTCAAGAATAGTTGAGCTATTGCACTCATTTATCATAGCGCTTCCCAATAGCTTATGCAAGGTTCCAATCTGAACTCCTCTTGCTAACACCATAGATCCATGAACCATTTTGCATGAATCCTTACTAAAACTGATGTTTACTACTGCATCAACCATTTTGCTTACAAAAATTAAATTTCTAGCAAGGCCAGGAATATGCATCACACTTGGGAGGGTTTTAACCCTACCATCCTACAATAATATTTTTACCCTTCCACGACAATGATTCTAAGTTGTGAATCATCTCCCAATAGTACCTCCCCTCCATCATATCTTTCATATTCACTGAACCACCCCCTCTGAGGAGTCATATGAAAAGAGGCACCAGTATCAATCAATCAATCATTTCTATCTGAATGCGTGGAGTAAGATGCCAGATATACATCCCCTCCTTCATTAGTGGATTTATTTATCTCTGTGGATGTGGATTCATTAGATCTCTTTTCAGAATCCAAGCTTACCACATTTCTAACATTTTCTCTCAAACCTTCCCCAAGATTTAGATCAACTTTTCCCAATCTTCATCAGTTGTACTCACAGGTTTTGTTTCAGAGATATCAGACCACTGATCTCTATCCACGAGTAGATCCTCCATATTTAAATTCCATAGCTCAAAACTTTTTCCATAAAATTTCTCAATATCTATCTTTGAATGATTTGACATCATTTTTCTTCAAGCTCCTTCTGCGTAAAACTCATGCTCTAAAATAGGTTTTCTATAACTCCTAGAAACCTTATATCCTCTTCAAATGAATTGAAACCCTAGCAATAAAGTTGTCCCTCTATGGTTAACAATTTGGCTCCGATACCATATGAAGAGTTTTACACAAACTTATTCCATAATAATTAATACATAAATAACTCAGAAGAAAACAACAACTCACAATAAATCATGCACATAGAACACACGAGATTTACCCTGGTTCACCCAATATGGGCTACTCTAGCAAACAAGAGCCACACCTCCTTTGATATTATTATTCACTCTCCTGCCCGTAATGAGACATTACAATCAATATAAAAGAAACTCTTACAGCCCTAAACCACAATGTGGTATTAGAATATCGTGGGCACAAGACCATGGGCTAAAACCACCCATACCCACTAATCACGAAAATCCAAAAATAGTCGTGCAATACTTCCTTTGCAAAGGATGAGACACATCCAACAATATAAGCATTTAAAGTCCATTTTTTCTAGATTAAATGATTTTCAATCTCTACATAGTGATGACATTAGTTTATGGAGCTATTACAATTTTATATAGATTTTTTGCTGCAAAATGAATTCCTTAGGGTATGGTACTAGTCCCAATAGGTGAAATTATATCACTTTGGTTAGTTTAAATGGAAGGATACTCATAAGTAATATTTTTTTTTATCTTTAACAATGAAATAGAAAAATGTCTCAATGATCATGAACTTGGTAAGAAGAAGGAGAAAGCCCTTGGTCTCTTTTTCATGTTAGCTATGTAGATGTAATTTTTCATATCAAAGAGAAAACTAATCCTATTCAGGTGTTGATCATATTAAAGGATCTCTATGGAAAAGTAAGTATTAGTGAATTTAATGGAATAAAGATGAAACTTTCTATCTTAAAATTTTAGATTATGGTAGTGTCGAAGACTACATATCTCACTTTAAAGACCTAAAATTGACTTAGCTATAGTATGAGGCAAGGTAAATGGTGATGAAGAGTATACCAAATATATTATTTCCAGTATTACTCTTGTTTTTTATACAATCGGATTGATTATTTATGTGAATGTTATGATTATAAACAATCCACAACCTATTTCTCTTTTACAAATTTTCAAGCTTGTAATTGTTACTTTGCAATGAAGAACTATGGAACTCTATCTCATATATAGGCTTATCCAAAGAAATTCAAATAAGTGGAATCTAAGGCTTAATTTCCTAAGGGTAAGTCTAAGGTTTCAAAGAACTTGTAAGTATTGTAAAAACGAAGGACACTTCATTAAAAATCACATAACAAAATTGAAGAAAATTGAGATAGAATTCTTGAGATCCAAACACAAGCTTTCTAATGATGAAGAAGAGGATAAATATGGTAAAGCAGAGGCCCACTAGAGCATCCATTATGGGGGGATGTTACCTCTAATGTATCCTCTCCTTGGCCCCTCAACGCATATTATGGGGGGTTGTTGAAGTATGTGTAATCTTATCCTATTAAGTCACGACAAAAAGTGTGGAAGAGTGCTGATGATAACTCTTAATGTAGCCTATAGGCAAGTATGTATGTAAACCAATGGATGTTTATCATGTAAATCTACACACATCACTTATGTAAACATTTGGGCATCACTTATGTAGGCCTATGGACATGTTTATGTGAGTCTAAGTGAACCATTCATGTAGTCACCCTTCATGATATTGATTAATCCACCTTTATAGATAAATATGATAAAAGGATGTAATATATTTATTATGTTGTAATTTAACCTCTCATTTAACATCTAATTGGGCTTTTGATATCACTATAAATACCCCTAATGAGTGATCCATTGCATCAATCTGATATATGTGAAATATTATGGGGTTCTTATGGCAATCACCCCCTATTCCTCTTATGCCATATATTCTTCCTCTCTTCATCTACTTTTTTTATTAACATTGTCTTTAAATTGTTGTTGCATCTTTTTTTATTATAATCATGGTCAATGTATGTTTTAGAACATTTATGGAAAATATTGTGAACTCCAACATTTTGCTAGATGTTTACACCTAATTATTTTCATAAATGTTCAATTTTTTCTTTTCACAAACTAAGTAGTTGTCTTTTTCCATACTTCTCCATTGTGGATTAAAAGTTATTTAAAATTATTGCTTACCTCTTTGATTGGTGCAAAGGAATTCAAAATAATAATTGTTTTGATTTTAAACGAAAAAAATTAATTCAATAATAGTTTTAAATGTTACATATTTGTTTTTGATAATACAAGTCTATGTTCTTGTTTAAAACTCATCAATGAAGAGATAAGTGCATAATACAAGTCTATAGATAAGTTCCATTGCTTTACCTTTCTCACATGTTTTTATATAATGGTTTTTAAGTATACATCCTTCACATTATCCCTCTTGCAAAACCACAAGTCTGAATTTGTGTTCTACCATTCCTAGCAATTCGCATTAACATTCCTATAATAGGGATCACTATGTATTTATGTTGGAGTTTTACATTCAGAGCCTTCTAGATAGGAACATTTTCTCTACATATGATTCTCTATGGCTTTTTTGCTTGGGCTTTGTTTCCATCATCGTCTCTTGTTAGATTACCTAATTTTTTTTTTACTTATGAGCTCCTCCATTTAAGAATGACTTTGAATCTATATATACCACATAATTTTTAATATGCTTATATTATATTAAATGTCTAATTTAATATACTCAAAAAAATGTTATACTATACAATAAATACATAAATTACTTATTAACTATAATTATAATTATATATGTTAAAATTATTATCTAAAAATCAATGTACTATTAAAAACAAAAATAATAATAAAATGATTTTTACATTAAAAATTCATAAGTAAACTTAAGATATAAAATGATTTTTACATTGAAAATTCATAAGTAGACTTAAGATATACATTGTTTATAACGTTTACTAGTTTCTACTTTAAAAACTATATATCCCCATTCATATTTTATTTTTATGTCTAATTACCACTTGTTCAATATAATTATAGGGAGCATGGAAATTCCAATGCCGGAGTGCCAAAGCAAATCAAACAAATACATGAAAGGCGAAGATGGTATATTTGAATCTCCCGAAACAAACCGATGTAATCTCTATTACTATCTTTAACCATAATGAGAACTACCTCAGCCGACCATTAAATGCCACTGGCCTGAATGACACCCAACAATACTTAGAAACACAAGCTAGAATTATGTCTAGCCGAACACATTACAAAATATGAATACCTTTTTAAGGGAATTTCACTCAATCATACAAAAGTATAGAATTTTTACCATCCATAGAAGTAAATTATCTCGTACATGAATGGAAAGAATTATCCTAGAAGCACATCAAATGGAAAGAATTTGAATTGTTAATTTATACATGAAAATTAAGGAGTGATGATGCAATGTAATATGGAGCTGATAGAACGGAGAAGATTTGAACTGTACACTGAACTAGACAAGAAATATCAGCACAAAAAAATTAAAGGGTTTGCGGCAAAGGGTTTTTGCAGAGCAAGGATGGTTTGTGACGGAGTATTGTATTAAACATATATTTCATCGGGTTTACGACAAGATACTGAAGCAGGACTGAAGCAGAGCGCGGGGATGGGATACTGAAGTAGAGCCGATAAAACGGAGAAGATTCGAACTGTACACTAAACCAGACAAGAAATATCAACACAAAAAATTAAAGGGTTTGCGACAAAGGGTTTTTGCAGAGCAAAGAGGGTTTGCAGCGGAGTATTGTATTAAACATCTATTTCATTGGGTAAACACATTTTCCATCCTCTTTCGATTTATAAAACAATTTAAGCAGATAGGAGAAATACATTCGTTATAGGGGTTTGCGGAAGAAGGTTTTATTATCAGCAAGGGTTTGCAGCGGAGGGTTTGCAGAGCAAGGAGGGTTTTATTACACATTTATTTCATCGGATCAATAGTACAGAGGGTTCGGCTATAAAAGGTTTGAAAATGGAAGAAGGGAAGCAACAATTGCAAGAACCAATATATGTCAATGAGAAACAATACTGGAGGATATTAAGGCGTCGACAAGCTCGAACAAAGGCAACAACAATGAAGAGGGCATATCGAAAAATAAAAATAAAAAATATTCTACCACATAAACAGGTGGAGAATAAGGAACAATCAAAGGCAAATCACCAAAATGAGTTTTCAGATGAGGAAGAAACTTACAGTCCCACAACTACACCACTCATGTGGGCACCAAGACTTTATGTGCAAGAGCTAATGAAGGTGAAAGAGAAACTTGAAAGCATGGAAAGGAGGGAGAAATTAAGAGAAACTAAATCAGATGAGGTTATAAACACCATTCGGAGGCTGGAAAAGGAAAACAACCAACTCAAAGAGCAAGTGTCAAAGCTACAAAACCTTGCAAACATGGGTCAACATGAATGGCATGTCCTCCAACAAACCATCCATCCCCCAATCAATGATGCAATAGAGGTGGAAAAAATAAATGCAAATCAAATAAAAGAGGTACAAAAAACACTTCAAAACATGGAAACAAGAGAAAATGAGCTACGAAATGAATTAGCAAAGGCAAAGACATGGTCTCAAGTAGTAAAAGAACTAGTCAATCAACAAAAAGAGTTGATAGAGAAGCAAGTAAAAATTCAAATAACAGAAGAGAAAGAAAGACATGAGAAGTTATCAAATATAATCATCAAAGGGTTGAAATATTATGGGGACAAGGAAGACACAAATCATTTAACCAGGGACTTCTTGTCAGATCAATTACAATGGAAGGGTCGAATAAAAAAAACAAGCAAAATTGGCAGGATGAGAGGAGGCAGAGATAGACATATTCGGGTCACATTGATGAGCTACGAGGATAAAATAAGGTTACTTAAAAACAAAGGCATGCTGAGAGGGTCACAATTTTATTTAGATGATGACCTAACATTTTTACAATAGGAAGAAAGAAATAAGGAATGGGAAAAGGTGAGGGCAACAAGAAATGAAGGGAAACAGGCATATATAAGAAATGGAAAGGCATACATCACATCTAAACAAATCCAAAACAAATAGGGAGTATGGCCCGCCTGGGAACATCTTACAATGGTAAGTTGGAATTGTAGAGGTTTCCCTTGGAGAAGAGGACCCGGGTTAGGGCCCATTGCTAGAGACAGAGATATAATCATATTGACAGAAACACATGAACACAATGGATGTAGGACTCTGGAATTTGTGAGATACAAAAAAATAGTAATATGGAATAAAGCAACAGAAAATGGCAAAGGGCATGGGGGTATTATGGTTTTAATAAAAGAGGAATGAGATAGGGTCATTAAAATTGAAAAACAAGATGAAAACATATAGTACATCTGGATAAAGATCCTAGAAAATAAGCCAGTTATTAGCATAGTAGCATGTTATTTTGCTCCCAAGAATTCCAAATTCTATAAGAAACATGACCTTAACAGAGAAGAACCATACTCCTCCCTAAAAAGAGATATTTCAATATACCGTAAGTTGGGGGAGATTATATTAATTGGAGATTTCAATGCAAGGACAACAAATAAGCAAGCTAACATTCTAGAAGGTAACGAAGATATTGATATTAATCCTCTTTGGATGCCATAAGAGGAAAATCATCAGTGGACCAGGACTTCAGAAGATGAGCATGGGGCTATCATGCAATATGGAGAAGAGTTGTTAGGTCTTTGCATCATATACAACTTGATTATTTGCAATGGGATGAACAAATGGAAAAATTCAGGAAAGAATATATGCAAAACATATAAGGGAAAAAGTGTAATAGACTATGTAATATGCTCACAGAATTACATACCAAAAATAGAGGAGCTAGTAGTGGAAGATTCTCCAATGAAACTTAAGTCAGATCACAACCCAATTGTTATGAAACTTCGAATGCATGGAGACAAACCAAGGGAAAAACAATTGCAAGGCAATCAAAATAAATATCGTCACAAGGGAAACATTCTCTTAACAGATAAAAATCAGCAAAATATTAGAGCAGTATTAAATAACAAGTTACAGGAAAAGGAAGAACTACATCACAGTAGTAGAGATTACAGTAAGAGTGAATGGTTAATGCACGTTATTCAAGAAGCTCTAAACAAATGCAAGAGAGCTAAACCTAAAAAGAAAGAAAGGAATAGCTTCCCAACCAACCCATGGTTCGATGAAGATTGCAAAAAAATGCGAAGGTTATTAAAGGAACCAACGGGTAAAACAAGAGCAAACAAAAAAGCATATGAGAAACTGGTAAGGGCAAAAAAAGAAGAATACACTAGAACAAGGAGGAAATAATTGATTTACTTAGGGAAGCATGAACCAAATTTTTTTTGGAAGGAACTAAGCGTGAAAAAGATGCAAACTGAAAATAACATAACAATTAATCAGTGGTTGGAGTATTCAAAAGAATTGTATGAGCGTAGTAACCAGTAGGAGACACCCCCTACTATCATTGTCAAGAAAAAACTTTTCACAATTGAATACATTATTGAAGGGATAAAAAAGTTAGCAACTGGTAAAGCCCGTAACATAGACAATCTTCAAGTAGAGCATATAAAATGGGGGTAGATATCTTGGCACCGGAAATCAAAGAAATTTTCAATGAGGTCATACAAAATGGCTTCCCTACCGAGTGGACAACTAGCTTAACCATTCCTTTGTTTAAAAATGGAGATGTAAATAATCCCTCAAACTATCGAACTATCATGATCAACCCTCTCTTTGCAAAGTTGTTTGGGAGTATGATAGAGCGTAGGATCAACATATGGACATGCAAAAGAAAAGGGAAAGAGAGAAAAGGGGCAAGCAGGTTTTAGGCCCAAACACTCAACTATTGATCACTGTATCACGCTTAGGCACATAGTGGAAAAAATATGGGACAAAATAGGGGAGGTTTTTTGTTGTTTTGTAGACTTCAAAAAGGCATTTGACACAGTGCCAAGGAAAAAATTATGGAGCAGAATGGAAGAGCTAGAGGTTCCAATTCACTACGAGGCAGCAGTTCACAGACTATATGAGCATGTAAAGGCTAGAATCAAAACACAGGAAGGGTTATCTGAATGTTTTGGTAGTGACATAGGTGTCAAACAAGGTTGCCCTCTATCTCCGACCTTATTTGGGCTGTACATTGACAAGTTAGAAGAATGGATAAACAAATTTGGGGGAGAGGGTGTGTATTTAGCCAAATATGTGGTAAAACTCCTCATGTATGCAGATGATGTAATGCTTGTGGCCAAAACAACCAAAGATCTAGAAGATCACCTTCAAGCTCTAGAAATATTTTGTAAAGAAGTTGGGATGCAGGTGAACATGAGCAAAACACAAATTATGATTTTTTCAGCAAAAAAGAAGAAGCAACAACTCAAATTTCAGTTTGTAGGAGAACCGCTTGTAGTAGTAGAATACAAATACTTGGGCATAGACTTTCATGACAAACTTAATTAGAATACATGTAGGATGAAAAGAACTCAAAGTGGTTGGAGAGCCTTATATGCACTTCAAAACAGGTGTAGGAATGCCGAGTTGTGGGACTGGAAGACCACCAAGGTCTTATTTGGCCTACTTGTTACACGGGTTTTGTTGTATGGTTGCGAGGTGTGGGTTAGTGGCACAAAAAATGCAAAATGGAGGCAAATAGAAAGGATTCAAAAATATCTAATCACAAACTTTCTCAAAATCAAGGCCACAACCCCTTATGAAATTATTCTAGCTCAAACTGGAATGTTCCCTTTAGAAGCAATTGCTATGACCAAGTTGTTATGTTACTTGAAAAAAACAGAAAACATGACAGATGATAGATGGCCTAGGGCAGCTAGGGACGAAGAGTTGCATAGACGAAAGAATACATGGATGAAACAAAATCAAAAATGGATGAAACGTTGGGAAATCAACATAAATGAATGCCCAAATGTCAACAAAGACAAAAAATTATGTGAATGAAAAGTTCAGAAGTGGAATGTGGAAAAATGCAAGTAGGAAAAGACAATATTATATTACAAATTTTAACCCAACGTATGACCACAAGGAAAAAACGTATATAGGCGTTGAAATCAAATGGAAGGAAAAAGTATTCATTGCTCAGATAAGGACTAGCTCTCATAGGCTTAGATGTGAAACAGGGAGATGGAAAACGCTCAAAGAACAATGGGAAGAAAGGATATGTACTCTATGCAGCACAGGGGCAGTAGAGACAGAGGAACACTTCATCTATAAATGCCAAGTTTTTCAGATATCCGTGACAAATACGAAGAAACACTTGGGAACGAGTTTATGGCAGATTTATTTGAAGACAATAAAATAAAAAAAGTTGGGGAATTGTTAACACAAATCAGCAGGAGAAAGAACAACCTTCTCAAGATCATATGATATGATTTAAGTAATTGTACTTCCATATTTGAGGTCCCATAGACCATATTTGAGGTCCCATAGACCATATTTGGGTCTCACGGACGTAATTAGAATTTTTAATTTCATTTCAAAGTCAGTCAAATTCTAAATACATGAACATAAAATCATAGTAAAAATAAAATATTTATTATAATAATAAAATTATGTTCTAAATACATGAACATAGAATCATCGTAATAATAAAATATTTATTATAATAATAAAATTATGTATAAATTGCTTAGCTCTTGCTGCGCCAATAATTCTGGCTTCTTTATGTCCCCTGCCCTGGCTTCTCTATGTCCTCTGCTTCGCAATATGAACCCGTCCAAGTCCTCTTAAAGAGGTGGAGCAAAAAATATTTTTTAAAATATATATATTCCCAACAGATGGAACAATCCTTGCGATTCTCTAGAAACAATATTGAGGTTCCTCGTTTCAAGTGGACAATGATGTTCTCACTCTGCAGTAAACAAAACATAAACAAATTTAAAATGGTAGTCTCTATTGTATTGTATAGAATGAATGTATCACAAAACATACATGTTTTAACATAGTGAGCAATACTGGGATATAGAGACAAACCAACACCAAATAAACACAACAGTAATTATAATCATCATATGCATACTTTTAATCACAGAGCCGATGCATTAATTTTTCGAATAAATCAAAAGAACAGTAATTTTTAATCAGAAAGCCGATACATTAATTTTTCGAATAAAGAACAGTAATTATTATCGTCATCCACATACTATAAGTAGTAAGTCGATGCATTAATTTGAAGAGGAACCTAAACCTTTCTGGAGAAGGATAATTAGATGAATATTATAAAAAAAAATTAAGGTTCTAGTGAAGAAATGAAAAGAAATTATATTCGATTTAAAATTCAGTATACTGAATTTGAGGGATGGATAGTAATTTAACACAGAATCAAAATGCATGTCAGAGAAAAACATAATAAAAAAACATTTTGTTATAGAATAGGTATATATATATATATTTATTATATGTTGGAATCATTAGCCACCAACATTATGTGCTGTCTGTTCCAAAAGCTGTCATATAGTTCTTTATGTAGTTTGCCCTTATAATCACTTTTTGGTGCTGAAAGCACTAAGAAGAAGATAAACGTTCAATTGGACCTTAGACCTTCACCTCTTGGAGGTTTGGTCGAACCAATTAATCTCATAAAAAAATATTTTAAAAATAAACTAATTAATTATTTTTTTTTAATAACAATTCAAACAAAAAAAATGATGGAAAAAACTTTTTTTAATGTAAAAGATGATAACATTTCAAAAATATAAATCTTTTTACCCTCATTAGAATAATTAAAAAAATATATATTATTAAATTATAAAACTACTCCAAAGTTAAAATCTTAAATAAAATTATACACATATATGTGTTGAACCCATAAACCATTTTAATGGCATAGACATACTAAAAATCATTTCATTTTCCCATTTGATTTATAATCATATATTTTTATATACAAATTTTTATATACATATTTAAAAAAATACTTAAGAAATAAATAACTAAATATAGTCGAACCTATGGTGAGTGTTTTAAGAATAGTTCTTGAAACTGGAAGTAACCAATTAAGAAAACATACTTCAACCGTCGAGTAGGCAAGCTAGGGTTTGGCGGGAATTGATTTGGGGTTGCAGGTATAGAAGAGGCAGAAGACCTGGACAGCCGTCAACTAGAGCAGTACGCCCGCAGATAACACGGAAATCACCAGCCACGGTTTCGAGCAATGGGTCCTCAAAAATTCGGCCAGAAGAACCCTCCACTTGCTTCTGTAGCACTTGTATGCATCGTCCATGGCTTTGTCTACGGGCTCAAATTCGTTTTCCCAATACAATGGAAAGAATTTGAATTGTTAATTTATACATGAAAGTGATAATGTAATGTAATAATATGATGATGATGTAATGTAATATGGAACCGATAGAATAGAGAAGATTCGAACTGTACATTGAACCAGACAAGAAATATCAGCACAAAAAAATTAAAGGGTTTGCGGCAAAGGGTTTTTGCAGAGCAAGGAGGGTTTGCGGCGGAGTATTGTATTAAACATCTATTTCATCGGGTTTACGGCAAGATACTGAAGCAGGACTGAAGCAGAGCGCGGGGATACTGAAGCAGAGCCGATAGAACGGAGAAGATTCGAACTGTACACTGAACCAGACAAGAAATATCAGCACAAAAAAATTAAAGGGTTTGCGGCAAAGGGTTTTTGCAGAGCAAGGAGGGTTTGCGGCGGAGTATTGTATTAAACATCTATTTCATCGGGTAAGCACATTTTCCAGTCCTCTTTCGATTTATAAAACAATTTAAGTAGATAGGAGAAATACATTCGTTATAGGGGTTTGCGGAAGAAGGTTTTATTATCAGCAAGGGTTTGCAGCGGAGGGTTTGCAGAGCAAGGAGGGTTTTATTACACATTTATTTCATCGGATCAATAGTACAGAGGGTTCGACTATAAAGGGTTTGAAAATGGAAGAAGGGAAGCAACAATTGCAAGAACCAATATATGTCAATGAGAAACAGTACTGGAGGATATTAAGGCGTCGACAAGCTCGAGCAAGGGCAACAACAATGAAGAGGGCATATCGAAAAATAAAAATAAAAAATATTCTACCACATAAACAGGTGGAGAATAAGGAACAATCAAAGGCAAATCACCAAAATGAGTTTTCGGATGAGGAAGAAACTTACGAGTCCCACAACTACACCACTCATGTGGGCACCAAGACTTTATGTGCAAGAGCTAATGAAGATGAAAGAGAAACTTGAAAGCATGGAAAGGAGGGAGAAATTAAGAGAAACTAAATCGAATGAGGTTATAAACACCATTCGGAGGCTGGAAAAGGAAAACAACCAACTCAAGGAGCAAGTGTCAAAGCTACAAAACCTTGCAAACATGGGTCAACGTGAATGGCATGTCCTCAAACAAGCCATCCACCCCCAATCAATGATGCAATAGAGGTGGAAAAAACAAATGCAAATCAAATAAAAGAGGTACAGAAAACACTCCAAAACATGGAAACAAGAGAAAATGAGCTACGAAATGAATTAGCAAAGGCAAAGACATGGTCTCAAGTAGTAAAAGAACCGGTCAATCAACAAAAAGAGTTGATAGAGAAGCAAGTAAAAATTCAAATAACGGAAGAGAAAGAAAGACATGAGAAGTTATCAAATATAATCATCAAAGGGTTGAAAGATTATGGGGACGGGGAAGACACAAATCGTTTAACCGGGGGACTTCTTGTCGAGATCGATTACAATGGAAGGGTCGGATAAAAAAAGCAAGCGAATTGGCGAGTTGAGAGGAGGCGAGAGATAGACATATTCGGGTCACATTGATGAGCTACGAGGATAAAATAAGGTTACTTAAAAACAGAGGCATCCTGAGAGGGTCACAATTTTATTTAGATGATGACCTAACATTTTTACAGTGAGGAAGAAAGAAATAAGGAATGGGAAAATGTGAGGGCGGCAAGGAATGAAGGAAAATAGGCATATTTAAGAAATGGAAAGGCATACATCACATCTAAACAAATCCAAAACAAATAGGGAGTATGGCCCGTCGGGAACATCTTACAATGGTAAGTTGGAACTGTAGAGGTTTCCCTTGGAGAAGAGGACCGGGTTAGGGCCCATTGCTAGAGACAAATATATAATCATATTGACAGAAACACATGAACACGATGGATGTAGGACTCCAGAATTTGTGGGATACAAAAAAATAGCAATATGGAATAAAGCAACGAAAAATGGCAAAGGGCATGGGGGTATTATGGTTTTAATAAAAGAGGAATGGGATAGGGTCATTAAAATTGAAAAACAAGATGAAAACAAACAGTACATCTGGATAAAGATCCTAGAAAATAAGTCAGTTATTAGCATAGCAGCATGTTATTTTGCTCCCAAGAATTCTAAATTCTATAAGAAACATGACCTTAACGGAGAAGACCCATACTCCTCCCTAAAAAGAGACATTTCAATATACAATAAGTTGGGGGAGATTATATTAATTGGAGATTTCAATGCAAGGACAACAAATAAGCAAGCTAACATTCTAGAAGGTAACGAAGATATTGAGATTAATCCTCTTTGGATGCCAGAAGAGGAAAATCAACAGTGGACCAGGACTTGAGAAGATGAGCATGGGGCTATCACGCAATATGGAGAAGAGTTGTTAGGTCTTTGCAGCATATACAATTTGATTATTTGCAATGGGATGAACAAATGGAAAAATTCAGGAAAGTATACATGCAAAACATATAAGGGACAAAGTGTAATAGACTATGTAATATGCTCACGAAATTACATACCAAAAATAGAGGAGCTAGAAGTGGAAGATTCTCCAGTGGAACTTAAGTCGGATCACAACCCAATTGTTATGAAACTTCGAATGCATGGAGACAAACCAAGGGAAAAACACTTGCAAGGCAATCAAAATAAATATCCTCACAAGGAAACATTCTCTTAACAGATGAAAATCGACAAAATTTTAGAGCAGTATTAAATAACAAGTTACAGGAAAGGGAAGAACTACATCACAGTAGTAGAGATTACAGTAAGAGTGAATGGTTAATGCACGTTATTCAAGAAGCTCTAAACAAATGCAAGAGAGCTAAACCTAAAAAGAAAGAAAGGAATAGCTTCCCAACCAACCCATGGTTCGATGAAGATTGCAAAAAAATGCGAAGATTACTAAAGGAACCAACGGGTAAAACAAGAGCAAACAAAAAAGCATATGAGAAGCTGGTAAGGGCAAAAAAAGAAGAATACACTAGAACAAGGAGGAAAGAATTGATTTACTTAGGGAAGCATGAACCAAAGAAATTTTGGAAGGAACTAAGCGTGAAAAGGATGCAAACTGAAAATAACATAACAGTTAATCAGTGGTTGGAGTATTCAAAACAACTGTATCAGCGTAGTAACCAGCAGGAGACACCCCCTACTATCATTGTCAAGAAAGAACTTTTCACAATTGAAGACATTATTCAAGGGATAAAAAAGTTAGCAATTGGTAAAGCCCGTGACATAGACAATCTTCAAGCAGAGCATATAAAATGGGGGGTAGATATCTTGGCACCGCAAATCAAAGAAATTTTCAATGAGGTCATACAAAATGGCTTCCCTACTGAGTGGACAACTAGCTTGACCATTCCTTTGTTTAAAAGTGGAGATGTAAATAATCCCTCAAACTATCGAACTATCATGATCAACCCTCTCTTTGCAAAGTTGTTTGGGAGTATGATAGAGCGTAGGATCAACATATGGGCGAGAAGAAAAGGGAAAGAGAGCAAAGGGGCAAGCGGGTTTTAGGCCCAAGCACTCAACTATTGATCAATGTATCACGCTTAGACACATAGTGGAAAAAATATGGGACAAAAAAGAGGAGGCTTTTTGTTGTTTTGTAGACTTCAAAAAGGCATTTGACACAGTGCCAAGGAAAAAATTATGGAGCGAGAATGGAAGAGCTAGAGGTTCCAATTCACTACAGGGCAGCGGTTCACAGACTATATGAGCATGTAAAGGCTAGAATCAGAACACGGGAAGGGTTATCTGAATGTTTTGGTAGTGACATAGGTGTCAAACAAGGTTGCCCTCTATCTCCGACCTTATTTGGGTTGTACATTGACAAGTTAGAAGAATGGATAAACAAATTTGGGGGAGAGGGTGTGCATTTAGCCAAATATGTGGTAAAACTCCTCATGTATGCGAGATGATGTAATTCTTGTGGCCAAAACAACCAAAGATCTAGAAGATCACCTTCAAGCTCTAGAACTCTTTTGTAAAGAAGTTGGGATGTAGGTGAACACGAGCAAAACAAAAATTATGATTTTTTCAGAAAAAGAAGAAGTAACAACTCAAATTTCAGTTTGCAGGAGAACCGCTTGATGTAGTAGTAGAATACAAATACACAGGCATAGACTTTCATGACAAACTTAATTGGAATACATGTAGGATGAAAAGAACTCAAAGTGGTTGGAGAGCACTATATGCACTTCAAAACAGGTGTAGGAATGCCGAGTTGTGGGAGTGGAAGACCACCAAGGTCTTATTTGGCCTACTTGTTACACAGGTTTTGTTGTATGGTTGCGAGGTGTGGGCTAGTGGCACAACAAATGCAAAATGGAGGCAAATAGAAAGGATTCAAAAATATCTAATCACAAACTTTCTCAAAATTAAGGCCACAACCCCTTATGAAATTATTCTAGCTGAAACTGGAATGTTCCCTTTAGAAGCAATTGCTATGACCAAGTTGTTATGTTACTTGAAAAAAACAGAAAACATGACAAATGATAGATGGCCTAGGGCGGCTAGGGACGAAGAGTTGCATAGGCGAAAGAATACATGGATGAAACAAAATCAGAAATGGATGAAACGTTGGGAAATCAACATAAATGAATGCCCAAATGTCAACAAAGACATAAAAAATTATGTGAATGAAAAGTTCAGAAGTGGAATGTGGAAAAATGCAAGCAGGAAAAGACAATATTATATTGCAAATTTTAACCCAACGTATGACCACAAGGAAAAAAGCGTATATAGGCGCTGAAATCAAGTGGAAGGAAAAAATACTCATTGCTCGAGATAAGGACTAGCTCTCATAGGCTTAGATGTGAAACAGGGAGATGGACAACGCCCAAAGAACAATGGGAAGAAAGGATATGTACTCTATGCAGCACAGGGGCAGTAGAGACAGAGGAACACTTCATCTATAAATGCCCGAGTTTTTCAGATATCCGTGACAAATACAAAGAAACACTTGGGAACGAGTTTATGGCAGATTTATTTGAAGACAGTAAAATAAAAAAAGTTGGGGAATTGCTAACACAAATCAGCAGGAGAAGGAACAACCTTCTCAAAGATATTAAAGATCATATGATATGATTTGAGTAATTGTACTTCCATATTTGAGGTCCCATAGACCATATTTGGGTCTCACGGACGTAATTAAAAGATAATCAAATTCTAAATACATGAACATAGAATCATCGTAATAATAAAATATTTATTATAATAATAAAATTATGTATAAATTGCTTAGCTCCTGCTGCGCCTATAATTCTGGCTTCTTTATGTCCCCTGCCCTGGCTTCTCTATGTCCTCTGCTTCGCAATATGAACCCCTCCAAGTCCTCTTAGAGAGGTGGAGCAAAAAAATATTTTTTAAAATATATATATATATATATATATATATATATTCCCAACAGATGGAACAACCCTTGCGATTCTCTAGAAACAATATTGAGGTTCCTCGTTTCAGTGGACAATGATGTTCTCACTCTGCAGTAAACAAAACATAAACAAATTTAAAATGGTAGTCTCTATTGTATTGTATAGAATGAATGTTTGTATCACAAAACATACATGTTTTAACATAGTGAGCAATACTGGGATATAGAGACAAACCAACACCTAATAAACACAACAGTAATTATTATCATCATCTGCATACTTTTAATCACAGAGCGGGTGCATTAATTTTTCGAATAAATCAAAAGAACAGTAATTTTTAATCATAAAGCCCATGCATTAATTTTTCGAATAAAGAACAGTAATTATTATCGTTTTCCACATACTATAAGTAGTAAGTCGATGCATTAATTTGAAGAGGAACCTAAACCTTTCTGGAGAAGGATAATTAGATTAAGATTATAAAAAAATAATTAAGGTTCTAGTGAAGAAATGAAAAGAAATTATATTCGATTTAAAATTCAGTTTACTGAATTTGAGGGATGGATAGTAATTTAACACAGAATCAAAATGCATGCCATAAAGAGAAAAACATAATAAAAAAACATTTTGTTATAGAATAGGTATATATATATATATTTTTATTACATGTTGGATTCATTAGCCACCACGAATCAGGTAGGCTGTCTATCCTTTATGGCTGCTACAACATTTTGTGCTGTCTGTTCTAAAAGCTGTCATATAGTTCTTCGTTCTTCGTGTAGTTCGCCCCTATAATCACTTATACTGCTGAAAAGCACCAAGAAGGGGATAAACGTTCAATCGGATGAAACCCGATATTTGAACCTTAGACCTTCACCCCTTGCAGGTTTGGTCGAACTAATTAATCTCATAAGAAAATATTTTAAAAATAAACTAATTAATTAAAAAAGTTACCCAAAATAATTTTTTTTAATAACAATTCAAACAAAAAAAAAATATGAAAAAAACTTTTTTATGTAAAAGATGATAACATTTCAAAAAAATAAAAAATATAAATCATTTTAGCCTCATTGAAATAATTTTTTAAAAAATATTATTAAATTATAAAACTACTCCAAAGTTAAAATCTTAAATAACATTATACACGTATATGTGTTGAACCCATAAACCATTTTAATGGCATAGACATACTAAAATCATTTCATTTTCCCATTTGGTTTATAATCATAAATAATTATCTACATATTTAAAAAATGCTTAAGAAATAAATAAGTAAATATAGTCGAACCTATGGTGAGTGTTTTAAGAATAGTTCTTGAAACTGGAAGTAACCAATTAAGAAAACATACCTCAACCGTCGATTAGGCAAGCTAGGGTTTGGCTGGAATTGATTTGGGGTTGCAGGTATAGAAGAGGCAGAAGACCTGGACAGCCGTCAACGAGAGCAGTACGCCCGCAGATAACACGGAAATCACCAGCCACGGTTTCGAGCAATGGGTCCTTAAAAATTCGGCCAGAAGAACCCTCCACTTGCTTCTGTAGTAGTCGTTTGCATCTTCCATGGCTTTGTCTACGGGACGAAATTTACTTTCCCACATGGATTTACTCATAGAGTTCCACATTTGGGACACTTCTGTGTCACTACCCACGTGACTGTTAATAATACCACATTTCTTTAGCACAGCAACATCCTTCGACGTATCAATTAGACGATCCATCAAATAGGTATAGCGTGTCAGGGGTTTTTCTGTGCCTTCCGAATTGAGCTCAAATGCTGTCAAGTTCCTGAGCACAACCTCCGTAGAATCGTCAATATTGATTGTCGGCAGCAACAAAGTGGAACTTCTTCTGGTAAAGCTTATATCCCTCACATCTCCCGACGGGCACGCTGCAAATCTGATCCCTGCTTCATTCAATTCCGTTGCACATGGCATAGTCCCGCCCGCTGTAGTAGATATCATCTTCTTAAACATGCTTATGAACTTGTAAATGCCTCCACGAGAAAGATCTTCCAGATCAGGAACTCGATCTTTCCTATCAAATACTGATAGATAAAGACTGCACTTTAAACCTTATTACTTTATTAAAAAAAAATATAACAAATATTAAAACTAATAAACCATTCAAATTCCACAACCAAATCAATATAAAATTATTAACAAATAAATAAACAAACGTCAGTCACAACAAAATTATTAACGTGAGTCACAGAATTGTTCGGATTGACTTCAAAGTCCTTTGAATTTTCCGACATTATCATCCTATCCTAAGGAGAAACCGACTTAAATGGTTGGATTCACTTCACTCAAGATCAATGAAGCTTTCAGTTAAAGTCGATGAAGCTTCCGTTTGGATTCACTTCAGTCAAAGTCTACGAAGTTTCTGACATTGTGATCCTATCCTACTTAGAAACTGACTTAGAGTTTGAGTGGTTGGGTTCACTTCACTCAAGTTCGATGAAACTTCTAACATTTGCTAACGCTTACTGCTGTTTTATATAAACAATTTTTTGCAGTCTACGAGCATGGTTTGGAGACCACCATTCTATTTCGTGAAAGAGGCATGATACGTCTATTTATAAGATTTTAGTCGTAAATATTTTATTTAAAATATCTTAATTAAAATATTTATTTTTATAAAAAAATTATTTAAATATTTAAAATAAATGTAAAAAATTGATTTAAAATTTAAAATCAACCCGCTTAATCTAAAATTCTCCTATCTAAAGAACCTTTGAATGCCTGTTGACTTGCAGACTACACAGTACAATAAAAAGTAATCATAATTTATAAGCTCATTCATTCATATACATATCATATTTGGTTGTAGTTTGATCATTAAAAAAGTTTTAAAAATAAATATCTGTTTTGAAAAGTTGAAGTGACGTCTACATACACGTAAAGTGGTCGTCACTAAATTATTGTTGGACCTTTTACTATGTAGTCGCTCAAGTTTATCAAACGCAAATTATGAAATACACACTCTCAATCCTTGGAGACTTGAAAATGAAAATAATATCATTTGTTTTTGCGAGGATATCTTAAGGTATTTGGAACACCCTATTATTTATTAAATAATATGTTTCAGAGAGTGTGGTCTCCAATTGTATCACCCTTTACACTTCACATTATTTTAATAAATAAATAATATTATTATTTTTTACAAATAACATTTTTTTTTATTAAGGTTGAGGAAGGGGTGTTGAAAGGTCCCCAACCTTTTATATAGTAGTAGAGATTTAATAATATGTTCACAAATATAGTTTTTTTACTATACATTTATGTTAAACAAAGAAGGTTGTAATACAAACACTCTTTTTACATTCTATTTCATAACTCGGCAACAACGTACATATAGAACAACTACTTACATAGTTTAGAAACAGACCATGAAAGCAAAAGCAATATCATTCTAAATTGATTAATAAAACCACCTCCTACAGGAAAAAAAACAACAAATTGGAGACGACCATTGACCATAAGCTCCAAACCTTCAATAAATTTCTTGAGATTCTTTTTTGCTTCATCCACAAATTGATCGATCTCGTTTTGCAGGGCCTGCATCAGGTTGCAATTCTTGTTTGGCAAGGGCATTGAGTCCCCTTGCATTCCTAGAGAGTAGTTTTAGTTCTTAATTCTTCTACGCAATCTTTTACCCTTGCCCTAGGATAAGGTAGTTTGGGTTCCATTTATAGTTATGACCATAGTGTCACCTTCTCTAATATCTTGATTAGTTGACCTTGCAAGTTTTCTTTCCACTCCTATATCAATCCCCCCTTTCTTTTGATTCCTAGTTTGTTGGCTTGGGGTTGGACCTGAGAATTCCTACCGCTCGTATTTTTAGATCGTTTTCCATCGTCATGGGTTAAAGGTTTTGTGAGAGGGTTATGGTCTGGTTCATTTGAATCAAAACAAAAAATCAACTGCATATTTTCTTCCTCATTCATTTCATTTTGTTTTGGGAGAATTGGATTGACCATTATTGAGTCCAGTTGCCTCTAAAGAGGGTTTTCCAATATGTACCTCTTGATTTTCTTTCAAAAATTGACCGTCCTCGAGGACTTCCCTCTTGAAGTGGTTCTGCAAAACGATTTGGGATCCCTTCTCTATTGTTCTCAATAATTTTACCCCTTGAATCCTGCCTTGCTTGGAGTTCTCACCTTCATTCTGCTTCTTTTGCCAAATTTTTATTTTATTTTGGGTCAGTTTTTTTCCAGTGGAGCACGCATTGGTTGAGCATCATTGATCACTTAGCACTATCGAGATCATAATTTTTTAGTATATTGTCCTTGAATAGTTTGTTTACCCATGTTTACTCTACCTCCTAATTATTTTCCTAAATACCATTATACTCTAGTTTGTTTACCCATGTTTACTCTACCTCCTTATTCTTTTCCTAAATACCATTATACTCATTTTATTGATACACTTATGTGTTTGTACCTTTACAATAAATATATTACTTACTCATTCTCAATTGGGATGGTGAATTTTAAGAGTTGAAGATAACAAACCCTTGCATCACTAAATCTTGATCTTCAATATACCTAGTGGATTGATGTGTATCCTAGACTGTGACCAAGATTGGATGGTCAATAATTGCTTCCTAAGCCAACCTTCAAAGAAGGTCGGTTCTTTGGTGTAAATTTAAATAAAAAATAAATAGAAGAAGAATAAAGATAAAAATGGAGTGTTAAAACCCAGGTGTTGTAGGTGAGTTGGAAAGGAGAAGGCAATCCTCCAAGGGAGGTCCTAGGTTCAAATCTCCACCATACCAAAAAGTCGAATTGGATATCCAAAATCCAATTGATAATGTTGGTGTGGGCGAGGGTCGGGTGCGACTCTCGGATGACTTTGACGGTGTAGAACCCCTGTTCGTGGTCTCTCAGACCAAAGCGGCCCCGCAAGGGGTTTTTTGTTTAAAAAAAAATGGAGTGTTAAAAAGGAGAAAAGAAAAATAAATATAGATTTAAAGGTGGACAACATTTGGCTAACAACACTACCACATCTTATGCAAAGCACATTGCAAGTTGACTATGTGTTGTAGATTTTTGTGCATTAATAGTGTCTTTAGACACTATGAATTTTTTTTATTTTGTGCCCTTCTCAAGAACACAAAAAATAATTTTTTTGAGAGCAATAGAATAGTGCAAATGAACCTAATAATATTTCACTTTTAATGCACTAACAATATCACCTTATCACTCCAATAAACTCTCAAAATAACTTATTAATGCACTTTAACAATTTACTACAACTAATCAAGAATGATCTGAAATTAACCTTTAATAATTATTCAACAATTTCACTACAATCAATGTTGTAGGACAATCTTCTTTTTCTTTCTAAAGTTGACAATAGGTAGTTGATAGATAGTTGTAATATTGTAATATATTTAATTCCAAACTAATGTGTAAATGAACCTTAAAAGGAACTTTTCTCTTTTTGCACTTTTGAAGACTTTTAATGCAACTTTTCTTTTTGCAACTTTAATCCATCAGTAAGTTCCTTTGTAGCGCGACTCACGACAATCCAATATTGAATTTTTACTTCTGATAATTATCCTACACAAGAATAGAAAAATATAAATGCCATGTATTTTAGTAAAGCCATTTTCTTTTAAGGGATTGTTTGAAAACCGGAAAACTAAAATAATATATCTTGAATATGTTTGCAACCAAACTTGTTAGTGTTATGGTCTACATACCAATAACCTCTTGTATGTTTCAACAATGTTCTCTGGGTCAGCCTTTGTTTTTGCATATGCATCGATCTTGTTCAATTCCTAAACTCAATACAATATGTTGTGTCAGACACCAGTGAAACGAAGTGTGAGACAAAGAATCACAAGGGTTGTAATTTACATTATGTAAAGAATGAATGATGGCATTCACTATTTTTACACCCTCAAACAGCATGAGGAAGAGACACAAAAAGACTTGCACTTGCCTCAATCCACTTCAATAATTTTGGCCTGTCGATCGTGATGTCATAGTTCCTTAACCTTGGAAACACAATGAAAGATCTTTCCACAAAAGGTGCATATGCAATGTCAACCTGCATAAGTATTATATAAGGTTACCAGATGTGCGCCGGGAATCATGGGTGTGGCCTCCGCCAAAAATAGGGTTTTTCGGGTGCGGATGCGAGTGCGGCTAGTTTTTATTTAAAAATATATATATATATATATATAATTAAAAAATAAAATAAATTATGCACATTGAAAAATAATTAAATAAATAATAAATCATATGTACACATTGCAAAATATTTAAATATGACATCCTAAAAGCATATTGATATATGATATTCATGTAAAAAAATGATAGGATGTCAAGTCATAAAGAGACAACAATATACTATAAGTATATGCTATATAGTAATGGATATGTAAAAATATAACATCAAATATCTGATATGTGACTCTCATTCGTCATATTTCTCATCATCTTCTAGGCCCTCTAGCAACAATTCTAATTATGTTCTATTTGTATACTCTATAGGGATGAAACAAGATTAGCTCCTTCAACTAAGGACTTTAAATTTGCTTTCTATAGGATTTTTTTATCTATGTTGTATTGTGTATAAGCATCAAAGATTAGTACTTCTAATCCTACAGAAGCATGTGATCATTGACACCAAGCTTTTGTCATTCACAATGGGAAAGTGATTGTACCTTCTTGGTCTTGGATTAGTCTTGCATTTCTCTACTTTGTTTAAAATTATTGCATGTTTCTACTATGTTTAAAATTATCAATAGTCCTTATTTAGAATAAGAATCCAGTCTATTTACTTTGGATATCACCACACCACATGATGCTTGCTTAAATTTTACACGCCTAGATAATTTTTTAATAAAAAAAGTGTTTAGCATATACTCAGTAAACTTTAAATTATAATTTATAAAAAAAAATTATTTTTTTTATAATTTTATTTTAGCCCGTATAGACTGGGTGTGGTTGGGCCCACCTTAAAAAAATAACTTTTTCCTATGTTAATGCCCAAATTAGGTTGGGTTCGGCTAACCAAATCCTGATTAATCACAGGATTCGGCTTGGAAGAACCCTAACTGATAGGGTTCGACCCAAATTAGGTTGGGTTCAGCTAACTAAATCCTTGTTGGTCATAAGGTTCGGCTTCGAAAACCCTGATTGACAGGGTTCAACCGAAGCTGAACCCTATCAAACAGGATTTGGATGACGTTTGACTCAACTATACCTGTTCATGAACCTGTGCACCCAATGACGGTGTGGGTGCGTGCACTCGACCAATAGAGTGCGCGAACCCTATTACACTAGTATTATGCAACATCCAAAGTTGTAGAACGATAGATCCAAGACACCAACCATATTATATATAACTATGCATGATCATATGGCTTACACCACTAAATTCACCCAATAAGAAAGGCCCATCATCAAACTTTCCCAAAGCACTTTCCAAGTAATCAAGAGCTAGCGCTGCAATAGTTGGGAAAGGAAAATGTCACCCTATCTATCACTTTCATCATAACCTATTCAAGACAGAGTATCCTATTAAGACATGAAATATGGCTGCAAGAAATATTCCTCTTACCAACTGCCTCTGCTACCTCAGGCTCTGGCTTGGTCGATGCCATGAACCAAGTTTTTGTGAAAGTGTCTGTATAATTCAATAGCTCTTTCATAGCCTCCTTTTTCACAGTATCCTGCATAGTAGTATAGCTTCTAAAAGTAAGTAAAGAATTTACCCACAAGTTAATAACTCATCGATTCGACCCCTCCTTTGCCTCCTTCAGATGGCATAATGGTTTTTCGTAATGTTACTAGAAATAACAAACCCTAAGTGGTTAACCCTTTGGGTATGCAGATTTTGGTTATGACTAGTGATAATAGTGAACGCAAATTAAGTAGTTCAAAGACATAATCCCTAAGATGCTTTCATGGATTTCAGGTATGTCACTGGAATTAAGTTATTAACAAACACAAAATGCATAACCATCTTGATTAAGCCTATGACATGGAATACAATTAAAGGCGTTTAATTTGTACAAAGGCATTAACATACCGTGGGGAACAATTTAGGTCCTACAAAATTGTTCTCCAGATATTCCAGCAAGTCCAAATTTCTCCCCTGTGACTTTTCCATTGTGCTCAAGAGAAGGCACTTGAAGAACAAAAGTACTATAATTTCATTCCAAGTTATTTATTGTAACAAAAGATAATCCTTCATTAAGTGTTTGCTTGATATTGTTAGGTTGTGGAGTCTGATCTCGGTTAAATATGAAAAAAAACAATTTTTCTCTCTCGTTTGGTAACTAGTTGCTTTTATGCATGGAAACTTTCTAAACTCGGAAAAATCAATCCAAAAAAAGCCATAATTGATGGGTCTATCCTTGGTGTCTAATTCCAATATAGAATCTATAAAATTAATGGTTGCATAGAAATCGATGTGATTTTTCAGGGTGTGTTTTTTTGGGTTAATTATAGCATGTTTGTTTTTTAGAATGCATGTAATTGGGTTTCCCTATTTATGTAATACCTCCGGTAGAGAGGATTGTATCTTGTTTATGGGAAGGGCATAGGATTGTGCATCTCATGTAGAGATATCAGGAAGCTTGGCATAGAGCTTGATGCAAGGGTGTTTGCATGTGCATCTCTTGTACATAGAGCATGAAGCTTGATGTAGAGCTTGATGCAAGGGTGTTTGCATGTTGAATTACTGTTAGAGTAATTATGTGGAGATGTTGGTGTTTTGAAGAGGAATTTGCAGCTGGTTGTGTTGCAGGATTACTCCCTTCAAAGATTGTATTGGTGTTAATACAAAGGACTAGTGTTGGGTGAACCACATTATATGTTGTGTTTATCTTGTCTTGCATGTTATGTTCTTCTTTTGTGAATGTTAATTATTTCTGTTGTTATTGAGTAAGTTGTTTGCTTTAAGAATCCCTTGCATGTTTATATAGTGAATCCTAACAATTGGTATCAAAGCGAGGTTGGGATTTAGGATTGAGTGGGAGCTTGACTTGAGTGGGAGCTTAACTTGAGTAGGAGCTATGGCAGAAGAAGGGAATTTCAGGGTGTTTGTTCCATTTGGCAAAAAGTAACTATAGAGCTCTTTCGCAAAGTACTGTGATGGAGCTGTTAGGTATGACGCTGAAGACGGTAAAGAATTTCCAGGCATTATACAACGAGAGCGGAAGGACCTTGGTTTCTCACCATTGCGGTAAGAAGGGGCACTTGAAAAAAGAATGTTGGTCTCGGGATAGAGATGGAGGAGAAAGGTCGGATGTGAATCTAATGAGTGAAATTCTGACACTTTCTTATATGGCTGGTCTTGACATTGACGTTGGAGGACCAAAGAGTTCTCAAGCAGTGGGAACTGAGAGACATGTCCAAGAAGATGGACATGGCTCAGGATTTATTGTATGGTTTTTTAGGATGGAACACATAATATGGTTATAGCTTTGGATCATTGCGACCCCAAGTCCCTAAGTTGGAAGGTAATTCCACACTCGGGGAGTGTGCTTTCAAAGCTAGTGGCAAAGCCATATTGTGTGTGTGCATGCTATGGGTCATCCATAGTGTGTAGATCTTGCCATGGTGGTGATGTTTGATTCACCATGATACAAAGTAATTCTGAGGATGTTGTTATTATCACTAATTTGTGGTAGATAGATTGTGTGTTGCTTGTTGATCACGGGATAAAAGTGCGTGGATGACACTAGTCCGGTGTGATGGTTCAGAGCATGGTTACAACAATCTGGAGGAGTTGGCATTCCTTGTTTGGCTTAAATATGTTCTTTGGCGGATGCAACAGCGGTAGAGTTGTTGTGGATCAGTCTCCAAGTGGAAGATTGTTAGGTTGTGGAGTCTGATCTCGGTTAAATATGAAAAAACAGTTTTTCTCTCTGTTCGGTAACTAGTTGCTTTTATGCATGGAAACTTTCTAAACTGGAAAAATCAATCCAGAAAAAGCCATAATTGATGGGTCTATCCTTGGTGTCTAATTCCAAGATAGAATCTATAAACTTTCTAAACTTTCTAATAGGTAGTTGATAGAGTTTGAGTGGTTGGGTTCACTTCACTCAAGTTCGATGAAACTTCTAACATTTGCTAACGCTTACTGCTGTTTTATATAAACAATTTTTTGCAGTCTACGAGCATGGTTTGGAGACCACCATTCTATTTCGTGAAAGAGGCATGATACGTCTATTTATAAGATTTTAGTCGTAAATATTTTATTTAAAATATCTTAATTAAAATATTTATTTTTATAAAAAATTTATTTAAATATTTAAAATAAATGTAAAAAATTGATTTAAAATTTAAAATCAACCCACTTAATCTAAAATTCTCCTATCTAAAGAACCTTTGAATGCCTGTTGACTTGCAGACTACACAGTACAATAAAAAGTAATCATAATTTATAAGCTCATTCATTCATATACATATCATATTTGGTTGTAGTTTGATCATTAAAATAGTTTTAAAAATAAATATCTGTTTTGAAAAGTTGAAGTGACGTCTACATACACGTAAAGTGGTCGTCACTAAATTATTGTTGGACCTTTTACTATGTAGTCGCTCAAGTTTATCAAACGCAAATTATGAAATACACACTCTCAATCCTTGGAGACTTGAAAATGAAAATAATATCATTTGTTTTTGCGAGGATATCTTAAGGTATTTGGAACACCCTATTATTTATTAAATAATATGTTTTAGAGAGTGTGGTCTCCAATTGTATCACCCTTTACACTCCACATTATTTTAATAAATAAATAATATTATTATTTTTTACAAATAACATTTTTTTTTATTAAGGTTGAGGAAGGGGTGTTGAAAGGTCCCCAACCTTTTATATAGTAGTAGAGATTTAATAATATGTTCACAAATATAGTTTTTTTACTATACATTTATGTTAAACAAAGAAGGTTGTAATACAAACACTCTTTTTACATTCTATTTCATAACTAGGCAACAACGTACATATAGAACAACTACTTACATAGTTTAGAAACAGACCATGAAAGCAGAAGCAATATCATTCTAAATTGATTAATAAAACCACCTCCTACAGGACAAAAAACAACAAATTGGAGGCGACCATTGACCATAAGCTCCAAACCTTCAATAAATTTCTTGAGATTCTTTTTTGCTTCATCCACAAATTGATCGATCTCGTTTTGCAGGGCCTGCATCAGGTTGCAATTCTTGTTTGGCAAGGGCATTGAGTCCCCTTGCATTCCTAGAGAGTAGTTTTAGTTCTTAATTCTTCTACGCAATCTTTTACCCTTGCCCTAGGATAAGGTAGTTTGGGTTCCATTTATAGTTATGACCATAGTTTCACCTTCTCTAATCTCTTGATTAGTTGACCTTGCAAGTTTTCTTTCCACTCCTATATCAATCCCCCCTTTCTTTTGATTCCTAGTTTGTTGGCTTGGGGTTGGACCTGAGAATTCCTACCGCTCGTATTTTTAGATCGTTTTCCATCGTCATGGGTTAAAGGTTTTGTGAGAGGATTATGGTCTGGTTCATTTGAATCAAAACAGAAAATCAACTGCATATTTTCTTCCTCATTCATTTCATTTTGTTTTGGGAGAATTGGATTGACCATTATTGAGTCCAGTTGCCTCTAAAGAGGGTTTTCCAATATGTACCTCTTGATTTTCTTTCAAAAATTGACCGTCCTCGAGGACTTCCCTCTTGAAGTGGTTCTGCAAAACGATTTGGGATCCCTTCTCTATTGTTCTCAATAATTTTACCCCTTCAATCCTGCCTTGCTTGGAGTTCTCACCTTCATTCTGCTTCTTTTGCCAAATTTTTATTTTATCTTGGGTCAGTTTTTTTCCATTGGAGCACGCATTGGTTGAGTGTCCTAATTTCTTGTATCTTTCGTATTTGACCGGTGCATTTACATATTCGATAGTCTAATTCCATACCCCAAGCTTTGAAGCCAAACAGATTGAATTGGATAACTCCTCCATATCTGTATTTATGCAGATTCTTGTATAAATAAGTCGTGAGCAAGCCCTAGTGGTAGGATCAATAGTAATAAGGTGCCATATTTCCTTCATGATGCCTACAAAATTTTTCTCATTCTAGTATTGAAGAACAGGCTTTAAAAACTTGTCGAAATTGATGCCTGGGTGAAACTTTGGGTTTTGGGATCAAAGTCTAGACTCCACCGTCGCAAGAAAAAGCCCTTGACATGCATAGAACCATAAATATCCCTAGAGTATTTTATCAAATTCTTCATTGTAGTTAAGCTTAACCATAAAGAACCCATTCAACATTACCAAGATCTCAATGTGGCCATGGGGTTGCCATTTAGCAATGACTCATTTCCTGATTGTGTTAAGGTCCAATTAGGCTCCCATATATCAACCCATAATATTCATAGCTCCTTGCTCAACGGTTAGGTAAATAAAATCGTTAGGTCTGAAGATTTCACCTCCCTCTGATTGCAACTCAAAATGGAGATCTAGGATTTTTGTTTCCCATGGACCATATGAGACTAGGAATGATCCCTCGGGTCAAAAGAATGCTTTTGTAGGTCCCCTAAAATTATATCCTACTCCTTTGATCAAATCATTAGCTCTAAAATCGAGGTCTAGGCCTTGTTCTTTATCGTCATTATGCTGCAAACCTACTTCTGCAGTAGACCTACTCCTATCCTTTCCTTCCATTAAGGTTTCATTACTAGTGGTAAAGCCATCAAATGGATTCTTCCCAACTTTTAAATTTACCAAGAGTCATCTAGCATTATATAAATATGTTCACAATCACTTGGATAACTAGCTTCAAGCTTTTCAACTTGCTCCAAAAAGCCTTTTTTTCTTTTCATGCTAAGAACCTGGTTTTGGCCAATGATAAGTAAGATGCTTCTGTTACTCTTCCATAAACAATTTTACAAATTTTACCTAACATGCAGACAACAAACCTAAATGTTGTGCAAGAGAAGGTGCAACCCAACCCTAGGAATTTGACCTGCCATCAATATGTATAGAGGAAATTTTTTGAGTTGTTGATTCCATAGTTACCATTTCTTCTAACATGATGTCTCGTAGATCTCCCAATGGCACTCGACACAAATCCACATAAATATTTGGATGGTGCAAATCTCCTGACATCATAGGACACAAACACTCATAGATCTCCCAATGGTATTGTGCACAAACACTCGTAGATCTCTAGGTAGCACTCAAGACCTCACCAAATAATATCAAAATTACCTCGTAGTACAGGGGACATGACAATAAAACCAAGACATGGTAATGATGTTGTATTTTAATAATAAAATATATTAATGATCAAATATGCATAACAAATCAAATTCATAATATTATAGGTTTATTATAATTAGTTTTATTACTTTTTAATTAAAAATTAACATTATAATAAAATAAAAGGATCTTGCAATGTAATTGTATTTTTAAAATTCAAAAAATAAAAAATAAATGAATATTAAAGTAATATATCATAAATTAAATTTGTAATATTTAATAATTTATTACAAATTTCTTAAAGGAATAAGATGCGGCATCCTCCCTGCCTTAGGGATTGAGGCGATCACCCATCAGCAGTTTGTAGATGACACACTCCTATCCACCATAACGTCAGTAGCTCAAGCCAGATCCATCAAACGAATCCTAGGACTCTATGAGAGTGTTTCGGGTCAAAAAGTTAACTACATCAAAAGCAATATATTTTTTCTCAACACCCTTTTCAGGCGTCAAGTTTAGATTGCAAGGATCTTGGGGTGCTCTATTGACTCCCTCCCAACTACCTATCTCGGCCTTCCTCTCTTCTGCGGGTGTGCTAAGGAAGGGATGTGGAACATGGTGCTCGAGAGAATCCATAAAAAGTTGGCATCGTGGAAAGGCAAGTTCTTATCCCAAGGTACCAAGGCAACCCTCACTATGGCGTGCCTCCAATGGATTCTGACCTTTTTCATGTCTATTTTCAGATTGAGCAAACCCAACAAAACTTTCTTTGGTCATGCAATGAAGACAAGTCCAGGTTTCCTTTGTTGGTCTGGGACAAAGTTTGCAAAAGCAAGAAGCAATGAGGATTAGGGTTCAGGAGAACGACCATGATGAACCTAGCGCTCATTTCCAAACACACCTGAAGGATCCTGGCAGATGAACCCACAGAATGGGTTAGAATTGTCAGGAGGAAATACCTCACTAACACTTCCTTTGTTAAGGATGGGATTCCCATTGGGGGGTCGGCTTTCTGGAAAGCCATTGTCCAGTCCAAGCAGCTGATCCAAGAAGACATCAGGTTGATCCTTGGGGATGGCCAGAGCATAGATTTTTGGAAGGATAGGTTGGCCCTAGAGGACCCTCTCTCTGAGCAGACCGGGCCGGTTCACCTTAAAAAATTTCTTGATGATAAATTTGGGCATAGGGTAGCCAATTTCATTGAATGGAGAAATGGCTCCCTGTAGTGGAAATTCATTGATGCAGAGGGGCTAGAGACTAAGGCCAACTTCCTGTCCTCCATCCTTAAGGACATCATCATACCCACCAGAAAAGGACCGGATCGAATGATTTGGAGGGGGACCGATGATGGTGGATTCTCTATCAAATCTGCCTATGAATTCTAATGCAAAGGGCTGAAATCATACTTTCCTTGCAATGTGGTCTGGAGTAAATGTTTTATCCCAAAGGTAAATTTCTTCTCGTGGATTGCATTTCAGAATAAAGCTCTCACAATTGATAATCTTCACAAGAGGGGGTTTGTTATTCCCAATAGGTGCTATCTGTGTGATTCTATCTATGAGTCCTCTGACCACCTTTTATTGCACTGTGTTTTCACTGGATCGGTCCTTGGCTCCATCTTCTCTACCTTTCAGATCCAATGGATTCCCCCCAAGACGATTAAGGAGGCTTTCTTCCAATGACCCAATCCTTTTAAAATCCCAAGCTCTATTTTTTGTGGAATGCTTGCTTCCACCATTTTATGTGGCAAATATGGTTTGAACACAATGGTCTGGTCTTCAATAATCCACCCAAGGATCCTCCCTCAGTCGCTCATAGGGCCATCACCTTTGCCATTGAGAACTCCAAGCTGATCCCCAGCCCATGTCCCAAGCATGTGTTTGAAGAGGGTTTGTTCAAATCCTTGAAGTTATCAGGGGAGATCAAGGAGCGAGAGGATCCATGGTCATCCAAGAAGGACGTTAGATGGGTCAGGACTCCTCAAGGATGGTTGAAGTTAAATTTTGATGGGACCTATCAGGTTAACCTAGGGACGACCGTTGCAAGTGGATCAGTTAGAGACCATAATGGACAACTCGTCCTAGATTTCTGTGAAAACTTGGGGTTTCAAACCAATCATGTTGCGGAGACCAGAGGACTTTTAACAGGACTCAAGCTCACTGCGGAGGATCCCCGACCCTTGGTAGTTGAAGGGGAATCATTGAACATCATTAAATACATGATGAATTCCTAGGATCTGGCATGGAAGGTTTTCAATATCATTTCTGAGGCCAAGAACCTCCTCCTCTGGAGGAACCTGGTCCAATTCAAGCACACCTACAGGGAGGCAATGGTTTAGCCGACCACTTGGCAAATAAGGGATTATTGTCCACATGTCTCGTGGTGTGGTGGCATTTTTTTTCGATGGACGTGGAGAAGGTCGCCAGCCAGGATATCGCTAATGATTCCACATAAGCAAGAAGATAGAATGCAATAAGAAGGTTTTCATAATGGATGCATCTGTTTCTTTTTGTTGTTTTTCAACATGTTTTACCTCTAGTTTGAGGTTTCTGATGTAGCCCTCCTGGGCATTACTATGTTTTTTTGGTAAGGTTTACTATGGTTTCTACTGTACTAGCCCAAGGGGCTCCTTTTGTTACTAAGGGTTGCGGCCTCTCATGTTATAAGGTTTTGGGATCCTCTTAAAAAACTCATTTTGTATATAAATCTACTTACCAAAAAAATATATATATTTTTTCTTATTCGTAGGGCACAATGGGAGCCTCCCTCCTCATGATTCAAACTAAGATTTATTAAATTTAATATGTTATGTATAAAAATAATAATGATTCTTTCTTAGATTTTAAAAAATCAACTTTTAATTTTTTTTTTGATGAGGAATATTTTTATATACAACATATCCGCAACATGTGAGGGGAGAGATTTGAACCTGGGCCTCTCAATAACCGGAGAGTTTTAACTACCCACTTGCTCTCCAACTCCTCTACATGAGTGAAACACCTTTTAATTTTATAATAAAAAACATTTACTTACAAAATTTCCCTTGTGAGTATAGTAAGAAGATTTTATACGATGGTATACAGAAACTCTAAATCATGTTAACAATACTTTTTTTTTTATATATACGTTAACAAAACCTTTGAACTTTGTAATTGAATCCAAGTATTTCTAAGGTTGGATAAACCAACCTTAAAAATTCATAGTCAACACTTAAAATGTAATGATTGTAATAAGTGAAACTCTATCAAACTCAACTTTAGTAATGCCTTTTATGAGTCACAAAATTTTTTGAATCTTACCGTGTAATACATGTTGACCATTTCATTTATTGCAATCATCAAAATCAAAATCATTGATTGAATAGTCATCAAAATTGAAAAAAAATGCACATTTAGTTTACTCTCATCCATTTAATGAGTCTAATCTCATCTGAATATCTAGTCATTTACTTTGTAATTTCTAAAATTTATTAAGATTTTATACTTATGATTTGGATTGTAACTCAAATCCTTTCTTTCAATGTTACATTTAAAAAAAATTAATAAGTCCCAAAAATGAATTTTAGGGATGCCCTTCGTGGTGGACAGCCTCAGCCCAATGCTAATATCAATCTTAGGGCTTCCCATAAACCCCTAAGAATACCTAAGATTGATCCCAATAAAATAGAGTCAGGATGTCTTAAAGCAGCTGATGGAACTCTTATTGTTAAGCTTGATATAGGTAACATTCAGACTGGCATTGAAGATTTGGAAAAAAGAGGACTAATTTTTTGGTTCGTGGGTTTTCGTCCGAGTCTATATGCTTTCAAAGTCTGGGCTGCAAAAATCCGGGCAACTAAAGGTGAGTTACAATTCCCTATTTATCCAAATGGTTATTTTCTTATTTTATTTGCTAATAATGAATATAGAAAAATTTTCAAGGGGGTCATTGGTTTTTTGGAAGGGCAGGGCTTTTCATGAAGCCCTGGCATACTAAATTTAAAGCGGAAGAAGATATGCCTTCTATAGCTCCCATGTGGGTTAGACTCTTTGACCTCCCTATTGAATTTTGGAATCCTACTGTTTTTTCCTCAATTGAAAATTTTTTAGGAACATTTATGATGAATGCTAACTGTACTCAAAATTTTGAACATATTATTTATGCTCGAATTTGTGTTTTAATGGATTTTGACAAACCCCTACTTAAAAATATCACATTACAATTTGGGTAAGACACTGGGGAGCAAGCAGTGGACTATGAGAACATTTCTTTTCATTGTATAATTTGCTATGAATATGGTCATTTGGCCAGTGCTTGCACAAATAAAATTCCCGATCAAAACAAAGAAGATATAAACTCAGCAGGTTTCCAAATACCTAAGAAGAAGAACACTCAGAAAAAACCAGTTATGAAGGATCAATCAAATTCATCTGCTAATATGTTTGAAATCCTTTCCACAAATGATGTCCCAAGTGAGGAAGAGGAAATAATAGAAACTGAAATATTAGAAACACAATTTAAATATGAAGGGAAGAACTTAGAGACAAATCAACAAATCAAAGGTTTTCAACAGAACACAAGAAAAACAATCTTTCAAATGTAAAAATTTCAAATAATGCAGGTCCCAATATAGACTTCGTTGAACCATCTAGTAAAATTTTGGCTGTGTATGAGCATTCTTCAAGGTTAGAAGCCATATTAGATTCAATTGGAATAAGTCAAGAAATACAGAAAAAAAAATTGAAGATGGATTCTAATCAAAAAGCAGGTTGTAAGACCAATCAATATCATATGGTAAAATAAGGTGAAAATCTTGTAGAGGAAGGTAATATTAATGCCCTTCCCAACATTTTTAGCCCTGGTATTAATGAAGATCATCACTTGGAATATTAGAGGACTCAAAGGGAGTTTTTCAAAACAAAATGAAATTAGAAGAATGATTCAGATAAATCATCCGCATCTTGTTTTCCTTCAAGAAACAAAGATGTCAATAGAGGATATGGACTCAATTGCCAATAAAATTTGGCCAACTAGAAAAGTGGTTTCCCTCAGTTCCCAAGGGACTTCGGGTGGCATTGCTTGTCTTTGGGACCCAAAATAGGTAGTTATTCACCATATGGTTGGCAGTTGGGGTTTGTTGGCTATAGCTATTCAAAGTATAAATTCCAACGAGATTATGCTTTGGATTACTATTTATGCTCCAACTTCTTTGGAGGAAAAAAGAATGTAGTGGAAGGATATTACTCATATTATCTCTCATTTTCCTAAAGCGTGGATCTTGATCGGAGGATATTTCAATACCATCCTCTCTTTGGATGAGAAAAGGGGGGAAATAGAAATTTGGACAAAAGCACTGACCTCATGAGCGAATATACTACAAACCTCCATCTTGTGGATATCCAACCAGATAATGGCCTTATGACTTGGTCTAATAGAAGGAAAGGCTTAGGTTGTATAATGGAGAGATTTGATAGGTTTTTGCTCTCTGAAAATTTCTTAATCCATGGTCACATTCCTAAAGTGAAGACTCTTAATAATACTTGTTCGGATCATTGGCCAGTCATGGTGGAAATGTGGAAAACCAATGTGAGTTTCTCTCCTTTTCATTTTCAATTAATGTGGCTTAGAGACATTTCCTTCAGACCTTACGTGCAACAATGGTGGAAGGAAGGTAAACCTAAGCATGGGACTAAGATGTTCTGTTTTGCCAAAATATTGCAATACATTAAATCCAAAATCAAGACTTGGAACTGGAAAGAGTTTGGGGTTGTTCATAAAAAACATGAAGTTACTGCTCATATTGAAAATTTGAATAAGAAAATCCGTTTAGATGGCCTCACAGAGAAGAGAAGTGCAGATGAAATTAAACTCACAACTCGGTTAGAGGAATGGGAAAAAAGAGAAGAAATCTTATGGAAGCAAAAATCTAGAATTCAATGGCTCAAAGAAGGAGATCGAAACACAAATGTCTTCCACAAATATCTTCTAGCTCGAAGATCTCACAACTTTATTTCTTCCTTAAAATTAGATTCTGGAGATGTTGTTTATACTTGGGATGGCATGAACTCTATTGTTGTTGATTACTTTTCCAATCTTTTTGCTTCTACTCCTCTTGACTCAACTTCACAACAAAATGTTCTTCAAGCAATCCCTTCTCTTATCACTTCTGAGGAGAAATCTATTTTTACTGCTCTTTTTACTATCAATGAGCTTTAACAAGTAGTTTTTAAAATGCAAAAAGGGAAAACCCCAGGTCCTAACGTTTTCCCATTGAGTTCTACCAAGAGTTTTGGGATATCCTTCATGTTGATTTATTAGAGGTGGTGGAAGAAGCCAGGAAAGCCAAAGAAATTTTGAAGGTTATCAATAAAACTTATATTACTATTGTTCCAAAAGCTCAAGAGGTTGATCATATCTCAGCTTTTAGACCTATTGCTTTATGTAATGTTCTTCTCAAAATCATTACTAAAATCATGGCAAAAAGGTTGAAGCCTCTTTTACATAAGATTATTTCCCCAGAGCAAGGGGGTTATGTGGAAGGAGGTCAAATAGTAGATGAGATAGTTCTTGCTCAGGAAGCCATCCATTCCATAGATATGCAAAATTCTCCTTCCATGTTCATTCGGTTAGACTTATCCAAAGCTTATGACAGAGTGGATTGGCACTTCCTTATCAAAGTTTTGAGGCAATTTGGTTTCTCTAAGGATTGGATGGATTGGATTATGGGATGTATCTCTTTAGTTTCCTACTTAGTTCTTATCAATGGTAGGCCTTCTCAATCATTCCCAGCTTCCATAGGTATTAGGCAAGGTGACCCGTTATCCCCTTATTTATTCATCATTCTTGCTGAATTCTTGGGTAGGACTATAACCAAAAAGAGGGAAAACAAAACCCTTGAGGGAGTTACCATTGCTCATGGAGCTAGAACTATCTATCATCTTCAATTTGTGGATGAATTTACTCTTTTAGGTAAAGCTACAGTTAAGGAAGCTTCTAATATTAAGCAAATCATTAGCTATTTCTCTAAGTCTATCGGGAAATTGATCAATGAAGATAAATCTAAAGTTATTTTCTTTCACTGCTCTACTAGACAGAAATCCATGGTCTTGGATAAATTAAGATATAATAAGACCTCTCTTCCAATCACTTATTTAGGTATTCCCATAAATATTCAAAGGCAAAAAAATAAATATTGGAATTGGTTGTTGGACAAAGTCAAGAATAAAATTAGAAAGTGGACCAAAAAGTGGCTTTCTTCTGGGGGTAGAATCACCTTGGTAAAATTAGTCCTTCAAGCTATTCCTATTTATGTTTCTTTCGTTTTGAATATCCCAAAGGTTGTTCTTCGAGAATTGGATCAAATCAATCATCGTTTTCTTTGGAGTGGTACTAAGGAGAAAAGAAAATGGGCCTTGGTGAAATGAGATACTTTATGTCTTCCTAAGAGTGAAGGGGGGTTAGGATTCCGATATTCTATTAATAACAACAAAGCTTTAGCTGCTAAAATATATTTGAGGATGTTGCATAACCCCAATGCCCTTTGGACCAATAATATCTGTGCTAAATATGCTGAGAACAAAAGTCCCAAAGACCTTGTTCGCTATCAACTTCCTACCAAAGGTTCTCCCATTTTAGCAGTTCTTAAGACTGGTGAGGATTTCATAAAGAAAAAGTTATTTTGGATCATTCATAATGGTCAACAAGAAAAATTTTGGACAGATTCTTGGGATGGTCACAAGCCATTGATAACTTAGTTTCTCGATTGGAGGCCTTGGATGGAGGAGCTTCACCGAGCTAATTCGATAAAGGTGGCTAATTACTGTCGGTACCATACTGGTAATTCAAAGGTTGGTAGATATTGGATCCCTATTGAGGACTGACCTATTCAAATCCCATAAAGGTAAAGCCAAGATATCCAAGGCATCCTTCATATGAGATCCCTCTCGTGGTCCCATGAAAAATATTGTTTTGGATGGAACAACACTGCTAAGGGTGAGTATTCAGTTGCTCAAGATTATTTGACCTTATGCCATAATAATCCCAGCCATTCTTCTGACATCTTTTATCGATTGTGGGCTCAAAAGCTCTGGCCTAAGGTGAGGTTCTTTAATTGGATTTTATTGCATCGTAGGGTGCTTACTGGTGAGTAACTTATGAAGCGTGGTTTTCATGGCCCTTTAGATGTGAAATGTGTGAAGAGAATGTAGAAAATCTCAACCATATTTTTATTGTGTGTACTTTAGCCTCTGAGCTATGGAGTAGAATGGCCACTTTACTTGGATTACAGTGGTCCAATTTTTTTACTTTTGAACAACTTTGGAGGGATTGGCCTAATCAAGAGGGTGTTGATCATTTTATTAGGCAGTTAGTTTGCATGGGTTTTATCATTCTTCTTTGGAATATTTGGAATGAAAGGAACAACCAAATTTTTAATCAAGATAGGAAGGATATTCACTATATTTGGGATCTGGAAACATTAGAACGTGCTTGGCCCGAGCGGTTACTTGTGATGAACAGTAGTACTTTCTGCAGCAGAATCAGGGGTACCTGATTTTCAAGCTTTAGTACGTCATTCTTGATTGCACACCAGAGCGGGGTCTTTCTAATGGAGTGCAAAATAGGGTCGAATCTCATCTGTCCCAAGTTGTTTTCCACGTCGCCCGAGTAAGGCCTATAACTGGACCTCAAAAATTGTAGAACAAACGAGGCATCGAGAGCCAGCATCCAAGATAGAACTTCCCCACTGTGTGAAATGTGTCTGTCATAGAAAGCTCTCAGCTGATGCTCAGAAGTCTGTATGTCCCGCACAAGATCATTGAACTCGAATCCGGCGAGCTGCTTTTCCATTGTTTGTGCCATCTTCAATTTGTAAGAGTCCGTCTCCTCATACTGCGGTGATTTTCTATGGTGGTATGGACCGATAGAAATCACTTGTGGAATGTACGCTTCCTCTTTGAGTTTCAAAAGGGGATATGCTATCCTGAAGATGCATACAGAAGAATTTGTTTCGGAAACATGTTCCTCGTTGGCCAGGCTGTCCTTCACATGGACTACCCACTCGGCATCATCCGTGGCCCTTGCAGACATCCTATCCCTTTATTTCTGAAAATTCCTAAAGTAAATATAAATTTTAGGGCTATCTACTGACCAAGACAGAATTGGAAAGATCAACTGACCTCCGCGCAGTGCAAGCTAAATTTACTATGCAGACCCTTGCAAGTGATCAATAGAGACTCATCTGCCGAAGAGGAGATATCTATAACGAAACGTTAGGGTAATACAGACTCATCTGCCAATGTGAATGAAAGATATTAATGTGAAAAAATTTCATCATAAGAATTATTGTGGAAAAAATAGAATGAATGAAATTTTATAGAAAGTGGAGATATTAATGTGAAAAGAAATTTCATCATAGTGGAAAAAATAGAATGAATGAAATTCTATAGAAAGTGGAGATATTAATGTGAAAAGAAATTCCATCATAAAAATTATTGTGGAAAAAATAGAATGAATGAAATTCTATAGAAAGTGGAGATATTAATGTGAAAAGAAATTCCATCATAAGAATTATTGTGGAAAAAATAAAATAAGGGTAAGAAATTTTACAAAAGTGAGACTAAAGACTGCACTTTAAACCCTATTACTTTATTAAAAAAAATATAATAAATATTAAAACTAATAAACCATTCAAATTCCACAACCAAATCAATATAAAATTATTAACAAATAAATAAACAAACGTCAGTCACAACAAAATTATTAACGTGAGTCACAGAATTGTTCGGATTGACTTCAAAGTCCTTTGAATTTTCCGACATTATCATCCTATCCTAAGGAGAAACCGACTTAAATGGTTGGATTCACTTCACTCAAGATCAATGAAGCTTCCGTTTGGATTCACTTCAGTTAAAGTCGATGAAGCTTCCGTTTGGATTCACTTCAGTCAAAGTCTACGAAGTTTCTGACATTGTGATCCTATCCTACTTAGAAACTGACTTAGAGTTTGAGTGGTTGGGTTCACTTCACTCAAGTTCGATGAAACTTCTAACATTTGCTAACGCTTACTGCTGTTTTATATAAACAATTTTTTGCAGTCTACGAGCATGGTTTGGAGACCACCATTCTATTTCGTGAAAGAGGCATGATACGTCTATTTACAAGATTTTAGTCGTAAATATTTTATTTAAAATATCTTAATTAAAATATTTATTTTTATAAAAAATTTATTTAAATATTTAAAATAAATGTAAAAAATTGATTTAAAATTTAAAATCAACCCACTTAATCTAAAATTATCCTAGCTAAAGAACCTTTGAATGCCTGTTGACTTGCAGACTACACAGTACAATAAAAAGTAATCATAATTTATAAGCTCATTCATTCATATACATATCATATTTGGTTGTAGTTTGATCATTAAAATAGTTTTAAAAATAAATATCTGTTTTGAAAAGTTGAAGTGACGTCTACATACACGTAAAGTGGTCGTCACTAAATTATTGTTGGACCTTTTACTATGCAGTCGCTCAAGTTTATCAAACGCAAATTATGAAATACACACTCTCAATCCTGGAGACTTGAAAATGAAAATAATATCATTTGTTTTTGCGAGGATATCTTAAGGTATTTGGAACACCCTATTATTTATTAAATAATATGTTTCAGAGAGTGTGGTCTCCAATTGTATCACCCTTTACACTCCACATTATTTTAATAAATAAATAATATTATTATTTTTTACAAATAACATTTTTTTTTATTAAGGTTGAGGAAGGGGTGTTGAAAGGTCCCCAACCTTTTATATAGTAGTAGAGATTTAATAATATGTTCACAAATATAGTTTTTTTACTATACATTTATGTTAAACAAAGAAGGTTGTAATACAAACACTCTTTTTACATTCTATTTCATAACTAGGCAACAACGTACATATAGAACAACTACTTACATAGTTTAGAAACAGACCATGAAAGCAGAAGCAATATCATTCTAAATTGATTAATAAAACCACCTCCTACAGGACAAAAAACAACAAATTGGAGGCGACCATTGACCATAAGCTCCAAACCTTCAATAAATTTCTTGAGATTCTTTTTTGCTTCATCCACAAATTGATCGATCTCGTTTTGCAGGGCTTGCATCAGGTTGCAATTCTTGTTTGGCAAGGGCATTGAGTCCCCTTGCATTCCTAGAGAGTAGTTTTAGTTCTTAATTCTTCTACGCAATCTTTTACCCTTGCCCTAGGATAAGGTAGTTTGGGTTCCATTTATAGTTATGACCATAGTGTCACCTTCTCTAATCTCTTGATTAGTTGACCTTGCAAGTTTTCTTTCCACTCCTATATCAATCCCCCCTTTCTTTTGATTCCTAGTTTGTTGGCTTGGGGTTGGACCTGAGAATTCCTACTGCTCGTATTTTTAGATCGTTTTCCATCGTCATGGGTTAAAGGTTTTGTGAGAGGGTTATGGTCTGGTTCATTTGAATCAAAACAAAAAATCAACTGCATATTTTCTTCCTCATTCATTTCATTTTGTTTTGGGAGAATTGGATTGACCATTATTGAGTCCAGTTGCCTCTAAAGAGGGTTTTCCAATATGTACCTCTTGATTTTCTTTCAAAAATTGACCGTCCTCGAGGACTTCCCTCTTGAAGTGGTTCTGCAAAACGATTTGGGATCCCTTCTCTATTGTTCTCAATAATTTTACCCCTTCAATCCTGCCTTGCTTGGAGTTCTCACCTTCATTCTGCTTCTTTTGCCAAATTTTTATTTTATTTTGGGTCAGTTTTTTTCCAGTGGAGCACGCATTGGTTGAGCATCATTGATCACTTAGCACTATCGAGATCATAATTTTTTAGTATATTGTCCTTGAATAGTTTGTTTACCCATGTTTACTCTACCTCCTAATTATTTTCCTAAATACCATTATACTCTAGTTTGTTTACCCATGTTTACTCTACCTCCTTATTCTTTTCCTAAATACCATTATACTCATTTTATTGATACACTTATGTGTTTGTACCTTTACAATAAATATATTACTTACTCATTCTCAATTGGGATGGTGAATTTTAAGAGTTGAAGATAACAAACCCTTGCATCACTAAATCTTGATCTTCAATATACCTAGTGGATTGATGTGTATCCTAGACTGTGACCAAGATTGGATGGTCAAGAATTGCTTCCTAAGCCAACCTTCAAAGAAGGTCGGTTCTTTGGTGTAAATTTAAATAAAAAATAAATAGAAGAAGAATAAAGATAAAAATGGAGTGTTAAAACCCAGGTGTTGTAGGTGAGTTGGAAAGGAGAAGGCAATCCTCCAAGGGAGGTCCTAGGTTCAAATCTCCACCATACCAAAAAGCTGAATTGGATATCCAAAATCCAATTGATAATGTTGGTGTGGGCAGGGTCGGGTGCGACTCCCGGATGACTTTGACGGTGTAGAACCCCCTGTTCGTGGTCTCTCAGACCAAAGCGGCCCCGCAAGGGGTTTTTTGTTTAAAAAAAAAATGGAGTGTTAAAAAGGAGAAAAGAAAAATAAATATAGATTTAAAGGTGGACAACATTTGGCTAACAACACTACCACATCTTATGCAAAGCACATTGCAAGTTGACTATGTGTTGTAGATTTTTGTGCATTAATAGTGTCTTTAGACACTATGAATTTTTTTTATTTTGTGCCCTTCTCAAGAACACAAAAAATAATTTTTTTGAGAGCAATAGAATAGTGCAAATGAACCTAATAATATTTCACTTTTAATGCACTAACAATATCACCTTATCACTCCAATAAACTCTCAAAATAACTTATTAATGCACTTTAACAATTTACTACAACTAATCAAGAATGATCTGAAATTAACCTTTAATAATTATTCAACAATTTCACTACAATCAATGTTGTAGGACAATCTTCTTTTTCTTTCTAAAGTTGACAATAGGTAGTTGATAGATAGTTGTAATATTGTAATATATTTAATTCCAAACTAATGTGTAAATGAACCTTAAAAGGAACTTTTCTCTTTTTGCACTTTTGAAGACTTTTAATGCAACTTTTCTTTTTGCAACTTTAATCCATCAGTAAGTTCCTTTGTAGCGCGACTCACGACAATCCAATATTGAATTTTTACTTCTGATAATTATCCTACACAAGAATAGAAAAATATAAATGCCATGTATTTTAGTAAAGCCATTTTCTTTTAAGGGATTGTTTGAAAACCGGAAAACTAAAATAATATATCTTGAATATGTTTGCAACCAAACTTGTTAGTGTTATGGTCTACATACCAATAACCTCTTGTATGTTTCAACAATGTTCTCTGGGTCAGCCTTTGTTTTTGCATATGCATCGATCTTGTTCAATTCCTAAACTCAATACAATATGTTGTGTCAGACACCAGTGAAACGGAGTGTGAGACAAAGAATCACAAGGGTTGTAATTTACATTATGTAAAGAATGAATGATGGCATTCACTATTTTTACACCCTCAAACAGCATGAGGAAGAGACACAAAAAGACTTGCACTTGCCTCAATCCACTTCAATAATTTTGGCCTGTCGATCGTGATGTCATAGTTCCTTAACCTTGGAAACACAATGAAAGATCTTTCCACAAAAGGTGCATATGCAATGTCAACCTGCATAAGTATTATATAAGGTTACCAGATGTGCGCCGGGAATCATGGGTGTGGCCTCCGCCAAAAATAGGGTTTTTCGGGTGCGGATGCGAGTGCGGCTAGTTTTTATTTAAAAAATATATATATATATATATATAATTAAAAAATATAATAAATTATGCACATTGAAAAATAATTAAATAAATAATAAATCATATGTACACATTGCAAAATATTTAAATATGACATCCTAAAAGCATATTGATATATGATATTCATGTAAAAAAATGATAGGATGTCAAGTCATAAAGAGACAACAATATACTATAAGTATATGCTATATAGTAATGGATATGTAAAAATATAACATCAAATATCTGATATGTGACTCTCATTCGTCATATTTCTCATCATCTTCTAGGCCCTCTAGCAACAATTCTAATTATGTTCTATTTGTATACTCTATAGGGATGAAACAAGATTAGCTCCTTCAACTAAGGACTTTAAATTTGCTTTCTATAGGATTTTCTATGTATGTTGTATTGTGTATAAGCATCAAAGATTAGTACTTCTAATCCTAAAGAAGCATGTGATCATTGACACCAAGCTTTTGTCATTCACAATGGGAAAGTGATTGTACCTTCTTGGTCTTGGATTAGTCTTGCATTTCTCTACTTTGTTTAAAATTATTGCATGTTTCTACTATGTTTAAAATTATCAATAGTCCTTATTTAGAATAAGAATCCAGTCTATTTACTTTGGATATCACCACACCACATGATGCTTGCTTAAATTTTACACGCCTAGATAATTTTTTAATAAAAAAAGTGTTTAGCATATACTCAGTAAACTTTAAATTATAATTTATAAAAAAAAAATTATTTTTTTTAATAATTTTATTTTAGCCCGTATAGACTGGGTGTGGTTGGGCCCACCTTAAAAAAATAACTTTTTCCTATGTTAATGCCCAAATTAGGTTGGGTTCGGCTAACTAAATCCTGATTAATCACAGGATTCGGCTTGGAAGAACCCTAACTGATAGGGTTCGACCCAAATTAGGTTGGGTTCAGCTAACTAAATCCTTGTTGGTCATAAGGTTCGGCTTCGAAAACCCTGATTGACAGGGTTCAACCCAAGCTGAACCCTATCAAACAGGATTTGGATGACGTTTGACTCAACTATACCTGTTCATGAACCTGTGCACCCAATGACGGTGTGGGTGCGTGCACCCGACCAATAGAGTGCGCGAACCCTATTACACTAGTATTATGCAACATCCAAAGTTGTAGAACGATAGATCCAAGACACCAACCATATTATATATAACTATGCATGATCATATGGCTTACACCACTAAATTCACCCAATAAGAAAGGCCCATCATCAAACTTTCCCAAAGCACTTTCCAAGTAATCAAGAGCTAGAGCTGCAATAGTTGGGAAAGGAAAATGTCACCCTATCTATCACTTTCATCATAACCTATTCAAGACAGAGTATCCTATTAAGACATGAAATATGGCTGCAAGAAATATTCCTCTTACCAACTGCCTCTGCTACCTCAGGCTCTGGCTTGGTCGATGCCATGAACCAAGTTTTTGTGAAAGTGTCTGTATAATTCAATAGCTCTTTCATAGCCTCCTTTTTCACAGTATCCTGCATAGTAGTATAGCTTCTAAAAGTAAGTAAAGAATTTACCCACAAGTTAATAACTCATCGATTCGACCCCTCCTTTGCCTCCTTCAGATGGCATAATGGTTTTTCGTAATGTTACTAGAAATAACAAACCCTAAGTGGTTAACCCTTTGGGTATGCAGATTTTGGTTATGACTAGTGATAATAGTGAACGCAAATTAAGTAGTTCAAAGACATAATCCCTAAGATGCTTTCATGGATTTCAGGTATGTCACTGGAATTAAGTTATTAACAAACACAAAATGCATAACCATATTGATTAAGCCTATGACATGGAATACAATTAAAGGCGTTTAATTTGTACAAAGGCATTAACATACCGTGGGGAACAATTTAGGTCCTACAAAATTGTTCTCCAGATATTCCAGCAAGTCCAAATTTCTCCCCTGTGACTTTTCCATTGTGCTCAAGAGAAGGCACTTGAAGAACAAAAGTACTATAATTTCATTCCAAGTTATTTATTGTAACAAAAGATAATCCTTCATTAAGTGTTTGCTTGATATTGTTAGGTTGTGGAGTCTGATCTCGGTTAAATATGAAAAAAAACAATTTTTCTCTCTGTTTGGTAACTAGTTGCTTTTATGCATGGAAACTTTCTAAACTGGAAAAATCAATCCAAAAAAAGCCATAATTGATGGGTCTATCCTTGGTGTCTAATTCCAATATAGAATCTATAAAATTAATGGTTGCATAGAAATCGATGTGATTTTTCAGGGTGTGTTTTTTGGGTTAATTATAGCATGTTTGTTTTTTAGAATGCATGTAACTGGGTTTACCTATTTATGTAATACCTCCGGTAGAGAGGATTGTATCTTGTTTATGGGAAGGACATAGGATTGTGCATCTCATGTAGAGAGATCAGGAAGCTTGGCATAGAGCTTGATGCAAGGGTGTTTGCATGTGCATCTCTTGTACATAGAGCATGAAGCTTGGTGTAGAGCTTGATGCAAGGGTGTTTGCATGTTGAATTATCGTTAGAGTAATTATGTGGAGATGTTGGTGTTTTGAAGAGGAATTTGCAATTGGTTGTGTTGCAGGATTACTCCCTTCAAAGATTGTATTGGTGTTAATACAAAGGACTAGTGTTGGGTGAACCACATTATATGTTGTGTTTATCTTGTCTTTTATGTTCTTCTTTTGTGAATGTTAATTATTTCTGTTGTTATTGAGTAAGTTGTTTGCTTTAAGAATCCCTTGCATGTTTATATAGTGAATCCTAACAATTGGTATCAAAGCGAGGTTGGGATTTAGGATTGAGTGGAAGATTGACTTGAGTGGGAGCTTAACTTGAGTAGGAGCTATGGCAGAAGAAGGGAATTTCAGGGTGTTTGTTCCATTTGGCAAAAAGTAACTATAGAGCTCTTTCGCAAAGTACTGTGATGGAGCTGTTAGGTATGACGCTGAAGACGGTAAAGAATTTCCAGGCATTATACAACGAGAGCGGAAGGACCTTGGTTTCTCACCATTGCGGTAAGAAGAGGCACTTGAAAAAAGAATGTTGGTCTCGGGATAGAGATGGAGGAGAAAGGTCAGATGTGAATCTAATGAGTGAAATTCTGACACTTTCTTATATGGCTGGTCTTGACATTGACGTTGGAGGACCAAAGAGTTCTCAAGCAGTGGGAACTGAGAGACATGTCCAAGAAGATGGACATGGCTCAGGATTTATTGTATGGTTTTTTAGGATGGAACACATAATATGGTTATAGATTTGGATCATTGCGACCCCAAGTCCCTAAGTTGGAAGGTAATTCCACACTCGGGGAGTGTGCTTTCAAAGCTAGTGGCAAAGCCATATTGTGTGTGTGCATGCTATGGGTCATCCATAGTGTGTAGATCTTGCCATGGTGGTGATGTTTGATTCACCATGATACAAAGTAATTCTGAGGATGTTGTTATTATCACTAATTTGTGGTAGATAGATTGTGTGTTGCTTGTTGATCACAGGATAAAAGTGCGTGGATGACACTAGTCCGGTGTGATGGTTCAGAGCATGGTTACAACAATCTGGAGGAGTTGACATTCCTTGTTTGGCTTAAATATGTTCTTTGGCGGATGCAACAGTGGTAGAGTTGTTGTGGATCAGTCTCCAAGTGGGAGATTGTTAGGTTGTGGAGTCTGATCTCGGTTAAATATGAAAAAACAGTTTTTCTCTCTGTTCGGTAACTAGTTGCTTTTATGCATGGAAACTTTCTAAACTGGAAAAATCAATCCAGAAAAAGCCATAATTGATGGGTCTATCCTTGGTGTCTAATTCCAAGATAGAATCTATAAAATTAATGGTTGCATAGAAATCAGTGTGATTTTTCAGGGTCTGATTTTTTGGGTTAATTATAGCATGCTTGTTTTTTAGAATGCATGTAACTGGGTTTACCTATTTATGTAATACCTCCGATAGAGAGGATTGTATCTTGTTTATGGGAAGGACATAGGATTGTGCATCTCATGTAGAGATATCAGGAAGCTGGGCGTAGAGCATGATGCAAGGGTGTTTGCATGTGCATCTCATGTAGAGAGATCAAGAATATTGGTGTAAAGCTTGATGCAAGGGTGTTTGCATGTGCATCTCTTGTACAGAGAGCATGAAGCTTGGTGTAGAGCTTGATGCAAGGGTGTTTGCATGTGCATCTCTTGTACAGAGAGCATGAAGCTTGGTGTAGAGCTTGATGCAAGGGTGTTTGCATGTTGAATTACTGTTAGAGTAATTGTGTGGAGATGTTGGTGTTTTGAAGAGGAATTTGCAGCTGGTTGTGTTGCAAGATTACTCCCTTTAGAGATTGTATTGGTGTTAATACAAAGGACTAGTGTTGGGTGAACCACATTATATGTTGTGTTTATCTTGTCTTGCATGTTATGTTCTTCTTTTGTGAATGTTAATTATTTCTGCTATTACTAAGTAAGTTGTTTACTTCAAGAATCCTTGCATGTTTATATAGTAAATCCTAACAGATATCAGTCTAGAAATTATTATATTTCATTAATATTACCCTCCACCAACTAGGTAAAACTGAATTTTATATATGGGCTAGTTTGAAAATACCATATCAATTTTCATAACAATAGTTTTTGATAAGGATGATGATAATAATGATGTGTCCCAATAGGTTATTCTAGCAAATATTCCTCGATCACTCTGACAGATTGCCAAATCCTCCCATTATATAACCATAAGCCAAAGTAAGAAGTCCACCCATGGCTATTTTTTTGAAAAGCAGCCGAGAATTGAAATGATCAACAAATTAGGAGGAACTCTCAATGTAAATGTAAAATGTCCCTCCGCTCCGAATGGACGATCGTGGAACATTGAAGATTAAAATTTGAAAATTGTGGAATTAGAGTAGGCTACCTGATTAGGAGGGTGGACCTTTTCTTTGTACCATGCTGGTCTGTCCTGCAGGTCGATTGGAACTATCTGAATCTCACTCAGACCCTGCATTTCCTCCCTTCTTATAGTTAATTAATTTGTAATCCCCATAGCTAATGGAAATCTATCATATATATAAAATCAGAGAAAAACCAAATAAAAACCAAAATACTTTGTAGTTTCTGGCAACCCAAGCACGTTGGGCATAGGGACAGGTCAAACTGATATACAATCTGCAGCACCCAAGTCATAATCAAACTCAAAATAAAAGCCCAAAACTAAACATGCACATGTTCGAATAGCACTAGGTTCTACTGCTAACCCAAAACCCATCAAGAGACCTGTTCTCCGTTAGGGACCAATAAAAAAATATGTCAAATTCAGTGGAAAGCTTATCTTGTTGTTCCATCGAACAATGGAGGAGGTTCTGACTTGGAATTGAGAACAGGTAGAATTGCATCACTGCAATGCAGGTTAATTCAGTTTTAGTGTACAGAAACCCATAAATAAAATAAAGTCTGGCGATGACAAACATAACATGGATTTTATTAAACTTATGCTTACACTGCTCCCATGGTTTGAAAGGCTCTTCTAACTTTCTCTGCAAGATAAATCCAAACTCTTAGTTCCTTACAAATCATAAATCAGGTAAGAAATTCAGAACATAATTCTTGAAAGTGCTGATAATCTTATTACCTTCGCAGTTCTGGACAATATTTCTATTAGGTGACAATGGCTTAGAACAACTGCAGGGGATTGGTATGTATTTAAAAGAGATCTAGGTGCATCCGTTCCTTGAAGACAAAGGTAGAAGCAAACTCGGCAATCTACCACATGCTGAGAGGTCATTCATGACGTCTGAATTAAATGATTTGACCGTTCCTATTTGAATCTTAAGTGATGATTTTGGGATCATGCTGAGGTCATTCATGATATCTGACTATATTTAATCTGTGTAGATTTGGACTTCTCTTTTAACCTGTTAATACAAATGATGTAAGTTTAATTATTAAATTTTTTTTCCATATTTAATGATGATTTTTTCAATGAAAATAAAAAAACAATTGGTTAAATATATTGCAAATGTTTTTATAATATTATTTTTATAATTTAATTTTTATATTATTTAATTCGAATAAACGAATTTTAATTAAAAAAATTAAATTCTTCCTAAGATACCAAGGAACTACTTTTAAAACGAAACAATGATGAAGAATATTTTTTAATTAAAAAATTTATAAAAAATATGAAATTATAAATATTAAAAATAAAAAATAATGTGATTCTTAGAATATTATTTAAATTATTCAAATTTAAATTATAAAAAAAGTAATTTCTTTAACTGTTTTAAAACCGAAAGTTTTATTATAAAATAACATTTAACATTAAAAGTTAAAAAATCATATATAATATTTTTTAAATTTTATCATAAAATAAATCTTCCATTTTAATATTTTATTTAAAACATTCTTAATCAAACCAGCTAATCAATAAAATTGATTATTAAAATTTAAACTTTAACGTCGGTTCGAGTTCCCTTTAGCTTTAATTGTTGATTAGTTACCTCGCTTTCTTTGGAGGATAAGAACAATTTATCTTAAGAATCAAACAAAACAACAATCGATTGAAATATGAACAATTTATTTTAAGAATAAGAAAAAATAACAATCGCTTGAAATATGTTTAGAACTTTTTAAAGAAATGTTTAAGCTTAAATTATTCAGATAAGTTGAATGATAGTTTTTAGTGTTTGTAGTTGATTGTTTCAGTTAAATACTTTTGAAGGTTCAAACCATTACATACTTAAAAGAGGATAGGTCAAACCATTATATACTTAAAAAAGATAGATTGAATGGTAGGAGACCAATCAGTATAATGCCCTGTCTTTAACTTTACTTATCCAACAGATTTAAGATTTTTTTTTTGTTTTTTCTTTTTTAATAAAAAAAAGGTTGAAAAACTCTTAAGACAGAGTTCAAGATCATACAAATGCAAGTCTATCTTAGTAAAACAAAGAAACCTAAATTTTTTGATGAAAAAACTGAAATAATTTTCTTTTAACTATCCAACAAATTTAAGATTTTATAATAAATATCCAAAAATATTACTAATTTATTGTATTAAAAAAAACAATCGATTGAAATATTAAGAGTCAAAGGCAATTAATATTTTAGATCGCAACAGGGCTGTTTCATAGGATTGGTTGTGCTGGGTCGAATTTATAACCATGAAATATTAAGCAATTAATATTTAATGTAATTGTGATAGGGGATGAAGTTTAGATATAATTGTGATAGGGAATGAAATTTAGATAGATAGATATTAACGTGAAAGGGTTGAGTGAGTGGGCTGTATTATTTATTTAAAATTTATAGTTTTTAATGTAATTTTGTTTGTTAAAATATAATTAATAATAAATATAAATTTATATTTTAAAGTTATATATTAAATTAAAAATTAAAAATTAAAAATTAAATATATATATTTTGAATTATAAAAATAAAAGAAAATAATTTTTAAAGTTTAAAAGTTATAAGTTATAATATTATTTATTTAATGTGTAATTATTTTAAATTTATTTTTTAAAATTTTTATTTAAAATTAAAAAAAAATTATAATAATACTTAATAAAAAATTATAAAATTTTAAATTTAAAAAAAGAAAAAATCTTTTATTTTTTAAAAAAATTTCTCTCAAAAAAACTTTTAAAAAATATGACTTCAATTATATTTTTATTATATTTTACTTTATTCAAAAATAATAATAATAATTTATCCCGTTTTCTTATGTCTTTAAATGGTGATTTAAAACTATAAGAAAACATCAGCATAGACAACGGAGTTTTCAACAAGCATCTTCGTTCCAAACTAATCCTTGAAGGATTAAAGTTAGTCTTTTATTTTTGGTTATGTGGAAGAAAGGAAAAAAAGATTGAAGGATTTATTGGAGAAATATTTTTTTAATTTTGTTTTTTTTAGTTTTTATTAAATATTTTTAAATGGTTTTTTATTTTTAATTTTAAAATTTTTAAATGGAAGGTTTAAGATTTGAATATAAAAAGGAGAGTATTGTATATTTAATTTATATAAGTTAAAATATTAGATAAAAAAACACATTGTATTATATGAACTATGCCAACTTTGTAGATATTTATATACTTTACTTTTTGTAATTAAAAACTTGTTCATAAAATTGTAAAGTGCGAAGGATTAGGGTTATTTTGAAAAACCTTTTATTTTTTAGAAGCTCTATCATCGGGAAGAGTTATTCGATTCAATTGATTCTTGGACCAACTTGTGCAAAATTTGAATAGCTTTAAAATGAGTGGTCATATGCTAACATCCAAACAATAATGAGGGAGATATGGACCTATGAAGTCAATCATTCGAAACAAGGGCAGTGATGATTTTTCAAATTGCGAAAAATAAAATTGCAAAGTGCAAAGGATTATGATTTTTTCTTAAAAAATCTCATCTTTTAGGAACTATATCTTCACGAAGATTTATCTGATTCAACTGATTCTTAGACCAACTTGTGTAGAATTTGAATAACTTTAAAATGAGTGGTCATATGCAAAAATCCAAGCAATATTGAGGGAGATACGACCTGTGAAGTCAACCATTCGAAACAAGGGCAATGACAATTTTTCAAATCACGAAAAACAAAATTCCTATCTGCGAAGGATTAGGATTTTTTTTCCTAAAAAATGACTCATCTTTTAGGAACCATATCTTCACAAAGAGTTATCCGATTTAGCTTATTCTTGGAACAACTTATGCAGAATTTGAATAGATTTAAAATGAGTGGTTATATGCAAAAATCCGAGCAATATTGAGGGAGATACAACCTTGTGAAGTCAACCATTTGGAACAAGGGCAGTGACGATTTTTCAAGTTGCAAAAAATGAAATTGCAAATATTTGCCAATTAGGGTTCGAACAATTGGAAGAGCAATGAAGGGTTAGGACTTCAACGAGGCAAGACAATCTCTTTAGACAAAGAATATTTCAGCTAAGTTCTTTTTTTCCTTTCTTTATCTTAGAAATTGTGCATGAAAATTTTATAAAGTTTTTATCAAATATTATATTTGTTATAGAACTTTCAGTTATTTCATTATATTTTGAGTTTTATTTTCCTTTTCATGGATCGATTTATAGTTAAATCCTTAGAATCATCCCTAATGGTAGAGGTTAGTAAACGCACCTTACAGAGATCTTCATTGCCCCAAGATAGGGCAGTTTTTGGTAAATTTAATGGATATTGGCCAGGGGTTTCATCCTTGAGAAAATGGATTGATAAGAGTTGGAAGTCTCCAAGAGTGATTCTATCATTTCTTCCCAAATGTTTCTTCCTAGCCATTTTTTGTTCTAGGGAAGAAAAAGAAAGAATCTTAAAAGGGGGTCCTTGATTTATGAGAAGAGCAAGGCTTTACCCACTGGTATGAAGGATTTTCACCTGAAAATATAAATTTATCCCTAGTACCTGTTTGGGTTAGGATGTTTGGATTGCCCATTGAATTTTGGTAAATAGATACCTTCAAGGCAATAGGCAACACTCTAGGAGAATTTCTTAAGATTTTAGATACAATAAAAGATGTTTGGCTATTTATGCTCAAATATTGGTCATGGTTCTTGTTTTCCATTTATTTTCAAGGCAAACAATCCCCCAACGACTATTCAACACAATATGCAGGGAAACCTTTATAAATCTTGTTATATTTATAAGAAGTAATAATACTATGAAAATAACCCACCATTTAATTTAAAATGCTGCTCGAAAGAAGAGAATGAAGATTTCAGCTTAAACCTCCAATCCCTATTCTTGGGGATCGATTTAGCTGATTTGTTTGGTGATGATTTTGGCTATCCTCGACATATTTTGAGTGTGTGGACTACCATTAGAGCAGAAACTATGTATGTTATATGGAGGGCTAGGTGCAGTTTGGTATTCAAGGATGAAGCACTCAATGCTTCGAGGATTTCTTCTAGGGATCAATGTAGAGCATTTAAGAGGTTGATGATGAAAGCCATTAAGGATTGTTCTCCTCAAAATAAATCTGATTGTTGGATGTCCTTGAGTAGGTTTTTGTAATCTTTGTATTTGCGATGTATTATGAATTCTTTCTTAGTAATATAAGTAGTATTTATTCAAAAAAAAATATTGGTCATTGTTGATATAAGTAAAGCTTTACCAAAATCATTTATTCTTAATATGGGGATAATTTGTGGACCCAAAATATAGATTATAAAACCATATCTTTTAGATGTAGAAGATGTCATAAGGTGGGGCATATTGAAATATCATGTCCTAATAAGAGCCCAACATAATCATTTGTAGAAAATTGTAAGAGAAATTTACAAATGGTTATGGATGAAGATGGTTTTCTTCCAAAAAATAGATCTAGAAAAGTAAAAGAAAACGAATAGTGGAGACCAATAAGAAATGATACTGGAAGAAATTCCAATTCTTTTGAGGCTTTAGCCTATGAAGAAAAATTAGATCAAAACTTAGAGGACACAGGACAAAAATTTCAACATATTAGCAAGGAACCATCTATTCAATATGATCCTAATTTAAGGAAGAACATTCTCGATGAACCCAAGAAATGTATTTTATAAGATTTTGAAGACTCTCTTGAAGTACCATGCACCATTTAGGAGAAAATAATTAGTAAAGAAAATGTAGTTTTAGAAGGTAATACCTCTGCTATTAATAAGAAAATAACAAAAAATGAGCAAGATAAGTCAAAAGCTTCTATAATAGATCCAGGAGAGGATAAATATGTTAAAAAACAAAATGGTGAAAGAATATTGAGGAATATAATAATAAGACCTACACCTGATATAGGTAAGGCAAAAAGAGGAAAACCCACAAATTATCAAGCAAGATCCAAGGAAGCAAGAGCTAACATAGAGAAAGGAACACAAACTAAGTTGGTTGAACTTATCTTTACCAACAATAAATTGATATTGATAATACGCAAGAGGGACCAAAAAACCCTAACGAGACATGATTATCATCTCATGGTGTTAATGCCCCCTCAAAGCATAGGTGTATTAGGGATCTATGTTTAAGTAATGAACCTGATATTCTCTATATCCAAGAATCTAAAATGACAAAATAAGTTTTAAAAACTATGAAATCATTTTGGGCAAGATGTGAATGGGATGCTATGGATTTTGAAGGAGCAACAAGGGGAATTCTAACTTTTTGAAATCCTTCTAGAACCTCTTGTGTAACCATTCATAAAACTAGGTATTGGATAGCCTCTTTAGTCACTTGCTACTTTGCTAATATTCGCTTCATCCTTATCAATGTGTATGGTATTACAACTCAGTCAGGTAGATTAGAATTTTGGGGTGGTATTGAGGCCTTTATAAGAAGTAAATACCAAGAAACTCGTTTTATGATCATTGGAGATTTTAATGCCATTACCAAGCTGAATGAATTTTTTTGGAAAATTAGGAAATTGACCCAAAGTATGAAATATTTCTTAGATTTTATTCAAAACAACAATCTATGGGAAGTTGAGTTTGAATAAGACAACTATACTTGGACCAACAACAAGAGAGGCCAAAAACTAATATCATAAAAATTAGATAGATGCATTATCTCAAATCATTGGCTAGATGAAGGAACTTGTGATAAAATTAATACCTTAACAAGGATTGGTTCATATCATTGGCCAATAAGAGTTAAAATGGTGGTTAGTGAATTCAAAAAAATATCATATTTTAAATTCGAGTAGATGTGGGAAGACCATCCTCAATTTGTTGATATGATAGCTCAAACATGGAATTATTTAGGTAATGGTGGGTTGTATGCTCTTCCAAACCAAATTAAAGCTATGACATCTAGATTAAAAGAATGGAACAAGAATACCTTTGAAAATATTTTTGAGAAGAAAGAATAACTAAAAGATAAACTTTTAAAATTCCAAAAAGGTGATGAAAATAATACAAGCTTAGAGGAAAGGGAGTTGTTGAGTGAATAGCATAATATTTTGAGTAAGGAAGAGAAATTTTGGAGATTAAAATCAAGACAAACTTGGTTAAAAGAAGGAGATTAAAATACAATTTTTTTTCATAGGATGGCTATAGTATAGATATATTCTAGAATTGATAGAATTAAATCAATAGAAGGGGTTTGGATTGAAGATCAAAGTGAATTTAGAAAATAGGCTAAGTTATTTTATCATAATATTCTAGGTTCAGAGGAGACCGAAGTTCTTAATGATAAACTTCTTCAATATGTTCCTTCAATAATAACAAATGAAGACAATAGGAAACTGATGGATCCTATTACTCTAGAAGAAGTTCATTTAGCTATTATCTCTTTGAATAAGGATAAATCCCCTAGTCTAGATGGGCTCTCTGCAACTTTTTACCAACATAATTGGGATACAGTGAGGGATTCTTTATTGGTGGCAGTGGAATAGTCTAGGGTAAAACAATACATTCCTTATAAAATAAATGCAACTTATCTTACCCTAATTCCAAAAAATAAGGATGCTAAATTGTTTGATTATTTTAGACCCATAAGCCTATGTAATATGGCTTATAAAATTATTTCCAAAGTTATGGTGAATAGATTAAGGTCTTTGTTAGATAAAATCATTTCAGAAGAGCAAGGAGGTTTTGTGAAAGGGAGACAAATTTTGGATGGGATCATAGTAGCTCATGAAGTTATACATTCAACAACTTCAATAAAAGAGAAAGTTATGATCTTAAAACTTGATGAGCAAAGCCTATGATAAAGTTAAACAGAGTCTTCTTTTTGCAGTTTTAGATAAGTTTAGTTTTGGGAAGAAATAGGTTAGATGGATTAAAGTTTGTGTCTCTACAATTTCTTATTCAGTTTTGGTCAATGGGTTAGTTATAGAATATTTTAAAGCCAAGAGAGGCCTTAGACAAGGAGATCCTCTATCTCTTTATTTGTTCATTATTATGGCAGAAGTTTTGAGTAGGAACTTAAAGAAGGCTTACAAATATGGGTTTATAAGTGGACTTAAGGTTAGTAATAACATAGATAATATCACCCATCAACAGTTTGTAGATGATACAACTCTTTTTGAAAGGGTAAGGATAAATGAGGCCAGAGCTTTGAATAATTTTTTTAAAGAGTACGAAAGAGCTTCAAGGCAAAAAATTAACAGGATTAAATCCAGAATTTACTTTCTTAACACTCCTGCTAATATCGAAAAAATAATTTGTAGGTTGATTCAAAGGGAGGAGGTAAATTTACCAACAACTTATCTAGGGATGTCTTTATTTGAGGGGAGAATGAGGATATATTTATGGAATCAAGTTATTAGTAAAGTTCAAAATAAACTTCCATCTTGGAAAGGTAGATGGTTATCATTAGCAAGAAGAGTGCAGTTAATTAATTCAATCTTACAAGCCATTCCAATGTATTATATGCCTTTGTATTCTATGTCAAAATTAGTTGAAAAAAGTTTAATCTTTCTTATGTGATCCTTTTTATGTTTAGGTTTAGATGATCAAAGGAAATTTTCTTTGGTGAAATGGAGCAATGTGATAACAAAACTAGGGGAGGTCTTGGTTTAAGAGCTCTTACGGATGTAAACTTAGCTCTCAGGGAAAAAGTTATCTAGAGATTGTACAAAGAGATTCAAAGATAATGGGTAAGAATTCTTCTAAGTATGTTGATACCAATGATCTAAGTTTAATATTTACTGCATTTTCTCTTCCAAATGGTTCTGCTCTTTGAAATGGTTTACAAAATTCTATTGATCTTATGATTAAAGGTTTAATATGAGTGGTGGAAACTAGAGAAAAAATTTATATTTGGATGGATACTTGGTGTGATAAAAAACCACTCAATTTAGATCCAGTTTTGAAACTTTGGATGAGATTGTTTCAAGACAAATATAGTGATAGGGTTTCAAACATTTGGTACAAGGATTGAGAAGGAATATACAAATGGAAAGAATATTTTTTTACAAGAATACAAGACATTGATGTTAGGAGATAATTGAGTAGAAAGATAACTACTGTAATTATCCCAAGGGGTGCCATGGATAAATTGATTTGGGAGTTGAATAGCTCAAGAGAATACACAACAAGAAGTGGATATAATGTTCAACACCAACATAATGATAATATCACTAGAATTTTAAGATATATTTGGGATAGCCCAAGAATTCCTAAAGTCAAAATGTTTGTTTGGCTAGTAGGTCATAGAAGAATTTTATCCTAGGATAACCTTATCAAAAGGGGTTTTCATGGCCCCACTAAATGTGTTTTTTGTAATAAGAAGGATGAGAGTATTGACCATCTCTTAGGACATTGCTTAATAATCTGGAATCTATGGCAATGGATTCTTAATATGTTTGGTAAATGCATGGTGATGAATAGTAGAATTGAAGATTGGTTAAATGAATAGAAGAATATTTAAAGAAAAGGAAAGTAGTTTAGAGGTAATGAAAAAGAAGATATGTTTAGCCATAGAGGAGTCTAAACCAACCTATCAACTCACCTAAATCCTAATTTAGAAGCAGAGAGTCTTGATTGATGGATTCAATTCATTAAATGGAATTATGATGTTGGGTACAAGAGAAGCAAAAATAAGGTAAAGAATATAAAGTGGAAATCACCATATGTGGAGTGGGTTAAGTTGAATTTTAATGGAGCATCTAAAGGAAACCCAGGACCAACAGGAGGAGGAGGAATAATTAGAAATAATAGAGGAGAGATTTTATCTCATTATGCTTTCAATTTTGGATTTAAGACAAATAATGAAGCTGAAGGTTGGGCAACTTTAGAAGGGTTAAAAATATGTAAACAAATTAAATGGAATAGAGTTTGGATGTAAGGTGATTCTCTCATAGTAATAAATGCAATTTTGAGGAAAGCAAAGGCTCCATGGAACATATAAGAGATAATTGTAGAAATTCAAGATCTTGCATGGGTAACCAACCGTTGCAACCTCTAGGTTGTATAGAGGAGATGACTAGATACTAGGATCACATTAAAAAATGTCTAGGAGTGTCAAGTTCAACCGAGAATGCACTCCATCATACAACATTTTTGAGCCACAAAAAATGTGGAAAATAATTTCAAAACTAAAAATAGACTGCACCTTCTTGTCCAACTCAGAAAAACCTTTTCGACGAATATATATACCCCTATTATTGGGTGACGAAATGGCTTTGTTTTGCAGGAAAAATAATAATCTTCTCCCCTTCTCACAAGGAATCATTTTAAAATATTATTTTAAAGTATTATATTAAAAAATGTGGAAAAAACAAATGTGGCCCTTTTTGGCCAAACATTAAAAAATTCTTCTTTTGAAAATAAATGAAATTTGCTTTGTCCACTATGCAATAAGGCCATATAATTATAAAAGCACATATTTATAAGGCATAACATCAATAGAGCACGTTTACTCCTCTCGCCATTAAATCTTACCAACCACTGCGCCCTGCTTTTAAACACGTTGAGGATCCACGTGGCATCCAAGCCCATGTGGTCAGACATCCACCCCTTTGGCATCTTGTGTTTCTGCAAAATAAGACTCGACAAGTTATCTACCCAAAGAATCTTAAAAAAAATAATATGGGCCCAGCCATTTCCTTTTATCGTGCATCTGAAGGATATCAGGATCGATCTGGACGGATCACCCACTATGCAGAGGTGGGCGCTAACAGGCAGCAGTAACAGCTAACACGGTTGAACGCATCAGCAATCGCACCTCCACACCATGGCAGCATCTGCCAATCGATGCTAGTCATGTGACCGTGGGCCAATCCAGCTTTCGTTGCACCGTTTCATCTACCAATCCATAGGTTGCTGCAGCACTATGTCAAATTATGATATGTCGTCGCACTCACCCTCCTCAACTGCGATAGGCTTCAGGTCCCTGCCAAACTTCTTTGTATTTTGAAATGCCTACTCTATGGCTGGAATGATGAAACCCAGCGATAAAAAAAATCCATTACCACACCTTTCTGTACGGGTGTAACTGGCGATGCAGGCATGAGAAAGAGGTGTTAGATATGATCTGGGGCCGCATTAGAGAGAAATATAATGGCCACGTTCTTCATCCGTAGCAGATCCACAAAACATGCTCCCAACGATTGTCCATCTGGCCCACGCAAAAGAAATCAATCCCAATAGAAATAAACTGGGTATTTTCTACCCGAATACAGATGGAGTTCTTTCCATTTCACCACAGCGGCCGAAAATTCAGATGCGTAAAATTTTTTAATATAATATCAGCAACCAATCAAGGCAGGAAGTGGATCCTCAACATACTCAATGTGATGTTTTACTCCATCAAGTACGACACCACTTTTTATCAGAGATTTTCGCTGTCAAACGGGTGCACCACATAAAATTTTTGGTCATTTCCATTAAATCAACATATGATTGGGCATTATAGTATTTCCTTTATTATACTACAACATATCATAGCTCGAATCATGATATCAAAGCGAAATCTTATGAGGATCTCACAGCTCGAGCATTTCAGGAAATCTTGAACTCGGGCTTCTACGTCCTCGCCTCCAATGGCTTTAGCAAATCTGGCTACAAAAAAATACTAGGTTCATTCTCAGTGTAAATCACCAACTACAAACAATATCTTTACACCACTGCATCGTCGAGGAGACCATGTGGATACACACAACTGCTGACAAAGGTGACTGCAAATCGCCACAAGATAGGAACCAATTTTTGCTTGGGTGATTTTCAAACACTGGCTGTTAAAAAATAAAATAACAGGCTGGGGAGGCTTCAACGTCAGTTGCGTGACAACAACAGCATAGCTTCAGCTCCAAGTTTGAACAAACCACCGTCAGACTTGATGTTTACCTCTACAAGAATGAAGAAAATTTTAGAGGTGGCCTCCAAACAGGACAAGCTCCACGCTATGCAAAGGGTCCTCGATTTTGCAGCCTGCGAACCAAATATTTTTCCAGAAGGTGTTGTTGAATGCAGTATGTGCTTGGGCTTGTAATCGAAAGTAAAATTTTTGTCGCCTGACGGATCTTCAGACGGTGCCTTCCACGATTACCTATCGAATTTTTTTTTTAATTTTCTGATAGATCCAACGCTAGAAAAAGATGGGTCTGCCTGGCTGGCCAAAACCCTAAAAATTTGCATTGGTTTTCATCGGGTGAAAGCGAAGTCTAACCCCATTGATAACTGTTGGATGGGAGCTTCAGATGCCCCTGTTCGTTGCAAGCCGCAAGACCATCAATGCCAGGATAGCAACAATTTGGCTTAGAGGTTGGAAAATACTGCCATACGCTGAATAATAACCATCAACGGCCATGAGAAAGGTTGTACATCGGGAGTTCCGCAAAAACCTTGATGGTGCTCCACAAAATATGAACAAATGCCCCATTAAAAATATTTATTATCCACAAGGAAATCATGGCCTCAAACTATTTGAGATCATAGTAGCTGCACATGCACATCATATTTTTGAAATACAACTACACATAGATCTGCCCTCGTTACATTGTTGCTACCAGCCACAAATAGAATGGCTACACCAAATAATCCCAAAAACCAGATCCAAGAGCTCTGTCAAGATCTACTGTTTTGCAAAACTAGATCTGCAGAAGAAAAAAACCTAAAACTAAAAAAATAATCTTCCAAACTACAGATTTCTTTTTAACCATCTGATTTCTGATCCATCAAAAGATGGAGAGCAGTACCCTTGGTTTAAAAAATAATAATGGGGAGGAAAAAAAGAGGGGGAAATCCCCCCATGAGGAAAAGCTCCTCAGGCTCACAGGGCAGGGAAGGCCTACTCTGATATCATGTTGGAAAAATAAAACACTTGATATTATTGAATGAAAGTAAACTTGCTTAAATAGCAAGTGCTTACAATCTGATCCATTGGATCATAACTAACTGAGCTAATCTTAGCCACACATATTATCCTAGTAAAAACTTAGGATATAATATTATTCTAACATTAAGGTGTGGCTTTTAATTGTAAAGTGGTTAATAATTAGTATAATAATGGTTTAATTAGAGAGGAGCAAGCTTTGCCTTTCGTGTGTAAGATCTTTGGGAAAGAGCAACGAGCAAGTTCCAACAAGAAGAGTGTAAATAAGAAGCAAGTGCAAGTAAGGAATGAACCTCAATTTTTTGTGCTCCAGATATTTATGGAACATAAGGATAGATACCTAATAATATAATATTATTGTATAATTGGCATGGGCCATAAATAACAAAATAAATTGTGTAATTGATATGGACTATAAATAACACAATCAATTTACTAAAATTAAATTATAATAGTGATTGGGATAAGGTTAAGGTTATACCTTTGTCAAAATAGCATTAGATGATAATTATATAAAGAAATGAGTTGATAATTATAAATCATCGATCTTGTGCTTGTCATTGCCTATATAGTGGCTTCTCATCTTATGAGACCTGGTAGAATAAGTCATTCCTTAAGGAGTACTATTGGTGTTGTCCTTCCCTATGAGTATTATCTATCTTTGTCTCAATATGTAGATTATTACATTGTGGATGAATTGTTGGTATTTTTACATAATTTATGAATAACATATGTTGTAAGAATAAAGTTTTGTAACAATTGGTATTAGAGCTATACAATGCAATAATATTCCACAATGATTTAATTTATAAATTAAATAATCCATGATATAATAATCCACACAATGACACACATATAGGTAATACCTATACCAATAATACTCCTCAAATAAAGAATAACTCCAGGAGATCTCCTAAGGTGAGCAACCACTCCGTGGATAAAGATGATTACAAGGTAATACATTTTTAATTGGTTATATAGGATTGAAATGAGTCTCATTCGTATTACATCATGGCCACATAGTGGTATTACAACAACTTCAAAATTATGCATATATCCCTTAGCAAGATTCAAACCTGGGTATCCTCCTTGAAAGTTGAGGAATATAATCAGTTGAGATAATGTCATTTGATAATTAAAAGGTAGTACTTGATATGATTGATGATTTACAATTAGTAGCACCATTTTTTATATAATCATTATGTTGTATTATTTTGGGAAAGGTATAACACTAACCTTATCCCACTTATTATTAGTATTTAATATCTCAAAAATAGACCTTGGGTTATTCATTGCCCATGCCAACCAAACAATGCAATTGGGTTATTTAAGGCCTATTCTAATTATATAATACAATATTATATTGTTAGGTACCTATCCCTAGTACACTTACATTCCATCACTCTTAAGAATATTTTATCCTCAAAACATGAGACAAAACTAAATAGTACGATCTTCTAATCATTGTTAACAATTGATACAATTCTTGATCACCTACCCATACAAGTGATATATTGATTGGTGAGCATATTCTATGATGTTAAGCTTATGTTATGTCGTTTTGATATCCAATAGTATTCCTTTGGTTCCTAATATTGATTGTGCTACTGTAGTTTTTATGATCGTCATAAATATAACTCTCTCTCATCCAAACTTACTTTTAGTTGTGACTAGTTGACTATGGTTCCAGGTAATTCCATCATAGTTATTTTGTTGTTATATGTCTTATCTCCATGATTATTTCCTCTCATGGTGGTGTGGATGGTGATGCAACAACCTTATCCCTATGTTCTAATTTTTATGATTCTTTAACCTTTTTTTCCCCAATTTTAGTAGGTACTTTATGGTCCTCCTTGAATTCATGTTCTTCCTCCTTTTGTCCTTCTTTGTGTTGTTCTAGTTATGCTTCCTTGGAATTTATTGTCACCTCATCTTTAGACTCTATTTTTTTCTCTTTTGTTGGTTCTTCAATTTGTTCTCCCTATGATAGCTTTTTATTTTTTGGTGTTGTTTTGGTGTCTACACTTGCTTCTTAAACTAAGAAATATATTGTGGTGCTATCTTCTTTTTAACATACCACAATTTTATAATCTTCTTTTGCACATTAATGTTAATAGTGCCTAATAAATCTGAGGTTAACTAGGAATTATATTCAAACCATCCATAGCAATGACATGAAAATTAGAATGTAAAACATATTTATCTATAGTTAAGTCTTCAAAAAAATTAAATTTTCTCCTTGAAACTATTCATCTTTGTATTTTTTTATAGAACCTACAAATTGCTAGCCAAGTTCATGTTGATGAAGTTACGCTTGTTGCAAGTTCTTGAAGACCTTAAATTTTTTCTTTGAATGCATCAATGAACTTGCAAAATAGAATCCTTCATTTTTGAAAATAGATCATTAGTCTTAATTTCTTTTATTTTCTTCTCCTCTTATTAATTTTTCTTCTTCCTCACCAACTACTTCTTCCTCTTCATTTTCTTCTGCTTCATTTCTAATTTCTTTTTCTTTTCCTCTTCGAGATCTTTTGCAAAATGAACCTCTCCTTGTTGAACCAAGCTTCCAAGGCAATGAGTTGATTGATGAGGCTCTACGCTTTGTTCATTTTTCATGTCTAGGAGGGAAGTTGGAGGTTATGAGGCCAATTGGATTATCAGTTGGTCTATCTAATATTGGAGTGATTTGACCTCCAACTGAGAGTTTTAGAGGGAAACCTTTACATTTTCTAACTCTTTCTCCTTTGCCAACATCCTCTCAAGGTACAGGTAGTCATGACTCACCACTTTACGAACCTGCTCCATGAACTCTACTTTGTCCTTGAATTTGGTGTCTTAGAGGTTGAACCCTATTATTGGTACCTAGTAGTCCTAATTTTACATTTGAGCTTCAGGCTTGGAAACAATCAAGTCATTTGGGAAAAATACAATATGTTACTCTAAGGATCATAGTGACTCCTCATCCTATTTGTCCTGGGTCTCCCAAAAATTTTGACCTCCTATATATACTATAAATTTTGATAATAAATGTGTTGGAAATATTGAAGTACACCAGAGATAGGTGGAGATTCTTGGGATCTATTCGGTTGCCCTTGCATTTCTAAATTGGGGGTAATGGTCTAAATAATGGTATCACAACTCATGAATATGGGTAATGAATGTGTGTGGAGGAGAGAAGGATGAGGACAAGACAAGTGATGAAGGGGTGAATGGAGAGGGAAATCATCCTACTAGCTAAGTGGATCGAGGCCCAATAATATGGATAGCAAACATGCACATGACCCTCCCCCGAATGCATTTTTGCACAAGGCCCCCCGGATATAGTTTTGCACCTGGGCCTTCCTCGGATGTATTTCTGCACCCGACTCCCTCGAATACAGAAATGCACCTGACATTCCCCCGGATGTAGTTTTGCACCTAACCCAACCCTCCCGAACTAGGTGTAAAATTGCATGCGACCCGAACCGGGTAAAAAATTGCATCCAATCCGAATCGAATGCAAAACTGCATCTAATCCGAACCGGGTGTAAAATTACATCCAGTTCGAATCGAGTGTAAAACTGCATTCGACCCGAATCGGGTGCAAAACTGCATTCGAGGGAGCGAGTGTAGAAATGCACCTAGTCCAATGTAAAATTGCATTCGGTCCGAACCGGATGCAAAATTGCATCCAGGATAACTGGTGCAGAAATGTATCCAAACCGAGATGGGTGCAAAATCGCATTCGGGTCGATATTGTGTAAAACAACATTCGGTCCGATATGGGTGTAAAATTGCACCCGATCAAGGTAGGATCGGCTCGGGTGTAAAATTACATCTGGGGGATCGAGTGCAAATGCTTCCATTGCTCCTCTATCGAACCACTGCTCCTCTACAAAATTTTTCTCCATCGATCATCTGTTCTTCTAATAGTTTGAATGTTTTAAGTGAAAAAGTATCGTTGGCGTGTTAGTTATTTATAGTGTTATAGTTGGCGAGTTGGGCAAGATAATTTAAAAAATTTAGAAATTTAAGGCAAAAATGGTCTACAATTTAGGTAGGAGTGTTGGCGAGTTTAAAAAAATGTAATAATATTATCAACAAATGGCGATCCGACACCTAAAAAAAAAATCCCAAAAATTTTGGGCAAAAGGACCAACGTCCAGGGTCCCTCAAAATCTCCAATTTGAAGTTTCAAAAATGTAAATATATGCCTTATTGGTGAATATTCGCCACTATGCATAACCCTGGTATATCTTATTAAACTTGTCATCCTTGTCTAGATCAGCATAAGCCATTGTCGTGTCCCCAATATCCTACTTGAACTTCCACTAGGTACTAATGTTTTCCTCACTCCAATGTTCCCTATAAGATCTACTTTTTCTTGAAGCTAATGCGGCTCTTGAGGTTTGTCTATTGCTTCTTTTGGTGGGTGGTCTCATAAGACCTTGGCTTTTGAGGTGGCTTTATGATTACCCTCTTTGCTTGTGTGCCTACCTCATTTGTTGGGTTTATGTTGGCCTTGAAATTTTACCTAGGCTAATTAAAAAAAAATGAGGTCATAATGCTTGTTATCCATACAATAAATGAGCCCTCGAGGTCATAGCTTCATTCATCAAAATGTACCTGCAACTCGAATTCTTTCAGTTTGTTTTCCAATATGTGGGTAGCTTTTTTCTTCATCCATGTTTATGTTTCTGATGTTGAGAGGAGGCTTTTAAAAGCTTGTTTTGCCTTTATCACTCCCAAATACCATATCAATTATATCCATCTAACTAAATAGTTCTAAAGCAAAAACCCTACCTAACACATACTTGGACAACTGATAGACAAACTTATTAAATAGCCAAAAATGGTGGAATCCTTTAACAAATACCAATATCTATGTATCCTTCCTTGCAAAATGTGGAGGTTGGTCGATAAAATGCACCTCAACTTAAATTCACTCAGAGCTGCTAGGGTCAACATCGAAAAATCTTGTACAAAGAAGCCTTTTCCAAGACCTATATAAAATGAAATGGGTTGCTCAAAGTCAAAGTCATCCGCTTGCTTTAAATTTAATCTTAGGTATAATCTAGGGTTATCATATAAAATTAAATGAATGAGAAATACAAAATACTTAAAAACTTGGGTGTCTCTAAATTTGAACAACCCCTCAAAAACCTGATTAATGATAAAATTACTAAAAAAAATTCCCTCTAATTTTTATATGTGAATATCATCATATAAATAATTCCTAGTTAGACTAGAAATATCCCCTTGTCATCCTCCAAGCTAAAAATGAACACCAACATGTTGAAAGCATTCGTTGAGCTTCTTTTTTTTTTAACATGGTGGAATCGGTAGCCGCCACGAATCTGGGCAGACTGTCCATATTTTATGGCCGCCACAGTATTCTGTGCTATCTGCCTCGAAAGCCACCACATAGATCTTCGCACAGTCTGCCCCTATAACCGCCATGCCATAATCATTTTAAACCTTTTACGTCGTTGAAAGCACCAGGATTCGTTGAGATTTTGTTGAAAGCATCCCTTAAGCTTTTGTTGAAATCTCTAAGACATAGAGGGAACTTTTACAACATGGTGTCTTTAATATCACATTCACTACTTGGTAACCTCAGCTTTTCTTGAATAGAATCAAAATATTTGGTTGCATTCTCTAAATTTATTCTATGTTCCCCAAACTCCACCAGTAGCATTTTCATATGATGGGTGGGGTAATGATGACTCTAAAACTCCCACTACATGACCTGAATTCTCATGCTTGGGTGTCATAGAGTCTAGTGCATGTAGCCACCAGCTCATAGAAATTTTAAACCTTCAGTACCATGTACTATACTAGGAAGCTACTCCATATTCTTGCTCTAAAGGTTTTGGTGTCATTAACTATAAATCTTTGCAATACCCTTTCTCTTAGGTTCTTGGTCCTTTTTGACACTTTGGTGTGCATGACCTTCTCAGTTGGGTCTTTCACCAACTTGGGGTATACAAGTTACATGGTTTAAGCTTTTGCCTCCTAACTCGACGTGGAGGGAGGGGTTGTAGCTACTCTTGAAGGAGAGTTAGTGGAAGGGCCTGCTCTATTAACTAGTTAATGAGTGGTAGTCTTCTTCTTCTCCAGGGTTTTTGGTCTTTGCTTCAAATACTTCTATGCTTGTAAATTCCTTTTTATAGAATTATTTTACAATTGTTCTTCTTTGTGCTCTGTAATATCTTATTTGTTTAATCGCTTGAATATCAATGATAGATAAATGAAGGCAAGACACCCTCTAATAGATTTGTTTTTAAGATCAGGGTACCCACCTTCATTGAATTCATGTTAGGTAGATTCATGCATTCCCTCTGCAAAGAGGGTAGGAAGTACTTATTACTTTTTTTGGCATTAAATTTGTCTTGTTTGTATCTATTCCTATTTATGTAGAGCCAATGCAAAGAGATAACCACCTTTTTTCAAACACTGATTTTCTATTTTTGAGACCAACCACCATCTTTTTAGTAATGAATTCATGTCACATGCATTTATTTTTTCTTTATACAAGGACAACAAGAAGAGACCACCACATTTCTTGAGGCATTGAATTCATGCCATACAAATTTATTTTCTTCATGCAAAGTTGAAAAAAATGAGGCTATCATCCTTCTCACTAATTGGACAATTTGTGAGCCTTCCTTATTTGATAATCAGATGATTGTCATTATCTTGAGGGGTTGTTTGCTTTTTTGTCTTGACAACAAACATCACCTATTGATGATTTGATCGAATGACTCATGCAATCCCAACCTTAGTATTTTCTTTGTTCATTCTTGATAGCAAATGCCTACCATGTATCACCATCCATGGTGTAAAATAATGCCCCAAAAAGCTCTCCATAAGATAGGGATAAATTTTGCATAAGTGTGGTATATATCTTTGATAGAATCCTATAGATCTAATTGCTCATAGATATTTGTCTATTGATGATTTTATAGTTGTCACTACTTCGGAAGCCTTCCATGTATATTTTTTGAGCAAACAACATTGCTTGTTGATGGTTTAATTAGATGGCTCATGGATCTTCAACCTCAATCCTTCCTTTAATAATTCTTAATTGAGCATGAGTCTACAATGTGTCCTTATCCTCTTAATGATCTTCCTTGAGTGGTTTTTCCATGTTTATTTCTTTGAGTAGAATTACCCATTGATGACCTAATTAGACGACTTATGTTATTTTGGCCTCAAGTTTATCTTTGATAAAAATTGACTAAGCATGAGCCCACCATATGTCTATATTGCTTTTTATAATTTGATAGTGGTCACTGCCTTAGAGAATTGTATGAGGGTACTACTTTAGCAAGTGATACTTCCCATTGTTTTATTAATTAGATGGTTCATGCTACATTGGTCTTGAACAATTTTTAACAATTCTTTATTGAGCATAATTTTACCACGTGTTCTTTTCTCCTTAATGATATGACAACTATCATTACTTGGAAGAAAATTTCTCCATTTAGAATCTTTGGAATCATACAAACTATTAATCTTGATTAACCAATGGCTTTCAATAGCATGGATTACTTTTTGTGATCTTCACATATTTTTCACCCTTGAAACTTCCACAATCTTATGAACTAAGGAGTGCTCTTTATCAGTAGTGTGGGCCAAGTCCCTAAAGATGGAACCTGCTACAAAAAATAAATAAATAATGTTAAGAATAATATATATATATATATATATATACATGGTCTTTTTTCTTCTTCTTTTTTAACATCAAAGCTTAAGGGTTGCTCTTCAAATAGATTCTATTGACTAGTATCGATAATGCATAGCTATCAAGTGTGAACAACTCGAATAAATTCTCCTTTTTATAGGAAATTATGATGTAAGGGCCACTCTAGAGGAAATCAAACTTGGTGTAGCATCCTAGCTTACTCCTTTCTTCATCCCATTTGAATAATTGATCATCAATCTTGAAGCTTTAAGGATTTTATCTTTTATCAAATCATTTCTTAATCACTCCCATATGCTTCAATAGTTGTTCTCTAGTTGCTTCTCTCTACTCTTTGATTTTGAACAACTCACCCATTCTTATAGTCATGGCACCATTATCCTAGAGTTCTAACTAATGAAGTTGCTACAATACTGACAAATCCATATAGATAGGTAACCTTACCTCTCTGCCATTGACTAAGGTATATGGAAAATTAGCTATATCCTTATTTGGAGTAATTCTATTTACCCATAAGATTATTTTAATATGGAGGTATCACTACCTCTAGTTTTTTGAACCTATCCTCTAATATTGATTAGGTTCTTATTGGTGGATTTTGCTAAACCATTTCCTTGAGGATAATAGTTTGATAAAGCCTTCAAATATATACCATACTTGATATGGCTTTAGAGGAGGGACGTTTTTCGTAGGACTACCCAAACTTTCGAACTTGTTTCGGCCATATCTCATTCATCCAAACTTGGATTGAGTTGAAAGTTTGACAGTAGATGCCTGAAAAACCCTAGAACATCTCCACTAATTTTAATATCATTTGGAGCAACACAGATCCTAGCACAGCCCTATGTGTGAATGAGATTTTTGGTAAGCGATTATGCGAAGGTTTCATCTGGGTTGAGTGCAAGCAACTCCAGAGGTTGGTTTTTAGGGCCTTCAGGCCCTAGCGGCCAATATTTTTGTGGTTTATGCTCATATTTTAGCAAGAAATGTTGTAGGGGATCCAATATGGTTTAGAAATTTATCTTTCAACATATCATATTATGAACTTGAGTGACAACGGATTCCAATTTGTTGCACAAAAGAAAATTGAAAACCATACCTTTCCACGATGTCTAGGGCAAGGATTAAAGAGATCACAAAACAAGTTTCAAGTAGTTGATCAAAAAATGGCTCATATCTCAAGTGAATTTGGTGCTAAGGTGCACCCACAAAATAATTCTACTGTGAAAAACCCTATTAAGGGTAATAATTTTGAAGACTTAGCCCCAAAAATAAATTTTAAGGATGCCCTCCGTGGTGGACAACCTCAACCCAATGCTAATATCAATATTAGGGCTTCCCATAAACCTCTAAGAATGCCTAAGATTGATCCTAGGAAAACAGAGTCAGGATGTATTAAAGCAGCTGATGAAACTCCTATTGTTAAGCTTGATATGGGTAACATTCAAACTGGCATTGAAGATTTGGAAAAAGAGGACTAATTTGTCGATTCGTGGGATTTCGTCAGAGCCTATATGCTTTCAAAGTCTGGGCTGCAAAAAGCTGGAAAACTAAAGGTGAGTTACAAATCTCTATTTAACCAAATGGTTATTTTCTTATTTTATTTTCTAATATTGAAGATAGAGAGAAAAATTTTCAATGGGGTCCTTGGTTTTTTGGAAGGGAAGGGCTTTCCATGAAGCCTTGACATACTAAATTTAAAGTCGAAGAAGAGATACCTTCTATATCTCCCATGTGGGTTAGACTCTTTGGCCTCCCTATTGAATTTTGGAATCCTACTATTTTTTCTTCAATTGGAAACTCTTTAGGAACTTTTATGATGACTGCTGATTGTACTCAAAATTTTGAACATATTATTTATGCTTGGATTTGTGTTTTAATGGATTTTGACAAATCCCTACCTAAAAATATCACATTACAATTTAGGGAAGACACTTGGGAGCAAGTAGTGGACTATGAGAACATTCATTTTCATTGTAGAATTTGCCATGAATATGGTCATTTGGCAAGTGCTTGCCCAAATAAAATTCTTGATCAAAAGAAAGAAGATATAAACTTAGTAGGTTTCCAAATGTCTAAGAAGAAGAACACTCAGAAAAAACCCGTTATGAAGGATCAATCAAAGTCATCTGCTAATATGTTTGAAATCCTTTCCACAAATGATGTCCCAAGTGAGGAAGAGGAATATACTTAGCTTGTATAATGGAGAGATTGGATAGGTTTTTTCTCTCTGAAAATTTCTTAATCCATGGTCACATTCCTAAAGTGAAGACTCTTAACAATGTTGGTTCATATCATTAGCTAGTCATGGTGGAAATGTGGAAAACCAATGTGAGTTTCTCTCCTTTTCATTTTTAATTAATGTGGCTTAGAGACATTTCCTTTAGACCTCGTGTGCAACAATGGTGGAAGGAAGGTAAACCTAGGCATGGGACTAAGATGTTGTGTTTTGCCAAAAGAATGCAATACATTAAATCCAAAATAAAGACTATAGAAAGAGTTTGGGGATGTTCATAAAAAACAACATGAAGTTATTGCTCATCTTGAAAATTTGAATAAGAAAATCCATTTAGATGGCCTCACAGAGAAGAGAAGTGTAGATTAAATTAAACTCACAACTCACTTAGAGGAATGGGAAAAAAGAGAAGAAATATTATGGAAGCAAAGATCTAGAATTCAATGGCTCAAATAAGGAGATCGAAACACAAATTTCTTCCACAAATTTCTTCTAGCTCGAAGATCTCACAACTTTATTTCTTCCCTGAAATTAGATTCTGGAGATGTTGTTTATACTTGGGATGGCATGAACTCTATTGTTGTTGATTACTTTTCCAATATTTTTGCTGCTACTCTTCTTAACTCAGATTATCAACAAAATTTTCTTGAAGAAATCCCTTCTCTTATCACTTCTGAGGAGAACTCTATTTTGACTACTCCTGTTACTATCAATGAACTTCAACAGGTAGTTTTGAAAATGTAAAAAGAGAAAACCCGAGGTCCTGATGGTTTTCCCATTGAATTCTACCAAGAGTTCTGGGATATCCTTCATGTTGATTTATTAGAGGTGGTGGAAGAAGCCAGGAAATCCAAAGAAATTTTGAAGGTTATCAATAAAAATTATATTACTCTTGTTCCAAAAGCTCAAGAGGTTGATCATATCTCAGCTTTTAGACCTATTTCTTTATGTAATGTTCTTCTCAAAATCATTACTAAAATCATGGTAGAAAGGTTGAAGCCTCTTTTGCATAAGATTATTTTCCCGGAGCAAGGGGGTTATGTGGAAGGGTTTCAAATAGTAGATGAGATAGTTCTTGCTTAGGAAGCCATCCATTACATGGATATGCAAAAATATCCTTCCATGTTCATTCGGTTAGACTTATCCAAAGCTTATGACAGAGTGGATTGGCACTTTCTTATCAAAGTTTTGAGGTAATTTGGTTTCTCTAAGGATTGGATGGATTGGATTATGGGATGCATCTCTTCAGTTTTCTACTTAGTTCTTATCAATGGTAGGCCTTCTCAGTCATTCCCAGCTTCCAAATGTATTAGGTAAGGTGACCCGCTATCGCCTTATTTATTCATCATTCTTGTTGAATGCTTGGGTAGGACTATAACCAAAAATAGGGAAAACAAAACCCTTGAGGGAGTTACAATTGCTCATGGAGCTAGAACTATATCTCATCTTCAATTTGTGGATGACTCTACTCTTTTAGGTAAAGCTACAATTAAGGAAGCTTCTAATATTAATAAAATCATTAGTTGTTTTTCTAAGGCTAATGGGCAGTTGATCAATGAATATAAATCTAAAGATATTTTCTTTCACTGCTTTGCTAGACAGGAATCCATGGTCTTGGATAAATTAATATATAATAAGATCTCCCTTCCAATCACTTATTTAGGTATTCCCATAAATATTCAAAGGTAAAAAATTAAATATTGGAATTGGTTGTTGGACAAAGTCAAGAATAAAATTGGAAAGTGGACCAACAAGTTGCTTTCTTCTGGGGGTAGAATCACCTTGGTAAAATTAGTCCTTCAAGCTTTTCCTATTTATGTATCTTTCGTGTTGAATATCCCAAAGGTTTTTCTTCAAGAACTGGATCAAATCAGCCATCATTTCCTTTGGATTGGTACTAATGAGAAAATAAAATGGGCCTTGGTGAAATGGGACACTTTATGTCTTCCTAAGAATGAATGGGGGTTAGGATTCTGGTCTTCTATTAATAACAACAAAGATTTAGTTGCTAAATTATATTGGAGGATGTTGCATAACCCCAATGCTCTTTGGGCCAATAATCTCCGTGCTAAATATGCTGAGAACAAAAGTCCTGAAGACATTGTTCGCTATTAACTTCCTACCAAAGGTTCTCCCATTTTAGTAGTTCTTAATATTGGTGGGGATTTGATAAAGAAAAAATTATTTTGGATCATTCATAATGGTCAATAGGAAATTTTTTATACAGATTCTTGGGATGGTCACAAGCCTTTGATAACTCAGTTTCTCGATTGGAAGCCTTGGATAGAGGAGCTTCACCGAGCTAACTGGATAAAGGTGGCTAATTATTGTTGGTACCATACTAGTAATTCAAAGGTTGGTAGATATTGGATCCCTATTGAGGACTAGCCTATTCAAATTCCAGAAAGGCAAAGACAAGATATCCAAGGCATCCTTCATATGATATATCTCTCTTGGTCCCATGAAAAAGATTTTTTTGGATGGAACAACACTACTAAGGGTGAGTATTCTATTGCTCAAGGTTATTTGACCTTATGCCATAATAATCCCAACCATTCTTCTGACATCTTTTCTCAATTGTGGGCTCAAAATCTCTAGCCTAAGGTGAGGTTCTTTAATTATCTTTTATTGCATCATAGGGTGCTTACTGGTGAGCAACTTATGAAGCATGGTTTTCATGGCCCTTTTAGATGTGAAATGTGTGAAGAGAATGTAGAAACTCTCAAACATATTTTTATTGAGTGTACTTTAGCCTCCGAGCTATGGAGGAGAATGGCCACTTTAATTGGCTTATAGTGGTCCAATTTTTTTACTTTTGAACAACTTTGGAGGGATTGGCCTAATCAAGAGGGTGTTGATCATTTTATTAGGCAGTTAGTTTGGATGGGTTCTACCATTATTCTTTGGAATATTTGGAATGAAAGGAATAGTTGAATTTCTAATCAAGATAAAAAGGATATTCACTATATTTGGAAAAATACCATAGCCAAGTTAGTTGAATCAGTCCATCAACTCCTTAATCACCCCCAAAACTCGCACCAAATATGGGATCAAGTGATGCAAAAATTGAAGATTAAATATTTTAAGGGCAACCAACTTAAAGGGAATGTGAGTATTAGTAAGATGGATAGGACAAGAAATTGGCAGCCTCATCCTAAGAATTTTGGAAAATTCAATACTGATGGAGCCTCTAGAGGGAACCCTAGAAAATCCAGTGTGGGAGGAATTGGTAGACTTTCAGATGGCTCCCTGGTTTTTACTTTTGCTGAGAATTTGAGTATTCTTTCCAATAACCTTGCTGAGGGGTATGGTATCCTTAGAGGCCTTCAGGAGGCTAGTAAGGTTGGATGGGAAAAGGTGTTAGTTGAGTCTGACTCTCAACTTATGATTAATATTTTGAAGACTCCTTCTAAGAATCATAAGGTTGATTGGAGAATAAAAATAATTATTGAGAAGATTCAATTAATCCATATGGGATTTTTGAAAGTTGATTACAATCATGTGGTCAGAGATCAAAACAAGAGTGTTGATGCTTTAGCTAATTGGGCTTTGGACAAATATGATCTTACTTGTTATGGCCACCCTCCTAGATGGTGGGCTTCGCAAATTAGGGAAGCTCTTCTTTCTATCATTTCTTTGGATATCTCCAGTTTTGAAAGTACCTAGTTTCTTCTCTCTTTATTTTTGCTTCTCTTTGGTTCATTCAGGTTATTTTATTTCCCTAGCTCAAACTATTTTTTCTTTTGTTTCCTCTATTGAATCTTGCCTTAAAAGTCTTCTGGTCTAGATAGGTCATTGTTATGTTCAATTTTTTTTCTTTTTTGGTTTAGTTTTTTAAGGTGTGTCTGTTCTTTTGTTTTGTTTTGTTTTTGTGTTCTTTGTGTTGTTTTTTTTTTCTTGTGTCTTTGTTGTTTTGTGTTTTTTTATTGTTTTTTGTTATTGTTCTTGTGTTTTTGTCGTTCTTGTTCTTGTGTTTCTCTTTGTTAATATTAATTCGTGTTTTTATGTGTGAGTGTTTCCTATTTTTTTGTTTTGGTTTATTGTCTGTTGTTGGTTGTTTTTTATTTTTATTTTTATTTTATTTTTTTAATATTTTAGGTTTTTGTTGTGTTTATTTTTCATGTTTTTTTTTTTGTCTTTGTAGTCTGTTGTTTTTGTCATGTTTATGTTTTGTTATGTGGTTATTGTGTTTTTCTATGTGGTTCGTGTTGTGGTTTCTTTTATATTTTTGTGTGTGTGTTTGGTTGTGCTTTTGTTTTTGACACACTCAAGGAGCATGTTTTTTATTTTATTTTATTATTTTTGTTGTTATTTATTTATTTATTTACTTATTTTTAAATTGGTTTTGTGTGTTTGTTTCCTCCTTGAGTATGTCAAAGGTGGTAGGCCAGGTCCGAGTCCTGGGTATTTTTGGCGGAATGGATACCCCTACCTCCTTGGGTCTTACCCGAAAGTGACATTCCTTTGGGATGTTTTCCACAAATATATATATATATATACATATATGTATATATATATATATATATATATATATATATACATATATGTATATACATATATATACATATATGTATATACATATATATACATATATACATATATGGATATATATGTATATATACATATATGTATATATATATATATATATATACATATATGTATATATATATATATATATATATACATATATGTATATATATATATATATATATACATATATGTATATATATATATATATATACATATATGTATATCTATATATATATATATACATACATATATGTATATACATATATATACATATATGTATATATATATATATATATATACATATATGTATATATATATATATATGTATACATATATGTATATACATATATATACATATATGTATATATATATATATATATACATATATGTAATCGTATATACATATATATACATATATGTTACATATATGTATATATATGTATATACATATATATATATATATATATATACATATATATATATATATATATATATACATATATGTATATATACATATATGTATATATATGTATATATACATATACATATACATATATGTATATATACATATATGTATATATATGTATATATACATATATGTATATATATGTATATATACATATATATATATATATATATATATATATATATATATATACTTGAGATTGAATTAAGTGATCTTGGTCCTAGTGAATTATTTTGCATTATCAATGATAACAGTATTTGGGATACCAAACTTGGTTATAATTTCCTCCAAGAAGTTATTAATTACCTTCTTAGTGGCTTCTTTTAGTGGGACAATTTCTATCCATCTAGTGAAACAATCAATGGCAATGAGGATCCTTTTGTGACCCTCACTCGATGGTGGATTTATCACACCAATGAAATCCAATCCCCATTGGGAAAATGACTCATTTGTTGTTATGGGTTTCAAAGGCATGGGTGCATTCTTCTTTTTCCCTATGAGTAATTTGCACTTATCATATTTTCTCACCCACTAGTGAGTGTCTAAAAACATGGTGGGCCAATAATATCTAGCTTTCATAATTTTTGTAGTAGTACTTTGAGCTTAAAATGGCCCCCTAAGAATCCTTAATAAAATTCTTGAATTAGAGGTTGAGTTTTCTCCATTCTAACACACCTCAATAGGATGCCATCAAATTTCCTTCATAGGAGAACATCTTCAAAGAGAACATAATGGGTATTCTATAATCAAATGCCCTCCTTTGGGCCTATTTTAGGTTAGATGGGTATTACCTTGTTTGTATGTACCTAATCCTCTCATTTACCCAGGCTAGCACCTGTCTATCTGAATTAACAAAGCAAAGGTCTTTGTTAGCTCCCTCATTAGCAATATCTTTGGCATAAGGCTCTTCCCTCGATTAGCTTTGTAATATTGATCTCTATATTATACTCCAAGTTCTTGGTGATCCATCCTACTCTCTTTCCATTGATTTTTTCATCCATTATATATTCCTTTATGTTGGAGTGGATGAAAAACAATTATTTTGTTGCAAGAGACCAAGTATTTTAACTTCTTCAAGCCTTTGATTAGAGCATATGCTTGTTTTCAAAAAATGTTGTATCTCTCCTCATAACCCTTCAAGGTCTAACTGAAAAGTCAATTGGATTTTCTTGTTTATCATTATCCTTTTAGGTATATAGGGTTGCAATGGTGAACTCACCCCCATATGCATAGATGATGAAATCCTTATCAAAGTCTAGGTGTAGCACCCTAAAATTGGCACGGTTAAAACCTTAGTAAAAGATAAAAGATAAAAATTTGAATTTTAACCCCAAAACCGCTCCAAAACCCTTGTTACCCGTTTCCTCATTTTTCGTGCCATTTTTAGGATTTGTTTTGACCGTTGGATGATATCGTCGCAGATTAGACGAGATCATCCCAGATCTGACGAAATCGTCATGGACAGAACGTCCAGACGATTTTGTCCCAAAACCAAATTTTCATAATTAGCTTCTGTTTCAACAGCCTCTCCAACTTGGGCAAAAGCACGTCTGTGCAGTTGGAGATTTCCTTGTTGGAGATCTCCCAGATTGGGATGATCCCCAACCTCCTAGCCTCCCCCTAATCCTATATAAACTAGGATTTTTCTAGTTTATCCCACTGACTCCCCTTGATTCTGATTCCCCTGAACCCCTTAGCTGACTGATTCAGATCCTTATTCACTAGAGCATCCTCGTACTACTGTTTGTATGCTGCATTTCGCATTTTCTTGCAGGAACTCTACTATTTTTCAGTCGAAGATACCTCGGATCGTCGCAAACGATCTCAGACTATTATGGACGATTTTTGTCGAGGAGCACAGACGATCGCATACGATTGGAGGCGATCCTGACTGTAGTCCAGATTGGGGGCAATCCGAGTCCAGAGTTTGCATCTTCTTAATTTTTCTGCATTTTTCCATTATAATTCTGCATTATCTTAGGTTATTATGTTTATGCATCTTGGAGTTCACCTCATCTAGTACAAATGCATGATAAAATCAAAATAGATTGTGAAGTTGATACTTGTCCTCTCTAATTACTATTTGGATCTGTCATTCAGACAAATTTATAGTTATTTCTATCATTTCCCTTCGCTTATGTAGTTGCATCTTGGGTATTTTGTATCTATTTCTGTGATTGCAGGTTTCTGACGAATTCGTCCGATGAATTCGTTAGATATCAGACGATCCTGTCTGATCTCAGATGATTACGTATGAACTGAGGCGATCTGGACTGCTACAAAACTCAGAATCCTCATCAGACATCCGGAATCAGGTATGATCTGTCCTAATTTGCCTATTCTCTATGTTTAGCAACCATTTCTATTTTTTGTATCCATTTAAATCATTATTGGCATATAGAATAGTTTAGATTCATTTTGGCCAAACCTAGGAGCTGAATGATTGAGTATAAAATGAACACATCAAAACCCATTCCCAACCTAGGCGTGGAAACTGCCACTCAAAATTTTCCTGGTGAACCCACCATCCGTCGAAAATTCACCCTTATACTCCTCCCCGAGAGGCGGGACCTTCAAAGGGCCTCTCAGTCCGAGGTATTGTCCCATCCTTCTCGCATCCCCCTTACGGGCGCGGATCCTATAGCCTGAGGGTAAGGATGCGAAAAATTTGGAGCGATACATTTTGGTGAACCCGACGTGAATAACATAGGCATATTTCTGATTCAAAAATATAAATATATATATATATATATATATATATATATGTATGTATACAAGAAAAATAAAAACAAACAAAATCATCATTTCAAGTTTGTATGTTTTAGATTCAATTCTAAATAGTAGATACTAAATATTACTTTTAGAAGTACTAAAGAAACCATGAGTTTTTACTCAAATCAATATGAGCCCATCAGTAATGTTGGAAGAATTCAGCCAAATACATTTGTTGATTATGACCAACCTCATCCCTATTCAACATCACCTCCATCACACTTTTCTCATTTTTCATCCTTAACCCAACAGGACAATCCCTTTTCCAATCCTCTTCATAACGATATTATCTATTCTCCCATATATCCATATTATGTCTATCAATCCACATATAATCCTCCTCCACCCTTTCAATATTCTTCTTTCAATACAACACATCCATTTCAACAAGAAAATACTTATTCTTCCAATCCTACCATGCACTCACATCATACTTCCCAATCTTCCTATCATCATTCTACCCATAATAAAGAAAAGAGAGGTAAAAAACCATTAGGTCCTTTTATGACTGAACTCCTAAGGCACATATCAAAAACCTCTCGAAAACCTTCATCACGTAAATTTACTAAGCTCAATCAACCAATGGATATAATTCTCAAGCATTTACTTGATACAAATAAGATTGAACTCCCTTCCATAAGACAACTTGATACCACAGCAGATTGGTTTAAACCTGAGCTACATTGTGAATATCATAGAGTAGATGGACATATGACACAAAATTGTAAATATTTAAGATGTGCAATTCAAGATTTGATTGATGAGGGTCTTTTTAATATAAAGGAATTACAATCTACAACTGATTATAAATCTCCAGTAAACAATCAAACTCCTACACAACAAATACCAATAATCAATCAAGACATGGGGATCTCCCAAGAACCCCTATTCAATTATCAACAACAGGAAACCAATCAAATATTGCATGTTAATGTGTCCCATCATGATGATATTACTAATATTGTAATAGAAACTACAAATGAGCAACCTCAAGTTCAATCAACTCAATCGGATATTCAAGAGATGGATTCCTCATTTGACCAACCTTCAAAACTATCTTTGGCTCTAGAGAATGATCCAAAATGGAATGTAAGCATAGAAAGCTCATCTTTAGAATCAAAATCTCAATCTGAAATCCACTTTGATAGCCAACAACAAGTGATTAATCCTCAAGCAAAGATATCCCTTTTAGAAGTATTACAAAGTTCTCATAAGGAAACTTTGTTCAAGATACCTAGCCAACAATTTGTTCCTCATCATATTTTCCCTAAGAACATAATTAATGGTGTAAGCCCTCTTGAGGTTAACCATATTTCATTCTATGATGAGGAGATTCCTTCCTCTACTCCACAAGAAGACTCCTATCTTTACATTACAGGATCTAGTAAAGAAACACCTATTAAAACTATCATGGTAGATAATGGCTCCTCTCTTAATTTATGCACTTATCAATTATTCCAAAAACTCAAATTAAAGGAAGAAGATCTTAATGAATCAAATGTTATTATAAAATATTTTAACAATGAAATTCAAGAAGCTCAAGGTACTATAATTCTTCCCCTTAATATTGGATCCAAGATCCTGGATACTTTGTTTTATGTAGCATATTGCCCTTCACCTTACAACCTACTTCTCAGAAGTCCTTGGATTCATACGATGAGGGTTGTCCCTTCCACTCTTCACCAATGTTTGAAATTTGAACTTGCAAGTAAAATTGTTACCATACATAATGACCCAACACCATTTGAAGAATATTTAACGGTTGAAACATCAAGTTCTATACATTCTCTATTGTCACAATTATCTTCTATCCATCACTTTTCTTCATCCATATATGATCATCCTTGTTTACCAAATAACACCCATGCATATATTTCATATATGCTCCCTCCATATTATCAAGACTTGGAAGATAGTGATAAGAATGAAGAACCTTCTTATCCTTCTGACATTTTATTTTGTAACATGATCAATTTTACATATATAAAAGTAAAATCTTTTGCTACATTATTCTACATTATAACAAAGATTTTGTTATCACTACCTTTTATTCATCACTTTTTGTTCTTACCTTCACCACAACCAAATTATCCTTCAAAACCTCCTTTGATTTTGAAGCAACCTTAGACATGCTATACTCAAATAACCTTGTATAGTGTATATAGATCATCTTGTATATACCACCAATTTCATAAATTAAAATCAAAATATAAAAAACATCAAAATCATCAAAATCTTCAAAAACATCTTTTATTTCATACCTGTCAATTCTTGGAGTTTGCAGTTATATTTTCAATTATTTTGGATAAATGAGCATTTATTTGGAATCCCACACTTTCACACTCACATGCATAAATATCTTGATTTTATTTGGTATGATTATTAATCTCTCTTATATCAAAGTCCACATTGGCATTAAATAAAGTTTTGAGCATAGAGAACTGATCTTGTTATTTACTTGAACCAAGTATATCTTTTCACATTAAAATGATTTCATTGCAAATTCAATATGATGCTACATAGTAGACGTGGTTTCTTGAGCGAAAAGTTTCCCCTGCTATCCTATCATGCACATGGTCTAGAATCTTTGAGAATTGACAAAAGGACAAGCTCACCCCTACCCAGAATAAAAATCCCTTGCTCTACAGCTAATCCGAGCAAGTATCCCTAGCATAGGAAGAAAAAGAAAAGTTCAAGAAAAAGAGAAAAAGAAAAATGTTATTTTGTATCATTACAACAATGTTTCAGCATTATCTCAAATATCAAGCAAAAATACAAAAAAATAAAAAGAGCAAAAGAGAAAAGCAAAAGCAAAATGCAATAAAATCCCTTTCCCTACCCCTTGAAAAGAAAAGAAGGGTGAATGAGCTTGAATCCCTGGAATTCTCAATTATTCGAAAACTGTGAGGTAAGCCCCATAACAGGTGGTTTGTGCCCAACCCGCTTGGCCTTGGGTAATTCCTAGCATGGTGATATGTCTGTCACATTAGCGACCTTCTTTTGTACAGACCTATGTCGGCTTATGGATTAGCTAGCTCTTGATAACCTAACTTGCACAGTAGTCTGGTATGGTTATATGCATATAAATCATGGTTAACGAACATTCATTTGGTTAAGGCAAATTGCTTGTATCAAATTATCTTGCTCAAAATTGGTGAATGAACAATACAATTGCACACACATTTGTATTTGAGAGATTTTGTATCATTATGATAAATCAAGATCGGTAATGAACTCACATTTGCACATGAGGATCCCTTATAAACCTACATTTGTTTTTGAGATAATTTAAAATATTTTTGTAATTCTTTTCAGAACAATTTTATCCTCTTATTTCAGAATTTTGTTTTGTATAAAAACAATTATATACATTGTGTCACAAAATTGCAAAACGATTTCAAACAACATGTTCATCATATTATTATTTTCTATTTATCAAAAAATCAAAAATCAAAAAAATCAATCATGCAATAAAACTAAAATATCTATTTTATCTTTGGATTTCGCGATGATGGTATAAGTCTATACCTATAAATTCTATGCCTAGCGCAAACCATTGTTCTAATTTTATTTTCCCATCCATTTTAAAAACACATATGGCTTACATCATTATGTTACACAATTGTGCTTCAAAACGAACGAACACTTATTCTTATTCATGTCATTATGTCAAACATTCCATCTTGCAACCATGGTATAATTTCTAAGGAATTATTCAAAAATTTATCACACTTAGGAATTTATGCCTAGCAAAAATCACTTTTAAACATATTTCATGCATAATTTTGTGAAAAATCTGAAAACAAATCATCACCATCATCATTTTCATCATCACAACACCAAGTCTTAAGACAAGTCTCTTAAGCACTCTTTTACTTTTAGCAATATTTCTATACTAGGATTAGCTTGACGACCTAGCGAGCGGCGACTCCATGAAACGGTCTATAACAACGACAATGTCCTTTGAAATTATTGTTAGAAGTCTCTTTTATTTTTCATCAAATCACACCAAAACAACCAATTTTATGCACATCAGATTATTTCATTTACAAATTTTATGGCATGACATAACATTATAATTTACTTCCAACGACATAATTACATGAATCAACAATTCAAGCATCATAATACAACATATACACAAGTCATATCATCAAAAATATAATCTATATATATATCAATGAATTATATACATCATCTGGATTGGTATGCCACAATCCATACTCTGGCATACTCAATCCCCTCAAAAACAATAATAATATAATCTGCACTCTACAGTAGCTAGCCTCGAGAAGCCCTCGAGCTCTCAGCCTCATCTCCTCCCCCACCCTGACGTGGAGGAGGTGGTCCCATAGAGGTCCGGGTCGTATCTCGGGTCCTCGTCGTCGATCGTGAGGATGTCCTCGACGATCCCATCATGACCGGCTCTACAATGGGGGCTGGCAATAGTATCCTCTGTCCCTCTGGGACCGCCTGATAGTACAACCCCTGGTAGAATGTGGTCTGAGCAATAGACCGCACCAGATCCTGAGTGCTCGCTCCTCCACCCCGAGCTCTGAGCCGTGTAGCCTCATCCTGCGATGTCTGCACCTGAGCCCGAAGGTGGGCAACCTTAGCCCGGAGAGCCACCGTCTCGCTGCTCTCCCCTACCTCAACACCCTTGCCCTTATCGGGCGATGGTGGTCTCTCCCCCTACTGCGAAGGGAATCTCTCCTCCCTTCGCTCTATCTCCTATGGCCTCTGCGGAGCCTGACCCATCCACTGGCGTCTCTCCTATGGGGACCGCCACTGCTCTCTCCTGCCATGACCCCGTGCTGCCTCAATGGCAGCCTGGCGCCACCTCCCCATCCATCGCACAACCATGTGCACCGGACCCTGTGCCCTCGTCATTCGAGGAGGGCGGATGCCTGTGTACCAGGCATCATAGCCATCTGCAACCCTAGCGTCGTCACCATCCATTGGCTGGATGGGGGCATCGTCCGCATCCTGACTCTAGAATCGCTGCATGTTTGGAGCCCCGCTCAACGTAGTACTATCCCGAATAGTCCGGGAGTACTCGTAATCCCTGAGAGAAGGGATCCCCTACTGTAGACCAAACTTCCATAGTACCCGATCGTAGCGGTGGAGCTCTACCTCTCCCCGCTCCATCCTCAGCCAGCAGACTCGCCTGATGCGAGCCAGCTCCTGCCCATCCTCTGCCCACCTGGGGTGCTCTCGCCATGGCCTCCAGGTGATCTGGTCTAGGATGAGGTCGTCCAGCAACCTTCGAGACATCGATAGATCTATCCGTCGTTGTGACCCTCTCTGTAGCCACCAATAGTAAACCTGGGGTCTCTCTCGGTCAACCCCTATCAGTGGGAGCCCTATCGGCCTCTACACCGTAATGTGCTCCCAGCACCAAACCTGTAGTAGCGATGTCAAGACCAGACATCGACCTCCCTTGTATACGACCCCATGCAGGATCCTATACAAGTGGCAGAGTACAAAGCTGCCCCATGCAAACCTGTACCCGTGGTCTCTCATGTCGCAAACTATATCTGAGAGGAGCCATGGTAGCTTGCACCCGCTCTGGTGGCACAACAGTAAGCCACCTACCACCCCTGCCAAAACTTGAGTCAGCCTAGATGCCCCAGGCATCTATCGTAGAGACTCGATGTTCACCCCGCCCTTCTCCAGGGTGAAGCTCGGGTCTCCAGTCAGCCTCATCATCGCTTGGCCCTGATTGGCCATAGGCATCATGAGCCATCCCTGTATGGGGATCCTCATGATCCTCCATACGTCCTCTAGTGTGGGAGCCATCTCCCCTATCGGTAGCCAAAAATAGGACGACCCCGGATACCATCTCTCTGCTAGGGCTATCAGTAGCCCCATGTCAGTCGGTACTTGTGGCATCTCTGCCACATGTTGTAGCCCGACCTGTCCTAGTCGGTCACGCTCTGCCTGGTCAAGCGCGGCTATGTCGTCTCTTAGTCCGTCGTATTTCCATTCTCGGCTCTTTAGTAATCCCCTCTGCAAAACAAATAATAACAACAAAATTTATTAATTACCAATCATTAAAATCAAATTAAGCACATTTTAAAATCAAGTTAAAGATGCTATCATCCACCATCGGATGATATCGTCCCAAATTGGGCAAAATCATCCTTTGTTAGGACTAAATCGTCTTCGATTTTGCAACTTGGGGATCGTCCCTTGTTGAACGAGATCGCCCCTAGTTCACCGATTTCGCCCTCAGACGAAATCGACGATTTAGAGACGATTTCGGCGAAATAGGGACGATTTCGTCCGGACGTCATCGACGGCCTAAAAATGGCCACGATGCCCCAAATAATCAAAATTTAAATCCACAAATTGCACAAAGAAAAATCAAACCTAATCTACTAGGATTAGATCCTTACCCGTAGCCCGCGTCGGACCTCTGTCGCTCTGTGCGTTGTCTCCACCATTGTTTCTCTTTGCAGAGCTCTGGAACAATAAAAATGAATAGTAAAAATGAATTAGGGTTTTACCCTATTTTCTTAATTTTATTTAAAAAATCAACATTTTAATTTTTTTGCCTTTTCGCGTTTTTACCTCAAACGTTCGATTTGGGTAAAAACACGGAGGGGGCACCATAGTCAGCAGTTGTACGATTCGACCAAGAATCGTCGTCTAAAAAATTGAGTACATTTTTGCTTTCTCGTAAAACGGGAAAAACTCGTCTTTAACGCATTTTCTTCGGAAAATTCGCTAAAGAGGGGGCAAAATGTAGCACCCTAAAATTGGCACGGTTAAAACCTTAGTAAAAGATAAAAGATAAAAATTTGAATTTTAACCCCAAAACCGCTCCAAAACCGCCTGTTACCCATTTCCTCGTTTTCCATGCCATTTTTAGGATTTGTTTTGACCGTTGGACGATATCATCGCAGATTAGATGAGATCGTCCTAGATCTGACGAAATCGTCATGGACAGAACGTCCAGACGATTTTGTCCCAAAATTGAATTTTCATAATTAGCTTCTGTTTCAACAGCCTCTCCAACTTGGGCAAAAGCGCGTCTGCGTAGTTGGAGATTTCCCTGTTGGAGATCTCCCAGATTGGGATGATCCCCAACCTCCTAGCCTCCCCCTAATCCTATATAAACTAGGATTTTTCTAGTTTATCCCCCACCCTGACTCCCCTTGATTCTGATTCCCTGAACCCCTTAGCTGATTGATTCAGATCCTTATTCACTAGAGCATCCTCGTACTACTATCTGTATGCTGCATTTCGCATTTTCTTGCAGGAACTCTACTATTTTTTAGTCGAAGATACCTCGGATCGTCGCAAACGATCTCGAACGATTACGGACGATTTTTGTCGAGGAGCGCAGACGATCTCGTACGATTGGAGGCGATCTTGATTGTAGTCCGGATTGGGGGCAATCTGAGTCCGAGTTTGCATCTTCTTAATTTTCCTGCATTTTTCCATTATAATTCTACATTATCTTAGGTTATTATGTTTATGCATCTTGGAGTTCACCTCATCTAGTACAAATGCATGATAAAATCAAAATAGATTGTGAAGTTGATACTTGTCCTCTCTAATTACTATTTGGATCTATCATTCGGACAAATTTATAGTTATTTCTATCATTTCCCTTCGCTTCCGTAGTTGCATCTTGGGTATTTTGTATCTATTTCTGTGATTGCGGGTTTCGATGAATTGGACAAATTCACGGATATCAGATGATCCTGTCTGATCTCAGACGATTACGTATGAACTGAGGCGATCTGGACTACTACAAAACTCAGAATCCTCATCAGACATCCAAAATCAGGTATGATCTGTCCTAATTTGCCTATTCTCTGTGTTTAGCAACCATTTCTATTTTTTGTATCCATTTAAATCATTATTGGCATATAGAATAGTTTAGATTCATTTTGGCCAAACCTAGGAGCTGAATGATTGAGTATAAAAATGAACACATCAAAACCCATTCCCAACCTAGGCATGGAAACTGCCACTCAAAATTTTCTTGGTGAACCCACCATCCATCAAAAATTCACCCTTATACTCCTCCCCCGAGAGGCGGGACCTTCAAAGGGCCTCTCAGTCCGAGGTATTGTCCCATCCTTCTCGCATCCCCCTTCCGGGCGTGGATCCTATAGCCTGAGGGTAAGGATGCGAAAAATTTGGAGTGATACACTAGGCTTGCTAGTACCAAAGCCTTTACTATAGCCTTCTTTATTTATTCAAAAGCCTTCTTCCCTTCCTTATTCTACTTGAATGATCATTCCTTTTTTAGCATAAGTATCATGGGTGTGAAAATACCTATAAACTCTAATATAAAGCTCCTAATAAAATTTATTTGCCCAAATAAATATTGGAGAACCTTCTTATGTTGGGGTAATGAGAGGTTGATAATGGCTTCAACCCTATCAGGATCAATGGAAACATCTTTCAATATAATATGACCTAGTAGATTGCCTTAAGGGAATAAAAGATACCCTTTTTGGAATTATGACAAACATCAAACTCTTGGCAGTGCTTGAAAACCATCTCCAAGTATATAAAGTGGTATCCCTTTCACTTACAGAAGATAGTCAAGTCATATATATAGACAAAGATTAATTCATTGATTAGGCCCTTCAAGGTGATGTCCATGGCCCTCTAAAATGTTGCATAAATATTTGATAAACCAAAAGGTATTATTTTATATGTAAAGGTACCCAATTTGGTTATGAAGGTTGTTTTGTGTTGATTCTCGTCCTTTATCTATACTTGATTGTATCCATAGAATCCATCCAACATAGTGAATCTTTCAAAACCAATAATGATTTTAAGGATCTGATCCATTGAGGGAAAGGGGTAGTGATCTTTTAGTGAAGCTTTATTCAAGTCTCTGAAATCAACACAACCTAATCTCACCATTCTTCTTTGTTATATGCACCAAATTAGAGATGCATGTGGTGTGCTTGAGGGGATATATAATCCCTTAATCAATTTATATAACTCTCTTTTTAGAAGAGGATCAATGTTTGGGTTAATAGGCCTTTGCTTCTACCTCATAGGTTTATCCTTAGAAGCTAACTCTATTATACGTTGGATAATATATTTTTTGCACACCTATCACTCCATACTTTTGGTATAGTTGGATCAGAGACTCCTCTCCTTGGGTAACCACTTTACCTACCTTCAATTTTTACATTGGGGTGACCTCTATCTCTAGATAATCCTCCTTGTTAGTAGTTATCCCTTCTTACCTTTGAATTGATAATCTAGACTAAATAAGGATTCCAATATGATTATCCTTTGGGAAGCTTATCGGATCTTAGTTGTATGATTTGATCTTCAAGTGCCTCCTCGATATTGGGGTTTAGTTGCTCTATGAATTCAACTACATGTTGAATGAAATGAATAATATTTTCTTCACTATCAAACACTTACTAGTGTACATTATTGGCAGGAATGGTTGGTCTCACTACTAACTTCACACATTGATAATTTTATTTCAGATCACTCATAGGATTGAATTGTGACTCGATAATTGTCATTCAATCAACATCCATATTTTGGGTCCTCAGGAGGACTTTAAATTTTATAGCATCAAAATATTCAATCAAATCCTAAACCCTATGTTTTAAAGCCCTCATTAGTATATTCTTTACTAAGCAATAGGATCTTACCTATCTAATCACTAGCTCGATGTCACCAAAAACTTGTAATAGCTTGATGCCTTTCTTCTCTACAAGTTGGAGGTCATGCACTAGGACCTCATAGTTAGCAACATTGTTTGAGAAATTGAATTGAAATTGATAGAACTACAATATGTTTTCCTTTTGGTGAGATTATACATACACCAACACTAGATTTTTATCTTTTGAAGCTATGAATTTGAAGGAAATACAACCACAAGTAATGAAATAAGCAAGCTATATTATATCTATGATAATGGCTAACTAATAAGCATAAAAATAACATGAGAAACTTTTGAAATAACTCATGCAACAACCATTAATGAAAGCTCATGAAAATAGAAACTTGATACAATATCTCTCTACTAGTGCATGCTATGGATAATGCATGCTTCATTACAAATTACAATGCTAAGTCACAAATATATACTAGTATGTGACTCTTCAATTTTCTACCCTAAGGAAAAATGTGCATTCTACATGATAGACACTTGTGCACATGCACAACTAACTAAGGACACTTGTCCTTTTACATCATTGCACATTCTAACACTTGTGCATTTATTACTTCTTCCTCAAGTAACTACTTAACCTAAGATAAACTCCTAGTCTAATAATGTACCCAAGGTGGTACATTGACATGTACCAAATAATGTAATATATTCTCTAACACCCCCCTATATTACATTATTTGGTTATTGAAGACTTTTATCTTCAATATGGATCTTTGTATTTATCTTCATTCTTCAAGTGATCTTGGATTTGATCTTCTGCTGGAGCTTCATCTTTTTGCTTGACTCTATATTCTGACTTTGGAACTGTTACTGTTTTTCTTCCAATTCTATTATCGAATAAGTTCATACATTTCCTGTGCCCATTTATGTACCTTGAGAAACTAATAAAGTTTCTTGTCATTATATATCCAATCAAAGAAATTATTTTCTTTGTACCAACAATGTCTTTGAGAATGATTCATTCCTTTATAAATTTTACAACTATGGAGATTCCAATATCTCTCTATCTTATGCTCATATCTGCTACAATTACTGCACCTATTTTTGGTTACCAAATCCTTTTGACCATTCTATCCTTCATAGCAATTGTTCCTATCAATGTTTTTTACTGATTTGGTGTCACTATGTTCTGTTACAAACTCAGTTCCTTGCTTATTGTTGCTAGTCTGACCTGTATACTCAAGATCTTTATGCTTTGATTTGAAATCTGATGTAATTGGATCTTGCATTCATTTTTCATATTTTTCTAGACCTGTATCTTCATCTCTTATCAACTTTGAATAAAAAAATTAGTATGATCAACACAATCAATAGAATGATATTTGTTAGTATCAATATAATCTTGAGCATCATCATTTGTATTCATGCCTTCATCAATGCTAGTAGCATGAAATTTTTTTGAGCAATCATGAACTGTATCTAAATCCCTTGTATCGCATATGGCATCAATATTTGTAACAGGTTCTATCTTAATCAAGAATTATAAATCACTAGTGTCAATGCTTGTATTGCAATAGTTCCTTTCATGTCGACTAGAATCATAGTTTATATATTTGTCCTTTTGAGAGAGATCACTAGTATCATAACATACATAAATCATCAATGGTTTTGATTCTATAGTATTGCAACATGAATATACCATCATGGGCCTTAAATAATTTGTATCACTAGAAGCATCCTTCATTTCTATATTGTTCTTTACCTCTTCATCCTTTTCTTGTTCTCTCATCTTAAAAATATTAAGAGTGACAATTCCTTTGTAGATTATTCTCCATAGATTGATAGGTATAGTAACAAAATCTTCATAGTAATAATTAGCATTACTAAGAACACTTTGCATGCATTTTTGAAGTATAGAATAATCCCCTTTTCTGCTTCACTAGTAATATTAGCAAGCATATTGTTCAAAGCATTTGCTTCATCAATATACTTGTTCTTCAAATCTTCTATCATGTCCTCTTGTCTTCTATTCTTGTCTTTGAGAACATCATTAGAAAGTAATGTTATATACATTACTTTTACTATATAATGAGGTAATGTGAAAATATCTTTTGAGTTTTTTGTACTTCACCAATTTCTGAATTTAAATAATCTCCTAGTGTTAAAAAAAACTTTCATTTTTGGCCTCTCTCATGATTGATTGCAAAACCTTCTTTTTCTTTATAGATGTATTCTCTTGACTTTCAATTTTTTCTATCATCTTTTGTGTGCACCCTTTTAGTAATTGTAATTGTTTCTTAGTCTCTTCTAGTGAGTCATATTGAATATAAATTTCTTCTTCTTGAAAGCCTAAGTCTTCTCCAATGTAAATTAGTTCTTCTTGTAGACATAGGTTTTCTTCTTCAACTAATTCTGACAACTCATGAAGTTCTAGTTTTATTTTTGGATTACTTGTTTTCTTTTGCTTTTTCTTTACCATGTTCCTTTGATGTAGGCTACCTTATGGCTCCCTAGATAAGATATTTAGAGTTTTGTAAACTATATTTGCAAAAATCAATATCCTAATTTGATGTAGTAGACCTTATCTCTCCAAAATTATCAATTTGTAAATATTAAATTTGATTTACAAAACTTAATTGATTAATTACAAAACTTGTAATTGATTTTCCAATACTCTAGGTAGAATACCTTTTAACTCCCAAGTAATTTAGTAAAATATCAAGTTTGCTAAAAAAAATTATTCTTCAAGTTTTGTAAAGAATTTGGATCTACCAAATTATTTTGAGTGCAATATGTTTAACTTTCTTAGTTTTAGTTGAATCTCTTTTATCTCCCTAATGTTAAACTTCAATTTCCCTTCACCTTTTTTCTTCCTATTGAACTATGCACTTTTCAATTTGATAAAGTTCTTTATGGTTGGATTCCTTTTATCCCTTTAATGTGACTATGAGACAAGTATAACTAATAATTTTGAACTCTTTTAAACAATCAATGAACTTCCTTCTTTAATCTTGACTTTCAATAGTTCAATTTTCAAAATTCCAATTGACTAAGGTTTTGATGTAATATTCCTAATATCTCCCTAATTTAAAATTTTAGAAGATAATAATATTTAATTATATATAGTAGAAACCCTTATATCTCAATATTATGATGTTTGTATTTCAACTAGTGCATTTTTGAAATGTCACTTCAAGATATAATCTCCTTGAATAAGTTTGCTTCTAATTACCTAAGGTTGATATCTCTAACACAATAGTTTCAACCTTATAATGAAGCACCTTATAGCTCCTTATACTTAATAAAAGCAAATATTATGCAAATCTTTACCTTCTTTGTGATGCATCGGTGGTATTCGACTATGCACTATGTTTTGAAATCAAGCGTTATTAAGACTCCTACATGTATGCTTCTTCAAATGATATGATGACTATCAAGAATGTGTTAATGACTGACTGTCTCACTATTGGTTTCATGAATAGCTATTAGAGTTTTATGAATCGACATGTACCTAATAAAATCTTCTCATTCAATGATGTGACGGTCTTTTATTGTGCAGTTTTCAAGAATTGGTGCCCAATTCATTGGCTATGAGGGAATGGGCCCTCCTTTGATTTCTTACGCAAGCGTTGTATAACCAAGGTGAAAAATTGTAGGCTATTTCCACCTGTTACTAATATTTTATTTCAGCCTCACTCCTCAAATGCTTGTAATGGTTCCCATGAGCACAAATTTCGAGTGATTATTAGATGTCTAGGTTTAGTGATGCTCTACCTTGATGGTTTCCTTTAGACATAGCTAGCCTGAGTATGTGTATTTTTGTTGGTGCTTGATGTGTAAGACCTTAAAATCAACCATGTGTTCAATGAGCATGCTCCTTTCACTTGAGCATTGCTTGTATATTATGTAACAACTCAAAGTATTTTATGATAAGTAACTTATGTGGATTGGCTTCAATTGGCGCTATAATTAGTAATGGCTATGAGTTGGTTACCCGATTGTAACACCTATAATGGTGATTTGAAATGTCCACTAGTAACAGTTATCCGAGTATCCTCCACATGCTCTATAATAAAGATATCAAGCTCCACGTATTCTATCATGATTATCTGAGTATCCTCTATGTTATCTATAACAACTATATTTCAATATTTGGTAATACCTACAATCCATGTATCTCCTTTGCACATCTATAACGGTTAGAATAATTATTAGCTCAGGTTCTTGTAACGGCTTGAATACAAAAAACTTTTGTAATGGTCACAAATGATTCCTACATCAAATATGCTTATCCTTTCACCTTATGTCACAAGTTGGCTAACGTATCATTGACGAATGTCTGCCTCCCCCTTGCTATTGTGATAAAATGGTTACATTTGTTGGCTAATGTATCATTAACGAATGTCTGCCTCCCCCTTGCAATTGTGATACAATGGTTACATTTGTTTGTTGTGCATTATAGTTAGGGCGATAGTTGGTGCATTCTCAAGACTTCTAGTTTACCCTTCTATGTAATGGGATCACTTACTTTCATTGGCTCCTTTCAATGACTATGCTGCTTCCAAACTTCTTTTTTTCTCAATGGTGTTGATATTTTGATGATATCGGTTTGCTTCTAATGGTACTAATGTTTGGCTCCAATAGAGGATGATGCTTAGTTCATCACTACAAGTGCCTCTTTTCCTCAGCTGTATCTTCAACCGAATAGTACCTTGCTTTTCCTCAACACTCAATAACTTAGTAGACTGCTACTACATTCCTTTATTGTTGTACTTCTCATTTCTCAAAATGTATATCTCCTCCAATGGTTTACGTCCGTGATGTTTGTTCACTCAAAGGGCTTCAACTAAATCACTACTATGTTGTCCTCTTTTTAAATAGCTTTGAAGTGCGCTCTGTGTAACCTTAATAAAATCTTCTTGACAATGGTGGTGGCTCATTCTACGTAAATGCTTGTCCCCATGTGCTTCAAACTTAACCTTGCTTGGTTTGCTTAATAATGATTCCAAGTTTTTTAACCAGTTAAATAGAGGGCCTTTTGGATGATAATACTATGCACTTCTTAGATATGCAATCTAATATTTAGAATGAAGTCTTCTTTCCTTTCAATAGGTAATAGGATGTTGATATTTTCTTTTCTCTTGAGATATATCTAACTCCTATTCTTTATGTGCAGGTTTTAAACCTTGTAGAAAACTATCTTCTACACTTCCTAGAAGACTATAATATGAAACCTTCTCATGCAACTTTTAAACCTTGAATTTGGTGCTTAATAAACTTTAAAATGAATTTAATATAAGAGTTGAAATAATGAGTCTTTTACACCTAAGTTGCATACATTTTCAACCTTTGTATATGATGGAGTTCTTGGTGATTTGAATCACCTAAATGCTGCCATATGCTGGATGAATTTTTAGCTCTAAAACTTATTGCTTTGTTGGCTGAAATTGGTCTATATTGCAGCCTTGAGACTCCTCAAATATCTGGAAAACTTCTTGTCAAATCCTTATTTCTTGGGTTTGTTATCAAATGGCGATAATTATCCTAAATTATTTACTATCAAGAGCTTCTCCTGATATCTTCCTCAATGAGGATTTCCTAGCCTTCTCCTTGGGCCTTCAATCATGCAGCTTATCTTTTCCTCAAAACTTTAATCAGACCTTTTGTGATCTCTTCAATCTGCAACTATGAAAGTTTTGTAATGAGATCTCCTTCTTGGATATCCTAAATTTGTTGCTACTAAAATCTGCAATACGACTTGTGCTAGTCCTTTTCTATCTTCAATATTGTGGCTCTCTCAATTTCTTATTGATCTATTGTGTGCTCTGATACCACTATTAGCTTTTGAAGCTATAAATTTGAAGAAAATGTAATGAAATAAGCAAGCTATGTTATATATATGATAATGGCTAACTAATAAGCATGAAAATAACATGAGAAACTTCTAAAATAACTCATGCAACAACCATTAATGAAAGCTCACAAAAATAGAAACTTGATACAATATCTCTCTATTGATCTACTAGTGCATGCTATGGACAATGTATGTTTCATTACAAATTATAATGCTAAGTCACAAATATATACTAGTATGTGACTCTTCACTTTCCTACCCTAAGGACACATGTGCATTCTGCATGATAGACACTTGTGCACATGCACAACTAAGGACACTTGTCCTTTTACATCATTGCACATTCTAACACTTGTGCATTTATTACTTCTTCCTCAAGTAACTACTTAACCTAAGATAAAATCCTAGTCTAATAATGTACCCAATATGGTACATTGACATGTACCAAATAATGTAATATATTCTCTAACATAGCTTCCCTTTTGATTTTATCACCATTGAAGAATAGTCTCCATATACCAGTCAAGTTTTCTTTGGTTTTCATGATCTTGGGGATATAGGGGTTCTCTTATTGAATCAGATAGGTTCCTATACCTATTTTTTTAAAGGCCTCATATGGATATGAATCCCATATTTTTACTACTCATTAGTCTATTTTATCATTAGGAATAAAAGAACAAACTTCATCGATAGATAGACCTGATCCATACTACCCTTCTTTTGCAATGTTGATCTGCTCAACATCTAACTTGATCAAGGGTACATGTTCTAAATGATGGATATGGAGGGATTTTTATGGAATATTAAGCTTACTCTTATATCTAGTTCTAAGTAAGATATACATCTAATCCATAGACAAATAGCCTCATATCTTTGTAGTGAAGTCCCTTGACATAAATACTCAAAATAGTTGGGAGTTCAGTCACTACTATATCATGATGGATTGTGAGGTCCAAAAAAGCATGCAATATGAGGGTAAGGTTTCTAACCAATCCAAATATCTAAATAGGAGTTCCATCTAGCTAAACTACCATTTTATTGATAGTTTATATGCTAACCCTAATGCATTTGCTACCTTTTTGGGCATGATCGAAGTACTTGACCTAGAATCCACCTGTAATTATGAATCAACTTATCATCATAGATTAAATTCAAGTAAAATATACTTGGCTTGGTTTACATCAAGGATAGATATTTGTAGGACCATAGGTGACTTTTGCTTACCTAGTAACTTTTGTCTCTCTACATCTTCCTCTAAATACTTCATCTGCTTTGAGCATAGAGAAGACATCCCAAAGATGCATTGCCATGGTATATTTCTTTAGATGGTCTACTACATTAAAGGATTCAATTCACTAGACCCTTTGAGCTATGCTCAACATCCATTGAGGTTTGGGCCTCTCTATAATAGATTGGGGAACTATAGCTTATTTTGGAATTAGTGCATGTTGCCTTGGGGTTTCAAGGACATTCCTCTTAGTAGCCATCAGGATGTTTTACATGTTCTAATCAGGTGTGGCCATAGGGATAATATATTTTCTAGGATCAATCGACTTGCTTTAGATGTTGAGATGCACTTGATTAGCTTTACCTTACTCCTCTATCACTTTCCTCTTGACCTTTATCATATAGTCTGATTGGATTTATGGTCTCCTAGGTGTGGAAGTACCTTGGATATAACATATATTTCATATTCATCCCAAGTTACAAGGTCTACTCAAAATGGATGGAGCTTATTTCTAGGAGATATTTTTGTGATTGGGTTGGAGGGGATTGGTTTTGCACTTGCAAATCAATCCTTGGGAAATTAGGAGGTGGTTGAATATGTGCAACTCTAGTTGATACTACTATGTTCTGATGAGGATTACTTTCAAGATAAGCATTGAGGGGATAGGCATTGGGGTAGGGGTAGTACCAGGAATTAGGGTCCTTCACATAATTATTCTATGTGGTAACTATATCTCTAATAGGCTTAGGAAAAATGTGTTGTAATGGAAGTTGTATAAGCACTATCTACTTATTAGAGCTTTGAGGATGGATTGTATTTTTATTTGTCTAAAAATGATATCCTTGATACCCTTGGCCATTTGGTATAGGTCTGTAACCTTAGCTACTTCACTAGAAGGAAGCTCTCAAATTGTTTTGATATTAGTATTTTGTTTCCTTTTGAGGGCTATGACCTCATTAGAGACTATTATTAGCAAGATTTTGATCTCATTTAGCTCACTCAATGAGTAAGGAATTGTAGAGGGATATTCCAAAGTAAGAAGGAAAGTTTAAACCTTTATAGGGTTTATAGTAGAAGTAAAAGATGAAAAGTAGTAGGGTAGACAACTAGAGGTGACTGATACAATGGTTGAATGCTTATAAATAGAGGCATAAGGGGCTTAGAAGCTAGCCTACTTATTTGGATTAGGTTATTCTTGATTTGGAATGGCTATCCTATAGGCTAAAAGGAAAAAATTTCCTTCCTTAGAATTAATCATCATGGCTATATTTGAATTAATAGATTTCAAATAATAAATAAATGCCATATCTTGGAGAGGGATGATATCATCAAGGATTCTATAATATGTTTTGTAAAATTAGATATTTAATTCATCTATGGTCTCCATGGGTTCTCTCTTGATCATGCATAACTATTCCATGAGAGGTATGCCATCTACCTTTTCTTTGAATATATCAACCAGTATGTATACAAGTTCATCCTAACTCTTGATTGAATTTGGAACAAGTCATATGTACCATTATCATGCCTTTCCTATGAAATATACTACCAACAATCTAAGGGATACATTTTTTTCTTCAATATTGTGCATCACATATAGGATTACCATATAATATAAGTGCTTCATAGGTGTAGTTTCATCCTCACTAGTGAAGTAAGGTAGCAACTTGAGTGTTGAGGCTGGGATCGAGTCCCATATTGTAGGAGGAATAGATGGTTTTTGGGGTCCTTTTTCATTCTAGGTTGGGTATCTCCTTAGATTTCAATTCTATTGAGCAACCATTATTTTGAAATTAGGTTATTTTTCTTCTAGGACTTGGGTTTTGGGGGCACCAAGGCTTTTAGATTTACTCTTACAAAGCACCTAGTAATGGGTCTTGTGCTCATAAATATCTAGATCCTTCATTCTTAGTGGAGTCATTAGGTGAACTCTCTTATGATTTATAAGCAAATATATTGAGATCCTGACTAAAATATCAATAAAAAAAAATCATATTCATGGGGAAAATATTTTAGATTTATCCCATCAGTCATGTCATATGAACTAATGATGGCTCAAAATACCATGGTCATTTGTTGCAGTAGCTAAATACACTAACACTCATGCCTTGTGTAGATAAAAATAGCAAGCTTTGTGACTATAGGACATGAATCATAGGAAAACCTCTACAATTTTATTAATACCAACTCCTTATTTGATTTGATCTTTGATGCACTACATCCTAAATACTTGCATATACCAAATAAAAAGGGAAAAGAATATAGAAAATAAAATCATAAACTATTCTAATCTAATGAATATGATGTGTTGAGATCAAAATATCTTTCCATGTATTACTAGAAAAATAAGCACATGCATCATTCATTAATAGCCAAAGAAATGAACACGATTTTAATCTAACATAAAGCATTCACACAAGTTATGTAGACAATAGTTCTAAGAAAAAGTAGGTTGTTTGTAAAATGGTCTACATAGTGTACATAAAATAAAGTGGCATGAAAAGTAGTCAAATAAAATGTAATATGACCAAACATAATGTCATATTATTAAAATTCAAATGAAATGAAACACAGTGTAAATGTAGTCGTCATTGTAAATAGTTAATATCTTTGTTAATTATCATTGGTTAAGGTTGTGTTAGGGAAAGTAGTTCTGGTAGTTTTGCCTTGTTGGTTGTAATAACTACCAAGGCCATAGTATAAATAGACCCCCTACATTTCAAATCATATCCATTGCATGATGAGAGCAATCCATTGTAAGAGAGAGATGCCAAACTGGTAATTTTGGACGTGGAATTGTTGTAGTCGTTATACTGGACTGTATATAATCTCCATGATAATTCAAGGTCGCTCTTTTGTTCTAATTGTGTCTCTATGGATGTTGGTAGTATGTTATAATTCTATCTAGTGTTACAAATTATTGCAAGTATCATTGCTTAGATGAAATTCCAACAATCCAGTTTGTTACAAGAGTTGACATTATTCTAAATTACCCATTGTCAACATCAACATCAATGCCAACATAGCCAACATCATCACAAGTCAATGCTAACATTAGTGTTGATGTTGTCAAGATCATCGGGAAAAGCTAACATTCCCATTGTCATCATAAAATTTGTCAACATGAAGAGATTCATCATGCCATCATATTAGCTATCATCAGTCGAGTGCCTTCATATTGGAGTTGTCATCCATAACTATCGACATGTCATCATGATCATACTATCATCAAGCATCTATCATCATGATAGTATTTTTCTAGGAGCAAGTCGTCAAGACTAAGTCATCATAGAAATATCGAATAAAACTCATCAACATGTCACTTGTCATCTAAGTTTCATTATCATCAATAAACTTTAGCCAACCTAGATGCATCCCTTTATGATCCATTATCAATCCCTCTCTCACTAATTGTCATTCTCTCATCTCAATAAATCCTCATTGTTATCTACATTTCTTTGCAACCTTCTCTTCTCTGTCTTCTCAATTGTATTACAACGACTTGATATTATTGTACCTCCTATCTTCCTTATGGTCCTTCTATTAGTTTTCTCTCACCACTTGAACTATTTTACATTCTTTCTTCCTTCACCACCTGGGGCATTAGTGGTTCATTATTTTCAACTTCTTAAACCATTATAAGGAATTGTACTCCTACTTACTAACTTTAATCTTCATCCCTTTGCCTTCTTCTTGCATGGTTGGGACTTGGATATAGAGTATTAGGGTCCCTATGGATATTTTCATCACTATTTGAGTCTTCAATCCATCCTCCATTCCTAGGTTTTTTTGGCACTTTCCCAAAATCTCTTCATAAAATTGTAGCAATTTGTTCTCAACTCACCCGATGTTCTATAAAATAAATACCTTGTTGTGGTCTATCCTTGATTATTCTTCATAATTCAATTATCTCATCTTGCTCTTGTGGCATCATATTTCTCTATCTTCTAGACCTTCTCATCAATGGGGAGGTAGTACTAGAAGAATTTTCAGTATTCAATTGAATTCTTAGCATTTTTGAAGATGAACTACTAGAGTCTAAGGAGAAGAGGCTACTCTTTGATGGTGCTTCTTCATTGCCATTGGTGCTTCCCCTTAACTCTTATATTTGTCTTTCCAGTTCTTGGTCAAATTCATCCAATTTTGCTCTTCGTAATTCTTCTCTTTCATTTATCCACTGCATTGTTTCATCCAACTCATGAACCACTTGTTCTCTTAGTCACATTATACATTCTTAGGGTCTCATATTCTTCTTGTAACTGATGTATCTCCCTAATCATTTTTTATAGAATTCTTGTTTCTTCATTTGAAGCCTCATCTCTCACTTCTACTACACCAGATTCTCTTTCTTGTAATGCAACTTTCATGAGGATTTGAAGTCTATCTTCATCTTCATTATTCAAAAATCTCACATAAACTTTTAATATTCTATGTTCCCTAGATCGAGGTTCTAATTCCCTTTTTTTGATTATAGATTCCTCTTTTGTTTCGAGTAACCACTCTAGGTTCATTTGTTCCTCTTCTTGAGTATTATGATTAAAAATTCTATTGGGCTCTCCTCATTCATAAAATTGCATTCCTGGTTGTGGTGCTTTTGTCATCCTTTTAAAAATTTCTCCATGTGATGATTCTAAGTTTATCATATTTACATGTGTCTTTGCCTTATATACCGTTAACTTAGAACCATTCACTATTTTGGGGTATATTATACCATCCAATTTCTTTAGTTGGATAGCCCTATTGTAAAATACTTCCTCCACTTGGAAGGTTCCAAGCCATAAATTCTTCAATTTTCCTAGATTGATTTCTCTTTTTCCATTAAATTTCAACTCCAAATTGCTAATCTTCAAGTCCATATTTCATAAATGTTTATTGTGCCAAAAAATTATCGTCATTGGGCAATCTCCATTGTTGATTGTGCCATCACCCTGTTCTCCCCTAATTATATGAGTTCCATAAGCCTTTCTTCTATGCTCTCATTGTCACTCAGGTGATTCTCCACTGCTACCTACAGACTAGGTACCAGGATGACTGCCTCCTATCCATACATTAATTGGAAGGGTGTATGGTTTATTTTTGGCTTGAAAGATGTCATGTATGCCCATAGGACTGTTGGTAATCATTCTTCCCAATCCACACCTTCCACATCACATGTATTATACTTATGGAAACTAGAACCTTGTTTGTTGCCTCTACCTATCCATTTGCCCTTGGATAGTATGGGCTAGACAACGAATAGTAGATCCTAAATTTTGTAGTCAAAATTTGAATAATTTTGTTGATGAAATGACCTCCCCTATCACTTGTCAAGTGTGGGGGAATTTCAAATCTCATAATAACTTGTTTGTATAAGAAGCAATCAATGCTTCTTGTAGAGTTATCTAATAGAGCCCTTGCTTATACCCATTTTATCAAGTATTCCATATCCACTACAATGTATTATCATTTTTCCTTCTAGCTTGTTTGAAGTGATCCCACAAAATCCAATCCCCATATTTCAAAAATTTCTTAAGGTTGAGAAGGATGCAAAGGCATGAAATCCCTCTTTAACAACTTCCCTATTCTTTGACATGTATCACATACCTTCACATATTCTTTGGTATCATGATAGAAGGTAGACCACCATAGTCTTGCTAACAACATTTTTCTTGTTGTTGAATCTAGCCCCATGTGACCTCTAGCCAATCCCTCATATGCCTCTTTCAATGTTTATTGTACTTCATCCTCCATTACACACCTTCTCAAGATGTGGTCTTCTCCCATCTTGTATAACAAGCCTGCAATCAATGAAAATGGTATCAATTTTATAATAATATTTCTTTGTTCTATTATCATCGTCTTCTTTTCTAACTATCCTATCAACAAGTATTTTCCAATGTGCTTATACCATGCTAGTACCACACTTATGAATAATTATGCATCGATAAATTCATCCTATATACCTCCTTATGTAGGTTCTTAAAATTGAATCCTTGATATTTGGTCCACTATTATGTGCTTCTTTCCTAGTCTCACTACCACTCAAAATATGAATTCCTATAGTATGACGAGCCATCTTCTCACTCATCTATATATCATCGATTTATTGATTAATTATAGCAATACTTGATGGCCTATGTAGAAGACAAACATGTTGGTTAGCAGATACTGTCTAAAATTTTGTACTGCATAGACCATTCCTAGTGCTTCTCATTTCATAGTGTTGTAGTTCTTCTCTACCCTAGACAACTATCTAATTGCAAAATAGATGGGTTTATCTAGCCCAAACTATCCTTCCTAGGCTAGGATACATCCAATCATAAAATTTGAGGTATCAACACGAACATGGAACTCTTTATCTCAATTTGGGTATACCAAAATGGGTGCTTTAACCAAATGGGCCTTGAGTCCTTTGAAAGCCTCTTGGTGTTCCTTTGCCCACTTGAAAGGAACACTCTTATGTGTTGAAAGAATCTAGTGGGTAGGAAATTTTTATATAATTGTTGATACACCTCCTGTAGTAGCCCATCGTTCCTAAGAATATTTTTATAGAGCTCACATCATGGGGTTCCTCCATCAGCAATATTATTTGTATCTTGCCTAGGTCTGGTTTCAAGCCTTCCCAACACACAATATGTCCTAGTAATTTCCCATAAGGTACTAATAATACACACTTTCCTAGGTTTAGTGTAATTCGATCTCTTTGGAATAAACTCATACATTCGTCCAATGCCTTTAAATGTTCTATTGTTCGGCCATACAAGGACCAATCATCCAAAAAAGCTTTAAAGTTTCCTATGGACATTTTATCAAAAATATATAAGATGATCCTTTGGAAGGTAGCAGTACATTACATAATCCAAATGACATTTCGTTATATGTGTATATGCCATTTTTCATTATGAATGTGGTCTTCAATTTATCCTCCTTTGCAATACATATTTGATTATAGCCTAAAAATCCATCCAAAAACAAATAGATTTTGTGCCATATTACTTCTTCCAGTATAGAGTCTATGAAAGGATCGAGAAGAGATATTTTATAGTTATGGCATTCAAACTCCAAAAATCCACATAAATATAGACCTTGTTTGCTTCTCTTTTTAGGGTAATCACTATAGGTGAAACCCACTTGCTTATCATAAATTTGAAAATGATGCCTATGTCTAACATTTTTTCTATCTCAACATTCACTAGAGCTGCATACTTTGGATTCATTTTGTATGGGTATATTCTTATTGTTTGTGCATCTACACAAAGTTCTAGTGGTATTCCCTTAAAATCCTTGTAGGTCCATGAAAACACATATTTTTACTCCATAAATATCTTGAAAGTTATTGCTTTGAGTAAAATATCCCAATCATCTCCATATTTGATCATCTTTTCTTTACCTTCCTCACCAAGGTTTACCTACACCATCCTTGGCCCTTCATATTTTACTGATTTGAGTTCTTCAGCCACCTTAAGTACATCAATGGGATGGGCTAGTTTATCTTTAATCACCACATCACCCATAGTATAATCTACAAAATTCTTTGAAATTATCCACTTCTCATTCTCTTGATCCTTCTTTATTGTTGATATTTTCTGACTACTCTGACCTTTCTCTAGTTCTTTCTTCTCTTCATCTTGGTATTCATCTTCTATGTGGATGCATAAGCACTGAGGTCTGAATACTTCATAGTCTTCCATTTTCCAATGAAGTAATCCTTTGTCATCATCCCTTTCATCTCTTTTGCAATCCTCAAATTGCAACACTCCTTTGTTAGGCTCATATCTTGTTTCACCATCTAATGATGAACTTTCTAATTCACCTAAGGTTGCAATGTATTGGCTTACATATTAATTTTTGAGGTTAATCATGTACTTATGCTCCCCTTTATTGAAAGTAACATGTTATTTCTCTGAATTATGGTTTAATTTTACCATCCGCAACCATCCACATCCAAGCAATACATAATAAGCAGGTTTTTGTATTGCTATTACCACAAATCCAAGGTAAAATCTTATTTTGTTGTTTGTACTTTTTGATTTATCAGTACACCTCTTGTATCTATCTTGTACTGATAATATCCATACAACCTAAAATTTGGAGATCATAATGTTGGTACCTCAATGATTTTCCATGTCTTTTCAAGCATCGCATTGATGCTTGATCCCCGATATATAATTACTTTAGTTAGCTTATGGTCTAATATCTCCATGTAAACCAAAGCTAGTTTATTTTTGGCTTTAATCATTAGTATGGTAGGGTCAATAAATTTTTCTTGTTTAACATTGGTCACTTTTCTTATTTCCTCCAATTTCTTTGCCTTTATCATCTCACTTACTATGGTATATAATTTGGGTATTGCACTAAGAAAATTGGATACTTTTACCTCCATGGTCATGCTTAGTACTTATGTTTCCAAGTGTTCCATTGATGATTTTTTGCTTGTTATTGCCTTAATATTTTTGAGTCTTTTCTTGGAGTAATATTTCTTGCTTATCCTTCTCAAGTTCCTCTTTCACCATATTGTGAACTTCCTACCGTTGCTCCATTTCTTTGGCAGGATTTGGATATTGATCCATTTTTTGAGTATGAGCTCTTGGCATTGCTAGCACTTGTTTTTCTTTTATTTGGTTATAACTTACTTCCCTAATGTCACTCAAGTTCGTATTATGGGTTCCACCAGTATTTGATTTCTTCAGGCAATTTGCTTCCTTATGGTTACTCAGTCTACACCATCTCAATATATGGGTAATATTGTTTCTATTTAGGTTTCCTCCAGTCTATAGCTTGGGATAGATTTTCATAAAATATCCTCATTCTTAGTAGTTTTGGTGTTGTAAGATAGGTCTTCCATTTGAATCATACTAAAGTTAACTTTGACCTCCTTGCCTTGCTCCTCAGTGGTTGTTCTTATATATGCCAGTTGTTGTGCCTTGTCCATTTCTTGAAGTATTCACTACTCTTCTTGTTGCACCATCATGGTTTGGTGCCTTGCTCCCTTCAAGTTGAATGGATAATCTGAGATTGGGTGTAATGCTATATCACATATATTACAATATGAATTCTTAGGGTAATTGATATTTGTATATCCTTTTTATTTAAAATTCAAACATAAAATGCCCTTTCTATCTTTTTATGCTTATCCTTTTACTTCTCTTATTATTTTATCACACTTTATTGAAATAATAAATAGCACTTTGCACTTTATCATCAATATCTCTATATGATTCTTCATTTCTCAAATGCCCCACAATTTTAGTTGCTATTTGCTTTACTTCACTCTCAAAATTCTTTCTTTTTTACACGGCTTCAGTGTATGTGGAAGATGACACAACCTTCATCTTCTTCCTATATTTGGATAGAAGTCTGTCTATAAACCATCTTTTTACTAGTCCATCAACTAGTGGCATCTGCATTTTATATGCTAATTATTTCAATCTACTATTATAGTTTTTAACATCCTTTTTTGGCTTTTGTTTTATAACATAAATATCTATTATGATTTCAATATCATCTCGCAATAGTTAAAATTAATTTATAATTTTTTCTTGCATAGTCTCCCATTGTTCGAAAGGTTGTGTAATTTCCATCTTCAAGTATCAATCAATTTCCATTTTCCACAATGTGGCAAGAAACAAATGTAACCATTCAGTAGGTTGTGTTACTTTGTTTGTGTTCCATATAGTAGTGCAAGTACCAACGTGTCATGTTGGATCTTCTTTCCCCTATCTAGTAAAGGGTAGTCATTTTTGTTTGCCTTCTCTATTTGCAACATGCACCATTGAGTCTTGTTCAACCTCCTTGTTACTCTATGATAGTTCTTGTGGAATTCTATTCCACTCTTTCAATTGTGGATGGTTCAACTTCCTATTCTAGTGCTTCTCGTCCAAATAGTAATTGTCCAAACTCTCACTTGTTACTGCTTCATGACCTTCTTTGCAAGTAAACATATGCAGTTCTAGTCTACCTCCCCAAGTATCCATGCATGGTTGCTCTAGTGCAAAACTTCCATCTTCCACATTGTTGTGGCTGCTCCACAACACACCCAAAAACTGGGGACCCACCTTTTTTGCACACTTTCCAAGAAGGTTGCAGTGGCCCAGATGTTAAAAGAGCAAAGAAAAGCCAAAAAAAAAAGTTGTCACGATATCATGACTAGTTGCTCCATCGTAGCTAAAAATAAAAAGTGTCGCGATATCGCGACATGTTGCTCCAGTGCGGCAGAAAAAGAAAAAGTGTTGCGATATCGTGACAAGTTGCTCCATCATGGCTAAAAATAAAAAGTGTCGCGATATCGCGACATGTTTCTCCGTCGCGGCTAAAAAAGAAAATTGTCGCGATATCGCGACATGTCACGTTTTCGCGGCTCAGACAAGCGAAGTATAGTGGAACGAAAAAGTGTCGTGATTTTGTGACATGTCGCATTTTCACAGCTAAGAGCAACAGAATTTAGCATGACGAGAAAATGTCGCGATATCGCGACGTGTTGTGAAATCACGATCAAAGCGGTCAAACAGAACAAGATGCCAGAAATGTCGCGATATCGCAACATGTCTCATTTTCGTGATGCAGGACAAAGAACTAAGTTGAAGACTCAAAGTTGTCGTGATATCGCAACATGTTGTGTTTTCGCGATGTTTGATGGGTAAAACAGCCAAGTACAAAAATTGTTGCGATTTCGCGACATGTCATGTTTTCGCGACTTGTCATGAAATCGTGGTCAAAGCAGGCAGGAAGAAGTGTTGATCAAAAATGTCGCGATATCACGACATGTCGTGTTATCGTGGGTCAAAGAGGATAGAGAAAGACAAAGTGAAAAATGTCATGATATCGCGACATGTCATGAAATCGCGATCAAAGGTAGCAAGAAAAGTCAATGCAAAGTTGTCGCGATATCGCGACATGTTGCTCCGTCACGACCAGAAATGAAAGTTGTCGCGATATCGTGACATATTTGTATTCTTGTGACTAAAGGCATAAAATGTCGCGATATCGCGACATGTCTTATTTTCGCGATAAAAGTGGAAGAGCCGAGCTGTCGACGAAAAAATGTCGCGATATCGCGACATGCTATTTTTGTTGGTTTTCACGACGGGCCGTTACAGATTATATAGGGAAGGCACAGAACACGTGGCACGAAGATGTCAGGACTATGGTGTAACGCTTCAGGACTAGCAGTTACAGTTCACAGAGAAGATCAAACGTTTGACATCCGAGCAGAAAGTCAAAGACAACGAAGAGGTGGGGAAGACGAAATGATGCAGTCTGGGAAATGAAACAAAGCGTCACCGAGCGAAACAGAGAACCGCACCAAAAATTTTAAAAGTAGAAGCATAGGACAGGTACAGGGGTCGAAAACGCTGCGAGCAGAGTTGCAGAGCTGAAGGTGATAGGCCATTCTGGGCCTGCTTTTGGAGCGTTTTCCTCCACTTTGTCTGGTTTTGTTAAAACCGAAAACATTCTGTTCTTGTAAACTGATACATTATTTTTAATACAGAATTACAGAGAGTTGCATCTCATTGACAAGAAAGGAGTTATTTTCTGCATGCTAGATTTAATGTTCATTTTTCCCCTTTTCAGATCTTTAGGCTTATAGGTGAAGTTTAATGCAAGTTTTCTTGGTTGCTTCATGCGAATGTCTAAATCTGAAAATCACGATTAAAATCCCAGAAACCAAGCACCTAACTTATCTGGATTGTGCGATTTTGCAGGTTCAATAGGTTAGGTTGTATGCAGAAAACCTCATTATCTTCGGTTTTGTCAAAATAGGAATCGTAACACTCTGAATGTACTTTAGTTTTAGTCTCTTTGCATTTTATTTTCATTTCTTCAAATTCTCTGCATTTTTATTTTCCCAAAAGTTTAACCTTAGTTTAATTTACAATCATTAAAATAAAACACTTGAAAATCTACCGAAATCGAAAATAAAATAATTTCATCATTAAGATTAATTCACATTGAGTTCATCTTGATTAAATGAACAATCATTATAATTTCATAATAAAATAAACCACAGTGCCCCTTGTTAACAGTTACTTGCAACCACTAAGGTATTCCAAACATTCAAATTGAATATCATCACTTATACCAAATGCTAATATAGCGGAGACCTTGGAGAAATTATTTACAGGATTTCTTTGCAAGTAGAGGATTTGGAACTCGAATCCTATCGGAGAGTGTGTTTTCACAATCGGGTGAAAATACCACTCAACAGATTGGCGCTAGAAGGAGGGCCTGAACTGGTTTACTGTATTCGATTTTGTTAAGAAATTCATATACATCGTTCTAACGTTGTTTGATTGTTCATATAGAAATAATGTGTTTTGATTTAATGTTATTCTTTCAATCTCAGTAACGGTTATAACTGCAGCATTTTTTGTTGTGTTGCAGATTCTCTTGGAGGTACCGGGAGTTTCGTCAGGCAAGCTGGACCCACCGTGTCGGATCGCAACTAGGTCTAGAACAACTGGGGAAACCATATTTCATGACCTTACACTCACTTGTAAGACTCCAAGAAATAAAACCAAGCAAGCTGTGAACCCATCAGACAACCTTGTCACAGAAGACCTCTTTGTTTTAGAAGCATCGAGCGGACCTACACCGGTGGTATCAATTGCCACCAGTGTACCTATTGTCAGTACCATTTCCACCGCGCTTGTAGGGTTATCCTCATCAATCTTAAATCAGATGGCCCAACCTCCGGCAGCTCCTTGGTACGGAGCTAATAATATTCCTTTGAATATTGCAGGGGATATCCATGAAATCCCTAAGAACATAGAAATATTCTTGCCCAAATATAAACCAGATGGCCCAAGGACCGCAGAGGAGCATATCCAGGCCTATAGGGACGTTTTGATAAGATTGCAAGTTCAACATGAAGATGTGGCTTGCAGAATTTTTCCCATGAGCCTAGACCCAATGGCCTATGAATGGTATATTTGCCTACCTACTGGCTCGATCACTTCATGGACACAAATGGAGAATGCCTTTGTCAATCAGTTTAGGTCACCTTTGGATCCCTCAACCATCTACAATCAATTCATTACTTGCAAAAGGAGCCAAGGTGAGCCAATCAGAACCTTTAATCAGAGATTCCAAAAATGTTATAATAGAGCAGTTCGACATTTTGCCATAGACCCCGTAGTAGCTTTACAAATCTATTTTGGGGCATTGGATCCGATGACAGCGATGTTTGCCAGGCGAAATCCTCAAGTCACCATGCTCGCCTTAGCTTACAACGAAGCTATGACCATCGAGCAGCAAATGACACCACAGGGCTATGGGTTTCCCCAGATGCCTATGATGGGACAATATGCTCCATATGGTCAAGCTCCCATGGTAAATCAGATCATGGCACCGCAAATGCCAAACATGAATGCTTTCCCATATCAACAACCATATCCACCAACACCTGCCTATGCACCCATTTCGATCCAACCGATCACATCCATTCCACCCGTTCTCGCATTTTTGCAAAATAGTCAACCGACTGTGCAAGGAACCAGCCAAGTTAATTCTCAGGCTATAGTTCCTTTCCCAAATCCAACTCCGATCCAAAGTGTAAATCCATACACAAACCAAGTTCCTCAGAATCTGATTCCAATGTTAAATCAAGATCCCATGAATTATGCAAACCCCAAGGGAACTAACCATAATGTACCTCCTCCGAAAGAGATTTATTCGGATGTTGAGGAGCTCAAAAGGATTGTTCACAAATTGAGTAATGACATGGTCCAAAAATAGAAGTATGAGTCCCATGCCCCTCACCCAAGTTGAAATTTTAACAATAGAGGGATACATTGGAACACGAAGCCAAACAATGGAGGCATACTTGCCCCCATTGTCAATCAACTAGATACTTCTGAAGGACCTAGTCAATCCAGTTCCCTTCTGAATCTTTCCAATTTTGCATGGGAAAAGGGGTGCAAACTGCACAATACAAAGGAGCACAATGAGAGGAATTGTCCTGAAATCGCAAGATACACTCATTGTCTCCAAGCCCAAGTAGATGACCTGGAACTTGTGCCAAATGATGGTCCACCCCAACATCAAGATGACAACACTATGGTGGTGGAAACTTTATACCGTCAAGAAGGTGAGAGTGAGGAAGAGGAAGATGAAATTTTGGAACAGGAGGTGCAAGCTTTTTGAGAGTTTAGAAAGGGGAATCACGGATATCATTTGAGAAGTAAATTCAAAGCCCCTAAAACATCATCAACTCCACCCAACAACTCTATCCTTCCTTCGGATACTAAGGCGGATAATAATCCTCCTCCTCCACTTAGAAGAGAAACGTCTAATGACACGCAAAAGGTAGTTAAACTTGAGAGGTCAACATATGACATAGTGGAGGATTTAAGGAAATCTAAGTCGAGCCTTTCATTTTTAGAGGCGGCCAGGTTTCCTGGCCAAAAAGAAGCATTGATAAAGGCTCTGGACTCACCTAATCAAGTATGGAAGGGAAAGGAAGTTGAGTCTCATTTGATTTTACGAAAGGAGAGATGGGATGTCCCGCCATTTTTATTGACTCTGAGAATTGCTGGTAAGAATTTGCATAATTGTTTGGTAGACACGGGTGCCACGAGCAATCTCATGCCTTTAGAGATATGTCAAATGCTAGGTCTACAACCTATTTCATCCAAATGCAAGGTTTTGCAATTGGACCGATCTGAGGTAAATGTGGTAGGGACCCTATATGATGTCAAAATTCAACTAAATTCTGAACCCAGGGTCCAACAAGTGGTCGACATTCTGGTTGTTAATATCCCAAGTAGATATGGAATGCTACTTGCAAGGGATTGGATGAAAACCTTGAATGGCTATTTTTCAACCGATTGCTCACATATGTGGCTACCCTGGAAAGGAATAGCAAATCAAATCAGAGTAGAAAATGAACCGAGGCTTAAGGAAATCATAACCGAATTTAATAAGCCAAATGAAGTTTAGTTTTACGAGCCAGAATTGGGGGTTTATGCATTTGATGTTGAAGAGGCTATTGAAGAGCCTAAAGGGGAAACATTTCATGGTAGCTCTCTTGAGGAAAATGATTTCATATGGTTGCTTAGGTTTGATGGATCCAAATCCAAACAGGGAGCAGGAGCCGGAGTCGAGCTCACTTGTCTAGGAGGTAAACCTTTACTTGTTGCCTATAGGTTACAGTTTCCTTGCACGAATAACGTGGCAGAGTATGAAGCACTGATTTTTGGTTTACAACTGGCGTTGAGCAAAAAGGTTAAATGCTTGAAAGTATTGGGAGATTCTGAACTGGTAGTCAAACAGATTAAAGGACAATATACATGCCGTGATAAGAGACTGAGCCTTTATAGAACTAGGGTAATGGATCTCATTGAGGAATTCGACGCTTTCAATATAGCCCTTATTTCTAGAAAAGGAAATCGCATAGCATATTCTCTTGCAATCACCATGAGGCATGTTAAATCCAGTTGATATAAAAAGGTGTAAAAAGTTCTCCATCGAATTAGTTCCTTGTCCATCGATACCTGATAATGTCAAGAATTTCCAAGTTTTTGAAAATGACAGACACATATTCAAATTTGTCACGAACTCGGGTATTTTTGAAAACCAGGTGATTGATGAGGAGCAAAGATGGCAAGAAGAAGCAGAAAACGAAAGTGAAACTACATGTCAATCCAACAAAATACCTAAAGACATAGTTTCATTGGAGAAAATGTTCGATATGGGATACAAGGCCAGAAAAGAAAAAAAGGTTCCACTCCCCAAAGATGCATGTGATCTAATTAATCTAGGGAGTGCAGACAATCCACGGGAAGTGTACATCGCAAAGGCATGTACAGATGAAGAAAGAGAAAATATAATACATGCACTAAAACACTACGTGGATTGCATTGCTTGGAATTATAACGAATTGAAAACATACAACCAAAACGTCATTACACATACCATCCCTCTAAAGCCGGACTCCAAGCCTTTCAGACAAAGACAGTGAGTTGTTAACCCGCTATTGGAGCCCTTAATAGAAAAGGAGGTCAAGAGATTATTGGAAGCAAAGATTATTTTTCCTGTTAGGCACTCAACCTGGGTTGCTAACCTCGTTCCAATAAGAAAGAAGAACGGAGAGATTAGGCTATGTATAGATTTTTGAAATCTTAACAAGGCCTCTCAAAAGGATAACTATCCATTGCCATCCATTGATGAAATTTTACAAACAGTGAATGGATCTGAAATGATGTCTTTTCTTGATGGATATTTTGGATATAATCAAATTCTTATTCATCCCAATGACAGGATGAAAACAGCCTTCACAACCAAATGGGGGACATTTGCCTACAGAAGAATGTCGTTTGGACTGTTAAATGTTGGTGCAACATTTCAACGCGCCATGGACTATGCATTCAAAGGGCTTATAGGCAAGTGTATCATTGTGTATGTGGATGATATTCCAGTATTTTCAAAGAAAAGAGAAGACCATGTCAAGGATTTGAAAAAGGTTCTTCAAAGATGCAGAGAGCATGGAATTTCTTTAAATCCAAAAAAATGCATCTTTGGAGTAACAGAAGGAAGACTACTTGGTCACATCATTTCAAAAGAAGGTATATCCATTGACCTAGAAAGGATAGAAGCTATCCAAAACTTGCCTCTCCAGGGTAGTAAAAAGGAGTTGAGATCTTTCTTCGGGCAAATTAATTTTGTGAGGAAGTTTATTTCAAGCTTCGTTGAGATAGCCAAACCGTTGAACAAGATGCTCAAGAAGGATGTAGATGTCAGATGGAACGAGGAAAGTAGGGTGGCCTTTCAAAACATTAAGGATGCCATTTCCAGAGCCCCTGCCCTCATAAGTCCAGACTATTCTAAACCTTTCTATATTTATGCTTTCGCATCGGAACACTCTGTTGCGAGTGTATTGACTCAGAAAGGTGAAGATAGCGCTGAAAATCCCATAGCATTTTTAAGTGCTCCTCTAAAAGATGCTCAATTGAGGTATTCCATCCTCGATAAGCAGATGTATGCACTATTTAAAACGGTAAAAAAATTTCGACATTACATTGTGCACAGCAGAGTTTTTGCCATTGTGCACGACCCTACTTGTCAAGACTATGTTTTTATAGAACGAGCTAGGCGAGAAAAGAGGTAAATGGATTTCTACCATCCAAGAATTTGATCTTGAAATCCAACCTATGAAACTAGTTCGAGGACAGGGACTTGTGAAGGCGATCGCTGAGAATAATCCGCAAATGACATGCCAATATTCAAATGCAGAATACATTTCTAAGGATGACTGGTATGTTGACGTTGTGCATTTTCTATTAAACGGTAAGTGTCCATCCAATTTGAATTCCACTCAAAGAAGGGCTTTAAGACTTAAATCTATTAATTATCCGATTAGATCCGGTGTTACGTACAGGAAAAATCATGAGGGGATCTACTTGAGATGCCTGAATAAAGTAGAAGCTACCAAGGTTCTGCAGGAACTTCATGGGAAATATGGAACTGGCCATGGTGCGGAAAATGCCACAGCGCATCAAATCCCGAGAGCAGGATACTATTGGCCTCACATTTTTAAAGATGCACATGCCCATGTGAGATCTTGCCACATTTGTCAAGTAGTTGCCAACGAGAGAAAGAAACGCAGCCATGCCATTACAACTTCGTAGTTGAGATGAGACCATTCGCACAATGGGGATTAGATTTCATTGGGGTTATTAACCCAAATTCTTTAGATTCCCATAAATTCATACTAACGCTACAGATTATTGTACAAGGTGGACGGAAGCAGTTCCTACAAAACATGCCACTACAGACGTTGTAATAAAATTCCTTGAGGATCACATCATAACAAGATTCGAAATGCCCGATTCTATCGTTAGTGATAATGGTAAAGCTTTTGTTTCCACGCAATTTGCAGATTGGGCATACGACAATAAAGTGAGTTTAAAATTTGCATCTAATTATTACCCTCAAGGAAATGGTTTGGCCGAATCCTCAAACAAAAATTTGTTGAATATCATTAAGAAATTACTTGGAAAAGAACCCTCGAGATTGGCACGACCGAGTTAAAGTTTGCTCTTTGGGCTAGATAGGACCAGAATAAAAGACTCAATAGGAAACACACCCTATCATTTGGTCTATGGACAAGACCCAATCTTTCCTGCAAACTTGAAGCTGCAAACCTTGCATTTCATGCAAGAATACTTGGGAACAGATAACCACACTGAAGCTAGATTAAGTCATTTACTGCACCTCGATGAAAAAAGGGAGGAAGCCATGATTCACATGAGTAAACACCAAGAGGTTGTTAAAAGATGGTTTGACAGAAGAGCTAAAATTAAGTCCTTCAGAATTTCGGATTTGGTCTTACTGTGGGATAAAAGACATGAAGAAAAGGGGAATCATCAAAAATTTGATTGTCTTTGGTTAGGCCCTTATCAGATTTCGGAAATCCTAGGGAAAAATACCTTCAGATTAAGAACTTTAGACGGGAAGGATCTGACGTTACCAGTTAATGGGCATGTTTTAAAGCACTATTTTAGCCCTTAAGTCGTAGGAGATTGGAATTATATCTTTCTGTTTGGGTATGAATTTTCAAGTTTTTGTTTCTTTTTATTATTTAAGTTGTGTGTTTATTTGACATGTTTTGTTTGTCTATAAAAAAAAAAAAATGATGAAAAAGTTGTCTTGAGATGCTAACTTATGCTTTAGATCAGGGAAATATGGAACATTGGAATTATGTTGTAGAAAGCTCCGCAAGAAACACAAACAGTTTAATAATATCGTTTGAAACTTGTGGTGCATGAAGTAGTCAGTTTTATATTTTTTATGGCAATACTCCATCTGCAATTCAAAGGGCAATGCATTCATATTACATCTCACTTTGCATATACATGCCATCTTAGTTGCATATGCATTTCAGATACAAATCATTAAAGTGTGTCAAATCCTCTTAGGGTTATGCTATAACATAAATAAGAAAAAATCCTAAGGTTGGGAAGCCGAGGCCCGAGATATCTAGAACCAAGCACATTTTATACACATTAAAAAGGATCTTGAGCAAAATGATCAAAACCTTGCTTGGAAGAAAAATTCGGGCGAAAGAAGTATTTCATGTCTATCCTATTATGCAACATGATCCTTAAAACAGTGGTTTTTACCACTTCCATAAAGCTTAAAGCCTAAAATCAGAGTAGTAAGGATAGGGTTAAATCCTCATCGAACTTAGGTTGAGGATCCAACTCCCCAAAGCTCTGATTTGACCTACATGGAGTAGTAAGGATAGGGCATAATTCTCATCTCGCCTAGGTTGAGAATCTGATTCCCCAAAGCTCCTATGTCTCATTTCATCATAAATCTTGGATTGGAAGGATCGTACTACATGTCCTCTACAAAGGATGGGTAGTCATCCCCAAGGTCCAAGAAATAAAAACTAAATATTTCCCATTTCATAAATCTTGGATTGGAAGGATCGTACTACATGTCCTCTGCAAAGGATGGGTAGTCATCCCAAAGGTCCAAGAAATAAAAACTAAATATTTCCCATTTCATCTTTATATTGGATTGGAAGGATCGTACTACATGTCCTCTGCAAAGGATGGGTAGTCATCCCCAAGGTCCAAGAAATAAAGAAATGAAGCTAAATCATGGATTATGGGGTTAAGTATGCCCATGCGTGGCAGCATGTCTTGTCTAAAAACAAGACCACTGACTGTTCAAACGGATAGACTAGCATGACCATTTCATCCATAACTGGTTAAATTATTTTGCTCAAAGTGAGGTAATGAATTCCAAATCGAGTAGTAAGGATAGGGTTAAACTCCCATCTCGATTAGGTTGGGAGTCCGATTTCCCAAAGCTCTGATTTCACTTTCACTTGCACATGGGTTCAAGATAGTAGTGACTCATAACCAACTTTGGGATCTAATAAAGCAATTCATTATACATATAGTTGATCCTAAGAGGGTTTGATAATCTTAAATGTTTGTGTATGATACTAGAAGGTCTAAGCCTTTATAAAAGCAAAATCTCTAAGCATATTTATCAGGTTACACAAATCATCCACAATCTCACATATGCATTCATGTAAAACTGACAATGGAATGTTGATCAATTTCAAACGATAGAAAATGGAACACATTGCACACACCGAGCTGATACTTAATGATTCTAATGTTTCATGTATTTCTGATCTATCGGCATTTGTTTATGTTTTATGTGCTAACGCCTGTATTCAAGTATGTATTTTTTTTCAGGTTAGGTTCTCACCGAAATGCTTAGGAGCATTTCCTAGCAGAGTCGCCATTTGTTGTGGCTGCTCCACAACACACCCCAAAATTGGGGACCCACCTTTTTTGCACACTTTCCAAGAAGGTTGCAGTGGCCCAGATGTTAAAAGAGCAAAGAAAAGCCAAAAATGAAAAGTTGTCGCGATATCGCGACATGTTGCTCCATCGCGGCCAAAAATGAAAAAGTGTCGCGATATCGCGACATGTTGCTCCATCGCGACAGAAAAAGAAAAGTGTCGCGATATCGCGACATGTTGCTCCATCGCGGCTAAAAATAAAAAGTGTCGCGATATCGCGACATGTTTCTCCGTCGCGGCTAAAAAAGAAAATTGTCGCGATATCGTGACATGTCGCGTTTTCGTGGCTCAAACAAGAAGTACAGAACAAAAAGTGTCGCGATATCGTGACATGTCGCATTTTCGTGGCTAAGAGCAAAGAACGCATGATGAGAAAATGTCGCGATATCGCGACATGTTGTGAAATCGTGGTCAAAAGTCAAAGAGAACAAGATGAAAATGTCGCGATATCGCGACATGTCTCATTTTCGCGATGCAAGACAAAGAACTAAGTGAAGACTAAAGTTGTCGCGATATCGCGACATGTGTTTTCGCGATGTTTGATGGGTAAAAGACAAAGTGAAAATTGTCACGATATCGCGACATGTCATGTTTTCGCGACTTGTCATGAAATCATGGTCAAAGCAGGCAGGAAGAAGTGTTGAGAAAATGTCACGATATCGTGACATGTCGTGTTATCGCGGGTCAAGGAGGATAGAGAAAGATAAAGTGAAAAATGTCGCGATATCGCGACATGTCATGAAATCGCGATCAAGGGAAGCAAGCAAAGTGGATGAGAAAGATGTCGCGATATCGCGACATGTCTGCTCACGTCAGCGGCCAAAATGAAAAGTGTCGCGATATCGCGACATATTTGTATTCTTGTGACTAAAGGCATAAAATGTCGCGATATCGCGACATGTCTTATTTTCGCGATAAAAGTGGAAGAGCCGAGCTGTCGACAAAAAAACGTCGTGATATCGCGACATGCTGTTTTTGTTGGTTTTCACGGTGGGCCGTTACAGATTATGTAGGGAAGTGATGGAACACGTGGCATAGATGTCAGGGACTATGGGTAACGTTCAGGACTAGCGATTACAGTTCATAGAGGAGATCAAACGTTCGAAACCCGAGCAAAAAGGCAAAGACAACGAAGAGGCGGGGAAGACGAAACGATGCAGTCTGGGAGATGAAGCGAAGCATCACCGAGCGAAACAGAGAACCGTACCAAAAATTTTAAAAGCAGAAGCACAGGACAGGTACAGGGGTCGAAAAATGCTACGGGCAGAGTTGTAGAGCTGAAGGTGATAGGCCATTCTGGGCCTGCTTTTGGAGCGTTTTCCTCCACTTTGTCTGGTTTTGTTAAAATCGAAAACATTCTGTTCTTGTAAACTGATACATTATTTTTAATACAGAATTACAGAGAGTTGCATCTCATTGACAAGAAAGAAGGAGTTATTTTCTGCATGCTAGATTTAATGTTCATTTTTCCCCTTTTCGGATCTTTAGGCTTATAGGTGAAGTTTAATGCAAGTTTTCTTGGTTGCTTCATGCGAATGTCTAAATCTGAAAATCACAGTTAAAATCCCAGAAACCAACACCTAACTTATCTGGATTGTGCGAGTTTGCGGGTTCAATAGGTTAGGTTGTATGCAGAAAACCTCATTATCTTCGGTTTTGTCAAAATAGGAATCGTAACACTCTGAATGTACTTTAGTTTTAGTCTCTTTGCATTTTATTTTCATTTCTTCAAATTCTCTGCATTTTTATTTTCTCGAAAGTTTAACCTTAGTTTAATTTACAATCATTAAAATAAAACACTTGAAAATCTACCGAAATCGAAAATAAAATAATTTCATCATTAAGATTAATTCACATTGAGTTCATTCTGATTAAATGAACAATCATTATAATTTCAGAATAAAATAAACCACAGTGCCCCTTGTTAACAGTTACTTGCAACCACTAAGGTATTCCGAACGTTCAAATTGAATATCATCACTTATACCAAATGCTAATATAGCGGAGACCTTGGAGAAATTATTTACAGGATTTCTTTGCAAGTAGAGGATTTGGAACTCGAATCCTATCGGAGAGTGTGTTTTCACAATCGGGTGAAAATACCACTCAACACACATCCATTGAAAAACTCCTCTCTACTGGCTCAAGTGTTACCATATCCTCTTCACTTGCTATATTAGCTTCTCTTACTATACTAATGTCTTCTTTGACTATTAGATTTTATACCTCATTCTCTGTTGTTAGCAACAATATCTACCACCTTTCTCTCTCAACTCTTATACTTTTATCATCCAAGGGGTTCCACACACTCTCCATTTTTGGTTGAGTAAATTTATTTCTACTTTGTATTCCTTCGTTTGCTAGTATTGCACTTCTCTTTACTATTTTTTCTATAGTTTGGATATGATTTCTCCATTATCGGCCTTGCATCCTTGAATTTGTCATTCACCTATTTGTCTATCATGCTCACTTCTCCTTATCAATCCAAATTTGATCGAGGCAATGATACCAAATGTAGACATCAATGAGGATTTTCTAAGACAAGGGAATAATAGCTAGTGAGAGAGAGATTGATAATGGATCATAAAAGAATGCATCTAGGTTGGATAAAGTTTACTAACGATAATGCAACTTAGATGGTAAGTGACGTGTCGGCTAGATCTAGTCGGTACTCCTATGATAAATCATTTTTGATGGCTTACTTCCATATAGTTATCGTGATGATAGATGATTGATGATAGCATGGTCATAACAACATATTGGTAGTTACGGATGATGACTCCACTATGATGATAACTAACATGATGACAGGACGACTCCTTCCATGTTAACAACTATCATGATGACAATGAGAATGTTAGCTTTTCTAAATTATCTAGACGATGCCAATACTAACTTATGACAATGTCAGATATGTTGGCATTGATGTTAGTGTTGATATTGAGTAATTCAGGATAAAATCAGCTTACATAACAAACTAGTTTATCAAGTTTCTATCTAAGAAATAATATCTGCAATAAGCTATAACACAAGATAGAATTCTAACATACTACCAACATCCATAGAGACACAATTGGCACAAAAGAGTGATCTTGCATTATCATGGAGATTAGATATAGTTCAGTCTCATGACTACAACAATTCCATGCCCAACATTACCATTCTAGTGTCTCTTTTAAAATGGCTTGCTCTCCTCATGCAATCAATATGATTTGAAATGTAGGGGGGTCTATATATACTATGGCCCTAGTAAAACCAACAAGGTAAAACTGCCATAACTACTTTTTCTAGCACAACCTTAACCAATGCTAATTAACATATACGTTAACTATTTGCAATTATGGTTGCATTTACATTGTGTTTCATTTCATTTCACTTTTAATTACATTTGACAATATGACATTATGTTTGGTTGTATTACATTTTGTTTGACTACTTTTCATGTGACTTTATTTTATGTACACTATGTAGATCTTATTACAAATAGTTTACTTTTTCATAGAACTCTTGTTTACAAGATATGCATATAAGAAACAGGGCAACGAAAAATTATCCATACCTTCAAATATATATCATAATTTTTTGCTTACAAAGATGATAAATAAAATGTGGTTTGAATATTATTACAAAATGACTAAATTTTTGAATCCATACTAATATGTTGTAGAAAAGTGAAATAAAATAAACATAAGGTCAAGTATTAGGTACAAGCAAGCATTCCAATACCTCACAATGCAATTAAAACTACTATATAAGAAAATATTGAGAAAGTGATGGGCCTACATTCAATGTTGATGGGCTCGATGTCTTTGGATCTAGATCTATTAATGTCAAAGGGTTTGGGATTTCAATCCTCTATAGCTGGGTTTGGGATTTCAATCCTCTATAGCTATCACCAACTACTTTTACTATAATCTCCCCAAAAACTAATTGAGAGCCTCTTGGTAATTAATATTTTTGGGGTCAAGGTATTTGGATCTAGATATTCCATAGTTATTACCTTTAAGACACTAATTGCTTCCTCTATAATATTATGTCTAAGTAATGCAGGTAGGTGAACTTGAGGTTTTTTGTAATGGTTGCTTTTATGAAAACAACCACCTTCCTTGGAAAATTGTGCTTCAATCAATATTGAAGTAAAGGTATTCATATGCCCTAGGATTTATTCTCTATGACCAAGGCAGAGGATTGGTGATAAAATTTGAATGGACATTACCCACTTTCAAAATTATGGCCCATCGGATTGGATCGCTTTTCTTGATTGGACGAATGAAAAAGCTCCTTTGATATTCTATTTATTAGTGTATCCCTTCCTAGGATTTCTGACACTAAAATTGAATAGTTGTTATGAATCCCCAATGCTTGAACATTTTGAATGATTTTCCACTTCCTACGAGCCATTGGATCGGTCTTGGCTTGATCTTCTACCATTTGTTTCTTTTGAATGTGTAGTGGAGAGACCATGCAGTTTCCATGTAGAAAAGCATTATGAGCTTGATAAAGATGGAAGAATTATCCTATGGCTATTGACTTTGTCATACTTCAACCAATGGAAGGATTTTGCTTTCTATTGCTAAAATATCTTAGACATGACACAAGATATTGATCATCAAGATCAAAAGACTTGTAGAACTTTATGATCCAAATGTCTTAACATTTTTCTTAAATATTTATGGATTGTTGGATTTATCATCTATCCAAGATCAACAACAAATATTCTTTGGATGCAAGTCTTAATGGGATAACTACTTACTTCTTTATAAGTTTCCAATGCATTTGCCACATGTCTCATGCTTTAACCAATGGCAAGGATTTTTTCAATAATTTCATTGACATCCTTTTGAAACACTGTGGGCCATTGGATAAATAATCAGTAGTTCATAGAGCTTTGAAGGTTCCTTTTTGCTAGTCTTTTTTGGGATAGATGTTCATCATTTTATCAAATGGGATAAATGGATTTTATTATTTAGCTACTTTTACCCCTTAATTCTCCTAAAGAATTAGCACCCACCATAAATATACTAAATCAATGGACCACATGACTTTGAGGATTTTTATAGATTTTAATTTTTTAAATTAGTTCTCATATTTAATAAATAATATTGGATGGCCCACACAACTTCAAAAAATTTTATGAACCTTTTCCTTGTAGAACTAGTACCCATCGTAGATCTAGAAAATTGATGGTGCATGTTACTTTGTTGCCTTTGCAAATTACTTTTTCCTAAAAATTAGTGCCTATCATAGATCATTGAAATCAATGGCCTACATGGCTTTGGGAGCTCTTGTTACTTTCAACTTTTCAATTAGTTCCCGCCATTGATTAATACGATCGAACAACCTATGTGGCTTTAAAACTTTATTATGAATTTTACTTGTAAAGTTAGCATTTGTTGTGGATTGTAAAATTGACGGTATGTTTTACTCCCACCATATCTTCTCTCCTTACTTTGTTGATCTACTTCTTCTTGTTGATATCGACTTGTAAAATTGGACAAGGTAAAAGTCCTCCTAGGTGTAATGAAATTCACTACGAACTCTAATTAAGATGTTGGTGTACTTGATTTTTGGTATGTGATAAATATTGTTGCAACCTCCAATTGAGATGTTGGTGTACTTAAATTTTGTCATATGACAAATATTTTTGCAACCTCTAATTGAAAGTTATTAAGGTTAACTTGGAATGAATTTTCCTATAAATCTCAAGATTTTGTAATTTATTTTTCATACCATCATTGAAATATAGAAAATGTGGTACATATTTGTACCCAAATTAGCTTATGATATGTAAGTTAGTTTCTATTGTTTTCATGATCATGAGACTATATAAAAATGTTCAAATTATCTACATCCTAGTATGTTGCTATACTTACAGTTTAAATAAAAGTGTACATTATTTATTTTTAAAACCAATGCATTCTCTATTTTCCCCTTCTCATTTACTCACTTTTTTATCCCATTTCTTGTACCTACTCTCCCAAATTTGTTTGATAAGTATCTAGCACCTTGTGGTTTTCAAGGAGAATAATATGTGAGAAAATATTTACAAGCAACTTTTGGTAACAATTATTTTGTATCAGAAGGATAACCTTCAATCTGAGTTTATTTTATAACTTTACAATTAGATGAACAATCTAAAGTGTTTGAAGGCTTATATGAAAATATACATAAGTGAAACAAAATATATTTATTAACTAAACATTAACATAATACAACTTGGCATTCATCACTCAAATTATTTGTCTTAAAGCATTATATGCAATTATACAAACATTTAATTACTAAAGAATCTAAATTCAACCAAAACAAAATATAATTCAAATATACCACCAAAATTATGAATGATAACTAAGTCAGAACATTAAATAAAATGAAAAAATAAGCATATTGTAAATTTAAATAAAAAAACTCAATGAGAAGCTCTCTGATGCATAAGAAAAACCCTAGACGAGAATTTTGCCCTAGGAGGGCCAATGGGGGTGCCTCTAGACCCTCTCTTAAACAAAGTTTGTTTATAGATTTATTGAAAGATAAACCTCACACATTGATTGAAGAAGCACAAAAAGCAATGTTAAAAATATTATTTTGGTTGTTGGAATAGATTAATGAATAAGGAGGCACCTCAAAGAGTCAATGGATGCTTGTTGTAGTTTGAATCAAGACCAAATATCATCACTGAGTAGATTATAGTAGAAGAAATGATGCTATATAGAGTCAATCATTATCTTATTTGCAAATTTATGGGTATTTGCTCTATCTTGAACTTCTTGCATTCATGGGTTCAAAAGAATTGGGAGCCTCTTGGTGAGTATTTCTTGTGGTTTATTAGTCATGGATATTTTAGTGTTAACTTTTCTCACTAGTCAAAAGAGCTAGGCATTCGAATAAAAAATAGGAACCATGGCTCGATGAGATTATTTGTCTAGCCTTGAAAAGTGAGATTCAATCCCTAAATTGAACACACTGTTGTCCTAGTTTGAGTCTACATATATGCATTCCCAATGGATCTCTAGAGTGAGCTGGTCTTGGAAACCATAGGTAACTTCCTAGGAAGGTATTTAGTGTCTCTAGAAACACATTGGAAAGAAATGCATCTATTTATGCTAGATTATTTGTTGAAATTGATCCAACCTCTTCTAGCAGAGGTGGGACTTGAACTTATAGGATTATCTTAGATTCAATAAATAGATTATGAGGCATTACCATTTAGGTGTAAATTTTACCATAAACATGAGCACTTGGCCCAATTTTGTCCCACTATGATCATAGAAATGGATACCCCTTTGGCAATGATGGATCCTCATAAGGATAATAATTCTAGAGTCCCCAAAGGAGTAGCCAACACTTTTTAAGAAGGAGAAGCAAAGGGAGTTGGTTTTGGACATCCCAAAAGAAAGTAAAAGAAAAAATATGGCAATGAGCAAAGCCAACCCAAGCCCTTAAATAGGTATGAGAACTTTAAGATATTGATGTAACAAGGAGTGTAAGGAGTGGATGGTAACAATAAAAGTAGTAACACTCATTTTTAGGCTCCTCTTTTGACTCCTATACTAAATAAGGTGATATATTATAGTGAGTTACCATATCCAAATATGGAAGAGAGATTGATAATGCATAACTAGTTGTAGCCAATAGTAAAGGATGTCATAATAGATGCAATAAAAAATTACAAAGAGAAGCCAACTCTAGGGATCAACTAGGTGGAGAAGAGAGTAAAGATTATCAACTTTTAGGATGTGGGTAGAAAATCAAACAAGTAATTGATAGCATTTCAATAAGACAAGTTGGTCTATGGGGGATTGATGAGGATAATAAACTCTTACTAGTCATAAAATAACCAATGATTATATAATTATGGAGTATTAGGGGTTTAAACAACAAAACCCATCAAATTTTTGTCCAAGGACTCTTATAGAAAAGCAAAACAATTTTTTTGTTTATCCAAAAAACTAAAATATTAGTGGATTTCATGTATAAAATAACAAATGGACTTTGGAGGAGTGTTGGTCATATGGAAGTGGTTGCTCAAGGGACCTCTGGGGGATAGTTATCTTATCAAACTCTATTGAATGGATGATAATAGAGCATATATATTGGATGGGTGCCCTCACATCCCATTTTAGGAACAATATGACAACTAAGTAGGTCTTAATAATAATTTTTGTGGGACCCAAAATCTAGATGGATAGATTTATCAATGGAGAGTGGTGCATAATATAAGAGTCTTGAGGGAGCAGCTATATTGGATTGTTTCTAGGGATTTTTGTTAGAGAATATTACATTATTTGATCTATAGTTTGAGTGAGTAATTTATATTTCCCTTTATGTAAGTCTCTATGTGTAGGATATGCACAAGTGTCATAAAATTAAAGTAATTAGAAAGTCAAGAGTCCTATATACAAGTGGTAAAATGAGAAGCCAAATATCATGTAAGAGTTACAACAGTCAAGAACTTGAAGAGCCATCTTATACAATTATATTATGGAGACAAATATTCATATTATAAAATAAGAAAAAAATGTATTCATTGTGCTTTGTTTTATGATCAATAATATTATTGTAAGTATTCTTCATGTTTGTACATGAATGATTTTGATCATTTACATTCATATTTGATATTATAGTGAATGTTATTTTATTTATATTGGCTTGGATATATATTTGATTGCTCATATATTTAATTATACTCTTGATTATTGATATTACAACCTAAAATATTATGGCTTAATTATATTGGGACCTAAGATAGTTTGAGATAGTTTGGCTTAAAATCCAATAGTGGTATCAAAGCTACCACTTAACTCTATCCATTTTTTATAGAGTTATATTTCAAAGCCACCATAATATTGGATTCTATCCACTTTAAAAGTAGTGAAGACTTGGACTCTATTTTATAGGTCTAATTGAGTAGATATTAAGGGGATAGATAGAAGTCAACATGATTTGGATGCTAGGGTCTATTCACTTGGTTAAAAAAAAAATAGTGAAGACAAGGACTCGGTTAGAATTTCTTAAGGGCCAACTTAGAAGAAAGTTGGATATGAGGGGGCATTCAAAGTCACCCTAATAATAGTTGGATTCTCTAGAAAAGAGGGTGATCATATTATTCTTAGGTTTGATCTAAGACAACATAGAGTTGAGAAGCATCAAATATTCCAAAGGATTGAGAAGCATCAAATATTCCAAAGGATTGAGAAGCATCAAAGCTTCTATAGAAATGAGAAGCATCATAGCTTCTATAGAATTGATAAGCAATATAAGCTTCCAAAGATAAAAAGAATATAAGATAACTCGGATAAAATCTAGAGTATAGTAGAAAGAATAGAATTGAAAATTTCTACTAATATTGAAATATTATTTTGTAGCTAAGTTTACTCAAAGTAGGAATAACGTTCAGATAATGTTCAAGTTGTAGTCAAGATAAAATAGAAACGAGTACAAAAGATAGCACCTAGAGGCACCTGATCTTGGTAGTGCCCAAGAGTAGTGCAAAAGTGTTTGAGCATGATAACACTCAAGTATAGAACAAAAACACCCAATTTAGGTTGTACTAAAGAATAGAGAAGAATCACTCTTTCAAGGAAGCTCTCAAGCAAGGAAGATCTCATGCAAGGAAGCACCCAAGAAAGGAAACACCCGAAAGAGGTAGTGCTCAAGCAAGGAAGTGCTTGAGAGGGGAAGCACCTGAGTAAGAAAGTACCTGAGTACAAAGTAAAAGTGCTCAAGAAGAACTTGAGCCAAAGTGGTAATAGTCAAAATGCACTTGAGTACCCACTGGAATCACTCAGGAAAAGCTCTAGCAAAGAGTTCATAGGCGGATGTGCCCAAGAAGCGCTCCAATTATCCAACAAGAGAGCTCATATTAGTCTAGTGAAAGATACCTATAGTTGATTTGTCCTTAGAGGACATCACAGTAAAGATAAAATCAAGGGAAGTCAACACGATCGAGGAAAGAGGCCAATGTTTAGATATCTAGTGTAGAGAAGAAGTCAACAGAATATTGAATTTGAGTTATTTCAAGGAAACAATCATAGGGAAGAGGCCAACATCTACCATCTAAAGTTGAAAGATCTTGCATTTCATAGAGGCACCCATTGAAATATCTTTACAAATATATATTCAATTACCTATTTAATCGTCTATACTAACATGTGTTCAAAAACCATTCAGGTATCTTTAAACAAATGTTAAATGCATAAGAAATAATCATAACTTATATTCCAATCATATCAAAGGCATTAATTAGTTTGAAGCATTTTGTACAACAAGATAGTTAGGTGGATACTAAGGTATATTACATTTATTAATTGCATAATTAAAGTCTTAAGTAGAAGATTAATAATTTTTTAATCTTAGGTACTTTAATTACTAAGTTAAAGTTAAAAGGAATACTATTTTCTAATGATTTAATAATTAGGTGGGAGTTATAAGGATTTCAACTATAATATGAAATTAATAATTTTTGAGTTCTTATTATTTATTTAATTATGGAGTGATAAGGTTTTCTACTTCAAATTGGATTTAATATTTTAGAATCTATCATGGATTATTGGTATATTGATTCTGGAGCAAGTAGGCATATGACAGGAAATAAACAATGGTTTAAAACCTTTCAAGAGAAACATGAAAAACTAGTTTTTATTTATGAGGTCAAATAGGAGATGTTTAATTGGTTTATTAAATGAAAAGGGATAATTAATAATGTATTGTATGTACCTATATTAATTGCTAATCTTCTTTAAGTATCTCAATTAATGGATCAAAATTTAGCAATTGAATTCAAATTTATTAAAACAATAAAAAATGCCCTATAACCAAACAAGAAAAAGTCATAGCTTTTGGTTATTATAAAAATAGTTTATTTCCTCTAGATACATCATCAAATATTTCTTTCATAATATGTTAGAGAATATTACATTATTTGATACATGCTAATGTACCCCCATGGTACCTTCATGGTACATTTGTAAATAATAAATCAGGGTTGAGTCAATAGTTTAGAGTATGATTTATATTTCCCTTTTTATGTAAGTGTGAATGTGTGGAAAATGCACATGTATCTTGTATGTATGAGAACAAACATGTAAAGATGTGCACAAGTCTCCTAGATTATGTGTGCAAATAGAAGTGTAAGAGTCATGTAAACGTTTGCAAGTATTATAGAGTCAGGTGTTCATCAAGTATGCAAGTGGCAAGTAGATAAGCCAAGAGTCATAAGACTTGGTATATGGAGAGAAATAGTCATGTACTTGAAGATTCGTATTACTATTGCTATACTATGGAGATAATTCTCCATAAAAAAGCATGTAGTTCATTCAAGGATCAAATATTATGAGTTGAAGTTGTAACGGAAGAAGAGCAATAAATATTGTATACATTTTGAGCAATTAATATTGGTAGTTGTTCTTCATGCATAGTACATAAATGATTCAGACTATTTACATTCATATTTTTTGTTGGAGTAATACTTCTTATACACATCCATCGTGGGGATTGAACCTAGGTCACATCACCGATAATGCAAGTGGCATCCTCGTCGTAGACCACACTCACGCAGATATAAATGAATGTTATTTGATTTATTATAAGCCTTGATATACATATTAATTTTATCATATTATTATCTTGACCTTTATTATATTGTGGCTATTTTATATTGGGACTTGTGTGAGATAACCTATGATATTTTGTGGTAGTATAAGGCTTAAAAGGCCAACACAACAAGTATTTCATAAACAAAAGAAGTTTGGCATAAAAGGCTAGGACATATAAGTGCATCTTCATTGAATGAGATGAGTAAACATAAAATGATTAAAGGTTTACCTAAACTCATGGAAATCAATAGTTTATCCATAATATCTTGCAAAAAAACAACATAAAAACCTTTTGAACTCAATCTCTATATAGCTCAGGAACCATTGGAATTAATATATATGAATTTATGTGCTCTAATAAATGCTACTAGTCTTGGAGGATAGATATTATCAACTATTTGTTGATGACTACTCTAAAAATGTGGGTGTATTTTATGAAATTTAAATTTGAAGCATTTAGTTGCTTTAAACAATTCAAGCAATTAGTGGAAAAAGAAACAGGAAAATCAATCAAGAATCTTCACTCAGATAGAGGGAGAGATTTTTTATAAAGGAATTTAATTAATTTTTAGAAACAATTGGTATAAAACAATAACTTACCATAACATATTCACCTCAACAAAATGGTATTGTAGAAAGAAGAAATAGATCTATTATGGAAATGGTTCATTGTATTCTAAAATAAGCTAATATTGATCATCAGTATTGGGCAGTAAAAACAACTGTGTACTTATAAAATAGATCACCCACAAGAATACTTAAAAATACTACTCTTGAAGAAATATGGTCAAGATAAAAACCAATAGTAAAATGTTAGGATTCTACTCCTAACCACCATACTGATCTATTAGGATTCTACTCCTAACCACCATACTAATCACTTTATTAGTTAATTATTTAATCACTCTCTATTTCACAAAGGTTGTGACTTTTTATCACACCTTCACACTTGTAGAAATAGGCCTTTCAATTGGTATAGTTGAGGCATCGAAGAATATAATTATTAATTAATTGTTGGGTTCCCCATACAATACAACAGTGATTCCTTAATAAAAGCGATTCTTTTTTATTATTGTAGCATTATAATCAATATTTCTCTATTGGGTTCACTACATCTAGTATCAGAGCCAAGTTCGAAAGGAATTTTTTTTTTCCTTTTTCTCGTTCTCCGAATACAAGCCTGGGGACGCTGCCAAATGATTACAACCAATTCAAAATTAGCGAAACACGTCCAAGGAGCAACCAGATAGAGAAACTTCCAAATAATGCTCTTCATATCCGACGTAGTGCTCACCACCGATAGCGAGGCGAGGACGTATAGAAGCCAACAGGTTATAAAATCTCCAAAACCTAACCACAATGGCCGAAGGATGAATTTTATGCAATTTTTTTACGATAATTTTTCAAGAAAATTTTTGACGACTTTCAACACTTTTTGTGACACCTTTTCGCCAAACGACTATGCAAATGGTCGATGGAAGACTATCTCACGACCCTAACCTACTTTTGCTACTTAATCTTGCCCACCTATGTCAAATCACATCAGTGAGTGTATATAAAATTTAGTTCCAGGATATCGCCAATCGCATCACAGGGTTGGACGAATCAATCCTCATAAGTGGGTTCATTAATGGATTGAAAGAAGAAATTAGAGTGAAGATCATGATGTACACTCCTCGCACCCTATAGGAAGCCATTGGATTAGCCTTGTTAGCCGATGATACATTCAATGTTCAACGTCAACATATTCACCTCAACAAAATGGTATTGTAGAAAGAAGAAATAAATCTATTATGGAAATGGTTCATTGTATTCTAAAATAAGCTCATCTTGATCATCAATATTGGGCAGTAAAAACAATTGTGTACTTATAAAATAGATCACCCACAAGAATACTTAAAAATACTACTCTTGAAGAAATATGGTCAAGATAAAAACCAATAGTAAAATGTTAGGATTATACTCCTAACCACCATACTAATCTATTAGGATTCTACTCCTAACCACCATACTAATCACTTTATTAGTTAATTATTTAATCACTCTCTATTTCACAAAGGTTGTGACCTTTGATCACACCTTCACACTCGTAGAAATAGGCCTTTCAATTGGTATAGTTGAGGCATCGAAGAATATAATTATTAATTAATTGTTGGGTTCCCCATACAATACAACAGCGATTCCTTAATAAAAGCGATTCCTTTTTATTATTGTAGCATTATAATCAATATTTCTCTATTGGGTTCACTACATCTGGTATCAGAGCCAAGTTCGAAAGGAATTTTTTTTTCCTTTTTCTCGTTCTTCGAATACAAGCCTAGGGACGCTGCAAAATGATTACAACAAATTCAAAATTAGCGAAACATGTCCAAGGAGCAACCAGCCAGAGAAACTTCCAAATAAGGCTCTTCATATCCGACGCAGTGCTCACCACCGATAGCGAGGCGAGGACGTATAGAAGCCAGCAGGTTATAAAATCTCCAAAACCTAACCGCAATGGCCGAAGGATGACTTTTATGCAATTTTTTTACGATAATTTTTCAAAAAAAAATTTGACGACTTTCAACACTTTTTGCGACACCTTTTCGCCAAACGACTATGCAAGTGGCCGATGGAAGACTATCTCACGACCCTAACCTACTTTTGCTACTTAATCTTGCCCACCTACGTCAAATCACATCAGTGAGTGTATATAAAATTCAGTTCCAGGATATCGCCAATCACATCACAGGGTTGGACAAATCAATCCTCATAAGTGGGTTCATCAATGGATTGAAAGAAGAAATTAGAGTTAAGATCATGATGTACACTCCTCGCACCCTATAGGAAGCCATTGGATTAGCCTTGTTAGCCGATGATACATTCAATGTTCAACGTCAACATATTCACCTCAACAAAATGGTATTGTAGAAAGAAGAAATAGATCTATTATGGAAATGGTTCATTGTATTCTAAAATAAGCTCATCTTGATCATCAATATTGGGCAGTAAAAACAACTGTGTACTTATAAAATAGATCACCCACAAGAATACTTAAAAATGCTACTCTTGAAGAAATATGGTCAAGATAAAAACCAATAGTAAAACAATTAAGAATATTTGGATGTAAGGCATATATGCATGTTCTAAAGCAAAGAAGAACTAAATTGGATGACAAAACTATGTATGGAATATTTCTTGGTTATGGTGATGATTCAACAAGATACAAAATAATTGATCCAATCACAAAGAAAATTTACATAAGCAAAGATGTAGTACTTGATGAAGGAAATAAAAATGTTATTAAAGAATAAAAAACTGACATAGAAACAATTCTAATTTTTTTAGAAGATAATTCATCAAGTGAAGAATCAGAATCAAAAACATATGATGAGCAAATTAAAAAATTAGATATTACTACAACACTATAAAAGAAAGAACTAATATGGCTTAGAGATACACTTAAGAACTCAAAGCTAGAGCAAATGCTAGATATTACTACTACAAGACCACAAACTCGTAGCTTAATGAGAATAAATAGGGGATTGAAAATTTCTACAGTAGAATCTGTAACTACTCAAACTGCTTTAAGTCATCTAGAATGGAAGACAACCATGGAATCAAAATATGCAATGTTAATGAAAAATAAAACATGGAACCTAGTTGATCTACCACAAGGAAAGAAAGTAGTAGGATGTAAGTGGATCTACAAGATAAAATACAAAGCATATGGTTCTCTTGATAAATATAAATCTTGATTAGTTGCAAAAGGATATACTCAAACAAAAGGAATAGATTATGAAGAAACCTTTGCACCAATAGCAAGAATGACTACTATTCAAATAATTTGTGCTTTAGCAACACATCTTGGATGAAAACTTCATCAAATGGATGTAAAAAATGCATTTCTTAATGATGATCTCGAAGAATAGGTATATATGTCATAATCAAAAGGATTTGTGATCAAAGGACAATAACAAAAGGTTTGTAAGTTGAATAAATCCTTATATGGTCTAAAGCAGGCACTAAGAGCATGGTATATAAATATAATAATTATTTGTAATGACATAATTTTAAAATAAGTTTATCAGATCCAAATCTCTATACAAAAAAGGTTGAACTTATAGTATATGTTGATGATATAGTAATCACAAGAAGCTCTAGAATTCTAATAGATGAAGTTAAAAGGGACCTAGAAAAGGATTTTGAAATGACATATTTGGGGCTTCTTCATTATTGTCTTGGTTTGGAAATTTTTCAAAGTGAAAATAATATCACAATAACACAAACAAAGTATGCAAAATCATTACTTGAAAGTACATAATGAAAATTTGTAAATCCAAATATACACTTATAGAACAAGGATTACAATTGTCTAGATATAATAAAACATATTTAGTCTCAACCACTATCTATTTTCAATTAATTGGAAGTCTTCTATATTTAACAAATAACAAATCATACATAGTTTTTGTTCTAAATTGTATTTCAAGATCTATCCAAGAACCTAGAGAAAGTCATTGGAAAGCCATAAAAAGAATACTATAATATATTGGCAAGACTACATAATATGGGTTAATATATAAAACAAATGAATATGATGGCAAGTTTTATCTATAGGGATATTCAAATTTTGATTATGCTAGATCTATAGATGACAAAAAATCTACATCAGGCTATGTATTTTATCTTGGCTTTAGACCTATTTATTACAATAAAAAATAACAAGCAATAGCACTTTCATCTATAGAAGTAGGATATCATGCAACAAAAGATGTAGTATATGAGGCACTTTGGTTACAGTATATATTTTCAGATATGGGAATTAGGAGAACTTATACAATATTAAATTGTGATAAACAAGGAGTACTTAAATTAATCAAAAATCTAGTTATTCATGAAAGAACAAAACACATTGAAGCTCAATGTCATTTTACTATGGATCATGTTCAAAATCATCATATCCAGTTAAAACATGTTAAATCATTCAACAAAAGATGTAGTATATGAGGCACTTTGGTTACAGTATATATTATCAGATATGGGAATTAGGAGAACTTATACAATATTAAATTGTGATAAACAAGGAGTACTTAAATTAATAAAAAATCTAGTTATTCATGAAAGAACAAAAACACATTGAAGCTCAATGTCATTTTATTATGGATCATGTTCAAAATCATCATATCCAGTTAAAACATGTTTCTACTAAAGATCATATTAAATATATTTTTATAAAAGCACTTGGTCAAAATAAATTTAAGATATTTTAGAATCATCTATGTACATCAAGAGCAATTCACATCAAATAATGTAATACATGGGATGTTAGAAAATATTATATTATTTGATCTATAGTTTGAATGAGTAATTTATATTTTCCTTTATGTAAGTCTCTATGTGCAAGATATGCACAAGTGTCATAAAAGTAAAGTAATTAGAAAGTCAAGAGTCTTGCATACAAGTGGCAAGATGAGAAGCCAAAGGTCATGTAAGAGTTGCAACAGTCAAGAACTTGAAGAGTCATCTTATACAACTATATTATGGAGACAAAGCTCCATATTATAAAATAAGAAAAGATTGTATACATTGTACTTCGCTTTTTGATCAATATCATTGTAAGTATTCTTCATGTTTGTACATGAATGATTTTGGCCATTTACATTCATATTTGATATTATAGTGAAATTTATTTTCTTCATATTGGATTGGATATATATTTGATTGCCATATATTTAATTCTACTCTTGATTATTTATATTACAACCTAAAATATTGTGGCTTAATTATATTTGGACTTGAGATAGTTTGAGATAGTTTGGCTTAGAAGCTAACAAATTCAATGCTAAACTATCGTCCAAAGATTATAAAGGAGGAACTCTAGTTTTAGAATCAGGGGTTGGCTCATGATTGTCCAGTTCCATTCATTACACTTGGTGAATTTCCAATGCCCTAGAACCAGCTATACTTGGACTGACAAGAGGAGAGAGCCACATAGCAAAAAGGTGAAGTTACATCATTTTTTGGTTTCAAAGGAGGCATTTGTGAAATGGAATCTATAATTTTAGATTTTAAAGGGCCCAATATTGGATGACTTTCTCATTCGGTTGGAGGGGGGATTAGGACAGGGTAATACCAAAAATCATTCATATTTAAAAACTTTTGGTTACAAAAGGAGGAACTTCAGAAGAAAATCCTACAATGGTGGGGAAAATGACATCCAAAGTATGGTACAACAATGTTTAGCTTCCACAAGCAACTTTACTATGTCAAGGATCAACTAAAATAGAGGAGATCTAACAAGTTATACTTTTAGGTCCAAAGAGTTCCACTGGTAGCCATATGGGGTGAGGTGTAAAAACTCTTTAGGGAGGGAACAATTATGGAGCAACTTAAAGAAGAGGATGATGAGTTGCATAAAACGATATAGGACATTGACAACCAAGAGATCGACTTGAAACAGAGAGCAAGAATCACTTGTTTACTAGAAAGGGGTAAAAACACCAATTTTTTTCATCTAGCCACTTATTCTAGGAGGTAGAAGAACAAGATGGGAGATCTCTAATATGAGGATGGGTTCTCCTTTGATATGATCCCAGGTTTACACTCCAATTCAGTAGGTTATTATGCTAAATTATTTAACGAAGGTATGGTGCAAGACAAATAGGCTCAAGAAGTTCTTGTTTTCATACCCTCTATCATCTTTGAAGAACAAAACCAAACCCTACTTAAACCCATTGATAGAGAGGAACTAAAGGAGGTAGTCTTTGGAATGAGCACAAAAAAAGACAAGGTTTAGATGGCTTCCCAATAAAGTTTTTCAAACCTTATGGGATATCTTGGAGGATTATGTAAGGGTTATCATAGAGGAGTCTAGGGGTAATGAAAGAATATTTTAAGCATTAGATTAAACCTTCATCACCTTAATTCTAAAGGTGAGGATTGGGTGCATATTTTGGACTACAGACCTATTTTATTATGCAATGTCATATACAAAATAATCATGAAGGTAATGGTTGAGAAAATAAAACATCCCCTAGCTAGCATTATCTCCCTAGACTAAGGGGATTTTATAGAGGACAAACAGATCTTGGATAGTGTAGTTCTAGCTCAAGAGGAAATTTGGTCAAAACGCAAAAAAAATGGCAATAAAGGAATGTTCATAAAATTGTATATGTCAAAGGTTTATGATAGGGTGGAGTCGAGCTTCTTGGCAAGGATGGTAGCCTTCAGCTTCTATTAGGATTGGATAGAGTAGGTCATGAGCGAGATATCTAGTCTGACATACATAGTATTAATCAATGGTCTTCCCTCACAATTGTTTGGAGCCACTAGAGGCCTTTGTTAGGGAGATCCTTGTTCCCATTATCTTTTTCTCATATTTGATAAATGCTTGGGTAGACTTATCTTCAAGAGAAGATGGCAGGGTTTACTCACAAGTATTAAGGTGGATAAGGAGGTTTTTAACTCACCTACAATTCATGGATGACACAATATTGATGAGAGTAGCGAAGCCTAGAGAAGCAAAAATAATCAAAGATACTCTTAATGTTTATCTTAGGGCCACAAATCAATTCATTAATGATAAGAAATCCAAAGTGGTCTTCTTCAATATTGACCAAAGGCTTTAGGACACAATTCTAAAGATCTTGAAATTTATAAAGATTTCTCTCCTAGTGGTGTATTTGGGGGTCCCTCTACATTTTAAAAAGTTGAAGATAACTATGTAGAGGAATCTTTGGAATTGTATTAAAGAAAAAATTAACCATTGGTCTCACAAATGGTTAAATTTTGAGGTTAGATTTACTCTCTTGTGGACAGTCATTTAGGTCATACCAATCTGCAAATTTTCTATCATTGTTACCCCACATACCATATGGAAAGAGTTAGACAAGATGGCCAAAAACATTTATGGTAACAAGCAAAAGGAAAGAGAAAATGAACATTAGTAGGTTTGGATAAATTAAGATAATCCAAGGTGAAGGGAGGCTTGGGCCTAAGGATATTAGAGCTAAATAATAAAGCTTTGGATAGAAATATTTACTAGAGGTTCATCTCTTAGCCAACTTCTTATTCATCAAAGTTTTAATTAGTCAATATTTAGGGCAGGTGAACCTGAATGATGTGAGTCATTTCCTTTGGATGGCAATGGGTCCCTAGTGTGATAGGCACTAAAGCAAGGATCTCATGTAGTAAACGATGGATTATTTAAAAAAGTGGGGAGAAGGGAGAAGGCATGATTTTGGATAGATTCATGGGATCAATTTCTACCTATCATTTATGAATTCTTAGAATTACAATCGATAAAAATAGCCATGGAAAGTAGGGATTGGATAAATATTGAAAGTTATTTCAACACCAGCCACCTTGGAGACTATATGTTTAAGCATTTTAAGAAATTGGTCAAGTGGCTAATTCCAATGCCTTCGAAATTGGCACCCATCAAGACTAAAATCTTAGCTAAGAGATTTCTCAAAGGTAGGGATGAGAAGGATGAATTAGCTTGGGGCTATGGGAAACTTAAATTCTACACGATGAAGGATGGATTTGAAGAGATCCTTCTCGAACCTCCTCATGCATATTAGGTTGAGAATTGGAGGAATATTTGGAAGTCCAAGGACTGGTCGAAAGTAAACTTCATTGCTTACATTTCATGCATGATGGAATTCTTACCTTTGATAATTTGAGGCTTTGGATAATCGTTGGCCCATCATGGTATGTGTTATGCTAAAAATCGAGGAAACATCTGACCACCTGATATTTGAGTATCCATTCACATGCTAGATCTAGGAGAGATGATTCTTAGCTTATAAAACTTGAGCCAACAGTGATCTAAACTAGATTAATATTTGGGAAATATGGAAGAGGGATAAATTTAAATTTGAAGCTCTTCATATCAAGTGGAATCTTGGATTAAATATTTTTTGTGGTAATTATGGATTGAGAGAAATGGTATAGTTTTCAAAGAAACCTTCTCCTCCTTGGATAATGTCTAATAGGTCATTTGGAGCAAAGTCATGGAAACTATAGCAATGTATGCTAAAGAGGAAACTTAGGCTAATATAGGGATGACATAGGAGGAAGATAAAGTACAAGAGAAGCAGGACAAAGTCAGTTGAAAGGCACCCCAAGAAGGATGGATTAAAATTAAAACTGATGGATTGCAAAAGGTAATCCCAACAACAATGGAATTGGAGTGGTCTACAAGAATCATGTTGGGACAATGCTCTATTGAGAATTATAGGACATGGGCAAAACCACAAACAATGAAGCAAAAGCCTTAGCTATCAAATTTGCTTCTCTTTGGATGATAAGATAGGGTCATAGGAGGATAATCATAGAATTAGATTCTCAAATCTTGATAGGAGCTCTAGATTGCATGAGGAACTTTGCTTTGGAGATGTGGAGGTTGAGGATTCTTGTCACCCAAATTAAGTAGTTATGGAGTGAATTGGATGATGTGATCTCAACTTATATGGGTGGAATTTTGAATACGATGGACTTCCAGGTACTGAGGAGATAGGGATTTAGTGGCACAATAGCATGGCTACTAAGGACGAGAGGATTGGACAAGTTGGTGAGAAAATCCAGCATTTAGCTAATTTGGACAGCTAACACAAACATATAATTTAAGATTTTAGCTCCAATGCAGATCTCTTTTTGATTTGTGATTAGCTCTTAGGTTCCTAGGCTTTAGAGTCATGAATGTTTTTTGGAAAGTCAAACAAAAAAATGAATAAATATTCTTACTAACTAAAGCTAAAAAATCAATCCCAACTTATCAATAATCTTACCTTAATATAATATTTTTAATTAAAAAAAAAAACTTAACCCCAACCTTATATTAAACAACAATTTAAAAAAAATTAACTCAACTTTTATAGGCCCTATCAAATCACTTATATTAAACAACAATTTAAAAGAAAAAAAATCAACCCAACTTTTATGCGCCCTATCAAAAGCAACAATTTAAAAGAAAAAAATCAACCCAACTTTTACGTGCCTTATCAAAAGCAACAATTTAAAAGGAAAAAATCAACCCAACTTTTATGTGCCCTATCAAATCATAGCTAACATAAGATGCTTCAAAGCTATCAAACAAATAAAAAGTATAAAATCTTTCATATTTTATTACTTTCATCGTTTACAAATAGTTACCAATATTAGCGTTCGTTTTAGCAAACACAAGAGGAATCGACCTCACAATCACATGAATGATAATAACTTGGTGTAATGGCAGTTACCTAGTTATTATTATCCATGCGGTTGTAAGGTCGATTCCTCTTGTATTTGCTCGAACATATTTTATTTTTATACTTTTTATTTGAATTTTTGTTTGTGATATAAGTACCTATGGGACTGTATCTTTGTGATATAAGTACCTATGGGACTGTATCTTTGTGATATAAGTACCTATGGGACCATCATAGATACAGTTGAGTATTTAACAGAGCAAAAATCTTTGACTATTTTACATTTAAGATTTTATTTATCATTCTTTAGGATCTTACAGTTTTATTATTTTAAAGTATTAATATATTTTTTTAAATATTTTATAAGATCATATATCTAAGATATTATAATATTATTTTTTAGGGTATTAATATTTTTCTTGAATATTATATATATATATATATATATATATATATATATATATATTTATTTATTTATTTATTTATTTATTTATTGTGAATACATAAGGAATACATCCACAATATATAGTAACTCTTAAATGCAAGTTCAAACTAGAAGGGTTACTCCCTACAAGTTTATATCACCTGGTTGTGTAAGTGGCTCGAGCTTCTTATCATCATGGATCTAACACTCACTTAAAGGATCCAGATCACTACTACCTTTGTCTACCTTTGCAACATGCATGCCCCTAAAGTTTGAACCTAGATATCTTCTTAATGCTTGCCCCTAAGGTTTGAACCTGGATCTCTTCTTAATGCATGCCCCTAAGGTTTGAATCTAATCTTTTCTTAATAAATACATGGTCAAACAAATAATTACCAATCCACCCAACTTTTAAAACTACTAAAATTATTAGATAAATTATAATTAAAACCATATACCTAAAACTAATAAAACTACTGTAAAAAAAAATCAAAGAATTTCAAACTCTTGAAAGATACTCAAACTCTTACCCTCTTCATAAAATGCCATTTCATCATTCTACCAATATCTTGTAGTCTTATTATTTTAAGGTACCATATATCTTATACATTATTATACCTACTATTACTAAAATATTATTAAAATACTTAAAATTATATATTATTAAAAAAATTAAATAAAGACCTCGTAGTCTTATTATTTCAAAATAAGAGTTTAATTACGTGAATATTTAATACATTGTCGGACAAAAACACTATAGTGAAAAAAAAATATTTAGTACATTATCATTTCCAATGGTAACGTGCTCACCTGAAAATATTACATTGTTCTAAAGTTTAATGAACCTTTGAGGATTCTGCAGCAGTCTCGGGTCCGGAGAAGTTCCAGCTGCTAATGCGGCGGCAGAAGAATATATTCATCTGAAATTTCATGAAGTTGGTCATATAGGAGTAGAAAACTTGAACCCAGGACTTTATATAGAAAACCAGCTCTTAATTTAGGTAAGAGTAGAAAACCTGAACCCAGGACTTTCTATAGAAAACCAGCTCTTAATTTAGGTTTGATCCTTCTCCTGTTAAATTGGGCTTTACCTCAAAGCATTTAAGGTCTTCGTAAAAATTAATTCTCAAAAATTTCATTTTTAGTTTAAACCTTTACGGTTCTTCATGTTTAAAGGGATTTTTTTAGATATTATACATTGGACTTAAAACTACAAAAGATCTTTACACTTTTAACATCTTTACAGCCAACGAAAAAATTTTAAAAAATAAATAAATCAGTTGATCAGTCAGGTCTTCTCATAGAGTCCCCTTTAAATGCTCGTATTCTTCCTCCATCAGTTTATTCTGCAGAATGCATTGATAGATCAGCTTTTCCCATTCATGTAATGATAAATGGGTGAGTCCCTTAAGCCCCTCAGTCCAAGATCAAACGTGAACAAGATGGATTGATGTTTGACAAAGTCTGCTGGAGATTTGTGTTTGTGCTAAAGATGTTTGCTGTCATGCTCTGGGTGATCCGGGATTGTTGCTCCGGACATCACTGATCTTTATGACAGTGAATACAAATGGTGCTATTCCCCTAGGTTTTGATATTACATGGGCTTTGCAATCAGGTCTGAAACTTGGTTAATATTATACAGTTCTAATTATTGTGGGAGATTAACGTGTTTGAAATTACACTGGATTTAAAAAACACATAAAAATTCACATAGTTCTAGTGCATAGCCATTTCTTCTGGATAAATAAGTATTACTTTGATTTTCACATATAAAATCAAAATATGACTTCATAGTAATATTGTTAAACTATTGATCAGGGATTGTATGAGGGATGGATGTGTGGTCGTCTAAATTTTTTATTGATAACTGGTGGGTGTGGTGGCTTTGTGCTAAATTCTTTATTGATAAGTATACCTCTGAGCTTTACGAGAGGTCATGGTTGGGAGAGGACTGCCATAGAGGTTTCTCACAATAACCAAATAAAAAAAACCTCACAATAACCAAATAAAAAATATATATTGTTAAACTATTGAAAGCAACTTACAGCACCTTGGGGTGCAAGGCAAACCGGGCTTTGGTTTTCCTTCGGAAGGTGGTTCAAGTTTCAAAGTTCAAACCGAGCGGCGTGGGGGTGAGCTTGTGAGGAAGTGGGTGTGGTGGCTTTGTGTTAAATTCTCTATTGGTAAGTATAGCTCTATATTGTTAAACTATTGAAAGCAACTTACAGCACCTTGGGGTGCAGGGCAACTGTTCGGGCTTTGGTTCTCCTTCGGAAGGTGGTTCAAGTTTCAAGGTTCAAACCAAGCGGCGTGGGGTGAGTGTGTGAGGAAGTGGGTGTGGTGGCTTTGTGTTAAATTCTCTAGTGATAAGTATAGCTCTCCGCTTGGAGACTGCTCATAGACTTACAAAAATATAAATTAATTTATTTTTATATAAAAAATAATTTTAATTATATATATATTTATTTATTTGCTTTTGAGTAAATACTTTTTATAAATATCCACCTTGGGGATTGAACCATGCCGTTCTTGACCGTAGAGCACACTGATATTTTAATTATATTTATTAAATCAAAATAATTTATGGAACAAAAACTTTTAATACAAGATAAGATATGATGCAACCTTATTTTTATTTTATTTTTTTAATTCAACCAGTTTCAAAGTTTAACAAAAATTAATAATAAAAAAAAATTATTCAACACAGTCAAAAAGTTTAACATGTTCTCTTCTTATCATTATTTGAAGTGTGTTTTTTTTAGTTAATCTTGATTAAAAGTTTCCTTATTTTTTTCATTTTTTCAAAAAGTTTTATAAGTGAGTTTACTCGTGTTCTCATATGTAGCCTTGACATGGTTGTAGGCTTCATACGACAAAATGTTTTTAGGTCTTACTATTCTTATTGTGCAAAACACATATTCTTTCTAATCATTACCTCTTAAAAAATTATTCAAAGACATTCTTTCTAATCATTACTTTTTGAAAAATTATCTATCTTCCAATTTTAGATTTAAAATGGTAGGACATTCTTTCTGAAAAATTATCCATCTTCCAATTTTAGATTTAAAATGGTATTCAACATTAATGCATTAAGTCTCATTAAAATGAAAACAACTCAAATGATGAGTTTGGAGTCAAATCACCAATGAAATTATAAATCTCTATTTTTAGACCTTATATCTTCAATGCGCGTATGTAATTCGTGAAGAGTGGGTGTTTGCATGTTTTGGTGATTTTCTATAGTTAGGAAACTCCTGTTAAGTGAGTGCATGTTAATTATAGATTGTAAAGTCCATAAAAGGAATAGAGCTCATTGTGTGTAACAGAAGAAGGTTTTTATGCATGGTAGAGAGATTGGTGAGGGTATTGAGAGATTTGGTGAGAGGTAATCTGTAAGGCTTCAAATAATAAAGACTGGATACTTTCTCCGGGGATGTAACCCATACTGGGCGAACCTCGTTAAATCTCGGTGTCTTTGATTTTGTGTGATTATTTTTATTCTATTTCTTCTGCAAAGTTAATTCCGCATTATTTTATTTTGCTTGGTTAAATCCTAACAACTGGTATTAGAGCCTTGTTGGGTACTTGACTGATCAGGAGAGATTTCATATCAAGTGGGAGAAAGATGGCAGAAGATGGCAAATTACGGGTGGAGAAATTCAACGGACAGAATTTCGGTTTGTGGAAAATGCAGATAGAAGATTATCTTCTTCTGAAGGATTTGGCTTTGCCCTTGAAGGGAAAAGCAAAGCAGCCAACGAGCATGGAAGATGATGAGTGGGATCTCATGGACAGTAAGGCTTTGGCTACGATCCATCCGTGTTTGGCCTCTACAGTTGCTTTCAACATCACAAAGGAAATAACTGCAGAAGCTCTCATGGCAACTCTGACAAAGTTGTATGAGAAACCCTCGGCATGCAACAAGGTATTTTTAATGAAAAAACTCTTCAATATGAAGATGCTAGAAGGTGAATCGGTAACTATTTATCTCAATGATTTCAATACAATTTTAAATCAATTACGGTCTGTTGGAATAGAATTCAAGGATGAGATTAGGACTTTGCTTCTCTTATGTTCACTTCCAGAAAGCTGGAATGCTTTGGTTATGGCAGTTAGTAACACTGCCTCCTCTACTAATCCATTGAACTCCGATGATGTAGTTAGTGTGATTTTGAGTGAGGAAATGTGCAGGAAATCCAGTCATGATGGGTCTTCTTCATCTGGAAACGCATTATCTGCAGAAAGTAGAGGGAGAACCAAGCAAAGAGGGCAAAGGGGTAAAAGCAAATCCCGTGGTAGATCTAAGTCTAAGGGTAAAGGTAAGATGGAGTGCTGGCATTGTGGAAAGCTAGGCCACATCAAAAAACGATGTTGGATTAAAAAGAATGAAGAAAAAGAATCTGGAAACTCCCATGAGGCAAATGTAGTCGGTGAGTTAATGCAGGATGCATTGATTCTTTCACTTGATAATACTTCTAACGATATTTGGGTTATTGATTCTGGAGCTAGTTTTCACTCCACACCAAATAAGAGGTATTTTAGTAACTATGTTTCTGGAAATTTTGGTTATGTGTATCTTGGAGATGATCAACCTTTAAGCATTATAGGAAAGGGAGATATTCTGGTGAAGACCAAAAATGGCAATCAGATTATGCTAAAGGATGCTAGACACATACTAGATCTGAAAAGAAATTTGGTTTCAGTTGGACAGTTTGATAGTGAGGGATTCACTACATACTTTGGAAATAGTTCGTGGAAGATCACCAAAGGGAATTTGGTGGTAGCAAAGGGAAAGAAGAGCGGTACACTGTATTTGTTTACTGGTAACTCTAATGATTCCGTTGCTTTGATTTCCACAGGTGTAAATGTTGGATTGTGGCATCACAGGCTCGGTCACATGAGCAAGAAGGGCATGGAGTTACTACACTCTAGAAAACTATTGTCGGATCTAAAGGAGGTAGATCTAGAGTTTTGCGAGGATTGTGTCTACGACAAACAGAAGAGAGTCAGATTCTTAAAAGTAGGCAAGGAGAATAAGAGTAGTAAGTTGGAGCTAGTCCATACAGATGTTTGGGGACCTACTCAGGTAAACTCTCTTGGGGGTTCTTCATACTTTGTTACTTTTATCGATGACTCCACCAGGAAGACCTGGATTTATTGTTTGAAAAAGAAATATGATGTATTTGAGACCTTCAAGAAGTGGAAGGCTCTTGTTGAAAATGAAACAGGTAACAGGTTGAAGTGTCTGAAAAGTGACAATGGAGGTGAATACTGCAGCAAAGAGTTTGAAAACTTTTGCTCACTACAAGGTATCCGTAGGATCAAGACAGTTCCAAGAACTCCACAGGAGAATGGAGTTGCAGAAAGAATGAACTGCACTATTTTAGAGCATGCTAGGTGCATGAGGTTACATGCAAACCTACCTCTGAAATTGTGGGCGGATGCAGTTACTACAACAGTATATCTTATTAACAGAGGTCCATGTAGTGCCTTAGATGGAGGGATTCCAGAATAGGAGTGGACAAGTAAACCAGTAAATTAATCCTTTCTCAAAAATTTTGGGTGTGAAGCTTTTGTTCACATTGATAGAGAGAATAGGCAGAAACTAGATGCTAAGTCCAGGAAGTGTGCATTTATTGGATATGGAGAGGATAGTTTTGGATTTCGCTTTTGGGATTATGAGGCTAACAAGATTATCAGATCTAGAGATGTTATATTCAACGAGAAGAAAATGTACAAGGATAGGCATATGCAGGTAGAGGAGGATGAGCCCAAATTTCTTGATTTGGATGAGATTCCCGTGAATAGTGATAAGGTGCAACCTAATGTTTAAGAAGGTGAACATGAAGAAGCTCAGGAACAAGAGCCACTAGCTCCACCACAAGATGTTCAACAACAGCAACAACAAGCACCTCAATCTCCTGAAGGTGGTTTTAGAAAATCTACCAGGACAAGTAGATTACCTAAAATATTTTTTGATTATGCTATGTCTACAGGGGTAAGTAAGTTACCAGATCATTATTCCCATGCACTTCATTATGTGTTATATACTGATTCTGGTGAGCCAAAAAGCTACGAAGAAGTTTTGCAGGATACTACCAGGAAAGAGTGGGAGCATGGTATGGATGAGGAGATGGACTCCTTAGAAAAGAACCAAACATGGGATTTGGTGAAGCTTCCAGAAGGTAAGAAGACATTGCACAACAAGTGGGTTTACAGAATCAAGGAGGAGATAGGTGGAAAAAGGAGGTACAAAGCAAGGCTTGTAGTAAAGGGTTATGCACAAACCAAATGTATAGACTATGATGAGATTTTCTCACCTGTAGTAAATATGACATCTATACGTGTTATTTTGAGTTTAGTTGTAGTAACAGATTTACATCTGGAGCAGCTAGATGTAAATCCAGCTTTCCTCCATGGGGATCTAGAAGAGGAAATCTACATGCATCAACCGGAAGGGTATGAGGTGAAAGGTAAAGAGGATATTGTATGCAGGTTGAAAAAGAGCTTGTATGGGTTAAAGCAAGCCCCTAGACAATGGTATTTGAGGTTTGACAAGTTTATGTCAGAACAAGGGTATAACAGATGTCATTCAGATCACTGTGTGTATTTCAGAAGTACAGGTAATGGAGGTTACATTATTTTGCTATTATATGTTGATGATATGCTTGTAGCTGGTGCATGCATGCAGGATATCATGGAGCTCAAAGGAAAGTTAGCAAAAACTTTCAACATGAAGGATTTGGGAGTTGTTAAACAAATCCTTGGCATGAGGATAACCAGAGATAAGGAGAATAAAAATTTATGGCTATCTCAAGAAGAGTACATTGAGAAAGTACTGAAAAGGTTCAGTATAAACAATGCAAATTCGGTATGTACTCCTCTTGCAAACCATTTTAAGCTAACTAAGATGATGCATCCCAAAACAGATATGGAGATTGAGCACATGGGTAGAGTGCCTTATGCATCTACAGTTGGGAGTCTTATGTATGCTATGGTTTGCACTAGACCTGACATTGCCCAAGCAGTGGGAGTAGTCAGTAGGTTTATGAACCACCCAGGTAAACAACATTGGGAAGCAGTAAAGTGGATCCTCAGGTATTTGCGAGGTACATCCAATTATTGTTTATGTTTTGGAGGTTCTAACACAAATTTGCATGGTTATGTTGATTCTGACATGGCAGGTGATATTGATGGTGGGAGGAGCACCACTGGATATGTTTTCACTATAGGTGGAACAACTATGAGTTGGATTTCGAAAGTCCAACAGGTAGTGGCTTTATCAACCACTGAATCCGAGTATGTTGCAGCAGTTGAAGCTGGCAAGGAGATGATTTGGCTTCAGAGATTTATGAATGAATTGGGTAAGGAATAGAAGGATTCCAGACTTTGGAGTGATAGCCAAAGTGCCATACATCTGGCAAAGAACTCAGCTTTCCATTCTAAGACCAAACATATCCGGCTTAGGTATCATTGGATACGTTCAGTATTGGAGGATGGCTCCTTAAGACTGGACAAGATTCACACAAGTAAGAATCCGACAGATATGTTGACCAAGATTGTGACAAGGAACAAGTTGAGCTTTTGCTCAACCTTTGTCGGACTTAAACCATGAGGGTTTAAGATGAGAAGTATTCAGTCCTATGCTATGGTGGTAGGGGAGTCACTGTGATTAGTCTCCAAGTGGGAGATTGATGAGTTTGGAGCCAAATCACCAATGAAATTATAAATCTCTATTTTTAGACCCCATATCTTCAGTGCGCGCATGTAATTCGTGAAGAGTGGGTGTTTGCATGTTTTGGTGATTTTCTATAGTTAGGAAACTCCTGTTAAGTGAGTGCATGTTAATTATAGATTGTAAAGTCCATAAAAGGAATAGAGCTCATTGTGTGTAACAGAAGAAGGTTTTTATGCATGGTAGAGAGATTGGTGAGGGTATTGAGAGATTTGGTGAGAGGTTGTAATCTGTAAGGCTTCAAATAATAAAGACTGGATACTTTCTTCGGGGATGTAACCCATACTAGGTGAACCTCGTTAAATCTAGGTGTCTCTAATTTTGTGTGATTATTTTTATTCTGTTTCTTCTGCAAAGTTAATTTGGCATTATTTTATTTTCTTTGGTTAAATCCTAACATATAAACCACATTAATCTTTTATATATATCCATGAGAACTTCTGAAAATTCTGAAAAATTATCTTATCTTCCAATTTTAGATTTAAAATGGTATTCAACATTAATGCATTAAGTCTCTTTAAAATGAAAACAACTCAAACATATAAACCACATTAATCTTTTATATATATACATGAGAACTCCACCAAACATTCTTAGATGGGAATAATATTAGGATAGATGTTCTCTTGAAAAGTCCCAATGTTGCACCCTTTATAAAGGAAGAGGAACAGTGTGCCCCTTAAACTTCTTGCCTGTTGTTAAGAAACCAATCAATAATCATAATTACAGAAAACCATAGAAGAATATAAATAGAAATGATTACGCACAAAACCACAAACCTCTGAAACTTGGTGCAACATATCAGTAAATAGACATAATTAGACATAACCACAAAAAGAAGATACACGTGGGCATAATTACACATACAACCACAAAAGGAGATACAAATGACACCTTATAATCCAACCACTGTAGTGAAATGCATCAAGATTTCTGTTCATGGAAACCATAGATTCTACTTGAGCTTTCCACACCTACTCAAACACCAATAAGTTTCCATACACTCCAACTTAGGAATTATTATCTTAAAATCTAATCTTCTATCAATGCAAGTTGATTTCTGTATCCAGCAATTTTTATCTACTTCTGGAGTTCAGCCTGCAGAAGAATAGAAAAAATATAAGTACCATGCGATTTTAATGAAGCGGTTTGCATTTCAGGGATAGGAAACCGGGCAATATTAGCAAGCATGTATCCTGAATAAATTTTCATCCAACTTCTTAGTATTATAGTTTAGGTACCAGTTTTCTCTTGTATGCTTCAACTACATCCTCTGGGTCAATTTTTGTCTTTGCATATGCATCTATTTTGTTCACTTCCTGCACTTAAACCAATATGTTATGTCAGACAAGGCAATTGATTGCAAGATAAATAAAAAGCATATGTTGTAATTTGCAGTATGTGAACAATGCATGCCATCCTTCACTATTTTTATTCCTTAGCACAGCAAGAAGTGGATATTCAATAGAGTCTGCACTTGCCTCAATCCATTTGGACAGTTTTGGCCTTCCAGCTGTGATTTCATAGTTCTTTAACCTTAAATAGACGATGCTAAATCCTTCAACAAAAGTAACATATGCAATATCAACCTGCACAAGTTTTATGCCACATCTCACAGTCGTCAAAATAATAGGCAGAAATCACAAGTCCTGTAAATAGCTATGCATTATTGGATGGCTACCGCACTAAATTCACCCAAGAAGAAAGGCCCATCATCGAACTTTCCCAAAGCCTTTTCCAAGTAATCAAGAACTGGTGCTGCCATAGATGTGAAAGGAAAAGGTCAATTTATTTATCATTAATCATGATCTGTTACGACAGGATATCATGTTAAAACAATATATATCTGCAAGAAGCATTCCTCGTACCAACTGCTTCTGCTGCCTCAGAATCTGGCTTGACCAATGCCAAAAACCCGCTACGTACAAAAGTGTCTGTATACTTCAGTAGCTCATTTGCAGCTTCCTTTTTCACAGTATCCTGCACAACAGGATAGCTTCTGATCATGAGTAAAGAATTGCCTGCAAGGTAGTAATGCTTGAAATTTCTCTCTCCTCTGCCTCCTTAAAATAGCTTAATAATTATCATTGACGACACTACAATTAACAAACTGTGCTTGCATATTTATTTTGATATGCTGATTTAGCTTATGAGAAGCAATAACATTATAACAGTGAAGGCAAAGTAAATAGTCCAGATACATAACACCTAGAATGCCTTCGTCGGTTTTAGTTATCAAACCCAAAATGCATAGACATCCTGATTTAGCTTCTGACACGGAATAACAGTAAAAGCAAATTAAGCAGTCTAGAGGCATTAACATACCGTGGGGAATAAATTAGGTCCTTCAAAATTGTTTTCAAGATATTCAAGCAAGTCCAAACTCTCCCCTGTGACTTTGCCATTGTGCTCAAGAGAAGGGACCTGAAAAGCAATAGTAGTACAATTTTATTTCAAGAGATGTCTTGCAGCAATATATGGATGCATATCTTTTGGTCCCATCTATTTCCTGCTTTTAAATTCTTCTATTAGCCTAGCCAGAGTGTTCGCTTGATAACAATCTAGACAGGATTGCAAGTCATGCATATTGCCGACAAAGTAAATACCTTATCAGGGCTAGTTTCTCTTCATCCAATCATAAGAAATGTGAACCCCTGGAGTTATATGAAACTACTATACCAATTATCATAACAATATTTTAATAATCATAACTGTGATGTGTAGTTAATTATTGTAGCAAAATAATGTTGTATGACTCTTTCCAAACCCTCACACCTTCAACAGCTATTCTCTTGAAAAACAACTGACAATTCAACGACTAACAGGCGAATCATATGCTATATAGATCTGGAATCCCTCCCTGAATTGAATGGAGAATGAGTGATTTCTTCCCCCCCTTCACCCCCAAAAAAGAACATTTGAGTAGATTACCTTATTAGGAGGATAGACCTTTTCCTTGTACCAGGCCGGCCTGTCCTGTAGGTCTATAGGAACTATCTGAATCTCATTCAGACCCTGCATTTCATTTCCCTTATCGAATCAGTTGATAAACCCCATAGGTTCATGGCAACCTCTATCTTAAAAACATGCACAAAAAAAAGGTAGTAAACCAAATAAAAGCAAAATCACCTTGTAGTTTCTGGCAACCCAAACACGCTGGGCATAGGGACAGATCACGCTGATATACAATCTGCAAAACTCAATTCATAATCAAACTCAGAACACTTACCCAAATCTAGCAGACATAAATTACAATCAGACCAATCAACCCAGTAGCCATAAAAAGCTTCTTCTAATCCAACCCAAACAATCATCAACTGGTTCCTCATCAGAAAAATGCCAAATTGAATGAAGACCTTACCTTGGTGTTCCATCAAACAGTGGAGGAGGCTCTGACTTGGAATTGAGAATATGCAGAATTGCATCGCTGCCACTGCAATGCGATCCAGTTCATTTTTAGTACATTTTCCTCACAAATTCAAGTTGTAAACCAAACTAATAAAAAATGGAATGGATTATGCTTACATTGCCCCCATTGTTTGTAATGCTCTTGTAACTGTTCCTGCAGATAAATCCCTAATCTTAGTTCCCCACAAAACACGAATTAAGTGACGATGCCAGTTACCTAAGGACAATAACACTTCCCAGACGTTTCTTTATTTATAAATGGTTATGGTGCATGCACCTACAGGAATGTAGAACAAGATGCAGAAGTCTTCGAACCACATGGTGAGGTCATTCGTGACGATATAGTCAGATCAGATGGTCATGGGCATTCCCAGTTGCTTGGAGAATGCACTCACCGTGGATTTAGGTATTTTACAAACCCCTCACACCCTTTCCCACAGGATCCGTGGGATTTGTCAATACTCGAAGGACATATTCCATATTTATTTATTGTCTTTTTGTCATGTGGCGCCGTCATAGATGAGGTGATTTGCCTTCCTTGAAGGTTGTTTAAAGGCTTGCTTTCTTTTGTATATATGGCATGATAAATTTGACAAATGAGTTAGTTGTCGACGTTTTCGAGTTCAAATTATCTACATCCTAGTAAAGAATTATCTACATCCTAGTGTGTTCAAATTATCTACATCCTAGTGTGGTCTAGGCTTACAATTCAAACCAAAATGCTCATTATTTATTTTCCAAAATCACATATGTTTTTTTTATCCTTCTCATGTCCTCATGTGTTTCAGCTTCTTGCACCCCTGTGGTCTTTCACGAGAATAAAATGTTAAAAATATTTACAAACAAAAAAAATTTAACAATATTTTTTTTTATTAAAAAAACCTTGAATATAAGTTTATTTTATAATTTTATGATTGAATGAATAATTTAAAGTGGTCAACAAATATGACAAAATAAATTTATATAAATAAATTTTGTTATAATACAATTTAATATTTTTTAATCAAAATTTATATAAATATTTGAAAAAGTGCCCGTAATTTTTTATTTTATTTTTGGAGTGGAATAGAGTCTCAGAGTAGCTTTGCCATGGCTATGGTATTGGGGGATCCCTTCCTCGCTTTTTCTCGGATCCCATATCAGCAACTAATTTTTTGTGGGAAAGGGTGGGGAGCTAGGGGAGGGGGGAGGACTGTTGGGGGAGGCAAGGGGGCTTAGCGGGAAGGGTGGAGAAGGAGGGTTTAAGGGGCGATTGAATCCAGGTTCGATTGGATCGAAGGAAAGGTTGACGGAGGAGAAAGGGGAGAAGTGGTTGGAAACCAGGATCGGCGAACTGCGGTTTGGGGAGAGGTCACAGCTAGACGGGGGTCCATCTGAGGAAGTTCGAAGGGTTCCTTTCCTTGGTGAAAGCCAGCATAAGAGGAGGGGGATTAGCAGTAGAGGTGGGGTTTGAATCGGAACGGGGACGACCAGATTTGGGAGGGCGACGACTTTTACGAGGGACAGGGTAGGAGGATTGGAAGGGCACTGAGAAGATAAGTGACCTTGCTTGGAACAGAGGTTGCAAAACGTAGGTTTGTTTTCATATTTGATAGATTGAGAAAATGAACATACCTTGGAAATGAGGTTGATAGAAGTTGAGAGGACAACATCTAGATTGGCATTAACGCACATGCAAGCCTAGGTCATGCGGGTCCCAAATCTGGTTGGTGGATTGAAGGAAATCAGCTCCCCAATGCTTCTCACAATGCCGCGGAGGATATCTTCGTGCTAGAATTGGACTGGAAGGCCAGGGAGACGGACCCAAATTGGAGCGACATTGATGTTTTGGGTTGAAGGGTCAAAATCCATACCCCATTTCCGGAGGAAAAGACCTCTTCATCCAAAGAACTAGGGTCCGCCAATGAGAATCCGTCGGGAGTCTCCAGGTTTGTTTAATCAAATCAGAAAAAATCCTCTAGGGAGCGCTACCAACTCCATGGATCCCGTGGGACGCCAAGAGGTGTTGGCCCATTTGCAGATAGACTCCATGTCAAACCGCGATCCAAAGAATTTACCAATCAAAGAGTTAGAGTTGCAGTCAATCACACTAGACATGATTTCGCAGGGAATTTCAAGACTGCCATTGGAGGGGAACAGTTCAATCCTAGTCTTTGTGTTCGTGTATGGGTTTTATTGATCGTGTCTACATAGGACCGAACAGGGCTGTTCCTGAGGCTGTTTTTTTGCTCCGAAGAACCTCAAAAAGATGTTTCATTGGTATGCGAACTCTAGCCAAATTTCGAACCATGGTAGCGGGTTCCCGTGGTCGTCAGAGAGGTTGGTCCGTAGTCTTCCTCTTGCGCCGCACAAATGTCTTCCCATTTGGTTCGAGTGGGATAGGATCCCTCCTCTGTGCTACGATTCGATTCGGACCGTCCGTTTCCGAAGCGCCCGAAATGACGAAATGACGATGCGGGCTCCACCATTGATTTCGTTGGAAGTATCTCCGTTTAGAACTTCTATCCCAATACACTACTACTACTTTGTCTTCATTTGCTAACTCTTCTATCTTCATCCATTTTATATATTATTATAATTAAGACCATATACATAAAACCATTAATCAAATACTTAACCTCTTCACATCCTTAGAGCATCTTAAAGACCTCATAGTCTTATTATTTCACAATATTAATATACTTAGTATATTATATTTTTCCTACATAAACACTACAGTTTAATTTCCAATGGTAACGTTCTCACCTGGCAATATTACATTGTTCTAAAGTTTAACGAACCTTGGAGAAGTTCCAGATATTAATGCTGCGGCAGAAGAATATCTTCATCTGAAATTTCATCAAGTTTGTAATATAGGAATAGAAAACTTGAACCCAGGACTTTCTATAGAAAACACCTCTTAATTTAGGTTTGATCCTTCTCCTATTAAGTTGGGCTTACCTCAAAGCATTTAAGGTCTTCATAAGAATTAATTCTCAAAAAATTTATTTTTAGTTTAAACCTTTACGGTTCTTCTTGTATAAAGGGAATTTTTTAGATATTATACATTGGACTTAAAACTACAAAAGATCTTTACACTTTTAACATCTTTAGAGCCAACGGAGAAAATAAAAAGAAGTTTTAAATCAGTTCATCGTCAGGTCTTCTCATAGAGCCCCCTTTAAATGCTCGTATTCTTCCTTCATCAGTTCATTCTGCAGAATGCATTGATAGATCAGCTTTTTCCCACTCATGTAATGATAAATGGGTGAGTCGCTTAGGCCCCTCAGTCCAAGATGAAACGTGAACAAGATGGATTTATGTTTGACAAAGTCTGCTTGAGATTTTTGTTTGTGCTAAAGATGATTGCTGTCAATGCTCTGGATGATCCGGGATTGCTGCTCCGGACATCACTGATCTTTATGACAGTGAATACAAATGGTATTTTTCCCTAGGTTTTGATATTACATGGGCCTTGCAATCAGGTTTGAAACTTGGCTAATATTATACAGTTCTAATTTTTAAATTTATCTTTAGGATAAATATTGCTGGATGATCTCTTCCTGTGCTTTGTAAAGCAGGTAAGCATGCTGTCCAAACTCATGGTCCAATTTGGGCAAGCATTTGTACGAATAACCTTGCTGCTTTACTACAATTGAACTGCCCCTACTACATATAGTCTTTATCTAAAAAATTCTTTATCCTAAATTTAGGATGAAATCGACGCATTTTCTTGGAAGAACCAACGTTTGGGCTTTTTAATTTTTAATCACCAGGAAGGGTGGGAGATTAATGTGTTTGAAATTGCACTGGATTTAAAAAACAAATATTATAAATTCACATAGTTTTAGTGCCTAGCCATTTATTGAGAAATAAGTTTCGTCACTGTAATTTTCAGATATAAAATCAAAATAATTTTCTTTTTTGGACAGACGGAGGAGCTGATTAAATTCATACTATTTTTAGTAATTGTAGAGTTAAGTGTAGGATTCAAATCATAAGTGTTATTCTCAACAAACCTATACCATCTTGTTGTTAATGATCGAACATCGGTCTGGCAAGGATTCAGATCAGACTAATATCTTTGCAACAGACATGCTCCCAAGGTTTGAACCTAGGTCTTCTTGGTAAGTGTCTTGCCAAGAAAATTACCAATCCATCTAGCCCTTCGAGGCTATATAAAATCAAAATATGGACTTTATAGTAATATTGTTAAACTACTAGCTGCAATGGTAAGGGCTTTGGCCTCTCTTTGAGAGGTCCAAGGTTCAAATCCCACTTGGTATGAGAGGACCATGACCCTTATAAAAATATGTGTAAACTCATTGAAAAAATATTGTTAAACTTTTGAAAACAACTTATAAATATATTATTTGTGAAGGCAGCTACTTGTGATCTGTGGATATTTGTGATCTGTGGAGGAATATCTGTGATCTATGGAGGCAGCTGAATATATGTGATCTGTGGAGGAATATTTATGATTTGTGAAGGCAGCTAAATATTTGTGATCTATGGATATTTATGATCTATGGAGGAATATTTGTGATCTATGGAGGTAGTTGAATATTTGTGATCTGTGGAGGAATATCTATGATTTGTGAAGGAAACTAAATATCTGTGATCTATGGAGGAATATCTGTGATCTATGGAGGTAACTGAATATCTATGATATATGGATATTTGTGATCTGTGGAGGAATATATATGATCTATGGAGGCAGTTGAATATATGTGATCTATGGAGGAATATCTATGATTTGTGAAGGTAGCTAAATATTTGTGATCTATGGATATCTGTGATCTGTGGAGGAATATCTATGATCTATGGAGGCAACTAAATATCTGTGATCTGTGTTGCCCTATAAAGGATATTATAGAGGGATTGAAGTCAGGCAGCAATGGCTCTAGAGGGTTTTCAATCCACAACTAAGTCAGGTGATGGTAGTTGTAGAGAGTTTGTAATCCATAGTTGAGTTAGGTGATGGAGAACTCGAGTCAGGAAGGCAAGGGTGGCTTGTAGGGATTGACTGGTGGGCAAGGTGGAAGTAGTGTAGGTCAAGATGCGGGGAGCAGTGGAGGTCAGGGTGTGGAGATTGGTGGTGGGGATGGTGAGGAGAGTTGTAAAGGTTTTGTCTCAAGGGCCCGATCTTGGGTTAGTCTTCTTAAGGGGAAGCAAAAATCAATGAGCCTAGGGTTAAATCTCCTTTCTTGTTTAGGAAGACTTGTGGTTCTAGACCCTCTTGCAGATATGGTTGCTTCCCATGGGGATTTTGCTCTTGTTGGGAAATTTGTTGGGGTTCATCCAGATCTGGATGCTATTCAAAAGTGGGCTCAGTTAAAATGGCATCCTAAGGGTTCTTTGGAGATTGTTGCATTACCTAAGGGTTTTTTCCTAGTTAGGCTCAGTGGTTTGGAGGATCGTGATAGGATTCTTCAAGGTGGTCCATGGTTCTTTGGGCGTAGAGGTTTATTCCTAAGGAAGTGGGCACCCGATTTCAACCCTAATTCCCAATGCATTGACCAAGCTCCTGTGTGGGTTCGCCTTCTTGGCCTTCCCTTATATCTTTGGCATGAGGAGATCCTAGCCAAAATCGCAAGTGGAATAGGAGAGATGGTGGCAATAGATCCTGTTACCATTGCTAGATCTAGGTTTTTGTACGCTAGATTTTGTGTTAATGTTATGCTTGATAAGGACCTTCCGAAGTCAATTGAAATCGAGTCTAAGTTTGGGGTCTGGACCCAACCTTTGGAATATGAGAACATAGTTGGGAAATGCTCGGTATGCAAGAAGTTTGGTCATCCCAGCTTCACTTGCACTCTATTTCAAAAAGTTGATAAAGGAAAAAAGGCTTGGGAAAGGAAGCAGACCCCAAATCCAAGTTTTCTGGCATCTGAATCAGGGGTAGATAGAAAGGGGGTTCATGGTGCTCCTAAGGAGTTTATTCCCACAGAAATCTTGGTTGTTGGTGCAGTTGAAGGCCTTGTCATAGATGAAATTGATGGAAAGTGCTTAGAGAAAAAAGAAGATTGCTCTAAAGTTGCTAGGGTTTTTCCAGAAGTTGGTGGGCATTCCAAGGGTGCAGAGGTGAATACAAATAAATTTGTTGTATTAGGAGAGTTACTGCATTCTGGTCTTGAGGTTGGGTTGGATGCTATTCCAGATAAAGGAGTGGAGATCCTGGATCGTCAAGGGGATCAACTGCCTTCTGCTCAGGCTCCTGTTGAGATGTTTTCAGGAGCAGCTGCCCCTATTTTGTATAATAAGAGGGTTGATGCCCCTCTTGATAAGGAAAAATATGAAGCTATCATGAAGTCTTTTGGGGATGTAGAAGAAGGAGAGATTTCTACAAATGCTTTGGATAGAGAATCAGAGGAGGTCTTGTCTTCCTCGAAGGAAGATGGCTTTCAAGAAGTTCTAAACAAGAAAAATATGAAACTAAAGAATATAGCTCAACAACAACAACTTCTTCCTCAATCAGTAGAAGCAAGCAAGAAGGGAACAATTGGATCTATGCGGCCCATCAGAAATACCCAAAAAACAATGAATCTAAGTAGTGGGAAGGGGCCAGGAAGACCAAAAAAATCTGAGGTGCTCTTAAAGAAAATAGCTCAATATGTGGATAATGGCTCCCAACCTACATTACCTTTGAGTGGAGGGAAGGCTCCACAATCCTTGAAGTAATGAAGATTATCTCATGGAATATTCGGGGTCTGCATGCCTTGATTAAACAAAGAGTGCTAAAATTTTTTAGAAAAAGTTTCAAGCCTGATATTCTTTTCTTACAAGAAACTAAGATGGGTGATGAGGATTTTGATAGATTACGAAGGTTTGTTTGGAAGGGGTGTGAAGGTGTGAGTAGGGTTGCTCGTGGTTCTTCCGAAGGTTTGTGGATGCTTTGGAATCCTGATTCTGTGGAGGGCAAGCTCATTCATCAGGTTGATAGATTCTCTTCCTTTTTATTCTATTGTAAAAAAACTATTTTTTCTTGGATTTCTACCAATGTGTATGCTCCCAATGTTGCTATGGATAGAAGGAAACTCTAGGTTGACTTAAAAGCCCTTGGTTCTTCATTTGACCTACCATGGTTGCTTGCTGGTGATTTTAATTCCATTTTGCTCCCTAGTGAGAAACTTGGAGGCTCGACTATTTTTTTGGATAGTATGGAGGAGTTTGGTGAGTTCTTGACCTCCATGGGACTAGTAGATATTGATTTGCAAGGTTCTAAATTCACTTGGTCCAACAGAAGAAGTGGTGGGGGTCTGATTCAATCTAGGATTGATAGGGCCCTTGCTTTAGTGAGTTGGCTTACCATGGTTCAAGATTGCTCTTTGAGGACTTTACCGAGAATTGCTTTTGACCACAACCCATTACTATTAGAATTCATGGAGGAGAAACGCTTGAAAGGTTATCCTTTCAGATTTGAGACAATGTGGCTTTCTCATCCAGATCTTGAAGGCTTGATTAAGGCTTGGTGGAATACGAATGTCTATGGCACTAAGATGTTCCAAGTGGCCAAGAAGCTAAAAATCATAAAAGCTAACTTGAAGAGGTGGAATCAAGAGGTTTTTGGGAACCTCTTCCATAGGAAGCAAAAAATATTTCAAGATTTGTAGGAAATTGAGGAAAAAGGCCAAAGTGAAGGTTGGTCAGAGGAGTTGGCCAGCAAAGAGCAAATTACTCTTGTAGAATTCCATAATATTCTTGCCAGTGAGGAGTCTTTTTGGAGATAAAAATCTTGAGCTACGTGGCTTAAGGAGGGGGATAGGAATACCAAGTTTTTCCACCTCTCAACCTTGAAACATAGGAGTGCTAACAAAATAAGAGAAATTACATTGGACTCTGGTGAATGCCTTAAATATAAGGAAGAAATTACTACTACCATGGTATCCTTCTTTCAAGATTTGTTTTCTAAAGACAGGGAGGAAGATGGGGATGCTTCAGAGGAACTTCTCAGGAACATTCCCTAGGTGGTGATAGCTGATATGAATAATGCTTTGAATGCCCCCTTTTCTAATGATGAGATCAGGACCAACCTATTTAGTATGAATAAGGATAAAGCACCTGGGCCGGATGGGTTCCCTGCTAGTTTTTTAGAGGTTTTGGCACCTTCTTGGTTCAGATATTTTGGAAGCCTTAAGAGAATTCCAATCTTCTTCCTCCTTGTTGCAGGCATGGAATACTACCTTTATTATTTTGGTTTCGAAGAAACATGGTGCCTCTTCTCTAAAGGATTTTAGACCTATCAGCTTATGCAATACCCTATATAAGTTGCTTACTAAGACACTTGCTAATAGGTTGAAAAGGCTTCTCCCCATCTTGATTTCTCCTCTTCAAGGTGGTTTTGTTCATGGTAGGCAGATTGTGGATGGGATCATTACAGTTCATGAGACTTTACATTTTATGTCCAAAAGCAAGTTGGCTGGAATGCTTCTTAAACTTGATATGCAAAAGGCTTATGATAGGGTCTCCTGGGAGTTCCTTGACAAGGTGTTGCAGAAATTTGGCTTTGGGGATCTATGGAGGAAGTGGATTAGAGTTTGTATTTCCTCTACAAAATTTTCTATCATCATCAATGGGATACCGAGTGGTTTTTTTGGGGGTCAAAGAGGTATTAGGCAAGGTGATCCCTTGTCTCCATATATTTTCATTTTAATGGTTGAAGCTTTAGGAAGATCGATTCTTGTTGCTACCTTGTCCTCTAAGATTAAGGGCATTAGACCTGCTGGTATTGCAGAGGCAGTTTCTTGTCAATAGTTTGTAGATGACATTGTACTTCTTGGGGAGGCTACTTTGAGAGAGGCTAAGGAATTCCTAAATATTTTGTAGTTGTATGAGAAAGCTTCCAACCAACAAATTAACTTCCATAAAAGTCAAATATTTTTTGTGAATATTAGGGGCAACTTCAACATAGAATTGCAGGGATTTTTGGTTGTGGCATTGCTAACCTTCCTTCTTTATATCTAGGTATGCCATTGTTTACTAGGAGGATGAAGGAGGAGTTGTGGTCTCCTATGTTGGATAGGATTCAACGTAAGTTAGCTGGGTGGAAAGGTAATCTCCTGAGCCAAGCAGGTAAGTTGCAATTGCTTCAAGCTACCCTCCAAAACATTCTCGTCTATTACATGTCTCTTTTTAGAATGCCCTTCAAAGTTAGGAGGAGGATTGACCAGATATTTAGGAGATTTCTATGGGCTGGGGTGGAGGATAAACAGAGGGTGTCCCTTGTCTCTTGGGATAGGGTTTGCTCTTCTAGGAAAGAAGGTGGTCTTGGGATCAAAAATTTATTGTTGTTCAATAAGGCATTGATTGCAAAAATAACCTGGAGATTATGTGTTGAGGAGGACCATCTATGGAAAGATATTATGAGAGGTAAGTATCTAGAAAATCACATTCCTTTTTTTAGAAGTGTTGCTCCTCCTAGGGGCTCTATGATCTGGAATGGTTTGTTGGGGGTCAGAAGTTTGGTTACAGAGGGTATGCGGTGGTAGATTGGGAATGGTAAGGATGTGTTCTTTTGGGAGGATACTTGGATTCTTCTTGAACCTCTCTTTCTTAGTCTCGAGTTTTATGAGTTGAAGGCTCCTTTATCATTGAAATATGGAGAAAAAGTAATTGATTACATAATCATCACTAATGGCAAGAGGATTTGGAAGCATCTGAATTTATATACAACTGATCTTCAGATCCTTCAGAGTTTGGCAAGTTTGAACATGTTGCTGCAATAATACTTTCTTCCTCAACAGAATGATAGGGACTTCCTTCTATGGACTCATTCTCCTAAAGGCATTTTTTCTATCAAGACTGCATATGAGGCCCAATCATTATCCAAGGGAGGATCTTTTCCAGCAGAAAGGGTTTGGTATCCTCATTTGATCCCCAAGATTGCATTTTTTTATGGTTGTGTTTGCAAAATAAAATTTTGATTGTTGATAATTTATGTAAGAAAGGATTCCATCTTCCCAATATTTGTCTCTTGTGTTCTAAGGATGTTGAATCTGTGGATCATCTTTTCATCCATTGTGATTTCTCAAATAAGGTGCTCAATGCTTTATTGGATTCTTTTTCCATCAAATGGACGTTACCTCAAACTTTCAAGGAACTTTTCACTCAGTGGAAATCCCCCTTCATCAGTCACAACCTCACTAGGGTGTGGGATCTGGTTCTTCCTCATTTTTTATGGGGTATCTGGTGGGAGAGGAACAAAATAATTTTCAAGGATATTACTAGGGATGAATCCTTTGTCTTTAGAAGGATTAAAGTTGCTATTGAGAATAACCTGACTATCTTTGATGTTGGAAATGGTAGGGAGGAAGTTGTGGAGAAAGAGGTTGTTGTTAGTTGGAATTTGAATCTAGAGAATTTTGTTTTTGTATCCACTATTCAAAAAATATTGGCTACTAGATGGCATAAACCAGCTAAAGGGTGGGTCATTCTAAACTTTGATGGGGCTGCCAAAGGTAATCCCGGGAGGGCTGGTGGAGGGGGTGTTGTCAGAAATGATAATGGTGAGGTCATTTGGGCTTACGTTGAAGATTATGGTATTCAAACCAACCACCTAGCTGAAGCTAAGGCTCTTTTCTTGGGTGTTCACCAGGTTTTTGAGAGGGGCTTCAGAAGACTTCTCATTCAAGGTGACTCCTTGAACATCATTCGGGATCTGCAGGTTGGAAAGACTGACAATTGTTTCATCCTGAATATTATTAAGGACACATCAAAGATTTTGGAAGGTATGTTAGAAGTTAAAATTGAGCATATTTATAGGGAAGGTAACCAGGTTGTTGATGTTATGGCCAATTTGGGGGTGGATAGTGGCCAGTTCAGAATTTGGGAAGACAATTTCCCTTCGTGGTTAATGATAATTGTTGCTTTGGAAGCATTGGGCCTACCTATCCAGTAGGTATTTTTATTGTCTTTCTGCTTGGATGAGATCTCATTTGTGTTCTAGTGATCCTCTCTTTGGGGGGTCTTTTTTGGGGGGCTGGCCCTTTTGCTCCCTGGTGGTTACCATTCTCAAGGAATATGCTTGGTGTTTTGCCTTCATCCTTGCTCTCTGAGTTTGGAGTTTTGTTATCTGCATCTTGATGTATTTACTACCCTTCCAGTCTTATGCAAAAATAGAGCAGGATCATTGGTGTCTCTAAAAGAAAGTTGAATAAAAATTCTCCTTTATGCCCTGTTGAGTGGTGGGTTGGTCTTTGCTTTTGGATGGTTGTTTTAGTTTAATTTTTGTTTCTTTTGGCCTTGGAGGTTGGCCTGTGCTTAATTAGCCTTATCTTTCTCTGCCTCCTCTAATGTAAAAGGTTCTGGGACCTTTCAAAACCTTGTTTTTCACCATTAATAATTTTTTTTATAAATATATAAATTAATTAAATTTTTATATGAAATAATATGATTTTAATTACAATTATTAAATTAAAACACTATATAGGACAATAACTCTAATACAAGATAGATATGATGTACAACTTGCTTCCTTTTAAATTCAAACCTTAGATTTTTTGTATAGAGTTTTAAAGTTTAACAATATTCAACAACAAAAAAAAAAAATTGTTCAACATATCAAAAAACTAAATGTTTCTTCTTAATCTTCTTATCATTTTTTGTAGTGTGTTTTTTTCCTGTACTTAATTTTGATGAAAAATTTCTTTGTTTTTTCTATTCTTAAATTTTCCAAAAAAAATTATAGTGAGTTTACTCGTGTCCTCAAATGTAATCTTGATATCGTTGTAGGCTTCATTATCCACAACAAAAAAAATTAAGATCTCCCTACTTGTGTTACATAAAACCTATTCTTTATGATGATTACCTCTTAAAAATTATCCATCTTCCAATTGTACATCTAAAATGTTATTCAACATTGATACATTAAATATCATTAAATCTCATCAAAACTCTACCAAATATGAAAACAACTCACAAACATATAAACCAGATTAATCTCTTATATATATATACATGAGAACTCCACCAAGCATACTTAGATGCCAATAATATTGGGATGGATGTTCTCTTGACGAGTCCCAATGTTGCACCCTTTATAAAGGAAGAGGGCATCGTGCCCCTTAAACTTATTGCAGTTGTTAAGAAATCAAACAATAATCATAATTACATAAAGTCACAAGAAGATATAAATGAAAATGATTACGTACAAATCCAGCGATCGCTCATATGAGATTACTACTTTTGTGCAAACAGGCTACTTTGAGATTTAAACATAATTAGACATAACCACAAAAAAAAAGATAAACATGAACATGAGCATAATTACACATATAACCACAAAAGGAGATAAAAATGACAGTTTTATTACGATCCTTTATATTTGACTTTATAATCCCCCATTGTAGTGACATGCATCCAGATTTCTGTTCATGGAGATCATAGATTCTAATTGAGCTTTCCACACCTACTCAAACCACAATAAATTTCCATACACTCCAACTTATGAATCATTATCTTAAAATCTAATCTTCTATCAATGCAAGTTGATTTCCGTATCCAGCAATTTTTATCTACTTCTGAAGTTCAGCCTGCAGAAAAATAGAAAAAATATAAGTACAATGTGATTTTAATTAAGCTGTTTGCATTTCAGGGATTGTAGGAAACCAGGCAATATTAGCAAGCATGTATCCTAAATAAATTTTCATCCAACTTCTTAGTATTATAGTTTAGGTACCAGTTTTCTCTTGTATCCTTCAACAACATCCTCTGGGTCAATTTTTGTCTTTGTATATGCATCTATTTTGTTCACTTCCTGCACTTAAACCAATATGTTATGTCAGACAAAGCAATTGATTGCAAGATAAATAAAAAACATATGTTGTAATTTGCAGTATGTGAACAATGCATGCCATCCTTCACTATTTTTATTCCCTAGAACAGCAAGAAGTGGATATTCAATAGAGTCTGCACTTGCCTCGATCCATTCGGACAGTTTTGGCCTTCCAGCTGTGATTTCATAGTTCTTTAACCTTAAATAGACGATGCGATATCCTTCAACAAAAGTAACATATGCAATATCAACCTGCACAAGTTTTATACCACATCTCACAGTTGTCAAAATAATAGGCACAGAAGCATCAGAAGTCACAAATCCTGTAAATAGCTATGCATTATTGGATGGCTACCGCACTAAATTCACCCAAGAAGAAAGGCCCATCATCGAACTTCCCCAAAGCCTTTTCCAAGTAATCAAGAACTGGTGCTGCCATAGATGGGAAAGGAAAAGGTCAATTTATTTATCATTAATCATGATCTGTTAAGACAGGATATCATGTTAAAACGATATATATCTGCAAGAAGCATTCCTCGTACCAACTGCTTCTGCTGCCTCAGAATCTGGCTTGACCAATGCCAAAAACCCGCTACGTACAAAAGTGTCTGTATACTTCAGTAGCTCATTTGCAGCTTCCTTTTTCACAGTATCCTGCACAACAGGATAGCTTCTGATCATGAGTAAAGAATTGCCTGCAAGGTAGTAATGCTTGAAATTTCTCTCTCCTCTGCCTCCTTAAAATAGCTTAATAATTATCATTGACGACACTACAATTAACAAACTGTGCTTGCATATTTATTTTGATATGCTGATTTAGCTTATGAGAAGCAATAACATTATAACAGTGAAGGCAAAGTAAATAGTCCAGATACATAACACCTAGAATGCCTTCGTCGGTTTTAGTTATCAAACCCAAAATGCATAGACATCCTGATTTAGCTTCTGACACGGAATAACAGTAAAAGCAAATTAAGCAGTCTAGAGGCATTAACATACCGTGGGGAATAAATTAGGTCCTTCAAAATTGTTTTCAAGATATTCAAGCAAGTCCAAACTCTCCCCTGTGACTTTGCCATTGTGCTCAAGAGAAGGAACCTGAAAAGCAATAGTAGTACAAATTTATTTCAAGACATGTCTTTCAGCTATATATGGATGCATATCTTTTAGTCCCATCTATTCCCTGCTTTTAAATTCTTCTATTAGCCTCGCCAGAGTATTCGCTTGATAACAATCTAGACATGATTGCAAGTCATGTAAATTGCCCACAACTATGTGAAAGTAAATACCTTATCAGGGTTAGTTTCTCTCCGTCCAATCATAAGAAATGTGAACACCTGGAGTTATATGAAACTACTATACCAATTATCATAACAATATTTTAATAATGATAATGGTGATGTGGTCTAGTTAATTATTGTAGCAAAATAATGTTGTATGACTCTTGCTAAACCCTCACACATTCAACAGCCATTCTCTTGGAAAACAACTGACAATTCAACGACTAACACGCGAATCATATGCTATATAGATCTGGAAACCCTCCCTGAATTGAATGGAGAATGAGTGATTTCTCCCCCCCTTCACTCCCAAAAAAGAACAATTGAGTAGATTACCTTATTAGGAGGATAGACCTTTTCCTTGTACCAGGCTGGTCTGTCCTGTAGATCTATAGGAACTATCTGAATCTCATTCAGACCCTGCATTTCATTTCCCTTGTTGAATCAGTTGATATACTCCATAGGTTCATGGCAACCTCTATCTTAAAAACATGCACAAAAAAAGGAAGTAAACAAAATAAAAGCAAAATCACCTTGTAGTTTCTTGCAACCCAAACACGCTGGGCATAGGGACAGATCACGCTGATATACAATCTGCAAAACCCAATTTATAATCAAACTCAGAACACTTACCCAAATCTAACAAACATAAATTACAATCAGACCAATCAACCCATCAAATCCGTAGCCATAAAAAGCTTCTTCTAATCCCAACCGAAATCATCAAGAACCGGTTCCTCATCAGAAAAATGCCAAATTGAATGAAGACCTTACCTTGGTGTTCCATCAAACAGTGGAGGAGGCTCTGACTTGGAATTGAGAATATGCAGAATTGCATCGCTGCCACTGCAATGCGATCCAGTTCATTTTTAGTACATTTTCCTCACAAATTCAAGTTGTAAACCAAACTAACACAAAATGGAATGGATTATACTTACATTGCCCCCATTGTTTGTAATGCTCTTGTAACTGTTCCTGCAGATAAATCCCTAATCTTAGTTTCCCACAAAACACGAATTAAGTGGCGATGCCAGTTAGCTAAGGACAATAACACTTCCCATGCGTTTCTGTATTTATAAATGGTTATGGTGCATGCACCTGCAGGAATGTAGAACAAGATACAGAAGTCTTCGAACCACATGGTGAGGTCATTCGTGACGATATAGTCAGATCAGATGGTCATGGGCATTCCCAGTTGCTTGGAGAATGCACTCACCGTGGATGTGGGTATTTCACAAATCCCTCACACCCTTTCCCACAGCATCCGTGGGATTTGTCAATACTCGAAGGACATTAGATATTTATTTATTGTCTTTTGGTCATGTGGCGCCGTCATAGATGACGTGATTTGCCTTCCTTGAAGGTTGTTTAAAGGCTTGCTCTTCTTTTGTATATATGGCATGATAAATTTGACAAATGAGTTAGTTCTCGACGTTTTCCAGTTCAAATTATCTACATCCTAGTGTGGTCTAGGCTTACAATTCAAACCAAAATGGTCCGCGTTTCATCTTCTTGCACCTTGTGGTCTTTCAGGAGAATAAAATGTTAAAAATATTTACAAACAAATAAATTTTAACAATATTTTTTTTATAAAAAAAAAACCTTGAATATAAGTTTATTTTATAGCTTTTTGATTGAATGAATAATTTAAAGTGATCAACAAATATGACAAAATAAATATTGATATAATATAATTTAATACTTTTATATCAAAATTATATATTTTAAAATATTATATATAATTATATAAATATTTGAAAAAGTGCATGTAATTTTTTTTTGTTTTTGAAGTGGAATAGAGTTTCGAAGTAGCTTTGTCATGGCTATGGCATTGAGGGATCCCTCCCTCTTCTAAACCTTCTTTTTGGGCTGCAATATGTTCGAGAGGTGGAGGGCACTTGAGTAACACCACAACCAAGTTTCCTTGCAGGCCTCTAAGAATGTCACACATAGACCCCATGAAAAATGCTAATGGATGCATAAAAACAATAAATGGCTCCTTGATAGTTCAACTGAAAAAGGTAGATCTTTAAACAAGCATAGAGAACATGAAAAGAAAAGGTGTGATCCACACATTCATAGGTTTTAGACCCCAACTATCAACTTTTAGGGATTAGGCATCTAGGAACTAGCGAACTAAGGGAGAATTTTATATTACACTATCCCAATGGTTATTTTCTAGTACTCTTTGAGTGTGAAGAGGACCGAGATCATGTTTTCTAAGGAGGGCCATGGTTTCTTTGAAGATCAGGTTTGTTCATGAAATCCTAGCATACGAAGTTTCAAACAATGGAGAAAATGCCTTATGTGGGTCCTATATGGGTTAGGTTATTTGGGTTACCAGTTGAATACTAGAACCCCATCTCTTTTGTAGTTATTGACAACACTCTTGGAACCTTTATGATGGTGGCTAACAATACTTATAGTTTTGACCAAATGATATATGCCAAAATATGTATCCTAATGGACCTCAAAAAATCTCTTCTAAAAAATATCACGTTATAAATAGAGGATGAAGCCTGAGAGCAAAAAGTTGATCATGAAATTATCTCATTCATATATCGAATATGCCACGAGTACAGGCATTTGGTTAGAGACTGTTCACAAAAGTGCTCTAAGTAAATGCAAGTAAAGAAAAGGTTGCAGATTTTCAAGAACCTAAAAGAAAACACATACAAAGAAAAAGTAGATAATGAAAGTAGTACAACACTAAATAACAAATTTGCTCCTTTGACATATGAAGAACCAAGTATGGAAGAAAAACATCAAATGGAGGTAGAATCAATGGTGGAGCCAATTTTTCAAGAAACTGGCTAGTTCAAACCAAGGGAAGATACAATGCCAGAAAATAGATGATAACTAGATCAACATGCAAATGGATACAAACCTAAACCACAAAAAATAGCAAAGGAAATAAATGAGAGGATATGAAAAGAAGAAAATTATACTCATGAAACACAGGAATTTTTAGCCTGAAGTAGGAGGAGATACCTCACCCCCCTTAATAAGGCCTTGGTGATATATACAAAGGATCATGGAGGACCTTCCCAAGATTCGTCTACTATACAATAAGAAAAACTCAAGAAAATGAAGATTGACACCAATCAAAAGTGAGATATACGACCAATGAATACCACTTAGAAAAAGAAGAGGAAAGTCTTATTTTTGAGGTAAGGTGACTCCTATCACCAAATTTTAACCCACCCATCCTCATGAGACTACTTTATGGAACAAAAGGGGGATAAAAGGCACCCCCCTGAAACACAATGAAATTAGAAGGTTGATTCAAAAAATAAGTCAAACATAGTTCTTCAATAAATTAAGTTAGAAGCAGAGGAGATGAAGACAATGGCTACGAAATTATGGTCCATAGGTCTTATAGAATCTCTTAGCTCTCAAAGAGCATTGGGTGGGCTCTCCTATCTATGGGATCCAAAGGAATTTATGGTGCAGGCAACTATGGAAAGTTAGGGTATTTTGGGGCTTCAAGGGCAATAGAGGAAAAAGGATCAACAACTCCTATGTATTAATATATATGCATCCATAGCTATAGAGGACAAACAAAGGCAGTGGAATTATAGTTGACATCTCACGATCTAGTTTCCCAATGATAAGATTATCCTAGGAGGGCATTTTAATACTATTCTTTCCTTATATGAAAAATAGAAGGGATGAGAACACTAGACACTATGATTGATTTAATGCAAGAGAACTTGAGGCATCACCACCTAATTGATATCAAGCCTGATAATGGATTAATGACATGGATTAATAAACGATAGAGACCCACACGCATCCTAAAGCGCTTGAACATGTTTGTTATTTTATATGGCCTTGTCTCTTTAGAAGACTTTTAAAATCTCTTATCCTTAATAATGTGTGATTAGACCACTGGCCTGTTTTGCTAGATCTTTGGTGATCTACTAGAAATTACTCACCCTCTAAATTTCAACTTATATGGTTTAGAGATACTTCATGTAGGTCAGTAATTTTTCAATGGTGGAGGGAAGAAAAACCAAGATATAGCACCTAGATGTATTGCTTTGCTAAGAGATTACAGCTCATCAAAACCAAAATTAAGAAATAGAACTAGCATGAGTTTGGGGATGTAAGGGCTAAAACAATAGGTTTGTCTTCCCAGCTAGAGCAAGAGAACACTCAAATTTACTCCTCAAGACTTACAAAGGATCTTAGCAAACAAGAAATCTAAGTCTCTTCTGAGTTTACAAAATGAAAAAGGAGGAAGAAACACTTATGAAAACAAAAATCTAAGATCCAATGGCTAAAGGAAGGGGATAGAAACTATACTTTCTTCTATAAATCTCTTCTGGCCATAAGAGTTTGAAACTTTGTACCTTCCTTGAAGACCAACAAGGGTACTCTAGTTTACTCTTGGGATGGGATGAAGAAAATTGTCATTGATTACTTTGAGGAAATTTTCTCTACAGTCTCTCTAGACTCTAAGTCTTAAGAGGAATCTATAGGGAATACCTTCCCTTATTAAGGAAGAGGATAATGAGGTATCGACTACACCAATTTATATGGCACAAGTAAAAGAAGTGGTTTTCAATATGAAGAAAGGAAAAACTCCTAGTTTGAATGGTTTTCCTATTAAGTTCTAAGAATTTTGGGACCTGGTTAAGGATGATATTCTTGTAGTAGCAGAATAAGCATGGGTGACAAAGATCAATAAAACCTACATTATGCCTATACCTAGGTTCTAAGAGGTAAATCAATTTTTTGTTTTTAGACCAATATCTTTGTGTAATGTTCTTCTCAAAATCATTATGATAGTGATAGCTCAAAGATTGAAACCCTTCCTTCTTGTGATAATCTCACCAAAGCAAGGTGGATTTGTGTGAAGGACAAATTATAGATAAAATAGTGCTTGCTCAAGAGGCCCTTCACTCCATGTAGGCTCAAAGGTACCCCTCCATATTTATCTATTTGAACCTCTCCAAGGCTTATGACATTGTAGATGGGAAGTTTTTTTACAAGTCTTGAGGAAGTTTGGCTTCTCCTAGGATTGGATGGATTGTATTAGAGCACTATTTCCTCAATATCTATTGTGGTGATAAATGGTAGTTCGTCTCCTATATTTATTACTTCTAGGGGACTACGCCAGGGGGATCTTATTTCTCTGTATATGTTTTGGCAGTGTCTAAGTTGTCTTCTCTTCAAGAAAAGGAATAATGAATCCATTCAAGGAATAAAATGTGCATCAACAACCTCTTATCTCTCTCATTTATAATTTGTAGATGATTTGACCTTGATTGGTCATGCTATTACATTGAAAGCATACAAATTCAAAAGATTTCTAAACCTCATTTTGGTAGCCACATGACAACTTATTAATGAGAGAAAAATTAATATCATATTCTTTCATTGTACTGCTAGACTGGAGACCATGATTCTAAATATTTTGAATTTTAGGTGAGCATCTCCTCCAATATTTTATATAGGAGTTCCATTAAAGGTGACCAAGCTAAAAAATGTAAAATGGGGGTGGTTGATAGAGAATATACAGAGTAGGTTGAACAACTGGACCAATTGGTGGCTTTCTATTGTAGGTAGGTTCACTTTAGTTAAATCTATTTTAAAATCTATTCTCATCTATGTCTCCTCGATTTTGAGTATTCCTAAGGATGTTATAAGGAAGTTAGACAATATTAATCAAAGGTTCTTATGGTGCAAGGCAAAGACAAAGCATAAGTGGGATAAACTTTGTAATCCAAAAAAGTAGGGATGCTTGGGCCTCTGGTCAATGGTTAAAAACAACTTAGCCTTAGAAATAAAATATATTGATGGTTAATTACTTTCCCTAATGAGTTATTGGTATGGATCCTAAGAGCCAAGCATGTAGAAATCAAGCTCCAAAAGTTTTTAATAGATATCAACTTCCTCAATGAGGATATTCAATTCTTAAGGTACTAAGGATAGGGAAATAATTATCAAACTGCAATTGTTCTTGATAGTGAGGAATGACCATCAAGAAAAATTTTCGACAGATGCTTGGTATGGTTTACCTCCATTATGTTAACAACTTCCAAAATGACAATACATCATGGAACAACTCCATAGTTTAGGTTGGATAGAGGTATCACATATTTATACAAGTTATGGGGAAAGGAATTTGGAGGATAGATTATGGATTCTAGTAAGGGACGGGCTAATCCTAGCAATGGAGGATGTCAAGGAGGTTGTTCATCAGATTCTTGAAAGATGGTCACTTTCTTGATTGAAATAAAAAGATAAGCTAGGATGGGGCTCACATTCTAACCATGTGCATATTGTAGCTCTAGTATATTCATCCCTCACTCATCATAGAGAAAATCCACTTAGTGATGTCTTCAACCAAATTTGGCAACTTTTGACTTGGCCAAAAGTGAGACTCTTTATCTGGCTCCTACTCCACAAAAGGGTTCTTACAAGAGACCAATGGATGAAATGGAATTTTCTAGTCCATTCAAATGTGAGTTGTGTTATTCGGAGAATGAGATCTAGGACCACTTTTTTCTTTTGTCCTATGGTCATTCAATTATGGAAATGGTTGATAACCTTTTTAGATTTAATATTATGGTAATTCACCTCACTTGAGCAGGCATGGAGGACTTGGCCCATAGTGAATGGGTTGGATTGTTTAGCGAAACATATGGCCTTGGTCAACATCTCTTTAATGCTCTAGAATATGTGGAAATAAAGAAATTAAATAATAAAGCAAATCACCATAATGTTCAATATATTTGGGAAAAAATGCAATCAATATCATAGTAACTTCTTTTCCATACATTGAAGCCCCCTCCATAGTATCTCAATAGTGGCATAGTAAATCTCTAGGATTTAACTCCCGTGGATGAGTGGATATGTAGGCATCCACAAGATCCTTGAATTACTATTCAAAATAATGGACCATGTCAAGCCCCTCCTAGAGGTATGGGGAAGATCAAAATTGATGGTACATCAAAAGGTAATCCAAGAAGGACATCTATAGGAGGCATAGGAAGATTCTCAAATTGTACTCATGCTTTTTTTTTTGCAAAGAATCTTGGCATCCTCTTTAACAATCTAATAGAAGCCTATGCTATCCTTCTTGACCTTAAAGAAACTACTAAGGTTGGTTGGTCTGCAATACAAGTAGAATCAAATTGACAATTAACCATTAATCGACTAAAGGCATCCACTAAGACCTTTCATGATTGGAAGATATAAAGGGTTATTGACAAGATACATGCACTTCAGTTTAGATTCAGAACAATAGAGTTTCTTAATGCTCCTCAAGAATAAAATAAGATTATAGATGCTATGGCAAATTAGGCTTTAGATTGCAAGGATTTGACTTGTTATGGAGATCCTCCATGATGGTGGATGTAGAAAACTAGGGAAGATCTATACTATATACTATATATCGATGCTGACAACTTTGGTTTATGTATATCATGATATTGTGACTCAAAAGAAATTCATAGATTTATCTGTACTTGCATTAGCAAAATACGCTTAAGAGATGGTTGTTTCTCTTCTGTAAAATTTTGAATGAAAGCCTTATTTGCATGGTAGGGCATGCAATGTAGCTTTCTTATTTGCTTATAAATAATAAAAAACTGATATATATATATATATATATATTAAAAATATCATATAAACATTTAGTTACTAAAAAATCTAAATTCAACCAAAACAAAATATAATCCCAAAATACTAATAACATTATTAAAATAACTAAATTATAGCATTAAATAAAATGAAAAAAGTAAATGTAAGGAAAGTTGAAAAAACGCATTGATTAAAGGTTTTGGGCTCACATTACAAAAACTCAAGCTTGAATCATACCCTAACTATATACTTTGATCGTTAAAGTATCTTAAAAAATAATTGATGATATGGAGTATTTTTCTCCAATCATTTAACAAGCAACAATTAAAAAAATAAAATAAAATTTCAACCAACTTTATAGGCCTTATCCAATCACATCACATATAACATAAGCAACATCAAAGATGCTTTAAAGTTACCAAACAAAACAAAAATATAGTCTTCCATATTTTATCCCTTAAAATAATAATAATAATATATAAATTCAAATAATGGGAGAAGCTTTGAGATTAAACATAAGACACTTCAAAGAATGTTTAGACTGTTTTACCTCAACAATAGAGGTAGAATTTAATCAAACCAAGGGTAAGTTTTATACAACTAACACTTTTTCCTCAGAGAATAGAATTTTTAGTCAAATATTAGGGTTTAAACTTGGTTTTGAGTCCACATTCAAATATTTAGGTGTTCTAATGGTATTCAAGGTTACAAGCAATTGTTGGCACACTACTATAGAGAAAATGGTAAAGTGGATTTAGGTATACAATAATGGGTGGTTGAGTTTGGCAGGAAGAGTAGTACTTATAAAATCGGTTATAACAAGTCTCTCAATCTATAAAATTTTGGTCTACCATGCTCCAAATTATGTGATTAATAAGTTATATGAGCTCATTAGGAGTTTCCTATGGTAGGTAGGAAAATAAAAAAATAAGAAGAAATTCCATCTTGTTAATTAAAAAGCTATCTCATAGCCTAAAGAGTTAGGGGGTCTAGGAATAAGTAAAATTGAAGAAGTTAGCAAAGCTTTAGGGGACATGTTGTTATGGCACCTAGTCAATCCCCCTTCCTCCCCTTGGAAGGAAATACTAAAGGCTAAATACACTAACAAATCTAAAGGTCTGCAACTAATAAAAAATAGCAAGCAAGTCTAGTTCTTCCTTAATGTGGAAGCACATCATTGAGGAAAAAATTATAATCCTGAACAAAGTATCATGGTTAGCTGGAGATGGTTAGCTTGTCAACCTTTGGGAGGATCTAGTAATGGGAAGACCCTATCTCAATATCAATTGTTCTCAAACTCTTCAAGAAGAATTGCAAAATCTAGGAGTTCACAAACTAGTTGATATAATGGAATGGGTGGGAGGACATTGTAACTGGAGAGACCCATTTTGCCTAGTCACATATAAGAACTGTGGATAAATATCAAAGGTTAAATTGTTGGATATAAAAATTACTCCTAGAATAAAAAAAAACTGATTTGGGAGGAGGTAATCAATATAGGGAAATATTAAGTCAAAATGGGATTTAAATCCCAGTAAACAAAAAGTTAGTAGCAATATGGAAATGTCAGATCCTCCCTAGGATTCAACTAAAATATTGGCTAGTGCATCAAAATAAAATTATTACTAGAGAGAATTTGCATAAGAGAAACATAATGGGACCTCATATATATCCAATATGCTTCAAAAGTGAGGAAAACACCAAACATATTCTCTTTGAATTCCCAATAGCCCTGCAAATTTGGATAGGAGTTGCTTCTAAATTTGGCTTAACAATTATAGGTAATATGAATGTAAAGAATTGCTTAAATCAATGGAGCCAAATGTATAATCAGGGTCTCAAAAGCAAACATTTGATGAAGCATTTATGGGAATCTATCCCTTTCTACATAACATGGACAATATGGAAAGACATAAATGAATTAATTTTTGAAGGAAAATGCAACAAAATTGGAGTACTAGTAAGCATAATTATTTGGGGGATAGTTTCAAATACAAAAGCAAACTACAAAAAAATAAAATCCTAGAAAATTGACTGGTTCAAAGCTTCTCATGTTGCAAAGAATGGATCTCCAAGCTTTGTTGGGTGCAAAGAATGGATCTATTTTTTTATGGTGTTTCAAAGTCTAATCCAGGAATGATAGCGACAGGGGGAATCATTTTCCAAGACAAGACAATATTTCTTCTCAATTATAATATTTGTTTGGGGTAAGCTTCCAACAATGTAGCTAAAGTGATTAGCTATGAAGTTGGTCTCAAACTGGCAGCCAAAAATGGCATCCAAAAACTACATGTTTATGGGGACTCTAAATTGATAACCTCTGTTCTTGCCAATCAAACAACTCTGTCATCACTACAATTAAGGATCATCTATGCATGCATCAAGGATTTGGAATCCAAATTCACTCAAGTCATTTACTCCCACATCAAGAGGGAGTTCAACAAAGAAGTGGATGCTCTAGCCAATGTGACTATATACTTAGCACACATGAAGCTTTATATCACTCATCATAGAGAGGATGGAGTGCATAAAAGAAGACACACAAAAAAGGATAGACAAGATCTACAAAAATAGGTTGGTTGAGGATAGCAAAGTCAATGAATATGAGATAGGAGACTCTGATGACAAGGACGACTTTGGGCATTCAGTCTAAGATTTAGATTGAGGAATTCAATGCTATAATTATGATTAGATATAGATTAGATAAGGATGATAGTAGCAAGACTAGTATTTTTGGTCTTTTTTGTAACTGATCTTAGTTGGTATGTTCAACTAGCAATCCTTTTCTTTGTTCTCGATTAATTTTTCTTAATTAATACATATATTTACTTATATATATATATATATATATATATAAAGATATATAAGCAAATATATATAATTCAAAGAAAATGACTAATTATTGATGAAGAGGAATGTTCTAAATTTGAAAGCCACATGTAAATTTAATGTATTTAAACAATATCAAAATAAAATAATTTCCAAGACATGAAATCAGATAGTTTATCTATGAAAGTCCACACTTATAAATTTAAAATATTTAAACAACATAAAAATAAAACAATCTCAAGGAAAACAAAGAGTTTATCTACGAATGTCCATATTTACACAAGTGTATGTTGTGCTCCTATCACAACTTAAAATTTATATATTTAAGATATAACATTTAAACTTAGATCAATATGTTGTTATAAGATCATTAATTATTTTTTAATCTTTTTATTTTGATCTTGTGATATTAAATACACACATGGAGCCATTAGGACATAAACCTTTGACCTCTTCACAATTAAGTTCAAAGTTTTAGTTATAATTTTGTCAATATCTTATAGCCTCACTGTTTGAGGGTATCAATATTTTTTTCTAAATATTTTATATATTATACCTAAAATTATTATAGATATTGTCAAGTGTCAAGAAAAACTCAATTCTTCAAATAATTTTAAAATTTTAACTTCTTTTATTACAGACGTCTCCCTTGTCACTTCACTAATATTTTATAGTCAAATATTATATCTTATACAATATTATACCTAAAACATACTAAGATACTATAGAAAGACTCAAGCCCTTAACCTCTTCACATCCCCACATAACTCCATCAAAACTTCATAGTCATAGAAGTATACTTAAGTAAATATTTAGAGTAGTGTGCTCACCTAGAAATATTACATTGTTCTACAGTTTTATGGACCTTGTCCTCTTCAATTGTCCTTGTTATCAGACATGGGATGGACTAGATGGACGAGGCAGATCATACCTCATGTAGAGTAACATAGCAAGGCTAATCTTGAGAGCATAGGGTTTGGCTCAATTAGTAACCTTTGATATTTTGACCAAGGTTGACTCCTTTATAAGATACGATCTTGAACTCACACTTCCTACTCTAACAACTTGGGAGAAAAAGGGCAAGAGAAAAACAAATATAATTGAAAAGAAAAATCCTAAGCTAAAAGGATGGTGATGCACCAAAGATCAAATAACATCCCCACATAGTAGCTCTGATTGTAATGCACCAACGTGAACACTTGCTCCCCTCAACATATAAGCACAAAATATCAAGATGCAAGCACACACATATAAAAGAGATGGGTTAGGATATGATATCTACAAACATACTCAAAGTAGATGTGTAGGCCTCCAGTATATATATATATATATATATATATATATATATATATATATATATATATATATATATATATATATATGCATTCAAAAATGTATTACAAAATATTATGCTTGGAGTGGGGGTTCGAGTTGCCTACAAGACTGCTCAAAAATCCACGTATTGCTATACAAAGGGAAATGAAGGAAAACTTATATAAACTTGTCGATGAACTTTACAAAACCTAAATTACTATTATTTATAACTTATGAAGGAAAGAATTTCCCTGTACAACTTATGTAGAGATTTCAAGATGACTTCCCTTCTCGATACTGGGTCATATCTTCATTTAAGTTGGTTTTTCCAAGGTCTCTAGGTATGGAATCATAAATGTCAAATGGTTATGAGTCCTTATATGAGAAGCTACCACCATTAATTCCATATACATATTTTGGGGATTCATGTAATATGGGATGTGAGAGACTTTTGCATTTCATGCTCTAGATTCAGAGTTGCTTTTGTTGTGGCTCTCATGTTGCTTTTTTCCTTTCTAAGAGATATGCTATATTCATTTGCAAGAAAGGACTATACTTTCCAAGATATTGCACACCTTAGCATAATATACGAGGCCCAACGTTGTGACCTTGGTTAAGGGGTGTGGGGGACCAGTAGCCCTCCATGTAGGAGTTTTGAGGTAGAAGCCCCTAAAGCAAATTTGGTCTCCTAAATTTTTAGAACACTGGTGGTTTCATCCTTCAAAAGTCTCCTTAACATCTAATATTGGAGATTTTGTCATATTTTGACCTTGGGATTCTTTCACCATCTGACCATGGAACCTCATGCATCAAACCTTTTCTCTCTCATCTTTAGTCAAAACTTTTATAAACTTTTGACTTTAAAATTTTAGTTTTCTTGCTCCTTCTAGGACTTTGACCTTTGAATTCTTGAAAATTTTTGATCAAATTTTTCTTTTGCACTTTGTCCATTGCTTCTACTTCCTACCATCAAAAATGGTGTATCTTTTACATGTAATGAAAATTCACTATAGTTATGGTGACTCGCAAGGAATATTTAGCCTGCTGGAGATAAAGAACATAGAGAAATTGGTGCCTAGTCCATTGGGCACAAAGTCAGAAGAACCAATACTAGGAGAGGAAACAAAGAAATTTTAGTAGTTAATCTATGCCTTCATATTTCTACAGTTGTTAGGACTCATGTTTTTTACAAGACTGGGATTACTCCCATATATTATATATAGTACATATGTACAAGGGTTAAATGAGTCGCCTTATTCATTAAGCATGAAGTTAAATAATGCCTCTACTTATTGTTTGAGTCATTTTCTTTCTCTTTTTCTAGTTTCTTGGGTTAAAATTTTTATCCTTAAAGAATTAGGACTCTTGAGCATCCTCCTTGGTGCAAACAAACTGGTAACAAGTATGAAATATCCTCTCGATGAAGTTGAACTGGTACCAACATTGACTCCCTTTCTATTTTTGACCCAATTGGCATGCTTCTTCCACCTCCAACTCAAATCCTTTTCCTCTTTCATATCCTTGGAGGGGAATGATGCTTCTTTTTAGCTCAGGGAAGTGCTTGCACATGTTTTCTCAAACACTTCAAAGGGAGTGGACTCCACTACCTCTGTTATCCCTTGGCCCATCCGATCATTGGTCTAATTTTTGGGGCCACTTGGTGCTACTTCCTCTACCTCCACGTACCTATCTTCCTTTCCTATATTGGTGTAATTTGTTCAAAATTTATGGGGTGTTGTATAGGTGTAGGCTAGAGGGTTACATGTTGGATAGCTGGAGCCAATGTTCTCTTTCTCTAAATCTATCTATGAATAAGGAAATAAGCTTTTTGGAAACTATGCTAAATTATCTCATAATTTAATTTATCCAGGATCAAATTATCGTTCACATAATAACATAAATATCTCACAAAGTAAAGCTTTCTTGATAATCAAATAAATACATCAAACTTCCTTATTACATTGCATGGAGCTTTATTTCCAATATATATCTTCACATGACTTTTGCTCTCCTTAAATTCTCAAAATATGCAACCTTTCACATGTCTCACATTATGACAAAACTCTCATGATTACATAACTCTTCACTTTACTTCTTTAAACATATTCCATAACTCTTCACTTGCATATTTAAAAACTAATATCTATGGCTCTTCACTTGCTTACTTGACACTTTGTAACACTCATAACTCACACCTCACACTTGCACTCTTGAAACCTTGTACACTATACATAACACATAAATACTCCTCACACTTGGTCACATACATTAGACAAATATTTAACACACTCCTAAAGTAATATTTACAATAGTACTCAATGGTACTTTTTAATGTACCAATTAATGTAATATCTCCAACACTCCCCTATTACATTATTTGGTGTGAAGAATTTTAGTCTTTAATCTTCAGTCTTCTTGTCTTTATCTTCTTTATTATTTGTCTTTGCTTTTAGCTATGGTATTATTGTTGGTACTACATTTTTCTTATTCAAATTATTTCAATGGTAGATTTTGCAATGTTTTGTTTGATTATTTCATCTAATGCCATCAACAAAATTACTTTTATAGTTCTCTATTCATGAACAACATTTCCTTTGTACCAATAAGTATTGTGGGTGTGAATATGGATCCTACAATTTTGACAATGAACAGAATCCCAATAATATTTAGCTTTATGTCCATACTTATTGCATTGTTTACACCTTTGAGTGTAATTTGATTTTCTATATTTTGGATAGACTTTGATAGGAACATAAAACTTGTTTCTTGATTTTGTAACTCTCCTTGATGTCACTTTTGTTTCATAATTTGATTTTCTTTCATTATTTACATCTTTTTTTTGTTTGTGGAAAACATCCCTTTTGGGGTGCCACTTTTGGGTAAGTCCCAAGGAGGCAGGGGTATCTATTTTGCAAAAATCTCCCAAGGCTAACACCTAGACTACCCCCTTTGACACACTCAAAGAGTATGCCTAGACCAAAGTAAATCAACCAACAAGCGATGCATGTACCAACCAAAAAGATCAACAAAAATATAATTACTCAAGGCTCATGCAAATTACAACAATCGTAAGGCTTTCTCCAGCCTGTCACCATGACTAGTGCTAACAAAACCCTCATTATATTTAATAATTAGAGAAATAATTCTATGCTTGGTGCTCACATGAGCATCCATGTTAGAAAACTAGTTGATCCAGGTGATCTCTCTCAATCCTCTATCCATTTACCAATTTATTTATTTGTTTTTTAAAAAACACAAAAAAAAATTGATGGAAAAAACTAGGCACCTCTAGCACTAGAGCCATCGAAATAAAAGGTATATATAAGAGTACCATTGATTTACGAAGCCCACCATCTAGCAGGGTGGTCATAGCAAGTAATATCACATTTTTCCAACACCCAATTAGCTAAAGCATCATCAATCCTATGTTGTTCTCTAACCACATGATTGTATTCAACTTGCAAAAATTCCATATGGATTAATTGAATCTTCTCAACAATTCTTTTTATTCTCCAATCAACCTTATGATTCTTAGGAGTCTTCAATAGATTAATCATGACTTGGGAGTCATATTCAACCAACACCTTTTGCCATCTAGCCTTAGTAGCATCTCGAAGGCCTCTAAGGATACCATACCCCTTAGCAAAGGTTATTGGAAAGAATACCCAAATTCTCAACAAAAGTGAAAACTAGGGAACCATTTGAAAGTCTACAATTCCTCCCGCACTAGCTTTTCCAGGGTTCCCCCTAAAGGCTCTATTTGTATTGACTTTTTCAAAATACTTAGGAGGAGGTTGCCAGTTCCTTGTTCTATCCATCTTTTGATTACTCACATTCTTTTTAAGTTAATTTCCAATAGTAGAGAAAATTCAATCTTTGCATTACTTGATACCATTGTTGGTGGGAATCTTGGGGTGATTAAGGAGCTACTAGACCGATTAAGCTAAGTTGGCAATGGTCTGTTTTCAAATATAGTGAATATCCTTCCTTTCTTGTTTTAAAATCTTGTTGTTTCTTTCCTTCTAGATATTCTAGGGCAAGATGGTTGATCCCATCCAAACTAACCACCTAACAAAATGATCAACAACCTCCTATTTAGGTCAATCCCTCTATAGTTGCTCAAGAGTAGAAAAATTGGACCACTGTAAACCAAGTAAGATAGCCATTCTCCTCCATAGCTTAGAGGCTAAGGGACACTCAATAAAAATATGGCTAAAATTTTCCACATTCTTTTCACATATTTCACATCTAAAATGTTTGCTTTTGAAGTTATAAACTTAAAGGAAATAAAACCACAAGTAATGAATTAAGCATGAAATGTTATAACGATGATAATGGCAATCTAATAAGGAAGTAAATAGCATGAGAAACTTCTAAAATAACTCATGAAATAGCCATTAATGAATGCTCATGAAAATTTGAACTTGTTACAATATGTGAAGATATCAATGCTTCATTCTTCATACAAGTTCTACATTGTAACTACTATCTCTCTACTCTACTAACTCTCCTATAGTTCTACTTCCTTGTTCCTTCAACTCATCTACCAAAGACCTATATACAATGAGACATGACTCTTGGCCTTCCATCTTCCTATGACTCTTCATATTTCTATCCTATAGACTTATGTATATGTGGACACCATGCACATTTACATCATTACACATTCTAATAATGCTTATGCATTTATTACATTACATAAATTAAATACTCAAGCCTTAATCTAAGACACTCTCCTAATCTAATGATGTGCCCAAGATGGTACATTAGCATGTACCAAATAATGTAATATATTCCAACACCCCCTGTATTACATTATTTGGTTATTGAAGATTTTAGTCTTCAATATGGTCTTCATCTTGTCTTCAATTCACTTTGCATTGAATGCCTCCTTGGTCAAGTTCCTTCTCTTCTTGCTTATCTTCATCATTAGAGTTAGTCTTTGTACTTTCATGAACTGTCATGCTATCATCGAATTCCTGCAAAAATATTTTCTCTTTGTCTTTGTCTTTTTTATCACAAGTCTTCTTCAGTATACGGTCTTCTAAGCAATCACTTAAAGCATCATGATAAGATCTTGAGTTAGAAGAACTTGAAGTATCAATACTGCATGAAGACTAAAATATTTTCTCTAAGAAATATTCAACTATTTTTGTTTTCTCTTTAAGTGATTCAATCAATTCCTTTTGCTCAATATTTTCTTCTTTGTAGTATTTGAATGTAAGTAATGCCATATATAATACACTCCCAATGTCTAAAGAAATTGTAATATCATATTTCCTTCATCAATTGCTTCAATGATTCTAGCATGTAGATAATGTTCTAGAGTTTTTAATTTTTATTCTAAGGCTTCACTGTAGATCTATTTTGAAGTAAGATTTACGTTTTCTTCAATATTTGTAAGTAAATTCTTTATTCCAATTTTTATGACATTCACCCTTTCCTTTCTAATGATGTTTTCCATATCATTATTCATTGTATTTTTTGAAGTAGACATCCTTCTTCTTCTTTAGTTTTGATAGACTAATGTCACTTGTAAATCTTATATTTCCCTATTCTTTAACTTCTAAATTCTAAGTTGAATTTGAGTATATGATCAAATTCTAACTTTTAATTCTTTAGATCTTGTAGTATACCTTGTTTTCCAATAGTCAACTCTCTAGGTAGAATTCCTTTTAACTCCTAAGTATTTTAGTAAAATATCAAGTTTGATAAGATATTTTCAATTCTTCAAGTTTTGTAAAATACTTTATATCTACCAAATGATTTTGAGTGCAATATGGATTTGATAGTATGCTTAGATTTCCTTGAGTTGAATCCCTTTTATCTCCCTAATGTTCAAATTCTATTTTTTCACCTTATTTCTCCTATTAATAAATAAATAGAAAGCTAAAGATAAGTTTTTATGCACATTCAAGTTTTGATAAGGTTTTTTACTTTCAAGACCTTTAAGTTGGATTTCTTATGTCTCATAAATTAGAGCAAGAGACTAATTTAAAATGCAATTTCCAAATTTCTATCAATGCTATGTTTTGCTTCTTTCAATTTTTAATTCAATAATTTCTAAATTTAAATAATCTATATTGATGTAGAACTCCTTATATCTCCCTAATTGGAAATTTAGAAACTATGTATATTTGCAAATTTAATATTTCAATGTATATGTAGAATTCCTTTTTCCTTCAAAGTAAGGTATTTGTAAATAATACTAATGCTTGAATAAAGTAAAGCCAAATATTTTTAATTAAACCTTCTTTTCTTCAAGAATGCAATCAAATATTTAATAATGCATCTAAGGTTATACTATATCAAAGTAAATCCTTAAACCCAGGTGTTGTAGGTGAGTTGGAGAGGAGAGGGCAATCCTCCAAGGGAGGTCCCAGGTTCGAATATCCACCCTACCAAAAAGCTGAATTGGGTATCCAAAATCCAATTGATAATGTTGGTGCGAGGCGAGTGGGTGCGACTCCCGGGTGACTTTGACGGTATAGAATCCCCTGTTCGTGGTCTCTCAGACCAAGGCGGCCCCATAAGGGGTTTTTCGCTTTAAAAAAAAAAAAAACAAAGTAAATCCTTATTTCTCCAAATATCTCAAGCACTAAGAATTAATTAGTTTCAACCTTAGTAATAATGACCTTATTCGTCCAACTTTATGAAATGCACTTTAATTAAATAAATGATATACCTCTTTAGACTTGGGTGTTCGTTTGTTTTATTCTTCCTTATTTGACCTGCAAGTCATACTTGTCTTGGATGCTATACTCTATTATCTCCTTTCAATGCTTATAACAACATTAAATGCACTTCACTTTGGCACCTTGAAAAGGTTGACTCTCCAATGTGCTCTTGCTCGTTACGTTCTCCTTATAGTGTGTTGGGTTTACCTCCACTTTGCACTTCCCTAACATATTTTTGTAGTGTGCTTTATTAACCTCCACTTTGCTCTTTTGTAACATATTTTTGTAATGTATTTCCATAGCAAGCAACGTAGATGTTTTATTTTCCCTTGTACTATGACACTTGGCAACAATATTCTTCAGCTCCTTCTCCTACCAAGCACTGCAACTTCTTGTAATGCTCTTTATTCTCCTAATGGGATGTTCTCCTTCCAAGTGGCATAATTATTCTTACATTTGGAATGATATTGTCCTATCTCCAAATGGTGTCTTCTTGCACTATAAAACGTTCTCTAGGTGGTGCTAATGCTCATAAACTTTCTTCCAAGTGGTAGTTATGAATTGTAACTCCTTTCTTGATGTTCTCTCCTTAACATAGCACTCTTTCCATTGTAACACACTCCACTTGGTGTTATAACTCCTTTCTTGGCTTCTTCACATACCCAACTCAAGTTATTACTTATCTATGCAACATTACTTACCTTTTTGAGTGCTCAATAATGTATGGCGCTTCACGTATTCATTCTTTGCTATGTTTTTAAACTTACAAGATATAATGTGCTTGGTTCTTCACTCCTTTGCTTGCTAATGGGCACTATGGTGATTTCAACCTTGTTGTTGTATATAGGAATGTCGAGATACTTGCACCCCTATGCTTCAAACTTTACCTTACCTTCAAAAGATGATGGATAATCCTTTTGGATGTGGTAGTGGCATCTTGTCTTAGTGAAAGTAGTGATAATGGTGATTTAATGTTACCTCCTCCTTGGAAATTCTCTCCTATGTCTCCTTTGCTTGACTCAATGCTTGGTTAGTTTTTTAATGATGATTCCAAGATTTTAACCATGCAAATAGTATACCTTTTGAATGACTATGCTTTGCACTATAGTATATGCAATTAATACTTTAGAATAGTGTCTTCTTTGCTTCCAATAGATAGTAGGATGTTGATAATTTTATTTCTCTTGAAATATATCTAACTCCTATTTCTTATGTGCAGGTTTTAACCTTGTAAAAACTATCTTCTACACTTCCTTGAAGACTTAAATTTTACCTTCCTCTTGCAAATTTAAACCTTGAATCTGGTTCTTTTCAAACTTAATAATAAACCAAATAAGTATGTTAAAATAATGAACCTTTTGTACCAAATTTGCATATATTTTTTACTCTATATGGTGATGGGTTTCTTGGTGATTTGGATCACCTAAATGCTGCCCTGATTTTGATGAATTTGTAGCTCTTCCTTGCTATCCAAAACAACACTTAACCTCTTCTAATTTGAAAATTTAATTTAATATGCTTTGTTGCCATGAAATTTGTCTATTTTTTTGCTATTCTTGTTTTCCAAATTAGCTTCTAAAGTCTATCAATTTGCAGCTTCAAAACTCCTTTAACTTGCTGCTCGAAACTATGATTTTGTGGCTTCAACTCTCCTCCAAGCAGCCTTCTTGAATTTTAAAAATTAGCAGCTATTAATGTTGCCCAAATTACTGCCCTCTTGCTGTCTTAAACTTTGAAAATTTTAGATCCTAATGCAACCAATTTCTCCTCCGATATGTTGTCTAATGTGTTGCCTTTAACCTCTAAAATTTGGTAGGAAACTCCTCCAATTTGCAGCTATCTTTACCTCTTCAATTTTTGTTGTAAAAACAACAATCTCCTTTTTTGTAAATCAGCCTTCAAACCTTCAAAGGTAATATTTAAACCTCTCAAATTAATGACCTCTTCTATATCCTTTCTCCTTCAATATCCTTGTCAAATTCTGACCCTAATATTGGCCTCTTTGTTAGTCTTATTCTCAATAATCTAAATGTCTTAAGGTCTTCAATGATATCCTCCAAAGTTTGGGAAACTTCTTACCAAATCCTTCTCTCTTTTGGACTTGTTGTCGGATGGTGATAATTATCCCAAATTCTTCTTTTCTAAATATTCTCCTTGCTAGCAATCTTATCCCTTGAGTTCTCCTCAAATCTCCTCCAATGGCATTCTTCAAATATCCTTCAATGGCCTTCTTAAAATATTCAATAAGGCATTTGTAGCCTTCTTCTTTCTCCTTTCAAGTATGCCTAAGGCCTTCTTCTCTTGGGCCTTCAAATTTTGTTACTTATCCTCTTTTCAAAACTTCAATGAGACCTTCCTTGATCTCTTCAATCTTCAACTATGGAAGTTTTGCAATAATATCTCTTTCTTGGATCTCTAAAATTTGTTGCTTCTAAAATCTGCAATAGGACCTTTGCTAGTCCTTCTCTATCTTCAATATTTCAAATCTAGAAGTTCTTAAATGGAACCTCCTCTGTATCTTGTCTTCACTATTCAATGTGAAGTCTTCAATTTTCTATGGATATCTCTTTCTTGAGTCTCCTCAATCTTCTATCTGAAAATCTACAACTATTGCAATGAGAAATTTTCCTTAAGGCCTCCAAAATATTCACTCTTCAAATTGTTGCTTCAAGTGCTAGATTGATTCCAATAAATATATTCTTCCTAGATCTTGTAGGAAGCTTACCAAATTTCTTTGAATCTCCTTATATCTGTAACAAAGTATTAAAAAATGATAATAGAAATATCTTTGAATTTATAGATAATGAATTTTCATTAGTTGATTTTTCAATCTAGTGGAATAAATGATGAGTCCTAGTCTTCACAAGTTTTTTTGCAAATTTGTGGAAATAATATAGCCAAATGCAATTTTAGAAACTAAAAATAATATTTCATATCTCCTTTCAATCTCTCTTGTGGCTCTCTCTATTTCTTATCAATCAACCTAGTGCTCTGATACCACTGTTAGATTTTGAAGCTATAAACTTAAAGGAAATACAACCACAAGTAATGAAATAAGCATGCAATGTTATAACTATGATAATGGTAATCTAATAAGCAAGTAAATAGCATGAGAAACTTCTAAAATAACTCATTAAATAGCCATCAATGAAAACTCGTGAAATTTTAAAATTGTTACAATATGTGGAGATCTCAATGCTCCATTCTTCATACAAGTTCTACATTGTAACTACTATCTCTCTACTCTACTAACTCTCCTATACTTATACTTCCTTGTTCCTTCAACTCATCTACCAAAGGCCAATATATAATGAGACATGACTCATGGCCTTCCATATTCCTATAATTCTTTATATTCCTATCCTATAGACTCATGTACGTGCGGACAACATGCACATTTACATCATTGCATGTTATAATAATACTTGTGCATTTATTACATTATATATAGTAAATACTCAAGCCTTAATCTAAGACACTCTCCTAATCTAATGATGTTCCCAAGATTTTACATTAACATGTACCAAATAATGTAATATATTACAACATAAATAGGCCATGGAAGCCATGTTTCATAAGTTGCTCACCAATGAGCACCCTTCGATGCAATACAATCCAAATAAAAAACCTCACCTTAGGCTAGAGCTTTTGAGACCACAACTATGTAAATATATCATAGGGTTGGTTGGAATTATTGTGGCATAAGGTAAAATAACCTTGAGAAATAATATACTCGCCCTTAGTAGTGTTGTTCCATCCAAAATAGTCCTTATCATGGGACCAAGAGAGAGATCTCATATGAAGGGTGCATTGGATATCTTTTCTTTGAATTTATAGAATTTTAATAGGCTATTCCACAACAAGGATATAATATCTACCAATCTCTAAATTACTAGTCTGGCACCGATAGTAATTAGCTACTTTTATCCAGTTAGTTTGGTGTAGATCCTCCATCCATAACCTCTAATCTAGGAACTGAGTTATCAAAGGTTGGTGACCGTCCCAAGAATCTATCCAAACATTCATCTGTTGACCATTATGAATGATACAAAATAACTTCTTATTTATCAAATCCTTACCAGTCCTAAGAACTGCCATAATGGGATAACCTTTGATAGATAATTGATAGCAAACAATGTCTTCAGTACTTCTATTTTCAATCTATTTAGCACGAAGGTTTTTTTTCCATAGAGCATTGGGGTTATTCAAATTCCTCCTATACAACTTTGTAGTTAAAGCCTTATTATTTTTAATAGCATATCAGAATCCTAACCCCCTTCATACTTGGGAAGGCATAAAGTATCCAATTTCACCAAGGCCTGTTTTCTTTTCTCCTTAGTACCACTTTAGAGGAACAAATGATTGATTTGATCTAGTTCTCAAAGAACTGCCTTTAGGATATTCAACACAACAGAAACATAAATAGGTATAGCTTGAAATATTGATTTTACCAAGGTGATTGATTTGATACACTTTCTAATTTTTCCTCTTCTCATTCCAACAACCAATTCCAATATTTTTTTTGTATCTGGATATTGATAAGAATTCCTAAATAAGAGATTGGAAGGGAGGCCTTCCTATATTGTAATTTATCCTAAACCATGAATTTCTATCTAGGAAGGCAGTAAAATAAAATGACTTTTGATTTATCTTCATTGATCAATTGCCCCATAGCATTAGAGAAACAACTAATAATTTGTTTAATTCTAAAGGTTTTTTTAACCATAGCTTTAAATAATAGAGTAGAGTCATCAAAAAACTAAATATGAGAGATAGGCTTGGTTCCATGAGCAATGGTAACTCTCTCGAGGGTTCTATTTTCTTTTTTTGGTCATAGTCATGTCCAATAATTCAACAATAATGATGAATAAATAAGGGAGAGGGGGTCATCCTACTTAATACCTCTGGAAGCTAGGAATAGCTATGAAGGATGGTCATTGATAAGAATTGAGTAGGACATAAAAGAAATACATCCCATAATCTAATCTATCCAATCATGAGAGAATCCAAATCACCTTATTACTTTGACAAGGAAGTGCCAATCCACTCTATCATAAGCTTTGGATAAATCTAAACAAATGAACATAGATAGAGATTTTTGTGCTTCCATGGCATGGATGGCTTCATGAGCAAGAACTACCTCATCCACAATCTATTGCCCTTCCATATAACCTACTTATTTAGGGGAAATTATCTTATGCAAAAGCGGTTTTATCCTCTCTTCCATGATCTTGGTAATAATTTTGAGAAGAACATTACATAAAGCTATTGGAGTAAAAGCTGAGATATGTTCTACATCTTGAACCTTTGGGACAAAATATATATAAGTTTTATTGATTACCTTCAAAATTTCTTTGGTCTTCCTGGCTTCTTCCACCACCTCTAATAAATCAACATGAATAATATCCCAAAATTATTGGTAAAATTCTATGGGAAATCCATCAAGCCTTGGGATTTTCCTTTTTGTATTTTAAAAACCACTTGTTGAAGCTCATTGATAGTAACTAGAGAAATCAAAACAAAGTTCTCCTTAGAAGTGATAAGAGTAGGGATCACTTGAAGGACATTATGTTGAGAATCCAATTCAAGAGATGCAATAGTTTACATTTTGGAAAAGTATTTGACCACGATATACTTTATGCCATCCCAAGTGTGGACAGAGTCTCCAAAGTTTAATTTTAGGGAAGAAATAAAGTTGTGCGATATGCGGGCTAGAAGAGATTTGTGGAAGAATTTTGTGTTTCAATCTCCTTATTTGAGCCATTGGATCCTAGATTTTTTCTTCCATAAGAGCTCTTCTCTTTTTCCCCATATCTCCAACTACATTGTGAGTCAAATTTCATCTATACTTTTACTCTCAGTGAGGCCATCTAAACAAAAAATTTCATTCAACTCTTCAAGCCAAGCAATCACTTCTTGTTCTTCTGCCTGACATCTCCAAACTCCTAATTTCAAATTTTGATTTTGGATTTAATCTATTGTAACCTTTTGGTGAATAAAACATCTTAGTTCCATACCTTGGTTTAGCTTCATGTCACCATTGTTGCACTTGAGGACTAAAGGAACTATCTCTAAGCCACATTAACCAAAATTGAAAGGGTGAGAAACTGACCTTGGTTTTCCTTATTTTAACTATGACTGGTCAATGATCCAAACCAATATTATTATGAATTCTCACCTTAGGAATGTGTCAGTGGATTAATAAATTGTCAAAGAACAAGAACCTGTCCAACCTCTCCATCATACAAGCTGAACTTTACCTTCTGTTAGACTAAGTCATGAGGCCATTATCTAGTTGGATGTCCATAAGGTGAAGGTTTGCAATATATTCATTCATGAGGTCTGAGCTCCCGTATAGATTCCTATTGTTGGATATTTTGAGTCCATAGAGTTGTCATTGATGTCAAGGTATGAACTTGTCATTGATGTCAAGGAATGAACCACCGTTGATGCCAAGAGGTCAAAAGGAGCAATGTAAAAGATTGTTTAAATATTATGGGAAGCATAAGTAAAAGGTTTTTATTAAAACCATGGTTGGCAAACTAAAAAGTTTTTTATTAAAAACCATAATGGGTAAAATATAAAATATTTTTTATAAAAACCCAAGGAGGCTTTTAATTCCAAATTAAAATGTCCAAGGAAGGATTAATATTTAGTTTATAAATATTTAACCTCAAATTGAATTTAAATTTTAAGGGCAAAAACCTAAGGTCATTTTCGTCGATGTGCAAGCTGAAGACCACCCCGTCGATGTGTTGAGAAAAATATAAAAATCAATATATATATTGCTTGGCTAAGGCAAAAACTAAGCGAGAAATTTGAATTGGAGAAACGTGCAATATTTCATGGAGGAAAGAGAAGAGTATTCGTGCACTGCATCAAACCCAAATTTTTGGCAAGGTTGAATAAGTCAAAATACCTAACTTCTAGCATCATCCGATGGCTAGCACAGGTGGCATTTGATTGGCGTTTTTGACAAAAAGGTTTCGGGTTTGAAACCCAGTGACAACAAGTTGAGGGAAGCATTTTCGCATTTTGGTTTTCAGCTACAACATAAGGTATTTGAGGTGCATGGGGAGTTTAGCTCCCATGTGAGCGCTTAGCTCACACGGAAGCCAAGTCCACGGCTAGGACGCTTGGGGCGGCAACATCATGGGTTCAAAACCCACTAAGGGCAAATGTACTAAATTTTTATTTAAATTTTATTTTCCCTAAGGTTGTTATTAGTAAATTGGGAGGAAGGTGGTAATAAAATTGGGATAATTACCTATGTGTTAAAGTAATTTTTGGGCATGGTAAAAGGTTATTTTTGATAAAGTAAAAACTAGGGTAATTAGTTTTTACCTTAGAAGAACAAATTGCATTGTTTTATAAATCATTTTATTTGATAAGTGTAATTTAAGAAAGGAGTTATAAGCAGAAATTGTGTTATATTTTATAAGAGGGTTTTTGATGAAAATTTATGATTTTGGAATTTATTATTGAGATGGAGCAATAAGGTGTATTTGGAATTTAATTTATCATTATGTTTAAGGTAAATTGTGAAAAGTGTTAGGGTGATAATTCTTGTCTTCTAACCCTTTGTACTTGGCAAAGAAAGTTGTGATAATTGATCTAGGCTCTTGAAGATCATTCTACATCAAAGAAAAAGGTATGGGCATATTTTTCTTTGGTTGAGTTGATTGGTTGGTTTTCTGGAAAATAACTTTGGAGTGAAAAGGACTTAATTAGGTTTCCTTATTGAGTTATTGAGCTATATGTGAAGATTGTTTTATAAGCATTATTGAGTGTGTTTTGAATTAATGCTTTAAGGTTTTCTGGAATAAAGAGTTGTTGATAAAACCTTGTTTGATAAGCATTGTTGTTGAAGCCATTGGTTAAGTGAGGAACTTGAACTAGGGTTTGCAAAGAACATGAGTATCATTGTTATGTGAGATTGGTTGATAAGCATTGTTGGAAACATTTTGAGTGAGTGTTCATATGCTTGGACTAGGATTTGTGAGCAAGGATTATTTCATTGAGTGATTGGTTGAGTAGAGTTGGTTGAGCCTAGTCAAGTGGATGTGTGAAGTGATAGTTCAATTTCTATGAAAAAAATTGTTCTATATTCTGAAATTGATTTGAGAAAGAGGTTGAGTGTTGATGAGTGTGAAACATATTGAGTCTCTAACAATTCTCTATATGTTTTTGTGATAAAAGAGAGATTGAAAGTGATTGAGAGTTTGTGAGTGTGAAGCATATTGAGTCTCTAACAATTCTCTATATGTTTCTAAAAGAGTGATTGAAAGTGATTGAGCATTGAGGTGAATGTGAAGCATATTGAGTCTCTAACAATTCTCTATATGTTTCTAAAAGACCGATTGAAAGTGATTGAGCATTGAGGTAAATGTGGAGCATATTGAATGTCTAACAATTCTTTGTATGTTTCTACAAGAGTGATTGAAAGTGATTGAGCGTTGTGATGAATGTGAAGCATATTGATTCTCTAACAATTATCTTTATGTTTCTATGATACTGGACAAGTTCTAGTGTAGACTTGTTGAGCATATTTGAGGTAAGTCTTTAAGAAGACTTGTGGATAAATTTGTGCAAGCTTTAGTGGAAGCTTACAATACATATTGAGGGTAGCATTAAGACAAGTCTTTGAGAAGACTTGTGATAAAATTTGATTAATTGATTTGTTCAAACCTTGAGTTAAGGTTTGGGGCAGATCTAGTAGAGTTTATTTGAGAGTGATTCAAGCTTTGTGTTAAGGCTTGAGGATAGATATTGAGGACAAATTTGTGTTAGACCGAAGGACTGTGTTTAGTGTAGATCAGAGGATAGATATTGAGGATATATTTGTGCTAGAATTAAGGACTATGTTTAGTGCAGATTAGAGAACAGAGATTGAGGACAGAGTTTGGTGCAAATTTGAGGACAGGTTTGTGCCAAACCAGAGATAAATATGAGCAAATTTATGCTAGACCGAAGGATTGTGTTTAGTAAAAATTTGAGATAGAGCTTTGAAGGTGACAGAGTATAGAGGACGACAATCTCCAATGGATAGAGATCCATTAGCAAAGGCAGTGAAGACAGGTGTCCTCAGTGGATAGAGATCCATTAGCCAGAGTAGTGGGGCAAACAGTTCTTCTAGAATATCACCAATCAGATCTAAGGAGAAAGGAGTTCTTCTGTGGATAGAGATCCAAAAACTTGATTAGGGGATTGGTATCTCCTTTGGATAGAGGTCCATAAACATTGTAATAGGTAAAGTATTCCAAAGAGATTGATTGAGAAAGTTTTAGTAAAATATTTTCTCCGTGGAGTAGCCCACATTAAGTGAACCATGTTAAATTGGTGTCTCTATTATGTGTGATGATTTGTGCATTGCTTTGATTATTTTTTTTGATACTGCTATCTTTACATTGCATGATATTGATTGGGAAAGAAAAGTAAAAAGTGGTCTTATATTGTTCACCTCCCTCTCAGTATAAGCTTGTGTTCTTTAATTGGTATCAAAGCGAGTTATTTTGGAAGAGTTTAACAACTTGAAGGAAAATATTTCAAAAACATAATGGATTCTAAGAATGGATCATCAGATAATTCAGCACCAATATTTGATGAAAGTGATTATATATATTGGAGTATGATAATGAAGATTTACCTAATGGCACTTGGCAATAAAATTTGAGAAGCAGTTTAAAATGGATACGTACCAACAGTTGATCCACCTACAAACAAAGAAGGTAAGATTTTACATCATTACAATTCAAAAGCAATGAATGCAATTTTGAGAGGTTTGCATAGAATAGAGTCCATAAAAGTTATGCACTCTAAATATGCAAAAGGATTTTGGGATAAGTTGCAAAGCATATATGAAGGAGTTAAAGGTGTCGAGAAAGCAAAGGTACAAAATATCAAAGGACAATTTGAAGAGTTAATAATGAAGGATGAGGAAAACATTATTACTTATCTACTTTGAGTTGATGAGGTTGTTAATGCTATGAAAGGACTTGGACTTAATGTTGAAGAATCAGATGTTTGTGATAAGGTCTTAAGATCTCTTCCAAAAATATTTAGTGAAAAGATTTCTGCTATAGAAGAATCAAAGGATGGTGATTCTTTGACAAGAGATATGTTGCTTGGTATTATTACAACCTTTGAGTTAAGAAAAAAATAACCTAATCCCTAGAAGGAAGCAGCATTCAAAGCTACTAAGAAGACAAAGGACAAAAAGTTAGATTCAAGCAATGAGTCATCTAGTGATGAAGAAGATAATTATGGCAGAAGGAATAAGGATTCAAGAAGATTTAAAGATACAAAATCTGTTAGATGTTTCAATTGTGGAAAATATGGTCAATATGCAACTGATTGTCAAGAAGCTAAAAATAACAATGATGAAGAAAACTAGGATCACAGGAACAGGGAATCAAAAAGATACAAGCACCAAAAGAAAGGCAAGGATGAACAAGGTAGACAAGGAAAGAAGTTCTTTCAAAGACAAAAGAGGAGCTACTATGTAGACAAGGCAAGTAAGTACTCAGGTGATAGTGATAATAGTTTTTCAGATAATGATAAAGATGAAGTTCTATTTATGATTAAAGAAAAAGAAGAAGATAAGAAAAGGCCACCAATAATTCTCAAGTGCTTTAGATTTCGTAATTTTGGACATCTTGAAGATAGTTGTACTAGGAATGGTTTCAATTTTAGTGATGATGAATATGAGGATGCACTAGTAGGACCAGAAGAGAATCTTCTAATGGCACTAGAAGAAGAAGAAGATGATCTTATAGAAGACAAATCAAAAAATGATGAATATGTTATCAACGGAAAAAAAAATAGAGGAAGAATCAGAAAAAGGAAATTTTGATCTTAAGGCAGAACTTATTTATGATATTGACACAATAAAAAGGGTAAGAAAGCAAAAATCTAAACTGGAATTTCAGTTTCAAGAATATGATGAAGAAAGAAGAATGTTTATAAAGGATCTAGACAAATCAATGGCTAAGACAAAGAAGTTCAAAGATAAGTTAGAAGCAAAAGTCTTAGAATGTGAAAGGTCAAAACAAGAAGTAGCCCTACTAAGGGAAGATTTAGAAAAATCCAAGGATAAGCTACACAAGTTTGGAAAGAGTTCAAATATTGTGGATAAAATGATCAAGGTACAAATAAGGTCAACAAACAAAATAGGTCTTGGCTTTGAACAAGCTCAAAAGAAACAAGAAAAAGAGTCAACCTCGAGTTCTGAAGAAGAATTTTTTTTAGAAGAAGACAATATAAGGGAAAGTGAGACATCTAAGGATGAGTTGGACAATAGAAAGTTCAACAAGGAAAAAAACAATGCACAAAGGAGAACCAGATGGAACAACAATTAGAATAGGTTAAGATAGACTAAGAGACCAATGAGGTCAAGACAATGAAACTTCAATGGAAGATGTTTCTCATGTCACAAATTTGGGCATATGGCTTCACAGTGCAGGACACATAAAATATAGGAATATGGGAACAAACAACTTGTCCATGGGTATTGCTACTCATGTAATCAATTTGATCACAAGGCAATGAATTGCAGGGTTCATAACAAAAATGGATACGGCTTCACCAAGAGAAATCCTAAGATATTTTGACCTCCAAGGAATAATAACATTAAGTGTTATAAGTGCAATAATGATGGAAACACAACAAAATTATGTAGAGCAGACATTCAAGAATCAAGTATAATCAGGAACAAGAATATGGACATGGATAGGGACAGAAATAGGAACAATCAAAGAAATCAAAAGGATCATATGAGAAGGAAAGAGGATAAAGGTAAATACCAGTGCTTTTTGGGAGTAGAAATACTCCCATCCTAGAATTAACCCCCTCAAAAGGAGGTGGGGGAGGGGCTAAGCTAAGAGACTCATTCTTAGCCTCGAGCCCCAAAGGTGACCTTTTGCCATTGATGTCAAAGGGGGAGAGATTATAGTAAGGGGGAGATATCAGAGTAAGGGAGAGAGATCTATGTTTGAAGGAGAGCAGTTTCCCAAGAGGAGCAGAATGAAAAGGTCAAGAAAATGGTAAAGAATTATTGGGTTGCCATAAATGACAAAGGGGGAGATTGTTGGACATTTTTAGTCCATAGAGTTATCATTGATGTAAGGCATGAAGTTGTCATTGATGTCAAGGAATGAACCACCGTTGATGCCAAGAGGTAAAAAGGAGCAATGCAAAAGATTGTTTAAATATTATGGGAAGCATAAGTAAAAGGTTTTTATTAAAACCATGGTTGGCAAAATAAAATATTTTTTATTAAAAACCATAATGGGAAAAATATAAAAGGTTTTTTATAAAAACCCGAGGCTTTTAATTCTGAAATAAAAAGGTCTAAGGAAGGATTAATATTTAATTTATAAATATTTAAATTCAAATTGAGTTTAAATTTTAAGGGCAAAAACCTAAGGTCATATTCGTCGACGTGCAATTCGAAGACCACCCCGCCTACGTGTTGAGAAAAATATAAAAAGCAATATATATATTGCTTTGCTAAGGCAAAAAATAAGTGAGAAAATCGAATTAGAGAAATGTGTGGTATTTCATGGAGGAAAGAGAAGAGTATTTGTGCACTGCGTCAAACCCAATTTTTTGGGGAGGTTGAAGAAGTCAAAAGGCCTAACTTCTAGCACCATCCGATGGCTAGCGCAGGTGGCATTTGCTTGGCGTTTGTGGCAAGGAGGTTTCGGGTTTGAAACCCGATGACAACAAGTTGAGGGAAGCATTTTCGCGTTTTGGTTTTCGGTTGTAGCAGAAGGTATTTGAGGCGCATGGGGAGTTTAGCTCCCACGTGAGCACTTAGCTCACACGGCAGCCAAGGCCACGGCTAGGGCAATTGGGGAGGCAACGTCATGGGTTCAAAACACACTAAGGGCAAAGGTACTGAATTTTTATTTAAATTTTATTTGCCCTAAGGTTGTTGTGAGTAAATTGGGAGGTATAAGGTGGTAATAAAGTTGGGATAATTACCTATGTGTTAAAGTGATTTTTGGGCATGGTAAAAGGTTGTTTTTGATAAAGTAAAAACTAGGGTAATTAATTTTTACCTTAGAAGAATAAATTGCATTGTTTTATAAATCATTTTATTTGATAAGTGCAATTTAAGAAAGGAGTTATAAGTAGAAATTGTGTTATATTTTATAAGAGGGTTTTTGATGAAAATTTATGATGTTGGAATTTATTATTGTGATGGAGCAATAAGGTGTATTTGGGATTTAATTTATCATTATGTTTAAGGTAAATTGTGAAAAGTGTTAGGGTGATAATTCTTGTCATCTAACCCTTTATACTTGGCAAAGAAAGTTGTAATAATTGATCTAGGCTTTTGAAGATCATTCTACATCAAAGAAAAAGGTATAGGTATCTCTTCCTTGGTTGAGTTGATTGGTTGGTTTTCTGGAAAACAACTTTGGAGTGAAAAGGACTTAATTAGGTTTCCTTATTGAGTTGTTGAGCTATATGTGAATATTATTTTATAACCATTGTTGAGTGTGTTTTGAATTAATGCTTCAAGGTTTTCTAGAATAAAGAGTTGTTGATAAAACCTTGTTTGATAAGCATTGTTGTTGAAGCCATTGGTTAAGTGAGGAACTTGAACTAGGGTTTGCAAAGAACATGAGTATCATTGTTATGTGATATTGGTTGATAAGCATTGTTGGAAACATTTTGAGTGAGTTTTCATATGCTTGGACTAGGATTTGTGAGCAAGTATTATTTCATTGAGTGATTGGTTGAGTAGAGTTGGTTGAGCCTAGTCAAGTGGATGTGTGAAGTGATAGTTCAAGTTCTATGAAAAAATTGTTCTATATTCTGAAATTTATTTGAGAAAGACGTTAAGTGTTGATGAGTTTGAAACATATTGAGTCTCTAACAATTCTCTATATGTTTTTGTGATAAAAGAGAGATTGAAAGTGATTGAGAGTTTGTGAGTGTGAAGCATATTGATTCGTAACAATTCTCTATATATTTCTAAAAGAGTGATTGAAAGTGATTGAGCATTGAGGTGAATGTGAAGCATATTGAGTCTCTAACAATTCTCTATATGTTTCTAAAAGAGTGATTGAAAGTGATTGAGCATTGAGGTGAATGTGAAGCATATTGATTCTCTAATAATTCTCTGTATGTTTCTACAAGAGTGATTGAAAGTGATTGAGCATTGTGATGAATGTGAAGCATATTGATTCTCTAACAATTCTATTTATGTGTCTATGATATTGTACAAGTTCTAGTGTGGACTTGTTGAGAAGATTTGAAGCAAGTCTTTAAGAAGACTTGTGGACAAATTTGTGCGAGCTTTAGTGGAAGCTTACAATACAAATTGAGGGTAGAATTGAGACAAGTCTTTGAGAAGACTTGTGAGTTAAGGTTTGGGGTAGATCTAGAAGAGTTGATTTGAGAGTGATTCAAACTTTGTGTTAAGGCTTAAGGACAAATTTGTGTTAGATCGAAGGACTGTGTTTAGTGCAAATCAGAGGATAGATATTGAGGACATATTTGTGCTAGAATGAAGGACTATGTTTAGTGTATATCAGAGGACAAAGATTGAGGACAGATTTTGGTGCAAATTTGAGGATAGGTTTTTGCCAAACCAGAGATAGAGATTGAGCAGATTTATGCTAGACCGAAGGACTGTGTTTAGTAAAAATTTGAGATAGAGCTTTAAAGGTGATAGAGTATAAAGGATGACAATCTCTAGTGGATAGAGATACATTAGCCATGGTAGCGAGGACAGGTGTCTTCAGTGGATAGATATCCATTAGCTAGAGCAGTGGGGGCAACAGTTATTCTAGAATATCACCAGTCAGAGCTAAGGAGAAAAGAGTTCTCCTGTAGATATAGATACATGAACTTGATTAGGGGATTGGTGTTTCCTTTGGATAGAGGTCCATAAACATTGTAATAGGGAAAGGATTCCCAAGAGATTGATTGAGAAATTTTTAGTAAAATATTTTCTCCGTGGAGTAGCCCACATTAGGTGAACCACGTTAAATTGGTGTCTCTATTGTGTGTGATGATTTTTGCATTACTTTGAAAACTGTTGTTGATACTTCTATCTTTACATTGCATGATATTTATTAGGAAAGAAAAGTAAAAAGTGGCCTTATATTGTTCACCCCCCTCTGAGTATAAGCTTGTGTTCTTCACCTATTTCTCGCCTCTTCTTTTCCAAAGAGAGGATGGTATTGGAGTCTCCTCCGATCAAGACCCAAGTTTCAAGAAAATGGAAGATAATATAAGTTATATCATTCCATTGTCTCTGCTTTTCCTCCAAAGTAATCAAAGCATAAAAAATCAAGCAAAGCATAATTTTGTTAGATTGTCTACTTTGTGTAGCCACAACCAAGATACCCCAACTACCAACCATATGGTGAATACCAATCTCAATTGGGTATGAGAGGTGAGCAATATCACCAGAAGCCCCATGGGAGCTGAGAGAAGCCACTTTTCCAGTTGACCCGATTTTACTTGCAATTTATTCCATTTCCTCTATTGACATATTTATTTCCTAAAGGAAAACTAGATGTGGTTGGTTTGTCTGAATCATTCTTCTAATTTTATTTTGTTTTGAAATACTCCCTTTGAGTCCTCTAATATTCCAAGTGATGATATTCATTAATAACAAGGCTAAAGATGTTAGCAAGGGCATTAATCTTACCTTTATCTATAAAATTTTTACCTTCTTTTACCATATGATGTTGATTAGTCTTGTGGCCTACCTTTTGGTTAATGTTCATTTTTTCTCTTTTTTTACCTGTCTTGTCTTACCCTAATTGAATTTGGGATAACTTCTAGCCCTAAAGTATGTGTATACGAAACCAAAGTGTTATTGGAAGGTTCAACAAAGTCTATCTTGGGGTTTAAATTATTTGAATTTTTAGCATTTAAAAGATTGTTCTTCTTGTCTATGTTTTCTACTTTATTTTTTGGTTGAAAACCTTTGATTTGTTGGTTTGTCTCTAAGTCCTTCCCTGCATATTTAACCTGCATTTGTAAGATTTATATATCCATTATATCCTCTTCCTCACCCAAGAGGTTATTCATGGAAAGAATTCTAAACATATTAGTTGACAACATTGCTTGATTTTTCATAACTATTTTTTTTTAGTGTTCTTAGGCATTTGAAAACCTGCTAAGTTCATGTCCTCTTTCTTTTGATCTTGAATCTTATTTGGATAAACACTAGTTAAATTATCATATTCATGGCATATTCTGCAATGAAAAGGAATGTTCTCATAGTCCACCACCTACTCCCAAGTGTCCTCCCCAAGTTGAAATGAGATATTTTTTGGAAGGGGTTTATTGATATCCATTAAGACACAAATTCAAGCATAAATATTGTGTTCAAATTTGTGTGTACAGTAAGCAGTCATCATGAAAGTTCCATGGGAGTTTTTGATTGTAGAAAATTCAACCAAATTCTATAATTCAACTAGGAGGCCAAAGATTCTAACCCACACAAGTCTTGTAGAAGGCATCTCTTCTTCAAATTTAAATTTAGTGTGCCAAGGCTTCATGAAAAGCCCTACCCTTCCAAACCATGGACCCCCTTGAAATATTTTTTGGTCTTCATCATTAGTAAAAATAACAAGAAAATAACCACTAGGATAAACAAAGATTTGTGTCTCGCCTTTTGTTTTCCAATATTTTCAACCCACACTTTGAAAGCATATAGGCTCAAATGAAAACATAAGAAATGATAAATCAATCCTCTTCTCTCTAAATCTTCTATGTCATCCTAAATGTCACCCATTTTTAACTCAACTATTGGGGTTCCATCAGCTACTCTTAGACCTCTTGACTCAGTTTTTTTGGGATCAATATTAGACATTCTTAGAGGCCTAAGAGAAGCCTTAAGATTAATGTTAGCATTAGTTAGGGACTGTCCACCTCAGTGGGCATCCCTAAAATTTATTTTTGGAGCCGAATCCCCAAAATCCTTACCCTTGAAAGGGGTTTCTATAATGGATTTGTTTTGGGGGTGTTCCTTAGTGTCGAGATTGCTTGAGTTTTGAATTATTTTTTATTTCCTAAGGAGGCTTCTCTTATTTAGTGTGCAACTTGAAACTTGTTTCTAGGTCTCTTTAATCCATGCCTTGGATGTCGAGGAAAGGTGTGATTTTCACTTTTTCCTTGGGTAGCAAATTGGAAGTAGTTTTCAATCAAGTCCGTAGCATGAAGATTTGTTGAATGATAGATTCCTAACCCATTGTGGGTCTCCTACAACATATCCTATGTTTATCTTGGTTAAAAACAACAAAAAAATATGTCTTATAAGGCCTGTAGGCCTCGAAATACAGTTTTTGCCATCAATTGTGCTCGACCCACAAATTAAATCCTCACACAATTGCCTTTTAAAAATTAGAGCTAAAATCACAGACTTTTATGAGGGGTATCATACTGGGTGGGGTTTGAACCTTGGACCTCCCCAAGGAGAGGCCAACGCCGTGACCACTGCAGTAAGCTTACAACTATTATTTGCATCTTCAAAGAAATCTTTTCTGCATTGTTTAAGAATCATAAGAACTACACTTCTTGTTTATCTTTGAGTAAATTGAATATTTATCTTTCCTTGCTTTTTAGCCATGATTAATTCTTCTTCAAATTTCTTCTTCTTTTCTTCAAATAAATTCTTTAAATTAACTTCTCATTTTTCTCTTCTTATATAACTCCCAAAATTTAAAATATTTTACTCAATTTCTCAAGTTTCTTGAACAATTTTCAATTTTCAAATCATTCATTCAAATTTAAAATTATTTCCTCTTCTTTAATCACTCAATTTTCATATCACATTAGTTTCTCAAATTTCATTAATCAATTTTCACATTCATCAATTTTCAAATTCAATGTTTTAATCTCCTTTTATCTCCCAAATTTTCAAATTTCATAAATTCCTTCTTTCAATATTAATCAATCAATCTTCAAATTTCAATACATCATTCATTCATTTTCATTTCATTCCATTCAACCAAATTTAATTCTTTAATCTTCTTTTCAATTCACTTTCACAATTTCACCTTTAAATTTTGATTTAATCAACATTCCACTTAATTCAAAGTTCAATACAAATTTCAAATGTTTTGTTTCCTTATATCTCTGTTTCATCAATTCATTTCCTTTTAAATTCCTTTTAACTCCCAAAAATTAATTCTTTCAATGATTAATACCTTATACCTTCAAATTATATTCACCCCCAAAAAAATCAAACTTGCCCAAAATATTGTGTTCAATCACAAAATATGTGGCAAGGATTTAACTTATACCTTAGGTGCTCACCTTTTCTCTTCTTTGCACATACATGGAAAATAGCTTGCGTCATTTCACTTCATGCTCAAATGCTTCTGACATATCCAAACTTTATTTTTATACAAGTGATGGTTCATAAGTGTTACTCTTTTTTTGCATGCAGTTCCACTTTGGCCTCTCTAGCTTTGACTTTGGTAATCCTTAGGCGCTTTCGTTCTTCTATCTTGATGCTTCAGCTTGATAGCTCACAATATCTTTAGCTCAACTAACATAGAACACAGTCGCTCACAACTATCTACGTTCAAATACTTCAACAGGTGTTCACAAATCAGACACTTGGTATCTCAAACTCAATGTATCTTCCTTCTGATATGTACCCAAATCTAACTCTCCTCCAATGCTTCAGTCTCCTTCACAACATAGTTCGTCAATGCAATGCAAGTATAATCGGTCTACATACGTTCTCCTCTTTCTTCACATTCACTAGATTCAAACCAATCAATCTCCTTTGCTTCGTTTTCTTCAACATTTTCTCTTTGCTTCCGATCAACATCCTTTTCATAGCAATATCTTCGTAATATTTCCTTTGAACTTCAATCAACCTGTCAATCTGTCTATTCTCATGTTCTTCAACACAAATCTCCACAACACATTAATATTCTCTTGTAGCAATAATATCTTTCCTCAACGTAAATCTCTCTCAACTTAGTAATCTTCTTAACGCCTTAACCATAGTAGTCTCCTCAACAACATATCCTCCACACAGTAATCTTATCACACAAAATTATCTTCCTCTCTTCAACAAACTTTCTTCTTCAATCTTCTTCTTCCCTTCTAACCTTATCTTCCCTCTTTCTTCACCTTAAATCTTCTCACTCTCTCCACCTTGGAAATAACAAGATTAAGTGGCTCTTTGAACCAAGAAGATTTTGATATCATTGTTAGCAATTATGGCAGATTATTTCATAGGTTAAATTATCTAGGATCAAAATATCATTAACATAAGTTCACATAATAACATCAATATCTCACAAAGTAAAGCTTTATTAATAATCAAAGAAATACATCAAACTTCCTTATTGCATTGGATAGAGCTTTGTCTCCAATATATAACTTTATATGACTTTTGCTCTCCTCAAATTTCAAGGAGATGCAACCTTTCACATGCCTCACATTATGACAAAACTCTCATGATTACATGACTCTTCACTTTACTTCTTGATACATCTACCATGACTCTTCACTTGCATATTTAACACCTAACACCTATGACTCTTCACTTGCTCGCTTGATACTTTGCACACTCATAACTTACACCTCACACTTGCACTCTTGACACCTTGAACACTTTAGAACACATAAACACTAACATTTTGACACATACATTAGACAAATATTTAACACACTCCTAAAATAATATTTACAATAGTACTCAATGATAAATAATGTAATTTCTCCAAAAAAGTTGGTTCCATTCAATAATTGAGTGTAGAGAAAGAGTGTCGTACCCCTCACGATATTTTCCTCTTAATGATGCCTTTAGCAACCTCAGAGCCACATTCTACTTTGTGATATTGTACAATAGGTACAAGCAAACCATGTCTTGTAGATGTTCTTGTGGGATTGACAATCCTTTGCCAATATAATATGGCAATGTTAAGAGTGTTGACAATGGAATGTCATCCCATACATTTGGTGGTGGTATTAGAGGTCACAAGGGGCTTCTTTTGCTCCATGTTGAAATAATCACAAGGAAGTGTCCATGCTTTGGCAAGAAAATTTTGCAATAGGATTTTCATAGTCCCTTGGGTACTTTATTTTGAACAGAGTCACACGTGAATACAACATTTGCTTTGGAAGTAGATAGACTAAGACCTTCACTAGAGCCTTAATTCGATGTCCTTCAAGCGACATATTCTAGATATTTATTTTAGAGTAGAGTCGCCATGTGAGTGAGAGATGCTTCAACAAGTATAAATAGGTAGATACCCAAACCAAGTCTAAGCCTAACTTGTTCTTGATTGCAAGACCAAAGATGCTTCAATGGGGTCCCACCAGGTTTACCATTAAACTATTGTTCTTTTTAATTGTCCTAACCATTAGACGTGGGGTGGACCAGACATATTGGGCAGATCATGCCTTTCACAAAGTGACACAGTAGGGCCAATCCCGAGAGTGGGAGGTTTGATTTAGTCGAGGGTCTCTAGGATTTTGACAAAGGTTGACTCCTTTATAAGATGTGATCTCGAGCACACACTTCCTACTCTAATAGCTTAGGAGGAAAAGGGTAAGAGAAAGACAAAATGAAGATAATTGAAAATAAAAAATCTAAGTTGGCTCTTTTGGACCAAAGAATGATTCTCCTTCTTTGGGAGTGGCTCCTTGTGCTTAGTTATGTTGTTTGTTTGCCCTTTTAAGGGTTGGTTTTGTATTTGGCCTCGGGCCTCGTATTCTAGTTTCTTTAGTTGTTTGCGAACTTTGGTTGTGGTGCCATGTTTAGGGTTTTGATCATGTGGGTGGCCTTATGTAATGTTCTACCCAGGTTTATATTTTTGGTTTTTTGAAATATCTGATTTTTTGGTGTTTTCAGGTTTTTGAATGCTCAGAAAATAAAGTGCAGCAATATTGCATCATGCATAACTTCTATTCTACTTACCAGAAATGCATGAGACTTTGAAAATAGATAATAATGATTTTAAACTACAAACTCATTAAAGGAATTCGCAAAAAATGAAAGTACCAAAGAGTTATGAAAATCTAGAATTTGCAACTTAATACATTGATCAACAACCAGGAAGACTGATTTTCAATTACAACTCCACAAACTAATGCTCCTTCGAAGTGCAAATGAATACAAGATGTCCTTAGAGCCTAGACGCCCAAGGAGAAGGAAGAATAAGCTCTGAAGCGCAATCGCCCAAGCCTTAGGTCCTCATGCCAAGTTGGAGACTATACGGCCAGGTACAGGTGTACGACCTGCCAGATGAAACCCCACATGAAATCTACCTGGAAACACTTTGAAATCACCAAAGACCAATTGTTAGGCTTGCAAAATGATGGCATCAACTTTGGTACAAACCTCAGCTCTAGTCTTCACTCTAAATCACCCAGAAACAAGCCAAAATGGTATGGCCTGTTGAAGAGGATCAACAATTCGAACTAGCAATAAAATATTATAAAAACCCTTGAATATTACTCTAAACCTCTGCAATAAATCTCCACAATGAAGCTCCAATGCATTCCCTGAGATGGAAATGCCAATGATCAGCCAGGGATGATCTTTCACACCCGCAGATGATGTTCTTACTGGAGTTTTTCACCCCCAATAAGCTCTGAAAACCCTGCAAGTTCACCTGCAAGTCTTCTCTCCAAATGGCCAAAAGAAATAATAAACCAAGCGTAACAAATGAGCTCCTCAAAAAGCCTTTTATTCTCCTCCAAGAGGTTCGACCCATTTTAGGGTTGCTTAATAACATTTTAAAACATTATAAAATAATCAAAATGTCACTTTTTAAATGTGACATCCCATATTGAGGTCCTCATAAGTCACTTTTATAAAATAAGTTATTTTTCGTAAGTGACATCTTAACCCCTTATGTCCCCTTTTTATAACATAAGGTTATAACTAAATAAAATTAAATAATTAATTTAACTTTATATAATTAAATCGTTGCACATTAAAATCTTGGACCTCGATCGAACAACCTGGCAATTGAAGATAGAAACGGACACCCATTTCGGAGACGAATCACACTATACCTCTTGTGCTGACAGAAACCCTAAAAAATGACTTACTATTAATAGTAAGTATGCGCTCCAATGCTCCAAAAGACTTCAAAAAAATGGCAATTGAAGGCTCTCGGCAACCTGAAGAAGACTCCACAACCTCCAATGGGCTCCCACACATCAAACTTAGCCTATGGGAACCCGTGAGTAGGTTAATCCCAACAAATAAAGCTAGCTAACTAGAGAGGGGACATTACACCTCAGGCCTCAAGCTATGATCTCTCCAACTCATTTTTTATTGTAACCTCTTTTATATACTATAATCGCTGGTTCTAATAAAAAAATCTAAGCTAAAAGGGTGGCGATGTGCCAAAAACCAAATAAGATCCCTCACACAACAAGTTTGACTATAATGCACTAGCGTGAAAACTTCCTCCCCTCAACATATATAAGCACAAAAATATCAAAATGTAAGCACACACATAAAAGAGATGGGTTAGATCCACAATTTAACCCATCTCTTTTATGTGTGTGCTTACATTTTGATATTTTTGTGCTTTTATATATATATATATATGCAAAAAGGTATTACAAAATATTATGCTTGGAGTGCGGGTTCTCGCAAGACCACTCAGAGATTCACATACGACTATATAAAGGAAAATGAAAGAAAAGCTTATATAAACTTGTCAATGAACTTTACAAAATTATTTATAGATTATAAAGAAGATGATTTCTCTCCAAAACTCATGCAAAGATTTCAAGATGACTGCCCTTCTAGGTATCAAAGATCCCCTTTAAATGCTCATATTCTTCCTTCATCAGTTCATTCTGCAGAATACATTGATAATCAGCACTCACGTAATGATAAATGTGTGAGTCCCTTAGGCCCCTCAGTCCAAGATCAAACGTGAACAAGATGGATTGATGTTTGACAAAGTCTACTGGGGATTTTTATGCTCGAGATGTTTGCTGTCAATGCTCTGGGATCCGGGATTGTTGCTCCCGACATTACTGATCTCTATGACAGTTAATACATACGTTAATTTTTTTCCAACGTTTTGATATTATATGGGCCATGCAATCAGGAATGAAACTTTGTTAATATTATAAAGTTCTAATTTTTAAATTTATTTTAAGGATAAATATTGTTGGATGGGTTGTTCCTCTGCTTTGCAAAGCAGGTAGGCATGCTGTTCAAATTCATAGTCCAATTTGGACAGCATTTGTACAAATAACCTTGCTGCTTTACTCCAATTGAACTGCCCCTACTACATATAGTCTTTATCCTAAATTTAGAATGAAATTATACACTTTCCTGGAAGAAAAAACATATGGGCTTTTTAATAACCAAGAAGAGTTAGAGATTAATGTGTTTGAAATTACACTGGATTTAAAAAGCACATACTCTTTTTCTAGTTTATATTCACACTAGTTCTAGTGAATAGTCATAGTCCTTTCTTCAGCATCTAAGATATAAAATCAAAGTTTAACTTCATAGTAATGTTCTAAAATTATTGAGAGCAACTCACAAACATATAAACTATATTAAACTTTAATACATACTTTGTATGGTATACAATTTTACTTTCTTTTGAATTTAAATTACTTTTACTTGACCATCCTATTTTAATTGCATCCATTAGACCAAAATAATCTATGGGACCAAAAACTTTAGTACAAGATGGGTATGGTATACAACCTTACTCCATTTTGAATTCAAATTACTTTGATTGGACTACCTTTTATGTGAAATGAAATGATCATAGTTGCGTCTACTCGACCAAAATAATCAATGAGACCAAGAACTTTAATACAAGATGGGGTATGGTATACAACCCTACTCCCTTTGAATTCAAACCTTGGACCTCCTATTCAAAGCTCCTAAGTTTAACGATGTCGAATAAAGAAAATTGTTCAACAAAGTAAAAAATCTCAACATCCTCTCCTTTTATCATTGTTTGAAGTTTATTTTCTTCTGTTGTTGATTTTGATGAGAAATTTCCCTCCTTTTTCTATTCTCAGTTCATCAAAGAGTTCTATTAGTGAGTTTACTTTTAGAGTGTTCTCATATTCCATAACAAAATGTTTTTTTTGGTCTCCACTATTCTTGTTGTGCAAAAGACATATTTGTACTGACCATCATGCCTATTAAAGAATTATCCATCTCCTACTTTTACATTTGAGATATTATTCAATATTAATGCATTAAATCGCATAAGAACTCCACCAAACATGCTTAGATGAGAATTATATTGGGATGAATGTTCTCTTAAGAAGTCCCAATGTTGCAACCTTTATAAAAGAAGAGGAATAGTGTGCCCCTTGTCATTGTTAAGAAATATAATTACATAAAACCACTGAAGAAGATATAAATGGACATGATCATGCACAAAACCATAAACCTCTGAAACTCGGTGCGAGAAATCAGTAAATAGACATAATTAGACATGACCACACAAAGAAGATACACACGAGCATAATTGCACATATAACCACAAAAGGAGATACAAATGACAATTTTATTTAGATCCAATATACTTGACCTTTTAATCCCTCATTGTAGTGAAAGGCATCCAGATTTCTGTTCGTGAAAAGTATAGATTCTACTTGAGCTTTCTACACCTACTCAAACACCAATAAGTTTGCATACAATCCAACTTAGGAATTATTATCTTAGAATCTTATCTTCTATCAATGCAAGTTGACTTCTGTATCCAGCAATTTTTATCTACTTCTGAAGATCAGCCTGCAGAAGAATAGAAAAAATATAAGTACTATGTGATTTTAATGAAGTTATTTTCCTTTCAGGGATTATAGGAAACCGGGCAATATTAGCAAGCAAGTATCCTGGATAAATTTTCACCCAACTTCTTAGTATTATAGTCTAGGTACCAGTTTTCTCTTGTATACTTCAACAACATCCTCTGGGTCAGGTTTAGTCTTTGCATATACATCTATTTTGTTCACTTCCTGCAATCAAACAAATATGTTCTGTCAGACAAGGCAATTGATTGCAAAATAAATAAAAAGCATATGTTTTAATTTGCAGTATGTGAACAATGCATGCTATCGTTCGCTAATTTTATTCCCTATAACAGCAAGAAGTGGATATTCAATAGAGTCTGCACTTGCCTCAATCCATTTGGATAGTTTTGGCCTTCCAGTTGTGATGTCATAGTTCTTTAACCTTAAAAAGACAATGTGATATCTTTCAACAAAAGGAGCATATGCAATATCAACCTGCACAAGTTTTATGCCACATCTCACAGTCGTCAATATAATAGACACAAAAGCATCAGAAGTCACAAGTCCTGTAAATAGCTATGCATTATTGGATGACGGACCGCACTAAATTCACCCAAGAAGAAAGGCCCATCCTCAAACTTCCCCAAAACGTTTTCCAAGTAATCAAGAACTGGTGCTGCCATAGATGGGAAAGGAAGAGGTCAATTTATTTATCATTAATCATAATCTGTTAAGGCAAAGTATCATGTTAAAAAGATATATATCTGCAAGAAGCATTCTCTTACCAACTGCTTCTGCTGCCTCAGAATCTGGCTTGGCCAATGCCATAAACCCAGTACTTACAAAAGTATCGGTATACTTCAGTAGCTCATTTGCAGCTCCCTTTTTCACATTATCCTGCACAACAGGGTAACTTCTGATCATGAGCAAAGACTCGCCTGTAAGGTAGGAATGCTTTAAATTTCTCTCTCCTCTGCCTCCTTAAAATGGCTTAGTAATTTTCAGTGATGACACTAACAATTAACAAACACTGCTTTCATATTTATTTTGATATGCAGATTTAGCGTATGAGAAGTAATAACATTATAACAGTGAAGGCAAAGTAAATAGTCCAGATACATAATCCCTAGAATGCCTTCATGGGTTTTAGTAATATCACCAGAATCAAGTTATTGACAAACCCAAAATGCATAGACATCCTGATTTAGCTTCTGACACAGAATAACAGTAAAGGCAAATTAAGCAGTTCAGAGGCATGAACATACCGTGGGGAATAACTTAGGTCCTTCAAAATTGTTTTCAAGATATTCAAGCAAGTCCAAACTCTCCCCTGTGACTTTGCCATTGTGCTCAAGAGAAGGGACCTGAAAAACAATAGCAGTACAATTTCATTTCAAGACATGTCTTGCAGCAATATATGGATGCATATCTTTTAGTCCCATCTATTCCCTGCTTTTAAACTCTTCTATTAGCCTCGCCAGAGTGTTCGCTTTATAACAATCTAGACATGATTGCAAGTCATGCAAATTGCCGCCAAATATGTGAAAGTAAATACCTTATCAGGGCTAGTTTCTCTTCATCCAGTCATAAGAAATGTAAACCCCCGGAGTAATATGAAACTACTATACCAATTATCATAACATTATTTTAATAATCATAACAGTGATGTGGTCTAGTTAATTATTGTAGCAAAATAATGTTGTATGACTCTTTGCCAAACCCTCACACATTCAACAACTATTCTCTTGCAAAACAACTGACAATTCAAAGACCAACACGCAAATCATATTCTTGGAAGCCTTCCTTGCTTTGAATAGAGAGTGAGGGATTTCTTCCCCCTTCACCCCAAAAGAAGAACATTTGAGTAAACTACCTTATTAGGAGGATAGACCTTTTCCTTGTACCAGGCTGGTCTGTCCTGTAGGTCTATAGGAACTATCTGAATCTCATTCAGACCCTGCATTTCATTTCCCTTATTGAATCAGTTGATAAACTCCATAGGTTCATGGCAACCTTTATCTTAAAAACATGCACAGAAAAAGGAAATAAACCAATAAAAGCAAAATCACCTTGTAGTTTCTGGCAATCCAAGGACGCTGGGCATAGGGACAGATCACGCTGATATACAATCTGCAAAACCCAATTCATAACCAAACTCAGGACACATACTTAAATCTAATAGACATATATTACAATCAGACCAATCAACCCACAAATCAGTAGCCGTAAAAAGTTTCTTCTACTCCCAACCCAAACAATCATCAAGAACTGGTTGGTCATCAGAAAAATGCCAAATTGAATGAAGACCTTACCTTGGTGTTCCATCAAACAGTGGAGGAGGCTCCGACTTGGAATTGAGAACATGCAGAATTGCATCGTTGTCACTGCAATGCAATCCAGTTCACTCTAAGAACATTTTCATCACAAATTCAAGTTTTCAACCAGACTAGCACAAAGTGGAATGGATTATACTTACATTGCCCCCATTGTTTGAAATGCTCTTCTAACTTTTCCTGCAGATAAAGCCCAAATCTTAGTTCCCCACAAAACACGAATTAAGTGACGATGACAATGGCACCAGTTAGGTCAGGACTGTAACACTCCCCAGCCGTTTCTGTATTTATAGATGGTTGTAGGAACCTGAAGATAGAGAAGTCTCGAACCACATGGTGAGGCCATTCATGACAATATAGTCACATCAGATGGTTATGGGCATTCCCAGTTGCTTGGAGAATGCACACACCGTGGATTTTGATATTCTACAAACCACTCACATTCTTTCCCACGGGATGTCCGTGGGATTTGAAGTCAAGACTGGAGGGACGTGTTCCACATTTATTTATTTAGTTTTGGGTGTGGTGTCGTCATAGTTGACCTGATTTGCCTTCCTTGAACGTGGCCTGGAGGTTCACTATTCTTTTGTATATATGGCATGATAAATTTGATATATGAGTTAGTTTTCGATGTTTTTCAGTTCAAATTATCCACAGCCTAGTTACAACGCTCAGAATTCAAACCAAATTGCGCATTATTTTTTTATTTTTATTTTTTTTGTTCAAAAACCATTTATGCTTTATTTTAATTTTAAAAAATAATTTAAAGGGGTTATCAAGGTTTACAATTATTAAATTTAAATTGAATGTGCATTTGATAAACCTTATTAGGTTTTGGAGCAAGGCTCGGTGCACTATTAATGTGACTTCCTCTAACCTCCTTCCGTGTTAAGGTCCTTCTATTTCTTTCATTTAACCTCCCTCCGTGTTAAGGTCCTTCTATTTCTTTCATCTAACCTCCCTCCGTGTTAAGGTCCTTCTATTTCTTTGAGGTCTCCGCGTATCAGGTTGAGGGGTGACATTATCCAACATTAGACTCTTTTGTTAGTGCTCAAAGTAGGGTTAGGTCTTCTTTTAAGTGGCTCCCTTTGTTAAACTATTCTGCTTATTCACCTTTCTAGGGATTGATTTTTTTTTTTTTTATCTTAAGCCTTATATTTCGAATAACCTTACACCTAAAGATGTGATTTGTCCAACTCCCTTTTATTGTAACCTCTCTCATTTCTTAATTAAATATAATTAATGATTCAATAAAAAAATATAATTCAAAATACTAATAATATTATTAAAATTAATAATAAAAATTTAAAATTAATAATATAGGATATATGCGTTTCCATCCATATACCAAACAACAATTTAAAAAATAAAATAAAACAAAATTTCAACCCAACTTTTATAAGCCTTAACAAATCACATTAGCGGGATCACGAATGCTTTTAAGTTACCAAACAAAACAAATATATAAAAATAATAAAATTATAATTATTATTATTATTTACGAAATGAAGAATGTTCGAGTGTAAATTTAACGCATTTAAACAATATAAAAATAAAATAATCTCCAAGACATGAAAACAGAGAATTTATCTACGAATGTATACACTTACATATTAAAATATCTAAACAGTCAAAGAAAGAGAAAAAAAAAAACTAAACAATATAAAAATAAAATAATCTCTAGGACATGAAAACAAGAGTTTATCGTGGGATGTCCACATTTACGCAGTTGAATGTTATGTTGCGCTGACGTTACAACTCACAATTTATATATTTAAAACATACCATCTAAATTTAAATTAATATATTATTAAAATATTATTAATGTGTTTTTTTAATTTTACAATTTTGATTCTGTGATATTAAATACGCAAGGAACGACTGCTAATAGTGCTAACTGTGTAACAGCACATAAACCTTTGATTTTTTCATAGTTAAGGCTCTGTTTACTATTCTATTATGATTTTAGTATCGAAAGGTATCTATATTTTTTTTTTAATATTATATATATATATTTATTTATTTTTATTTTTATTTTAATTTTAAAAGGAATTTATAACTTATTATAATTTTATATATATATTTTTTACATTTTTTTGTGGGTTTGAATCTTAATAACCTTCAGTTATATCACGTCCAAGCTCACACCCACTCCCACTGATGCTACAAGACCCAAAGGATTGAAATCCTTATCTCCTTATTATATATTACTATACTTCAAATTAACGTAAATATTATCTCAATTTATATAACTTCAAAAAAATTCAAACTTTTAATTTTTATAGCAAACACTTTCTCCTCAATCTACCAAAAATTTATGATTTGATTTTATTTCTTAAGCTTTATATTACCTAAAGTTACTAATCTTCACATCCTAACAACACTTTATCAAAACTTCATAGTCTTATGATTATCATTATGTTTCCTTCTCTCTTCCTTCCTTCAAAGTGTCTTATAGTTTAATGATCATATTAATTGGATCTATAATTTTTTTTTGTGTCCTTTAGACTCTAAGCTCAATATCAAGTGACAAGTTAAAATTTAAGAATGCCTAAAGAAAGTCTTGTTGCTCAAATTTGAAAAAAATATTGAATCCAAAACTCAGCTTCTTGAATGATGGGTTTTGCATCAAAAATCTAGCTCCGACTTTACATATTTCTTCTCAATGCAAATTTTGTAATGCCTCACAAGCTATTACTTAGTTGTTTTGGTTTTGTGACCTGGTTAAACAGTTTTGGGATGTTATCTACAACTTTTTATTTTCATCCTTCACTAGATCTTGGAAGATCATTGCCTCCAACCTTGGCATGTTTGTAGGCTAATTTTTTTCAAATATATTTGGAAGTTTAGATGCAAAAAGGTGTTTACCGATTCCACTCTTTCATGAGGTATTGTTTTAGCAAACTTGTTCTTTGATCTTTTATTACATTTGGAACACATTCATTCCCATGTTGTTGGAGCTTTTAGTACACTAAATGTTACCAATAGGTTTCATTTAATATTTCACATGATCCAAGATCTTCAAAAGTTCCAACAAGAAACAAAAATCAAAAGGCGATAAATAATGATGAAACAGTTCAAGAACTCATTACTTCTTGAGATATGCTCAAAACTACTTTTGCATGACAAGTTTTACCCAGTTCAAGAACTCATTACTTCTTGAGATATGCTCAAAACTTCTTTGCATGACAAGTTTTACCCAAGATGAGTGATGATGTCATGCATATTATTACAGGATACAACTATAGTCTCTTTGTTGCTATTAACTTCTATTCTTATGTGTACTCAATCATGAATACTTTACTCTTTATTCACCTAATTTTATTTTATTTTACAAGTAAGTAATACTAACACCATATTATTATAATATTTCTTTAATAACATAATACAATCTAACTTTTACCATTTAAAAAAAAAAACTAAAACTTCATAGTCTTATACCAGTATTAGCAAATATTTAATACGGTAATGTTTCCAATAGGAGCGTGCTCACCTAGCAATATTACATTGTTCTGAAGTTTAATGTACATTAAAGGATTCTGCGACAATCTCGTGGTTTGGAGCAGTTTCTGATGCTAATCCTGCAGCAAAAGAATATATTTATTTGAAATGTCATCAAGTTTCTAATATAGAGTAGAAAACTTGAACCCAGCTCTTTCTATAAAAAACCAACTCTTAATTCAGGTTTTCTCCTTCTCAGGTTAAGCTGGTCTTTAGCTCAAAGTATTTGAGTTTAAGGTTTTCATAAAAATCAATTCTAAAAAATTTATTCTTTAATTTTTTTCTAGGACTTTTCTAGATATTATATAAGAGACCTAAAATCACTACCTTTAAACTCTTGATATCTTCACAACCAACGGAAAAAATAAGTTTTTTAATCAGTTTATCAGTCCGGTCTTCACGTAGATTCCCTGTAAATGCTGGTATTCTTCCTTCATCAGTTCATTCTGCAGAATGCATTGATAGATCAGCCTTTCCCATTCACGCAATGATAGATGGGTCAGAACCTTAGGCCCCTTAGTAAGATCAAACGTGAACAAGATGGATTGATGTTCACAAAGTCTGCTGGAGGTTTTCGTGCTCAAGATGTTTGCTGTCAATGCTCTGGATGACCCGCGATTTTTGCTCGAGGTTTTGATATGACATGGGCCTTGCAATCAGGTTTGAAACTTTCTTTAATTTTTGAGAATAAATATTGTTGGATGGTCTGTTCCTCTGCTTTGTAAAGCAGGTTGCTGTCCTAATTCATGGTCCCATTTGTGCAGCATTTGTACAAATAACTTTGCTGCCTTACTCATGCCAATTGAACTGCCCTACTACACATAATCTTTATAAAAAATAAAATCCATGATATTAGGATGAATTCGATACACTTTCTTTACAGAGCTTATAGTTTTTTTTTTTAATTTGTTAAATTCTTTTAAACAAATTCATTTATACAATCACATATACAAATCCTATCAAATCCTATCATGATTTGTATCTAACCTAAATTTCTTAGGAAAAACCTAAATATAAATTCACACTGATTCTAGCTGATTCTACTAAGTAGTCATTTCTTCAGCATCTCCAGAAATAAGGATCTTTACTTTAATTTTCAGATATAAAATCAAATTATGACTTTATAGTAATGTTGTCAATCAAAAGTAACTCCATATAAACCATATTTTACCTGAAATTATTTTAATTATTTTTATTAAATATTAAATGATTTTAATTGTATTTATTGTTTATTATTTATTGGATCAAAATGGTTTATAAGACGATGATTTTAAGTATAAAATAGGGTATAGTATATAATCTTATTTTTTGAACTCCAACCTTAGACCTCTTATTCAGAGTTTCAAAGTTTAACAATGTTCAAAAATAGGTTCAAATCTCGGGCCTAGCTGGATTAAACGCTTGTCCCTTTCCTGGTGCTTTTAGCGGCGTAAAAGGTTTAAAATGATTGTGGCATGGCGGTTATAGAGGCGGACTGCGCGAAGATTTGTGTGGCGACTTTCGGGGCGGACAGTGCAAAATACTGTGGCGACCATAAAAAGCTGGATAGCCTGCCCAGATTCGTGGCGGCTACCGATTCTACCATGTATAAAAAAAAAAAAAAAATTAAAAATAAAAATTGTTTAATAAAGTCAAAAATCTCAACATCCTCTCCGCTTCTTTTGAAGTGTGTTTTCTTCTGTCATTGATTTTAATGAGAAGTTTTTTTTTTTTTTTTTTCTATTCTTAATTCTTTTAAAAAAATTTATTAATGAAATTTATTTTTAAAGTGTTTTCATATGCAGTTCCGATGTCTTTGCAGGTTTCATATTCCACAACAAAATGTTTTTCAGTCTCCACTATTTTTGTTCTTAGAAAAACATATCCATTATTCTTGTTGTACAAAAAAAACATGTCCCTTTTAACTATACCTCTTAAAAATTGTCCATATCCCAATTTTAATCTGAGATAGTATTCAACATTAATACATTAAATCCCTAAAAACTCCACCAAGAATGAGAACTTACAAACATATAAACCACATTAATCTTTTATATCTATGTATATGAACTCCACCAGGCATGCTTAGATGGTAATGATAATGGGATGGATGTTCTCTTTGCGAAGTCCAAATGTTGCACCCTTTATGAAAGAAGAGCATTGTGCCCATGAAACTTCTTGCTGTTGTTAAGAAATCAATCAATAATCATAATTCCAGAAAGCCACAGAAGAAGATATAAATGGACATGATTACGCACAAAACCATAAACCTTTGAAACTCGGTACAAGAAATCACTAAATAGACATAATTAGACGTAACCACAAAAAGAAGATACACATGGGCGTAATTACACATATAACCACAAAAGGAAAAGGAGATACAAATGACAGTTTTATTAGGATCCAATATATTTGACCTTATAATCCAACCATTGTAGTGAAATGCATCAAGATTTCTGTTCATGGAAACCATAGATTCTACTTGAGCTTTCTACACCTACTCAAACATCAATAAGCTATACACTCCAACTTAGGAATTATTATCATAAAATCTAATCTTCTATCAATGCAAGTTGATTTCTGTATCCGGCAATTTTTATCTACTTCTGAAGATCAGCCTGCAGAAGAACAGAAAAATTATAAGTACCTTGTGATTTTAATGAAGCTATTTTCATTTCATAGATTGTAGGAAACCGTTCAATATTAGCAAGCATGTATCCTGAATAAATTTTCGCCCAACTTCTTAGGATTATAGTCTGAGTACCAGTTTTCTCTTGTATCCTTCAACAACATGCTCTGGGTCACGTCTTGTCTTTGCATATGCATCTATTTTGTTCAATTCCTGCAATCAGACCGATATGTTATGTCAGACAAGGCAATTGATTGCAAAATAAATTAAAAGCATATGTTGTAATTTGCAGTATGTGAAAAACGCATGCTATCGTTCACTATTTTTATTCCCTAGAACAGCAAGAAGTGGATATCCAATAGAGTTTGCACTTGCCTCAATCCATTTAGATAGTTTTGGCCTTCCAGCTGTGATGTCATAGTTCTTTAACCTTGAAAGGGCGATGTGAAAGCTTTCAACAAAAGGAGCATATGCGATATCAACCTGCACCAGTTTTATGCCACATCTCACAGTTGTCAAAGTAATTAGGCACAAAAGCATCAGAAGTCACGAGTACTGTAAATAGCTATGCATTATTGGATTGCTTACTGCACTAAATTCACCCAAGAAGAAAGGCCCATCATCAAACTTCCCCAGAGCGTTTTCCAAGTAATCAAGAACTGGTGCTGCCATAGGTGGGAAAGGAATAGGTCAATTTATTTATCATTAATGTTAAGACAGAATATCATGTTAAAACAATATATATTTGCAAGAAGCATTCCTCGTACCAACTGCGTCTGCTACCTCAGAATCTAGCTTGGCCAATGCCATAAACCTGGTACTTGAAAATGTGTCTGTATACTTCAGTAGCTCATTTGCAGCTTCCTTTTTCACGGTATCCTGCACAACAGGATAGCTTCTGATTATGAGTAAAGAATTTCCTCCAAGGTAGTAATGCTTGGAATTTCTCTCTCCTCTGCCTCCTTAAAATGGTTTAATAATTTTCAGTGACAACACTAACAATTAAGACATCGTGCTTGCGTATTTATTTTGATATGCTGATTTAGCTTATGAGATGCAATAACATTATAACAGTGAAGGCAAAGGAAATAGTACAGATACATAATCATTAGAATGCCTGCATGGGTTTTAGTAATGTGACCAGAATCAAGTTATTGACAAACCCAAAATGCATAAACATCCTGATTTAGCTTCTGACACAGAATAACAGTAAAGGCAAATTAAACAGTCCAGAGACATTAACATACCGTGGGGAATAATTTAGGTCCTTCAAAATTGTTTTCAAGATATTCTAGCAAGTCCAAACTCTCCCCTGTGACTTTACCATTGTGCTCAAGAGAAGGAACCTGAAAAGCAATAGGATTACAATTTCATTTCAAGACATCTCTTGCAGCAATATATGGATGTTTATCTTTTAGTCCCATCTATTCCCTGCTTTTAAACTCTTCTATTAGCCTCACCAGAGTGTTCACTTGATAACGACCTAGACATCATTGCAAGTCATGCAAATTCCCGCTAACTATGTGAAAGTAAATACCTTATCAGGGCTAGTTTCTCTTCATCCAATTATAAGAAATGTGAACCCCTGGATTTATATGAAACTACTATACCAATTATCATAACAACATTTTATTTTAATAATGATAATGGTGATGTAGTCTGGTCAACTATTGTAACAAAGTAATGTTTTATGATTCGCGCCAAACCCTCACACATTCAACAACTATTCTTTTGAAAAACAACTGACAATTCAACGGCCGCCAAGCAAATCATATTCTATATAGATCTGGAAGCCCTCCCTGCTTTGACTGGAGAATGAGTGATTTCTTCCCCCTTTCCCCACAAAAAAAAAACATTTGAGTAGATTACCTTATTGGGAGGATAGACCTTTTCCTTGTACCAGGCTGGTCTGTCCTGTAGGTCTATAGGAACTATCTGAATCTCATTTAGACCCTGCATTTCATTTCCCTCATTGAATCAGTTGATAAACCCCATAGGTTCATGGCAACCTCTGTCTTAAAAACATGCACAGAAAAAGGCAGTAAACCAAATAAAAGCAAAATCACCTTGTAGTTTCTGGCAACCCAAACACGCTGGGCATAGGGACAGCTCAAGCTAATATACAATCTGCAAAACCCAATTCATAATCAAACTCAGAACAAAGACCCAAATCTAACAGACATAAATTACAATCAGACCAATCAACCCATCAAATCGGTAGCCATAAAAAACCTCTTCTACTCCCAACCCAAACAATCATCCAGAACTGGTTCCTCGTCAAAAAAACGCCAAATTGAATGAAAACCTTACCTTGGTATTCCATCAAACAGTGGAGGAGGCTCTGACTTGGAATTGAGAATCTGCAGAATTGCATCGCTATCACTGCAATGCAATCCAGTTCACTTTTAATATATTTTCATGACAAATTCAAGTTCTGAACTAGACTAACACAAAATGGAATGTATACTTACATCGCCCCCATTGTTTGAAATGTTCTTCTAACTTTTCCTGCAGATAAATCCCCAATCTTATTTTCCCACAAACACGAATTAAGGGACGATGACAATGGCACTGTTAGCTCAAGACGAAAAGACTACCTAGGCGTTTCTCTGATTATAGATGGTTAAGGGGCATGCACCTGTTGGAACCTATAGTAAGACACAGAAGTCCCGAATCATATTGTGAGGTCATTCATGACGATATGGTGACATCAGATGGTTATGGGCATTCCCAGTTGCTTGGAGAATGCACTCACCGTGGATGTGGATATTCTACAAACCACTCACATCCTTTCCGACTGCATGTCCGTGGGATTTGATGTCTAAGACCGGAAGGACATATTTTGGGTATGTGATGATGCCGTTATAGGTAACGTGATTTGCTTTTTTTTAAGTTGGCTTGCAGGCTTGCTCTTGTTTTGTAAATATGGCATGATAAACCTGGCCGTCCCCACATACACTTACATATGGACATTAAAAAAGATATTGCAGGCCTGATGGCATAGTGCAACGAGGGTTATATAGCACAGTGCAACGAGGGGTACCAAATAAAACGATCAATAAAAAGAAATAGCAGGCGCGCATAAGAGGGGTTGTAAAGTATTTGTAATGAATGACAAGCATTTAAATTCCAATGTTTAAAATGTTGATAGGAGTACACGGATCGAATTTAGAAAATGGCGCTTAATATAAGATTATGGTAAAAAACAATTCTACACTGCATTGTAATTTTTTTATTAACAATTTTTAATTGATTAATTTTTAAACCTTATAAAGTAAAACATTATAACAATCAAGAGAGGTCTACTCTTAATTGCCTGAAAAGTGGAACCTAGGTTTCAGGGTGAAAAACCCTTTGACAAATGTAAAAAGCCTTTGAGCATAAAAAGGGGTCCAAATCCCTTCCTTCCAAGGCCAGAAAGGTCATATTTTGCAAAATAGTAGCAAGCAAAAAATAAAATTAAGATAGATAAGAAGAAAAAATATATTCTTCAAAGGTGTATGATATATTAAAAAGAGTTTTTTTTATTTTAAATAGGAATAAGAAGATTATTTTTAAAAAACAGAAATATTTTATAATTTTTTTATCTTTTACAAAGATTACAAGTTTAAAGAGCTTATAAAAAGAATGCTTAAAAAGGTAAAGAGAAAGTGTAAAAACCATCCAAGGAAAACTAATAATAAATTGGTTAAAAAATATTGAAAGTGTCAATTGGAACAACCAATTGAAGAAAGAACAGTCTCAGAGAAAGAAAGTACTATACAAGCATTCTTAAAGGAATGCAAAAAATATCAAAAGCAAGCAAGTCCAATTACCAATGCAAGTCTTGTAAAACACTAGAAAGAGAAGTCAACGAAAGAGCATCCAAAAGCATGTGAAAAGAACAAAGCAAAAGCATGGGCTAGTTGAAGGTAAAATGACATAAACTATTGACAACATCTCAGTCAAAGCAAGAATCCACTTATGAACTTTAGTTAGGTGGAACCTCCTATCTTTGGAAGTAGATCGGGCCAAAATATAGTTAATGCATTCTTTGATGAAACTCATCCAGTGGAATCATGAGAAGAAACCTGTTTCTAAAGCAAGAAATATCATTTTATCGGTGCAAAGACGAATCACCCATGTTTCAAAAGGTTGAAACATCTCAAATAAGTCAAAGCATATAAATATCAGAGTAGGAATCAAAGACATCTAAGAGAGGAGATGACTACAAGACATCTAGGGAGAGGATTGCACCATCTAGGAAACAAAGAAATTTGAGAAAGGAGATGATTGCAAGACATTTAGGAAGATAACTACACTAATTGAGGAAAAAAAAGGCATCCAAGAAAAGAGGAGATGACTACATCAGTCAAGAGAAACAAAGAAAGTTGAAGAGAGACAATTGCACTAGTCTAGAACGTCCTTTGAGACGTCCACGAAGAAAGACTACCCCTAAAACTTAGAGTCTCATGCATACTCTTGAGCAAAAAATATTGTAGGAGAAGAAACAAAAGAAAGCCCTGCACAAGTCTAAAAGCAACTTGAAGAAGTTGGTGAATGAACATATGGCACAAAGAGTGTGCACCTAGAGGATGAAGAATGCTCACTGTTGGTCAAATATGTGCCTAATCAACAAAAACTGCATTTGTGCGCCCTAGATACGACCAAAATTGAAAGGTCGAAGGAAAGGAATGTCCTCCGTGCCAATCTCCAGAGAGGGTTGGCTCCCAAACTAAATCCTACACTAGTTGAAGACTAGAGTTGCAGGAAAGAAATTGGAAAATGCGAAAATAAATGGGAAATATGGCCACAGGCCGAATGCATAGGATTTGGGTTAGACTAGCAGCAAGAATCCCACCAAGTTTCATAACAACATGTAACAGAGGGAAAGCAACAAAATTTCACTCACACCTTTGCGGAGACAACCTCCAGATTGCATTCCAAAACTCACCCACTCACCAGCAATGTTTTAAATCCAGAAATACAATTTTAAACTTAACAACAGGAACATGAGCATAAACAGAAATGCTTTAAAATAGAAGGAAATCACACACATAAGAATGCTCGTAATTTTCAGAAGCCAAGTCTCTTCTATTGATGAAAAGAACTTAGGAAATTTTTTTGCAAAATGTCCAACCTCCTTTTACAATAGAAATTTTATTAGTATTTATAGAGGATTTCACCTCTTTTATTAAATGTACATTACGACAAAATGATCGTAGATCAGGAACAAAAGTGAGGAAATTCCTCCTTGGAAACATAAAAAATCCATCCTTTTGGAACATTGATCCACCTTTCAAGGGAACATTCTCAGGAAATTAGTATTTTAGGTGTCGGTGGACATAAAATTAAAAGATGTTCAAAGCCTTGAAAACACATTCACGTCTTGGAAATCATGAAAATCTTCCTGTGCTTCTTATACAACTTCTTTCTTCACTTAGGATTCTCAATTCGAGTTACTCACAGCCACCGTCATTTAATGCTTGCAAAAACTTGCTATGGGCGCCCTTGAAATCTTGACTATATTCTTCATGGACTGTGGCAAAACTGCATAATTGGATGGCTTTATCTTTGTAATTGCATTCGCCCTTTCTGCTCAAAACTGTGTTCGCCCTTTAGCAAGAATCACGTTTACCCAATATTTTATTGCTCGGTGCGCTCATGCGATTCCACTCTGAGAATGTGTTCGCCCATGGGAGAGGCAAAAGGGATGTTTGCCCCTCGACCAGGGCGAACGTGATCGTGTTTCGTTCTTAAGGCGCATTTGCCCATGGGAGGGGCGAACGCGATCATGTTTTAATTTTGGGATGAACGGGATGTTCGTCCCTCGACCAAGACAAACGCGAAAGCATTTTGTTGTGCCCCTTTTTTTACCAAACCTTACTTACGTTGGAGCTTTCGCCTCATCCTTGGGGCAAAAGTGATTTCACATTCCATCTTTTTGGGTGCTTTTGAACCATTCAATCCTTCACGTGTTTCATCTTGATCTCCCTTTCTTCATTTATTTTGCAGGATGTACAGGTCCAGAGACTTCTCCAATTCACAGTGCTTATTTGAATGCAACACACTTGAATCCCAAATGAAGCTCTAAATTTAAACATTCCTTTTAAACATTTATAACTTCGATGCTAAAAGGAATACATATACAAACAAAAAAGTAACATATGAAATTGATCCATAATAATAATATTTCAAAATAAATACTATTGCATTACAATAAAAAATGCTCCAACAAAAATCCCAATGTGGTAAAGTGCAAAACTGCCAACATTTTTGGTAACTCACGGGGTATCCAGCTCGCATGGATGCAAGCGATCCCAACCCTTTATCCATTGGACTGTCATGGAGTCTTCTTTCTAACCACCTTGGTTGGCGCCTTGGCCGCAGCTACGTTCCAACGTGCTTCTTCTTCAGCCTTCTCATGTTCTTTTTCTTTGGCTGCCACTTTGAGCACTTCAACTCGCTCTGCTTCTTCCAATGCTTTCTCTACCACTACGTGCTCTATTGGTGCCTGCTCCTCTTGCTCCTTAATAGTTTCAAAAATTACTTCATAGGCTGTGACTGCCTCCTTCCAAGCATGAGTAGTGAACATGCATGGGACATTGAGTGACTCGTAAACAAAGTGAAGATTTTTAACATCTGCCAAACTGAGGCACTTCGCTCGTTGAGCCAACTCATACAATGATAGCTCCAAGCACGTATATTTCTGCATGAGGGGTAACACCTACACTTTTTTGAGAGGCTCCTCCCATGCATCGATCTCGAAGGTATATTTTTTGAACTTTTTCCAGAGCGCGTCTAGTTTCTCCAGTGGCAAGGGTTCACCCCACTCATCTGTAAAGTTCGAAAATCCCAACTCGGCAAGAGTATCAAAGTGAGTCATGGAAATGGTATGCTCTCTCTTGATGGTGTTGAGGATTGTCCGACCTTCTCTTACCAGGTCCATTGTTTGAAAATAACTGTGCAACGTGACCTTGGCAGTCGACCAGGCATGATCCATTTCGCTTAAAGTGCGAATACGTAGGTTAGCATTACCTAGGACCTTATTTTTTACTACCATATCCATATATGGCTCTAGCATCTGCTTTGTAGTGTTAATTAGTTGCTACCCTAATTGGATCTATATTTGGGCTTCCCATAAATAATGCAACACTTGAACTACCTATGCGGCCAACTTCTCACAGTTTCGAGCAAAGCGAAGACGAGACTCCTTGACACTTTTTGGCAAAAAACCAATTGCCTGCATAGCCTTCTCTGCTAATTGATTTTTCATATCCTCATGTTGTTGAAGCTTATGCATCTCTATCCTGGCGGCATCTCATTCTTTCAGGTGCACTCCAACTTGTCGATGCAAGTACTCATTTTTAGTGGTGGTCTTTTCCTCTTGCACTCTACTTTTCGCCAGGGTAGTTTCAAGCTCAATTATTTTATTTTCATTTTCAAAATACTTCTCCTTATAATACTCACCATGCAAGTATACTGAGCTCATGTCAACCTGTATATTGCCCATCTTCTCTATCATATTTATCCTAGTAAGATCTTCCATAATAGTCTCACTGACGTAATCACTCGACAGCATTTCTGCTTGTGGCTTTTGAACCAAGGGAGTGAGTTTAGTTGTGTGAGCTTCCATAGCAACTGGGTCGAAAGCAACTTTATTGATTAGACGAGATGGTGCCAATGCTTCGTTGCGCCTCATGCTTTTCAACCACTGTGAAGAACTCAAGTGCACCTGATTAATTGTCTCCACGTCAGGTTGTTTTTGGGCCACCTAAACATCGGTTAATGTTTGTAATTCTAAAAATAGGGTGAAGGGAACCAAAACGTTTGAGTGACTAGGCTCAATGGAAGTGGATGAGACGGTGAGAAGAGGGGAAACAAAAACAACAGTTTAGATGGATGAATCGGGTTCAGATGTAGTTACACTTACTCTAGGAGGAGCTTGCATACTTACAACCTCAATGGTGGTGGTGGCAGCAATGGAAGGGGAAGGGCGCAAAAAAGGATTCGACCTTGACGCATACAAACTAAAACAAATGGAGGTCGAAGAAATGGGAATAGAAGAAGGAGAAGTAGTGACTTCGGGAATGAAAGAAGACAGAAGGCATACCAAATGGCGAAGAAACAGAGACAGAAGATAGTGGAATTTAAACAAAAGTCACTACATGCTTCAGAGAAGGAGGGATAGAAGACGTACCTTCGGGTGTGGGCACCATGTGATGTGGTGATGGGGGCGACTATGAAATAACCTCATCTTGTTATGTTTTTGCCCTCTCTCCAATGTCCACATTCTCTTTGCCATCTACGACTTCTACTCAGGAGCTCTCCGACTAATGATCCTCCTCTTATTCTTGGGCCAATTGAAATATTTGTGCAACCTTCGTCGGGAGCTCTAGCGAAGGATTAAAAATTATGGCCAAAATAGATGAAATTATAGAAACTGTAGCAACCGAAACCTCGACGACATAAGTATTTATGATACTAGTCCTTGGTATTTTCACCCCCTTGGGAAACGGTGGCACTTTCGACACATTTTGCTTTTTTGATGTAGGCACCTATTCAATTTTTTTTTGTCCACTGAGATCTTCGTTTAAACACGTATTGTTGCTCTTCTTCCTCTAGAATCTCCTCCTCGACCATTGGATGTTTCCCTTTTGTTTCGCCTTTGCCATTGTTAGACTGTTGAAAACTTTACGGTAAGATGTTGGTGAAGGTAACAGGCTGATACGAATCGACATACTCGTCATAATTCTTCGAAAATTGTTCATCCAACTTCAGCCCATAAGGAGTAGTCGGCTTCCCTCGATGAATCTGCATTATCCACCAATTCATAATCTTCTCCTTAGTCCATTTGGGCTCACTTTCTTTTACTTGGCTGAATAAACCCAACGGAGGGATTTGAGACTTATATCGGGTTGGATTATACTCTGCTTCTTGCTCATAACAGTTGTGCCAAGGTGGAAGCATTGTCATTTTCTCAATATGCCAATTCATATCAGGACATCAAAGTTATTTCTATTCTTTTGAATATTTGGTTGAGGGCAACAATGAAAATATCTGGACTTTATAATAGCTAAAAATTTACCCAAAGGGTCATACCTCCAGTGCTACGACAACTCTATCAAGCCTAAATCTTACAACGAAATGTCAAGAGCCAATTTTGCCCAACTTGGCTCACTTCTATACTACCAAATTTAAACGACATGTTGCATGTTGTTTTCTTTCCATGCACAACTCCATATACATCGTTTACGTAATCCAACTGACGCACTACTTCCATGGCAAAAACATGCTCTGTAGCAAAATAGGGCAACAAAAATGGCTTACCCGTGAAACCAAAAATTCTCACAACTACGCCCTAGGTAAGCAGAAATATATCTCCTTTATTTTGGGTGACGATTGCATCTCTGAATTCCCACGACACCCTATTACATGTACCGTAAAGCAAATTTATTGGTGGGTCCAAAAACCAATTATTAAAACTGTAAAATGACTCCCTTCTTGTCAAAACGGGAGTCCACATATAGACTGGCAGGGGTTCATTTTTCTCACCCACCTGTGTCATTATAATAAAAGGAAAGCGCCACTGAAGCTAAAAAAAGAAAAACCAAATTAAAAATTAAGAGTGCCTGCATGCCCAACTCCATATACATCATTTATGTAATCCAACTAGCGCACTACTTCCATGGCAAAAACATGCTCTGTAGCAAAATAGGGCAACAAAAATGGCTTACCTGTGAAATCGAAAATTCTCACAACTACGCCCTAGGTAAGCAGAAATATGTCTCCTTTCTTTTGGGTGACGACTGCATCTCTCAATTCCCGTGGCACCCTATTACATGTACCATAAAGTAAATTTATTGGTGGGCCCAAAAACCAATTATTAAAACTGTAAAATGACTCCCTTCTTGTCAAAACGGGAGTCCACATATAGACTGGCAGGGGTTCATTTTTCTTACCCACCTGTTTCATTGTAATAAAAGGAAAGCGCCATTGAAGCTGAAAAAAGAAAAACCAAATTAAAAATGAAGAGTGCCTGAACGACTTCGCATCTCCAATCTGCAACTTCTCCAACTAAAAATTCAACCTTCGGGAAACAATATCAGCCCAGTCGAAAAATATTGGATTGGTTCCCCGCCTCATAGTTGCAAGGGAATAGAACTCCACCCAGCAAATACATTATGCTAACGTCGCTTGCCACTTATGCACAATATAATATGAAGGCAAATCGGCGACCCATGCCAACATCGAATATATATCTAAGCTTTTGAAATCAAAAAGCGACTTCGGTAAGTTGGTAAGTTGCCCCATCTGCGACTCTTTAATCAGTTGTGTTTCCATAAATTGATGCATTGTTATCGTGGAGACGTATCTATCTTCTTGCTCATTAGTATGCAATTTATTATTCACTGCATACGAAGGGGGATTCAATCCACAAGAAAACGCCTCTCAAACCTCGTATGGGGTGATGGTGAAGATAATTTCCCTTCGAAAATTTCATACATCTTTAGTGAATGGGTCGTAAAATTGAGCAATGAGACATACTAGTTTAGGGTATGGATGAAACGATAGGTACAGGTACTAGAACAACTACAAATAATATGGCACTGTTAACCAGTTGTGTGATGTCACTCCTTGATTTACTGCCAACTCAACATCCTACCTTAACCTCTCCACACCTTTGTGGGTAATGAGGTAGTCGCCAATTTCTTCCATTTTGTCTTCATACGGGTCCAAGTTGACGTAATTGTAGGCCCAAAATGGCCACATACTTAGGAAAATTCTAAAAAAATTACCTAAGTCATGAAGTGCTCATTTCGCACACTTTGCAGTGTATTTTGGAGCGGATCCGCAACAAAGGCCACAAACCGGCCTAATACTTAGTGAATTTTCACACTTGGAGCAGTTTCACATAGTTTCTTATGTATTTGGCTTTGGATTGGCGATGTTTCCTAAATCCGCGAAAGTTTTTGAAGAAGAATGATGTCAGCATAAAATAAGAATAAGTGCGGATTGCCGACCGCTTCATATTCTTTGATATCTTTTGAGCGACTACATGTTGAAGGGCCCGATTTCATAGGGCGCATAGAACATCTTTGCCCAAAATGGTGATAGAAGACGGAATGCTACGTAGAAGCGATGCGGATTCGTGGCGAAGGTTTTTTGACTAACTTTCTTTCGAAATGGCGACAAGCAACATTTACTCTGAAGCCAGTGTGGAATGGAGAAAGAGTCTCATTACATTGCTTGGGTCTGGAATGGTGTTCACAGGCCAATACACTTGCTTGGGTCCAGAATGGAATCCGTAGAGTTTTGAAGGAGATATGACGTCATTGATATTTTTTGTGCGGATTGACAAATGCTTCTTCGTTGAATAAGAAAAATGAAGGATAGGGAGCGGATTTCATCCTGCTCCACTTTCAAGGCATTTTAGTGCCAAATTGGCGTTCCGCAAGTTTTGAAGCATGAAAGGTGATGTCATCAATTTTTAAAAGTGGAATGGCGTTGTGTTCTCCCCCACCATTATATCAAGCTTATGTCAGATTAAATCATAGCCATACGATGGGGGAGATCGACGGTCGAGACTTTGTTGAGAATTCTAAAGCATATAAAAGCAATTTCTCGTTGGAGTTGAAACAGTCAGTTGGATGAAGAATCTGAAGCGTCGAGGGTTTCAAGAAAACAATGACCAAAACTCTGAGGGTTGTAGATCGCTGACAATGGAAGGCTTTCAAGAAAGATCAATGATGTATATACAATCTCCAACGGCTAGAACTCTAGTTAGTTTCAAACAACCAGCAAGTTGCAGAGTTTTCAAGCTGTCATGGCGGTCCACTTGCAGCGGATTTCTCGGAAGGTTGAACCAGTAAGAGAATGCCAGCAAGAACTCTTTATTGATCTGTCAAAATTTCATCTTTGTAATGTTCCTTATTATTTTAATTTTGCAAAACTATAAAAAGAGGTCAAACCCTCATTTTTAAAGGGTCGGCTCTAGTGTGTTTGCCTGTACCGGATCCTGTTTTGCATCCGGACGACATCTGAACCCTATTTTGCATTCAGACTGACTACCAAACCCTGTTTTGTATTCGGATGATATCCAGACCCTGTTTTGCATCTAAACAGACTATCGGATCATGTTCTGCACAAAGCCGATATCCAGACCCTATTTTGAATCCGATCAGACTATCAAACCCTGTTTTATAAAGGGAAAAATACACCTATTTTTGGCAACGCCCTCCCTGGACCCCCTCGACGACGTAGTAGGGGGGTGCTGCCCCCCTACACCCCCCCTTTATGGAGTGGGTCCAAGTGCGGCTGAAAACAAGACCTCCAAATTAGAGAGAATCAAGATCCACAACCAATACCATGTTTTGTACCTAGTTTGAGATCGGACCTTTTTCTACACCTGGTTCAAGGTCGAACCATTTTTTGCATCAGCCCATGGTTGAATCTCGTTTTCCACCCGGTCTAGCTAAAACTTTCAAATTCGCCAATATTATATAATTTTTTTGAAAAAATAAGGTAATTCGCCATGTCCTCCTACATGAATTTGGTTGGGATTCTCCAGGGTTTTGCAACAGATTAGCCATTTTTATACAAGTACCTTTCGGGTCTGACCCCTTATGCATAACCCTGGACTTACTTCTACAATAGTTGAGAATTGGACGAAAGAAATCGAAATAGAGCTCACTGGATAACAAAAATTTAGCGATAAACTCCAGGTTGGATGTTGATTTACTTATCTTTAAATCTATTTGTATATTATGCTTGCCTTTGTTTTTAGTGATATTTGAAGAAGAAATAAAACGTTTCGTTGAGTGAAATTTGTGTGTCCGTATTGTGCAAATGTGAAAGTTGGTTATGCAATTGAAAATAGTTTTAAGAAGGCACAATAGATATTATTGCTTAGAATGAAAATGTTATACTGTGTGAAATCTATATACGTTTTCTCTGTAACAGTGAAAGCTTGTTATTATTATGGAAATGGTTTCAGGATGCATAAATTATTGTTATAGTTACTATTGCTTGGAAACCTTGAATGGCAATGAAACAACATGCATATGACTTGCTCAAAAATGTGAAATATTTTGTTTTTGTGTGTGATAGCATATGTAATGCATGTTAAATTAGTGGTAATTCTTAGAATTGCATACATGAAAGAACCAAATCTAATCCCCTTTCGATATATTCTTCAATGGATAAAATTTTGGCACTAGTGGAATTGGCATACAAAATGGAAAGAGGATCTCCATACACTGTCAACAAGATGCGTTCTAGAAGAACGTGAGAACCATATTTGATTTGGGTTTGAAGAAACCACTAATATTATGTGTTTGGGATGAGATAGAGTCATGATTCGTTGAGTAGAGAGTAAATCTCAAACTAAAGTAATTTTTTGTAAACATTTGTTATGATTGAATTTGGTTGCTAGTCGTCTAGGTATAATAGGTGGAGAACAACAAAAGTTTATGTATTATCTTTTAGTTACTCAATGTAAAACTCATGAAGGATAACCTGTTATAGTTGTACTTATTCTTTTCCCATGAATACGGAGGATTGTATTTATCTTGAATATAGTACATGCTGCACGTTGTGAAAGTTTTTTAGAAAAATAGAATTTAGTTGGAAAAACAAATTTATCATTCATCACAAAATATATATGTACTTTGACTTAACTCTAAAGACATGCATAGTCACCCAGGTGTTGTAGGTGAGTTGGAGAGGAGAGGGCAATCCTCCAAGGGAGGTCCCAGGTTCGAATCTCCACCCTACCAAAAAGTTGAATTGGGTACCCAAAATCCAATTGATAATATTCTGCGGACAGGGCTGGGTGCGAACCCTGGGTGACTTTGACGGTGTAGAACCCCCTATTCGTGGTCTCTTAGACCACGACGGTCCCGCAAGGGGTTTCTCGCTTTAAAAAAAAAAAAGATATGCATAGTTGTTGTCGTGTTGGGCAAATCAGTTAGTGAGTGGTAAATAACAAATTATTTTGACTCAAACTGTGGCATTGGAAATGTATATTAAGAGTACATTTATATTATCTTTATGATGTTTAAAGATTATTATTTTGGTTAGATCAATGTTGTGAACTATAAAATTCCTTTTATACTCATTAATATCATAAGTGTTTTTCTGAAAAGAATACCAAGCATCCAAGGTGTAATTTTTAAAATAAATTGTAAGAATCCTAAATTTTTATATGGCTACTTTGAACAGTGGAAAACCTGAGAAGCGTAGTCAGTATCTTTTATCTTCTGAAATGTTATGGTTATTACGTTTCTAGAGCTGAAATGTAATGTTATGGTTATTACGTTTCTAGAGCTGAAATGTATATTTGTTTTATGCCTTGGATAGTGAGGAAAACCATTGTCAATGAAATGTGGTAAGGGACGTGTAACTTATTATAACACTATAACTAAATTATGTGTAGTGCCCTACTATCATAGAAGGTGGTATAAATACCTAACTAAGTACCATTTATTTGTTATGTTTAATATTGGTAAACCGGGAATGGGTTCCTGTAAAGTGGCTTGCACAACATTAATTTACCGCATTTGAATCTGCATGAAGTCATTCTGTTATTAGCCAATGTCGAGGACCTTTTTATAGGTTAAATATGTTATTTCCTTTGCTACAGTGAGTCTTGCAAGTGTAATAGGTTAGTCGGGTGAAATAAGACTTACGTTTGACTGAGAACTTTATGAGCTTGGTCTCATAAGTAAAGGGGAGAGTGTAGAACCTCCAAGTAACATTGTAGATTAAACTTTAGTTTAGTAGACTTATTGGGAATTTTAGTGTGTAGAATAGCTATAGTAGTAATAATTAGTTTCCCTTTTAAATAACTAGGATAATAGAGAATATAATGTGTATTGTTTTAAAGTTGCTATTGGTTGCTTTAAGGAGTATAATATGAATATTGTTTAACTTTTATATTTAAGGTTGTTATATAGGAAGTTTCTTGCAAATAGAATAGTTTTTTAGTTTTGTATTAAATAAATATTTATATGACTTTTTATGTAAAAGAGTTGTATTATAAATAATGTTTTTAATTATTTAAAATATTTAGATATTTGTATATTTGATGAAAAATTATCTAAAGAGTTAGATTTTATGTAAAGCTTAGATAAAAGTAGCTTATGTAATTTTTTTATGCAGAACCTTGAAATTTTCTTACAAGATGGAATAAACTTATCTAATAGAAAACATAAATTCTAGTATAACCCATATTGAGAAGAGTATGGATCTATTCATCGAGAAGGATGAATAACAAAATAATATAAACACCCAATGTTGTTGAGGTGCGGGTATGCACACAATGAGTCTCGAGAGCAACCATGTTTTTTGACAGAAAATGTTAGAACAAGTGATCTAGTCAGATAAAGTAACGAGGGGCAGTATAGGATGCCACTTCTAGGTTGCTGCTGAGAGTACAAGTGATAAGTCCTATGTTTCATATGACTAAGCTAGATCAGCTGTGACATTTGGTATGGGACAAACGATCATAAGTCATAATGGGCATTAGTGACTAAGACCAATGTTAGAGTAGTGGCATGGCTCTAGTTGATCTCGAGTAGTGGGATAATCAGCTAAACGCTTGGAATATGTACGCTAACCCCATTACATATATCTAAAGGAACAACTCGACCAATTAGTTAAGGATTCCATATGAAAGGGACGGGGAAGTATGCATCCACCCTTTAGGTGTTATGGGCCCTAGAGGATAACCCCAGCCATGGTTCGTCCCTCATGTCGAAACAAGAGGATGACAAATGAGACAAGTTGATTCCACAAAATGGCACCTCTTGAGGGATTTAGTCAATTTCATCCACTTGGGTGGTTGTCTACAACAATCTTGAACCCAAAAGTGGTATGATATGCTTGTACTATTTTAATAATGAGGATAATAATACATTGGGTGAAACAAAACTGTTACAAACATGAAAGCACTCTTAGGATCAAAACTATAAATTAAAAAAAAAATCCTAAGAAATTGCTTGGCTCGATTTTGTAGTAGGTGAGTAGACTTGGGTTGTTACATTTTCTCCCTAACATTGGTTGCCCCAAGCAACCCTGTGTTATCCACTAATGAGTCAGATTCATCGCTCCCACTTGCACTCCTAAAATAACTCCTTGTTGCCTGATGCTTCAAAGAAATTTACCCAGTCCTTCAACAAGAAGAGGTACAAGGACATAGGATTTCCTTGTCGAATTTCTCTTAAAAGGGAGCTGAAGGAATGCCATTGATGAGGACTAAGAAGGAGGCTCAAGAGACACAATTCATGATCCACTCCCTCTAGCCCTGAGAGAAACCAAAGTTCTCTAACATTCAGTCTAAAAACTACCAAGGGACTCTATCATAGGCCTTAGACATGTCTAATTTGATAAACATACCTCTTAAACCTTTCTCATGCATTGTGTGAACTTTTTCTTATGCCAAAAGTACTCCATATAGAATTTATCAACCCTTCACAAATCCTCCTTGCTCCAAAGAGATAATACCATCCAATACCTTCTTGAGCCTTTCAACCATCAATTTGATAATGATCTTGTTGACTACATTACAAAATGTAAAGACTACATTACAAAATGTAATTAGACAATAGTCTCCAAGGTTGGAAACCTTTCCCACTTTAGGAATCAAAGCAAGAAAAGTGTGGTTCACAACCCTTAACATGCTTTTATTTGCACGAGATTCTTCCACTACCCTGGTTACATCCTTTCCCATGCAATCCCAAAAAGCCTAGAAAAATTCATTTGGGAACCCATCAGGACCTGGGGACATTTTGGTTCTCATATTGAAAAATATCTCTCGCCTCCTTTATATCCATAACTCTAAAGAGAGATGGTTTTGTTTGGTTATTATAATATATGGGATACAATTAAGTATCTCTTGTTGTGTTGCAAGATTAGGATGGGCAAAAGCAAATAAAATAGTTTCAAAATAGATATTTGTAGCTTGTTATATACCTGGGATAGTTTCCATCACATTACCATGAAGGTCTTTTAGGTTGGTAAGTGTGTTTGAGTGTCTTCTTGTCATGGCTAAACGGGTGAAGAACTTAGTCTTTTAATCTCCCTCTAGTAGCCAATAAGTTTTGACTCTTTGTTTCTAATAGATCTTGTCTTGTTTGGCTATACTCTCTAATTCCTTTTTGACCAACTCATCTTCTTGTTTCATGTCTTTTGTGATTGTTTTAGTCCAGAAGAGTGTGGCCAACTCCTCCATCCTTGTAGCTAGAAAAACCTTCTCTAGATGAAAGTCTAATTTATTATTTCTCTTTCAAATTTTGATTTGGGATTTGACATGTTAAAGTTGTTTAAAGACTCCAAATAGTGTTGTCCCATAGGCAGGAAACCCCTTCTCCCACAAAACTAGGATCTTATCCCTAATATCCTCCTTTTTAAACTAGAAATTCTCAAATCGAAATGTTCTAGAGAAAGATTTATGGTCCATATCCCATTCCAAGAGAATTGAAAAAGTGGTTTGATTTTGTACAAGGATTTCCATCCTAAGTGACCATTGCAGAAAAGCCTCTTCGAACACTACAAATCTATCCAACTTTACCTTCTTGTTTTTCAACCTTGCTTGTTTGTTTGTCCAAGTATGAGAAGGCCCCGCAAAATGGACATCAATCAAATTGAGTTGATATACTTTAGAGATCATAAATTTGTCCCCCTAATCCAAATATTGGATGCCATTTTCCTTATCCCTAGCTAAAGGCTTAACATTGAAATCGTCAACCACTATCCAATTCACTTCTTCCTTTCCTATCCTACCTGCTTGCAAGATTGCTTGTTGGAGGCGTTCGTCCCCAAAATGTTTTGAACCATAGAAAATTTGAACTCAACAAAAGTTCTCCCAAAATCTTACTCTTGAAGAGAGATGTGAGAACCTTCTTTCCCACAACATAACCAGTGTCTAGTTTAGAGGGTTCCACAAAGTCACTATACCCCCTAAATCACCCTGGGATGCTACAACCATATGCTTTTTCTGTCTCCATGTTTTCTTGGCTATTCCATTCATCACCTATAGTGAAGATTGTCTCTTGAAGGAGATTGAATTTGAATGATAACTTTCAATTAAACTATGAACAATATTTTAATGAGAATTGTTGTTTAAGCCTCTATATTCCATGATTGTACAATCATTGGGACCCGAAACCCAATAAGTAGTAATTTGCTTTATGCTTCCCTGGTTTACTAACTGGTCACCCTCCATTGCCAACTTCTCTTGGTTTGATTTTCTTCCCATACTCTTGGCTTGGGTGTAATTTAATATTTTCTCTATTTGCTGAATTTCAAGAGTAGGCTTACCTCTATCTTTATCTCTACCTTTCACTAAGACATCCTTATCAACCAAGACCATTGCAAGGTTGAGGTTCTTTGAAGTCATTATGGTTTGGGATTGGTTAGATACTAGTCTCCAATGCTAGTTGAGTTATTCTCTATTAGATTAATACATTTTTAGAGGGTAGGTTTTCCTTTTGTCATTCCCCCATTACAACTATCTCATTCTCCATATTCATTAGGGTATTAAAAATTTCATACTTTCTCTCTTCTGTCTAGTTTGATCACACCACCTTCTTTTGCTTTTTCTTCCTCATAGGTGCTTCAAAACCCTCTTATGGTGCATTTAGGTTTGAGGTTGTGAGATGAGCTTTTGCCTTCTTCTTAGGCATCTTACTATCATTACCCTTTGATGGGATGGACTCCTTCTAGATTAAGTATCAAGGCAAAAATGAGCAAGATGTTTGTGCTTATGACAAATCCTACACTGGAGGGAGATTACTTCATAGTTTGTTTGTTGGACCCATGTTAAATCCCCCATATCAATTTCTATTTCAGCTAGCAACAAGTTATAAGATCCATCTCAACATATATCCGAGCATAAATGGTTGAAGCTCGCATCATCATATCTTTGGCTACTCCCAGATAACATCCCAAAAAATTATCCGATCTCTCAAAAATGGTTTACACCAATGTTCCATTGGTAGAGCATATAATTGAACCAAAACCACCACTATAGTGGGTTCTATTCGTGGATCAAATGCTAGCTTCTAGGGCTGCACAAAAAGACTTGTTGTTTCATAGCTTCTCCTCCCTCATTCAAAAACTTTGTCCCTATCTGCTCTTGAAGAGAAACTCACTATATAGTATCCATTACTGATGAGGAATATTGAAATATCCCTTAAAGGCTCCTAATTTTGTCGAATCCAAGTCATAAACCCTAGAGATAGTCTCATACCAATAAATTTACAGATCAGATCATGGTTACTCCTGCACAAGATGTTTTTAGCCACCATACTTTGTTTAATAACAAGCTTGGGACGACAGGCAACCTAGGGAAGATAACCATTAACTTTGGACTAAAAACCTTTATCCATTGACTTGCTGGCAATAGCAAAAAAAAATAGATATTAAGATAGCACTTCTCAAAGATTCATTCTTAAATTCTTGTCTCTCTCTCACTATATCTGCAAAGAACCGCTTAAGAAAAAGAAACAGAGAGAGGGCTCTAGAAGAACCCTCGCAAGTAACCATGAATAAATAGAAAACAGTTTTAAACCTTAAACCTCATCTTATAGACTTAAATTTTTCTCAATCCAAACTACATGATCTCAATCTCTTTTTACTTAAATCAATATGTTGTTACAAAAACATTAATTTAACTTTTAAATTTTATTTATTTTATAATATTAAATATGCTGGGACCACGTATAAACCTTGACGCCTTAATTGCCTTCACAAGGCAATTAAGGCTTCATTTGCTGCTTTTTAAAGGTTTTATGGTCTTAGCAACACTGTATTACTTAAACTCTTAACCCATGGCGCTTGACCCCTTCACAATTAAGGCTTCATTTGCTGCTTTTTAAGGGTTTTATGGTCTTAGCAACACCGTATTACTCAAACTCTTAACCCATGGCGCTTCCCTCGTCACTCCACCAAAACCTTATAGTATGATACCATATTTTATACATTATTATACCTAAAACTACTAAAAATACTGTCTGAGTGTTGAAAGACTGCGATCCTTAACCTTTTCGTATCCCGTCGCCCAGGTTTGAAACTTTTTTAAATTTTTAGGGTTCTAAATTTTAAATATATTTTGAGGATAAATATTATTGGATGGTCTATTCCTCCGCTTTGTGAAGCAGGTAGGCATGCCAATTGAACTGCCCCTAATACCTATAATCTTTATACAAAAACTTACTTATCCTAAATTTAGGATGAAATCGATGCGTTTTCCTGGAAGAACCAACTTATGGGCTTTTTCATTTCTAATAATCAAGCAGAGTTGGAGATTAATGTATTTGAAATTACACTCTATTTAAAAAACACATACTCTTTTACTAAGTATAAATTCATACTAGTTCTGGTGCATGGCAATTTCTTTAGCATCTCGAGAAATAAGGATAAGGATCGTTACTTTAATTTTCAGATATAATATCCAAGTATGACTTTACAGTAATATTGTCAAACCATCAAAAGCACCTTTTATAAACTACATTGTATTTTTATATGAAATAAAATGATTTTAATTTCAAATAATTTGTGGGATCAAGATGGGTATGGTATGGTGCAACGTTGTTTTAATGTTTAATAATATTTAAAAAAAAAATTGTTCAATGAAATTAAAAAGTTCATCTTTTTTTATATTTTTTTTTGGAGATTAAAAAATTTTCCTTGTAAAATGTTTTCATATACAATCTTGATATCTTTATAAATTTCATTTCAAAATATTTTCTAATCTCTATTACTTCTCTTCTTAAAAGAAAAATTCTCTAATTTTAGATCTAAAATGATGTTCAATATTAATGAACTATCAGGAGAACTCCACCAAGCATGCTTAGATGGCAATAATGCTGGGATGGATGTTCTCCTGGAAAGTTCTAATGTTACACCCCTCATAAAAGAAAAGGAACAGTGTGTCCCTGAAACTTGTTGCCGTTGTTAAGAAATTAATAAATAATCATAATTACATAAAACCACAGAAGAAGATATAAATGGACATGATTACGCACAAAACCACAAACCCCTGAAACTCAGGAATCAATAAATAGACATAACATAAAATGAAGATACACATGGGCATAATTACACATATAACCACAAAAGGAGATACAAATGACAGTTTTATTATGATCCAATATATTTGACCTTACAATCCAGCCCTTGTAGTGAAATGCATCCAACTTTCTGTTTATAAAAGCATAGATTCTACTTGAGTTTTCCACACCTACTCAAACACCAATAAGTTTGCATACAATCCAACTTAGGAATTATTATCTTAAAGTCTAATCTTCTATCAATCCCAGTTGATTTCTGTATCAAGCAATTTATCTACTTCTGAAGATCAGCCTGCAGAAGAATAGAAAAAATATAAGTACCATGTGATTTTAATGAAGCTATTTTCATTTCAGGGATTGTAGGAAACAGGGCAATATTAGCAAGCAAGTATCCTGAATAAATTTTCATCCAACTTCTTCGTATTATAGTCTAGGTACCAGTTTTCTCTTGTATACTTCAACAACATCCTGTGGGTCAGGTTTTGTTTTTGCATATGCATCTATTTTGTTCACTTCCTGCAGTCAAACCAATATGTTATGTCAGACAAGGCAATTGATTGCAAGATAATTAAAAAGCATATGTTGTAATTTGCAATATGTGAACAATGCCTGCTATCGTTCACTATATTTATTCCCTACAACGGCAAGAAGTGGATATTCAATAGAGTCTGAACTTGCCTCCATCCATTTGGATAGTTTTGGCCTTCCAGCTGTGATGTCATAGTTCTTTAACCTGAAAAAGGCGATGTGATATCTTTCAACAAAAGGAGCATATGCAATATCAACCTGCACAAGTTGTATGCCACATCTCACAGTCGTCAAAATAATAGGCACAAAAGCATCAGAAGTCACAAGTCCTGTAAATAGTTATGCATTATTGAATGGCTCACCGCACTAAATTCACCCAAGAAGAAAGGCCCATCATCAAACTTCCCCAATGCGTTTTCCAAGTAATCAAGAACTGATGCTGCCATAGATGGGAGAGCAAAAGGTCAATTTATTTATCATTAGACATGATCTGTTAAGACAAAATATCATGTTAAAACTATATGTATCTACAAGGAGCATTCCTCGTACCAACTGCTTCTGGTGCCTCAGAATCTGGCTTGGCCAATGCCTTAAACCCGGTACTTACAAAAGTGTCTGTATACTTCAATAGCTCATTTCCAGCTTCCTTTTTCACAGTATCCTGCACAACAGGATAGCTTCTGATCATGAGTAAAGAATTGCCTGCAAGGTAGGAATGCTTTGAATTTCTCCCTCCTCTGCCTCAAAATGGTTTAATAATAATCAGTGATGACACTAACGATTAAAACCGTGCGTGCATATTTATTTTGATAAGCTGATTTAGCTTATGAGAAGCAATAACATTATAACAGTGAAGGCAAAGTAAATAGTCCAGATACATAATCCCTAGAATGCCTTCATGGGTTTTAGTAGTGTCACCAGAATCAAGATATTGACAAACCCAAAATGCATAGACATCCTGATTTAGCTTCTGACACGGAATAACAGTAAAGGCAAATTAAGAATCCAGAGGCATTAACATACCGTGGGGAATAATTTAGGCCCTTCAAAATTGTTTTCAAGATATTCAAGCAAGTCTAAACTCTCCCCTGTGACTTTACCATTGTGCTCAAAAGAAGGGACCTGAAAAGCAATAGCAGTACAATTTCATTTCAAGACATGTCTTGCAGCAATATATGGATGCATATCTTTTAGTCCCATCCATTCCCTGCTTTTAAACTCTTCTATTAGCAGCCTCTCCAGAGTGTTCGCTTGATAACAATCTAAACATGATTACAAGTCATGCAAATTGCCGCCAACTATGTGAAAGTAAATACCTTATCAGGACTAATTTCTCTTCGTCCAATCATGAGAAATATGAACCCCTGGAGTTATATGAAACTACTATACCAATTATCATAACAATATTTTAATAATGATAATGGTGATGTGGTCTAGTTAATTATTGTAGCAAAATAATGTTGTATGACTCTTGCCAGACCCTCAAACATTCAACAACTATTCTCTTGAAAAACAACTGACAATTCAACGATCAACAACCAAATCATATTTTATACAGAAAATGGGAGTTCTCCCTGCTTTGAATGGAGAACGAGTGGTTTCTCCCCCCTTCCCCACCAAAAGAGAACATTTGAGTAGATTACCTTATTAGGAGGATAGACCTTTTCCTTGTACCAGGCTGGTCTGTCCTGTAGGTCTATAGGAACTATCTGAATCTCATTCAGACCCTGCATTTCATTTCCCTTATTGAATCAATTGATAAACCCCATAGGTTCATGTCAACCTTTATCTTAAAAACATGCACAGAAACCAAATAAAAGCAAAATCACCTTGTAGTTTCTGGCAACCCAAACACGCTGGGCATAGGGACAGATCAAGCTGATATACAATCTATAGAACCCAATTCATAATCAGACTCAGAACAAAGACCCAAATCTAACAGACATATATTACAATCAGACCAATCAACCCATCAAATCAGTAGCCATAAAATGCTTCTTCTACTCCCAACCCAAACAATTATCAAGAACTGGTTCCTCATCAGAAAAATCCCAAATTGAATGAAGACCTTGCCTTGGTGTTCCATCAAACAGTGGAGGAGGCTCTGACTTGGAATTGAAAACATGCAGAATTGCATCGCCGTCACTGCAATGCAATCCAGTTCACTTTTAGTACATGTTCATTCATAATCGAACTCAGAACAAAGACACAAATCTAAAAGACATATTACAATCAGACCAATCAACCCATCATATCAGTAGCCATAAAATGCTTCTTCTACTCCCAACCCAAACAAGCATCAAGAACTGGTTCCTCATAAAAAAAACAATTGCCAAATTGAATGAAGAACTTACCTTGGTGTTCCATCAAACAGTGGAGGAGGATCGAGACCATGAAGGATTGCATCGCTGTCACTGCAAAGCAATGGCAGTTCACTTTTAGAACATTTTCATCACAAATTCAAGTTTTGAACCAGATCAACACAAAATGGAATGGATTATGCTTACAGTGCCCCCATTCTTTGAAATGCTCTTCTAACTTTTCCAGAAGATAAATCCCAAATCGAAGTTTCCCACAAAAAACGAATTAAGTTCCGATTATAGTGGCACTAGTTATCTCAGGACGATGAGGCTATCTAGGCGTTTCTGTATTTATAGACGGATAAGGTGCATGCACTATGGAAACCTAGAAGAAGACAGAGAAGTCTCGAACCACATGGTGAGGTCATTCATGACGACATCAGATGCGCATGGTCATTCCCAGTTGCTTGGAGAATGCACTCACCATGGATGTGGATATTCTGCAGAGCACTCATATCCTCTCCCACAGCATTGTTCGTGGGATTTGAAGTCAAGAGTAGGAGTGGAAGGACATATTAGATATTTATTTAATTTGTTTTGGGCATGTGGTGTCGTCATAGATGACGTGATTGGTCTTCTTTTGTATATATGGCAGGATAAACGTGGCCGTCCCCGTATACACTTACATATCTGCATTTAAAAAAAAACAATTCAGGCCTAATGTTATTGTGCCACGAAGCACATCTACGTATGCTATAGTTGACAACAGAGGGGTATAACACTGTGGCCGTCCGTATACACTTACATATCTGCATTTCAAAAAAAACAATTCAGGCCTAATATTATTGTGCCACGAAGCACATCTACGTATGCTATAGTTGACAACAGAGGGGTATAACACTGTGGGTACCAAATAAAACTATCGATAAAAAATAATCAACTCCAATTACACGCGCGGGTAAGAGGTGTCCAAATATATTTGTGGTCGATGACAAGGATTTAAATTTTAATGTTAAAAATGTTGATAGGACTGCATAGATCGAATTTAGAAATGGCTCCTAATGCATGATTATATTAAACAAATTATAAATTTCATTGTATTTTTCATTAACAACAATTTTTATTTGATTATTTTTTTAACCTTAGAGTAAAACAGTGTAACAATCAAAAGAGAGAGGTCTACTCTTAATCACATAAAAAGTTGAATTTAGTTTAAAAATGATAATCAGAAGTATCATTATGGACAATATTTAGGTATGGGATGGAAACATAAGATGTAGTATTTAATGTTTTTAAATTTATTTTTAATTTTTTATTTCAATTTTGTGAAGAAAATATTAAAGTATATTTATAAGATTAAAGATTTGGTTTATGATCGGTTTTTTTAAATTATTGATTGTTAAACAATTATTAAAAATTTATTAGATTAATTTATTGTATATAATAAAATTTTATTTTTACCTTGGTATTGTAGATGAGTTGGAGAGGAGAGGGCAATCCTCCAAGGGAGGTCCTAGGTTCAAATCTTCACCCTACCAAAAAGTTGAATTGGGTACTCAAAATCCAATTGATAATGTTGGTGCGGGCAGGCCGGGCGCGACTCCCGGGTGACTTTGACGATGTAGAACTCTCTGGTCGTGGTCTCTTAGACCAAGGCGGCCCCGCAAGGGGTTTTTTGCTTTTATATAAATTATACATGTTTTTTATTAGAATTTTTTATATCAAAATACCAAAATATTATATTTGTGTTTAGGTCAAACCATATCTAGGTTGCTCTTTTATTAAAGATATTTTTCTCGTATATCAATCGATCCCAATGATATTTTACTCCTGGAATGTTCGCGGGTTAACGGACCCAATCAGAAAATATGTGGTCCGTGATGAACTTTCTCGTTCTGCTTCTTTGTTTGGTCCTCTTGATTTTGTCTGTTTGCAAGAGGTCAAGATTTTTGACTTTCTTCTTCAATGTACCTGTAATTTTTTATGGCCGCATGGTGGGTTTCATGTTACCAATCATCCTTCTGGGAAAGGTGGTGTTGTTACTTTTATTGCTTCTAAATGGTGGAATCATGTTGTTTCTTGGGGCTCTGACCCCTCCCATCAAGTTGTTTGGTCTCTGCTGGAAATTCATGGCAAACCCTTTGGAATTGTTAATATCTATGCTTCCAATGATGCTTCTGAACGCAGTGCTCTCTGGCGTTGGCTTGCTTTTTCTTTACCGCCTGCTCTCTGGGTTTTATGTGGTGACTTTAATATGATTGAGAAACCCTGCGATAAGATTGGACAACTTCCAATGCGTTGGCCTATTGGTGAACGTGAAGCATGGTTCTTTATGAAAAACAAGCTTGGTGTTTTTGACCCTCACTCTTGTTTTTCCCCTATTGCTTTTTTGACTCTGCTTGGTATACCTGGTCTAATTTCCAATCAGGCTTTGCAAGAATCTTGAAGCGGTTAGATAGAGCCATGCTTACTAAAAATGATACTTTTTGTTTCCAGTGGCTGACCTCTTCTTCTCTTTATGTGCACACTCTTGCTGATACGACTTTATCTGATCATGCTCCTATTGTTTTTAGTATCAGCCCTGTTATTCAACAACCTCGTCAGTTTCCTCATCAATTTTATTTCAATGTTTCTTTCCTGCAACACTCTTATATGAAAGCTCATATTGTTCATTGTTGGAATCTTCTTCCTCGGCCTTCTGGACGTCTTGGTTGGATCTCCTGGTGGAATCATGCCATCTCTCGTACTACTTCCCTGTTACGCTCTCTTGGCGTTGAGGTTGCTAAAAGACGACGAATTGCCACTACTGCTCTTAAGCAAGAGTTACACAAAGCCTCTGCTCGTCTTGAAGCTTGTCCTTTTAGCTCTGTTTTACAAGCTCACGTCGCTTCCCTTCATCATGAAATAAAAAAAAGTGATTTGTATGAAGCCAAAGGAGCTCAGTTGCGGGCTAGATTGCATTGGCTGCAAATTGGGGACAAGGTCTCTAAAGAATTTTTTAAGCGCCTCCGACCACCTTCTCCAACTCTTCAGATTTTTGCTCTTCAGGTTGATGGTCAGCGACTCACTTCTCTCCCTGACATATGTGCAGCCTTTGTCAGTCACTATCAGCATGTGTTTGCTTCCCAGCCTCTCTCAGAAGCTCGCCAACAAGCTTTAGCTGAATGTCAGGTTGTCATTCCTGTTAAGGTCTCTCCCTCCCAATGGGAAGTTTGTGAAGCTCCTTTGTCTCTTGAAGATTTGACGTAGGCTTTATCTGTCATGTCAAATGAGAAAGCTCCTGGTTTAGATGGCTTTCCCTGTGAATTTTATAAAGAATTTTGGGATTTTTTGGGTCCCGATCTTCTTAAAGTTTATCAAGAAGCTCTGCATACTGGTTCTTTAGGTCCTCTCTTGAATCGAGGTAATATCAAGCTGATTCCTAAAGCTGGTGATCCTGAACTTATCACTAGTTGGCGTCCTATTACTTTGTTGAATGTCAGTTATAAAATCATTGCCAAGGCCATTGCTCTTAAGCTTCACCCCCTTCTTCCTTTGATTGTCCGACCTGAACAGACAGGGTTTGTACAAGGCAGATATATCTTAGATAATGTGATTGCAGTTTGGGAGGGAATGGACTGGGCTCGCTCTTCTCATCAGGATATGTTATTTCTTAAAATTGATTTTGAGAAAGCTTATGATAAAGTTGAGTGGTATTTTATTCTTTCTATGCTCCAAGCCTTAGGTTTTGGGCCATCCTTCATTCAGTCTATGAATATGCTTTTTCAAGATGCTTCTGTTGTTATCACCCTAAACGGTTGTAGATCTGAGGCCTTTGGATTGTTTAGATCTGTTAGACAGGGTTGTCCTCTTGCTCCTTCCCTTTTTATTTTAGCAACTGAGGCGTTTGGGTATTTACTGGCTTCAAAAGTGGCTCAAGGCTCTATTCGTGGTCTTGCTTTACCTACTTCCTCTTCTCAATTGGTTCATGGCCATTTTGTTGATGACTCTTTTTTAACCCTTTCTGAAGATGAACAATCCTTGTCTACGACTCTTCATTGCCTTGACACTTTTTGTCTAGCTTCAGGGTCAAGTATTCAATGGAAAAAAACTTCTTGCTTTAGGCAATCTGGGAAGCCTATGCCTCCTTGGCTTTCTCACTATCCGTGGCATTGGATTCAATCTGGTGAAATGTTCAAGTTTTTAGGTATTCCTTTTGCCTTTCACAACACCCCTGCTCAGCTATGGCAGTATGTCATTCAAAAAGTGGAGAAGAAATTGACCTTTTGGATCACTAAACAACTTTCTCTGGCAGGCAAATTTCAGGTCTGTTCTAAGATTCTTGCTACCACTCATGTCTATTTTTCCTCCTATTGGCTTCCTTCGAAGGCTTGCTATTTGCAATTGGAAAGATTATTGAGGGATTTTTTATGGTCATCTACTTCTCACACAAAAGGATTTCACCGAGTTGCTTGGGATTTTTGTTGTCTTCCCAAACTTTCTGGTGGTCTGGGCCTTTTGGATTGTCATCGACAGGGAATTGCTTTGTGTGCAAAATGGGTTGTGCGAGCTCTTGATGGCTATGAAGCCTAGAAAATTCTTCTTAGACATTGCATTTTTTCTGGTCTCCCCTTGGGCAAAAGGGTATGGCACGGTTTGAATTTGTCTACTCTTCTCACTGCCCCTGTTCCTATTAAAATCACAGGTTCCTTTGTTGTTAAAAGTATCTGGAAGGCCTGGGAGTCTCTCAAACCATGGCTTATTTGGAAAGGTGCTGGGAAAAATAATGGTGCTTCTGTTTCTTCAATCAGTGTTTGGTGGTCCCCTGTTATCAGAATTCAGTCTTTACCCCTGGCCCAAGTTCAGTGGGTTCATGCTCAACGATTTTACAGAAAAGGAATTAACTCTATCTCTGATTTTTTTTCTTTCTACACCAGAGACTGGATTCCTTGGGATGATTTTAAAAGTTTTTATCAGCTTAAGCAGGATGATCAAAGTACTTATGAGGTTGTGGTTTTTAATACTCCATTTTCTTTGTGGCCCAAAATTTTTAAGCACTTTTAGAAGGCTTGGTGGACTGATTGGTGTTGGCCTCAACATAAATCCATGTTGCAGTATAAAGCCCATCTGGGTTATTCTTGGTTATCTCCTCATATTCCTATGGCTGTTGTTTTAAATGCTCGTTGGGATCTTCTTTCTCCTCCTTCTATTTGGTGAGCACGGTTCAAAATGGTTTGGGCCAATTATATTGAACCTAAACAATCCTTTTTTTCCTAGAGTTTACTGATGCAAGGCCTTCCTCTGGGGCACAGACTTCACTATCTTGGCATTGAACACCCTTCATGTTATTTTTGTGGTGCGTTGGAGGATTGTCTGCATGTGTTCTGGTCTTGCCCCAAGGCTCGTTCTGCATGGACCTGGATTGAATCTTTTTTCGCCCCTTCATTTCCTCTCCTTTTTCCTGGCAGCAAATCCTTCTTGGCGATTCACCTTCATTTTTTGAACCTTTGTTGGAAGTCTGGAACATCTTTCGCATTAGCATTCTTTATCATATTTGGAAGTCCAGAAACAAGATTGCTTTTTCTCATGATACTAGTTCAAGGATTTTTTCCCTGGCTGATCAATATGCAGTGTTTTATGATTCTTGGCTACAGATTTTTGTGCAGGTGGAGAAGGTTAATGTGGAGATTCAACATCTTCGTAGTCTTATTGACTATTGGGGTAATGCATCGTGCACTGTTAGTCGCCTTCCTACGGATCCTCCCTCTCATGGTCGATCCCGCTCTCGCTCTCGCTCTTGTCGCACTCCCTCCTCTCACAATCGTTGGTCCCCTTCTCGGTAAGAGCGCCTTTGCACCCATGGCATATCCATGGCAGATTCTTCCAGACAACTTCGTGGATGGGATGTTCGTCCTCCTGCTCCTTCCCCACCCCTTGTGACTGGTTGGGGAGATGAAATTCCTATTGTACCCACTCCCCCTTCTGGTTCAGGATGGGGAGACCCTATTCACAGTGCTCCTATTTCTGGCTCAGGTTGGGATATTGGGCCTCCTTCTGGTATTGATGTGCAGCCCACTACTGCTGGCTGGGGAGATGAAATTCCTATTGTCCCCACTCACACTGCTCTTGTTTCTGGATCCGGTTGGGATATTGGGCCTGCTCTTGGTATTGATGAGCAGCTCAGTGTTGTTGGCTAGCCTCTTTCCAACGCCAAATAATCTTGCGTGTGTATAGTTGAGGCAGATGTGCCTCCACTTCTTGTTCTTTTTGCCTACCTCTGTGTGGTTCTCCTTTGTTTTCGCGATGCTTTGTTAGTCGTGGGGTTCGTGGTCTTTCGTTTTTGTTGCCTTGGTTTTTTGATATCTCCTAACCCTGGGGGTTAGTTTGACAACATACTGGGGTGTGATCTTCTCCACCCATTTTTTTTTAATGTAAAAATGTAGAAAAATTCCATTAAAGAATAATTAAGCCTTTTTACATCAAAAAATGGGTGGAGAAGATCACACCCCAATATGTTGTCAAACTAACCCCCAGGGTTAGGAGATATAAAAAAATAGCAAAAATGAAAGACCATGAGCCCCATGACTAACAAAGCATCGTGGAAACAAAGGAGAACCACACAGAGGCAGGCAAAAAGAACAAGAAGTGGAGGCACATCTACCTCAACTATACGCACACAAGATTATTTGGCGTTGGAAAGAGGCCAACCAGCAGCACTGAGCTGCTCATCAATACCAGGAGCAGGCCCAATATCCCAACCGGATCTAGAAATAAGAGCAGTGTGAGTGGGGATAGCAGGAATTTCATCTCCCCAATCGGTAGTAGTGGGCTGCACATCAATACCAGAAGGAGGCCCAATATCCCAAGCTGAGCCAAAAACAAGAGCACTGTGAATAAGGTCTCCCCATCCTGAACCATATGGGGGAGTGGCTACAATAGGAATTTCATCTCCCCAACCAGTCACAAGGGATGGAGAAGGAGCATGAGGACGAACATCCCATCCACGAAGCTATCTAGAATAATCTACCACGGTTACGTCATGGGTGCAAAGGCGCTCTTGCCGAGAAGGGGACCAACAATTGTGAGATGAGGGAGTGCGACAAGAGCGAGAGTGAGAGCAGGATCGACCACGAGAGGGAGGATCTGTAGGAAGGTGACTAATAGTGCATTGCCCCAATAGTCAATAAGACTACAAAATTGTTGAATCTCCACATGAACCTTCTCCACCTACACAAAAATCTGTAGCCAAGAATCATAAAACACTGCATATTGATCAGTCAGGGAAAAATACCGTGAACTAGTATCATGAGAAAAAGCAATCTTGTTTCTGGACTTCCAAATATGATAAAGAATGCTAATTCTAAATATGTTCCAGACTTCCAACAAAGGTTCTAAAAATGAAGGTGAATCTCCAAGAAGGATTTGCTGCTAGGAAAAATGAGAAGAAATGAAGGGTCAAAAAAATATTCAATCAATGTGAATGCAGAACGAGCCTTGGGGCAAGACCAGAACACATGCAGACAATCCTCCAATGCACCACAAAAATAACATGAAGGGTGTTCAATGCCAAGATAGTGAAGTCTGTTCCCTAGAGGAAGGCCTTGCATCAGTAAACTCCATGCAAAAAATGATGGTTTAGGTTCAATATAATTGGCCTAAACCATTTTGAACCGTGCTTGCCAAATAGGAGGAGAAATAAGATCCCAACGAGAATTTAAAACAACATCCATAGGAAGATGATGAGATAGCCAAGAATAACCCAGATGGGATTTATACTGCAATAGGGATCTATGTTGAGGCTAACACCAATCAGTCCACCAAGCCTTCTGAAAGTGCTTAAAAATTTTGGGCCACAAAGAGAATGGAGTATTACAAACCACAACCTCATAAGTACTTTGATCATCCAACTGAAGCTGATAAAAATGTTTAAAAGCATCCCAAGGAATCTAGTCTCTGGTGGAGAAAGAAAAAAATCAAAGATAGAGTTAATTTTTTTCTGTAAAATCGTTGAGCATGAATCCACTGAACTTGGGCCAGGGGTAAAGACTGAATTTTGATAACAGGAGACCACCAAACACTGATAGAAGAAACAGAAGCACCATTCTTTTTCCCATCACCTTTCCAAATAAGCCATGGTTTGAGAGACTCCCAGGCCTTCCATATACTTTTAGCAACAAAGGAACCTGTGATTTTAATAGGAACAAGGACAGTGAGTAGAGTAGACAAATTCAAACCACGTCATACCCTTTTGCCCAAGGGGAGACCAGACAAAATGCAAATGTCTAAGAAGAATTTTCCAGGCTTCATAGCCATCAAGAGCTCACACAACCCATTTTGCACACAAAGCAATTCCCTGCCGATGACAATCCAAAAGGCCCAGACCACTAGAAGGTTTGGGAAGGCAACAAAAATCCCAAGCAACTTGGTGAAATCATTTTTTGTGAGAAGTAGATGACCATAAAAAATCCCTCAATAATCTTTCCAATTGCAAATAGCAAGCCTTCAAAGGAAGCCAATAGGAGGAAAAATAGACATGAGTGGTAGCAAGAATCTTAGAACAAACCTAAATTTTGCCTGCTAGAGAAAGCTATTTAGTGATCTAAAAGGACAATTTCTTCTCCACTTTTTGAATGACATACTGCCATAGTTGAGCAGGGGTGCTGTGAAAGGCGAAAGGAATACCTAAAAACTTGAACATTTCACCATATTGAATCCATCGCCACGGATAGTGAGAAAGCCAATGAGGCATAGGCTTCCCAGATTGCCTAAAGCAAGAAGTTTTTTTCCATTGAATACTTGACCCTAAAGCTAGACAAAAAGTGTCAAGGCAATGAAGAGCCGTAGACAAGGATTGTTCATCTTCAGAAAATGTTAAAAAAGAGTCATCAACAAAATGGCCATGAACCAATTGAGAAGAGGAAGCAGGTAAAGCAAGACCATGAATAGAGTTGTGAGCCACTTTTGAAGCCAGTAAATACCCAAACGCCTTAGCTGCTAAAATAAAAAGGGAAGGAGCAAGAGGACAACCCTGTCTAATAGATCTAAACAATCCAAAGGCCTCAAATCTACAATCGTTAAGGGTGATAACAACATAAGCATATTGAAAAAGCATATTCACAGATTGAATGAAGGATGGCCCAAAATCTAAGGTTTGAAGCATAGAAAGAATAAAATACCACTCAAATTTATCATAAGCTTTCTCAAAATCAATTTTAAGTAATAACATATCTTGATGAGAAGAGTGAGCCCAGTCCATTCCCTCCCAAACTGCAATCACATTATCTAAGATATATCCGCTTGTACAAACCATGTATGTCCAGGTCAGACAATCAAAGGAAGAAGGGGGTGAAGCTTAAGAGCAATGGCCTTGGCAATGATTTTATAACTGACATTCAACAAAGTAATAGGACGCCAACTAGTGATAAGTTCAGGATCACCAGCTTTAGGAATCAACTTGATATTACCTCGATTCAAGAGAGGACGTAAAGAACCAGTATGCAAAGCTTCTTGATAAACTTTAAGAGGATTGGGACCTAGAAAATCCTAAAATCCTTTTGATGTAAAAATGCCTAATTATTCTTTAATGGATTTTTTCTACACTTTTTCATTCAAAAAAAGATATTTCTCATTTCCTTTTCATTCAAATATATTCTTTAGTACCCCTTGGTGGTGGTCTCTCAGACCAAGGCGACCCCACAAGCGGTTTTTTGCATATATATATAGGTGATTTTGATGGTGTAGAATCCCCTAGTCGTGGTCTCTCAGACCAAGGTGGCCCAGTAAGGGGTTTTTCACTTATATATATATATATATAAAATAAATTATACATGTTTTTTATTAGAATTGTTTATATCAAAATACCAAAATATTATAATTGTGTTTAGGTCAAACCATATCTAGGTTGCTCTTTTATTAAAGATATTTTTCATTTCCTTTTCATTCAAATATATTCTTTAGTCTTTCTCTAACAATCATGTTGTCAACTCAACTTTATTTTCATTAAGAGTAAAAATCTTACTCAACTAATTGCCTTCTAAAACTTGAAATTCACCAAGATGAAGATCAACACTATGATTGGCTAATATGCTACTAGATTTTCTTTTCTATAGATACGATACATTTTCAAGAGATTGCCTTAAACAGTAATTGATGCACACTAGTGATATAGTTATTTTTTAGCCAATTCCCATGTACAATTTTGTTGATAGTATTAATAATAATTTGATAATTTAAAACTTTTAGCATTCATGTTTCTTTCATTTGGTTTATTGGGCGAGTCCTGAGGGCTTTGAAGCAAGTGGAAATTTTTTGTTTAAATTATTCTATTGTTCTTTCCATTGGGTGATTCGAGGGTGTTCAAATTTAAAGTGGAAATTTGTGTTTATTTTCTCTTGTCGATTTATGTCAATGGCATATCCTTATTTTCTGGTTGTTTCACCTCGTTCCATGGTTGCAATTTGTGAATGGTTGGTCGTGGTTTGCTGGTTAGTAATGTTCTCGTTGGATGGGATTGTTTGGACTTCATTTTTGGTTGAAAATCTCTTTGGTTTTTTGCCCAATATTTCTCGAGTGCCTTGAAATTCATGATGTTTTTCTCTTTTGGTGCTCTTTTTCAAATTTGAATTTTAAAGTGGAGATAAGGTGGTTTTTTGGATCCATTTTTATTTGATGTCTGACCCTCTTGTCGGAATTTGGATTCAATCCATTTGATGTACTTCCTTTGAGCTCATTGAATACTCTTTGGATTTGTAATGGTTTGGGGTCCCTTCCAAAATCCCTTTGTAAAGGTTTGGGGACCCTTTCAAAACCCCTTCTACCACCCAATAAAAAAAAAATTGTGAATCCCCCTCAATTAAAATATATTTCTATTTTTCTATTATATTTCAATTACAATATTTAATCCCTACAAGTGAGGATAATTTTGCCTTCATTATTTTGAAAAGCACAACCATTACTAACTTTTCTCGAATTTCTTATGAAAGCACCATCGACATTAATTTTGATAAACCCAATTTTTGGACATTTTCATTTTACATAGATTGAAGCAAATTCTTTGTGTTAATATATGTGTTGCATATGATCCTTCCATGTATATTCAAACCCTTTAACCAAGTGGCTAGCACCTCTTTTTCCACACCAGAGACTTCCCATAATGAGTAGAATATTTATAAATTTTGCATAAGAGGTAAAAATAAGGTTCCAAAACTGGGCATGATTTTAAGATTTATTTTTAATATTCTATTATCCCTTTCAATCTATAAATTCTTATTAATAAAGGTAGGACCAATCCTCCACAAAATACATAATGTTTAAGTAATCTAATATTTTATCAACTCTTTCAATGTTGATGGAGCTACCCTATATACTCTCATATTTTTTAAAATGTGGTCCTAAATAATGTGAGCAAAGGAATAATGAAGAAGTAAATGGTTTGATGTTTCTAAATCCTTCTCACACAAGGCATATCTAAAAGGGCTATGATATCCTTTTCTTTGTAGATTTTTCTCTTTTAAGAATATTACTTTAGACTGGTAACCAAAATAATGTTGAGGCCTTGGGGAGAACCTTTAGTGATCAAACATTCGTTCAAAGAAAATTTTTGTGAGTAGAAGATTCCAATTGCTTTAAATCCTTATATCTCAACTTGATGAATATGAACCAACACGAACAAAAAAAACCCAAGGAGTTAAATAAAAATTATTTTCATAATGTTAGCCCAAAGGGGCAGAAATTACAATGCCATATTTGTTCAATATTGCAGCCCAATCTCAGATCCCCTTTCCAGATCCAAAATCCCTTTTAAAATCTACTTTTCTGCCCAACTGGCGATTGACAAAATTTTAAATTCTACTTTCCCGCCCAACTGGTGGTTGAAAAAATTTTAAATTCTACTTTCCCGCCCAACTCGCGACTGAAAATTTAAATTCTACTTTCTCGCCCAACTGGTGGCTGACAAAATTTTAAATTCTACTTTCCCGCCCAATTGGTGGCTGAAAATTTAAATTCTACTTTCCCGCCCAACTGGCGGCTGACAAAATTTTAAATTCTATTTTCCCATCCAACTAGCGGCCGACAAACACAAAGGCAAAACACTTATTTTTTTTGTTGATGCAAGATTGCTCTGCTACCACTAGATGCTCCTGCATCAGACACCTAGGGTAAGTTTGAGAATTGACCTCACTTCTTAGTTGTTGGAGGAAAACCAAGGCGGTCAACCTCGAACTTGGACAACCAAGTCGAATCTTCTATAGGCCTTCCCTTCCATTTCACCAGATAATATTCATACTGCTTGTTTCTTTTACTTCTATCGATGCGGGTATCCAGGATTTCCTCTATCTCTTCTATCACTGGAGCCGATGCCTGAACACTCCACAACTCTACAACTTGTTCCTTAGAACTGTCACCTTCATGATACTCTACCAAATAAAAAATATTGAACGCAGGTGATATGTTCAATCCACTCAGCAACTCCACCTCATATGTATTTCCTGAATCTCTTTTCTTTATGATTCTGCATGGTCCAAACTTCTTCATTTTCATCTTGTTATATGTTTTAGCAAGAAACCTCTCCTTTCTCAGGTGCACCATGACTTCATCACCAACCTGGAACTCCTTAAACCTCATTTTCTGATCAGCTTTGTCTTGTACTGAGTGTTCATCTTCTTGATGTACTATTTTACTTCTTCATGCAAATCCTTCAGGTGCTCTGCAAAGTTCTCACCTTCAACACTATTATTTTCTACCCTGTCCAACTTCCTCAACTCAAGAGCATTTCTTGGATTACTCCCATATACAATCTGGAATGGTGATTTACCAATACTCCTATTGATAGTCCTATCCAGAGTAACTGGTGTTGTACAAGCTCTCCAAGCTTCAAAAAAATCTGGATCTTTAGGATACAAACTCTTAAGTTCTTCAAACCCCACAACTTCCATTCTCATTGTTTTCAGCAAAATCTTTTCATCCATCTCCTTCAGTGGCTTCAGTTTATGACGCACTCCTTCCTTGGTTAGGGAGTAAGTGTTGGCATGTCCATCATGGACTACACGACGATCAAACTGTCATGGTCTTTCTAACAACATATGGCAAGCCTCCATAGGCAGGATATCACACAAGACCTCATCTTGGTATCTCCCAATATTAAACTTGACTAAGCACTGTTCACTGACCAATGCCCTATGGTCCTTCTACAACCATGCAATCCGGTATGGATATGAGTGTCTCCTTCTCTCTAATTGTAACTTAGTAACCATTTATGCAAAGATAAAGTTATCAGTACTGTAATTATCTATAATAACATTATAGACCTTACCTAAACATTTGCATCTTGTGTGGAACAAGCTCTTCCTCTGGTCTGGTTCCTTGTCCTCATTCAATAAGGTTCTCCTTGTGACCATAATTTCTCCTCTCTCTGCCTCCTCAAAGTGCTCTGATTCAGCTCTTTCATCTATAATAGCAGCTCTGGCATTACCTGTTGGCCTCTTATTTTTCTTTTCTTGGTGTTGTGGACACTTATATGCTCGATGTCCTTCTTCTCCATAGTTGAAGCAGGTTCCACGAAACCCTCTTTCTCCATTTCCTCAGCCAGATCTACCTCTTCCTCTTGGGTAGTTGTTGTTCTGACCATGGGATCTATAAGCATTATCTCCCTTCTTGTCCTAACTGTTGATAGCTTCTTATTTCTTATCATCTCATCCTCCATCTGTTCTTCCACCAGTTCTTTCTCCATGACCTATTCCTTTATGCTTACCCTCAAACCTTTTGTTCAACTTCTCTTCAAATTTTAGAGAAAACTGGTAAGCATCCTCAATGGTGCTCATCCTAACAAAACCCAACTCTTCTTGAATACTGGTTCTCATCCCATTGATGTAACGGGCTACCTTCTCCTTGTTAGCCTCAGAATGGTCAGTTCGGATCTAGATTTTGTAGAACTCCTCGGTGTATTCTTTGATAGACTTTCCTGACTATCTCAAACTTTGCATCTTCTTCAGCAGATCCAAATCATAATCTATCGAAATAAAATGCCTCTCTAGCTTTTCCACCATTCGTTCTCATCTGGTGATCCTATATTTTCTCTTTCTATTTTTGTCAAGTTGTACTCCTTTCCATCAGATTCTAGAATGACCCTTCAGTTTGGTCTTAGCAAACTTGACCCAATCAGGATCTTCCACCTCTTCATATTCAAAATATTCTTCTAGGTCATTGATCCAGTCAATCAACTCCTCTGGATCAAGATTTCTAGAATATGTGGAAATCTCCATCTTCAATCTCTTTCCAATCTGAGATATGGCTCTGTATAACCTAGCTTGTGCAGGATCTACTACCTCTTCTTCTTCCTTGAACCGGTCCTCTTCTTCTTCAACTTCATCTCCACTACCATCTTCTCTCCTTGGCTCAAACCCTCTACGCAGCTCCTTTTGCAGGGCCTGAACTTGCCTCTTCAAAGCTCTAAAATCTTCTTCTGGCACCATATTTCTTCCACCACCACGATTTTTTCATGGAGGCATTTTGCTCACTTCTCTCACAAACCCTAACCACAAATCCTGGTGTAAACTGCCTCATGTTCAACGATATGTTTACACACTCAAGAACTCCCGCTCTGATACCACTTGATGAATATGAACCAACACGAACAAAAAAATTCCAAGGAGTTAAATCAAAATTATTTTCATAATGCCAGCCCAAAGGGGCAGAAATTACAATGCCAGAATTGTTCAATATTGGAGCCCAATCCCAGATCCCATTTCCACATCCAAAATCTCCTTTTAAAATCTACTTTTTCACCCAACTGGCGATTGACAAAATTTTAAATTCTACTTTCCCGCCCAACTGGCGGCTGACAAAATTTTAAATTCTACTTTCTGCCCAACTCGCGACTGAAAATTTAAATTCTACTTTCTCGCCAAACTGACGACTGACAAAATTTTAAATTCTACTTTTGCGCCCAACTAGCGGCTAAAAATTTAAATTCTACTTTCCTGCCCAACTGGCGGCTGACAAAATTTTAAATTTTATTTTCCCGCCCAACTGGCGGTCGAAAAACACAAAGGCAAAAAACTTAAATTTTTTTTTGTTGATGCAAGATTGCTCTACTACCACTGGATGCTCCTGCATCACAACTTGTCTATGTACGCACCATATTTTGATAGATTTTAAACCAATTCATCCATTTGTGTAATAATTGGTAAAATAGAACTCTTGAAGCATCTTTTGAAGTCATCTACTATTTGTTTGAGGTCCCTTCCTTCAACTAGGTTATTAATAGAAATCCATGATATAGAGTTGTTGTGCACATAAATATAATATTTGACCTTTAGACCTTTACAAGCTAGGCATGCTTGAGCCAATGGTTACCATTTAATTAGATATAAGAGGATAAGTATTCATCCAAGCATCGAACCAAAAATTTCTATAATCCTCCTCATTGACTAACCACCTATTGTGTTTCATGATCAATTATAAACTATTTGATATGAAGTTCCATGTTGGCAAACCTTTAGGTATGGCTCTTCTATGGTACCTAGGAATAAGTATATGGGGATATGATATTATATTATATTGTATAAGGATACTATGAATAGTTGGCATAGGCCACACATAACCCAAGTTTGATTATATTATTATGTTATTTTATAATAATGAGTGGGATGAGGGTTTAGTAGTGAACTCCAAAAGTAGAATTAGAAAATGGGATAAAGAAGGGATATTATCATTGTATAATCATCATGTATATTGGTTATTATTTTGTAATCGTCTTTACCCACAAAGTGGCTTATAAAACATTGCCCTCTCTAAGTGGTGCTCTCATAACGGGAGATTTGGTGGAGTTATTTCTTCCTTGTTGAGTATTTATGGTGTTGCCCTACCATAACAATATTATTTATATTTGTGTCCTATTGTGTGGATTATCTTTGTTGAACATTATTTGCGGATAAATGATTTGATATTTTTGCATATTGATGAATGATTTCTTCCAATGAGAATATAGTTATTTTTTTGAATAATTTCTTTGTATAAAGAGAACCTATATATTATTGAAGTAACATTTTTGTCTAACTCTTTCCTTGTTTTTTGGATAATTTCTAGCTAAATTTTACCCCTAGGATCAAACTCATAAGTCTACAATTATACAAGCATGCTCCTCAAATATTCTTTCCTTTGCAAACCATTTCCCACTTTAAAAGAGAAAAAGACTATTCTTTTCTTCACATCCTTTCCAAAGAACATCTCTTTGAATTTTATCAAATTAAGATGCTAGACCTATTTTATAAATAGTGATGGATTGTAATGTAGTCTCTATGAGTTGTAATTTTCTAGTTATGGTTAAGAACTTACCTTTCCAACTTGTGAAACAAGATTTCATTCTATCCAAAAATGTATCCCAAAGCGCATTTTTCTTTCCTTTTATGAGACAAAGGAATTAACAAGCAAGTTGATGATTTTTTTTTTAATATTAAACCCTAAAATGTCCATGATAATCCTTTGTAAATATAGGATAGGGTTAATGAAAAAAATTCTAGATTTTGTAGTATTAACCAACTATTCAATAGCCTTCTCATAGTATGATAATAATGATTTACCAGTTGAGCCATTGCCATTTGATTGAAGGGACCATTTGTTACAAATTGAATACCTTCAATTTTTCCTTTAAATTTTACCTTTCGGAAAGCTCTCCCTAATGCCTTGGCAAGAATAATAAATAGATAGAAAGAAAATGGATCACCTTAGCAAAGTCCACGAGATGACTTAAAGTATCCAATAAGGGATCCATTGATCAATATAGAAAATTTATGAGAGCTATAACATCTTATCCATTTGCACCATCCTTGATCAAAACTAAAATTTTTGAGAATATCATTTAGAAAACTCTAGTAAACCCTATCATATGCTTTGTTAATATTAATATTCATAAGCATACCTAGATTTCTTATGAAATGAAGAGAATGTATGGCCTTTTGTGCAATGATTACACCATCAAAATTTTGTTTACCATGCACAAAATCACCTTGCCACTCTAAGATAACATAATCTAGAATGCTTTTCAACTTGTTTTCCATAATTTTTGAAATAATCTTATAAATCATATTACAAAGGCTTATTGGACGAAAATTATCAACATACATTTACTTGCCTTTCTTGGGAACTAATGTAATGAAGGTTCCACTAGTCTACCTTATTGTCACATTCCTTTTCTGAGCCTCTCCAAACACAAGTAACATATCACTCTTCAATAAATTATGGAACTTTTGAAATAAAATTGTAGGAAACCATTAAGAATAGGTGCCTTGTTAAGATGAAAAGCAAAAATTGCCTCATGTAACTCCTCCGTAGATATTTTCTACATCAAGATTTCATTTTTTTCCTATGTGATAAATGATGGAATATTTTGTGAAAGCTTATGTTGTGCCTCCTTATCTTGGTCAATGACTGACCAAATATCTTTGAAATAATTAATGGTTTACTTCTTAATATCTTCTTTTTCTTGAATATTCCCTCCATTTGGAGTTTAAATATTTTTTATGTAATGGAAATATTTTTTGTTGAAGCATAAAAAAATTGGTACTTCTATCTCCTTCCTTGAGCCATTTCTCCCTAGATTTTTGGAACCAATATGACTCATTTTTCAATACATTATGATAATTAGAAAGTAATTGTTTTTCTTGTGTATAAAACTCTTAATCTATTCCATTGACTTTTCCTCTCTCATAAAATTTTGAGCTTGGATTAAATTTTCTTCTTTTCTTCAAATCTTTTACCAAAATATTTGGCTTACAAATCTCCAATTTTTCCTTTAGATATTTCATCTTTTGAATAAAATTATATATATATGATCCTTTAAAATTTGATGCATCCCATCATAACATAAGCATATGGAAGAAATCAGGGTCTTGGAGCTACATATACTAGAAGCGAAATGGATTTGGATGACCATTATTGAGTAAATCACAAGTTAAGAGAATAGATTTGTGATATGATCCTACACACAACAAAATATATGAAGGGATTATATACTTGTTTGCAACCATGTATTGAATAACAAAAATCTATCCATTCTTTCTACTATATTAAATGTAAAGTTTCACCTATGGGATTGGAATATTGGTTTATTGATGCAACATCGTATAGGGGTTGAATTAACAACAGGTATGCAGGTGTAGGAGCACACAAAGGAAGTCGAAAGAAAACATTAGAAGTCAAAAATAAAAAAACTTTTTCTTCAATTTATCTGGAAGCAAATATTACGAAAAAAACTACATGCAGATCTTCAATTGGGACATTATGCATTCAACCAAACAATCTGGCACTCTCTCCAAAAAATATCTCATACTAATCTCCCCCTTGAATGGAATTCCCATTCAACATTAATACCAAATTACAAATCATCATTTTCCGCCCAAGCTTGAAAACACGGATCCACTCCAAGGAAATTCAATTTTTTTTCTAATTTACAATTTCTCGCTCAAGCCATTAATTCAATGGTCATAAAGACCATAGAACTATGAGTGCACAACCCACAAATAATTTTCTCACTTAAGCTATTAATGTAACGATCATAAAGACTATAGAACTACATGCAGACCACAAATAATTTTTTTGCTCGAGTCATTAATGCAACGATAATAAAGACCATAAATTGTGTGCACAAAGAACACAAACAATTTCCCTGCCTGATCCATTAATGCAATGGTCATAAAGTCCATAGAACTACAGGCACAAATATCATGAACAATTTTTCTACTCAAGTCAATAATGCAATGATCATAAAGACCATAGAACCATGTGCACAAAGACCATAAATATTTCCTCACCCAAGCCATTAATACAACGGCCATAAAGACCATAGAACTGCATGCCCAAAAATCACAAACAATTCCTCTCCCGAGCCATTAATGCAACGGTCATAAAGACCACAAAATTATGTGTGCAAAAACCATAGGAATACATGCACACAGAACTAGGTGGCTCCTATCACAACACTATAGATGTTATTTTTTTATTTTTATTTTTTCTCTTTTATCGATGCAAGATTGCATGAACAAAAGGATGACCCTGCATTAGACACCCTTGCTAAAGACAATGTGAGATTAGGGCTCACATTATGACCGTGTGAATGACTTATTTGGCCACCCAAGTTGGCTTACTTCAGCTTCAAAAATCTATTAGCCTTTGTTTAGTCCTTTGCCCTTCTAGTGAATCAGATATTCTTTATACTCACTCCGTCGAGTTTTCTTGCCAATGCACGAATCCAATATTTGTGCTATTTTCTCTCACTGCTTCTCAGGTATCTTCCTCCAATATTTTTATTCCTCCATATGTGCGCCCTCAAAATATTTGGGTGCACAAAATGAATATAGATCTAATACATTGAGTATCAAAAAGATATCCAACCCTTCAAGCAACTCAATTTCATAGGTGTTCTTACAAAACAATGTAAAATGCGACAAGAAACTATCTTCTTGGGTTTTAACTTGTTGTACATTTTGTGCATGAACCTCTCCTTTCTCATATGCACCATGACTAACTCCACCTCTGTGTAGGTCTTTTCTCTATGATGAACATTTACATATTCCTTATACTTATCATTGCTCTCCTTGAATTTTCTTTCCTTATGCATGCACTTCTTACACATGTTGCATAAAATATTCTACCTCAGTGCTGACGCAGGTACCAACTTCCTGTTAGCTGCTGATACTAAATGCTTAATAAAAAATAACCACAAGATCTAAAATAAGAATGCTATATCAAATATAAGATAATGGAAATATTCTAAACATATAAAACTCATGAATAACTTTTTCAACTACTCAAAAAACTACCATTAACAAATGCTCACGAAAATAGTATTTTGATATAGAATGGAGATCTCAAATACTCCATACTTCATACATGTTCAATCTACATTTTTTCCTCTTGCTTTTCTTTTGTTCTACCTTTCCTACTTTCTTTCTGCATTATGCTCTCTTACACTCACATATAGACCTATATATAATGGAGTGTGACTCTTCGTATGGAGTATTCTTGTCCTTCACTTTTCTTGAGACTCTTCACTTTCCTATTCTATGGACTCGTGCACATGGACTATTATGCACATTTACATCATTAAATACTATGTGCACTTGTGTATTTATTACATTGCATAAAGTAAATACTCACACTCTAATCTAAGACACACTCCTAATCTAAAGATGTACCCAAGGTAGTATATTAGCATGTACCAAATAATGTAATATATTCCAACATCCCTTGTATTACATTATTTGGTTATTGAAGACTTTAGTCTTCAATATGGATCTTCATATTTCATAAGTCCTTCAACTTGATCAGGTTCTTGTTATTCTTCTTTAATCTATAGATGACCAAGTAGTCCATAGTATTGTTGTCCTCTCATATTTCTCATTCTAAATCTTCAATTTCCCTATTGACTTTTATGATAAATAGATTTTCCATTTCCTACAATTTGTTTCCTAGAAAATCCATTAGTATTATTTTGAACTAAAACAATATCTTGTGAAATATCAATTGAGTCTAACGCATATATATCATTGTAAATTGATCTTGTAGCTTCTATCTCATTTTGATTTATAATGAGACACTTATTGAATCCATTTATATATCTAAAATCAATCATTATTTTGCTCTCTACAAATTTGGTTACTGAAATAAGATTTGATGTTAATCCAGGAACATACATTACATCGTGTAACAAAATATTTGAAAAAGATATACTAGGTGTTTGTTGGTCACGAATCTGCCACAGGAAAGGATTTTTACAATTGCGCCCTAGACCCGGCCAACATTGAAAGGCTGGAAGCAAGAAATGGCTCCCAGACCAATCTCCAGAGTGGGCTGGTTCCCTTTACTACTCTAAAAATGGGTTTAAGATAGGGTTGCTGGAAAGAGATTTAAAAGGTTGCAGAAAGAAATGGGAAATATGGCCACAGGCCGAAGTGATGGGATCAGAAAAACAACAACAGGAAACTAAAAACGCAACAACAGCAAGTAACATAAGAAATCAGCTTCATCCTCGCACAATCACATGCCGCAAATCCCTCCAAACCCACATTCCAGGAATTGTACCTTGACCGCAGTATTTAAATCCAAGATGCAGAATTTAAATGTAATAGCAATGCAGAGTACGAATGCTATTAGAAATGCAGAAAATAGAAAGCAAATTCATCCATGCGACGCTTGAAAAATTAGAAGTCGATCCTTTTTCTTTTTTTTTTTCCTTGTATTCCCGCAAATACAATTCCAGCTTTCTAGCAAAGCAAGTTTTTCCAACCTTTGCAAATGAAAATTACATTGGTTTTTATAGAGGTCCGTCCTCTTTGCAGCATTAAATAATTAAAACCAACTTCCTCGTGATCTACAATCATGCGAAGGAAACGAGGAAGATGATCCCCTTAATAGCGGCCTCGAGGAAATAAAAATTAAATACCATTAAACGTTCGCGGCCCTTCATTAAATTCGTTTTTTCAAACATGTGCATGAAGCCGTTAAAATAATCCACGAACCAATACTTTGAACCAATAAATCCTTTAATTTTGGTGGCCTGGGCACTCTTCGACCTTAACCGCATCGGAAATCCGCAAAATATTTAATTCGGGTTAGCATTAAATCATCGGAAATCGAAAAAACCCTTTCGGCCGTTCATATTGCACTTGGCGGGAAAACTGCGCAGGTCGCGAAAATGCGACGGGTCGCGAAATCGCGACGTGTTTTTCCGCCGTACGCTTTGACCACCGAAGACCCGCGAATCCGGAACATGTCGCGATATCGCTACATGTCCGGCTTCCTCTTCGCCATCGCAAGCTTGCTCCGCGAAATCGGAACATGTAGCGATTTCGCTACATGTTTCCGTCGTTGCTCCTCCCTGCGCTCTGCCCCGCGAAATCGGAACATGTAGCGATTTCGCTACATGTTTCCGTCGCCGTACCAAACGCCATTTTTGGTCGCGATTCGCTGACATGTCAGCGCGTCGCTGCAATTTTTAGACTTAGTGCTTTTTCTGCCCGCCGACCCGCGATTTCGGAACACGTCGCGATATCGCGACGGTTCCGCCAACCCGCTCGCGTTGGATCGCGTTGGACCGCGATTCTCGCAACATGTCGCCGCGTCGCTGCAGCTTTCGGACTTAGCCATTTTTTGCTCAATTTTTCTCCTTTTTTCGCCCAAGCTGCATCAATCAAAGGTCAGATCCCCAACAATACATCAATGCATTCATCAATGAGAATCAATGTGGCAAAAATGCCAACATTCTTGGCGGCTCGCGGGGTATACAACTCGCTGTATGCAAGAATCCAGGCCTTAGTCCATTGGGCACAGAGTCATATTCGAACTGTAAACTAGCTGCTGCAATACATGTTCTGCTGAAAAATTGAAACTGAAAAAACTGCATATAACTGATTATGAAACGACTAATGGAACGCGATGATGGAGTGAGCTCTTGCGGTTGCGCAAGCGGTGACTGCAATGGAATGATGAAATGAAAATGAACGAAGTTATGGAGTGGGAATGGAACTAGGAAAGCCGTGAAATGAAATGAACTAGACTCGTTAGCAAATGCGTAAAAGACTAAACTTAGAGGAAAGGGATAAGAAGGGACGGGGAAAAACAGAAAAGGGAAAAGAAACAACAGCTGTGGCTTATTTTGTTTTAATGCAGAAGAAAAAGAAGGAAGAAGATGAAGAAAGGAAAGAGAGGAAACGGGGAAGGGAAAAGAAGAAAGTGCTATAAAGCCACCAAACTGTTGGGAGGAGGAAAACAAAGGAAAAACAAGCATCTACGGCTCGCAGGCAACAAGAGCCGAGATGAACAAATAAAAACAATACCACTTTTTTTTTTTTTCTTCTTTTTTTCTATTTTTTTTTGTTTTTTTCAAAATACTATATACAATAATGCACGACATGATTGGCATGTCGCCACCAGACACCCAATCTCATAATGTTATCCGGTAAATCTGCAATGTCCCGACCAGATCTGATCATACTTAAGTCGGTCCTTGAAATTAGGCTGGCTCCTTCCCGAAGTTCTCCATGGTGCGAATAGGATGCAATGCGACAGATTATCCTTCTTACTAGTACCCACATGGAGGAATTCTTCAGGTACTGGATGTAGTTGTTGGAACCAACACCACCACTTTGCATACTTTACTGGTTGTGGGCTGAGTACAGGCTCCTCTAACTCCTTGATGTGATCATAGGGCTCTTCAAGTGAGAACTCGGATCTCGGGATCTCCTCAGGCTCCGAAATTTGCACTTGTTCTTCTACTTGGCCCATCTCTTGATGAAAACTACAAGCAACCATATTGTTCATTGCTGGAAAAGTGCTTGCATGTCCCAATCCTTGACTTTGGACGAGATCTGTCCCTTGAAATTCACATGACTGCATCTCAGGGATCTGGCATGAATGTGCAGGGTAAACAGGAGCAGTAACCACCGGAGAAGGTAATGGAGTTTCTCCCCACGGTAATTTTCCTGATAAGAGCAACATCTGTTCTGCTCGCACTGCTTCCTCAAAGATTTGTGGGAAGCGTTGTTCACCTGACTGCAGCAAAAAGAGACCTATGTCAGAATTAAAAGCGCGAACATAAAAGAGGTGGGCCTGGGTGGGTGATGGACGGATCTTCTCTGGAATTCTCTTCCAACTTCTCAAGAATCGGACATTGAAGTCCGTGATGCTTTCTTGAGGTGCTCTCTTGATGTACATGAAAAATTGGTAGAGATCCAAAGAACTATAGAAAGGATCTTCGTCAAATCTTTTGATCAGTGCTCCCGCGAGATCATCCCATGAGCTGATGCTTTGACGTTTGAGCAATCTGTACCATTGCAATGCTCTTCCTTCCAAAGACTGAACCAGAAGTCGGATCATGACATCCTCGTGTTCTATGACATGGATCATGGACAGAATAGCAATATCTTCAACATGTGCCAGAGCCATGCCTTCGGTACCATCATATTTTGCCAGGTTCTTCAATGCACCTTCGGGAATTTCATGCCGAACTTGGAGATTCATAGGGCCAGGATCATCCCATTTAGAAAAAACCCTCGCCTTTGTGGCGATGGTCTCATGGAATCACGGCTATCGCCATTAAGTCAGAGTCGCCAGATGAACATTCTTTGAAATTTTTTTCTTTTTTTTTTTTTAAACAAAAACAGGCGTCCACGAACGGATCTTCAACTCAGCAAAGTCGCCAGATGAACTTAAAAATCTCCGCTCGTGATGCCAAGACAGCTCATCAAATCTTGAGACCTCCGGGTGTTAAAACGTGCCAAAACTGTTGGCACCGGTGGGGTTATCACTTTGGAAAATTATGCGTATCCCACCGATTATGAATTCTTGGAGACAAAAACAGTCTGTCCCACCGGGCGTGCCAAAACTGTTGGTCACGAATCTGCCACAGAAAGGATTTTTACAATTGCGCCCTAGACCCGGCCAACATTGAAAGGTCGGAAGCAAGAAATGGCTCCCGCACCAATCTCCGAGTGGGTCGGTTCCCTTTACTACTCTAAAAATGGGTTTAAGATAGGGTTGTCGGAAAGAGATTTAAAAGGTTGCGTAAAGAAATGGGAAATATGGCCACGAGCCGAAGTGATGGGATCGGAAAAACAACAAGCAGGAAACTAAAAACGCAACAACAAGCAAGTAACATAAGAAATCAGCTTCATCCTCGCACAATCACATGCCGCAAATCCCTCCAAACCCACATTCCAGAATTGTACCTCGACCGCAGTATTTAAATCCAAGATGCAGAATTTAAATGTAATAGCAATGCAGAGTACGAATGCTATTAGAAATGCAGAAAATAGAAAGCAAATTCATCCATGCGACGCTTGAAAAATTAGAAGTCGATCCTTGTATTCCCGCAAATACAATTCCAGCTTCTAGCAAAGCAAGTTTTTCCAACCTTTGCAAATGAAAATTACATTGGTTTTTATAGAGGTCCGTCCTCTTTGCAGCATTAAATAATTAAAACCAACTTCCTCGTGATCTACAATCATGCGAAGGAAACGAGGAAGATGATCCCCTTAATAGCGGCCTCGAGGAAATAAAAATTAAATACCATTAAACGTTCGCGGCCCTTCATTAAATTCGTTTTTTCAAACATGTGCATGAAGCCGTTAAAATAATCCACGAACCAATACTTTGAACCAATAAATCCTTTAATTTTGGTGGCCTGGGCACTCTTCGACCTTAACCGCATCGGAAATCCGCAAATTATTTAATTCGGGTCAGCATTAAATCATCGAAAATCGAAAAAACCCTTTCGGCCGTTCATATTGCACTTGGCGGGAAAACTGCGCAGTTCGCGAAAATGCGACGGGTCACGAAATCGCGACGTGTTTTTCATGCCGTACGCTTCGACCACCGATGACCCGCGAAATGGCACATGTCGCGATATCGCTACATGTCCGGCTTCCTCTTCGCCATCGCAAGCTTGCTCCGCGAAATCGGAACATGTAGCGATTTCGCTACATGTTTCCGTCGTTGCTCCTCCTTGCGCTCTGCCCCGCGAAAACGGAACACGTAGCGATTTCGCTACATGTTTCGTCGCCGTACTCAAACGCCATTTTTGGTCGCGATTCGCCGACATGTCGTCGCGATCGCTCGCAATGTTTTAGACTTAGTGCTTTTTCTGCCCGCCGACCCGCGATTTCGGAACACGTCGCGATATCGCGACGGTTCCGCCAACCTCGCTCGCGTTGGATCGCGTTGGACCGCGATTCTCGCAACATGTCGGCCGTCGTCGCAGCTTTTCGGACTTAGCCATTTTTTGCTCAATTTTTCTCCTTTTTTCGCCCAAGCTGCATCAATCAAAGGTCAGATCCCCAACAATACATCAATGCATTCATCAATGAGAATCAATGTGGCAAAAATGCCAACAGTGTTACACACCCATATCCATGCACAAGATAGGTTTTTCCATCTACAATTTTTAACCCAAGATTGTTTGTGACTTCAAGGCAATCAAACCATTGTAAATTTCTTGTCATGTGATGACTTGCACCAGAATCAATAAACCAAAGATCTTTACCATTTTGACTTGTAGAATTATTTGTGCTTGAAGTAATTTTGCATTTTTGATATGGAATATTGTATGGACTTTGATCTTGAATCCTTTCATAGTGTACTTTGTGATGATATGTTCCTCTTGCTAACTTATCCATTACTATCTTCAAAAATAGTTTTATTGTTGTATTCCTTATGTCTCCCAAGTGTTTTGAATATAATATAGCTTTGATAAAATACTTAGCTTTCTAAGTTTTCCTTTGAGTTGAATCCCTTTTGTCTCCCTAATTATGAATAGAAAGCTAAAGATAATTTTGATGCAATTTCAATTTTTGATAAAATTCTCTACTTTCAAGAACTTTAAGTTGGATTCCTTATGTCTCGTTAATTTGAACAAGAGACTAATATCAATGTAATTTTCCAACTTTCCAACAACTTTATGTTGTATTTCTTATATCTCTCAATTTTCAATAATATGGTTTCTAAATTTCAAAAACCTATGTTGGTGTTGAATTCCTTATAACTCCAAAATTAGAAATTTAGAAAACAAAGATATTTGCAAATTCAATATTCCTATTTTGATGTAGAAATCCTTATTCCTCCAAGTCAAATTATTTGCAAATATTTCTATGCTTGAATTTCAAATAAAGTAATTTCAAAAACTTTCAAATTAAATTCTCTTCACTTCAAAAGTCTTCCAAATCATTCAATAAATCTTCTAAGGTTATAATTTATCAATTCATTACCTTATACCTCCATTCATTCAATTAATCTCAAGCATAATAGATTAATTAATCTTAACCTTAGTATTGATATTCCTTATACCTCCTTAACCTTTGTAAAAAGAAAATTAATTTAAATGTTTTATGTACCTCCTTGAATATGGCGCGCTACATTTTTGGCTTGCTCCTCGTGAGACTTTTCAACTCTGCAACCTGCACTCTATTTTAGGCGTTGTTCTCCAAAAATGAACTTCCAAATATTTTCTCTCTCTCCAATGTATTTAATGCTCCTCCTTGTGTATGATGCTCATTAAATTTAATCTTCAAGACTCTAACCTTCCTCTATGTGCTTGTTGGCTTCTCTGACCATTAATGTGCAATGCTCCACTAACTTGCACCACTCTCTTCTCTCATGAATGTGCTTGTATGACTTGTCCCTCATGCACTTATGGATACAAGGAGATGTTTCACTTCCCTGGCATTGGTTGGAGCTACCTTTTGTATTGTGACACTTGGCAAATATATTATGTCCTCCCAAGTGATAATTAGGTCAAATGGTTGGCGCTTCTCCTCCATGTAACATATTTTCCTCCTCTTGGTAACGCTCCTCTTCTTCTCTATGCTTGGTAATGCACTACTTCTCCTCTACACTTGGTAGCAACTTCAATTCTTTACCTCCAATGCTTCTACTCTTCAGTTCCTCAACACTCAACATCTTCTTTCCAACGTATCTTCAATGAAGTAACAACAAATGATTATTTGAATTCCTTCTAATGGTATTTGGCTTTCTTTCAATGATTCACTCCAAACAACCCATGGTTTTGATGCTCAAAACTTCTTAGTAATGATGCTTGCTCTCTGCTTTGGTGGCTCCTCAATTTTTGGTGCTCAAGCTCTACTCAACGACATCTCAACTTCTCTCGAATAATGTTGCCTCCTATGGTGCTTAAACTCTCTTTCCAATGACATTCTATCTTCCTCTTTTATGTTGCTTCCTCCATCCAACATGGTGGCTCTTCTTCACTATGGTGGCTCCTCCTTCAAGATGGTGGTTCTACCACTCCTTTGGTATGATGTCTTTGGAAACTTTACCTTGTTCTTGTGCACTATTTGATCTCTTTATTTTATTCAATAAGACTTAAAAATTTTGCACTTCCTTGGATTATAAGAACAACATATATATACTAATTTTCCTTCTCCTTATTACTCCCTTTCAAGCAATCTTTAACTTTACTTTTGTTGTTGTGTTTTGCAGATTCTAGGATGATAATGATGCCTCCTTCCTTGGCTTGGAGACACTTAGCTTAAACTATATTTTGTTGGCTTTAATAACTCTAATATGGTGCTTTCAAAAACTTTATAATAAGCTAATTTGAATGCTTGAATAATGAACTTTTATAGCACCAATATTACAAACCTCTTTGTCCTCCTTTTTGAAGCTAGTCTCCTTGGTGATTTGATTCACCTTTTGCTATCTTGAATTTATGAATTTTGTAGCTTCACTACCTTTTACTTTGCTGCCCCAAAATCAACTTCTATCCTCTTCAAAGTATGTTGTTCGAATCTTCTCTTTCTCCTTGCTAGACAACTATTATAGAATGCTGAAATTTTCAGCCTTTCTTCCTCTTCAAATGTTGTTTGAAATCAGCCTTCTTTATCTTCAACTTCTCTGATTTTTGTAGCTCCAAATGTTGCCTTCTTGCTGTCCAAAATCTCTACAATTTTTAGCTTCAATTGCTGCCAAATATTCCTTCATTTTTGCTATCCAAAGCTCTCTCAAATCTGCCCCAAAATTCTTCAAATCGTAGCTCTACTATCTCCCTTTAATGCTGCCCAATTTTGTAGTCCAAATATCTTAAATTGTTGCTCCAAAAATCTATTTTCTTCTCCTGTATCTTGTTATTCCAAAAATAGTCTCTAACTCCTCCAATCCACTACCTTAGTTTGTTGTCAAGCCTTCCTTCAATTGGTTGTTCAAGGGCACTTCAAAATCTACCCAAATCTTCTTCAATTTGTAGCTCTATGTCACCTTCAATTTTTTGTCCTATGACCCTTCAACTTCTATCACAAAAATCAGCAATCTTCTCCTCTACAAATCAGCCTTCAAATTCTTAATGGTTATCTTCAAATTTCTCAAATCGGTGGCCTCTTCTATCTCCTTTCTCCTCCTTAGCTCTTGACTAAAATTTGAATGTCTTGAGGTCTTCAAAAATCCTTTTCAAAATTTGGCAAACTTCTTGCCAAATCCTTCTTCCTTTTGGGCTTGTTGTCAGATGGTGATAATTATCCCAAATTCTTCTTTTTAGGAGTTTCTCCTACTTGCAATATTCTACCTCGAGCTTTCTTCAAATCTCCTCCAATGGCCACTTCTTCAACTTCTTCAATAGGGCTTCTCTAGCCTTCTTCTTTCTCCTTCCAAGTTTGCTTGAGACCTCTTCTCTTGGGTCTTCAAATTCTCAATCTTCTTTCTCAAATCTCCTATCTCCTTTCTCAAATCTACAATGGGGACCTCTTCTCTTGGGTCTCCTCTTTCTCAACCTTCAATAGGCATTTTTTGGCTTCTTTCTCCTTCCTTCAATCTTCAATCTCAATCTTCAATATTCTATGTGGACCTCTTTCTTGGGTCTCCTCAATCTTCAATCTTCTATGGGGACCTCTTTCTTGGGTCTCCTCAATATTCAATAATTAATCTTCTATGGGGACCTCTTTCTTGGGTCTCCTCAATATTCAATCTTCAATATTCAATCTCCAATGGGACCTCTTTCTTGGACCTCCTTAATCTTCAATGTCTACTCTTTTGTTGCAACTCAAAAACTAATCCCTACATGAGGAAAGCACATAGAATTTTAGGCAATCGAAGATGAAATTCTTCTCTATCCATTGTAGGAAGCTTCTCAACTTTTGAGAACTAATTTTTTGCAACAAAACTTAGACAACAACAATCAAATACATCCAAATCTCTAGATCTCTAAAATCATTAAACTTCACTAGTTATCCTTCAATCTAGTGGAAAAGCAATCTTTGTTGAGTCCTAGTCTTCACGAGTTTTCCTACAACCCTGTGGAAAGACTCTAGCCAAAAAGCAACTTTAAAAATTTTAAAAATGAAATCTCCCTATCTCCTCTCAATCTCTCTTGTGGCTCTCCCTATCTCCTATCAATATCCCTTGTGGCTCTGATACCACTATTAGCTTTTGATACTAAATGCTTAATGTAAAATAACCACAAGATCTAAAATAAGAATGCTATATCAAATATAAGATAATGACAATATTCTAAACATATAAAACTCATGAATAACTTCTGCAACTACACAAAAAACAACCATTAACAAATGCTCACAAAAATAGTATTTTGATATAGAATGGAGATCTCAAATACTCCATACTTCATACATGCTCAATCTACATTGTGTCTCTTCATTATGTTCTTTCACACTCACATATAGACCTATATATATAATGGAATGTGACTCTTCATATGGAGTATTCTTGGCCTTCACTCTTCTTGAGACTCTTCACTTTCCTATTCTATGGACTCATGTGCACATGGACTATTATGCACATTTACATCATTAAATACTTTGCACTCTAATAATACTTGTGCATTTATTACATTGCATAAAGTAAATACTCACACTCTAATCTAAGACACACTCCTAATCTAAATATGTACCCAAGGTGGTACATTAGCATGTACCAAATAATATAATATATTCCAACACTTCCATCTCCAACAGATTTGTGACTCCATGAGGAGATAATCTCTACACCACTTGAAATGACATTCTTCCTATTGATTTGCTTATTGAATTGATGTACATAAGCTTTGCTTGTGCCAACTTAGAGTCCCATTACGTAGGATGCTCCCTTATGAGATATTGCAATAGATTGTCAAAATTCTAATTGACAACCTCCATATGTCCATTTGTTTGAGGATGATAAACTATATTGTAGTTGATTTATGCACCCAACTTTTTCCAAATAAATGTGCCAAAAGTAGCTAAGGAACTTTATGTCCAAATTTGACATAATGCTATATGGAAATCCATGCAGTCTCACTATCTGCTTGAAGAACAAATATGCTATCTTGGATGTATCATTCAACTTATGACAAGGAATGAAATGCACCATTTTAGAGAATCAGTCCACCACTATGAAGAAAAAATCATGACCTCTCTATGTGTGTGACAATCCAAGAACAAAGTCCATGGATAATTCCTCCTATAGTTTATTTGGTGTGTGCAAAGGCTTGTACAACCCCGTGTTTTATGCCACTCCCTTAGCTATCTAGAATATTATACACCTTTCAAGAAATCTATGTAGATCCTTGTGCAAACTAGGCCAATAGTACCTCTCTTCCACCATCGCCTATGTCTTGTTTGCATCAAAATGTCCTCTGAATCCACCTCTGTGAAACTCCTTGATGAGATTCTCCCTCATCGAACTACATGGTATGCACAACTACTTTCTCTTGAATAGGTATCTCTTTTGCACAAATAAATCCATAAATGGACCTCTATCTCCAGCCCATGGCTCCATGCATGTGTGCCATGCATCAACAAAATTTGGATCTACACCATACAAATCCTTCATCCCCTCCATGCCCACTAGTTTAACTATCATTTGGACAACATCATGTGCCTTCCAATCAAGGCATATGTGACCTTATTCGTACTCCTTATGTGATTCTTCAACACAAAATAGTAACCCTGCAAATATTTCACCTGCTTGTTCAAATTTATACTCATGTTGGGACTCATCTTGTGTGGTTCCTTGTTAGGAAAATTGGAATCTGGGATTGCACTATGAGATTGCACGCACGGGTGACAATCCATCTAGAATTCCTTCATCAATTACATATGCAAACTCTTCTAGAAGTGCACCAATATTTGACTCTTCAAAGTTGCATAATTTTGACTACTTTGCTTGTGTGGGTGTGACTCCTAACGTATTGCGTGAATACAAGTTTGCTCCTGCATCATTTATGGTGTTTAATTTTTCACCCTTACCCAAATTATCTTAATTCCAAGATAATTTTCATTACTAAATTCCCTATACATACATAAATAGATAGATAAAAGCTATGTATGGCTTCTACTGAAGGGCCAATTCCATTAAAATAAAAATCATCACATTGCTATTACATTAATTAAACCATATTCAAATTTTATTTTTTCCTCAACCTACTATATTTTTGCAAACAACTCTTTGATATCACTTTTATTAAGAGATACAATCCAACTCATCTAATTGTCTTCTTAAATTTGAACTTTCCAAGATGAAAATTAGATTTTTTCTAAGATGAAAATAAACATTGTGAATGGCTAAAATATTTACTACAAAATTTTCATATCTATAAATATGTTGGCTATAACAACCTATCAATACCTAATATATCTTTTTTTTTTGAGTTTTATCCATGCCCCTAATATTCCAAGATCATTTTTGTCATCACTTTTATTTTTATTTATGGGCTTAGCCATAATTCTTGCTAATACTTGTGATATTTACTTTTGATTTACTATATCCATATCCCTATTTTTAAAATAAAATTGGTTATATGGATTGAAATTATCCCTACTTGTATTACATCATGACCATATTGTGGTATTATAATAGTTTTGTAATTATGCATGTATTGCTTAGTAAGATTCGAACCTGAGTCTCCTCTTTGAAAAAAGGAATATAATTGGTTGAGCTATTGTCATTTGATCTATTAATATCCCTCTTAGTCTAATTTTCTCTTTGTTTTTGTTTCTTGTGTCTTCCTCTCTCTTTTTTATTCCCATCAACACTTTTATCTTCATCAATCTCTTTCATTTTTTCATTTTTTCATATTGAGACTTGTCATCTATTGTTTTTCTTGCTCTAAAGGATTTGAATTGTGAGGAATAACCTCAAAAGCACATTCTCAATTATGTTTCCCTATAAACCCTAAAGTGTAAGGATGCTCCTTCATAATAATCATTTTCTTATACTACCATAGTTTCATCACCCCAAAATCACATACAATTTTACTCCATAGAGATCAACTTATCCTCCTAAAATCTTTTAAGGGTACACTCATATCTAATCCTTGCATAAATCATTCTACGTAAGTGTAATAAGTGAATCATGTGATAGCTATCAATTTTATTGTTCATTGGTCTAAGCCAGTCCTTCTCTCTCAATTGAAAAGGTATGCTTATCCCTTCCCCTACATAAATCCTTTTATGTAGGTAAACTAAGCACAATAATTTTGAATTATCTCTTTCATCTCTTAGATGAGCTAGTCTTTCATGGATGTGTAGTTATTTCATTCTTAAACTTGTGGAGTCGAAGTTAAAGGTTCTTCCCCATTCTATTTTTATCCCTTAATTAAGATCCTATGATAGTGTCGATTAATTTAATGGATAGAGACCAACAATTCTACTTAGCCCAATTCCGCTTTACTAGTAGCATGAGGAAACATTCATGTCTCATTCAATTAGGATAATCATTAGCTACATCCATCATGAATTCTTATGATGCATGTGCATTCCCTATAGGTGCATTATTATTGAAATCCTCATTACAAGCACCATGCAAGGATTAATCTATATCATTGATTCAAAGACAAATATTTAAATACTACCCAAGCAAGTAGGATTTCTTGAAGAAATATCCATTATTATTATTTAACATGGTGGAATCGGTAGCCACCACAAATCCGAGCAGGCTATCCAGCTTTTTATGGCCACCATAGTACTCTACGCTATCAGCCCTGGAAGCCATCACACAGATCTTCGCGCAGTCCACCCCTATAACCACCTTGCCACAATCATTTTAAACCTTTTACACCACTAAAAGCACTAGGAAAGGGACAAGTGTTTAGTCCGGTGAGGCCCGAGATTTGAACCTTGGACCTCTGCCCCCCTTATGGGGTTTGGATTAACCAAAATAAATATCCATTATCGATTAATATCATATGCTTCATTAACATTGACCTTATAGATATTTTTTAGCAACAAAGTACATTAATTCCCACATGAAAATAATATCTAACATTCGTAATTACATAAATAAATATTTCAATATTTTAATAAGGAATCATAGCATCTCGTCATGTACAAAAGCAAAATATAACATAATAAAAAACCCCATAAAAAGAGTCACACCATAACATCTTATTTATCCTCGAAAACCCTCTTGTGGGGAAAAACTAGCCTAAAACATTCCTCCTTTTTATTATATCCAAAAGATGGTTTGATCATTACATAAAATAAAAGATATTACATTCTATATTATAACTTCCCAAGGATATTCCATGATCCCAAAATTCTAGAGGTTGAATTGGTCAATCAATTCATATTTACAATTTACTCCTTGCCTCGGAGTTAAAGCTTCATAATAGTCTTCAATCACATATAATCATTTCACTCAATGAGATAAAATCACCAATGGTTGACCACATGTAAAATTGCAAGCATTTTCTTAGCATAAGTGGATTTACCTAGATTACGATTGGAGAGTACTTTACTAGTGAAAGTCAAGGGTCGCACTTCCTGCATCAACATTGTGCTAATACCACAGCCAAAAGTATCACTTTTAATGACAAAAGGCTTGGAAAAATTAGGCATGGCTAAGATTGGTGAGGTTGTCATAACGTGCTTCAACTCAAGGAAAGTTTTTTCAGTAGATCCAGTCCAAGTAAAAGAATCATTTTTTAATAAGGATGTTAAGGGAGTGACAATTTTACCATAATTACAGATAAATTTGTAGTAATAGCATGTAAGTCCCAAAAATTCACGAAGATATTTTAAAAGTGTGAGGTTTCGCCCACTCTTGAACCGCATGAATCTTTTGAGGGTCAACTTTAACTCCATTTTTTGTGATAATGTGACCCAAATACTCTACTTCCATAAACCCAAAAGAACACTTGGATCACTAAGCATAAATTTGATGTTGCACCAAAAGCTATAAAGTTTGATCCACATGGACAAGGTGCTCTTCCCACGAGCGATTATAGACAAAAATATCATCAAAGAAAACTAGGATGAATTTTTGAAGGAATGGATAAAAAATATCGTTCATAAGGCTTTGAAATGTGGAAGGAGCATTGGTCAAGCCAAATGGAATCACCAAAAACTCATAGTGACCCTCATGAGTATGGAATGCAATTTTGGAAATATCGTCATCCTTGAGCCTAATCTAATGGTACCCAGAGCAAAGATCTAATTTGGAGAAAAATATAGTCCCATGCAGCTCATCTAGTAATTATTCCACCATAGGGGTAAGAAACTTATCCTTGATGGTGAACTTATTGAGCTCATGAAAATCGATATGCAATCATCGTGACCCATCTTTATTCTACACCAATAAGACTAGAGAAGAATAAGGACTGTTACTTGGTCGAATGACTCTCACTTTTAACAATTCTTGTACTAACTTCTCTAGCTCAGACTTAAGGGCATGAGGATATTGATACAACCTGATGTTTGGTAGGACATTATCAGGTACAAATTGGATAACATGGACGTGGAAGCGACATGGTGGTAGGTCTAATGGTTCAACAAAAATTGCATTGTTCTTGGTCAAAACAAGTTGCAAATCTTTGGGAATTGGGTCCCCCTAAAAAGAAAATGTTTAAAGGATCACAAATATCTGAGCTATGACCCTCCAAGAAGATTTTTTAACAACTTCTCCATACGATTTGAGTTGATAATCTAAGGAGGCCTTGCTTTTGAACCTTGAAGAGTGTAAGACTATCCATCCTATGAAAATTACATCTAGAGCTCAACAAAGTTCCATGAGATGGTTCCTAATGTACCTAACCATTGAGCTCCCAACACAATATCACATCCCCCTAATTATAGAGTAAACATATCTTGTTTGAGCTCATAATTCCCTATTTTCAATTTAACATTATGATTGTAGACACCAAAATCTAGGCATTTACATTCACCCCACAATTCTACATAATAATTATCATATGTCTAAAGTTTGACTTAGGCATATAATTCATTCACATTATTCATTCACATAGCACATTGCAATTTGCATAATAATAATGTGCCTAAGGTTTGACTTAGGCATATTAATTCTGCACATTATCCTATTTTCCATATTTTAATAAATCTATAAAATCAGCCTAGGATACCCTACCTACCCACTAGACATGTGTCCTAGCCACCTCACTACCCCACCTTGTTACATCTCATACACCCTTGTCCCCTTTGTCCCTTCACATGGGACAACCCTTACACATCACTCCACTTGCACCTACCCACTTGCCACATCTCACACCTCACTCCATACTTCACTCCACTTGCACCTACCCACATGCCACCACTCCACCTAAGTGAGACACTCTAAGTGACTCACTACAACTCATCAGGATAGGTGGCTGCCTAGTCCCTACCACTTGGCAGCCTTGGTTTGCCACCTATATTTTCCCTCCAAAACCCAAAATTACCTATAAAAGCAACACCATTCCATCAAGCAAAGGGAGCTGGAAAATACATCATCATGCTATCAAAATCGCTGCAGGGAGTCACCAACGATTGCGGAGTTCAAGCCATCGAGGTCCCGGATCTAAGTTTTCAAGGTTTCTACCATCTCTGCACAACTGCGCATCCATGGTTACACAGTCACAAATGCAGGCCCACATTTTCTAAACCGCACATCAGTGGTTACACAGTCACAACCGTAGGCCCGTGATTCTATAGAAACTACCAAAATTATTTTGGCTATATCTCACTTATCCAGACTCGGATTGAGTTGAAATTTTGAGGGTAGGTTCTTGACATCCCCTAAAATGTCTCCACCAATTTTCAAACCATTTGGATCAGCATAGATTAGTAATTTTGTAATTTTTTAGCAAGGCATTTCTAGTTTAATTTCTATGTTTCCTGCAAGCATTCCTTTCAAGGGTTTTCATTTGCATTGATTTTCAATCATTTATACAAGTGCTACTAACCCTTTTTTGATTTCCATGTGTGCAGGATATAGGTATTTGAAGAGCTATTGAAGTTGGAGTGGTCCCATCATTGGATACCAAAGCCCACTCACCCCTTGGAGTTGTAGCGAGAAGAACGGAGAACACACAAGCTCATTTAAGATTTGGAAGACCCCTTTCCTATCAAAATCATTGTATTTCAAAAGAAAGGTAGATAAATCATTGTAACATTACCCCCAACACATTTGAGGTAATTCAAAATCTTTGTAAAATTATATCAAATATCAATATAAAGATTCATTTGTTTCCATCTATTTTCTATATTGTATCTTTGTTTGTGTTTAGTTCTTTTGGTTATAGAAATGGTGATCATGGTAGGACCACCAAGGGTTCCATTTTGTTTTGCCTTGCTTATTTTTAATTTGTTGATATCTATTTTATGTATCTACAGGTTTTAGGAGCTCGAAGCTCACACGGATTTGATCTCGAATTAGCAGATTTGGGAGTTATTATCCTCGATCCTGTTACTATAAAATCGCATATTTGGTGTTTATTTTCTAGGAAAAGACGCATCTACGATTTTGAATTTGAGGAAACATGAGCTCGTGGTTGAGGAGACAGAACTGTGCATTCGCGATTGGCAATCTAGAGAAACGCATGCTTGCGGTTGTTGCATGTGGAACCGCAGACCAACGGTTGAGAGCTGGAGGGAGCAATGAAAGGAACACAGGTTTGTACCCCTGTGCTATCTTTTTATTTTCTCTCTATTTCTAGTTTTAGCATGCATTTAGGTAGATTAAAGGTCTTAGTCCTATATGCCATTGTATGCATTTAGGTCTTAGGATATAAATTTCCTTAATTTTTGCATTTCATCCACACAATAACAAGGAAACTAAGAGGATCTGCATCTGCATATAGGAAATTCATATTGCATTACTCAAATTAGCAATAATTTGGACTTCCTGTTCAGGGATCAGGTCAAGTTTTGACTGATTCTGTTGTACAACTAGAACCGCGAAGCCGTAGTTGGGATTTCCCAAACGCAGACCTACAGTTGGCAACCCGTGCATCCACTGTTTACTAGAACCAACCGTGCACCCACGATTGGCCTCTAAAAAAAAATTGGCCAAGATTTCACTTGAAATCAGCTGTTAGCCCTTGATATTTATTGTCTATTATTCTCTTGTTTCTTGTTTTTTGCATTTAGGCATAAAAATAGAATTGCATCATAGTTTTGCATATCACAATAATTAAACAAAACCTCACACACTCACTTGAACATTGGCAAATGGTTGGATTTCATCACCACCAGGTTTGGACTTCATCACCGAACCACCAACATTATTACCCTATTTTTGGCCAAGGCCGACTCCAAGAACCGTCTGTAGCTTGGAAAATTTGCATGTATTTCTCTTCGGAGAGGTATAACGCTGACCAAGTGAGACTAGGTGAGGATCTGGTAGGACCTGTGCTCCCTGACCGGGTATGGGCTTCATCTCCATACTTTGGTGGGTTTACGTGACTTGGACTTCATCACTAGGTGTGGGCTGCGAGCATACAAGTGAAATCCTAGATTCATTTTAGGGCAAAACATTTTGCACATGTATTTTTCTTTTTCAAAAATCCAAAATTCAAACAAAAAAATCAAAAACCTTCAAAATTCAAAAAAATCAAAAACCTTCATAATAAAAATATTAAAAGTCTTCAAAATTCAAAAAAATCAAAAACCTTCAAAATTAAAAAAAATCAAATCAAAACTGGCACAAACTTAGGACCAAAAACCTTGCTTGTTTATTTTCTTTGGGTGTTGTATTGCATTGTACTTTCATTTCACTTACATAGATTTGCATTTATATTTCACACATCATTGCATATTAGCGTATGGTAACGACCCGTGGTCAAGCCAGAAAGTTAGCATTAATCTAGAGTCAGTTGTCTTCCCCCATGGCATCTCAGTCTAGTGAGGTCCCTAACACTTCGGTGGTAGGGCAAGTTAGTATGCCTCCTCCTATGTCCCAGAGCCTAAATGTAGGGCCCTCTAGTAGTGCCCCCATTTTAGACATAGATGTTATGCATAGGGCTACCCATACCGCTATTCCTAAGACTCTTAGGAGTGAGCCACCCACACCAATGGATGGTCGTGTCACACTTGTAGACATGGACATCGTTAGGATGTACCTGAATGCAGCTAGTATGGTTTTTCCATTGTTGCCACCACTTACCATCCCACCCTATACCATCCCATCATTCCATCAGGAGTTTACCTTCACACACCCACAACAGTCTAGCCAAACCTTCACGAATCCACTTTTTGAGCACACTGCTATCACCATAGCCTATACCCATCCATCATCATCTAATCAACCTCCCATCATCATACCAAATCAACAAGTCATTTGCACCAACCCCCTTTACGAAGCACCCATTAGTGTTGCTTCACAAATCCTTGTGTCCATTCCATCCATAGCACCCATAAGCACCATGATCCATAACCCCCCCTAAAAACCCCCCCAACAACCCATCAACCCCCCACCTTCTTCACCCAAGATCCATCTTGGGTGTTGCACCCCCAACCATAACCATACCCACACATCCACTCAATCACATGTATGGTGCTCCATCAACACAACACACCATCATTCCACCATCTCCTCATCAACAACCACCACTTCACCAACACACTATGCTCATTTTACAACAAATATTGAATCACCTCACAAACATTGAGCTACAATTGAGTCATCATCAACCTCATCAAAATCACCCACCTCAGCAACCTCATCAACCTCATCAAAATCACCCACCTCATCAACCCCAACCACATGGCCAATCTCATCCAAATCATCAACCTCGTACCTGGACCCCTCTATCGAGCCCATGTCAATCATCTTTCAAAAGTTGCAGGATGCAAAAATAATTGTTTTACCTGACATACATCCTGAAAAACCAAAATGCATAAACCTAAGTGGTATAGGGAAGATCATTATTATCTCTATCATCGACAAGTGGGCCATGACATCAATGATTGTAAAGCCTTTAAAAATGTGGTCCAAGATCTTATCGACAAGGGGGTATTTTCCATCGAAATTCCACTCATCGCATCCAATCAAAACCCTGGTAGTCAACAGAACCATTGTGGGGATACTCAAGGTATCACACCTTCCCCACGCTCACCAGGCACAAAACATTGTGGGGATACTCAAGGTATCACACCTTCCCCACGCTCACCAGGCACAAAACATTATGGGGATACTCAAGGTATCACACCTTCCCCATGCTCACCAAGCACAAAATATTGTGGGGATACTCAAGGTATCACACCTTCCCCATGCTCACCAGGCACAAAACAAATTGGGGATGATTAAGGTATCACACCTTCCCCCTCAAAAAAAAATGGCTCCAAAGGAACCAAACTCCTTTGGTCACATTCAATTCAAAAGGCTCCAAAGGAACCAAAAACTCCTTTGGTCACAATCAATCCAAAAGGCCCCAAAGGAAATTAACCCCTTTGGTCAAAACTCATCTCAAAATGCTCCAAGGGAGGCACTCCTTTGGTCAATTTTCATTCAAAAGGCTCCAAGGGAACCAAAACTCCTTTGGTCACATGCAATTCAAAAGGCTCCAAAGGAACCAAACCCCTTTGGTCACATTTCAGTTCAAAAACACCTTAAAAAAATAATAAATATAAAACACAAAAACATTTTCATACACATTGCATTTTTAATACATCGCATTCACAATCCCACTTTCATTGCATTCACACATTCCACTTCCATTGCATTTGCACATTTGTATCATTTGCATCCATTCATGTCGCTTACCATATTAATTGTCATCCACTCAGGTTAGATAATTGTTCATTCACTAAGTCTTGTTGCCTTAATTAGGGGCACCTACGGTCTAGCATTAGTCCAATTTCACCATCCAAAACCATGTCAAAAAAAAATAGCTACAATAAAACCCCATAGCACTTCATTTCTTTGGTGGTCTCTGGTTTGAGGAATCTCTAGGTGTTTTCGATCACTCAACCACTCCTAGTGTTTCAAACAACCTTAATTGAAAGTCGAACAATCCTTAGGTGCTAGAGGTTATTCCTAGTCAATCAAGTTTCCTCTTGGACCACGCACATCAAAACACATTTAAAAACATTGTGAATCTTGGGAATAACGAAGTCAAAAGTTGCTATTGCCATAAGTGAAAGGTTTCCCTTGTTCATCCAATTATGTGCATGGTCTAGAGTGCTACAGAGTTGACAAAAGGACAAGCTCCACCTTCAATTCCAAAAAAAATCCCTTGCTCTTCCTCAAAGCGAGCAAGTATCCCAAAAAGCATTTCCAAAAAAAAAAATCCCTTGCTCTTCCTCAAAATCGAGCAAGTATCCCAAAAAAGTACCTCAAAGCAATAAAAATCCCCTTGCTCTTCCTCAAAATGAGCAAGTATCCAAAAAGCAATAAAAATGCATGTTGCTCCATCACAAAATGAGCAAACTCAAAAATCAAAATTCCCAAATCCAATGCAATAAAAGAAGGGAAGGAGCTTGAATCCCTGGAACTCTTAGTGTCTCAAAAACCGTGGGGTGATCCTCATTACAATAATGGGCTGAATGAATCCCACCTGGCAATGGGGTATCCTTACGCGTGGTGCCACGTCTGTCACATTAGCGACCTTCTTTTGTACAGACCTATGGCAGCTCTCGGATGAGCTAGCTTATTGGCATAAGTCACTAATTTATTAGTTTGACCTAGCTCATAATGAGAAATGAACAATCATTTCACACACAGTTGGTCCTTGAAGAAATTTGAAACCACTAGGACAACCTTAGCATCATGAAGATTTACGAGATCATAAGATGAGTTTGTTTGAGATCCCTAGGATGTTTGAGTCTTTGCAAAACAACTCTAGATCCTTTATCCCTAAGGAAAACAAAGCCATAAGCAAGTTTCCATTCCATACCACCATCATATTGCCACACATATATCATAGTCCATTTCATCCTACAAAATGTGGTCAAACCATAGTATCGTATTGGTGCCCCTGATTAAGCAATAAAGGTAAAGTTTTCTAAACAATGGTCCATAAATTCTTTGAATGACAATTAATAAGGCAACACCATTCATTCATTTGCATACATCACCACCAATTGCATTCATTCATAACACATTCATTTCATCACATGCACCAAAAAAAAAATCTGAACAATCCATCATTACACATGTACATAAACAATCACAAAAACACCAACTAGGGGGAGTTCAAGGTCTTACACCTTCCCCAATAATCACATCAAGTAGTCAACCAACTAGGGGGATTCAAGGTCTCACACCTTCCCCATCAATCACATCAAACAATCAATCAAGCAACTTGGGGGGTTCAAAGTCTCACACCTACCCCAACAATCACATTAAACATTCACATTTCAAATCATCTACTAGGTTCAAAAGGTTACACCCTTTGCCTCGCATTCACAAACACAACACATCCAATTCCATTTGCTTTCTCGCACCCATCAACTTGATTCACTAGCTTAGATCCTCAAGTGAACCTCGTATCTAGTGATCTACTCTAGACACCTAGCGGTTGCAACGACTGGTTATCCATGCAATCCGATAGGATGAGTAGATTACCATAAGGACACTCATCATTACATCAATTCAAAAGGCTCCAAAGGAACCAAACTCCTTTGGTCACATTCAATTCAAAAGGCTCCAAAGGCACAACCCTTTGGTCACATTCAATTCAAAAAGCTCCAAAGGAATCAACTCCTTTGGTCACATTCAATTCAAAAAGCTCCAAAGGAATCAACCTCCTTTTGGTCACATTTCAACTCAAAAAGCTCCAAGGGAAACAAACTCCTTTGGTCAATTCAATTCAAAAGGCTCCAAAGGCACCTACCCCTTTGGTCAAATCAATCCAAAAAAAGCTCCAAAGGTAACCCAATTCCTTTGGTCAAATTCAATCTCAACAAGGCTTTCAAAAAATCGAAGTGCTATAATCTCAACTCCCTAAGAAAGCCATGTGGCTAGACTGCTCCATGGGATAGAGATGTGCATTTCCTTCTTCCACTCAGCCTTAAGTGATCCTTGTATCTAGTGATTTACTCTAGCCCCCTAGCGATTGTAGAGATTGGCTATCCATACAATCCGGTAGGAGGAGTAGATTACCATAAGGACAATCATCATTAACACAATTCAAAAATCCCCAAAGGCACAAATCCCTTTGGTCAAATAAATCCAAAATGCTCCAAAGGTACCCAAATTTCTTTGGTCAAAAAAAACAATCAACAAAACATAAAAACACAAAAACAAAAAAAAAAACACAAAACAATCATGCATTCTCCAAAAAAAAAAAAGCAAAAAAAAAACTCCAAAGGTACCTCAATTCCTTTGGTCAAAAACAAATTCAACAAGCTCCTGAAAGAATAGAAGTGCTCTCATCTCAACTCCCTAAGAAGGCCATGCGGCTGGACTGCTCCAAGGGATAGAGGTGTACATTTCCTTCTTCCACTTAGCCTCAAGTGATCCTCATATACAGTAACTTATCCTATATACCTAGTGGTTGCAACGACTAGCAATCCATGCAATCCGGTAGGATGGATAGGTTACCATAAGGCCCTTGAAAAGTGATTCACCTCATGCAAGAAATGAATTGTTATCATCTCAATTCCCTAAGAAAGCCATACGATTGGACTGCTCCAAGGGATAGAAGTGTACAATTACCAATAATGGTCAAAATCATAGTTGTAACAAAAATAAAAACATCCATTTCATTCTAACCATTGTCATTTGTTTCATCACTTTCATCATTTCATATCTTCACCATTGACTCATCACTTGAAGGGATAGACAAAATCAACAAATTCTAGTTTCAAACAAACCAAAACACCCAAAAAAAAAAAAAAAAAAAAAAAAAAAAAAAATGGGGTAACCCACATTGACTTTTATTTGTGACCATCTTACACAACTCCCCTTCAAATGCAAATGGATTCAAACCCCCCTCAATCAACACAAATGCATTCAAATCATCATCTCACATCATCATCATCTCAAGTGAACCTTCTATCTAGTGAATCACCCTACATACCTGGTGGTTGCAGCGACTAGCAATCCATGCAATCCGGTAGGATGGGTGGCTCACCATAAGGACACTTATTCACAATCATCCAACATCATCACATTTGAAATTAAATCAGGTTGATCCTTCAATTTTTGAGTGACCTGCGTTCAAGCATATTTGCCCAAGGTTGTCATTGATGCCTACTCCGTGGGGTTACAAAACATGAAAAATTTATACTTCATTTTGCATTAAGGAATTTGCTACAGTCACTAGGACAAGCCCCTAGGGTGATTGGTTCCTTTACTTCATAATCTTGCATGTCAATAATACCAAAAGGTAAATTTATGACAACACAAGTCCACCCCAAACTTGGGGCATCCAACTTGATCTTGATTTCCAACATTTGCATCCATCACATCCACCCCTTTTCATCATTCACATTTGGTCAATTGGCTCGTGGGTTTCATCCTTTACCCATTCGCCAATTGAGGGGGTAAGCAAACAACTCAAAATTTTTCAAAAAATCATTCATTCTTGTGCATCAAGAAGATTTGAGTCCATTCATCCAATAAAGATAGGTGTCATTTATTTTTGCACCGCATTGTGTTTTACACAACACGGTACAAAAAGGGGCATCTATAGACACCAAAATCTAGGCATTTGCATTTCACCCCATAATTCTACATAATAATTATCATATGTCTAAAAGTTTAACTTAGGCATATAATTCTTGCACATTATTCATTCACATAGCACATGGAAATTCTACATAATAATAATGTGCCTAAGTTTTGACTTAGGCATATAAATCCTGCACATTATCCTATTTTCTAGATTTTATTAAATCTAGAAAATCCCCCTAGGATACCCTGTCTCCCCATGTGACATGTGTCCTAGCCACCACTACCCCTCACCTTGCCACATCTCATATCTCACTCCACTTGCACCTACCCACTTGCCACATCTCACACCTCACACCTCACTCCACACTTCACTCCACTTGCACCTACCCACTTGCCACATCTCACACTTCACTCCACTTGCACCTACCCACATGCCACCACTCCACCTAAGTGAGACACTCTAAGTGACTCACTGCAACTGCCTAGGATAGGTGGCTACCTAGTCCCTACCACTTGGCATCCCTGGATTGCCACCTATATTTTCCCTCCAAAATCTAAAATTACCTATAAAAGCAACACCATTCCATCAAGCAAAGGGGGCTGGAAAATACGTCATCATGTTGTCAAAATCGCTGTAGGGAGTCGCCAACGGTCACGGAGTTCGATCCATTGAGGTCCTAGATCTAAGTTTTCAAGGTTTTCTACCATCTCTGCACAAATGTGCATCCGTGGTTACACAGTCCCAACTGCAGGCCCATGGTTTCTAAACCGCACATCCACGGTTACACAATCACAACCATAGGCCCGTAGTTCTGCAAAAACTACCAAAATTATTTTGGCCATATCTCACTCATCCGGACTCAGATTGAGCTAAAATTTTGAGGGTAGGTTCCTAACATCCCCTAGAATGTCTCCAAAAATTTTCAGGCCATTTGGAGTAGCAAAGATCAGTAAGTTTGTAATTTTTTAGCAAGGCATTCTAGTTTAATTTCTATGTTTCCTACAAGCATTCCTTTCAAGGGTTTTCATTTGCATTGGTTTTCAATCATTTATACAGGTGCTATTGACCCTTGTTTGATTTCCATGTGTGTAGGAGATAGGTATTTGAAGAGCTATTGAAGCTGGAGTGGTCCCCACATTGGATACCAAAGCCCACTCACCCCTTGGAGTTGTAGTTGAGGAATGGAGAACACACAAGCTCATTGAAGATTTGGAAGACCCCTTTCCTATCAAAATCATTGTATTTCAGAAGAGAGGTAGATAAAGCATTGTAACATTATCCCAACACATTTGGGGTAATTCAAAATCTTTGTAAAATTGTATCAAATATCAATATAAATATTTATTTGTTGCAATCTCTCTTTTATGTATTGTATCTTTGTTTGTGTTTAGTTCTTTTGGTTATAATGAAATTTACCTTTGCAAGGCAAAGTCCCTCAATTGGCCACCATAAACTCAAAGGAATTATATGTGTATATATAAAAATTAGCCTACTTGGTAATGTGGGAATCAATAAAGTTGTGTGTACTACTAGAATCAATCGGGATTGTAAGATGTTGGCTTTTGAAAAATCCACAACTTTCATGATTTGTGGAGTAGTTTTCCGAGCAAGAGCATGAAAAAAAAAAAATCTTATGGTTCTTCAGGCATTTCTTCCTCATTATGAGGTGGTTCCTCTATTGGTTTTGTGTCATCATCACTTTGGTCACTAGTAGTTGGCTCATTGACATCTATGAGGAACAACTTGTTTTAGGTGCACGTATATCCTCGAACATATTTTTCATCACAATTGTAGCACAAACCTTAAGCGTTTTGTGCATTCATTTCTTCTGTAGTTAAGTGTTTGGGGAAACAATTTTATTTTCTTTATGAGTGGAGAACTTGGAAGGAAATGAAGGTTTAGTTTTTGGAAATTTAGATGTCCTCCTTTGAGCTAAAATTTTGGATTTAGCCAACCCTGCTAAGCTGATAGCTTACATCATTGTTTGTAGTTTGAACATCTTGACCTCAGCCTAAAGATCATCCTTCAAGCCATATATGAAATAACTCATAAAAATCCCTTCATTCAACCCCCTAGTTTTGTTAGCTAATTTCTTGAGTTGGGTTTGGTAATTTCGAATTGTAGAAGTTTGTTTCAAATTTGTCGATGCTCCTATAAAATCATCATACTCACTAAGGCCAAATCGAGTGAGTAATTGGGACTCAAATTCTTCCCAAGAAGGATCAAGAGTGGTGTTTTGCAACCATTGGCACCACTGTAAGGCTTCAGATTCCAAGTTGAAGGAAGCCATCTAGACCCGATAATATCGAGGGATACTGTGAAGTTTAAAAAATTAATCAACATGACATAACCACCCATTTGCGTCCTTCCCATTGAACTTAGGAAAGTTTAATTTAGATATCTTAAAAGTGGGGTCACAGTCAAAGAGAAGTTGAGAGTCTTTTGTCACCTTTCCTTTTTATCGACCTGATTGTTCAGTATGGTACTTAAACTATTTTGGACCACCTTGCAATTTGGACTCAACTTCGACAAGTTGTTCTTCCAAGCGGTCTTTGGAGTGAAGGTATTCACCTCTAAAGGATTGAATTTCTTTCCTTATGATGGTATTGTCCTTGAGAAGGCTATCAAGGGTGCTTTTTATGGATTCAAACATTATGGTGGCTTGATCTACCTCTTTTTGATGTCCACAAGTGCCACCAACCATTTTGGAAAGTCTTAAACCTCTTTCACTGGATTCTAAAAATAGAAGTGTGAATGCAGGACTTATTATTTTTAATAAGGAGTCTGATAAAGTGCTTGGGTGTTATATATCAAAATGATTAGCTTGGAGAGACGATCACAATGAGCTATATATCTCAACACTAATTTTAGACACCCCATACTTTTTTTGTACTACTATTTTGATGAGTCTACTAGTGAGGTTGATTTTTCCTCTAGAGATTGGATTCTTAAGTGCTTTGCTTACCACATACATTATAAAGCATTACAAAATAATATTATAGATGAAGTTTCAACATTAAAAATGTATCATTGCATAATCAATAAAAATTTCAAAATTAAGAATTTCTCACACCAATAAAACCAAAATAAATGTTAAGATGGATCCTAACATTTACCTAAAGCTTAAAAAGTTGAAAAGTTCAGATGAAAACATTATTATGAAACTTTTCTCTACGGTTAATAAACAAGTTTAAATCTCTTTGTTAAAATAAATTAAACATTTAAATATGAAATGCAAACGAGGATATCAAATCAAATGATACTTTCAGTTAATTCACTAATTTGGCAGTTATCTATTCATTATTTATTAATTTAATCTGATTGACAGTTATCTATTCTGTTCTGCAATGTACCATATATTCATGTCATACTGTCATACAAATCTATGCTACTAGAGGTGAATTCTTGTTTGGAATCAGTGAGAGATGGTACGATGGGTTGGTGAGGACAGCCTCAGCCTCCCACCCAATTCTGTGGAAATCGTGCAGAAAATCAAGCCCGTGGCGGAGCTGGACGAGAGCATGGCGTAGGCAGCCAAGCTGCACAAGGGCTGGTTCGAAATCTACACTGCGAAGGACCCCATGTCGCCCTTCGATAAGACCAGCATGAGGGCACAGGTGTTGGGAGAAATACAACGGGTCCTCCACCATTACAAAAACGAGACGGAAGTGAGCATCACTTTTAACCTAATTGCTGCTTTAGTTTCACTTTCTCCGTGCTTAAGCTCTGGCTCTTCCTCGGATCCACCACCGTTGAATTTATCGATGATGACTCGCAACGGCGAGGAACTAGGTTGAATCGATCCTTTGTCAATGTTACCCATCGTCATAGTCGTATTGGTAGAGGCAATGCATTTGTAGCCCGTGGCCTGGCACGCAAATCTGTTTCGCAAAACCTCATGCACAAAAGAGCAGTACGAGACATTCAACGACGTCGAATGCTTTAGGGGATCTGTATTCAGTTAAAAAAACAAAAATCAACAACTAGTTTTATGATTTGAGTCACTTAGCTGTCTTCGTAAGTATTGTGTAAAGTTAAATTATATTAATTTTGTGTTTTGCGGTCAAATATTTTCAATTATTTATTTATAAAAATGTTTTGGTTAAGTTTAATTGAGTTTGAGTGTCTTTCCAATCTGAGTTTTTTAATTTATTGATGAGTTTTTTTGTTTGGAAAGATAGATAGATATTAACGTGGAATGAAATTTTAATTATGAAATATGTTACTAGACTTGCATCATCACATTAATTGGTTAAGGGTAAATATCTTCTATTTTATTAATGTTTGAAATGTAATCAATGTTTTTGATTACTATAGGAGGTATATGGTTTGTTTTATGTTTTTCAAAAGATCTTACAAGATATTGGATAGATGTCTTTTAAGCATTTGGTGTCGTAAAATCATTTGATGTTTGAGTTTTGTTATTGAGCATGTTATTTCAAGCAACATCTAAATGAAGGCTATGAAGGAGATACAAAAGATAATTCATAATTAGACTGACATTAACCAAACACACTTTCAATCAATGGATTTTCAACATAAAGATCGATTTTCAACATTTCAAAATTTGATCAAGACTCTAGTTGGACTTGCCAAATTAGGTGAAGCTCATTGCTTGAATGATTCAGAGTTTAAAGTCTAGAGATCGATCTAGTTTGTGGAGCATACAATTTAGAGTTTGGTCAAGGTTTTGGTTAGCTTGGTTTGTTGCTTGGATGGTTTAGAGTCATGCATTGGAGTCATGGAATCTGGAGTCCAATTTGGCTTTTAGGTTTTCCAAGTTTTGTGGTCACTTATAACTTGTTTCTTGTTGAAGTCTTGAAGGTATTTCAATATTTATGTTTAAAGTTTAGGAGTTTTATGTTTTATCTCTATTCTCATTATTGTATTTTTGTACTACCTTTGTAATTGCAACATGACCTTATAAAGGCTTGCTTATATATGTGTAAATTAATAAACCTTGTTGAGTATTCGATTTAGTCATTAGAGGGGGTGTTAGAATAAATTAATCATTCAAGTATGATATGCAAATCAATATTTAAGACTAGTTGTTGTGTAGATAATGCCACTTAATTGTAGAACAATTTAGAGTGGTAGACAATTATCTATTTTAGATATGTAATGTGCTATATATTCATGTGATATTGTAATATGAATATGTGCTAGCGATGGACTCTTATATTCTTTAGATAATTGATTACCATTAGAATTATGATCAATAGAAAGATCCATTAGAATTATGATAAATAGAAAGATACATCTAATGGTTGTGTCATAATACGTAACATAAAACCATTGAATGAAAAATCATATGTTAAACATAAACTTTATAGAAAAAAACTCCTATCAAGGTAATTAATTTATTTTGTTTTATGTTGTCCAACAAAACAATTATTCTTTTTTTTGATGTGTAGTTATGAAACTTAATGTACAATAATAAGCTTTTCAATTTTTAAGTGTCATCTTTTTTTTTCTTTGATGAACTAATATATAAATCAGATTTGAATATGAGATTCCTTAAAAGTCAATATGTTTAACTAATTGAGTTCATACCATTTGATAAATATTATGGTTTGTCTACAATTCTTGAATATTGACTTAAGGTCTTGAACTCTTTCCTTCTAACCATTTGCTTCACTATATATATCGATAGATAATACTATGATTTTTTAAAAGGTTTATTGTATCATTTGAACTCTTAAAATTTTGAAGCATTATATTCTACCATCAATCTGAGTGTAGACTAGTTAATGATAGCTTGTTCAAATATTGAAAAGGTAGATAACGTAGGAGGTAAGGTGGTGTGTCCTTTGGTATAAAACTCCAAATGAAAAATAAAGTACTCAACTTAATATCTAAAAATTATTTTATCCCCTTATCTAAAGATTTTGATGTTAGTGACCCTTTAAAGTACTCAACTTAACATCTAAAAATTATTTTATCCCCTTGTCTAAAGATTTTGATGTTAGTGACCCTTTATTTAAGATCTCATAGACAAAAACAAAGTAAAAAGGAGATTAGTTAGTAGATAAGGAGAAGACTTTGGTACCTCAAATAAGGAATTTAAGGTTTGAAGGGGATAAGGATATACATCAAAATTTGATATTTAGTTATTAAAGTTTCAGTAGCATAGGAGTCTTGATAGTTTTGTATATTGTACATATGACATAATTTGATAACTTTATATATATCTTGATAGTTTTGTATATTGTACATATGACATAATTTGATAACTTTATATATATTTTTATTTTTTTAATAAGGTATATGTGGCTTTTATTGGGGCCACTTTCATTAAAATACCAAAATATTACACTTGTCATTGAGTCAATGAAACATATCCAACATGTTCTTTTATCAAAAATATTTTTTATTTTTTTTATCAAACATATTCTTCAACTTCCTCAAACTACTATGTTTCCATAATCAACTCCTTGTCGTCATTGATTAATAGATAAAATCTAAGTGGCTATTTGTCTTCTAAAATTTGAATTTTACCAAAATGAAAATCAAAATGACCTAAATTATCTCCTACATGATTTTCTTATTTATAAATATGCTCATATTTTTAAGACATTGCTTTCACTAATAAAGGATGACCATCAATAATAATATTATTTTTTATTTAATGCCCACATCTATTTTTTTTGGTAGTATTAATGATAATTTGTGGCTCAATTAAAATATATTTCCATCCTTTTTTTATTATAATGACCATCAATAATAATATTATTTTTTATTTAATCCCCACATCTATTTTTGTTGGTAGTATTAATGATAATTTGTCGCTCAATTAAAATATATTTCCATCCTTTTTTTTTATTATAGTTTTAATCCCTATAAGAAATGCCTTAACCTTTACATAGTTGTTAGTTGAAGTTCCATATGATTATCAATAAGGAAAACTTTGCCTTCATTATTTCAAAAACATCACCTCCATTGGCTTTGAAACACCATCAAAATTAATTTTAATAAATCTAGTTTCTAGATATTTTTATTTTACTCTAGATTGAAGTAGATCCTTTGTTTTAACGCATGTCCAAATACTATAACCAAGTTATTACCACTATAACCAAGTTATTTTTCTTTAATAATTTAATTGCACCAAGAGAACATATATATTTTTTAAGTAATATTTTTTTCAATTATTTTCTTATAATCTCCACCTAAGCTTTGTTCCTAAGGCCAAACTCATATGTCTACAATTCCACAAGCTTATTCCTCTAATATTCTTTTCTTTGCAAACCTTATCCCACTTACAAAGAGAAAACCTAAGTTTTTCTTTGCATCCTTTCTAAAGAAAATCACTTTGAATTTTATCAATTTATGATGTTATACATATTAGCAATATTGAAAGTGACATCATATAATTAGGGATGGATTGCATTTTAGTCTTTATGAGTTGTAGCCTTCCTATCATGGTTAAGAACTTACCTTTCCAACTTGTCAAATAAGCTTTCATTCTACTCAAACAAGAGATCCAAAGCTCTTTTTTATTCTTTTATGATACAAAGGAATATCTGAGTAGGTTGGTGGAAAATTTTCAATTTTAAACCTTAAAATATTCACAATATTTCATTGTAAATCTAGGTTAGTGTTAATGAAAAAGCCTTGGATTTTGTAGTATTAACCAATTGTCTAGTAGCCTTCTCATAGCATGATAATATTGATTTAAAATCCATGGCCTCACTAACTAAATGATGACCCAAAAGAAAAGTATCTTCAAAAAATTAGAGATGAGATTTTGAAGGGACTATTTTTTGCACCTTGAATATCTTTGATTTTTGCTTCCATTTTTACCTTTGAGAAAGCTCTCCTTAATGTCTCCCCAAGAATAGTGAATAAGTATGGAGATAGTGAATCACCTTGGTAGAGGTCATAAGATGACTTGAAGTAACCGGTAGAAGAACCATTGATCAAAATAGAATATTTTGCAATGCTAAAACAACGTTCATTTCATTTACATCAGCTGCAATAAAAAATAAAATATTTTTTTATAATATCATAAATATATTTTAACTCAAGATGAAAGAAACATTGAGGAAGAAGAAAATATAAGGAAATAATCAAATATTACCAAAGGTTTGCTCTTTCTCTAATTACTAACTAAAACATCCATATTTCCAACTAAAGCATCCATACTCCCAACTAAAACATCCTTACTTTCAACCATGACATCCTTATTAGTATTTTTATTTATTTGGAGTACATCCTTATTTTTAATAAAGACTTACACAAATAACTTTCTTGCCATGTTACCCAAATTTTCTTCACATAAATATAACAAGAAAAAGTAATGCTCACTATTTGATAACAATTTGCTTCCTACTTCCTACTTACTCTAGTTCATACTTGTTCCCAATTCACATTTACATCTTACTCACACTCACACCCAAAATAACATTACCGGGAGGTTCAAACCTCACAGGCATGCCCAACCTAGCATAAGCAATAGTCTGCTCCGAATCCTTTGAGTGCTCGCTAGACCGACGATGACAATATGAACCTTGTGTTGCCGACGGTCCCCATCTCATATCGCATGCTCGCTAGACTGACGACGACAGTATAAATCTTGTGTTATCGACGATCCCTATCTCACGCTGAGTCAGCGTTAACAAGACATATAAGTTTGTTGGTTGCATCCTATGTAGTTTGAACCCTACACTAACAATTACTAGTGGTTGTACCAACTCGCTATGTAAAAAAAAAAAAAAAACTTTATTCATTAAATAGACAACATTATCCTGTGTAACCAAATATTTTAAAACATTAAAATCTACTTTCTTTTCTATCCTAAATATTCTCTAAATTTAAAATGAGTATATAATTTTTAAAACTTATCTTTAAATAATTATTATATCATCAAAAAAATTCTTCAAATATATATAACTTCATATATTAATAAACAATGACTTTGACTTTCAGTGATTAGAGATATTGAGTAATACAGATAGCTTTAACATGACGCCTACTTTCCATCCTCATCCTAAGAAAAGACCGCACTAATTTTTATGATCGAATTGTTTTACCAATCCACGCATTCATATTTAAAATTATAATCATAACGAATAACACGTCAGCAACGGACAACACGTTTAACGTAAATACGTTATGGGTCCTATATTTGGGTAATGAAAAGATTTTAATTACGTCCGAAGACCCAAATATGTTCTTAGAGATAATAAGACGTCGTGATGAAACACACGTCAACTGCAGTTCTCGGCTCCGAGGTCTGAAAATATCAAGAGAAACATAACCGACGCAATTGCGAAGTTCACAGGTTCGAATCTCAATGGAGAAGTGGAGAAGAACTTCTCGAGCGATCCTATCTACCGCTTCCAGATCAAACGCTGGTTCGTTTTAATCTCTTTTATTAGACCCCAATTTCTGCCAATTTCAAATGGAACTAATGCCGAATTAATATCAGGAATTGTTCTGATATCGATTTCGTTAGCTATCTATATTAATTGAACATTTTTTAGCGTTTTCTTCTTAAGCAAAGAATACATAAACTAGAAATTCGCATTGATGCCGCATTCAGTCGTGTGACCGAAATTTGGTAAATTAAAGGGAAAAGGCAGCGGGACTGCTTTTGCTTCGCCTAGAATGTTGGCGTTATTTGAGGATTCTGTCGGTTTATTTTTAATTTTAGTTTCTAATTTTAGGCTTTCTCGTTTTCCGTTTCAGCTTAGTGCTGACATTCTGTTAATCATTGAGGGAGTAAACAGAACAGCCGGCTAGAGGCCTTTTATTTTCTCCTAATCAATAGCATTCTGAGTATTAACATGGGAGCGCTTAGTTTCCATGAGGACTAGGTTTGTCTAAATTTTTTTATACTTTTTCAGGTGTTCTTTCTTGGACTGATAATGGAATATCTTATGCATTTTTTCCGCCTTCACTCCAGCTAGAATGCGTATATGAGTGAAGTCCTCTTCATAGGGCCAGCTGATTTTTTATTTTTTAAATAAATTTCATTTATTGAAGATGCTTTAATTATGCAACCACTGAGTTCATATTAAACATATTTTATTAAGGGAGGACATGTATTTTACAAAAGTTTTTTCTAAAATAAGTCCATACTCTGTAGGTGGGGTACAATATGTTTATGCAGTTGGAATCTTAATCTGGTAGTATTATACACCGCCTACTTAGTGATCAACCGTAGGCCTTTGGCCAAGAACCAATTGGATTTATGTCTAAGCCCTTAGGGTTCACCTTCATCTTTATGCATGCCTTATTAATTGAAACTTATATGCAGATTATTCAACATATTTAATTTATAAGAATCGTAGCAAGGCTTTTCCACACACACACATACATACATATATATGTGTGTGTGTGTATATAAAGCATATAATATTAATTCAACAGTAACAGAAAAGTTGCATGGAAAGGCTCTGTCCCCATAAAGGATAAGAGAGCTAGTTCGTCCTCTGTATTTTAACACACATATATATAAAGCATGTAATATTAACTCAATGTTAACAGAAAAGTTACATAGAAAGGCCCTATCACCATAAAGTATAAGAGCTAGTTCGTCTGAATTTGAATCGTTTTGCAAAGAGTCAACTTCTTTTCAAGAAGTCCAAATCTAGATATGCTATGTTAAGTCTAGTCTGAAAGAGCCAAAGTCTTTTTACTACAAAAGACTTGATCTCCGAATAGAACACTTGAATGCTCAAAGAAGAAATATTTTAACAAAATGTATAGTTTTCCATATTTGTTTCCTATTCTCCCTCATTTCCAGGCACCAGGGCTTAGTTTTATTCTTGAATATTGAGGTACAATTTAATGGAACCTAAATTTCTTATATCATAGTCCTTGTAGTATTTAAGGGGTGAAACAGCTAGTAATGACCAAATTGACCAGAAAAATGCTTGTGCAGGCACAACGTGTAGTTTGTTTTTAAGAGTAGAGACTTGAATCTATTGGTTAAAAGTTCCCTCATGGCATTGGGCTGTTGCCTTTAGGGAGACCGCAAGACATTCCGGGATATGAGAACTGTAACCTTTCACTGCACTGACTATAATGCACAACATTAAGGGAGAACATTTAACATCCCCAGTGCAAGGAAGTAGTGTTCCAATGGACTTGAGGTATATATGCCATAAAAGCTAGATTAGAAATTACAATAGGAGTTGAAACAAATGCAAAACACTTCCATGAAATCATTAAGTACAAAGATGTAAAACCAACAACTTATAATTAAGAAAGGATCAAAATGCTCTCCACAAGGTGAAGGTACCCACAAAACATTATAGGTAATACTAATCGATATTGTAGTGAAAAGAGGTCAATATCACAAAGATTTGGGGACTTACATCTAATACTTGTTTCTGGATTGGAAAAGGTTTTGGTGGATGGAATGCTTCATAAAACTTTGTAGATTAATATTGTTATCAATGTGGGATTACTTTCTACATAACATAAAAAGAGGAAGAATAGAGTTTAACAAAATCTCATCATAGGGATATGCCATATTAAGATGAACAATTTGTAGCTAAGAACACATCATAGTGATAAAACATAAATCCAATGAACTAACAAAACATGATAGGTATCACTAAACAATATTTGTACTAGATAAAAGAGGACGCTAATATGATAACCTAGGGAATTACACCTCAAAGATTGCTTTGGCAAAGCGTTTGACGTGTGTTGACTGCTTTGTAAACCTTTTGGTAATTGTCATCAATATGGATTTATTACACACTACTATTGGTCAGTTGTTTGATACACTAGTAGCTTGTCGAAGAAAGAGCCATTGGGATTATGTTATTTTTGCAATAGCAAGTGGTATAGGGGTCAAATGTTGCCAAGAATGCTTTTTTCACTAATTAGAATTCAATAATTCAAAATATCAAGGAAAAGAGGATGGTGAAACCCTATTAGGGGATTTGCTAGATCAGGCAACTGTGGAGGAGACCCTCACCATCTTGCTCCATTTGTTGGCAAGCACCAACACCACACACACCCTTGATCGAAGGACTTGTAAAGAAATAAAATGCGGCCAAACTAATTGACTCGAGTATCAAGTATCAACCACAACTTCATTGAAGAGGAGTTGGCAACTCAAAAAATTTGTTTTGCTTGCTTGGTGTCCAATGTTATAATCATGATTGCTAATGGAAAAGCTGTGATTATGGAGGTAAATGTCATAGCATCAAACTCTTAATGAAAAGTTGTTTCCGAATCGAGGCCACCAAATTTTTTTATGGGATTTGCAAACCATATTACAAAAATATGAGAAGTTACCTTACGACATGAAGGTATTCAATAAGAATAAAACAAGATCAAAACTCTAAAACTTAAGTGATCAAGTATTTTGTGCCAATCCAACTATCATTGAAGAAGCCTTCAAGGCAAGAGAATAATTAGGATTCATGTGGAGTGGGAGCACTTGATTCATAGTCATCGGAATCCTAGCAACCATCTGATTTCTCTTAGATTTATCAAATATGATTCATGCATCATCATCAAATACAACTTTGTAGTTTTGAGCAACCATTTTCACAACACTTAACAAATTATGCTTCAAACTAGGTGCTTGAAAAATCTATTGAATGTATATGGTGTGGCAATTCTTTGTTTCAATGTTTAGGGTCCCTTTACCCATTATTTGGACCTCTTTATCGTCTCCAAGTTTTACCCAATTCCTAAAAGGTTCAGGCATTTGCTTAAACAATTCTTTGTTGTTGGTCATATGATGGCAGCATCCCAAATCAGTATACTATATACCAAGCATTTAAAGTTGAATCACTTCTCTTAGTGCAAGAAAAGAAGAGAGTGCTTCGATGACATCCTTTTTCTTTCATCAAGAGATTGGCGCTTTTCTTGGCCAAGCTGCTTTTCATTATTCTACATTTTGAATTATAATGCCCATACCTTTTACAATACTAACATTGCACATTTCCTTTTCCTTAATTGCTTCTACCTTATCCTCATTGACCTCTACCATGATCTCTACTTTTGTTGGTTGACTCCCTATTTTGTTTATGCTGGTTATCATTAATCTTTTCTTTTGTTGCAATGACGTGCACCAACCCTTCCATAGATCTCTCAATTTTTCTTAATGTGAAAGAAGTGAACCAACCAACTCATCCATCAGTAATGTGCTTAAGTCTGTTCCTTCTTCAGTGCTAGTTGCAGTGGAGTCATACTTGGAAGGTAATGATCTTAACAGTTAATACCATCTCAACAATCTATTGTTCTTTTATGTATGTACTATGAGATCTTAATTTGTTTGACTAAATCTTGGATCTTGATGGAGTAATCATGGATGCTTTCTCCTTCATTCATCTTTAATTTTAAAATTTTCTCCTTTGAGTTTGAAACCTCACTAATTTCACCTTTGCTTTCCATTGATATGCAATTTAAAGTATTGCCTATACTTCTTGAGATTTAGTTGTTGCATCAATTCTGGGAAAGATGGAAATATCGAGGGCTGTTCAACTTAAATAGAGGGCTTGGTTGTCCTCGTTTTTGTGTTCCTTAAGTGTATTTCTTTGATCTATTGAAAGTGTACTAGTATACTATGCATCTTGATAGTCATTCTTGACAATGTCTCGCTAATCTTTTGAAGAAAAAAGAGTCTTCATTTTAATTGACCAATAGTTATACTCCTTTCCATTGATCTGAGAAACAGTAAGCTGAAAATTGTTTGCCATGCTTCAAAACTGAACAAAAAGGTGCAAAACACAACACACAACAAACAGAAGCTGCAGCAATGGGAGCACTGATTTATCTTGTGAAGGGACCTCAACTCTGCTTTTATTGTTCTTTTTATTGTAAAACGAGACAGAAGTATGCCCTTACAAGCTTTTGAATGGTTGGGATATACTCAGTTATGAGTGATTGGGCTATACTCAGATACAAATGTAGCAATTACAATTTGAACAAAAAAGTTAAAGACTTTCAAACCACTATAGGAAAAAGAAGTGTTTCTAAAAAATATCTGATCTGTTGAAGGGGATTTGATGGCATTTATAGATGTCTGCATTGTTGCTGCAAACTGCTGCTTGTGCTTCTGTTGACTGCTGCAAATTAATTGTTGCAAACTGGCTTATGTAAGCTGTTGCACTGCTATGGCAAATACAAAAGTCTAACAGAACTTTCCCACAAATTTGGTGCCTCTTCAATGTTGGATCAATTGCTTGCAAATGGCCAATTAGACCCCATGTTCATGCTCTTGTAGTAACCTATGCTCTGATAATGATCAAAGTTGCTTAATAAAAACAAAACAAGATCATGAATCCTTTCATTTAAGTGTGTGTGATAAATGGAAGAGTGCATCTACATAGCAATAGAAACCCCCAAGGAGCATTACATCTCCAACAGGATATTCCAAGGGTCTATAACTAGCAATGAGTGAGATCATGCCATCAAATTTGAATAAGGAAGCCAACCACCTAACATTAGGTGTGATCATTATTTGTATGACTAGAACGACAATATTTTAGTAGATGGTTCAAGATATGTAGGGTGCATGTACTATCCATGTGGCCAGTGAAATCACATTTCCAATGCATGGTTAAAAAGAAGGTTGCTATTGAAGAATGTGTCTGCTATGGGGAGTTGAACAAGACCATCCCTAATAAGTTTTGTATCCTTGTTGTTTTATTTCACCAAATTAGATAATTTCTTAGGGTAACATTGAATTTGAATCAAGGTAGAAGATGTTCACAAAATGACTTTTTGGATTAATGAGGGTTATTATGAGTTACTATTTGTCCCATTTGACCTTATGAATGCTCCATCTACTTTTTACAGCTGCATGAATTTGGTATTCAAGTTTTCTCTTTAGAAATTCATGCTAAACTCATTTGATGAGATCCTTACATATAGTAATGGTTACATGTTCTATCTCTATAACATGGATTTACGAGTGTTGAAGGACAATCAGTTGTATACCAAATGGTCCAAGTGTGTTTTTTAGGGTTCAAGAGGTTGAGTATTGGGAAGATATAACTTATGGGGGAGAAATAGAAGTGGATCCCTAGAAAATAAAAGTAGTGGTGGACTAAACTTGCTAAAGAACATCCAAGGCCCTTGAGGCTTCTTGAGGTTTAAGGGAAAAAAATGTCTGATAGAAGAGGATTTATTTAAGCTTAGCATGACTACTCTAGTCATGAGCTCAACTTCTCATTCTCCATGAAATGGCTAGACAGAGATTGTTAACAAGTTTCTTGAAGGTTTTCTAAATTTGATAAATAGTCTTAGTGGCTCAAACAGTCTACATTAGGAAATGTTGGTGTAATGTAACATTTTGCTCTTAACATGATTTTGCATCTGCAGGCTTTGTTTAAGGTTCAACAACTTCTCAAAGATCCTACAGATGACACAAAAGAGAATGAAACAATGTAAAGATCAAAATAAGAGTGAAAGCCAATTCTTAGTTGTTGATTGGGCCTTCCTTTGGCTCTAGCTCCATACTCCAAACAAAGGAATGTGTGTGTGTTGTGGGAGTTAGGGCCATACACATTTCTTCACAAAAGTGGTGAAGTATCTTAGAAACTGAACTTGTCGTCTTCATGTGTTCATTCAATGTTTCACATCTCATGCCTCAATAAAGTTATCCACCAACAAATCCCAGTCTTGAAAAAGCTCTCAGCATTGGATGACAAAGGAAAGTGCTCCTTGAACCTAAAGTAAGGATGGATTGAATTGTCTACTAGCTGTTGAACAAGGCGATTAGGAAATTCCTTATGAAGCGGAAGAAGTCTCTTGAAGATGGTATGTGGGAAGATGAAAAGTTCATGCAGAAACACCTGTAGCTCTCATGATTTGAGGGGAAAAAATACTTGAAGGGTGAGGGGATCTTAGGCCTTAGTTATTAATCATGTTATTCTCTTCATTAATATCTGTTTAGGACTTGTAGGTCATGGAGTGGCTGACATATGGTGCACATAAACCTGGGTCTGTAGTGTAGCAAATTTGTATCTTACTATGTACAACTAACATATGATAGAAATGAACAGTAACTGAAACGTACATGTAACACAATTGACAATCCAGTCTGGTACATGCACCAGATAGAAATAAAATGTCATTACCATATGCAACATTCTCCTCTAAGTGATAATGGATGATTATATACAAAAAGGTCATTGAGAGGATGGTTGGTAACCATCCAATTATCAATTACCCGATACCTATATACAGAAATTGAAATTATCCCCTAACTATGTTCAACACACATTACTACAAATACTTAGGTGTTGTGTACCCATATGCGACAACATACATACAACAAACTATATATATGTCAAAATGCTCATGTGCGTGACCAGGCTTGTGATGATTCAATGCTGCACTTGTGCTTGAGCTGGTGCCATGTCATAATTGCTGCCTTCAAGGTCAACCAGGGTCAATTAATAGTTAATGAGTCGCTATAATCTGTTTATCTATCTATCTATATGTATATGAATCTTGTTGTTACTATCTTTTTTTCCCAATATTGTTACTATCTTTCTCATTATATTGCTATTTTCTGGCTTATTGGCTATGTGAGTTATCTCTTTCTCTTGTCATTGCTATATTTTATGAAATTTCCTTATATCATTATTGGGATAGTTCTTGTGTAGACAAGGGTGAGTATATTCCCGATACGAGAGGTGAACTGATCGAACAGACGAGACAAGGAATCAGCATGGGGTCTCGGGGTACAAGGTAACTCAGACGTCAGAGGGGTCAGACGTCAGACTAGTCTATCAGTCAGTTGGCTGGGACCAGACGTCTGGGTACTAGACGTCTGGGGCTGGGAGGCCAGGAGGCTAGACGTCTTGGACTAGACGTCGGAGGGTGAGACGTCTGGAAGGAAGACGTCAGGTGGCTAGACGTCTTGGGACTAGACGTCTAGGAACTGGACGTCTGGGAGCTAGACGTCTGGGACTTAGACGTCTAGGGGCTGGACGTCTGGGACTGGACGTCTGGGGTGCAGACGTCTAGGCGTCAGACGGCTGCTGTCATGGCTCCTGCTTCCAAGTACCTGCAAACAACCTGCCAGGAAGAGTCTTCAACCTGCATAACAATAACAACACAACCTGCAATAACACTCAAGCACGATCTGCAATACACAGCATAACACCAATATGATCAAGCACTGTCTTATTATCTCCAGAAGGTTACAGATTACAATGCAAAAGTAAGGGGGGTATTTAAAGGCTGCAGGAGCGGTTTCCCAACTACCTGCGCCAACCACCCAACCGTTTGCCCAACCAACTAGTTAGACGTCTAACTAACAGTTTAGACGTCTGACTAGCCAGACGTCTACACTAACTAGACGTCTGGCTTAACTAGCCTTAACCCAAATGGCGGCCATTTTGTCCTTTTGTGCATTTAATCCTTTTCTCTTCCGATTGGCTGATTAAACTAAGCAAACACTATGCCTTATACAAAATGGCATTACAAAATAGCATAAATCCACATTTGCTATATACATTCAAAATTGCTTGGGACATTTTCACAGTCAGTTCCTCATTTCTGCTGTCTGGAACTGCCGTCTACATCTATCCTCCCCTTCGAAGAAGTCGATGTCCTCAGCGACTTTCTCCGCTCGGTCTGTGGGGTCTCTGCCTCTGCTTCAGGTGGAACTGGGTTCTTAATGTTGACAACCTCTATAACAACTTCATACTCCTTCATCTGCATCTTCAACAACTCCCTCTCCTCCTTGAGTTGGTTGGTATAGTTATAAAACTTAGCACATTCTACCCCAAGGTTGTTAGCACGATCTTCTGTCTGTTTGAGAGCATCCAACAACTCAGTCTCCCTCTTCCTGAAGATCTCCTTCATCCGTTGTTCAGACATTGAGCCAGAAGACGAAGGTGCTCTCTGTGCTAACTGCTGCTGTAGAGTTGCCTCCCTTTGGCGTGCCTGCTGCAGTTCCTCCTTCAAGCTTGCCTGCTCCTTTTGCCAAACTTCTTCTTTCTTCTGCCATGTAAGCTCGGACTGATTTTTCTGTGCTGCTAAGTCCGTTGTCTGCTTAACCAGTAACTCCTTAGCCTTCGTCAACTGGGAATTATCTGCCTCCAACTGGGAGATCTGTCGAGTTTTCTCTTCCAGTTGCGTGCCAAGGTACTCCATGGTCTTCTCGTAGCTTATCAAGTTCCCTTCTCATGCCGTCTATCCTGTTCATACCTTCATCTAGGAGCGTCTCCTTCCGCTGTATTGTCTCCAGAGCAGTTCGCAGTTCTTCATCAATTGCTTTCTTAGCTGCGTGTACACACTTCAAACCTTCCCCCAACCAACACAATAGATGGGCAATGAAATTCATTTGTGCATACACCGGTAATAGTTCAGGAGCTACTTCCACCTGTGCTCCTGGTACTGCAGGTTGCTGAGGGTTCCTGTTGCTATGGCCACACTTATACACTCGTGCTGGCTCCAGATAGAGAGTAGGTGTCTTCTCTGGCAATTGTGCAATCCCCTCCATTGTGGTCAAGCCAGAAATGGACAAAGTCCATGGGGTGTCCTGATATATCTCTGAGATGCCCTTCCGCCATGGTCCTTGTGCTGCCCAACTGACCAGTTTCTCCATCTCTCCCTCTATCATTCCTTGCCATTGCTTCCAATGGCCCATGCAAGTTGCTTCAAACTGCAAGCGTATATTATCCATAATCTCCGTTAACTGTGAAAAACAGTCAACCGCTTGCTGATCCATGTTGTTTGACGGGTCCATAAAATTCGGTACCCGTACCTGAAACACTTGAGACCATAGGTCCTGTTGTTCCTCCTCCTGCTCTTCCTCTTGTACTGCCTCTTTTCCCTTGGATGTTGTTGACTTATGACTGCTCATCTGCGGTTCTGCCCTGTTCTCCGAATCGGTCCTAGGTGGAGGCTGTTCTCCCCCTATCTCAGCCACCTCTTCTTGTGAGATTTCTCTTTCCTCCACCTGGATAGGGTCTTCCCGTGAGTGTCCTGCAATTCTTGCTTCCTCCGGAATTCGGCTTCCCTCCACTGCAGGTGTGGTAATCTCTCCCGGATTACCTAATTGTGTTTCCTCATTTGCGGCAAATAGCTCGTCAATTGATACTACCCCTAATGTTGCCGCAGTGAGTCCCCAATCGGCTTTGGTGAGCTGGCACCAACCTGGAATGCCGCTTCCGCAAAATACTCTGTGGGTCCAATGTGGACCGCTGTACTGGATCCCGCTGCCGGATTGTGAAGGGCTGAAGGGATGTTGAGATCCATCTCCACCCCTGATGAGTTTCTAACTGTCTTTGGATTGAGCGAGTTGTCTCTAAATTCCGTTGAATGGTTTGCAATGCATCTTTAGAGAGAGCTGGGGGTGGCTCATCAAACCGTCCCTTCTTCTTCTTCCTTTGTACTATTTCTGGTGACTGGGCAACTGTCTGTTCTGTGGCTGTTTGCTTTCCTAGCCATTGGGTATCCGCCCCTTCTGAAGTAGTCACCGTCTTCTCCTGCCTCGGTGGTTTATGACATATCTGCTTCACTTTCACCTTCTTCGTTGGTGTAGTCCTCTTTGCCAGTGGTTGTGCATCAATCCACCGCAAGACACTTGGGGCTAATTCCGGAATTTTCTTCTCTGGTCCAAAGTCAGGAATCCGTACTCCTGCTCTCGTGGCTGCGTCCAAAATCAGCCCAATGGCATGAAATGCCATGGAGAAATTCTTCGTTACTCTTGACAGGAATGCCTGGATGCGGAGCGACAGATGTTGTGCCCAATCATAAGCAACTCCTTTATCTATTCCCTGCAAGTACGGAATCAGCCATATGGGCAAATCTGAACTCCTCTGTTCCCCTGATAATCTGGCCATAATAACGTTCATTATCACTTCTAGCCCAGTATGTCTCAACTGCGTCTGTTTGATGCCTCTTCCACCATGGGTGTTAAGCATCGTATCCACTTCTGCCCTGGCCAGAGTAGTGACGCTCATAATCAATTCTGGCGTCTTCTTGGGGTCTACCCTTTCGTTCACCACTGGCTTACCCTTCCTGGGTAGTCCGAATACGCGCTGAAATGACTCGGGAGAGAAGTCCACTGTCACCACCTTATCTCCTATGCGCACATAACTCCTGCAGTTGTCCTCATCGTAGTTCTCCAACATTTGAATCAGATAACCCTTAAAGAACTCTTTATCAAAGTTCGGGACTTGTAGTATAAAATGTACTCCTGCCTCCTTAAGTCTTCCCTTGACAGGGTTATCATAAGTTGCCTCTGCCCACCATTGCCGGCAAAAATCACCCGTCGGACAAGTCCATGTAATCTCTGTGGCGGGAATTGGTGCTTTTCCACCTTGCTGGACTTCCTTGCTCCTTTTGCTAGCCAATTCTGCTGCCTCCCTCCGCATTCTCGTCTGCCTTGGGTTCTCCACTTGTCCACGCACCTCGTGCTCCAGGTGATGTCGCAGCCTCTTTGCCGACACGGACTCTGTTTCCGATTCTGCCTGACTTGGAGCCTTGCCAGATCTGTGACTCATCTTTCCCGCTCCAACTGCTCGGCTGCCTTCCTAGCCGTCTGTCTTTTCCAGCCAGACGTCTGAAGAATTTGCTAGACGTCTGCCTTACCAGGATGCCAGACGTCTGCAATTTCAGTTTGGACGTCTGCTTCCTGGTCCAGACATCTACCTGGACGTCTACTCTTCTTGCCCAGACGTCTGCCAGACGTCTACTCTTCTTGCCCAGACGTCTGCCTGGCTGTCTGCCAGACGTCTACTCTTCCTGCCCAGACGTCTGCTGTGGCGCGCGCTGTCTTCACCACCCCTCTCGGCTGCTTCCTCTCCTGCCAACCGTGCTCCTTGCCTTCTCCTCTACCTGCAACTGTTTGGAATGGTGAAAATGGATGTTTAACCTCTTTTTATAGCCTCTCATGCATGCCATAACGGTTTCTCCACCCGCCACCTAGCAACCGTTTCCTCTATGCGCGCCACCTAGCTAGACGTCTGGAATTTAGACGTCTAGGGGTGCTGTTTTGTCTTTTTCCTATTTTTTTTTTTTTATCATTTAATATCTCCGACTAAACCGCACAGCCATGCCGATGCGGATTTCGAAGATATCTGGCATCTCATTCCTGCTATGACGGCTTCGACTGTCGAAACTGCTAAAACCGTCATCACCCCCTGTTTCTGCTTCATCCGACTCTTGTCGTCTCCGACGATTACTTTGTCTGTGGCGAGTTTCGGGCTGAGGTTGCTCCGGACGTCTAACTCTGTTCCTTGGTACAATTCGCCAGTCCGGCTGCTCTGCTTCCGGTTGTTGTCTGGCTCCTTGTTCTGGTAACTGGTGCCTACTTCCTTGACGTCCCGTGTTCTGCCGGCTTCTTTCTGCCGCCACCCGTATTTGCTCCATCCAATCCTCTACCAGACGGATTTCTCTTTCGTCTGGACTGTCGGTATTTGGATCAAATTCTTCAATTACATCCTCCAGGGGTCTACTCACAGTGCTCTGATGTGCCAGTTCTACTGCTGGGGGATCCGGATGTCTCTGCCATGGAATCCGTTCCGTGCTTCCGTCATGGCGCCGGATGATTACACAATCATCCAAGTAATGAAACATTTCCCTTCTATGTTCTAGTCGATCAAGTATGTTGTGGTCAGGCTGTTGGGGTCTCGGCTGTCTCCGATTTCGGTTATTTCTTCTGGCTCTTCTGCCTCTTCCTCGGATTTCGCCATTCCGCGGTTGCTCAACAACTCTTACTTGATTTCTTCGTTCCGGATTAATATTCCCATTCCAGGTTCCTCTCCTCCCTCGAACCTGGTTCCTGTGGCCTCGGCCTCTTTCCGATCGAATCTCCCTATTGTAGGGTTGTCGTACTCCCAACTGCCCGAGATTCGGTCGGTCCCTCTGTCGTTCTTGACGACGTCTTCGGTTCCTACGAGCTCGCTGAGGTTGGCCCATAGGACTAACCTCAGGAGCACGTAGTGATGGGTTAACTGTGGCCATACCCACTGCTGGACCTTGCGGTTCAGCAAGTGGTCTGGTCGACCTAGGGGTATCCTGAGTTGAATTTCTCCCACTCTGGTTACCGGGACGGAGGTTAACCACACTCCTCCCTTGGTCAGGTAAGTCTTGGTCACCGAGTGGCTCTGATGAACCCTCCGGATTCCTCAAAATACCTCTATTTCGGCCTTGATTAATGAGTTCGGCCCGAGAACTCCCTTCTTGGCGTTGGTTTTCTGGGGTTACGTTATGCAGAATTCGCAACCTTCGGTCCGCTCTTAGCAATCTCCTTCGCCACCTGGCTTCCTCGAAGCGCCGCTGAGGTGCACATTGTGCTAAGGCTACCTGATATTGTTCTGAAAATTCTGAGTCAGTACTTGAATTGTTCGCGTTTTCATATGCAGATATGGGCCAATTGGAAGTCTCATGGACTCGACGTTCCAGCCTTCTCACTTCCCTCCTGTGTCGCCTGAGGTCCAATTCTGCTAGCCTGTATCGGGCTACTTCTTCGCGTTTAGTAGGACGTTGCATGGCTGCGGTATATGGAGTTCTGAATCGTCGAGGTACTAACAATTCTGTTGTTTCATCTATACTTGTGTTAGCAATGTTCAGTCCTTCTTTTGAAGAACTTCCACTCCCGATCACCTGTGTTTCATCTGCAAACCGTACTCTTGTCTGTTGATCATGAGTCAAGTGTCGTGGGCTTCTTTGGGGACTTACTTGGGGAATGTCGGGATCAAGTTGATTTTCATCACTACTTGATTTATCCCTCCAACCTCTTTTTCTTGTTCCCTCTGTTGCTACCTGGACATCCTTCCAATTGATTGCTGCCATCTCTTCTTTTGTTATTCTGTAATTGGCAGTTGAACTTTGTCCTGCTTCCCAGACCCTCGGTCTTTCAGGTGATTCCACTTGTTCTTCAGATCTTGCGATTTGTGCATCGTCTGAGTTTGTTGAATCTTCCGAGTTCAGTCTTATCCTTAATGTGGTTGAGGATGAACTCATGGACTGGTCGTCTGATGCTACTGCCTTCTCTCTCACCCTCTCCCCTTGGTCTGCATTGGTTAAGGAAAATAGACTACTTGCTGGGGAATTGCCCGATTCAGTCCTTCGTTCTTCATCCTCCTGTTCCGCCCATTCATCTCTGCGTACCTCCTGACGTTCTTCAATTCTCTCCATAGTGGTCTCCAACTCCTGGATGACTTGCTCTCGCAACTGGCTATTGTACTGTCTCGGAGTTTCATACTCTTCGTGCAATCTCTGAGTTTCCAACTGCATTTGTTGCAGAATTCTCGCGCCCTCTTCGTTCCGTCCTTCTCCCGGAATTTGTAGGACAACTTCTGCTGGTACCTGAAGTTGTTCCTCTTCGCTATTCGGAGCGGGTTGTTGTAACTGTTGTTGTTCACCTCTTCCGGTTACCGGTCCTTCTTCGGTTCCAAATAGCCATTCCAAGTTATGACTTCCCTCCTCCCGAACAACATCACTCTGCTCGTCATTGTCTGGAGTTTGAGTACCTAGATTTGATTCATCTCTCCTGGTTCCGGGATTTCCCTCTGATTGTTCTAAACCGATCATGTTTATCTGAACATGGGGCCTGTATAGTTTTAGTTTAGAACCGTTTATTGCTTCGGGGCAGACTGTTCCGTCCAGTTTCCTCAGTCTGACTGCCCCGTTCTCCAATACCTCTTCCACTTGGAAGGGTCCAAGCCATAAGGTTTTCAATTTCCCAGGTTTGATCTCTCTTTTTCCATTATATTTGAGGACCAATTCACCAGCTTTTAGGTCCATCTTCCGAAGATGCTTGTCATGCCAAAATTTTCTCCTTTTCTGCGATATCTCCGTTGCCCATTGTGCCATGACCCTTTTCTCCCCTAGTCGAACCAATGCTGTCAGCCGCTCCCCGACGCTCTCTTCTTCACTTAGTCGGTTGTCGACTGCTACCCTCAGGCTTGGTACCAAAAACTCTACCGGTACCACTGCTTCTTGCCCGTACATTAGCTGAAAGGGTGTATGGTTCGTTGTTGGTTTGAAAGTAGTCCTGTATGCCCACAGTATTGCTGGTAATCGTTCCTCCCAGTCGGCTCCTTCCACGCCGCATGTCTTGTACATGATAGAAACCAAGATTTTGTTAGTTGCCTCTGGTTGCCCGTTCGCCCTTGGGTAATACGGGCTGGACAAGGAATGAAAAATCTTGAATTCCTTCGTTAAGTTCTGAATAATCTCGTTCACGAAATGGCCTCCTCTGTCACTTGTCAGATGAAGGGGTATCCCAAATCTGGTGATCACTTGTTCGTACAAGAAACGAGTCGTGCTTCTTGCCGAGTTGTCAGGTAGGGCTCTAGCTTCCACCCATTTCGTGAGGTATTCCGTAGCGACTACAATATATCTGCATTTTCTTCTGCGACTTGTCCGTAATGGACCTACAAAATCCAACCCCCATCTCTCGAAGAGTTCCTGAGGTTGTGTCGGATGCAAAGGCATGAAGTCCCTCTTCAATGGCTTCCCCGTTCTCTGACACGTATCACATGCCTTGACAAAAGTTGTCGCATCGTGATAGAGGGTGGGCCACCATAGACCTGCCAACAACACTTTCCTTGTTGTTGCATCCGGTCCCATGTGTCCTCCCTGCCAATCCCTCATGTGTCTCCTTCAGAGGTCTGTTGAACTTCGTCCTCCATTATGCATCTTCGCAGAATCTGATCCTCCCCCATCTTGTAAAGCAATCCTGCAATCAAGGTGAAGGGTGCTGACTTTGCAATCACTTTTCTTTGTTCTGTCGTCGTCATTTCTTTCGGCAGCTCTCCTGTCGATAGGTATTCCCCTATGTGTTTGTACCATGCCGGTATGGTACTGATCGCAAATAATTGTGCATCGGGGAATTCGTCAGGTATTCCTCCTTTTGCAGGTTCGCCGGAGTGTATCCTTGATAACTGATCGGCTATTACGTGCTTCTTTCCTGGTCTGACGACTATCCGAAACACGAACTCCTGCAAGGTGACGAGCCATCGACTTACTCGTCCGTATATTGTTGGCTTGTTTATCAAGTATAACAAGGCCTGATGATCCACATAGAAAGCAAATGGGTTAGCCAATAAATAGTGTCTAAACTTTTGCACTGCATACACCATTCCCAATGCTTCCCTCTCTGTTGTACTGTAGTTTTTCTCGGCTCTGGACAGTAGCCGACTTGCGAAATATATGGGCTGATCTAACCCAAATTGGCCCTCCTGAGCCAAGGCACATCCTATTGCAAAGTTTGAGGCGTCGACATGTACATGAAACTCCCTTTCCCAATCTGGAAAAACTAGGATTGGTGCCTTCACCAAATGTCCTTTCAACCCCTCAAATGCTTCTTGGTGTTCTTCTGTCCATCTAAACGGGACACCCCTCCGTGTAAGAGCATCCAGTGGGTGTGACATGAGAGCATAGTTCCGGATGAACCTCCTGTAGTACCCCACTGTTCCCAAAAAGGTCTTTACTGAGCTCACATCATGTGGCTCCTCCATCAGCAGTACTACCCGAATTTTGTCCGGGTCGGGTTTCAAACCCTGTTGGCACACTATATGCCCTAACAGTTTTCCGTAAGGCACCATCAGGACGCACTTATCTGGATTCAGCGATATGCGGGCGTTCCTGCATAGTCCCATACACTCTTCTAATGCCTTTAAGTGTTCTTGCGTCCGGCCATAGAGTGACCAATCATCCAAAAAGGCTTTGAAGTTGCTTGTAGCCATCTTGTCGAAGATGTATAAGATGATTCTCTGGAAGGTGGCTGGTGCATTGCACAGTCCAAACGACATTCGGTTGTAAGCGTATATCCCGTTCTCCACCACAAAGGTTGTCTTTAGCTTATCCTCCTCCGCAATGCTGATTTGGTTGTACCCCGAGAATCCATCCAAAAATGAATATATCTCGTGGCCTTCTACCTCTTCTAGAATGGAGTTTGTGAATGGGATTGGGAAGGGGTCCTTAATAGTTACGGCGTTCAAACTTCTGAAATCCACGCAGATTCGGATTTTGTCTGCTTCCCGTTTGAGCGTGATTACGATGGGAGACACCCATTCGCTTGTCGTAACTTTAAAAATTATGCCTGCATCCAAGCATCTTCGCAATCTCCGTGTTCACCCGAGCTGCGTACTTGGGGTTCATCCTGTATGGTCGCCTCCTAACAAGTTGTGCTCCATCAATCAGCGTAATCTTGTGTACACATAGTTCGGGTGGAACTCCCTTTAGGTCCTTATATGTCCAGGCAAAAACATCTTTATACTTCATAAAGATCTTAATTGCAGCTGCCTTCAGCACTGGATCCCAATCATCTCCACACTTAATCATCTTATTCTCATCTTCCTCTCCTAGGTTTACCTGAATCATTTTTGGTCCTTCATACTTGATCGATTCAGGGTCTCTCCCGGCTTTTAATACCTCAATGGGGTGGGCTGGCTTAACATCAATAGCTGCTTCCCCCATTGTATACTCTGCAAAGTTTTTGGGAAACACCCACTTCTCTCTCTCTCTTTATCCTTTTCTGCTGATGTCTGTCTCTTGTTACTGTTTCCCTCTTCAGTTTCTCTCTTCTTATCTTCCCGCGTTTCACCTTCTGTAGTGATGCATAGGCATTGAGGAGCGAATACCTCATAATCCTCCATCTGCCAATGGAGTAGACCCTTATCCTGGTCTTGCTCATCCTCTGTGCATTCCTCCAAGTGCAGCACTCCTTCATCCGGTTCATACCCCGTTTCGCTTTCGGATAACGAAGATTTTGAGTCATCTGAAGTCGCGATGTCCTGACTCACTGTCTGATTCTTCAGATTGATCACATACTTGTGCTGCCCCTGTTTAAAGGATAGACGCTCTTTCTCCCAGTTATGGTTGACTTTCGCAGTTCTCAACCATCCGCGTCCTAGCAATGCATCATATGCGGGCTTCTGCATAGCTATAATTACAAAATCAAGGACAAAGTCCTGCTCTGCTATGCGTATTTTTTGGTTCATCAGAACGCCAATTGTTTCGATGTCGTATTGATCAGCACCATACAACTTGAAATTCGGAGATCGTAAGGCGGGTTGCCCAATAGTCCGCCATGTCTTTTCCGGCATCACGTTCACGCTAGACCCTCCGTCCACAATTACTTGACTTAGTTTATGGTCCAAAATCTCCATATGGACCATAGCAGGTCTCCTTCCTGCTTCTATCATTAGAATTGTGGGGTCTATGAATTGCTCTTGTTTGATTGCTGCTACCTGTCGCGGTTCATCCTTCCTCTTGATGACTTCGCCGATCGTAGCATACAGCTCAGGTACTATGGTGAACAGGTTCGCCACCTTCACCTCTACCGTTGTGTTCAGTACCTGTGCTACCAACCCTTCGACCGATGCCTTCTTACTCGTCTCCGGTCTCTTCAACACTTTCTCCAGAACTAGTCGATTCTGCTTTTCTTTCTCTAGTTCTGTCTGAATCAACTCTTGGGCTTCCTGCCACCGCTCCTTCTCTTGGGCAGGATTTGGGTATTGCTCTATCTTTTTGGCCTGTGCCCTTGTCACAGCCAACACCTCCTTCTTCTCCTCCGTTACTGGGCTCACTTCCCCAATGCCAATCAAATTGACATTCTGAGTCCCACTGGAACTTGCTTTGTTCGGGCAATTTGCCTCCGTATGGTTTCCTGGCCCACACCACTTACACATTTGTGTGGTGTTACTGGTATTGTTGCTTTTTGCATTCTGGGGTTTTGAACAGTTCTTCGCAAAATGTCCCCATTCCTGACAATTCCGACATTGAATGATAGGTCGGCCGTTAGAGTCATACTGCAGTCGACTCTGACCTCCTTGTCTGCCGCCTCTACGATTATTTCGGTAGCCCCCGCTTGTAGCTCCTTGTCCATTCCTTGTTGCATTCGGCTGCTCTTCTTGTTGTATGGTCATAGTCTGATGCCGTTTACTTTTCAAGTTGAATGGGCAGTCTGTGATGGAATGTCCTGCAATATCACAGATGTTACAATATGCCGTCTTCGGGCAGTTGACGTTTGTATGTCCTTCCGTCTTGCAGTCCGAGCACCAGATTTCTTTTCGGTCTTTGCGAGTATCCCCTTTGACTTCTTTCAAAATTTTATCAAATTCCCTTTTAAAGGAGTGGATTGTGCTCTGTACTTTGTCTTCTTCATCACTGTCGGAATCTTCATTATGCTTCATATGTGCTCCAATCCCCGCAGTCGTCTGCTTACTCTCGCTTTCGAAATTCTTTGCTTTCTCCAGTGCTTCTTCATATGTTGAGGAAGGTACTGCCTTCATCTTTTTCCTGTATTTTGCCAGTAATCCATCCAGAAACCAGCGTTTCACCATGCCATCGGCAGGTGGCATTTCCATTTTATCAGTTAACTGCTTCAGTCGTCTATTGTAACTCTTGACATCCTCATCGGGTTTCTGTTTTGTTATGCATAGTTCCGTGATGATGTCCGTATCGTCTCTTAATGGTCGGAATTCTTCGATGAATGCTTTTCTCAAGTCTTCCCATCGCACAAAGGCCTGTGTACTCTGCTTTTTCAAATACCAGTCAATCGCCATGCCACGCAGTGTGGCTGGAAACAATTGCAGCCATTCTGTATCCTGCGTGACTCCATTTGCTCCCCAAATGGTTATGCAAGTTCCCACGTGTCTTGACGGGTCTTCTTTTCCCTCGCCTGAAAAAGGCGGGCACTTCTGTTGTACTGTCTTACTACCAATACTTGCCATTTGATTTGTGTTTTGTCCCGGATTACTCGATGTTGATGGTTGTGTTGTTCGATTTGGTTGTCTGTCTACTGTTGATGGTGCAAAGTTATATCCAAATAACGTTCTGCCCAACTCCAATTGGTCTCTATTCCGCGATCTCCTTCGCGAATATACCAATCTTGGTTCCGGTCGCCCACCCCACGAACCCTCGCGTGGTTGCTCAGATACAAGGTCTTCTCCTTCAGTATCCTCTTGCCAACCGTCTCCCGCTGGTTCGGGTGTCACCGTCCTTTCCTCAATGATGGGCACTTCTTCCGCTATTTGCTCTTCGTCTTCTACAGTCACCGACAGTATTCCTATGTTCGTACTCTCTTCCTCCTCAGGATTCCAGACTCTCTCTACGTCCGGGTGGGAGATCTCTGTCGCCTCCCGTGATCTTAAATTCGCCAGCCGTGCACTTCTTCGCACCAGTACCTGTGTACTTTCTTGTAACCTGCGATCAGTCATTCACCTATTAGCTTTGTCACTTATGCCTCTCAGACTCAGAGTTCGATTTTTAGGCAACGACGCCAAATGTAGACAAGGGTGAGTATATTCCCGATACGAGAGGTGAACTGATCGAACAGACGAGACAAGGAATCAGCATGGGGTCTCGGGGTACAAGGTAACTCAGACGTCAGAGGGGTCAGACGTCAGACTAGTCTATCAGTCAGTTGGCTGGGACCAGACGTCTGGGGCTGGGAGGCCAGGAGGCTAGACGTCTTGGACTAGACGTCAGAGGGTGAGACGCCTGGAAGGAAGACGTCAGGTGGCTAGACGTCTTGGGACTAGACGTCTAGGAACTGGACGTCTGGGAGCTAGACGTCTGGGACTTAGACGTCTAGGGGCTGGACGTCTGGGGTGCAGACGTCTAGGCGTCAGACGGCTGCTGTCATGGCTCCTGCTTCCAAGTACCTGCAAACAACCTGCCAGGAAGAGTCTTCAACCTGCATAACAATAACAACACAACCTGCAATAACACTCAAGCACGATCTGCAATACACAGCATAACACCAATATGATCAAGCACTGTCTTATTATCTCCAGAAGGTTATAGATACAATGCAAAAGTAAGGGGGGTATTTAAAGGCTGCAGGAGCGGTTTCCCAACTACCTGCGCCAACCACCCAACCGTTTGCCCAACCAACTAGTTAGACGTCTAACTAACAGTTTAGACGTCTGACTAGCCAGACGTCTACACTAACTAGACGTCTGGCTTAACTAGCCTTAACCCAAATGGCGGCCATTTTGTCCTTTTGTGCATTTAATCCTTTTCTCTTCTGATTGGCTGATTAAACTAAGCAAACACTATGCCTTATACAAAATGGCATTACAAAATAGCATAAATCCACATTTGCTATATACATTCAAAATTGCTTGGGACATTTTCACAGTCAGTTCCTCATTTCTGCTGTCTGGAACTGCCGTCTACATCTTGTTGGGGTAGGATTTGTTCTGCAAGTCATACAGAAGACCTCATTTTCCTTATTGCCTTCTTAATTTAGTTGCTTAAACATTTGCATTGTAATATCCCCTTCTTGAGATATCCATATTTGGTGTCCACTCTACCCAGCTGCGGCAGAAAAGAGTGTAATAGAAGGTAAACTAATAAGGCAGATTTGACAGTTGGCAGCAGCTTAATAAGGAATAAATCTTAAAATAGCAAGTGGTTAATAAGGCAGATTTGCCAGCTGGTGCCAGTTAGTGATGCAGTAGCAATTAGTTGGAATAAATCTTAAAATAGGAAGTTGTTAAGGTAGATTTGCCAGCTGGTGACAATTAGTGATGCAGTAGAAATTAGTCGGCCCTAATTAAGGAGAGGAAGGTTATAAAAAGGGGCTGCTAGGAAAGGGAGGATTCATTCTCATTATGTCAAGTCATTGAGCCCTTTTCCAAGGCATTTGTGGACAAAAACCCCAAGTCTTGAGTGGAGTCCATTGAGGATGGAAACCTTGTATGAACGTTTTGTGTTCTTTGGAAATTTGAAATTTGTGATCTTTATTATTTTAAGTTATTACTGTGTTTTCTTTCCTAAATATAAAATATAAAAAAATCAGTTGTTGCAGTCTACTTTTTGTGTGTTTTTATTCTGCATATTAGGCAGGTTCATTACAATGGTATTTGAGCTTCGATATGGCCAGCCTAGGGGAGAGAGGAAAAGCGATTGCATGCTAGACAACATTAGAACACAAAGACCGAGGCAGAGGGAACAAAAGAAGCTACAGTGGTACCAAAAAGAACAAGAAAAGTTACAAAAAATGTCTAACAGAGAAAAAGAGTTTTCCAGCACACTGAAATCCTTGCATTTATTATGCTACCCTGTTTATTTTTTTTTTGCTCTTTGTATTGTTTCTGTGGTTTTGTATTTTTTGTTGTTTTTGATTGCAAGTAATCAATGCTCGAAATAAAGTAATAGCAGATGTCTAAACTATTTCCTAAACTCTTCACATTAAGAAATGCATTACGCATAAAGTAACTTATGCTGTAAATTCATGGAAAAGACAATGGAGTAAACAGTACAAGACTTAAATTGAATGATTGTAAAGTCTGATTTCTGATATCCCTGAATACAACTTGAAATGCTTTTCTTTTCCCACACTCACAATGCTGGCTGAGTGATGTAGTATCCTGGCCGCTCCTGTTAGGTGAGATTGCAGACCAAAAATGGGGGCGATTGGCCCATTAAACCCCACGCTACCCCTGCGAACAAAGCTACAGCAATCTGGACTGCAATTTTCAGTTCGAATCTCCCCAAAGGATGCTGATCTCCTGGTTAGAGACGGCTGCAACAGGTAATGTTGATAAGGCCGCCCTTAAATGAATTATATTATAGCCTTGAAGAGGAGCGATATCTTCTTGAAGTGACACGCTAGCTTTGTGATCTGTACACCCCTGTTTACCAAATTTTGAAGCACAATGATGAATGCTGAATGCACACACCCCATAATCCACTAGGATTGCTCTTCCACAGCCGAACTGGATGTCCTTGCTGAAGGTTGACATCCTCAACAAGCTTGAAAAAACCCTTGCAACCTGCAATTGTCTTCTCCACCAAAAAGCCAAAGCAAATTCTCCAAATCCAAAATGAATAATCCAAATGAACTCTATTTCCTTCTTTTATTTCCCCAAGATGAATCGATCCACTTTGTGCCAATAATTCATTCATTAATGAATTTAATATTTTATTTCATCTCCCTCCAATGTATTAAATAATTTATTTTAATAATGTCACTTTATAATTTTTTTTTTTGAAAAATTTGAAAAAACTTGTATTAAAACAAAGATCAATTACAATATGGGAAGAGACTCTTCCCAGCCAAATTTAGAGAGAACACAAGCTTACAATAGTAGAAGAAGATTTGCAATGGAGCCAAATCTCTTGAACCATTAACTAGCTAGCAGGGGGGTCGGCATGGACAGTTGATGCAGCTTGTCACGAAATCGCGACACTATTCTTCTCCTTAGGCCGCAAACATGCAACATGTCGCGATATCGCGACACCTTTCCCCTTTGGCCGCGAAAAAGCAACATGTCGCGATATCGCGACACCTTTCCTCCCTTGGCCGCGAAAATGCAACATGTCGCGATATCGCGACACCTTTCTCCTTTGGCCGCGAAAAAGCAACATGTCGCGATATCGCGACACTTTTCCTCCTTGGCCGCGAAAATGCAACATGTCGCGATATCGCGACACCTTTTCTCCTTTGGCCGCGAAAATGCAACATGTCGCGATATCGCGACACCTTTTCTCCTTTGGCCGCGAAAGTGCAACATGTCGCGATATCGCGACACCTTTTCTCCTTTGGCCGCGAAAGTGCAACATGTCGCGATATCGCGACACCTTTTCTCCCTTGGCCGCGAAGAAGCAACATGTCGCGATATCGCGACACCTTTTCTCCTTTGGCCGCGAAAATGCGGCATGTCGCGATATCGCGACACCTTTCCTCCCTTGGCCGCGAAAATGCAGCATGTCGCGATATCGCGACACCTTTCCTCCCTTGGCCGCGAAAATGCAGCATGTCGCGATATCGCGACACCTTTCCTCCCTTGGCCGCGAAAAGCATGTCGCGATATCGCGACACCTTTCCTCCCTTGGCCGCGAAAAAGCGACATGTCGCGATATCGCGACACCTTTCCTCCCTTGGCCGCGACGAAGCAACATGTCGCGATATCGCGACACCTTTCCTCCCTTGGCCGCGAAGGAGCAACATGTCGCGATATCGCGACACCTTTCCTCCCTTGGCCGCGACGAAGCAACATGTCGCGATATCGCGACAACTTTCCTCCCTTGGCCGCGACGAAGCAACATGTCGCGATATCGCGACACCTTTCCTCCCTTGGCCGCGACGAAGCGACATGTCGCGATATCGCGACAACTTTCCTCCCTTGGCCGCGACGGAGCGACATGTCGCGATATCGCGACAACTTTCCTCCCTTGGCCGCGACGGCGCGACATGTCGCGATATCGCGACAACTTTCCGCCCAAGACCGCGACGGCGCGACATGTCGCGATATCGCGACAACTTTCCTCCGGCGGCCGCGACGGCGCAACATGTCGCGATATCGCGACAACTTTCCTCCGGCGGCCGCGACGGCGCAACATGTCGCGATATCGCGACAACTTTCCTCCGGCGGCCGTGACGGCGCAACATGTCGCGATATCGCGACAACTTTCCTCCGGCGGCCGCGACGGCGCAACATGTCGCGATATCGCGACAACTTTCCTCCCTTTGCTTTTTCTTTGATCATTGGCTCAAGGACCTTTCCAGACCCTGTCTAATCACCTCATCCTCAATATCCATGTCACTCCGCAACTGAACTCCAACCTCCTTTTCCGCACCCATCTTAGCCGAGAAAGTCGGCCGCTTTGTTCAAATCTCTACTCGCATAAGCTGGGATCACGTCCTCCAATTCCTTCCATAATTCTTTAATTTGGGTAACAAGAGCCCTCAACCTCCAAGCTTTTAGATCAAAGTTTCGCATGCAGTCTAGAGCTCCAACCATTATTTGCGAGTCTGATTCAAGAATAATCCTGCGGTGGCCATGTTTCATTGCCCAAACGAAGCAGACTTGATGGCAATGGCTTCGGCTTCATTGTTAGTGGATCTTCCCAGGCCTTGCAATTCCCAATAGAGCACAGTCCCAGCATGGTTCCGGCACACCACTCCAATTCCGGCTCTACCCGGATTGCCTTTTGCAGCTCCATCAGTATTGATTTTAATCCAACCTTCAGGGGGAGGTTTCCAACAATTTCTGTCCTGTCCCTCTTGCAGTTCGGGGCGTTCTTCCAAAGCTCCAATGCCAATTTGAGCTTCCTCCTCAGCATGAACAGCCACAGTTTCGGTAACCTTGCTCCAAATGGTCTGCCAAACCCCGTCTAGAGCAGTAAAAGTTTCTCTAAAAATTCTGGCATTTCTTTCCAGCCATACTTGCCACCAGATAAAGCTTAAACCGAGCTCCCAGCCAAAACGAAGAGCTTTAGATTTGAATCTACCTTTCTGCCATTTTGCCCAGATATTCATCCGGTTCAGGTCACCACTTACTTGAATTTTAAAGTAAGCAAACCAACGCAGCCAAATCCGTCGGGTGAAAGGGCAACCAAACGAGCAAATGGTCAACGGTTTCCTCGCTCTTGTAGCATAGTACACATTGAGAAGGGCCGATGATACCTTTTGATCCGAGATTATCAAAAGTGAGGATTCCATTGTGCATGCACTTGCCCGAGAAAAAAGTTAACTTTCGGCCAGCCTTTAGAGTGCCGGATTTTCCTCCGAGTCCTCAACCTCGAAAAGTGTGAGGGGGGGCTGCGGGAGAATCCTTGTCATATCCGTCCTTTACTGTATAGACGCCAAGACTCCCAAAGCCCCAGGCTAATTCATCCTCCACGTCTCCCCCTGTAAGAAATCTTTCTGTCAGAATTTTAGTCATGATAGGCGACAAATCCGGAGGGATTGAAATGGGCCACTCATCCAACTTCTTGAACTGCTTAAACTTACACTCCCCCAGCTGAGTAGTTGTGAAATAACTTTCAATACGGATCCATCCCTTGGCTTCAATGGCTGCTTTTATTGGCAGTAATTCTGGAAATTCAGCAATGATGGGAGGGAACTGATCCCAAGAATCTGTCCAGAAACGAGCCTTCTCCCCTCTTCCCACTTTCCAAAATAAGCGGTCTTTAACAACCTGAGACCCTAACTTGAGAGCTTGCCAAACTAGGGACCCAGTACCATCCAAGGGGATGCGAGCTACATCGATTGGGTTGGCCTGTCCCAGGTATTTGCTAGTTAGGATTCTATTGAAAAGGGAGGTGGGTTGGGAGATCCATCTCCAATACTGACTTTCCAGCCAAAGCTTTATTATTCAGCTTAGATTTTCTCAAACCCAGACCTCCTTTAACCTTGGGTTGGGTAACTTTGTCCCAGCCCACTAAGGCCCACTTTCTCTCTCCCTTTGCTCCTTCCCACAAAAACTTTCTAGCCATCCTGTCCAACTCTTTCCATATTGTAAACGGGGCAGCCAGGATAGAGAATTTGTAAATTGGCATGGCTTGAATGATTGACTGTAAGAACGTTAATCTGCCACCATAACTTAACCACTTGTGAGACCAGTGATTAATTCTGTCCTTGATACACTCCAGTAGATTCCTCCATGTGTCTAATTTCAGCTTCTTAAAGTGCAAGGGGACCCCCAAGTAAACCAGCGGGAGAGAAGTCCTAGTGAATCCCGAGGATTTCTAAAATTCTGTTTTGAAGCCTTTGCTCCAGTTAAAAAAAACCACTTTGGATTTCTTGTCATTAATGACCTGTTGAGTAGCCCCGAGATAGACATTAAGAGTATCCCTAATCATTCTTGCTTCCCTAAAGCTGGCCACTCCCACCAAACCGAGTGTCATCCACAAAGCCGTAGGTGCGTTAAAACTTCGTCACCCACCATGATACCCAATAATCTACCTTGCTTGTCTTCTCCTCAAGAAAAGTCTGCCAAGACCTTCGGCCAAAATGAGAAAAAGATAAGGAGAACATGGATCCCCATGGCGCAGTCCCCGAGTAGCTCCAAATGGTTGCGAAGGAAGGCCCTTGATTAGCACAGAGTAAGTCGGGGTAGAGACACGGCTCATGACCCACTCTATCCAGTCCTGAGAGAAACCAAAGGCTGCCATCATTTTAGCCGGGAAACTCCATTCAACCCTGTCATAAGCCTTTGACATGTCCAGTTTTATGAACATCCCTTTATTACCGAAAGTGTGCATTGAATGGATTGCTTCCTGGGCCACAACCACCCCATCCGAGATCTGCCGTCCCTCAACAAAACCCCCTTGCTCAGAGGAGACAATGTTGTGAAGAAGAGGTTTTAGGCGCTCAGCCATTACCTTTGTGATTATTTTGTACAGCACATTACATAAGGCAATAGGCCTATAATCTGAAATATGAACCCCCTCCTCCCCTTTTGGAATTAAGGTAATGAAAGTGTGGTTTATAGCTTTAAGCATTCTCTTATTTTCTCTGGACTCTTCTACAACAGCCCTTACATCTTCCTCTAAGTAGTCCCAGAAAGCACTGAAAAAACTCAATTGGGAAGCCGTCCGGACACCGGAGTTTTACCGGTGCTCATTCCAAAGACCACGATTTTCAATTCATCTCTATCAATGGGTTTGAGGAGGGCCTGATTTTCATCCTCAGAAATAACGAGCGGGTATGACAGAAATAACTTCATTTTGGGCCTCTACATCTTGTACCACACTTTCCTTAAAAAGCTTAGAAAAATAATCCATAGCATGGGAATGTATACCGGAAGTGTATCAAAGGAATGACCGTTCTCATCTTGAAGGGCCTCCATCTTATTCATCTGTCTTCGAGCACAAGCAGTCCGATGAAAGAATTTTGTATTTCTGTCCCCTTCTAATAACCAGGTGGTTCTTGCTCTCTGCTTCCAATAGGTCTCCTCCTGGTTGTCAATGTCCTCAACCGCTATACGCAAGGCATCATCCTCAGCTTTGAGCTGGTCTGTAATTACTCCTTCTCTGAACTGTTTTTGGACCTCATCCCATCTGGCCACCAATGGAGCTCTTTGGGCCTGGAAGTCTGTTTTATTAGCACGCCTCCAAAACTTCAACTGAGCTTTGACATATTGTAGTTGTTTGTGGATTATGAACATTGCTCTCCCATAAGCTGGGCGGCCTTCTTCCCACCCTTCGTGGAATTTTCTCCCGAAGTTCTTCTTTACGAAGCCAAAAATTCTCAAATCTGAAAGGTTTGTGATGTTGCCCCATCCTAGTCCCGCCTTCCAACAGAATGGGACAGTGATCTGAAACTGGGCCTTCTAAAATCTGAAAATTTATATTCCATTTTACAAACGCCTCCTCTGAAACCAGAAAACGATCTAGCTTAACCTTCCTGCTATGTGGCTCCCGCCTTTTATTAGTCCAAGTGTAGTTAATGCCAGGACATTTAATGTCCACTAAGTGCAAAGCCTGGACTTGGGCAATCATGAAACGGTCCCCTGGGTCCAAAAATGGTGTTCCCCCTTCCTGGTCTCTAGAAGATAATTTAGCGTTAAAGTCCCCCGCTATAATCTAGTCTAAATCTTCCCTTGAGGTTCGCATGTTATGCACAACCTTCCACTGTCGCCTCTGACCATCTAGGTTTTGAGACCCATAAAAGTTTGTGATTAGAACGTGTTCCGCGGTGACATTATTCCTAAAAAGAGAAGTGAGAACCCCCCTCCAGGCAAGATGTTCTATTGCGGACCATTCAAGAGAGTTCCACGGAGTAACAATCCCCCCGAGGCACCTTGGGCAGCCACATCCATATGACCAAGCACCCCTCCAAATTCTGTTGACTGTTTTGGACATAAGATCTAATGACATCTTAGTCTCCTGTAAAAGCAAAAAATCAGTATTACGATTCTCTAAAAGTCTTCGAACAGCAGATTGATGGGTTCTGCTGTTTAAACCCCTCACATTCCATGATTGTATAATCATTGGTTACCCTGGGAGCAATAAGAGTCTATTGTCCTCACCGATCCTCCCGTGATCAATTTGTCTCCTTGGGCTGCTAGCAACTCCTTATTGGATCTTCTACCTACTCCCTGAGAATTGCTGTTTTTTGATCTTTTTTCTACCTGGGTTATCCCCAAAGTTGGCCTTTCCCTGTTTTTCTCTGGTATTCCCATGCTGACATCCTGAGATACTGTCTGCTCCTGGTTATGCACTACTAAAGCACCTGAACACACTGGCTGTGATACCTCATAGAGTTCAACTACCATTTGTATGACGGGAGGAGAAGAGAGAGGGAGTTGCCCGGGAATATTAGAAGTTTCCTTACTACCCTCCATGCCCTCCATAAATTGTTCCTCCACGTCAACCGGTGACTTAAATATCTCATACCTATTGGCGGAGTCTGAGATGGGATTGCTCCTTTCCCTCTTTTTTCTTTGTCCGTCTTTTTCTTACGGGCTGTTCAAAACCCTCTCTACGAGCTTCCGGCCCTGAACGGTGCTATTAGAATCTTTATTAAGTGTTGCCTTATCCTCTTTAGGCGGGTTTGGCATTCCTAAAGGGGCCTCCATTTTAGCATTCATATTATTAGGGCAGAAACGGGCCAAATGTCCATGTTTGTGACAAACCCTACATCTAAAGGGTAGGGCCTCATAGTCCAATTGTTGAATCCAGGAGAGACCTGCCAATTCAATTTCCATCTCTGCCAGCAAAGGCTGGCTGAGATCCATCTCCACACATATTCTTGCATACACCGCCATGCTCCCTTCAAGTGTGTCTTTGGCAACACCCAGATGTCTTCCAATAGAATTGCCAATCCTTGCCAACACCCGCTCACTCCAGAATTCCATTGGGAGAGCATATAGTCGGATCCATCCTTGGGACAGTAGTAGGTTCAACTCGGGGATCGAATCCCACTCTCCATGGCTGAACAAATAGCCCTGCCGGGCCATGACTTTTCTTCTCTGACTCGAAAGCCTTATTTCTATCGGCCAAAGACGAAAAGCTAACAATAAAATATCCATTGCTAATAAACCACAATGAATACTCACCGTGAGGCTCCCGGTTTTGGCGGATCCAAGAGTGCAGAAAATTCGGGGAAGGACGTATACCCATGAACTTGCAGATTAAATCGTGATTAGCTATGTAAATGATTGATTCTTCAACCATACTTGGCTCGATGACAATTTTTGGCCTGGTTTCGGCCTGCGGCAAACATCCATTCACACGAGGTCTTTGTCGACCTATTCCCAGCAGCCGTGAAGAGCATTTTATATGCCATTTTTTGAGCTTCGTCGTTCTTTGGAGGAGAATTTTCTTTAAACAAATCTGCGTAAGAGCTGCTACTCCCTGGAAGAGGAGCCGGAGAAGTCCCCATTGGACCCTCCTGGGGCACCGATCTAGCCTTCAGATCCACCGTACCCCGAAGGCACTTCTGCAAACCAGCTGATGCCCTAGATTTTTCGAAGTTCCAGAAACCCTAGTTCAGAGGAAAAAATCGCCAGAGCTCATTTTCCCGCCCAATCTATATCATTATGGACTCAGTCATGTCACTTTATAATTTTATAAAGTATTAGTGACATATTAATTTCTCAATTTAATATAAAGTCATATACTTTATAATTATAAATAATAATTGACTTATATTAAATAATTACGGGTATTAAAATATTTGCACTCAAATACCCGATCAAACATCTAAGAGTGGATCTGGATACCCATTTGGCTCAAATATTAGCCTGTACAATCCGCTCTGGCTAGAACACTGACTTACTATAAATAGTAAGTCTCTGCAAAACTACTCCAAAGGTCTCCAAAACTGGAAACTGAAGGCGTCATGCAACTCCAATGGCCCCTAAACACTGGAATTAGCCTACAGGACCACGTGCATAGGCTAATCTCTGAAGAAATACTGACAGACTAGAAAGGGGACATTACAGTCCGCCCTCCCGAAAATTGCTTGTCCCCAAGCAATCTCAACTCTGGATGCTGTAATATCTCCTCTCGTTCCCAAGTAGCATCCTCCATAGGTAAGTTCTTCCACTTAATCAGATATTCTTTGATTACCTTTTTCCTCAGAACCTTCTCCTTGAAATCAATGATGGCCTCTAGAATGAGAATAAGCTTCCCCTCCTCATCCAATGGTGGCAACTCAGAAGGAGTGACACGAGAACCAACAACCTTTTTGAGGCGTGAAACGTGGAAGACATTGTGCACCTTGCTGTCAGTGGGTAGCTCCAGCTCATAAGCTACCTCGCCAACTCTCCGAAGAACCCGGAAGGGACCATAGAACCTGGGTTTGAGCTTCTCCTTTCCACTCTTCTTGAGAGTGGACTGTCTATATGGCTGCAGACGGAGGTAGACCATATCTCCCACCTCAAAACTACGCTCCTCTCTGTGCTGATCGACATACATCTTCTGCCGATTCTGTGCCTGTAATATGTTGTCTCGGAGAGCTCTCAATATATCCTGGCTGTCCTATAGAAAATCCTTAGCTCCCGGAGCTCTGCTGTCACCAATCAAGAGATCTATGAAGCTCGGGGCTTCATATCCATATAAGGCCCTGAAAGGTGTCATCCCGATGGTCATGTGATGTGTAGTGTTATAACAAAACTCACCAAGATGAAGCCACTTAACCCAAGCCTTTTGCTGCCCTGACACATAATTCCGAAGATACCCTTCCACCCACTTGTTAACAATTTCTGTCTGCCCATCTGTTTGGGGGTGGTAGCTAGTGTTGGGTGTAAGCTCGGTACCGCCAAGTCTGAACAACTCCTGCCAAAAAGTACTCATGAACCGGCTGTCCCTGTCACTAACAATCGTCTTGGGCATCCCATGAAGTCGGAACACCTCTCTGAAAAACAAATCAGCCACCTGAGCAGCAGTGAAAGTAGCTGATACTGCAAAAAAATGTGCATATTTGGTGAGCCTGTCCACCACCACAAATATACAGTCCTTGCCCTGCACCATAGGCAACCCAGTAATGAAGTCCATAGATATACCTTCCCATTTCTGATTCGGTACTGGTAAGGGCTGTAGTAAACCTGCTGGATAAGTGTGCTCATCCTTGTTTTCCTGACAAGTGGCACACTCACGAACATACTGAAGGACTTCATTTTTCAGTCCTTTCCAAGAAAACCTCTCACGGATGCTCCTGTAGGTTTTAAAGAAACCAGAATGGCCCGATGTAGGATCATCATGATAATACTGCATGACTCTCTTCTTGAACCTGGAACCTGGTAGCAAGAAGATGCGGTCCTTATGAAGAATCAACCCCTGCACAACTGAATACCGATCATCATGAACAGTACCATCTATCAAACTAGAGGCCCAAGTATCCTTGGCATACTCTGCAATGATCACATCCCTCCAATCTGAAGAAATCCCAGTCACTGCCATCAGGTAAGGCCTCCTCGAAAGAGCATCGACAACTACATTTTTCTTCCCTTTGACATAAATAATGTCAAAGTCATAAGCCTGCAACTTACTAACCCATTTCTGTTGTCGTTCGTTGAGGTCTCTCTGTCCCAAAAAGTAGCGGAGGTTGTTATGATCAGTACTAACTGTGAACCGGCCTCCCACCAAGTACTGTCGGAATTTAGCAAGAGCGTGCATGATTGCTAGCATCTCCTTGTCATAGATCGAATAGCTGCGCTCTGCTCCATGTAGCTTCCGACTCTCATAAGCTATAGGGTGCTTATTCTGCATCAACACAACCCCTATGCCCTCTCCTGATGCATCGCACTGTAGCTCAAAAGGCTGAGTGAAGTCTAGTATTGCAAGCACCGGACATGAACACATGACTTGCTTGAAGTGATCAAAACACTTCTGAGCATCTTCTGTCCAAACAAATGCCCCCTTTTTTGTGAGATCTGTAAGCGGGGCTGCAAGCTGAGAAAACCCCTTAACAAACCGCCTGTAGAAACCACATAGCCCAAAGAACCCTTTGAGCTGAGATAAGTTTGTAGGGGTAGGCCACTCCATTATTGCCTTGATCTTTGCTGGGTCCACACGAACTCCCTCTGCACTAATGATGTGACCAAGATACAGTAGCTCTGTCATGCCAAAATCGCATTTGGACTCTTTGGCATAAAAAGATTCCTGTTCCAAAATGCTGAGAACCTCCTCCAAATGCTGCAAATGCTCCTCCCAGGAGCGACTGTATATGAGGATGTCATCAAAGAAAATCAACACATGCCTCCTCAACTGTTTGCTGAAAGTCCTGTTCATACAGGACTGAAAGGTAGCAGGAGCATTGGTTAGGCCAAAAGGCATAACCAGAAACTCATAGTGTCCGCAGTGGCAACGGAAAGCTGTCTTTTCAATATCCTGCTCCCTCATTCTGATCTGATGATATCCACTCCTGAGATCTATCTTAGAAAAGTAGCAAGCCCCATGGAGTTCATCTATCAACTCATCAATGCGTGGAATGGGGTACCTATTTTTAATAGTCCTTTTATTTAATTCCCTGTAATCCACACACATCCGCCATGTACCATCTTTCTTTTTCACCAGAACAACTGCTGATGCAAATGGACTCTTACTTGGCCGAATGTGACCCATATCCAATAGCTCCTGTATGGCCTTTTCAATCTCATCCTTATGGCGCCTTGGGTGCCTGTACGGAGTGGTAATAACTGTCTTTGCCCCCTCCTCTAATTCGATGATATGCTCTACACCACGTTCTGGAGGTCTACCTGGGGGTATATCACTAAACACTTTGGCATATTTAGTTAGAATCTTCTGAATATCGGGATGGTGAGTGGTTTTGGGCTGCACTGCACCTGCTGGCAAAATCAAACATTCTGCTGCCCACTCTACTTCATCATGCCTGAAAAGTCTCTCCATACGTCTCACAGAAACCACTCTAGGACCACCATCTGACATCCCTCTCAAAGTGATCTTGTTGCCACCTGAAACAAATTTCATCTCCATGGTTTTCAAATTCATGGTGAATTCTCCTAAGGAACGCAACCATTGCATTCCTAAAATCATATGGGTATCCCCGATGTTAACAAATTCTCCAAATCCAAAATGAATAATCCAAATGAACTCTATTTCTTTCTTTTATTTCCCCAAGATGAATCGATCCACTTTGTGCCAATAATCATTCATTAATGAATTTAATATTTTATTTCATCTCCCTCCAACGTATTAAATAATTTATTTTAATAATGTCACTTTATAATTTTATAAAGTATTAGTGACATTAATTTCTCAATTTAATATAAAGTCATATACTTTATAATTATAAATAATAATTGACTTATATTAAATAATTACGGGTATTAAAATATTTGCACTCAAATACCCGATCAAACATCTAAGAGTGGATCTGGATACCCATTTGGCTCAAATATTAGCCTATACAATCCGCTCTGGCTAGAACACTGACTTATTATAAATAGTAAGTCTCTGCAAAACTACTCCAAAGGTCTCCAAAACTGGAAACTGAAGGCGTCATGCAACTCCAATGGCCCCTACACACTGGAATTAGCCTACGGGACCTCGTGAATAGGCTAATCTCTGAAGAAATACTGATAGACTAGAAAGGGGACATTATATTGCAAGATGGACAGCAACAGTTAATCAATCTCTTCATTTGTTGAACGAGGGGAAACCTCAGCTTCCGGGGCAAACCACAACACACCACTAAAATCAGCAACTAGTTATGGGTTGTTGAGAGTCACTTTTTTGCAGAGAGATGCCATGCAACATGGAGAGGATGAGGTGGACCAGCAATAGGATGACTTGGACACCCTCCATGTTGAATATACTGCGAAGAGTGTAGAGTTCCAAGTGGACATCTCCTTCATGGACTTTTGCAACTTGAAGTCAAAACCAAAGGCTCGAAATGGAAAAAGAGCCACCCAGAACCAGCCTCATAGGGATCTACAACACAGATTGGGGAAACTCGTTGTCCCTTCATTTGATGGGTCCAACGAAATTTCAGCCCGAGCATGGATCCAAAAACTAGATACATATTTTTCATTGAGCCCTATGTATGAGGAAGATGCCATCAAATTTGCAACCCTTCACTTGGAAGGAGTGGCACATGAGTGGTGGTATCACGGGCTAGTCACTCAAGGGCATAATCTTATCACCACCTATAAAGAGTTTTGTAGAAAGCTGATTGATAGATTCGAGAGGCAAGATCCAGAGGAACACTTTAGAAAGTTAGCACAACTGCAACACCATGGCTCAGTTGATACATATGTGGCTGATTTTCAAAGGTTAGTTGTAATGGTACCAGACATATCTGAGAGGCGATTGACATACCTTTTCATGGAAGGTTTGAGAGAACCCCTTAAAGGCCTAATCAAGGCCTTTGACCCAGAGTCATTACAGGCAGCCATCAAAAGGGCTTTGACACTAGAGACTTTTGCACCTAGTAGATCCTTTCAAGGATCTACCACTAGAAATGTGAGTATAGGAATGCCGCAACAACAATTGAAGGTTCCTCACAAACCCTTTCCACAGAGATTGGGAGTTGCACCCTCTCGACCTACGGGTCAACAGGGATTGGGACAACCGTTTAGGAGTCAACAACCAACTAATATGACCTGTAATGAGATGCGGAGGAAACAATTATGTTTCAACTGCAAGGAACCTTGGAATCCATCACATAGGTGTTTGGGAAAGGGGCAAGTACACTTGATTGAGGTATACTCAGATGATGAGGAAGAGCCAGAGCCATGCACAGAGACACAGAGTGCAGTAGAGGAGGAGGTAGCGCCAGTAGGCGTGATCACAGATGGAGGAGAACAATCGTCTACTATTGCCTCTGTATCAGGAGCTCCAAGATACCACTCCTTTCGAGTCAAAGGGAGGATTGGTGGGCAGCACATAGTAGCTCTCATAGATGGGGGAGCGACCCACAACTTCATCGACCAAGCAATAGTAGCTCGTTTTAGGTTGAAGGTAGAGGAGTTTGAGGGCTTTGAGGTAACAATGGCAGATGGGTATTCATTGCCTTGTAAGCAAGTCATTCGCCAACTCCAGGTGGTACTAGATGGTTTTACCATCATCCATGACTTCTATGTCATTCCTCTAGGTGGTGCTCATATGGTATTGGGCATCCAATGGTTGCATTCACTTGGTGAGTTCACACAGAACTACCAAATGATGACCCTCAGGTTCAAAAACCAAGGACAGGAGAGGACTATTAGAGGTATGACTAATGAGTCAGTACAACAGGTTTCAACACATCAGATAGAAAGGCTCCTGAGACGAGACCAGGTTAGTTGGATTGCAATATGTGAGGGATCACCACAAGGCACCCTAGATTCAAGAAAGGACAAATATCACCCAGATATTCAGGCCTTGCTAGACAAATATGCTTTTGTATTTGGAGACATGCCTGCTGGACTCCCACCAAACAGGGGATTTCAGCATACTATTGAGTTGGAGTCAAGGTCAAAGCCCGTTATTGTGACTCCCTATCATCATCCACGAGCCTTCAAGGATGAGATAGAGCGAACCATCCAAGAATTGTTGAGTTTGGGACATATCAGGCCTAGCATGAGTCCTTTTGCTTCTCCAGTGGTATTGTTGGTTACGAATCTGCCATGAGGAAAGGATTTCGGGTTGATGCGCCCAGATTCGCCCACCAGCATGAAAGGCCGGAAGGAAGAGATGCCTTCCGAGCCAATCTCCGGAGAAGGCCGGCTCCTTTTGGGGGGTTTCTGAATTAAGCTAAGGGGAACGGGAAAGAATTAAATGTACAGAAAGAGATAAACGTACAGAAAGAGATTACAAATATGTCCAAAGGTTGGTGGGGGGAACTAACAGTACGGGAACACACCAATCACCGCTACTTACTGCATACAAACACAAAGTATGGCAAGGAACCGCAAAACCTAGGCGTACTGCCGATACACAAGCAGTGTATGCACAGCTTCAATGGCTCCCTAGCAAACATTCCCTACAAGGAACTAACAGCAGGGGATCGCATCAATCACCAGATACGTACACTGACAGGGGTAGACAGTAAACCTAGATATATCAGAGCCAGGTATATGTGTTAGGTAGAGAGTTTAACCGCACAGCTTCAATGGCTCCCTAGCAAACATTCCCTACAAGGAACTAACAGCAGGGGATCGCATCAATCACCAGATACGGGCCAGCAACGTCACACATAACTGATGGAACTGCTACCACATCTATTATACGAAAATTAAAAGTACAGAAATAATGCTAAAGGCGCCTGACCATCAAATGCCGAAGTGAATCAACAAGCCATGACACGGAATCGCGTAAAGCATAAGCATAAGAAATAAAAGCGGTAGAACGGAACCGTGCATACAGATTGTATTTATATGCGAAGCATGGTTACAGAGAAGCAAGTAGTTCCCTAACAAACATTCCCCTTCCACCCTTTACAATGAATTCAAGATGGGCTTTTATAGCCCGAGTCCCACCCGTTACATTAATGGGCACAGAGTCCCAGTCAAACATAAGCTGACAGAAGCGGCGAAAGAGCTGCAAATGCTGACCTTTTGTCGGACAGGGCTGTACCCGCAGCATGGTCATCCTGGAAGCTGGACTGCTACGTGGCGGAGTGCTGGGCAAAACTTCAAGTCGGCAGGTTCGCTGGTAGCTGGAGCAGGTGAAACCTCAGATCAGCTTTGAATGAGGCCATTAGTGCAAGCAATGCAGGCAGCCCATGCTTATCCCTTTTGGTCGGCAGTCCTGGTTCAAATCCCAAAGCTGGACACTTGTTGGATGATGGGTTATGCAATTGACACATGCCTGCCTTAGAGGGCAGGCTATCCATCTTTGCTTGGGATCTGGACTCCTTGGGATGCGCGGGCAGAAAACAGTGCAGGTTGGGAAAATCTTCACGTCTTGGTCAAACTCCGGGTTTGTTCCCCTACCGCACACCTGTCAAGGGCGCAGTCCGCCTCGCCGAGAAGTCGGACCGCGCACGGTGGACACTGGTGCCTGCCGCCTTACGAACCTGCTCCGGTACTTCACCGCTCTTCTTTGTTGACCTGCCGACTGCCAGTGCAAGGTGCGCCCAGAAAGTGGGGCGAAGTCAGACTTCGCACCAAAACTGGGCGAAGTGCGCACTTCGCACCAAAACTGGGCGAAGTGCGAACTTCGCACCAAAACTGGGCGAAGTGCGAACTTCGCACCAGCACTTAGCCATTTTCAGGGTAACTTGCTGGAAAGTTGAAAAATCAACTGGGGACTCCAAGAAAGGGGGGAAAGAAAAAGAATGCGGGAAAGAAAAGGAAAGGGAGAGAAGAAGGAAGGAAGATGGAGAAAGAGGAAAAAGAGGAGCAGCACTGTTACATTACTTTATTGAAGACATTGCACCCCGTGCAAAATGTGACAACATTTCTGGCGGCTCGCGGGGTGTCGAGCTCGCCTCGGCGCAAAGAATCCATGCCTTCATCCTTTGGGTGCAGAGGAACTTGCCCCCCCTGCCTTTTGCTGCTCTAACTGTTCTCCTTGCGGCAACTGTTCTTCAGATTCATCCTTGTCAGTTGCCCCATCAGAATCTCCTTCCGTAAGCTCTTCATCTCCTGCTTCTGCCTCGCACATGCGAGTGTATGCCGTTTGGGCTGAACGCCAGGTTTCTGCTTCGAATGGCTTGCGGTCAGCTATATCTTCTAATGCTCCGTGAAAAGCAGCGACCGCGTGCAGGTCGATGGTGAGGTATCTTTTCTCTAACTCCTGGAAATAGGAGCGGATCTTGGAATATCTGGACACCATCTGAGTGACCTGACTGTCTTGAATTGGCTCAGTCCAGCTATCAATTTCAGCTGTATCTGCTTCAAAGGACTGCCAATTCTTCTTTACCCGATCTAAGGTGAGGAGCTCGCCATTCTCAACGAAACTTGGACACCCAAGTTCTGAAAGAGCGTGAAAGGGGGCCAGACAGATATCTCTTTCATGTCCGAATGCATCAAGCATTCGTCTGGCCACTCTCACCTCTTCAACTTTTCTAAAATATTTGTGCAAGGTCACCCTTGCACCTGCCCATTCTGCAGCGAATGAGGACACGGGGGAAAAATGGACGCCGTTGCGCTCGCGCTCCTGAAGATTAACCGCCAGGTCCAGCCATTGCTTCGCCTGGCGCTCGGCCTCCTCTACCACAGGCTTTCCCTGGGCAGAAACTTCTTGAATCCTGGATGCAAAGTCCAGGACTGCCATCGCCTTGAAGGTATGGGGCTTGCATTCCCTCAACAAACCAGCCCTCATTTCCTTAACCTTTGTCTTTGAAAAGACAGCCGCTTGAGATGTTTTCTCCGCAAGCTGCGACTGTGCCTGCTTCAAAGACTCCTGGAGCCGAGAAATCTGCTCCAAGGCTGCTTTCTTTTCGGTTGCGGCCTGTTGCCGGGAAGCGGCCAGCCGGGCTTTGAGTTCATCTCGTTTCTTGCCGCGCCGCTTCCAGCTGCTCAGTGGACCTAGACAGGTCCTCTTCAAGCTGCCTTACTTTATCCTGCAACGCGAAAAGTTCTTCCTGCTCCTCCAGACTTTTGACAAAGAGATTGTCAGCTTTGCGCATGATTGTCTGAATCTCATACTGCTTGTTGATGTCGTCAAAGCTTTTCTCCTTTGTCTGGAGCACGTAGTCCGCCTTAGTCATTTCTCGGAGAGGCTTCTTCACTATTGGGATTATTTTCTCCGTTGTAATCACTCTCCTTCCGAAATCATACTTTGCGCGTTTTGCCGGGGCGGCTATCTCTTCGTGTCTCCTCCGCTTCAGGTCTTGGCGGAAAGAGACAGAATACTCTACGGCTCTCGTAGCCAGAGGCAAGTCATCTGAGTTCTGGAGGTCGTCCATAAAATCTGGTTCCCCCAGCCTAGGGATCTGCTGAGACGTCTCTCCTGCGGGAATGGGATCAGGAGGAACCGGACAGACCTTGGAAGAATCGGTCACTTGTGGGGGCGACCGGGAAATGGAAATGGGAGTAGCTGATGCTGCGAGGGTTTGAAGCGGCTGAGGCGGAGGATGTGACGGTGAACGGACAGCCTCAGCACTGACCTCGGGCGAAGGATTTGGAGTTGTGCTCAGAGAAAGAGAGACGTTAGGGTCCTGAGCAAACTGATCGAAGGAATGGGGACCGCTAGAAGGACGCGGAGACGGGGAGGGAGATGTGGTCATGGCTTGCTCAGATTGAGCGGGGGACTGAGTGGAAGCAGGACTGGGTGAGACTAGAGAGACAGGGGCAGCAAACGTACCTGCGGGCTCCGCCTGAGCCGATGCCGGGTGGATATCTTCGCTTCTTGTCTCAGCGGCTGGCTTGGGGCTGCCCAAAGGAACTGCCTCTGCGGCGGCAGGACGCGGCTGCGGCTCTGCTATTGGCTCGCCGCACCATCGTGCTAGGGTCGCCTGATTTTCTCGACTCTCCTCCGCTTCTTCTCTTCCGGAATAACAGTCGGTTCAGGGGAAGGAGACGAAGCAGGTGCAGCAGGCGCTGATGCTCCCACGGTAAACTTGTACCGGGGTTTAACTTGCAGAAGGTCTGCCGCAACCGGTCTGCATTCTGGCGGCGCTGGCGCTTTTCTTGCCTGAGGGATTGCCTCGGGGCCGCCTTGACTAACTCTTTTCGCCTTCTCAAGCGCTCGCCTTGGGAGCCACGGGCCGCATTGGATCGACCCGAGTACTTGCTCGGGCTCCGCGCCGGCGATTGCCGAAGTGTACAACTGTTTGGGAGGAGACCCTCCTTTATAATCCTCAAAGGGGCCTCGGGGAACGTAACCTTGATATGCGAACGGCCGCCAGCTGTCATGATGCTGGTCATAGAGAACCGAAAAATCGTCATCTACGGCCAGGCTTCTCCTCGTGGATTTATCGTGCTGCGTGCGGCATCTCATCTTCCAGCATTCGGTAACCTTTTCTTTAGACCAATTAAGGCCTGCTATCTTGGATAGAAATTTTTTGAACCCCGGAGATGAGAAGTGATGGTCCGGGTTTCGCTTGGGGTCATATGTCACCTCCTCGCAAAGAGAAATCCTGCCAGGGAGGAGAAGCTTCCATCAATTCGATCTCCCAATCAAGGTCCACATGGACCATATCGCATCTATCCTCGGTTATATCCCGGGGGCACAAATGTGTAAACCTCGCCCTTATCCCATAAGGGTCGTACTTCCAGCGCTGCGGCAGCAACACCAGGCCAATCCGGGACAGCGCTTGCTCTAGGTGGACATGCTGTCCTACCTCAGTAATCTCAACGTTGGCCCAGGAAAGAGGGTATTGAAAAATCTGTCCTCTCTTCTTCCCTAGGCCGAATTCTTCTTCCACATAGTCCATCTGCCGGGCAATTTCCATCCCGAACAGATGCTCTGAACACCAATAGGGCAGCAAATAGGGCTTGCCCTTAAATCCGTAGATCCTGACCACAATCCCCTCGCGTCCCCCGAAACGTCCCCGAGCTTCTGATTTATTAGTGCACTCGTCATTTCTCTCGGAGGACGGGGAATTTCACTTTCGGTGAAGACTGACATGACAAATCCCATAAAGTTGAAGTTGAACTTGTAGTAGGACCCTTTCCGGTATAAGTCATCCGTCCAGCTATAGACGGGCTGGGGCTCTCCCCTCTCGTTAACCTTCTTCAGGTTCAGGATCGGCATTTGGGGGTGAAGATGGTACAAACAAAGCCAGGCGTAACATAACTAAAACGAAAATCGGTAGACTGCCTCTTTTGAATTTTCAGCAGGCTGGAATGAATGGCGTAAGCCAGCCAGTCTGCCCAGTCGAAAGAGATGGGGCGCTTTCCACTCCGCTGCGCCGCTGGTTCGTAAGATTCTCCACACAGGAGACATTCTGCCAGCGCCAGCTGGTACGGGTGCACCAGTTGATCGGAGTCGCAGCCGAGGATCCATGCCAGGATGGTATATAGATACTTGCTCTGAAATTTCGCCAAGGGCACGGGGCCAGTCGGCCATTGTCCAGCTGGAAGCGGGGCGTTCAGCTCTGAATTGAGGAAATCCCTCATTCGCTTGGTGTGCGTGAAACGTCCCGCTTGTTCGCCCAGATTTACTTTTCTGAGGATGGTGCCGGAGTCATACTCCAGCCCTGGGGCGAAAGCTGGCTGCACAGTTTCCCTGCGCAGCGCGAACAAGGGTTTACCGCTGGAGCTGCAAACTTGCCGGGAAGCTGGTCTGTAGTGTCTGACAATTAAGTCTATCAGCTCCGGGCATTGGTGGACAGGAGGGCACATGAATCTGAAGAGATTTGATTTGTACGCCGCTCCGAAATGGTGGGAGGGCGAAACTTTGTCACCCGCCTCTCCACATTTGTTCGGCACTGAGTTAGGCTCATGGAAAACGAGCCGTCCACATACCCTCGCTGTAATTCACCGGAGGTGGTGGGGATTGCCCACGCTGTACCTTCTTCGTCCGGGCCTTTGACTTTTTCTCTGGCGGGGCATCGCCTTTGAAAACGCCTGGCCGCGGCAAATCCCCTGGTTCGCTGCTTTCACTGGACTGCGCTGACACGGGCCTTTTTCCTCTGTCCATCTCTCCGAGTCAGCAATAATGGTAGGTTCAGGCTGTCTGCAACAAATTTCGCTATCAGAGGAATAATTAGCACTGTCCGAGGAATAATCTCTGCATTCTGGAATGTCTGCATGTTTCTGACCCCCTTTTCTAGATAAAAACAGCGCCATAAATGCAACGCAGGAGGGGGTAGGTCGGCTGAGTTAAAATCTTTGGTGGCTGCGCAGGAGAATGTTGAGAAAAAGTGCGCCCTGGCAGACGTGCCATGCTTCTTTTGTTGCATTTTTTCTTAAAAAACCGTGCAATCATTAATTCAGCATTGGAGATTGCACCATGGCTGACGTTGCTGCCACCACTTGGGCACACCGCTCAAGACAAAAGCTTCGGTGCGGAAACCCACATTAAAACAAGTGCAAGCGCGCCTTGGGCCCAGCTTGGGGTTTTGAAATTTTTTATTATTTTTTAAACCGCGTCCCAATACTGGCCCGGAAAACTAGGCGCAGCCGGGCCTCGCCCGAAGTTGGGCGCGGCCCGACCTCGCCGGCGAAGTCGGACTTCGCCCGAATTGGGCGAAGTACGAACTTCGCGCGAGGCGCGCGCTCGAACTGTTCTGCCTTCTTTGCTGCGCCCAAGGCTTTGGGCGTGGTCTGGGTCTTTACCGCCTTCGGGTCTTGGACAGCACTTAACGTTTTTCTCAACCTTTGCTCTTTGGTCAAACTGCGCAATGCGATGGTGGGGCGGGCTCGGACTTCGGCCGAAGCTTGGTGCGAAGTGCGAACTTCGCGCGAAGTTCGCACTTCGCACGAGAGTAGAGCGCAACGCGCACTTCGCGCGAGTGCTAGCCGAAGTCAGGCTTCGCTGCGAAGTTCGCACTTCGCGCAAAAGTTGCGCGCAGTGCGTACTTCGCACGAAGAGTGTGCGCAGTGCGACTTTCAATCAAAGGCTGAGGAGCTTCCTTTTTGTGTGCCTTAGCGTTTTCTTTGAACAAACTTCGCAGTTCGGCTGGGCCGAAGTCCGACTTCGCTGCGAAGTCGGGCTTCGGCCAACACTTAGTCGATTTTTGCCCCTTTTTCTCCTTTCTTTCTCTGCATAGCCGAACTTCGCCCCTCCTGAGGGGCAACGACAGACTTCGATGCGAAGCCCGTCTTTCTCTCCCATGCCGCAGTTAAGCTCAAAGAAGGAAAAATAAAATGAAAGCTAAAGCTGAAAACTGTACATGCCGGAACATAAAAAACATAAGGGAAAATTTTTACAAGGAAGGGCCACTCGGGCGCCTTCAACAACGATAAAGTTTCAAGTGGAACCCGTTGACGGGGATAGGGAGGAGCTGACCCTCCATATCCGAAAGTATGTAGGCATTGAACTGATTCACCCGGGCAATCTGATAAGGGCCCTCCCAGAGAGCATCAAACTTTCCGTGATTACCCGGTTTTGCCTTGTATGAATCCCACTTCAGCACCAGGTCCCCGACTTCGAAAACTCGGGCAGTGGTGCCTTTGGCAAACCAGCCTTGAGTGGCTGCAATGTGATCCGCGAAGGCCTGGTATGCACTTTCTCTGTCTTCTTCCAACTGCAGGAGTTGGCACAGTCTGTCGTCCACCGGGTCTCCGCTGCTCCTGTCTTCGTCAATCATCCACAGGGCGGGGATCTCGATGTGTGATGGCATAACAACTTCCTTGCCATAGACGAGCGCGTAGGGGGACGTTCTGAGGGATTTCTTGAACGCAACTCTGTCCGCCCACAGTGCCCGGTTCAGGAGCAAGTGCCAAGTCCGCTTATTCCTTTCAATGGTCCTCCGGAGAATTTTCAGGAGGTTCTTGTTAGTAGACTCGGCGAGGCCATTCCCCTGCGGGTAGTAATTAGAAGACATCTTGTGATAGATGCCAAGTCTGCTGGTGTACTCCGTGAGTACAGCGCCTACAAATCCCGGACCGTTGTCCGTCACAATCGACTCTGGAACCCCGAAGCGTGTAATCGAGCTCTCAATGAACCCGATGACTGTTTCCTGGTCTGCGTTCTTGGTCGGGATTGCCTCCGTCCACCGTGTGAAATAGTCAGTAGCTGTGAGAATAAACTTGTGGCCGGCGGAGGAGTTAGGAGAAATCACCCCAATGAAGTCTAGACCCCATTGCTGGAACGGAGCTTCGGCTTGAATCGGCTGAAGGGGCAGGGGTGCTTTTCTGTTTCGGCCAACAAACCTCTGGCATTGATCACATTTGGCGCAGACCGCATGCGCGTCTGCAAACAGAGTGGGCCAATAGTACCCAGCCCTTATTATTTTTAAGGCCGTCGGCCTTGAAGAATGGTGACCCCCAGGCATCCCGGAATGAAAATCTCCGAGGATCCTAGGCTGGTCAGATTTTGTGACGCACCGCAACAGGATGCCGTCAATGTTTTTGAAGTAAAGCCCCTCGGGGCGAAGAGTGTACCTTAGTGCACCTAGCCGAAATCTCCTTCGTTGTGAGGCGTTCAGGTGATCGGGGCATCTTCCGGTGCAGAAATATCTCACCAGTTCATCTGTCCAATCACTCCCCTCCGATAAGGAGTCGGCTAGGTAGATGCGTGTCGCCGTGTCCTCCCACTTACAAGCGGAGATGCCGGCTACGCCGCTTCGGGCCAATTCCCGACACAAGGCTCGGCCTCCGATAAGCTTGGTGGGCCGCACTTCAATGTCGAACTCCCGGATCTTGGCAATCCATCCCGCTCTCTTGTGACCCGGTTCTCCTTGCAAGATGAAACTGCGAACATCGGGGTGAATCACAAAGACAGTGGTCTTGCTCTGGGAGACAAAGTGCCTGAACTTTCGAAGGGACTTCATGACAGCATGGACCTGCCGCTCTATAAAATTGTACTTCTCTTCGTGCGGCAAAATCACTTGGCTTAGGAACGCAATGGGGCGCTCCTCACCGTCGTCTCCCTTCTGAGTCAGGACTGCAGCGTAACTTTCGGGTTCTCCCACTGCATACAGGATGAAGTCCTTGGAGTAGTCCGGGTTTGTCAACACCGGAGCTTGCGCGATCCGAGCCTTGATTTCCTCGAAGGCTTGCTCTCTCTCATCAGTCCATTCGTAAGGTGTATCTTTCTTCAACAGTTCGGCCATAGGCTTGATCACCTGTGCGAAGTCCGGGATGAACTTCCGCACGAAGTTAATCTGACCGAAGAAGGACTGCAGCCCTTTTTTATTGGTGGGGGCCGGCAAGCGAACGAGGGCTTCTCTCCGTCGGGGTCAATGGCGAGGCCTTCCTCGGAGATGACATGTCCCAAGAGCTTACCTTCTTTTACCGCGAAGACGTACTTCTTCGGGTTTATAGAGATGCCGAATTCTCGACAACTTTCAAATATCTCGCCGCAGTGCGAAACATGATCTTCTCGTCGGTGAGAGAAACGGTCATGTCATCGAGGTAGATGACAATAATCTTGTTGAGCAGCTCTCTGAAGGCCAGGTCCATGGCCCTTTGGAACGTGGCACCAGCATTAGATAAGCCAAACGGCATGCGCCGATAGGCGAACGTCCCCACTTCGTGGTAAACGCCGTCTTATGCCGGTCTTCGTCTTTGACCCAAATCTGGTTGTAGCCGGAAAATCCATCTAAAAGTGAAAATCTCTGGGCTCCAGCAACGATATGTAGAATCTGATCAATTTGGGGAAGCGGATAGTGGTCCCGGAGGGAAGCCTGATTTAGGTTTCTGAAGTCGACACGGAGACGTATGTCGCCATTCTTTTTCCTCACGGGCACCAAATTCGCGACCCAGGATGAATGTTTGATGGGGTAGATGATCTTGGCCTCCAAAGATCTTCAAGAGCTCGGTCTTCATCATGGCCTCAATCTTTGGATTTACGGCCCTCTGCTTCTGTCGGAATGGCTTAGCGCCATCCTCTAGCTCAATGGTATGCTGGATGACAGTTCTGTCATACCCCCTCAAATCCTCGTAGCACCAGGCCACGATGTCGGGGAACTCCTGGCACAGTGATCTAATCTGTCCCAGCTCCTCCGACGTGCAGTCTGTTCCGACCTTGATGGTTTTACCAGGTTCGAGTTCTAGGTCAGCATACTGCCTCGGGTCTACTTTGATCCTGTGGGATATTGCTCTGTCATTCCGATCAAAGAGACTCTCTAATGTAATCAGTCCTTTTGGGACGTGATTATTCCGTAAATGTATCAACCCCTCATATTGCTCGTCATCAGGGTCTCTACCTTCGATTACACACACTTCGTTAACCAGGAATGTGACGATTTCCTCGTCACAGCTGAATACCTGCCAGAAGGTATCCCTATCAGGCACGTAAGGCCTGTAAATGGTGCGGACCGGCTTCAGTTTCTGGACGACGTCTTCAACGGAACGCACTGGCTCCAACAGACGCCGAATATCGCGTGCTTGTTTCTCTCACGCGATATTGCCTTAACATTCAATGAGTCAAACGATTCCATCGAGTCCCGTACCCGATTGCGGTACGCTCTAAGATAGTGATGCTTAGACGCGCATTTATTCATAACTTGATGACACACTAGCTCTGAATCTCCGAAAATTTGGAGATGCTTGATTCCGAGCCTTTCCGCCTTTCGCAAACCCAAGCACAGGGCTTCGTATTCCGCCGAATTGTTAGTACAGCTCCAGGCCAGCCTGTAGGCATAGTCCTTCTGGATCCCGGTCGGGGAAACCAGGAGTACCCCTGCACCGGCGCCATTCTTGCATCGCGCGCCGTCAAAGAAAAGCTTCCACAGCTCTTCGGGTGCAGGTCCTACTTCTTTCACAACTGACACGTCAAGCTCCTCGGGCTGTTTAATGGAGTAACAGCCCTGCTCTGTCCCGATTACGGCATTAAAATCCCGCAACGAGAACTCGTCTTCAAGCTGTAGCACTTCGAGAGCTTGCTCGGCCGGTTCCACTGTCACCAGTTCTTCCTCTGTCAACTGGACCATACACCATCTCTCCTCCGGGTATCTTGTCCACTAGAAAGGGGGAAGGCTTCTCATTAAAAATTTTCAGTCTCCTTCCTTTGAAGGGCACTTCCATGTGTGAATAGTCTAGAGACAGGTACCCGCCCAACTTCGCAGTGAACTCCCGAGAGAGACACATGCCGAAGTAAGGCTCCAGGTCAACAATTACGACCTCTTGGATGACCACGATGTCGAGAGCTTTGTGCAGTCGGATAGGGATGTCCTTTATGACACCAACTGTCTTGACAGGGGTGCCGTCTAGTTGCAGCACGCCTTGGCTGCTCCGTGTGTATTCCATCCCGATCTCATCGCACGGCCTTCGGCATCACAGCTGAGGAAGCACCTAATCCACCATGCGCTGTGAACTATGTGCCCTTGCATCCGTAAAGACAGATAAAAGGGTGGCGGTCTGCTCTTCCCATGGCGGAGACTCGACAAAGGTTGAACCAGGACAGCAGCCGCATCCGCTTGCCGCTCTTCATGTTCTTCGATGATTCTTGCAAAGATCTACTCCGGCTCGGAAGCGTAAGAGCATCGTACATGCTGATTCTGGCAAGAGTCTTCTTCAACTCGTCTACAATGCTGTAGCCTGAGGTACTAGCTCCTTCTGTTGGTTTAGCCGGCTCATACTTGGTCCGGTATCGTTGGGTGGCCTCAACTCGCTGTCTCTTGGTCAGAGACGGGTACTTCAGCTTCTCCTGGGCTTGTTCTTTGGTTTCAGCTGGGGGCTGAGGTACAGGAGGCTTAGCGGGAGTTGGGGCCTTTGCTGGAGGCTTAGCTGGAACAGCAGCAGCCTTTGCCGGAGAAGGTTTAGCGGGAGCTTTATCTTTGGACGCCTTCTCCTGGGCTGTGTAAGGCCACAGCCGCTTGTACGGTGGCAGCCCGTCGGGCTGCGGTTTTTCTCTTCTTGCGTAGACCTGCAAAGGTTTAGCCGCGTCCGCAGCTTTCTTTTCTTCCTTGGCGGGCGCCACTGGATTCTCTTCTGGCAGGGCAAAATTGGCCTCGCCGTCCAAGATCATGTACAGCTCATCATCTTCTATAGTGCTGCCGGCCAAGGTCTGGATGTAGTGCTGGTGCAAAGTGCGGTCTTCCTCCGAATGCGGGTCATTGCACGTAGTGCACCAGTTGACCTGGTCTGGAGGACCAGGTGGGTCTTCTATAGCAGCATTCCTCGGAGGCGGACGCCTCGCTGTTGATTTTCTGGGGCTTTATCTTTTGTCAGCGCCGGTGGCGCATACGGCCTTCTAGGAGCGAGGTCCATCTGGGCCTGCTTCTTCTTCATAGCGGTCATGTCATTGGACATGGCATGATATCCGGAGGCCAAAGCCCGCACTTCTTGTAGAATCGTGTTCTGGATGCTGTCCGTCGGAGGCGGCAATTGTGCCGGTGGAGGCAATGCAGCCAATGGCGGAGGGTTAGGATAAGGCGCGAACTGCGGGGGAGCAGGAAGCGCCAGAAAATGCGGAGCGGGTGGAGGCGGATGAGGGTAATGCAACTGAGGCGGGCCGTATTGAGTTACGACCGGCGCCGGATTCCACTGCTGCTGGGGTTGCTGCCCTGACGTGGACGGCGGACCACCAGAAGCGGAAGGATACTGGGATCTGGGAAAGTCGGGATGAATCGGCTCCTGCACCCTGGACGGAAGCCTGCCAATGGAGATAATGTCGCCTTCGCCTTGTCGGGCAGCTTCGTACAGAGCAGGAAACTCGTCAATCCGGGCGATCTTCAGCAGCAGGCATATGTCTGAGTTGAAAGACCTCAGATAGTAGTGAGCAGCCATGCCACCTGAAGGTCGAAGTTCGCGAGGTACCCGTTTCCAGGATCTCGCAAACCTAATGTTAAAATCAGACACCTCCTCTTGAGGATGCCTCTGGATTGCTTGGAACTGATGCAATAGAGAGGTAGGATCAGCAGACTCGTTGCATCCTTTTACGAGCCTCCTGGCAAGCTGGGGCCACCCTGTGATGGATCCTTCTGGCAGCGATCTCCACCAGTAGAGAAGCTTTCCCCTCAGGGAAAGGGCCAGCAGACGGGTCTTCACACTTTCATCGGTGATGGTATGCAGCGCGGCCAGGGCGAGGATGTCCTGGATGTGCTCGTACGCCGTCTTACCGTAGCCGTCGTATGTGGGAATAGACTTTAAAGCAGCAGGGGGCACAGCTTTGCTGACCGACCAAGGCCAAAGGCCCCGTAGAGTCCACCGCCGGGAAGAGATCATCGTCATTCGGCTGTTGAGCAGCCATTTCTTCTTCTTCTCCGCCGTCGGTTGTGTACTCGGTGTCGGTACTTTCCGAGGATGCAGGATTTTCCTCTTCCTCGGCCTCTTCTACTTCGTACTCGGCTCTTCCGACCTCAGCTTCGGCTTCTTCTTGGATCTCAGCCTCGGCTTCGTCGAAACGAGCTCGCGGATCAGCCAGCCTGGGGATCTCGCCTCGAGCGTGGATGTCTAGTTCGTAGAACTCAGGCGGGCTTCTCGGATTTCTTGCTCGCCACCTTCTCGTGTGCATGAAGGTGACGGGACCGGTCTTCTAGACTCAGAGGATTTGTTCGTGCAGAGTCGCCAGGTGCTCAGATTTGGAACAGCAATGAAGCGAACACCGGTGCTTCGATTCTGTCGGGGGTGAGAAACTTCCTTGTCTCACCGAGAGCTCAAGAACCGGCGCCTGTGGAGACGGAGCGGAAAATCTCTCTTCAGATGTGGGACCCGAGTTCCGCCGAGCGTAGCGAAAAACTGTTGCGCTAAGTGGAGACAGAACGGGTACTCTTTCTTTAAATCGTGGGACAAGCGTCCCACCGGGCGTGCCAGAGAAACTGTTGGTTACGAATCTGCCATGAGGAAAGGATTTCGGGTTGATGCGCCCAGATTCGCCCACCAGAGCATGAAAGGCCGGAAGGAAGAGATGCCTTCCGAGCCAATCTCCGGAGAAGGCCGGCTCCTTTTGGGGGTTTTCTGAATTAAGCTAAGGGGAACGGGAAAGAATTAAATGTACGTAAAGAGATAAACGTACGTAAAGAGATTACAAATATGTCCAAAGGTTGGTGGGGGGAACTAACGAAGACGGGAACACACCAATCAACGCTACTTACTGCATACAAACACAAAGTATGGCAAGGAACCGCAAAACCTAGGCGTATCGCCGATACACAAGCAAAGGTATGCACAGCTTCAATGGCTCCCTAGCAAACATTCCCTACAAGGAACTAACAGCAGGGGATCGCATCAATCACCAGATACGTACACTGACAGGGGTAGACAGTAAACCTAGATATATCAGAGCTGTGTATATGTGTTAGGTAGAGAGTTTAACCGCACAGCCTCAATGGCTCCCTAGCAAACATTCCCTACAAGGAACTAACAGATGGGGATCGCATCAATCACCAGATACGGGCCAGCAACGTCACACATAACCGATGGAACCGCTACCACATCTATTATACGAAAATTAAAAGTACGTAAATAATGCTAAAGGCGCCTGACCATCAAATGCCGAAGTGAATCAACAAGCCATGACACATAATCGCGTAAAGCATAAGCATAAGAAATAAAAGCGGTAGAACAGAACCAGGCATACAAATTGTATTTATATGCAGAAGCATGGTTACAGTAAGCACGTAGTTCCCTAACAAACATTCCCCTTCCACCCTTTACAATGAATTCAAGATGGGCTTTTATAGCCCGAGTCCCACCCGTTACATTAATGGGCACGGAGTCCCAGTCAAACATAAGCTGACAGAAGCGGCGAAAGAGCTGCAAATGCTGACCTTTTGTCGGACAGGGCTGTACCCGCAACATGGTCATCCTGGAAGCTGGACTGCTACGTGGCGGAGTGCTGGGCAAAACTTCAAGTCGGCAGGTTCGCTGGTAGCTGGAGCAGGTGAAACCTCAGATCAGCTTTGAATGAGGCCATTAGTGCAAGCAGTGCAGGCAGCCCACGCTTATCCCTTTTGGTCGGCAGTCCTGGTTCAAATCCCAAAGCTGGACACTTGTTGGATGATGGGTTATGCAACTGACACATGCCTGCCTTAGAGGGCAGGCTATCCATCTTTGCTTGGGATCTGGACTCCTTGGGATGCGCGGGCAAAAAACAGTGCAGTTGGGAAAATCTTCACGTCTTGGTCAAACTCCGGGTTTGTTCCCCTACCGCACACTCGTCAAGGGCGCAGTCCGCCTCGCCGAGAAGTCGGACCGCGCACGAGTGGACACCGGTGCCTCGCCGCCTTACGAACCTGCTCCGGTACTTCACCGCTCTTCTTTGTTGACCTGCCAGTCTGCCAGTGCAAGGTGCGCCCGAAGTGGGGCGACCAAAACTGGGCGAAGTGCGCACTTCGCACCAAAATCGGGCGAAGTGCGAACTTCGCACCAGACACTTAGCCATTTTCGTGGTAACTTGGCCGGAAAGTTGAAAAATCAACTGGGGACTCCAAGAAAGGGGGGAAAGAAAAAGAATGCGGGAAAGAAAAGGAAAGGGAGAGAAGAAGGAAGGAAGATGGAGAAAGAGGAAAAAGAGGAGCAGCACTGTTACATTACTTTATTGAAGACATTGCACCCCGTGCAAAATGTGACAACAGGTACTTGTGAAGAAGAAGGATGGTACAATGAGGATGTGTATTGATTACCGGGCTTTGAACAAGAGAACCATCAAGAACCGGTATCCAATTCCTAGGATTGATGAGTTGATTGATGAGCTTCATGGAGCAACATACTTCACGAAGATTGACTTACGGTCCGGATACCATCAGATTCGGGTTAAGCCCGAGGACACCCATAAGACAACCTTTCGGTGTCATTATGGGCACTTTGAGTTCCTAGTGATGCCTTTTGGGCTCACTAATGCACCGACAACTTTTCAATCTGCAATGAATGAGATTTTCAGACCCCACTTAAGGAAGTTTGTCCTTGTATTCTTTGATGACATTCTGATTTACAGTAAAACATGGGAGGAGCACTTGGCGCACTTAGATATTGTTTTGGCAATTTTACAACAGCAGACCTTCTTTGCCAAAAAGAGCAAGTGCGAGTTCGGGTTGCAGAAAATCTTGTATTTGGGACATATCATCAGCGAGGCAGGAGTCGAGATGGACCAGACTAAGGTCCAATCCATTCAAGAGTGGCCCACCCCGAGGACCTTGACTCAGCTACGAGGATTCTTGGGTTTATGCAGTTACTATGGGAGGTTCATACGAGGATTCTCACATCTTGTAGCACCATTGACTGAGTTGACTAAGAAAGAAGCTTTCCATTGGTCAACAGTGGCACAAGAGGCGTTCAACCATCTTAAGAAGGTAATGTGTACTGGTATTATTCTTGCCATTCCTGATTTTTCATTACCTTTTATGGTCGAGTGTGATGCATCAGGAGAAGGTTTAGGAGCTGTCCTTATGCAAAAAGGGCAACCTATTTCATTTGAGAGTCGGAAATTGACAGAAGTGGAGAGGCACTTCTCCATTTATGACAAAGAAATGCTGGCTGTTATGTATGCTTTGGAGAAATTTAAACAGTACCTAGTTTGTGGGCGATTTGTGGTGAGAACGGACCACAATAGTTTGAAGTTCTTTCTATCACAGCGGGATCTCAATGATAGACAACAAAAGTGGGTAAGCAGACTACAGGCATATGACTTTGACATTGAGTATGTCAAAGGAAAAAATAATAGGGTGGCTGATGCATTATCCAGGAGACCTGAATTAGGTGCTATTTCTTCAGTAGAAGTTGATTGGAGGGAGGAGTTGATGGCTGAATATGCCAAAGATGCTTATGCTACAAGGTTGCTTGAGGATAGTATCGCCACTCCAGACAGGGATGAGAGGTACCAAGTGAGGCAAGGCATCATTTTTTATAAAGACAGAATCTATCTAGTACCGGGGTCAAAGCTCAAAAGGAAAATAATTGCAGCCTTCCATGATTCTCCATTGTCTGGACACATGGGATTCTTTAAAACCTATAGACAGGTAAGGAGTAGATATGCATGGAAGGGTTTAAAGGAAGATGTAATTCAGCATGTACGGGAATGCGATGTCTGCCAGAGGATGAAGCATGAAACCACACATCCAACAGGATTACTTCAACCTCTTCCCATTCCACAGCAAAAGTGGGATTCAGTGTCCATGGACTTCATTACAGGTTTGCCTAGAGTGGGAGGAAAGAGTTGCATATTTGTGGTAGTAGATAGACTAACAAAGTTTGCACATTTCTTCTCCATTCCCAGTGAGTTCAAAGCACCACAGGTGGCAGAGTTGTTCTTTAGGGAGGTCTTCCGACTTCATGGGATACCTCGCACCATCGTCAGTGACAGGGATGCACGTTTCATGAGTACATTTTGGCAGGAGTTATTCAGATTGACAGGGACAAAATTAACTCCAAGTACCAGTTATCACCCCCAGACCGATGGACAAACAGAGATTGTGAACAAATGGATTGAAGGATATCTGCGGAGTTTTGTGACTGACCATCAGACAACTTGGGTGAAATGGTTGCACTTAGGGGAATATTGTTACAATACTACCTACCACATGTCAATAGGGATGTCCCCTTTTATGGCACTTTATGGATATGATGCACCGACCTTCACAGAGTTGACCCTCCCAGAGACACGTGTTCCTGCAGCAGGTGATTTTATAGAGCAGAGTAGACAAATTTTAGCAGGGTTGCGCGATCAGTTACAACATGCCCAAAATCAACAAAAAATATACGCTGATAGGCAGCGCACAGAAAGGCAATTTGAGGTAGGGGACATGGTCTTTCTCAGATTGCAGCCCTACAAGCAATCCTCTTTGAAAAGGAGTGGGGCCGAAAAACTCAAACCCCGCTTCTATGGTCCCTACAAAGTGGTTAGGCGTATTGGGGAAGTGGCATATGAGTTGGAGTTACCCCCAAATAGCCGAATCCACAACACCTTCCATGTGTCTTGTTTGAAGAAAGCAGTAGGCCAACAAATAGTGCCTTCGATTGAGCCTCCACCCTTGGATGATGAAGGAAAACTAGTACTTATTCCGGAACAGATCCTTAGCACAAGGGAGAAACAACTGAGAAACCGTGTATGGACAGAGTTTTTGGTACAATGGAAAGGGCTGCCACAGGAGGATGCCACTTGGGAGTCGGCTGAGATACTTGATCACCCAGCTTTGTCTTGCTTGAGGACAAGCAAATTTGGGGAGGGAGGATTTGTAATATCCCCTTCTTGACATATCCATATGTGGGGTCCACTCTACCCAGCTGCGGCAGAAAAGAGTGTAATAGAAGGTGAACTAATAAGGCAGATTTGCCAGTTGGCAGCAGTTCAGCTAAAGCAGAAGAATAAATCTTAAAATAGGAAGTGGTTAATAAGGCAGATTTGCCAGCTGGTGCCAGTTAGTGATGCAGTAGCAATTAGTTGGAATAAATCTTAAAATAGGAAGTTGTTAATAAGGCAGATTTGCCAGCTGGTGCCAATTAGTGATGCAGTAGCAATTAGTTGGCCCTAATTAAGAAGAGGAAGGTTATAAAAGGGGCTGCTAGGAAAGGGAGGAATCATTCTTGTTATGTCAAGTCATTGAGCCCTTTCTCCAAGGCATTTGTGGACGGAAACCCCAAGTGTCGAGTGCAGGCCATTGAGGACGAAAACCCTCATCTGGCTGGAATTGTATGAAGGTTCTGTGTTCATTTGCAAATCTGAAATTTGTAATCTTTTATCATTTTAGTTATTACTGTGTTTCTTTCATAAATATAAAATACAAAAAAAAATCAGTTTGTTGCAGCCTACTTTTGTGTGTTTTTATTCTGCATCTTAGGCAGGTTCTTTACATGCATCACAAACATTTTGCAAAGCTTCAATTCAGGCAGCTTCATTCTTCTCTTCCTCCCTGGAATCCCTTAATATGAAAGACCTTGTACTTATCTTGCCCTCTTTATTGAGGTTCATTACTCTATTGGATTCTTCGTTGTAGGCCACAGGAATAATCTTTATTGTTGTTTTATACTTACAAGGTAGTCTTTCATTCAACCCCCTTTTCTTGAGATCATCTATTGGAACACGTGTTAGTTGACTTTATTAATTTTTTTTTTTCAATTTTCTATTTATACCTAGAATTTATTAGACCTTTTTTTTTGTAATTCTTTTAATCTTTATTATTATTTTTTTCAATTTTCTATTTATACCTAGAATTTATTAGACTTTTTTTTTCTTTGTAATTCTTTTAATCTTTATTATTATTTTTTTTCAATTTTCTATTTATACCTAGAATTTATTGGACTTTACTTTTTTTTGTTGTAATTTTTTTAATCTTTTATATGGGATTGAAATGGGCCCCACCCGTGTTATATCATGATCACATAGTGGTATTACAACTTGGCAATTATGCATGTATTGCTTGGCAAGATTAGAACTTGGGTTTCCTCCTTGAAAGTTGAGGAATATAACGGATTGAGCTAATGCCATTTGATTCTTTTATGTTGTAAATTATCATCCCTCATTATGAAGGATTATTTTGCAAATGCCTCTTTTAATTCTGCCCATGTTTTCAAATGAACTTTATCATGGTCCATGTAGCAATCCATTGCTAGCCCTAAAAATGTGGTTGGAAATAATCTCAAGCAATGCATTTCATCTATTCCTTCATTTATTGTCCACTTTTCATCCAAATGGTCTCACATATATTCAGGTGCTTCACATGTCCCACTTTCCATCCCCATGGAACTTGGGCAATTTCTACCTATCCATTGGCAATGGACTTGTCATTATTGGTGATTTATTTTTTTGAGTACTTTGGTAAAGTGTTGATTCAAACACTTCTTAATAGAGGCTTATTGGAGGGAAGTCAAAGACACTTGCATTGCTATTACAATTTCTTTGTATATACATTGAGCTGAGCTCGGGTGGCTAAGATTGGTTGTCTTCCACAAATAAGGATCAGTTTTAAGTCTCAGTGGGCATAGAGGAAATGTGTGCATGAGTGTTGGGTGCTTGACCCCCAAGTGAGTTGTCTTGGCCTCACTATATATAAAACCTGAGGTAGCCCTTTAAAAAATTTGCTTTTCATACATTTACAAAACGACATCCATGTACAGTGGATATAATGACTCCACAAATAATAATTACTTTATTAAAATCACATAATATTCCATTATATTATCCCCTCTTAATCATTTAACTAGATAAACCTCCAACTTTATCCCGAAATTTGACATTTTTTAGGACCAAGTGGTTTAGACATTATCTTTGTAGTTTGCTCTTGTTAAACACAGTAATGAAGGAAAACTTTCATCATTTACAAGTTTTTGTGCTATAATCATTATGAACCTTGATATGCTTTCTTTTGGCATAGTAGACTGGGTTCACCACAGATTCCAACACATTGATTATTGCAAACTAGTGGGAATGGCTCCTATTGTTCCATATGAAGATCAATATGTGGTCTCCAAAATCAATCAGCTTCACAAACTGTACTAACTGCTGCGTTATATTCTACTTAAATGGAAGACAAGGGAACTTTTAGTTGCTTTTTGCGCTACCAAGAAACAGGTTCTGAATTGGGAGTAAAAACTATTGGAAATTGTGAAACTGGATGTGACAAGAATCAGAACAGGAAAAAATAGGAATTGCAAGTGAAAATTAAAAAAAAAAAAAAATTTCTCACCCAGATTTGTAGAGAATGTGAAACATCAAGAGTGTCTTGAGACAACCACGAGACCTTCTATTATATATATAAACATATATTTTTCTGAGATGGTATATGAAGATTTTAAGATTAATGAAGTGTTTTTTTTTGTTCTTTTTTGGGGAGGTCATGTGCAAATTCCTTTTCTGTTCATTTTTTCTTTCTATGTTGTGTTAGTCTCTGATTTAGAATACTCTCATGTCCCACATACAGGTATCCGAGCTTGGAACTTGGGAATTGGAGAAGTGGAGAGCTTGTGGATTTGACCTGCTTTGACTAGAGAAATCAGAATTCAAGTATTTGGAGAAAAACCTTATACATTATTGTAGTAGCTGTCATGGCTTGTGGTAATGCTTCAATACCCATCCCAAAATTTAAAGGAGAAATGATGCATAAAGATGAAGACTTTGCTGATTTCCAAAGAAGTGTGGAGTGTTGTGGAAAATTGATACAAAAGACCAGCATATTGGAGCATTTTATCAGCCGAGAAAAAAAAAAGAAAAGAAAAAGAAAGAAGAAGAAGATGGAGGAAGCACAAAGTAAATATGCTTTGGCTTTGTATCACATACAAGCAGCTCTTTATGCAAGCATTTTTTCAAGAACCTGCAAGCCTCAAGACTGTCAAAGGAGCTTGGGACACCTTGAAGACAACCTATCAAGGGTCTGATCAAGTGAAATTAGTGAAGTTATAAACATTAAAGGAAGAATATGAAAATCTGAGAATGTGGGAGATTATTATATAAGGGTGCATGACGTTGTGCATAAAATGAGTATCTATGGTGGAGAAACAACATAGGGAGGTTTTGTCAAAAAGGTTTTAAGGAATTTTGACTCCAAAGTGGAACAATTGTGCAATGATTATTGAAGAGAGTAAAGATTTGAAGAAGTTGGAGTTTGATGAATTGAAGGGAACACTTATGTCCCACGAAGAAATAATTAAAAATGGTGAAGAAGAAAAGTTGGAGTAAGCTTTTGGTTCTAATGCTAGAGTGTCAAACAATAATGAGGCTAGCTTAAGCCCCATTCCCAACGACAAAGAGGAGTGTAAAAAAATGATTGTTCTATAAGAGAAGGCAGCGAAGGTGGAAGAGGAGGCAATAGTAGAAGAGGTAATGTCAGATTTGTGACTTTTAGTATAAGTATTGCAAACAAAATATTAATATGAAAGGAGTACAATAAAAATATAGTGATAAGGACAAGTCATCGCAAAAAGTGAAAATAAATAGTACAAGTGTTAGTTTCATCTTTGTCACAAAGTCAAGGTATCTTGGGATATTTGTTGCAAGGGCATGGTCCCCCGTTCTATTATTTTGGCAGAGTTTAGGGCCTCTCCTCTTCGGCTTGAGATCATCTTTTAATTATCGCCTATCTACACAAGGTCCATACTTTGGGAGAATACCCCCTTGGGCTGTAAATGGTACCCTTACCTTGCCCTTTGCTCCTCGATGGACCTCCCTTTGAGCTCTCGGGGGGGTTGGAGGAGCTGGTATTTTCAGGTCTTTACACTTATGGGTAGCATTCAGGTACAGATTTATAGACTTCCCCTGTATTCCTTGGGTACCCCCCCTCTCGAAATAATAAGAAGAAGATGCTACACGATATCCGAAAGGATATTAGCCTCCACCAACTGCACATGGATCTCTCCCATTCCTCTTTCCCCCAAATTGTCTTTCTACCACGAGCACTTCCTTCAGATTCAAGATGACAGGATAGTCCCCCCACAGTACCTTCAGCAACACACAATGCATAACATTTGGATCCCGATTGGACAACTTAGAGTGTGCTCCCACCAACTTTGGGTTGAGTTAGATAACCATATTTTGATGGAGGAGCGGCTTTGCCTTTTTTGTTCCTTGGGAGAAGTAGAAATCTTGCATCACTTTATTTTTCAATGTCCCATCTACTATGATATCCGAGGCAGATTTCATTGCCTTTTCAGGGATGACTCTCGATCTCTATCGACCTTCTTCAAATACTCGAATCAATGATGTCTTGCACTCTTTTTTAGGTAGACAACTTAGTTTTGTCGACAGATAAGCTCTCCTCTAGGTGGCTCTCGCCCCCTCACTTTCGACCCATCACAACCTACTTCACCAGCACATATGGACCGAGTGATACCGGATGGAAACATCCCATATCGGCCCGTTCAGACAGAGGCAGGGTCACTAGACAACGCACCCATAGTTCGTTGGGGCCCCGGATTAGTGATGGATAGAGACAGATCATGGATTTCTTCAGCATAGATTCTTCGGCCTCGACTGTTAGGAGAGACTAGTTTCTAGGGTCGTTGGAGATTGCCCCTTAGGGCTGCTCCCCCCCCCCCCCCCCTGCCTCTCTCTCTCTCTCTCCCCATTCTTCTTGGTGTGCACTCCACTGCTTTTGGACTACAACCCACCTCTTTCCTCTCTTCTCTATTCCCCTTCCCTTTGGCCTGCTTTTCAAGTCGTGTCTTTGTATTTGTCTTTGTTTCTTTCTTTATTGGGTGTTTTGGCCCGCTCGGTAGTAGTTATTGTTGTCTCTTTTATAGTCCCTTGGGTCTTTTTTGGCCCACCATGGACATTAATAATATTTCAGTTCATTTCATTTCTTTAGAAAATTGAGTGTATCTTGTAGAATTTCTAGAATGTGTCTAAGAGTCCAAGATACTTTTGGAAGTATTATGTAAGTCCAAGAGGATATCTCTAGAGTTGCAATATTTTGGCTATCATTTGTAATTATAAAATATCATGAGAAAATTCCAAAAAGTAAATATTTAGAATCATGTGCTACTTTGACAATTTGCATGTAGTTATAAAATACTATGGGAAGAGTCCAAGAGGAGATATCTGAGATCTTTTGACATTTTGCACATCTAGCTATCTCCCTCCATGAATTATCTAAGCTTCCACAAGCCTATAAGTAGAGCATATAAGAGCTCAAGCAAGTAGGAGAGCGAGGACTAGTAGGCCTAGCTAGCCAAAAAAAAGAGTGTATCTTTGAGTGTGTTTGAGAGATCGTCTAAGTGAGAGTGTGGAATACGGTTGTTGGGTGAGTCCACAAGGGGTGGAGGCTCAATAGGAGGACCAAATCCACTTGCTGAACACAGTTCAATGAGTACTTATGTACTCTTTTTTTATTCTTTACATGCAATAAAATATTTGTTCTCATTATTCAAGCCTTATGTTATCTTTTGTCATTGTTTGTTATTATGTATATTCTATTTGCGTTTAAATGTTGTATGGGAGCATCCCATCACCATCTGAAGTTTGTGTGTCAAAGTGAAAGACCATAGTAAAAGGAGGGCCTGGGAAAACATTTTGGTTGTGCCAAGGATTGACAGGTTGAGGTTGTCAACTGATGCTAATTCCTCACTGATTAGTGAACCAGTTCACAGATGGATAGTGCAGTCTAATCTCTTACATTCACTAGAGCAGATTTATGTTTTGTAGTCATCGGCTTATCTTTAATATCTCTTTTAAACTGAAGATAGACAAGTGATAGGCAACATGGGTACTTAGATATGTCAAAGTAATCACTGAATTTAGCGTTTTCTACGAAAATTCTACCTCTATAGCCCTCTAATTGTTTGATGTCCTTGTCAACTACGTTTCGACTCCTTGAGGATGAGGTGGTTGTGCAAGAAGAGTGGGAATTTGGACAAACCCTCTTGCTGAACCAGAAATATGTGCAATCAGATCAACACATCTGTCCATCTTCTTGGCGTAATTTGCATACCTTGACCACTGTATGTCATGATGTTCAACACGTCTCTTCTGCTCCTGGTTCTCCTTCTCAAGCTCAGAAACCTGCTCTTGTACCTCAGCCAACTGTGCTTGCAGGGCTAAAATTTGTTGATCCGTTGCCTCCCTTTGTTGCTCGTCCTATTGCAAATGTTCCCTGTGTTCCTGCAACAATTCATACTACTTGTGCAGTTCTATTTCAGCTTCGAATTTCTCCCTCAATAGTCAAAGTTCTTCCTCCAACTTCTTGACTTGGGCTGCCTGTTGTTCAAACAATTGCTTTGAATCCCTTGTCTTATCATGAAAAGTCCATGACCTCAAAGTCAACCTCTGAATGGGATAGGCCAGAATCTCAACAACAACAAAGTGAGAGCAAAATTCATATCCTTGAAGGAAACACTTACCTCTATATGATTGAGGGTAAGGAATTTTGTCTTTTTGAACATCTTCAAACATGATATAATATTGTTTAGGTCTCTTTTGCTAGATGTGTTGCAGACAGAGTTTGGACAATTTCTTGTTCATCATTCAACTCCTCCTTAAAACATGTTTCATGTCAATGGCATTGAGGCCAGATATGGAGTTCCAACATTGGAAATTTGTCTAGATACCTTAGTGTCTAAAACATCATCAATTGTTAGAGGAACATAAAAAGAAGATTCTTTCTTATTTGAGAAAACTGTTATGGTTTCATCTACAATTACATCTCAACTTTATTACTTAGATTGCTCACTGTAACCAATAAACAAGTTTGTTTTGCATTTCCTATCTAACTTGTCCTTTAATTTAGAAGAGAAGCAAAACACAATAAAAAATGTGAATTGATTAATCAAGGTTTCTGCCTGGATATGCCTCCTTTGGAGAGGTTTTTGCTTTACAAGGGCTGTTGTGGAGAAGATATACTACTGTATTCATTGCTTTTTTCTAACAACAACACAATATTGCCTTGTTGTGATGGGACTAAAAAAGAAGTATTTGATTGAAGAAAGAGTACATATAAATGACAAGAGGTGTTAGGGTTTGTAGAAAGGAAAACCCTAACCCTAATAGGCAAAGTGCACGTTAATTTTAACATCCCCCCTTAAGGTGCACTTTCCTAAATACAAAAAAATGAATAGTGTCTATGCTCTTGCTCTTTCATGGTGAAACTTGTCCAAAAGGTGTCTGTCTCTGCAGAAAATGCACCTTCTTACAATAATTAGAGCCATTGGAGAGTGTCGGATACTACCGAAAATGCACTCTAAAAAATCTATGGAGGTTTTATGAAACCTCATGCAACATCCTCATGCTCTACTTCAACTCAACACATAAGTTTGTGGAGGAGGAGAGGAGAAATGAAATGAAATGAAATATTATTAATGTCCGCGGTGGGCCAAAATAAGACCCAAGGGACTATAAGAAGTACAATAATGATTGCCAACTAGCAGGCTAAAAAGCCCAACAAAGAAAAGAACTAAGAAAAATACAAGATCAAACCCGACAAACGGGCCAAAGAGAAAGGGAAAAGAAAAGAAAAGGGAGAGCAGAGGGGGGGAGGGCTGCAGTCCAATAGAGAGAAGTGCATGCCAAGAAGAACGGAGAGAGAGAAGGAGGGGGGAGGGAGCAGACCAGGAGGGGCAAGCTTCGAGAATCCCCAAAAACTAATCTCTCCCTAACGATCGAGGCCGAAGTACCGGAGCTAAAGAAGTCCATGATATGTCTCTGCCCATTGCTAGTTCGGAACCCTAACAACTGTTGGTGTGTTGTCTAGTGACCCTGCTTCTGTTCAAACTGGATGGTGTGGGGCGTTTTCGATCGAAGTCACCTGGTCCGTCGGAGTTGGTGAAGTATGTTGTGATGAGCCGATGTTGAGGAGGGTGAGATCCATTTGGAGAAATTTTATGTCATCGAAGCTGAGTTATCTCCCTAAGAAAGAGTGCGAGACAACGTTGGTCCGGGTATTTGAAGAAGGTAGAAACACATCGAGAGTTGTCCCTGAAAAGGCAATGGAACCTACCCCGGATCTCATAATAAATGGGACAACAAAAAATGAAGTGATGCAGGGTCTCAAATTCACCCAAGGAGCAAAACAAGCAAATCCGCTCCTCCATCGGAAGATGGTGATTTGACTCAATCCGGAGTTGGTGAGAACACACCCTGAGTTGCCCAATAGTGATCCGAAGACTATGCATTGTGTGTTGCTGAAGGTATTGTGGAGGAACTATTCTGCCCTCTTGTATCTATAAGAAGTGCTCATGGTAGAAAGACAACTTGGGGGAAAGAGGGGCAACAGGAGAGATCCATGTGCATCTGGTGTACTGGAGACTAACATCCTTCCGAATCTCGTGGAGCATCTTCTCCTTAGTAAGCTGAGAGGGGGAGAGAACCCCCAAAGAATAAGGGGGCATCCTGTCTATCTATATCTGAATGCTGGCCAGGAGAGTAGAAACCTGAAAATACCAGCTCCTCCGGCCTCCTCGAGAACTCGGAGAGAGTTCCATCGAGGAGCGAAGGGCGAGGTAAGGGTACCGCTTGCAACCCTCAGGGGTATCTCCGAAAGTACGGATCCTGTGAAGATAACCGATAATCAGGAAGATAATCTCAAGCTGGAGAGGAGAAGCCCCAAACTCTGCCAGAATAATAGAACGAGGGACTTGTTGTCACATTTTGCACAGGGTGCAATGTCTTCAATATTGTAACAGTGCTGCTCTTCTTTTCCTCCTTCTTCCGTTTTCCTTCCTTCTCTCCCTTTCCTTTTCTTTCCCGCATTCTCTTTCCTTCCCCCCTTTCTTGGAGTCCCCCAGTTGATTTTTCAACTTTCCAGCAGAGTTACCCTGAAAAATTGGCTAAGTGTGGGTGCGAAGTTCGCACTTCGCCCGATTTTGGTGCGAAGTGCCCCCCGCCCGATTTTGGTGCGAAGTGCGCACTTCGCCCGATTTTGGTGCGAAGTCGACTTCGCCCCACTTTACTGGCGCACCTTGCCTTGGCGGTGGCAGGTGACAAAGAAGAATGATAAGTGCCGGAGCAAAGTCCGTACGGCGGCAGACACCAGTTTTCACCTGTGCGCAGTCCGACTTTTCAGCAAAGTCGGAATGCGCCCTTGACAGGTGTACAGTAGGGGAACAAACCCGGAATTTGACCAAGGCGTGAAGGCCTTCCCAGCTGCACTGTTTTCTGCCCACGCATCCCAAGGAGCTCCGATCCCAAGCGAAGATGGATAGACTGCCCTTCAAGGCAGACATGTGTCACATAGCATAACCCATCATCCGACAAGTGTCCAGCTTCGGGATTTGAACCAAGACTGCCGACCAAAAGGGATAAGTATGGGCTGCACCGCCTGTGTCAGTAGCCTCATTCAAAGCTGATCTGAGGTTCCACTTGCTCCAGCTACCAGCGTACCTGCCGACTTGAAGTTTTGCCCAGCGCACCGCCATGTGGCTGTCCAGCTTTCAGGATGACCATGCTGCGGGTACAGCCCGGTCCGACAAAAGGTCAGCATTTGCAGCTCTTTCGCCGCTTATGTCAGCTTATGTTTGACTGGGACTCTGTGCCCATTAATGTAACGGGAGGGACTCGGGCTATAAAAGCCCACCATGAATTCATTGTAAAGGGTGGAAGGGGAATGTTTGTTAGGGAATCACCGTACCCATTGTAACCGTGCTTCTGCTAATGAATACAATCCGTATGCCTGGTTACATTCTGCTTGTCTTTATTCTTTTATCTTTGTCTTTCATTATATGCTTTAGGCCCACCTGTGTCGCGGCTCGTTGATTCACTTCGGCGTTTGGCGATCAGGTTCCTCTAGTATTGCTTGTTTAAGCACTTTTCGTACTTCATTAATTTAAAGCATTTATAGAATAGATATGGTAGCAGTTCCATCAGTTATGTGTTTTGTTGCTGGTCCGTATCCGGTGATTGATGCGATCCCGTCTTTTAGTTCCTTGTAGGGAATGTTTGCTGGGAGCCATTGAGCAGTGCGGTTAAATTCTCTACATAAACACATATACACAGCCCTGATATCTCTAGGCTTGCTTTCTACCTATGTCAGTGTACGTATCCGTTAATCGATGCATTGCCGTTCTGTTAGTTCCTTGTAGGGAATGTTTGCTAGGGGATCATTGAATGGTGCATACACTGCTTATGTATCGGAAGTACGCGTAGATTTTGCAGTTCTTTGTCATACTTTTGTATTTATGATGCAGCAAGTAGCGTTGATTGGTGTGTTCCCGTACTGTTAGTTCCCCCCCACCAACCTCTGAATATATTTGTAATCCCTTTCTGTACATTTGTTTCTTTCTGTACATTCATCTCTTTCCTGTACCCTTAGCTTAAATCGAGAAACCCCCAAAAGGAGCCGGCCTTCTCCGGAGATTGGCTCGGAAGGCATCTCTTCCTTCCGGCCTTTCATCTTTGAGTGGGCGAATGCGGGCGCATTAACCCAAAATCCTTTCCTCATGGCAGATTCGTAACCAACGGTTTCTGCGGCACGCCGGTGGGACCCTTGTCCCACGTTTTAAAGAAAGAGGTACCCGTTACTGTCTCCACCTAGCGCAACGGTTTTCTGACCCGCTTGGAGGAACACGGGTCCCACATACGAAGAGAGATTTTCCGATCGGTCTCCACCCGGCGGCGACGGTTCCTGAGCTCTCGGTGAGACAAGGAAGTTTCTCACCCCGACAGAATTGAAGCACCGGTGTTCGCTTCATTGCTGTTCCAAATCCGAACACACGGCGACTACGCACGAACAAATCCTCCGAGTCTAGAAGACCGGTCCCGTCACCTTCATGCACACGAGAAGGTGGCAAGCAAGAAATCCGAGAAGCCCGCTTGAGTTCTACGAGCCGGACATCAACGCTCGAGGCGAGATCCCCAGTGGGCTGATCCGCGAGCTCGTTTCGACGAAGCCGAGGTGAGATCCAAGAAGAAGCCGAAGCTGAAGTCGGAGGAGCCGAGTACGAAATAGAAGAGCCCGAGGAAGAAGAAGATCCTGCATCCTCGGAAAGTACCGACACTGAGTACACAACCGACGGCGGAGAAGAAGAGCAAGAAGAAGAAGAAATGGCTGCCCAACAGCCAAATGACGATGACCTCTTCCCGGCGGTGGACTCTACGGGGCCTTTGGCCCTGGTCGGTCAGCAAGCTGTTCCCCCTGTTGCTTTAAAGTCTATTCCCACATACGACGGCTACGGTAAGACGGCGTATGAGCACATCCAGGACATCCTTGCCCTGGCCGCACTGCATACTATTACCGATGAAAGTGTGAAGACCCGTCTGCTGGCCCTTTCCCCGAGGGGAAAGCTTCTCTCTTGGTGGAGATCGGCGCCGAGAGGGATCCATCACGGGGTGGCCCCGACTTGCCGGGAGACTCGTAAAAGGATGCAACGAGTCCGCTGACCCTACTTCTCTCTTGCATCGGTTCCAAGCTATCCGAGAGACATCCTCAAGAGGAGGTGTGTCGATTTCAACATCGGGTTTGCGAGATCCTGGAAACGGGTACCTCGCGAACTTCGGCCTTCGAGTGGCATGGCTGCTCACTACTATACGAGATCATTCAACTCGGACATATGCTCTCTGCTGAAGATCGCCGGATTGACGAGTTTCTGCGTGCGTACGAGGCTGCCCGACAAGCTGAAGGCGATATTATTTCCATCGGCGGGGCTTCCGTCCGAGTGCGGGAACCAATTCATCCCGACTTCCCCGGATCGCGGTATCATTCACGCACGGTGGTTCGCCGTCCACTTCCGGGCAGCAACCCCGGCGGCGGTGGAATCCGGCGCCGGTCATAACTCCTTATGGCCCGCCTCAAATGCATTACCCTCATCCGCCTCCTCCCGCTCCGCATTTTCCAGCGCTCCCTGCTCCCCCGCAGTACGCGCCTTATTCTAACCCTCCTCCATTGGCCGCTTTGCCTCCACCGGCACAGTTGCCACCTCCTGACAGCAGCATCCAGAACACGATTCTACAAGAAGTGCGGGCTTTGGCCTCCGGATATCATGCCATGTCCAATGACATGACCGCCATGAAGAAGAAGCAGGCCCAGATGGACCTTGCTCCTAGAAGGCCGTATGCGCCACCAGCGTTGACAAAAGATAAAGCCCCAGAGAACCAGCCCGCGAGGCGTCCGCCTCCGAGGAATGCTGCTATAGAAGACCCACCTGGTCCTCCCGACCAGGTCAACTGGTGCACTACGTGCAATGACCCGCATTCGGAGGAAGACTGCACTCTGCACCAGCACTACATCCAGACCTTGGCCGGCAGCGCTATAGAAGACGATGAGGCTGTACATGATCTTGGACGGCGAGGCTAATTTTGCCCTGCCAGAAGAGAATCTAGTGACGCCCGCCAAGGAAGAAAAGAGAGCTGTGGAAGCGGCTAAGCCTTTGCAAGTCTACGCAAGAAGAGAAAAACCGCAGCCCCACGAGCTGCCACCGTACAAGCGGCTGTGGCCTTACACAGCCCAGGAGAAGGCGTCCAAAGAAAAAGCTCCAGTTAAGCCTTCTCCGGCAAAGGCTGCCCCTGTTCCCGCCAAGCCTCCAGCAAAGGCCTCAACTCCCGCTAAGCCTCCTATACCTCAGCTCCCAGCTGAAACCAAAGAGCAAGCCCAGGGAGAAGGCTGAAGTACCCGTCTCTGACCAAGAGACAGCGAGTTGAGGCCACCCAACAGTACCGGACCAAGTATGAACCGGCTAAGCCAGCAGAAGGAGCTAGTACCTCGGGCTACAGCATTGTAGACGAGTTGAAGAAGACTCCTGCCAGAATCAGCATGTACGACGCTCTTCTGCTCCCAGGCCAGGTAGATCTGCTGCAAGAATCACTAAAGAACATGAAGAGCGGCAAGCAGATGCAGCCTGCTGTCCTGGTTCAACCTTTGACAGTCTCAGCCACTGGGAAGAACAGACCGCCACCCTTTTATCTGTCTTTACGGATGCAAGGGCACATAGTTCACAACTGCATGGTGGATTCTGGTGCTTCCTCGACCGTAATGCCGAAGGCCGTCTGCGATGAGATCGGGATGGAATACACACGGAGCAGCCAAGGTGTGCTGCAACTAGACGGCACCCCTGTCAAGACAGTTGGTGTCATAAAGGATATCCCTATCCGACTGCACAAGGCTCTCGACATCGTAGTCATCCAAGAGGTCGTGATTGTTGACCTGGAGCCTTACTTCGGCATGTGTCTCTCTCGGGAGTTCACTGCGAAGTTGGGCGAGTACCTGTCTCTAGACTACTCACACATGGAAGTGCCCTTCAAAGGAAGGAGACTGAAAATTTTCAATGAGAAGCCTTCCCCCTTTCTAGTGGACAAGATACCCGGAGGAGAGATGGACTGCATGGTCCAGTTGTCAGAGGAAGAACTGGTGACGGTGGAGCCGACCGAGCAAGCTCTCGAAGTGCTACAGCTCGAAGACGAGTTCTCGTTGCGGGACTTCAATGCCGTAATCGGGACAGAGCAGGGCTGTTACTCCATTAAACAGTCCGAGAGACTTGACGTGTCAGCTGCGAAAGAAGTAGGACCTGCACCCGAAGAGCTGTGGAAGCTTTTCTTTGACGGCGCGCGATGCAAGAATGGCGCCGGTGCAGGGGTACTCCTGGTTTCTCCAACCGGGATCCAGAAGGACTATGCCTACAGGCTGGCCTGGAGCTGTACTAACAACTCAGCAGAGTACGAAGCCCTGTGCTTGGGTTTGCGAAAGGCGGAAAGGCTCGGAATCAAGCATCTCCAAATTTTCGGAGATTCAGAGCTGGTGTGTCACCAAGTTATGAATAAATGCGCCTCCAAGCATCACTATCTTAAATCGTACCGCAATCGGGTCTGGGACCTGATGGAATCGTTCGACTCATTGAATGTTAAGGCAATATCGCGTGAGAGAAACAAGCACGCAGATATTACGGCGTCTGTTGGAGCAGGTACGTTCCGACTGAAGACGTTGTCCAGAAACTGAAGCCGGTCCGCACCATTTACAGGCCTTCTGTGCCTGATAGGGATACCTTCTGGCAGGTGTTCAGCTGTGACGAGGAGATCGTCACATTCCTGGTTAACGAAGTGTGTGTAATCGAAGGTAGAGACCCTGATGACGAGCAATATGAGGGGTTGATACAGTCACGGAATAATCACGTCCCAAAGGGACTGATTACGTTAGAAAGTCTCTTTGATCAGAACGACAGAGCAATATCACATAGGATCAAAGTAGACCCGAGGCAGTATGCTGACCTGGAACTCGAACCTGGTAAAACCATCAAGGTCGGGACAGACTGCACGTCGGAGGAGCTGGGGCAGATTAGATCACTGTGCCAGGAGTTCCCCGACATCGTGGCCTGGTGCTACGAGGATTTGAGGGGTATGACAGAGCTGTCATCCAGCATACCATTGAGCTAGAGGATGGCGCCAAGCCATTCCGACAAAAGCAGAGGGCCGTAAATCCAAAGATTGAGGCCATGATGAAGACCGAGCTCTTGAAGATGTTGGAGGCTAAGATCATCTACCCCATCAAACATTCATCCTGGGTCGCGAATTTGGTGCCCGTGAGGAAAAAGAATGGCGACATACGTCTACGTGTCGACTTCGAAACCTAAATCGAGGCTTCCCTCCGGGACCACTATCCGCTTCCCCAAATTGACCAGATTATGCATATCGTTGCTGGAGCCCAGAGATTTTCACTTTTAGATGGATTTTCCGGCTACAACCAGATTTGGGTCAAAGACGAAGACCAGCATAAGACAGCGTTCACCACCAAGTGGGGGACGTTCGCCTATCAGCGCATGCCGTTTGGCTTATCCAATGCTGGTGCTACGTTCCAAAGGGCCATGGACCTCGCCTTCCGAGAGCTGCTCAACAAAATTATTGTCATCTACCTCGATGACATGACTGTTTTCTCTCACCAACGAGAAGATCATGTTTCGCACCTGCGGCAGATATTTGAGAGTTGTCGAGAATTCGGCATCTCCATAAACCCGAAGAAGTATGTCTTCGCGGTAAAAGAAGGAAAGCTGCTGGGACATGTCATCTCCGAGGAAGGCCTCGCCATTGACCACGACGGAGCGGAAGCCCTCGTTCGCTTGCCAGCCCCCATCGACAAAAAAGGGCTGCGGTCCTTCTTCGGTCAGATTAACTTCGTGCGGAAGTTCATCCCGGACTTCGCACAAGTGATCAAGCCTATGGCCGAACTGCTCAAGAAAGACACACCTTACGAATGGACTGATGAGAGAGAGCAAGCCTTCGAGGAGATCAAGGCCCGAATTGCACAAGCCCCGGTGTTGACCAACCCGGACTACTCCAAGGACTTCATCCTGTATGCAGTGGGAGAACCCGAAAGTTACGCTGCAGTCCTGACTCAGAAGGGAGACGACGGTGAGGAGCGCCCCATAGCGTTCCTGAGCCAAGTCATCTTGCCGCATGAAGAAAAGTACAATTTTATAGAGCGGCAAGTTCATGCTGTCATGAAGTCCCTTCGAAAGTTCAGGCACTTTGTCTCCCAGAGCAAGACCACTGTTTTTGTGATTCACCCGGATGTTCGAAGTTTTATTTTACAAGGAGAACCGGGTCACAAGAGAGCGGGATGGATTGCCAAGATCCAGGAGTTCGACATTGAAGTGCGGCCCACCAAGCTTATCAGAGGCCGAGCCTTGTGTCAGGAATTGGCCCGAAGCGCTGTAGCCGGCATCTCCGCCTTGTAAGTGGGAGGACACGGCGACACGCATCTACCTAGCCGACTCCTTATCGGAGGGGAGTGATTGGACGAGATGAGCTGGTGAGATACTTACGCACCGGAAGATGTCCCGATCACCTGAACGCCTCACAACGAAGGAGATTTCGGCTAGGTGCACTAAGGTACACTCTTCGCCCCGAGGGGCTTTACTTCAGAAACATTGACGGCATCCTGTTGCGGTGCGTCAGAAAATCCGACCAGCCTAGGGTCCTCGGAGAATTTCATTCCGGGATGCCTGGGGGTCACCATTCTTCAAGGCCAACGGCCTTAAAAATAATAAGGGCTGGATACTATTGGCCCACTCTGTTCGCAGACGCGCATGCGGTCTGCGCTAAATGTGATCAATGCCAAAGGTTTGCTGGCCGAAACAGAAAAGCACCCCTGCCCCTTCAACCGATTCAGGCCGAGACTCCGTTCCAGCAATGGGGTCTAGACTTCATTGGGGTGATTTCTCCTAACTCCTCCGCCGGCCACAAGTTTATTCTTACAGCTACTGATTATTTTACACGGTGGACGGAGGCAATCCCGACCAAGAACGCAGACCAAGAAACGGTCATCGGGTTCATTGAAAGCCTGATTACTCGCTTCGGGGTTCCAGAGTCGATTGTGACAGACAATGGTCCGGGATTCGTAGGCGCTGTACTCACGGAGTACACCCGCAGACTTGGCATCTATCACAAGATGTCTTCTAATTACTACCCGCAGGGGAATGGCCTTGCCGAGTCTACTAACAAGAACCTCCTGAAAATTCTCCGGAGGACCATTGAAAGGAATAAGCGAACTTGGCACTTGCTCTTGAACCGGGCGCTATGGGCGGATAGAGTTGCGTTCAAGAAATCCCTCAGAACGTCCCCCTACGCGCTTGTCTATGGCAAGGAAGCTGTCATGCCATCACACATCGAGATCCACTGCCTGTGGATGATTGACGAAGACAGGAGCGGCGGAGACCCGGTGGACGACAGACTGTGCCAACTCCTGCAGTTGGAAGAAGACAGAGAAAGTGCATACCGGGCCTTCGCGGATCACATTGCGGCCACTCAAGGCTGGTTTGCCAAAGGTACCATTGCCCGAATTTTCGAAGTCGGGGACTTGGTGCTAAAGTGGGACTCATACAAGGCAAAACCGGGTAATCACGGAAAATTTGATGCTCTCTGGGAGGGCCCTTATCAGATTGCCCGGGTGAACCAGTTCAATGCCTACATACTTTCGGATATGGAGGGTCAGCTCCTCCCTATCCCCGTCAACGGGTTCCATTTAAAACTTTATCGCTGTTGAAGAGGCCCGAGTGGCCCTTCTTTGTAAAAATTTTCCTTATGTTTTTTCCATTTCCCGGCATGTACAGTTTCCAGTTTTAGCTTTCAATTTGTTTTTCTTCTTTTTTGAGCTTAACTGCGGCATGGGAGAGAAGGACAGACTTCGCAGCGAAGTCTGTCGTTGCCCTCAGGAGGGGCGAAGTTCGGCTATGCAAAGAAAGAAAGGAGAAAAAGAGGGCAAAAAATTGACTAAGTGTTGGGCGAAGTCGGACTTCGGCCCAGCCAAATTGCGAAGTTTGATAAAAAATGTTAAGGCACACTAAAGGGAAGCCCCGCTCAAAGCTTTGACCGAAGTACGCACTGCGCATACTTTCCGTGCGAAGTACGCACTGCGCGCAACTCTTGCGCGAAGTGCGAACTCGCAGCGAAGTCCGACCGGCCAGCGTTAGTGCGAAGTGTGCCTGCGCTCAATTCTCGGCGAAGTGCGAACTGCGCGAGTTCGCACTCGCTCCAAGCTTCGGCCGAAGTCCGAACCTGCCTCAACGCATCAGCACTGCGCAATTTGTTCAAGGTCCAAAGGCCGCGGGGAGTATTAAGTTGTTCCAAAGCGCCCAAGGTCGCAAAGGACCCACGCTGTGCTCGGACTTCGGGCGCAGCAGAAAAGAATGAGAGCAGAACAGTTCAAGCGCGCGCTTCGCCGGCGAAGTCGGGCCGCGCCCAACTTTGGGCGAAGTCCGACTGCGCCTTGGTCTTCGGGCCAGTTTGGGGCAGCGTCCAAGAAATGAATAATAAAAAATTCGAAAAACCCCAAGCTGGGCCCAAGGCGCGTTTGCAACTGTTTTAACATGGGTTCCCGCACCAAGGGTTTTGTCTTGAGCAGTGTGCCCAAGTGGTGGCAGCGACGTCAGCCATGGTGCAATCTCCAAAGCAGAATTAATGATTGCACAATCTTCAAGGGAAGGTGCAACAAAAGAAGCATGGCACGTCTGTCGGAGCGCGCTTTTTCCAAACATTCTCTGTGCGACCACCCAAGGATCTTAACTCAGCCGACCTACCCCCTCTGCGTTGCATTAATGGCGCTGTTTTTATCTAGAAAAGGGGGGACGAAGCACGCAAACATTCCAGTTGCACAGATTATTCCTCGGACAGTTCAAATTATTCCTGTGATAGCGAAATCTGTTGCAGACGGCCTGAACCTATCATTATTGCTGATTCGGAGGGATGGACAAAGGAAAAAGGCCCGTGTCAGCGCAGTCCAGCGAAAGTGGCGAACCAGGGGATTTACCGCGGCCTGGCGTTTTCAAAGGCGATACCCCGCCAGAGAAAAAGTCAAAGTCCCGAACGAAAAAAGTACAGCGTGGGCAAGCCCCACCATCTCCGGTGAATTACTTGGCGGGATATGTGGACGGCTCATTTTCTATGAGCCTGACTCAGCTGCGAGCAAATGTGGAGAGCTGGGCTGACAAAGTTTCGCCCTCCCACCATTTCGGAGCGGCGTACAAATCAAACCTCTTCAGATTCTTGTGCCCTCCTGTCCATCAATGCCCGGAACTGGTAGACCTCATTGTCAGACACTACAGACCAGCTACCCGGCATATCTGCAGCTCCAGCGGTAAACCCTTGTTCGCGCTGCGCAGGGAGACTGTGCAGCCAGCTTTCGCCCCAAGGCTGGAGTATGACTCCGGCACCATCCTCAGAAAGGTAAATCTGGGCGAACAAGCGGGACGCTTCACGCACACCAAGCGAATGAGGGATTTCCTCAATTCAGAGCTGAACGCCCCGCTTCCAGCTGGACAGTGGCCGACTGGCCCCATGCCCTTGGCAAAATTTCAGAACAAGTATCTTTATACTATCCTGGCATGGATTCTCGGCTGCGACTCCGACGAGTTGGTACATCCGTACCAGCTGGCGCTGGCAGAATGTCTCCTCTGTGGAGAATCTTACGAACCAGCGGCGCAAAGGAGTGGAAAGCGCCCCATCTCTTTCGGCTAGGCGGCTGGGTGGCTTACGCCATTCATTCCAGCCTGCTGAAAATTCGAGAAGAGGCAGTCTACCGATTTTCGTTTCAATTCTGTTCTAGCCTGGCTTTGTTTGTACCATCTGCACCCCCAAATGTCGATCCTGAACCTGAAGAAGGTTAACGAGAGGGGAGAGCCCCAGCCCGTCTATAACTGGACGGATGACTTATACCGGAAAGGGTCCTACTACAAGTTCAACTTCAACTTTCTGGGATTCGTCATGTCAGTCTTCACCGAAAGTGAAATCCCCCGTCCCCCTAGAGAAATGACGAGTGCATTGATAAATCAGAAGCTCGGGGACGTTTTCAGACTGACGCAGGGGATTGTAGTCAGAATCTACGGATTCAAGGGCAAGCCCTATTTGCTGCCCTATTGGTGTTCAGAGCATTTGTTCGGGATGGAAGTTGCCCGGCGAGATGGACTATGTGGAAGAAGAGTTCGGCCTAGGAAAGAAGAGAGGACAGATTTTTCAATATCCTCTTTCCTGGGCCAACGTTGAGATTACTGAGGTAGGACAGCACGTCTACCTAGAGCAAGCGCTGTCCCGGATTGGCCTGGTTTTGCTGCCGCAGCGCTGGAAGTACGACCCCTATGGGATAAGGGCAAGATTCACACATTTGTGCCCCGGGATATAACCGAAGATAGATGCGACATGGTCCATGTGGACCTTGGTCGGGAGATTGAATTAATGGAAGCTTCTCCTCCCTGGCGGGATTTCTCTTTGCGAGGAGGTGACATATGACCCCAAGCGAAACCCGGACCACCAGTTCTCGTCTCCAGGATTCAAAAAATTTCTATCCAAGATAGCAGGCCTTAACTGGTCTAAAGAAAAGGTTACCGAGTGTTGGAAGATGAGATGCCGCACGCAGCACGATAAATCAACAAGGAGAAGCCTGGCCGTAGATGACGACTTTTCGGTTCTCTATGACCAGCATCATGACAGCTGGCGGCCGTTCGCTTATCAAGGTTACGTTCCCCGAGGCCCCTTTGAGGATTATAAAAATGGGTCTCCTCCCAAACAGTTGTACACTTCAGCAACTGCCAGCGCAGGCCCGACAAGTACCCGAGTCAATCCAATGCAGCCCGTGGCTCCCAAGGCGGCGCATGAAAAGGCGAAAGAGTTAGTCAAGGCGGCGCCGAGGCAATCCCTCGAGGCAAGAAAAGCGCCGGCGCCGCCGGAAGAGCGGACCGGTCGCGGCAGAACTTTTGCAAGTCAAACCCCGGTACAAGTTTACCGTGGGAGCATCAGCGCCTGCTGCACCTGCTTCATCTCCTTCCCCTGATCCGACCGTTATTCCAGAAGAGAAGAAGCGGAGGAGAGTCGAGAAAATCAGGCGACCCTAGCATGATAGTGCGGCGACCGATCGCGAGCCGCGGCCGCGTCCTGCCGCCGCGAGAGCGATTCCTTTGGGCGGTCCCAAGCCGACCACCGATACAAGAAGCGAAGACATTCACCCGGCATCGGCTCAGGCGGAGCCCGCAGGTACGTTTGCTGCCCCTGTTTCTTTGGTCTCACCCACTCCTACTCCCACTCCGTCCCCCGCTCAATCTGAGCGAGCCATGACCACATCCTCCTCCCCGTCTCCGCGTCCTTCTAGCGGTCCCCATTCTTTCGATCAGTTTGCTCAGAACCCTAACGTTTCTCTTTCTCTGAGCACAACTCCAAACCCTTCGCCCGAAGCTAGTGCTGAGACCGTCCGTTCACCGTCACATCCTCCGTCTCAGCCGCTTCAAACCCTCGCAGTGTCAACCATTCCCACCTCCATTTCCCGGTCGCCCCCACAAGCGACCGATTCTTCCAAAGTCTGTCCGGTTCCTCCTGATCCCATCCCCGCAGGAGAGACGTCTCAGCAGAACCCTAGGCTGGGGGAACCAGATTTCATGGACGACCTCCAGAATACAGACGACTTGCCCCTGGCAACAAGGGCTGTACAGTGTTCTGTTTCCTTCCTCGAGAACCTGAAACGGAGGAGACATGAAGAGATAGCCGCCCCGGTAAAACGCGCCAAGTACGATTTTGAGAGGAGAGTGCTTACAACAGAGAAGATAATCCCAATAGTAAAGAAGCCTCTCCGGGGAAATGACTAGGGCGGACTACGAGCTCCAGACAAAGAAGAAGAGCTTTGACGACATCAACAAGCAGTATGAGATTCAGACGATCATGCGCAAAGGCGATAATCTCTTTGTCAAGAGTGCGGAGGAGCGGGGAAGAACTTTTCGCGTTGCGGGATAAAGTAAGACAGCTTGAAGAAGACCTGTCTAGGTCTGCGAGCAGGCTGGAAGCGGCGCGGCAAGAAACGAGATGAACTCAAAGCCCGGCTGGCCGCTTCTCGGCAACAAGCCGCAACCGAAAGAAAAGCAGCCTCGGAGCAGATTTCTCGGCTCCGGGAGTCTTTGAAGCGAGCGCAGTCGCAACTTGCAGAGAGAACATCTCAAGCGACGGTCTTTTCGAAGACAAAAGTTAAGGAGATGCGGGCTGGTTTGCTGCGGGAATGCAAGCCCCACACCTTCAAGGCGATGGCAGTCCTGGATTTCGCATCCAGGATTCAAGAAGTTTCTGCCCAGGGAAAGCCTGTGGTAGAGGAGGCCGAGCGCCAAGCGAAGCAATGGCTGGACCTGGCGGTAAATCTTCAGGAGCGCAAGCGCAACGGCCTCCAATTTTCTCCCGTGTCCTCATTCGCTGCAGAATGGGCAGGTGCAAGGGTGACCTTGCACAAATATTTCAAAAAAGTTGAAGAGGTGAGAGTGGCCAGACGAATGCTAGACGCATTCACGCATGAAAGGGATATCTGTCTGGCCCCCTTTCACGCTCTTTCAGAACTAGGGTGCCCCAGTTTTGTTGAGAATGGCGAGCTCCTCACCCTAGATCGGGTAAAAAGAAATTGGCAGTCCTTTGAGGCAGATACAGCTGAAATTGATAGCTGGACTGAGCCAATTCAAGACAGTCAGGTCACTCAGATGGTGTCCAAATATTCCAAGATCCGCTCCTATTTCCAGGAGTTAGAAAAAAGGTACCTCACCATCGACCTACACGCGGTCGCTGCTTTCCACGGAGCATTAGAAGATATAGCAGACCGCAAGCCATTCGAAGCAGAAGCCTGGCGTTCAGCCCAGGTGGCATACACTCGCATCTGCGAGGCAAAAGCAGGAGATGGAGAGTTTTCGGAAGGCATTTCTGATGGGGCAACTGACAAAGATGAATCTGAAGAACAGTTGCCGCAAGGAGAACAGTTAGAGCAGCAAAAGACAGGGGAGGCAAGTTCCTCTGTACCCAAAGGATGAAGGCATGGATTCTTTGCGCCGAGGCGAGCTCGACACCCCGCGAGCCGCCAGAAATGTTGTCACATTTTGCACGGGGTGCAATGTCTTCAATATTGTAACAGTGCTGCTCTTCTTTTCCTCCTTCCGTTTTCCTTCCTTCTCTCCCTTTCCTTTTCTTTCCCGCATTCTCTTTCCTTCCCCCCCTTTCTTGGAGTCCCCCAGTTGATTTTTCAACTTTCCAGCAAGTTACCCTGAAAAATTGGCTAAGTCTGGGTGCGAAGTTCGCACTTCGCCCAGTTTTGGTGCGAAGTGCGCACTTCGCCCAGTTTTGGTGCGAAGTCTGACTTCGCCCCACTTTCTGGGCGCACCTTGCCTGCGGGCGGTGACAGAGAAGAATGATAAGTGCCGGAGCGAGTCCGTACGGCGGCGGACACCGGTGTTCACTCGTGCGCAGTCCGACTTTTCAGCGAGCCGGAATGCGCCCTTGACGGGTGTACGGTAGGGGAACAAACCCGGAATTTGACCAAGGCGTGAAGGCCTTCCCAAGCTGCATTGTTTTCTGCCCACGCATCCCAAGGAGCTCCGATCCCAAGCGAAGATGGATAGGCGCCCTTCAAGGCGGACATGTGTCACACAGCATAACCCATCATCCGACAAGTGTCCAGCTTCGGGATTTGAACCAAGACTGCAGACCAAAAGGGATAAGTATGGGCTGCACCGCCTGTGTCAGTAGCCTCATTCAAAGCTGATCTGAGGTTCCACCTGCTCCAGCTACCAGCGTACCTGCCGACTTGAAGTTCTGCCCAGCGCACCGCCATGTGGCTATCCAGCTTTCGGGATGACCATCCTTGCGGGTACAGCCCGGTCCGACAAAAGGTCAGCATTTGCAGCTCTTTCGCCGCTTCTGTCAGCTTATGTTTGACTGGGACTCTGTGCCCATTAATGTAACGGGAGGGACTCGGGCTATAAAAGCCCACCATGAATTCATTGTAAAGGGTGGAAGGGGAATGTTTGTTAGGGAATCACCGTACCCATTGTAACCGTGCTTCTGCTAATGAATACAATCTGTATGCCCAGTTACATTACTGCTTGTCTTTATTCTTTTATCCTTGTCTTTCATTATATGCTTTAGGCCCACCGTGTCGCGGCTCGTTGATTCACTTCGGCGTTTGGCGATCAGGTTCCTCTAGTATTGCTTGTTTAAGCACTTTTCGTACTTCATTAATTTAAAGCATTTATAGAATAGATATGGTAGCAGTTCCATCAGTTATGTGTTTTGTTGCTTGTCCGTATCCGGTGATTGATGCGATCCCGTCTTTGTTAGTTCCTTGTAGGGAATTTTTGCTTTGGGAGCCATTGAGCAGTGCGGTTAAATTCTCTACATAAACACATATACACGGCTCCGATATCTCTAGGCTTGCTTTCTACCTATGTCAGTGTACGTATCCGTTAATCGATGCATTGCCGTCTTTGTTAGTTCCTTGTAGGGAATGTTTGCTAGGGGATCATTGAATGGTGCATACACTGCTTATGTATCGGAAGTACGCGTAGATTTTGCAGTTCTTTGTCATACTTTTGTATTTATGATGCAGCAAGTAGCGTTGATTGGTGTGTTCCCGTATTGTTAGTTCCCCCCCACCAACCTCTGAATATATTTGTAATCCCTTTCTGTACATTTGTTTCTTTCTGTACATTCATCTCTTTCCTGTACCCTTAGCTCAAATCAGAAACCCCCCAAAAGGAGCCGGCCTTCTCCGGAGATTGGCTCGGAAGGCATCTCTTCCTTCCGGCCTTTCATGTTCGGTGGGCGAATATGGGCGCATTAACCCAAAATCCTTTCCTCATGGCAGATTCGTAACCAACAGATCTGTTCCCTGCACGAGAATCTCAGAAAGACCACCAACACCACTCCGGCCAAGCTGGGCCCAAACCACAAGAGGTGACCAAAGAAGACCCACCACGGAACCGAAAAGTGCTGAAGCAATTCCTCTCTAGCAAAGACGAGCTGCAACCCCTTACACACCCGGACTCGGGCGGCGGGTTTCATACCAAAAGTGGGACTTGTGAAAAGAACCCCCAAATACACATAAGAGGTGGTGATTTCGACCTCCTGGCCCTGGAAAAGGAAGTGGATATGGCATAGGGCCTCTTTGGTAGTATTGAATACCATAACCTTGGTCTTAGAAAGATTCACTGTCAATTGTCTCGAGTCACAAAAAGCGGCAAGTGTGTCCAGATGACGCTGAAGCCCCTCAGGGGATGAGGCCAAAAGAACAACATCATTAGCAAAGAGGAGAATAGAAATCAACACATGGTGAAGAAGGCAACCATCCTCTGGGTGAGCGTTCTCCCTGATAAAAGTCTCAAGCTCGTCGATAAAGATCCCAAAAAGTGTCGGCGAAAGGGGGCATCCCTATTTCACTCCTATGGTGCTAAGAATATTGGCTGAAAGCCCTTGAGGGGAGCGAAACCGACCTTTCACAATCTCATATAACCGTGTAACCGTTGTCAAAATTTGCCTAGAGATGCCAATTGATCGAAGCCTCTCAAGAAGTAAATGTCGAGGCACCGTGTCGAAAGCTTTCTTGAAGTCTACAAAGCAACAATAAACCTTTGAGGACCTGGAACGCGCCTCCTCAATAAGAGCTCTGAGGACTAGAATGTGATCTGTGGTTTGATGATCTTGCCGAAAACCATCTTGGCCAAGAGCCCTTAAACCCCCCTCCTCCAACCTTCGAGAGAGAAGCACATCCAATGTTGTGGCATAGAGCTTGGAAAAATAGTCCTGTAGTTATTGGGTTCATGGGGATCACCTGCCTTATGAATGGGGTGAATGATATGCTGAGTCCAGGACTCAGGAAACCCAAAACAGACAGCAAGATTAAAGAGATCAGCAAGGGGCCCAACAAGAGGGTCAATACCATGCTTCAAAAATTCCGCCTGTAACCCATCCAAATCTGTTGCTTTGCTTGTACAGAGTTTCCAGATAGCCTGCTTGACAAGACCAGTAGAAAAGAGGTGGCACGAAGAGGGGGGGAGGGAACAGAAATACGAGGCTGATTTGGGATGGTATAAAGGGAAGAGGCATGGATGGTCCAAGAGGAAAGATCGATCCCATGAGTAATCCGATCACGGGGGAGGATAAGGCGCCAAAAGGATTTAGGAGATTGCTGAAGGGAGTGGATAAGATCAAGTCGATGCCGAGAGAGGAAGAGACGCTTCTTCTTTCGAGGAGAGGAATGCAATGCTTCTCTAGAGCTTGGATCCTAGATTTGCGGAAAAAAAACAGCATGCCATTGGAGAGTGTTGGATACTACCAAAAATGCACTCTAAAAATTCTATGGAGGTTTTATGAAAACTCATGCAACATCCTCATGCTTTCCTTCAACTCAACACTTAAATTTGGGGAGGAGAGGAGGGGAATGCAATGCTTCTCCAGAGCTTGGATTCTAGATTTGTGGAAAAACAACAGCATGCCTCTCTAGGCAGCAAAAGAAAAGGAGGGAAACTATCCCTTTAATATTCAGAAACACTTTTCAATTTTCCCTTGCAGGGAATATTTCGAGAATTTTGCCTTCGAAATTTGCAATGCTTTGAAAAACATTACATGGTTGCAAAATTGCATGGGTCCTGACACCGTTTCACATCCAATTTAAATTATTGGAATTTTAAATAAATCTTCGCGAAAACAAATAGCTGGGCCTTAAATGAGTGCACGGAGCCCGCACTTTGGCACTCGGGTTGCCCCGCGTTGGAGGCTCTCTAACCACCCATTGGTGGTTGAAACATTAGGGGAGCCTCTTTCTTCATAAAGCCTATGATGGCCCTCCCACGATGCATGTGGGATTAAAGGGCCTCGTAGAAAAAGAAATTTTTTTTTTTCCTTTGGCGCAGAATCTGGGTGCGGCCGAGTCAGAATCAGCAGTCAACAAAATTTGGCCACGTGCCCGAAAATGATTATGCATCGGAGATTCTCACCGTCAGGCCAACATGATGCCACATGGCATGCTCTAATTGGGGGATGCATTAGGGTTTTTTTTGTGCACGTTCTGATTGGCCAATTATTCAACCTTAGAAAATTGGTCAATTGTTCTTTGTCGATCTTGAAATTGTTCTGCGTCTATGGCATAAACAGTGTCGTCGATCTCCTTGATGACGTCCACCAAGGAGGACCCTCCTGAGCTCCCTCCATAGCATGCATCGATGCTACCACCGCCGTAACCCTTGCTACCACCATGTTGCAGTCACCGCAGCCTCCTCTGTCACTTGCGAACTGGTTTCGTTCACGATTTCCTGTGTCAATGGGGTGTAAGAAGCAGGGCGGGGGAGATCTGCTTGCTTCGTCTCCTCCGATTGAGCAAGAGCGTAATCTTCCAAAGTTAAGCTTTCATATCAAGACCTGTCGCCATCAGGTCGGAGTTATTGAGCTTTGGCCCTTCTCTTATCGCCAAACCCTTGCCGCTTCCATTGTAGCTATTGGGGCCATTGTTACAGGGGGGCCCAAGGGGGCTTTGCCCTGTGAGTGCTTGGACAATATTGGCCAAGGAAACAACCACAGTGGCCTGTGGAGAAGACACCACCAAGTCAAAGATCGGCAAACTGGCCGGGGATTTCTGCCTTCACTCGCAAATACTTACTCTTCTCACCAACACCTCACTAGATTATGGTGCCAAGCACTTAAGCTTCAGGGGCAACCATAACTAGAAATTTCATTTGTAATTGCCGAAGGGCCTCACGGGTGGATCTGATCGCTTTGATACCACTTGATGGGACTGAAAAAGAAGTATTTGATTGAAGAAAGAGTACATATAAATAACAAGAGGTGTTAGGGTTTGTAGAAAGGAAAATCCTAACCCTAATAGGCAAATTGCACATTAGTTCTAACATGTTGTGCAACATGCACTTGGCCATTTTTACAACTATCCTATTCCTTCTTTTGTTCCAGGATGTGGGTATTAGGAAACTGCATCTGTTTTTGCTTGTTTGCACAATTCGGAAAAGTGTTTGAAGGTGAGATACAAGCAAAGATATGATCAGCATAGAAGAGATAACAAATTGCAGGTAGTTACATTGTTTTGCTTCATTTAACCATGGAAAGGTTGCAAGGTGAAGGAAGAAAGTTAAAGTCAATTTGCTATGGTCCTTCTAAGGTCACAAAACAAGTAGGAGCAAGTGCTTTAAAAATGAAATTTCCTTCATTCTTGAACATCCATTGAGCGATTAATGTTGAGTATCTCAAATTGTATGAGCCAAGCATGTTGGATGACACAAAAGCCACTAAATGTTATTCCAAGCATTGCAGACCTTATTCCAGATACATTGAAAGAGGTGGAAGAGGGATATGCTTTTTCGTTTAGAAGTTAGGGGATACACAAAGAGGTAAAAATTTATATTTTCAGATTGCACTCAAGGGCCAAACACCAAATAAGGCCAAGTAGTATGAGAAAGAGATGGTGGAAGAACTTCTTTCCCACCTCAAACTAGCAAGTTAATGCTTTTGGGAATAAAATCCTCTCAAGAAGGGAGGCATGATCTTGAAAAAGGATCACAAATGACAAAACAAGAGGGGGGCAAGGAATAAACAAAAACTCATTAAATGCCAAAAAAGCAATAACCTTTCATCTACCAATGTGGAAGGAGAAGAGTTGACTGTTCTGTTCCAATGCCCAACTAACAAACAAAGCATAAAGCAATGCTTCTAGTGTGAAAAAGGGAGTGAATTTTCAGATTTGAGGGTTTCCAGGAGAAGATTTGGCTGTTCTGTTCCCATGCCCAACCAACAAACAAAGCATAAAGGAAGGCCTCTAGTGGGAAAAAGGGAAATATTTTTTCAGATTTGAGGGTTTCCAGCTGCAGAAGGCATTGAAAAAACTCACTTACAAAAATGCAAGGAAGTTCAAGGGAATTCTCATACCAATATAGGGTCATTTTTTAGCTACATTTGCTATATACGTGGCCTTTTTTGACCAATGGAATTCTTTTTTGAGTTTCTCCATTGTAATGAGTTCCAAACTAGGTTTTATTCCATGGTGCCTCAAGTCTGCTGTGTGTGATTGTCTCTCATTTTTGTTCTGTGCATTTTTATTTAATTTTTTCAGGTTAGGCAGATCAATCATTTACCTGCAGTCTTGAATAACATCCTACAATCCATTCATCTAGAATAACATCATACATAGTTTGCATCCATTTGAAGCTGACTAGTCCAGATCAGAACAGGTTAGAAATCCAACATGTTAGTGAAATTTTAATAATTAGAATGTTCATTTATTCATTGTTCACTAGCAAAGACATAGCATTTGCAGTTCCATTTTTTTAATAATTCTTAACTAATGGGTACTGCTTTTGAGGTTTTAAAGATTCTGAGATATTTTTATTGGTGTCTGCTTTCAGCAGAGTATGTGAAGTCAGAATGCAACTTGTATAGATCAGAAGACAAGTTATGCTCTGAATTTATAGCTCAATTGGAAGCTGCCAAGATGAGGCATCCACAGTTTAGTGGGAGATCTTGGAATCAACATAAGAATTTTCAAAGGGCTCAAAATTTGTTTGGGTTTTCTCATTTTCCTTCAAATTCACGTCTAAAAGGATCGTACAACTTACAGTTTGCTACATATGGAACAATGGCTACAAGAGTTCAAAGAAACCCTTCCTTTTCCAAGATAGTGCCTAGTGATGTTCTTCACTTTCAAAATATACTTGGCGAGAAAGGTGTAATTCAAGATAAGGATGAACTGTCAGCAGCAAATCTTGACTGGATGGGCAAATATAGGGGTTCAAGCCCACTTCTACTTCGTCCTCGTACCACTGAACAGGTAAATACAATTGATGTTTGAATACTTATGTACTCTTTATAAATTAATGCTCATTATTCTATTCCTGTATTTAAGATATCATTTACCTTACCTGACCTATTATTATTTTATCATTGTTTTAACTTTTCTTGCTATTGAGTTCTGAATCATAACTCAACATCTTATTATCCACCATGGTACAATACTGTTATTTGTACATGACCACTCAGGCCAACAATTAACGTAAGGATAGGATAATTAACCCTAGACTAATTAGTGGTTGACATTAACTGTGCTTTAATTAACATCAACCCTTAAAATTTCCTTGTGGTATTGATAGTATCTCTAGCCATATCCTAATCCACACAACTCAATTAATGGTGACAAGTTCTGCTCATGTTTTGACACAACCTTCATGGTCTCTTTATTTTAGACCACTATAGAAGGACAAATCCATCACCAGCACTACTCTTATTCTGCTAATTTAATTTTGTCACTCATGAACTGTGAGACATCATGGTGTAGCTTGGACTGACATCTGTGGCGTTCTCATGTATGCTAAGTACACCACCGTATCATTACCTTTGCATTGCAAGTTTCAGGTTTCACAATCTTCATCCTGTGCACTTCCTCCGCATTAGCAACTAATTATGCAATCACATCATTCTTAGATAGTAATTCTGTTTAGTGTTCATCTGGGGACATTAATAATTTTTCCCCCACTTCCCTTGTATGATTGGCCTTTGGTTCATCATTTTCTTTTGCTTCTCCTAATTTTTCTTGATGTAATTCTACTTTTTCCATCTCAAACATATTTAGCACCTTATTTTTTTGTTTTGTGTATGTTGTAAAGTGGAAATCTCTTCCAAGATGCAAATCACCAAATTGCAAATTCAAATTCTACATTAAAATTAGGGAAGATTAAAAACTGCTTGCTAAAATATAGCACTGCATACAAAGTAATATACCTGTTGGTTACGAATCTGCCATGAGGAAAGGATTTGGTATAATGCGCCCCAGATTCGCCCACCAGATTGAAAGGCCGGAAGGAAGGAATGCCTTCCGTGCCAATCTCCGGAGAAGGCCGGCTTCCTGTGGGTTTTTAGTGTTTAAGCTAAGAGTGCAGGAAAGAGATAAATTGCGGAAAGAGAATCCAAATGTGATTGGAGTTGGGTGGGGGGAATAAGCAGCACGACAACGATCAATCACCACTACTAACAAGAGTCCTATACAGAACACATAATGAAACTACAAGCTATCATGCATCCTATGTATCCTCTATCTATGCATTCCAGGAATACTTAATCATCAAATACCGGAGTCCGTAGTTCAAGACAACAATGAAGCAATGAAATAAGAAACATGAGGCAGAAATGACAAGGAGAGGCAGCATACAAGATGATGACAAGAAGCAGAGCCAAATATGTGTCTTGTATTCGAAGCAAACGTATAGCTACAATGGTTCCCTAGCAGTATATTCCCCTTCCACCCTTTACAATGAAATTGTATGGCTATTTATAGCCCAAGTTCCCCCCGATTACAATTACGGGCACAAAGTCCCAGACCAGACAATAGCTGACAAAAGCGGCAGAAGAGCTGCTGATGCTGACTTCTGTCGGCGAGGACTGTACTCGCAGCAAGGTCTCCCTGAAAGCTGTACAGCTACGTGGCAGCGCGTTGGGTCAAACTTCTAGTCAGCGGGAATGCGGGTAGCTGCGGTAGATGGAACTTTACATCAGCTTAAATAGGGGCAGCTGGCGTAGGTAGTGCGGTCCATGCTTGTCCTTTATCCCGTCACATCTCGGCTCGAATCCCGAGGCTGGACACTTGTCGGATTCTGATGAGTGACACTTGTCCGCCTTGAAAGGCAGTTTGTCCAACTTCGCCCGGAATCAGAGCGCTGTCAGGTAGTGCAGGCGGGAAACAACGCAGTTGGGGAGGCCTCCGTGCCTTAGCCAATTTCTGGGCTTGCTTGATGAATCTTGCCCAACTGCGCACCGGTCAAAGGGCGTAGCCCGACTTCGCTGCGAAGTCGGGTTGCGCACCGGCACTTAGCCGATTTTCTGCACACTGCTTTCCCAAGTGCGCACAGGAAGAAGAGCGCACCCCGACTTCGCCGCGAAGTCGGGTTGCGCTCCAACACTTAGCCAATTCTGATCTTCTTTCGCACACCGCATTCCCAAGTGCGCACACAGAGGAGAGCGCACCCCGACTTCGCCGCGAAGTCGGGTGGGAAGTCGGGGTGCGCTCTGACACTTAGCCAAATTCTGATCATCTCCGTTCGCTTTCGCACTTCGCATTCCCTAGTGCGCTCCAACTTGAGGGCGCACCCCGACTTCGCTGCGAAGTCGGGTTGCGCCCTAACACTTAGAATTTTTCAGGGAACACTTGCTCAGTTTTGGGAACTTGAATGGGGGAAGTACAAGGGAAAAAAGGGAGGAATGAAACTGCAGGAAAGGGAGAAAGGGAAAAATGGAGAAAGGGAAGAAAGAGGAGGGAAGGAAGAGCAAAGACACTTACAAATTTTGAAAACATGGCACCCCGTGCAAAATGTGGCAACATTCCTGGCGGCTCGCGGGGTGTCGAGCTCGCCTCGACGCAAAGAACCAGGCCTTCATCCATTGGGTGCAGAGGAACCTCCTTCCCCTGCTTTCCGTTGCTCTGACGGCTTCTCTCCGGGCAACCGTTCTTCTTCAGGATCACTTCCGGCAGTTGCCTCTTCTCGTTTCTCCTCCCGAACCTCGAATGTTCTTCACCGTCGGCCTCCCGCTCGCAGATGCGTTCATATGCAGCCTTGGCTTGGTCCCAAATTGCTGCTTGGAAGGGCCCTAGGTCGCTAACCTCTCTTAGTGCTGCGTGGAATGCAACAACTGCGTGCAGGTCGATGGTGTTGTATCTTTTTCCCAACTCCTTAAGGGAGGAGTTGATTTTGCAGTATTTTGACACCATCTGGGTGACTCGAGCTTCCTGGACCGGCTTCGCCCAACTATCAATTTCTGCTGTGTCTGCCTCGAAAGACAGCCAATTCTCGCTTTACCCGCTCAAGGGTCGAAACTCACCATACTTGACGAAGCTCGGGCACCCGTGTTCAGAAAGAGTGTGAAAGGGGGCCGTGCAAATGCTCATTTCATGTTCTAATGCGTCCAAAGCATCTTCCCTGGCAGCCCTTATCTTCTCTGTCTTATCAAAATAAATATGCAAGGTTACCCTTGCATCTGCCCACTCTGAGGCAAGTTGGGACATCGGGGGAAATCGGAGGCCTTTGCGCTCATACTCCTCAAGTTTCATAGCCAGGTCTAGCCATTGCCTCGCCTGGTGTTCGGCCTCCTCTACCACAGGCTTTCCCTGGGCAGATACTTCTTCGATCCTGGACGCGAAATCCAGGACCGATATAGATTTAACAATGTTGGGCTTGCATCCTTGCAACAGACCAGCCCGCATCTCCTTAACTCTGTTCTTTGAAAAGGCCGCCGTCTGTGATGTTTTCTCTTCAAGCTGCGACTGAGCCTGTTTCAATGAATCCTGGAGCCGAGAAACCCTCTCCGATGCTGCCCTTTTCTCCTCTGACAGCTGCTCGGCTGTCTGCTTCTGTGCTGTGGCCTCCTGCTGAGATGCGGTCAGCTGGGCTTTCAGCTCGTCTATCTCCCCGCCGTGCAGACCCCAGCCGCGCGGTGGCCCTAGCCAGATCTTCTTCTAGCTGCCTTGCGTTATTCTGCAGCTGAAACAGCCGCCTCCCGGGTCTCAAGCCGCTTGACAAGGAGATTATTGGTTCTCCGACGAATGCCGTTGATTTCTTGCTCCTCATTTATGTCATCGAAGCTCTTCTCCTTGACTTGGTGCTCATAGTCCTCCTCGGTCATTTCCCGGAGAGGCTTCTTCACTTTTGGGATCAATTTCTCAGTTGTAAGCACTCTCCTGTCCAAGTCGTACTTGGTGCGCTTCACTGGGGCGGCTATTTCCTCGGCCCTTCTGCGCTTGACGCCCTGAAGGAAAGAGGCGGAACCCCCCGCGGCTCTTACCGCCGTAGGCCGGTCATCTCGCGATCCGCATGAAGTCGAGGTCTTCCAAAGATCCGGTCCCTGTTGCGGCATTCTTCCTGCAAACAGCGAAGCGGGAGGTATTCCAGAAGGAGTGGCCGCTTTTGAGGGCGACCGGGTCCTAGGGGAAGCGAGCGGCTGAGTGGATGGCGTTGGCGGGGTTTTAAACAGATGAGGTGAGCGGCGCGGCGATGTATGTGCAGCTTCGACACTGGCCGCGGGCGAGGGTTCCAGGGTTTGGCTCAGGGACTGGAAGGCGTTAGGGTCCTGGGCAAACTGGTCGAAAGAATGGGGGCTGCTGGATGGCTGGACAGTTTGGGAAGAGGAAGATGCAGCTACGGCTTGCCCTGATGAAATGGGGGACGGCGTTATGGCAGGGCCGACTGGGACTTGGGGAAGCGGGGAAGTAGACGTACCTGCGGGCTCCGCCTGAGCCGCTGTTCGAGGGACGCTTGCAGCCCGAGTTTCTGCTCTTCGCTTCGGGGCTGTCCAACGAGACAATTTCTCGGCGCCGTTGTCACCGTCTCGCGCCGCGGCCGATTTCGTCGCAGGTTCCTTAGGCCGCTTGGCCTTTTCACCTCTCTTCCTCTTCTTCTCTTCTGGCGCTGCGGCTGGTTCGCAGGAAGGAGATGAGGTTGGGGCGGCAGGCAATGATGTCCCCACGGTAAACTTGTACCTGGGTCTAGCTGGAAGGATGCCTGCCGCGGCCGGTCTGCTAGCTGGCAGCGCGGGCGCTTTTTCTGCTTGAGGGGCCACCTGAGGAGTTGACCTCTCTGACCCTTGTGCCCTTTCGGGTGCCGCTTCAGGAGCTGAAGGCTGCATTGGGCCCACTTGACTGCTCGTCGGCGTTGCGCTGGAAGTTGCGGGAGTTGACGATTGCTGGGACGGGGGCCTCCTTGTATACCTTTTCCTAGCGCCTCGGGGAACGCAATCTCGAAATGCGAAAGGCCGCCACGTGTCAGCGTATTTATCATATAGGGCCGAAAACTCATCATCAACGGCCAGCGTTTTCCGGTTGGATTTGTCGTGCTGCGTGCGGCATCTCATCTTCCAGCATTCGACGACTTTGTCCTTTTGCCAGTTGAGGGGCGCCACCTTGGCGAGGAATTTTTTGAAGCCCGCAGATTCCAACCGGTGATCCGGGTTTCGCTCTGGGTCGTATGCCACCTCCTCGCAGTAAAAATCATGCCATGGAGGCCATGATTGCATCTGCTCGATGTGCCATTCCAGGTCTGCGCCTGTTCTGTTGCCTCTTTCTCGCATAATCTCTGCTCGGGGGCAGATGTGCGTGAATTTACCCCTGACCCCAATTGGGTCATACTTCCAGCGCTGCGGCAGCATTATTAGACCCATGTCGATGAGTTCCCGCTCGAGGTAGACGTGCTGTCCGATCTCTTACACTTGGGTATTCGCCCAGGTGATGGGATACTGAAAGATATGGCCTTTCTTTTTGCCCTGGCCGAACTCTTCTTCGACATAGTCCATCTGTCGCGCAATCTCCATCCCGAACAGGTGGTCAGTGCAGAAGTAGGGCAGTAGGAACGACTTCCCCTTGAATCCATAGATTCTGACCACGATGCCCTGCGTCAGCTGGAAGGTATCCCCGTGATTGTGCTTCCTCAGACATCTTGTCATGACCTTCGGCGGGCGGGATGCCTTACGATTGAACAGCCCCATGACCATGCACAAAAATTTAAAATTAAACTCATAGAATGACCCTTTTCTGTACAAGATCTCGGTCCACTCGTACACGGGCAGCGGCTCACCTTTTTCGTTTACCCTCTTCAAGTCAGGAACTTTCATCCGGTAGTGCATGTGGTACAGGCACAACCATGTGAGGAAGGAGCAAAACCGGAAATCCGTTGATCGCTTCGTCGCAGCCTGACTAGGTTTGAATGAATGGCATACGCCCCAATCCGCCGAAAGAAAATGGGGCGCTTCCCGCTCTTTTGCGCCGTGGAGTCGTAAAACTCCCCATGCAGGATACATTCTACCGGAGCCAGCTGTTACGGGCGTACCACTTTGTCAGAATCGCAGCCGAGGACCCACGCCAGGATGATGTAAATGTACTTGTTCTCAAATCTGTCCAGTGGTATGGGGCCTGTCGGCCACTGTCCGGCTGCCAGCGGAGTCTTCAGCTCCGAGTCGAGGAATTCTCTCATCCTCTTTGTCTGCGTAAATCTGCCCGTCTGCTCATCCAGATTTACCCTTCTGACAATCGCGCCGGGTTCGTACTGAAGCCCCGGGGCGAACGCTGGCTGGACGCTCTCCCTGAAGAGTGTGAACAACACTCTCCCCTTGTTGTCGCAGACTTGCCGGGCGGCTGGCTTGTAATATTCTACAATTGCTTCAATCAGCTCCGGGCACTGGTGAGTAGGAGGGCACAAGAACCAGTATAGGTTCGATTTATACGCAGCCCCGACATGGTGTGAGGGCGAAACCTTGTCCGCCCACTTTGCAATATTCGACCGCAGCTTGGTGAGGCTGATGGAGAAAGAGCCGTCCTTGTACCCGGCCAGGTGATTGACGGGCGGCGGCGGAATTTGCCCTCGACTTCTCTTCGTCCGGGTTTTCTTTTTCTGTTCCTGCGGTGCTTCGCTCTCATGAGCGCTGATTCGATCCGTTCCTCGCCTTCGGGCTTTGCGTCACCGGATTGCGCCCGCATTGGCGCTTTTCCCTTGTCCATTTTCTCTCGCTAGAATGGGCAAGTGACAGAGAATTACGGCTTCTGATTTCTTAGTCCTGCGCTTTGTAGTCTCGGAGTCAGCTTGACAATCTGAATTTTCTGAGTATGCCAGGGTCCTTTTTCTAGGCAAGGGTTGCAGCATTAATGGCGCTAGGGAGGAAGTTAAGGTGGTTAACTCGAAGTTGGTGGAAGCGTTATAATATTTTGGTGGCCGTGCATGGGTTTAATCTTGAAAAGCGCACCCAAGTTGCAGTTGGTCCAAATGCGCCTTGCTTTCTTAATGACGTCGTTCTTGAAAGTCGCGCAATCATTAAACATTCTTTGGACCTCGTGCTTTTGATGACGTCATAGCCGCCGTCTGGGCACACCTTTCAAGGGAGAATTTCTGGCCCATGACCCAACTTCGCACCGTGCCGTACTGCGCTCTGGGCCCACACTTAGAATTTTTCATGTTTTCCGTGATAGGTCGTTCAGGGTGCGCCCAAAATTGAGGGCGCACTCGGACTTTGCCCAGAAAATGAGCGCACTCCGACTTCGCCCATGTTTGACTGCGCAGTCAGACTTCGCCCCAAAAAGTTGCGCAGTCTGATTTGACACTTAGTCATTTTTTGCTTCCCGCGATCACGGCGCGGGCTCGCGGGACGGTTGCCACGATTTGACACTTAGCCTTTTTTAGCCTTGCCTTTCCCAACAGCGCTCCCAAGACGGTGCGCAGCCCGACTTCGCCGCGAAGTCGGGTTGCGCACCCAGACTTAGTCATTTTTTTCCCTCTTGTCAGCTGCTTTCTTTCAAACTTCGCACAATCCAAGGAGCGATACCCGACTTCGCCGCGAAGTCGGGGTTTGCTTTTCTTGGGCTCTTGAAAACTGAAAACTGAAAGCTGAATATGTACATTCTGAAAACTAAAAATGCGGAAAAGAAAACTGTACAAGGAAGGACCCATTGGGTGCCTTCAGCGGTGATAAATTTTGAGGTGGAACCCATTGACGGGAATGGGGAGAAGTTGTCCCTCCATGTCCCGGAGCACGAATGCGTTGAACTGGTTCACCCGGGCAATCTGATAGGGACCCTCCCAGAGGGCATCAAATTTGCCGTGATTGCCCGGCTTTGCCTTCGCTGAGTCCCACTTCAGCACCGTGTCCCCGATTTTGAAAACTCGGGCGGTGGTGCCTTTTGCAAACCAGCCTTGGGTCGCTTCAGCGTGTTTGGTGAAGGCCTGGTATGCTTTCTCTCTGTCTTCCTCTAACTGCAGCAGCTGGCACAGTCTGTCATCCACTGGATCCCCGCTGCCTCTCTCTTCATCAAGCATCCAGAGGGCGGGAATTTCTATGTGGGTTGGCAGGATTGCCTCCTTGCCGTATACGAGCGCATAGGGGGATGTCTTAATGGACTTCTTGAATGATATTCTGTCCGCCCACAACGCCCGATCCAGGAGTAGGTGCCAAGTCCTCTTGTTTTTCTCTACTGTCCTTCTGATGATTTTCAGTAGATTCTTGTTAGTGGACTCGGCCAGGCCGTTCCCCTGCGGGTAGTAGTTAGAAGACATTTTGTGATAAATGCCGTACTTGCTGGTGTACTCCGTGAGTACAGCGCCTGCGAACCCCGGACCATTGTCTGTCACAATTGACTCTGGGACCCCGAAACGGGTGATCAGGCTCTCGAGGAACCTAATGACCGTCTCCTGGTCCGCATTCTTCGTGGGGATCGCCTCTGCCCACCGGGTGAAGTAATCGGTGGCGGTAAGAATAAACTTGTGCCCCGCTGCAGAGTTAGGCGTAATGACCCCGATGAAGTCCAGACCCCATTGCTGAAACGGAGTCTCGGCTTGGATTGGTTGGAGGGGCAAGGGTGCTTTTCTCGTTTCGCCAAAGAAATCTCTGGCATTTGTCACATTTTACACAGACCGCATGTGCGTCTGTGAATAGAGTGGGCCAGTAGTACCCAACTCTGATGATTTTCAAGGCCGTAGGCCTTCCGTAATGGTGTCCCCGTGCATCCCGGAGTGAAATTCTCCAAGGACCCTGGGTTGGTCGGTTTTCTTGACGCACCGCAACAGGATGCCGTCAATGTTCTTGAAGTAAAGCCCCTCGGGGCGAAGAGTGTATTTCAATGCACCTAGCCGAAACCTCCTTCTTTGTGAGGCATTCAGGTGATCTGGGCATCTCCCGGTGCTGAAATACTGCACCAGGTCATCTGTCCAGTCACTCCCCTCTGATAAGGAGTTGGCTAGGTTGGTGGTTGCTGTCGGATCTTCCCACTTACAAGCAGATATCTCGGCTGCAGCGCTTCGGGCCAGCTCCTGGCACAAGGCTCGGCCTCTGATCAGCTTTGTTGGCCGCACCTCGATGTCGAACTCCTGGATCTTGGCAATCCATCCCGCTCTATTGTGACCCGGCTCCCCTTGTATGATGAAGTTTCGGACGTCCGGGTGTATCACGAAGACAGCTTGTCCGGCTCGGGAAACGAAGTGCCTGAACTTTCGGAGAGACTTCATGACCGCGTGAACCTGCCGCTCAATAAAATTGTACTTTTCCTCGTGCGGCTGAATCACCTGGCTTAAGAACGCTATGGGGCGCTCTTCGCCATCGTCTCCCTTCTGTGTCAGGACCGCGGCGTAACTCTCGGGTTCTCCCACCGCGTACAGGATGAAGTCCTTGGAATAATCCGGGTTTATCAACACCGGAGCTTGTGCAATTCGGGCCTTGATCTCCTCGAAGGCCTGCCTCCTCTCGTCAGTCCACAAGAATTCTGCATTCTTTTTCAGCAATTCGGCCATGGGTTTGATCACCTGTGCGAAGTCCGGTATGAACTTCCTTACGAAGTTGATCTGGCCGAAGAAGGACTATAGCCCCTTCTTGTCGACTAGGGCGGGCAAGCGGAGGAGGGCTTCGCTCTGTCGGATCCACTGCAAGGCCTTTCTCGGAGATGACATGTCCCAACAACTTACCTTCTCTTACCGCGAAGACTAATTTCTTTGGGTTAATGGAAATGCCGAATTCACGACATCTCTCAAATATCTCGCCGCAGGTGGGAAGCATGGTCCTCTCTTCTGTGAGAGAATACAGTCATGTCATCCAAGTAGATGACAATGATCTTGTTAAGCAGCTCTCGGAAGGCCAGGTCCATGGCTCTCTGGAATGTGGCGCCAGCATTGGATAAGCCGAAGGGCATGCGCTGATAGGCGAACGTCCCCCATTTGGTGGTGAACGCTGTCTTATGCTGGTCCTCATCTTTGACCCACATCTGGTTGTACCCGAAAAAGCCATCTAGGAGGGAGAATCTTTGCGCTCCAGCAACTATATGGAGGATCTGATCGATTTGGGGAAGCGGGTAATGGTCTTTCAGTGAGGCTTGGTTAAGATTTCTGAAATCTACACAGAGACGAATGTCTCCGTTCTTCTTCCTCACGGGGACCAAGTTCGCAACCCAGGATGAATGCTTGATGGGGTAGATGATCTTGGCTTCCAGCATCTTCAGGAGCTCGGCTTTCATCATGGCTTCGATCTTCGGATTTACAGCCCTCTGCTTCTGCTGGAATGGTTTTGCACCATCTTCTAGCTCAATGGTATGCTGGATTATCTCGTCTGTCATACCCCTTCAAGTCCCGGTAGCACCAAGCTACTATATCCGGGAACTCTCCGCACAATGATCTGATCTCGCTCGAGTTCCCCTTCGGTGCAGTCCGTTTTGACCTTGATTTTCTTTCCAGGTTCAAGCTCCAGTTCGACGTACTGCTTGGGGTCTACTTTGATCCTGTGTGATATTGCTCTGTCATTCCGATCAAAGAGACTTTCTAGTGTAATCAGTCCTTTCGGGACATGATTATTTTTTAACTGTATCAACCCCTCATATTGCTCGTCATCAAGGTCTCTACCTTCGATTGAACATGCTTAGGTAACCAAAAATGTGACGATCTCCTCGTCACAGCTAAACACCTGCCAGTGGGTGTCCTTATCGAGCACGTAAGGCCTCGTAGATGGTACGAACCGGCTTCGGCTTCCGGACGATGTCATCACCGGAACGCACTGGCTCCAACAGTACGCCGTAATGTCAGCGTGCTTGTTTTTCTCACGTGATATGGCTTTGACATTCAATGAGTCGAATGACTCCATCGGGTCCCAGACCCGATTACGGTACGCCTTGAGATAGTGCTTCTTGGAGGCGCACTTGTTCGTAATCTGGTTGCACACCAACTCTGAGTCGCCAAAGATCTGCAGATGCTTTATCCCCAGCCTCTCCGCTTTTCTCAAACCCAAGCACAGTGGCTTCGTACTCCGCCGCGTTGTTGGTACAGCTCCAAGCCAGCCCCGTAGGTGTAGTCCTTCTGGATCCCGGTCGGGGAAACCAAGAGCACGCCTGCACCGGCGCCATTTTTGCATCGGGCGCCATCAAAGAAAAGCTTCCATAGCTTTTCTGGTGCAGGTCCTACTTCTTTCTTGGCCGACTTGTCAAGCCTCTCAGGCTGAATGACGGTGTAGCAGCCTTGCTCAGTTTCGATCATGGCGTTGAAATCCAGCAAGGAGAACTCATCCTCCGTTTGCAACAGCTCACGAGCTTGCTCCGTCATGTCCACCACCACCAGTTCTTCCTCTGTCAGCTGAACCATGCAGTCCTGCGACTCTTCTCCGGGTATCTTCTCCACTAGAAATGTGGAAGGCTTCTCGTTGTAGATCTTCGGTCTCCTTCCTTTGAAGGGCACTTCCATATGCGAGTAATCTAGAGACAAATACTCCTCCCAGCCTTCGCAGTTGAACTCCCTGGAGAGACACATGCCGAAGTAGGGTTCCAAGTCGACAACCACGACTTCTTGAATGACCACTATGTCAAGAGCTTTGTGCAGCCGGATCGGGATATCTTTAATGACACCGACTGTCTTGACAGGGGTGCCGTCTAGTTGCAACACACCTTGGCTGCTCCTTGTATATTCCATCCCGATTTCGTCGCAGACGACTCTTGGCATAACAGTTGTGGAGGCACCAGAATCCACCATACAGTTGTGTACAATATACCCTTGCATCCGTAATGACAGATAGAAGGGAGGTGGTCTGTTCTTCCCAGTGGCTGAGACTGTCAGGGGTTGAACCAGAATAGCAGGCTGTATCTGCTTGCCATGCTTCATGCTCTTCAGAGATTCTTGCAGCAGATCAACTTGCCCTGGGAGCAGAAGAGCATCATACATGCTTATCCTTGCGGGGGTCCTCTTCAGCTCATCCACTATGCTGTAGCCTGAAGTGCTAGCTCCCTCCGTTTCCTTCGCAGGCTCATACTTGGTGCGGTATTGCTGCGTGGCCTCAACTCTTTGTCTCTTTGTCAGAGACGGGTATCTCAGCTTCTCCTGAGCTTGTTCTTTTGTTTCAGCTGGAGGCCGAGCAGCGGGAGCTTTGGCTGGAGAAGGAGCCGCTTTTGCTGCGGGAGGCTTGATTGCGGGAGCTTTTTCCTTGGCTGTGTAAGGCCACAACCTCTTGTCAGGTGGCAGCCCAGCAGGTTGCGCCTTTTCTCTCCTGGCGTATACCTTCAAGGGCTTTGCAGCAGCTTCAGCAGACTTTTGTCTTCTTTGGCAGGGGGCAACACCAGATCTTCCTCTGGGACGGCAAAGTTGCCTTCATCGTCCAGGATCATGTAAAGTTCTTCGTCCTCTATGGCGCTGCCCGCCAGAGTCTGGAGGTAATGCTGGTGCAGTGTGCAATCTTCTTCTGAATGCGGATCGTTGCACGTGGTGCACCAGTTATCCTGGCCAGAAGTGCCAGGTTGGTCCTCGATGGCAGCATTTCTTGCAGGAGGGCGCCTCTGATCTCGCCGTTCTGCGGCTTGATCTTTTGTCAGTGTCGGAGGAGGATATGGCCTCCTTGGAACAAGGTCCATCTGGGCCTGCTTCTTCTTCAGTATAGTCATGTCGTTGGACATGGTGTGATATCCAGAGGCCAGAGCCCGTACCTCTTGAAGGATTTTGTTCTGAATATCATTATCTGGAGGCGGCAACTGAGCTGGCGGAGGTAATGCAGCCAATGGAGGAGGTGCAGAATACTGCGCATACTGAGGGGGAGCTGGGAGTGCTGGATAATGCGGAGGAGGAGGCGGCGGGTTAGGATAATGTATTTGTGGCGGGCCGTAAGGATTTACGACCGGCGCCGGATTCCATTGCTGCTGGGGATGCTGTCCTAAAGTTGACGGCATCACACCGGAAGCCGATGGGTACTGGGACTGGGGAAAGTCGGGGTAAATGGGTGGCTGTACCCTATGCGGGAGCCTGCCTATGGAGATGATATCCATTTCAGCTTGCTGGGCAGCCTCGTACAGGGCAGGGAATGAGTCGATTCGGGCTATCTTCAGCAGCAGGCAGATGTCTGAGTTGAAAGACCTCAGATAGTAATGCGCAGCCTGACCCGCTGAAGGTCGCAGTTCGCGAGGTACTCGTTTCCAAGACCTCGCAAACCGTATGTTGAAGTCCGACACCTCCTCTTGGGGGTGTCGCTGGATGCTTTGGAACTGATGTAACAAAGAAGAGGGATCAGCAGACTCGTTGCATCCTTTCACGAGCCTGCCAGCCAACTGTCGCCACCCCGTGATAGATCCCTCTGGCAGAGATCTCCACCAGTAGAGAAGCTTTCCCCTTAGGGAAAGGGCCAGCAGACGGGTCTTCACACCTTCGTCTGTAATGGAATGTAGCGCAGCCAGGGCCAAAATGTCCTGGATGTGTTCGTACGCCGTCTTGCCGTAGCCATCGTATGTAGGGATGGACTTTAAGGCAGCGGGGGGCACAACTTGTTGTCCGACTAGGGCCAAGGGCCCTGTGGAGTCTACCGCCGGGAAGAGATCATCATCATTCTGCTGGGCAGCCATGTCTTCTTCTCCTCCGGTAGTGTACTCGGTATCGGTACCGTCCGAAGATGTAGATTCTTCTTCGGCCTCGGCCTCTTCGATTTCAGTTTCAGGCTCTTCTTCGCGAGCTTGGTGATCAGCCAGCCTGACGCGCTCTCCTGGAGCGGCAATGTCGATTTCGTAAAGGTCAGGTTGGTTTCCCGGATTCCTTGCTCGCCACCTTCTCGTTTGCATGAAGGCGTTCGGACCGGTCTTCACGGACTCAGAGAATATTCGGTACTTGCAGAGTCGCCAGGTGTTCAGAATTCTAACAAAAATGAAGCGAACACCAGTGCTTCGATTCTCGTTTTGGGGTGGGAAACTTCCATGTCCCACCGGGCGTGCCAGAGAAACCGTTGGTTACGAATCTGCCATGAGGAAAGGATTTGGTATAATGCGCCCTAGATTCGCCCACCAGATTGAAAGGCCGGAAGGAAGGAATGCCTTCCGTGCCAATCTCCAGAGAAGGCCGGCTTCCTGTGAGTTTTTAGTGTTTAAGCTAAGAGTGCAGGAAAGAGATAAATTGCGGAAAGAGAATCCAAATGTGATTGGAGTTGGGTGGGGGGAATAAGCAGCACGACAACGATCAATCACCACTACTAACAACAGTCCTATACAGAACACATAATGAAACTACAGCTATCATGCATCCTATGTATCCTCTATCTATGCATTCCAGAATACTTAATCATCAAATACCGGAGTCCAAAGTTCAGTACAACAGTAAGCAATGAAATAAGAAACATGAGGCAGAAATGACAAGGAGAGGCAGCATACAAGATGATGACAATAAGCAGAGCCAAATATGTGTCTTGTATTCAAAAGCAAACGTATAGCTACAATGGTTCCCTAGCAAGATATTCCCCTTCCACCCTTTTACAATGAAATTGTGATGGCTATTTATAGCCCAAGTTCCCCCGATTACAATTACGGGCACAAAGTCCCAGATCGGACAATAGCTGACAAAAGCGGCAGAAGAGCTGCCGATGCTGACTCTTGTCGGCGAGGACTGTACTCGCAGCAAGGTCTCCCTGAAAGCAGTACAACTACGTGGCAGCGCGTTGGGTCAAACTTCTAATCAGCGGGAATGCGGGTAGTTGTGGTAGATGGAACTTTACATCAGCTTAAATAGGGGCAGCTGGCGTAGGTAGTGCGGTCCATGCTTGTCCTTTATCCCGTCACATCTCGGCTCGAATCCCGAGGCTTGGACACTTGTCGGATTCTGATGAGTGACACATGTCTGCCTTGAAAGGCAGTTTGTCCAACTTCGCCCGGAATCAGAGCGCTGTCGGGTAGCGCAGTTGGGGAGGCCTCCGTGCCTTAGCCAATTTCTGGGCTTGCTTGATGAATCTTGCCCAACTGCGCACCGGTCAAAGGGCGCACCCCGACTTCGCTGCGAAGTCGGGTTGCGCACCGGCACTTAGCTGATTTTACCGCTGTTCGGACTGCGCACAAAAAGAGGAGCGCACCCCGACTTCGCGAAGTCGGGTTGCGCTCCAACACTTAGCCGATTTTCTCGAACATCGCTTCCCAAGTGCGCACAGGAAGAAGAGCGCACCCCGACTTCGCTGCGAAGTCGGGTTGCGCTCTGACACTTAGCCAAATTCTGATCATCTCCTGTCTGCTTTCGCACTTCGCATTCCCTAGTGCGCTCCAACTTGAGGGCGCACCCCGACTTCGCTGCGAAGTCGGGTTGCGCCCTAACACTTAGAATTTTTCAGGGAACACTTGCTCAGTTTTGGGAACTTGACTGGGGGAAGTACAAGGGAAAAAGGGAGGAATGAAACTGCAGGAAAGGGAGAAAGGGAAAAATGGAGAAAGGGAAGAAAGAGGAGGAGGGAAGGAAGAGCAGCACACTTACAGATTTTGAAAACATGGCACCCCGTGCAAAATGTGGCAACAATACCCTTGATGTTCAAAAGCCCTGTTGTGCGCAAGAAATTTCAAGAATTCAGGTTTAGAATCCTCATTTCCATGCCACCACTTGATCAATCTCTGCAAAAAATTGTGTAGTTTTTTATTTCTGTTTTTAAATAACTGTAAATGCATCTTACATCACTACAATGGATGGAAAAATTTAACTTCAACTGTACATTAGGATTGCACGTGAAGTCTTTTCCTAGGCGAGCAAGGAAAGAGAGCACTTTGGGTTTCACTCCCATCACCAAAAAGTCAATATCATTATGTATCCATCTTATTTGAGCTTTGACCAAATGAACTAAATCTTAAAAGAATGAATTTGGGTAAGCTGATTGGAGAAGCTTTTTCTTGGAACACTACTTGACAATGTCACTTCCACAGGAAGAATAGAGCAGTGAGATACAAAAATTTCCAGTGTCATTTGCAGGTGCTTGTCATCATCCAAGGGTCAACAGGCAGTACTCAGAAGGAAAGTGTTATAGAAAAGAACATAAAAATTTCTGCTTGGAATAAAGACAAGAAACCTCTAGCAGGTTAACATTAGCAAAAATTATCAATGGTTTGTAAACATGGACAATTAGCAGGTTAACTGTTTCTTCTTTTGCACAACATGGACAATTGGAATATGAGATATCAATGGTTTGTAAACATCATTTAATTACCAAGTGCTAGTGAATCACTGGCCAGCCCAATACTTTTTGTTTAAACAGGATATGTAATCTTCTTTTTGTTTTGAAATTCTTTTGAAAAATGCATTTTGGATCATCTGAATTGATGGTTGTGCAAAAGGTTGTTATGCCTTAGAAGTATTTCTTTTGCGACTAAAATAAACTGTTTTAGAAGGCTGAGTTTAATGGGGGTAAGGCCATCAGTATTTTTTAAAAGTATATTTTATTTGATATAATCTCTTACTTTTCTGATTGTAAAAGCCTTTCTTCAATTGAAAATTTCTATTAAAGTTATGACCTAATGTTAAGAGTACTTTGCTGCAAAGATCTCTGCTCCATTGACGTCTCACTTTTATGCACAAATTTTATCATACACTGTTTACAGCAGCCTCTAGTAATGATAATGTCCATGATTTTGTCATATCAATATGGGTCGTCCCACCTAGACTACTTCTAATCAGGACATAAACTTTATTCTCAATGGATTCATGGGGCAAAGGTTTCAGACCTCCTTGAGTACCATGTTAGATTAATTATCCATTTGTATATTCACAAAAAAGGGAAAAAGAAAAAAATTTATACACAAAATACACACAAAGAGAAAGGTCAGATGATTATTTTGGAAGAAAAATGCTTTTAATACCATTACTCAGTATTTCAGCACTCATCATGGTACATCATTGTCATTTTTGCATGACCAGATAAGCCCACAGTTGATTACATGAAAGGATAACATGAAAACTTCAAAAATCAGACCACAAAATGGCCAACATATAAACACAAACAAACATTAATTATACCAATCCTTTCATTTTCTTGCATTCATGGTTGTGAATGTCATTTTGTTCTACTTCAATATAATTTTGTTTTGTCATAGGATTTTTCTAGTTTCTTGTTTCTGACTCAATATACTTAATAGGAGTAATTGTATACTATTGGAGGGGAAGGGATATATTAACCTCAGTGGATCTCAATTACCCTAGTCAATTATTTTATAGATTTACGATTCTTGTATGTAAAATTTTTATGGGATGGATGAAGTCCCATTATCATGTTTAAAAAGTTTGAATTGACTATTGAGACAGTTTCTTTTCGAGTACCTTGAAAAATATGTCTCAGATCAACTGCCTTCTATGCAGGTCTCACAAGTCCTCAGATATTGTAATTCAAGACGACTAGCAGTTGTTCCACAAGGTGGTAATACTGGCCTTGTAGGTGGAAGTGTGCCTGTTTTTGATGAGGTACTGAAACTTCCATTTCATCATATTTGATCACTTCTATATTTATGCTTGCATTATCTTTGTTGTTATTTATTGTGTAATTTATTTAAGCCTTAGCATTGTGGAGATTTATGTGAAAGCTTTATTAATTTTCTACGTAATGGGTGCAGGTTATTATAAGTCTTGGCTTGATGAACAACATAATATCATTTGATAAGGTGTGAACTGTGAATACACAGCTTTGCTCTTCCATTTTTTGCACTGTCCATATCAGTGAGTGCCTGACATGTTCTATACATTTTTTATCCATCTCTTGGTTTGGTCTTCATGTGGAACATTAAAGGTCCTTAATTTTTTAATTAATATTGGAAATAAGATCAAATTGCATGTTTATAGGATGTTCAAATGAATTATTCTTATTTAACTTGACCATGCACTCTTGTTAGAATCCATTTCAATATCAGGTGCAGTGACTGACCCCTGTGATTTAGACAATATTTATATGACTATCCAATCAGTCTTTGATTTCCATTGCAAATGATACTATACAAATAACTATTAAACGTCATTTAACAAATTGTAATACTAGACAGTTCTTATTCAGGTGTCTTGAGTGTGAAATACTTGTGGTTAGATACCTTGTCAATAACATATTGTTGGCATGTCTCCAATTAAAACCTAGTTTGAAGTTAGTCTCAAAATTTTGTGTGCAATAGCAATAATGTTAATATCTGGTATTGGTGAGTATAGGACATGAATATTATTCTTAGTACCTGGAACTTTATATTGGATATAGTGTGTTAGCTCCAATTTGCTGCATGGTTTATTTTGATGATTAAAACAATATTTTATATATTGGTAATGCCTCTTCTTGAAAGATTAAACAGCCTTAGTAAATGCTTCACTAAAGTTGTTCACCACCGTCTTACAAAATGCAGGGTGCATTGCAAATTTTCAGGCCTTGCACAACTACCATAGTCCTTTATGTTGTTGTATGCCGGATGCCCCACAAAACATTATTGAACTTCCCTAATGCATACATGCATGGAGGAGAGCAGTAAGAATGCCCACAAGTGTGAATACATATATATGCTCAAATGCATGCACAATGTTTGTACACACAAGGGCACACTAGAGTGCAAATGCTTCCCCACCCAAAAGTTTACATAAAACATAATTTTTTACTAATTAGGTAAAATATTTGATTTGAACATGTTATATTCACATTTGTGTCCTTTATAAGGACCCAAATTACCATGAAAGATTAAGCCTACGGAGACTTCAAAAATGAGGTGCATGTTTCTGGAAAAACCATCCTAGGAGATGGAGGCAACCATAGTCTTAGGAGACATTAAGATAGTGGTGCTTCAAAGGAAAATCCATGCCCAAAGATGGAACTGGTGTGATATACAAGGTAAGGATGGTCCTAGGAAGGACTAATGCTAGAGAATCATGTCAAACACTGATGCCGAATGTCAATGATGCCAAAAGATGTTGACACCAAGGAAGCTGCACCAAAAGGGGATGTCAATACCAAAAGGTGTTTGACGTTAGCACTGAAGTTTGTGCCAACGGCTCAACAATACTGCCAATAAAGGAGCAGCATCAAAAGTATTGCACTATATGTAGTGTTGAAATCCATATTAAAGCAATGCCAGAAGAATAGTGCAAGACAAGCAACTAAAAGACATGACTTTATGACAAACAACACTATGTCAAAGGATGCAGTGCCAAGACTAGCACCAATCACAGCTTCAAGTGCAATGCCAACCTGATGCCCAATGTAGTGCCCAATTTCATGTCATGGATAGGTAGAGGTTACATTGAGACAATGTCCCATAACAGACACAAGGGTTCAACTATCATTTATTACCCTTTAAAATGATAGGATCCTAAGGGGTCCAACCACTCATATATAGAAGAAAAAAGAGGTTGACACCAATTTCAGGCTAAGAAGTTAGAACTCATGTGACGCACACACAATGCAACAACCTAACTGAGCATGTAGCATGACATAGAAATCCATGCAAAAGGCCAAAGTCTCAAGGAACTATATCAGCATCCCAAAGGACATAAAATAATCAAAGATAGAACATAACCATACTAGAAAATGCATTTATGATATAATAATGAATAGTAAATGCAACTTTCAATGTCCATCATAGACAAGGAGAATTCTTATAATTTCTGATCTTATCTTTCATACTATTCTATGTCCATAATCATATTAGGAAATTAATATGAAACTTTCAACTCTTCCATGCATTTAGGTATCCATCAAAGGAATGAATAATCGTATCAAGTGCATCATTCTAATTTATTTTCCTAATATATAAAATCAGTCCATTATGATCACCCATTTCCCTTAAATCTACTCATAAATTATAAAAAATGATAGGGGATTAGGATGCTTTTTTTTCAATGTTGTCTAGGTATGTGTGCCCAAGATTATGGGCTCACACCAACGTATGCATACCTGTAACCCGTGCTTGGATATGTGTACCTGTACTGGGTGCTTGGGTATGCAGACTGTGCCCTAATGACACACCCTTGATGCACCTGGTGCACCAATAAGACATGAACGTATTTTGACAATGCATAAGTGCTTCTAACATACACTCCAAATATCTTTGCACCCTTGTACTCTTGCACCTGCGTACCCTAAATTTGGAGGTCCACACTGGGTAATCCGCACCTGCACCCTATGTACCCCTGCATCCATGCACCCAATGTATCCCCAACCCATGCACCCGATGTATCCCTGAACCCATGCACCCACACTACCTTGGCTTTTTTTAATTAATTATTTACTTTTCAAATAACAATAACAAAACAACTCCCATTCCAAATGTTATTTTTTATTTTCCATATTGAAGCATTCAACCATGCTAATTTTAAAACAAAAAAGAAAGAAAATGGGAGTAAAGGAGGTGCCCTTGGAATGGAAGTCATTGTTGAGCAGGTTTGTAATATTTGTGGCTGAACTTCTCTCTCATATCCCTGTTGAAGTTCTGATTTCGATAAGAAGTGTGTAAAATATGGAGTAAGGGACGGTTTCAAGGAAAAACAGGGCTTTGTAGTAAGTCAACTAAAGTAAGAAACAACGGAGAATTTCTTCAACAACAGTCCAAAATTAACAGGAGTAAATGTTAATCAGAAATAGAGCGGGGGAAGATAGATTATTACACAAGTGCATCCACAATATGTCGACTTCTTCTCTCCACAATATGAAGCAGCCAAGTCATACCCTGATCTCAAGTTAGCAAATGCAACAAGAGTTGTATTTTATCCTCGTGAAAACCAAAGGGTTGTTCTAACTTTCCTTAAGGCTGCAAAGGATTAGCAACTTCAAAATTGTTCCCATCTCTTCTCAGTAGTTAGAAAATTGGAAATAAAATGAACATAGACAAGTGGCTTAAGATAAGTTTCAGAATTTCATCCTGATCACCCTCCTTGTTAACTCTCCCCATCACTCCCAATTTGGACAAGGGAATAAGGAGCATTCAAATGTAGCAAGGGGAGAAGAAAATATTCTAAACATCAAGTTCACTAGTAAAGCATTCAGGGGGATCAAAAGGACAACAAAACAGCAGTCACCAACCACCAACAGTAAAGAAAAATTCACACTATCAATTAGAAACAGAGAAGGAGATATTTGCAAAGTTTTTTACCTCAAGTATCCAAGAAAAGATTAAGTGAATGGAGCAAAATGGGCATCATCAGGCTTTGGAATGTCTACTGTTCATGGTATTTCTGTTTGGGCCATGACTCCACCATTTTTGATGTGGAATCTCTTTATAAAAATTTGCTAATGTGCCCACTCATGGAACCCATGTATTTGTCTTCTTGCCCTCTTTAAAATGCTCATGAAAAATGAGGAACTCCCAAGTGTGTGAGCAGGGTTCTGTTGTCCACATTCTAAAGATGCAGGACATGCCAAATCCCTCTTAAATTCTTGTGTATATGCTTCAAAGTTTCCTTCCCTTTGAATTAATGTCAGTCCAATTTCTGAATTTCTTCATTCTGATGGTATCTATGTTTGACTGGGTGAAGTGTCAAGTGTTTCTCCTCCAGTTTTCTTGTGATCTCTCCTTGTGGATAGTGATGGTGATTTGATTTTTTATAATTTTGGTGTGGATTAGTTCTGTTTTGTTGCCATTTCTGATTGATAGATGTGGATGGACATTTTAGAAGTACCCTCAAAAGCAGATTTTGATCCCAAGTGTAAAATCTACCATGCTGCTTAAGTGACCTGGATTTCATTTTCGAAGGCTGCCTTACATGACATGGATTTGATAACATATCATTCCTTTGCAATGTCATTTGGTCTTCCATGAATTTTTCTAAATTAGCTCAGTTTGGTAAGTCAGTGAGGCCATTTTGGCACATATCTCTTAGATAGCTGTTTATGCATAACATGCATTCTAATGTTATTTTTCTTTGCTTTTGTTGTTGCCATAGTAGCCTCCATTTCTAATGACGCAGTCACTCCTACCGACATATATACACCAACCACCTTGCTAGCCCAGATGGGAATAACAGTTGTATGAGCAGAAACCCCAGAATCATCAAAACATCCTATTCTATGAATATAAAAGCATCAATTAATCAATTAAATGAGCATTGATTTTGAAATAACTAAATATTCAACCATTAAAATAACTTAACATCAAGTATTTGACTAGACCATAATGGGCCAAATATAATCCACAGCAGGTATCCAATGAAATGTTCTAGCCGATAAAAATAACTGTTCTATGTGCAGAAACCCCAGAATCAGCAAAACATCCTATTCTATGCATAAAAAGGCATCAATTATTCAATAAAATGAGCATAGATTTTGAAATAATTAAATATCCAATCATTAAAGTAACATTAAGTATTTGACTAAACCCTAATGGGCAAAATATAATCCACAGCAAGTATGCAATGAAATGTGTCAATAGCATCCCGCTTATCATCAAAATATATACCGGCTAGCCAAAACAAGCATCATAATGGACAAAAACATCTTTTGGAGTCTAGGAAAATAAATAGTTGAAGGTGTCACAAGGTGGGGCACTACACATACAGCAATGGAGGTGCATATACCCATGCATACAAACATGGATATGCACAGACACATGCAAACATGGATGTGCATGCCTGCGCACACATGCATGCATATAGAGACAAAATTTGCTCTAATTGGTTGAACAAAATATAATTTTCAGGTTAGCTGTTTTCATGTTTTATTGAGTTCTAAGTCTTGTGATTTATCTTTTCTTGTAATTACTCAAATACAAGGCAAGATTCCTATAGGTTGGAGTTTTGTTGGGCACCATAAGGTCAGTCAGTGTCGATGTTGTCAATTTCAGTGTTTTTGCATTAATCACATTCTGCCAGCATAACTTTAGTCTTGGGCCATGATCACCTGTGTAAGTGTCTTTAGTGCATAATCAACTAATAAATTTCATTTACGTCAATAGTTTTCTCTAGTTCTGATGATTCACATGTTCTATTGACACAACCCTTGTGGTGAATCTTTCAGCTAAAGTGGGGTGATATTAATATGCATAATCTTTTGCAGGTAAGCGGAACCTTGGTTTGTGAAGCTGGTTGCATCCTAGAGAACCTTGATTCCTATTTAGCTGATCAAGGGTATAGATTACTCCCCTTTAGATCAAATGCTGTTTATTTGTAACATTTATGAATATTGGTCAGACATGTTGGTTAGTAGTGTTATGCTCAGTTTGAAAAATAATATGTTGTGAATTTATTGAACTTACTTGAATTAAATGCTTACTTTTGCAGCTACCTAATGCCCCTTGATTTAGGTGCAAAAGGAAGCTGTCAAATTGGTGGTAATATCTCTACAAATGCGGGGGGCATACGTCTTTTGAGATATGGGTCACTTCGTGGAAATGTTTTAGGTAAAATTAATTATAGGCCTGAATATCCAATTTGTTCCAAATTAGAGAATATACCATTTTCTCCACCATCATAATCATCCATGTTGTAAAGGGTCAAAGAAGAAATAATATTTATTTTTACTAAACAAAAAAAAGAAAAGAAAAGAAACTCTTTACATGATGCTTTGCTACTGTTGCTTATGGGGTGTCCTTCAGCATGCAATATCCCAAGAATTGGAGTATATATTGCTCTTAATCATTAATCTTAAAGAGTTGCTTGGTAGGTTTGTTTAGAGTTATTCTATAACTGTTAATCTAAATTGCATTATTTGCCCATTGAAGATACAGTTCTGCTCACTTTATAGGCATTTTGAGGTTCAGTCCCAAAGTGGTAATGCCAACATATTGTCAGGTGAGGCATCCAGTGTTTTCACAAGAGCATTTCAATTTAAAATGCTATATGGTATATACAACTCAGTATAGACAAACAAGTTGGTCCGCAACATCAGCTTGAGGCATGAGTGACCTATATGTCGCAAGGTCGTCTTTTATGTGAATGAGTTGCAAGAGTATTATGGCTTATGGTTGTCTAACATGTTATGTTTGGATTTTTGTGCAACATAATAACAAAGCATACAATGTTTTGGAGTGCTTTTTTATTTATTTTTACTTATGTGGGTAGTTAGGTGGTTAGGTGTTGCATCGTCTTAAGTACCTTGCACTGGTCTCAAGCATTGTCTCTACAAAAATCAGGATGTTTGCAGATTTTCTCAACTATGGTCTTAAGGATAAAATTCAGTGGGAAGTCGACATGCTCGATCGCTATACTCGACGATGCTCAATGTATAGCTTTGGTAGTAGAATAAAAGCTCCAACCCCCAACACACATGTGACTTCAATCCTTGTCGTCCTTGCTGCAATAAAGAGCATTCCCAAGGATTATTCTGTTTCAATTGTCGTTCTCACCATCCTTGAGATCAGGCCTGTGGAGAATGTCATAACTTTCAAGTGGAACTTGAAGACATAGTAGTATATGAAGATGGAGATTCATTATAGAAGGAGCAACCCGTAAAAGCAGATGACGCGGAACATGAGAATGATACCATGGCTCTCTCTGTTCATGCTCTTATGGGGCTCTAAGCTCACCATACTATCAAGGTACAAGGATTTATTAAACGACATGTCAATGTGTTGATTGATTTAGGTAGCACACAACTTTATAGATAGTAAGACAATGAAGTCCTTGGGCTTGTATATCAATACTTCAAATCAGGATAAATTTTAATTCTTAATTGCAAACGGGGGTACTGCTGGATGTGTGGGTTGAACGGCTAAAGTTAATATCCAAATGGAAAATTATATTTGGCTAGGCAATCTCTTTGCCATGAACCAAGCTAGTTCAGATGTCATCTTGGGAGCACAATGGCTATCTCAGCTTGATGGTGTTACTATTAATCTACAAAAAACATATGTCAAGTAGATGGAAAAGGGAAGAATCATTTGTCTCCAAGGAATCCAATCCCCTCCCTCCAAGATGGTTAGTTCACATAGCATGGAAAATATATTGAAGAAAGGTGGTTTTGGATTCTTTGCCCAAGTCAATTGCATGGAGGTTTAGTCTTCAAAGCCACTTCTTCTAGCTCTTCCTTTGGATTTACAAAACATTGTGGATCGCTATGAGGAGGTCTTTAGTGAGCCCATGGGTTTCATCAACCTTAGGCATTTCTTAGAGCAACGTCTGTCATGCCCTGAACAAAATAAATGGATGACCAAGCTCTTGGGTTATGATTTTGTCATTGAATACAAGAAAGGAGAATGTCGTGGTTGATGCCTTGTCTTGCAAATATGAGGATGTTGTTGTTGTCATTGCCATCTCTAGTCCTCCACAATGGATTTCTCAACTTAGGGAAGATTGGCTTTCTAACCTGGAGACTGTGTGGATCATTTAGGAAAGGGAGGGGGGCTCATCATTGCATTCTTATTTCTCATATATTGGAGTGATTCGCAAAAAAGATCACATTTATCTTCCTTAGTCTTCAGCTCTTAAGTGAAATGTTCTCCAAGAATTGCATGCATCTCCTTTGGATGGACATTTGAGATTCTTGAAAATATACCAGCGAGTGAAGCAATATTTTTCTTGGAAAGGATTAAAAGCAGATGTCAAGACGTTTGTGGGTGAGTTTCAGGTGTATCAGTAACAAGGGAGAAACAATTAAATCTCCTGGATTGTTGCAACCCTTGCCTATCCTTGATTGCCAATTGGAGCAAATATCCATGGATTTCATTGAGGGCCTTCCTAGTGGTGATCTTTGTGGTAGTAGATCGCCTTTCCAAGTATCCTCGTTTATGTGCATTACAAATCCCTATTCATCAAGTAAGTGTTGGTCATGAATCCGCCATGAGGAAAGGATTTGTTGCTTTTGCGCCCTAGGACCCGCAAACCAACATTGAAAGGCCGAAAGGAAGGAATGCCTTCCGTGCCAATCTCCGGAGAAGGCCGGCTTCCTGTGGGGTTTTGAGGTTCAAGATAAGAGTGCAGGGAAAGAGATAAAAAGTACAGAAAGAAATCCAAATCAGATTGGAGTTGGGTGGGGGGAACTAACAGTACGGCAACGCATCAATCACCACTACTAACACCAATATAACAATAACACAACACTATGGATGCTGTCACTCGCCAGTAGAACAGAGCCAGGTATATGTTTTGTGTTAAGGGCCAGAAGCACAGCTACAATGGTTCCCTAACAGACATTCCCTCCAAGGAACTAACAGTACGGCAACGCATCAATCACCACTACTAACAACACTATAACACCAAAACATAACCAGAAAACTGCCACTGACGTTTGCCCTATATATCCTCTGATTTATGCACCTCAGGTATACCTGACCACCAAATGTTGAAGTGAATCAACAAGCCATGACACAGAAAACGTAAGGCATAAATGTCAAGGAGAGAGACAAAGCATACAAAATAAAAACGAAGAAAACGAAGACCAAGTGTATGTATTATATTAAAAGGCGGAAGCTACGACTACAATGGTTCCCTAATGGACATTCCCCTTCCACCACCTTACAATGAAAATGTGGTGGATATTTATAGCCCAAAGTCCCCCCCGTTACATTAATGGGCACAAAGTCCCAGTCAAACATTAGCTGACAAAAGTAGCCGCGGAACTGCTGATGCTGACCTTTGTCGGGCAGGACTGTACTTGCAGCATGGTCTCCCTGAAGGCTGATCAGCTACGTGGCAGCGCGTTAGGTAGAACTTCTCATCGGCAGGAATGCGGGTAGCTGAAGCAGGTAAAACCTCCAATCAGCTTTAAAGGCGGTAGCTGGCATAAGTAGTGCATTCCATGCTTGTCCATGTGCTCGGCACGTCTCGGCTCGGATCCCAAAGTTGGACACTTGTCGGATGTTGACGCTTGACACGTGCTTGCCTTGAAAGTCAGATTATCCAACTTCGCCCAGGATCAGAGCGCCATTGGGTTGCGCAGGTGAAAAACAGTGCAGTTGGGGAGGCCTTTCATGCCTTAGTCAACTTTTGAGTTTGTCTCCCTACTGCGCACCGGTCAAAGGGCGCACTCAGACTTCGCTGCGAAGTTGGGTTGCGCACCGGTGGAAGCTGATTTACACTGCCGTACGAACTTCGCCCTGGAAAGGGGGCGCACTCCGACTTTGCTGCGAAGTCGGGTTGCGCCCCAGCACTTAGTCATTTTTCCCCGCCACCGCTTACCAAGTGCGACCAGAAAGCGGGCGCACTCCGACTTCGCTGCGAAGTCGGATTGCGCCCTGAACACTTGTTCTTCTAGCTGATTCTGTCACACTGCGCACTTTGCATTCTTGCTGCGCTCCAACTGGAGGGCGCACTCCGACTTCGCTGCGAAGTCGGATTGCGCCCTGAATACTTAGCCATTTTTCAAGGCAACTGCTGTCATTTTGAGATTTGCGAAGTCGGAGTGCGCCCTGAATACTTAGCCATTTTTCAGGGCAACTGCTGTCATTTTGAGATTTGACTGAGGGGCTCAAGGGAAAGAGGGAAGAATGAGAATGTAGGGAAGAGAGAGAAAGGGGGAGAAGAGGAAGGGGAAAGAGGGGAAGAGGGAAAGGGAAGAGCAGCTCTCTTACAAAAATTGAAAACATTGCACCCCGTGCAAAATGTGACAACAAGTAAGGTGGCAAGGTATTTCTTGATTTTGTTTTAAATTATATGGTATGACCAAAACCATTATGAGTGACCGTGACCTTGTCTTCACAAGTAATTTTTGGGAAGAATTGTTGTGTCTTAGTGGTACCAAGTTGATTATGCTTGTTGGTTACGAATCCGCCATGAGGAAAGGATTTCGTGGTTATTGCGCCCCGGACCCGCAAACCAACATTGAAAGGCCGGAAGGAAGGAATGCCTTCCGTGCCAATCTCCGGAGAAGGCCGGCTTCCTGTGGGGTTTTGAGGTTCAAGGTAAGAGTGCAGGGAAAGAGATAAAAATGCGAAAAGGAATTCCAAATTAGATTGGAGTTGGGTGGGGGGAACTAACAGTACGACAACGCATCAATCACGACTACTAACACCAATATAACCATAACACACCACTATGGATGCTGTCACTAATCAGTAGAATAGAGTCAGGTATATGTTTTGTATTAAGAGCCAGAAGCACAGCTACAATGGTTCCCTAACAGACATTCCCCTTCCACCACTTTACAATGAAAACGTGGTGGCTATTTATAGCCTGAGAACCCCCCGATTACATTTATGGGCACAAAGTCCTAGTCAAACATTAGCTGACAAAAGCAACCGCTGAACTGCTGATGTTGACTTCTGTCGGGCTGGACTGTACTTTCGGCATGGTCTCCCTGAAGGTTGAACAGCTACGTGGCAGCGCGTTGGGTAGAACTTTACATCGGCAGGAATGCGGGTAGCTGAGGCAGGTGGAAACTCACATCAGCCTTAAATGAGGCAGCTGGCATAAGTAGTGCAGCCCATGCTTGTCCTTTCGCTCGGCATGTCTTGGCTCGGATCCCAAAGTTGGACACTTGTCGGATGATAATGCTTGACACGTGTCTGCCTTGAAAGGCAGTCTATCCAACTTCTCCCGGGATTAGAGCGCAATCGGGTAGCACAGGTGAAAAACAACGCAGTCGGGTTGGTGATTTCCCTACTGCGCACCGGTCAAAGGGCGCAGTCCGACTTCGCTGCGAAGTCGGGTTGCGCACCGGCACTTGCTGATTCTCACCGCTGTTCGGACTTCGCACGGACAAGGGAGCGCAGTCCGACTTCGCTGCGAAGTCGGGTTGCGCTCCAACACTTAGTCAATTTCCTTGCCAGACTGCGAAGTCGGGTTGCGCTCCAACACTTTGTCAATTTCCCTGCCAGACTGTTTCCAAGTGCGCTCAGGAAGAAGGGCGCAGTCGGACTTCGCACAAAAACTGGGCGCAGTCGGACTTCGCACTAAAAGTTGGGCGCAGTCGGACTTCGCACAAAAACTGGGCGCAATCGGACTTCGCACAAAAAACTGGGTTTCTCGGTTCTCGCTTCCGGGGCTATAACTTTTGATCCGCTAACCTGATCGCCTATTATAATATATCGTCGGAAAGCTGGCGAGAAGATCTGCAATGATAAAGTATCCAGAGCCCATTTTGTCCATTTTATCGCCCCCGTTTATGGCCCTCAAAAACCCGAACACCACAGCATGCTCTTTGCCGCTTGAAAGCTCCATACTTAGTCCAAAAATTATCAAAAGACTTAATGTGGCAAAATTGCCAACATTCCTGGCGGCTCGCGGGGCATTGAGCTCGCCTCGATGTGAGGACCCAGGCCTTTATCCATTGGGCAACAGAGTCACCCTCGTCGTACTCTTGATACTCACTGCCAGCAGCAACCTCTTTCTGAAACCCTTGGCACCCACGGCACTCTTGGAATACTGAAAAGAAAACACTGCACAACCTAAACTAAGAAAACAACTAAAACTTTGAATACTAGCCGGCTTATTTATACAAAATTTTGCGGCATTATTGGCATGCCGCCAACACAAATCTAGTTTTGGTTGCCTATCCGGTGAACCTGCAGTGTCCGGACTAGATCTGATTGTACTTCAGATGATCTTTGAAGTCCGGCTGGCCTCCCAAAGTTTGCCAGGTCGCGAACATGGTGCAACGTGGCAGGTTATCATTCATGCCGGTACCCGTACAATTGATGAACGATGTGGTAAGGAGATTTTTCAGACGGGAGCCCTCTTCGGGTACTGGTTGCGGTGATGGTTGGAGCCAATACCACCACTCCAGAGACTGTAGGCGAACATTCATTTCTCCGCTTGTGAGGTCAAGGCTGCTCACCAAACCTTGATTCCTCTGGGGTGTCTTCTATTAGCTTAAAAAAGGGCGTCTGCAATCAAGAAATCTGGATCTTCAGCTCAGTCAGAGTCGCCAAGTGATTTTGCCAGATGAAGGCAAGCCAAAGATTCACCAACTCGGGCTTCCTTAACATATGGAGACTGATCGTCTCACCTCACGGATTTGTCTATGCAAGCTTGGTAATCAGCCAGCCTGACGCACTCGCCTGGAGCGTTGGTATTAATTTCGTAAAGTCAGGCTGGTTTCCCGGGTTCCTCGCTCGCCACCTTCTTGTTTGCACGAAGGCGTTAGGACCGGTCTTTTGGACTCAGAGAATATGAACGTGCAGAGTCGCCAGGTGCTCTGATTTTGAACAGCAATGAAGCGAGCACCAGTGCTTCGATTCTGTTTGGGGGTGGGAAACTTCCTTGTCCCACCGAGTATTCGGAAGGAAACCGTCAGCCCGAGTGAGGACGAGCTTGAGATCTTCCAAATGTGGGACCCTTGGTCCCATCGGGCGTGCCAGAAACTGTTGGTTACGAATCCTGTTGGTTACGAATCCGCCATGAGGAAAGGATTTGTTGCTATTGCGCCCTAGACCCGCAAACCAACATTGAAAGGCCGGAAAGAAGGAATGCCTTCCGTGCCAATCTCCGGAGAAGGCCGGCTTCCTGTGGGGTTTTGAGGTTCAAGATAAGAGTGCGGGGAAAGAGATAAAAATGCGAGAAGGGATTCCAAATTAGATTGGAGTTGGGTGGGGGGAACTAACAGTACGACAACGCATCAATCACCACTACTAACACCAATATAACCATAACACACCACTATGAATGCTGTCACTCGCCAGTAGAACAGAGCCAGGTATATGTTTTGTGTTAAGAGCCAGAAGCACAGCTACAATGGTTCCCTAACAAACATTCCCCTTCCACCCTTTACAATGAAAATGTGGTGGGTATTTATAGCCTGAGAACCCCTTGATTACATTTATGGGCACAAAGTCCCAGTCAAACATTAGCTGACAAAAGCAGCCGCGGAGCCGCTGATCTTGACTCCGTCGGGCCGGGCATGCACTGCAGCATGGTCTCCCTGAAGACTATACAGATACGTGGCAGCGCGTTAGGTAGAACTTCTCATCGGCAGGAATGTGGGTAGCTGAGGCAGGTGGAAACTCACATCAGCCTTAAAGGCGGTAGCTGGCATAAGTAGTGCATCCCATGCTTGTCCTTTCGCTCGGCATGTCTTGGCTCGGATCCCAAAGTTGGACACTTGTCGGATGATAATGCTTGACACGTGTCTGCCTTGAAAGGCAGTCCATCCAACTTCGCCCGGGATTAGAGCGCAATCGGGTAGCACAGGTGAAAAACAGCGCAGTCGGGTTGGCCTATTTCCCTACTGCGCACCGGTCAACGAAGTCGGGTTGCGCACCGACACTTGCTGATTCTCATCGCTGTTCGGACTTCGCACGGACAAGGGAGCGCAGTCCGACTTCGCTGCGAAGTCGAACTGCGCTCCCTTATCCGTGCGAAGTCCGAACAGCGATGAGAATCAGCAAGTGTCGGTGCGCAACCCGACTTCGCAGCGAAGTCGGACTGCACCCTTTGACCGGTGTGCAGTAGGGAAATCGCCAACCCGACTGCGCTGTTTTTCACCTGTGCTACCCGATTACGCTCTAATCCCGGCGAGTTGGATGGACCGCTCTTTCAAGGCAGTACACGTGTCAAGCATTATCATCCGACAAGTGTCCAACTTTGGGATCCGAGCCAAGACATGCCGAGCGAAAGGACAAGCATGGGATGCACTACTTATGCCAGCTACCGCCTTTAAGGCTGATGTGAGTTTCCACCTACCTCAGCTACCCGCATTCCTGCCAATGAGAAGTTCTACCTAACACGCTGCCACGTATCTGTACAGTCTTCAGGGAGACCATGCCGAGTGGTACACCCAGCCCGACAGAAGTCAGCATCAGCAGTTCCGCGGCTGCTTTTGTTAGCTAATGTTTGACTGGGACTTTGTGCCCATAAATGTTATTGGGGGGTTCTCAGGCTATAAATACCCACCACATTTTCATTGTAAAGGGTGGAAGGGGAATGTCTGTTAGGGAACCATTGTAGTCGTAGCTCGGCTCTTAACACAAAACATATACCTGGCTCTGTTCTACTGGCGAGTGACAGCATTCATAGTGGTGTGTTATGGTTATATTGGTGTTAGTCGTGGTGATTGATGCGTTGCCGTACTGTTAGTTCCCCCCACCCAACTCCAATCTAATTTGGAATCCCTTTCTGCATTTTTATCTCTTTCCCCGCACTCTTATCTTGAACCTCAAAACCCCACAAGAAGCCGGCCTTCTCCGGAGATTGGCACGGAAGGCATTCCTTCCTTCCGGCCTTTCAATGTTGGTTTGCGGGTCTAGGGCGCAATAGCAACAAATCCTTTCCTCATGGCGGATTCGTAACCAACAATGCCCTCTTCTTATCACCCTCAATCGGATGGTCAAACATAGATTGTTAATAAATGGTTGGGTACTTACCTCCATTGTTTTGCACAAGATGAGCAATATCACTAGGTTCATTGGATCTCATTAGCTAAATGGTAGCACAATGCTTCTTACCATTCATCCCTCAAAATGTCTCCATTTGAAACATTGTATGGTCAAAAACCTCCATCTGTGGCAGACTATGTTCTAGGATTCTCCAAGGTTGCCTAGGTATATGATTTGTTACAACAATGATGGCTTGTGCTTCAATTTCTTAAAGACAATTTGACCGAGGCCTAAAACTGCATGAAGGAGCAACATGATTCACAGCACTCTAAATGTCAATTTACCATAGGAGATAGTCTTTTTGCGCCTGCAATCCTACAAGCAATTATCCATGAAGATCAAGTCTAGTCAGAAGTTGGCTTCTCGATTTTATGGGCTCTAGAAGGTGGTTCATCACATTGGTGAAGTGGCATATTATTTGGAGCTTACACCATCTTCCTGCATTCATCTTGCCTTTCATGTGTCTTGTCTTAAACAACTTATTGGCTAGAAGGCGTAGTCCAAGATGGAGCTTCTAATACTTGATGAGGAAGGTCAAATCACTCTCCATCCTGAAACAGTGTTGCGGTCCAAAGTTTGTCATCTTCGGTCTCGATAAATTCAGGAGTTCCTCATCAAGTGGCAGAAATTTCCAAAAGAAGATGCTACGTGGGAGCCTGAGAGCATTTTCCACTCTTTTTCAGATTTGAGGATAAAGATTCTAAGGGGGGAATCCATGTAACGTCTCCAATATAGCCATGTCAGCTATATTGGAGTGTACAATCCTTGATTTTTGAAAGGTTTGGCAATCACATAGACTATGCATTATTTGACATATCTATGGACATCATGGTAAAGCCTAGGCCAGTAAAAATATTTATGTAGAATAGCTAGAGTATTGGCAACGTCGAAGTATTTGATTTTTCGACTATAATGTGTTTCTCGAATTAGTTTTTGCCTTTGCTTGCTTGTACACAAACGTGTCCTAAGCAAAAAAGAATATTGTCATGAAGATAAAAATAAAAAAACACATTTATTTGAGAGTAGTGCCTAATGAATGTTGGAGAAATCAAGACCTCATTTATACAAGCAAGACTAGTTGGAAGTCTTGTGACCACAGGTGTCAAGCATGATGGTGAGTGTGGCGACTGGTGACCAATTGAGGCATTCTGAACAAGGTTGGTGTCCTTCATATGCTTTATGTTTAGATGGAATTGCTGAAGGAAAGTTGACCACTTCTAGTGGTGACATTTTGTAACTTGATCTATGTCTACATGAACTACAATGTGGTCTGTGTATGATGATCTCCTTATGGCCAAGACGTAGTACTTCCAACGATGACATGATTTGATAATGGTGTAGAGCTCATGATCATACGAGGGTATCTCCAAATTGCATCATTGAAAGTTTCATTGTGGTAAGCGATCAGATGCCCATACTCAATAAGAATGGCACCATGTGCATACTTTGAAGCATTTGTCTCAATATCAAAAGGTTGTTGTGGGTTTGGCAATATGAGGAATAGAGCAAAACAAGCTGCTACTTCAATTCTTCGAACACCTTCTGTTGCATTTGTGTCCAAGTGAACTTAGCTTTAGCAGATCCATTGGTCACCTGATTTAATGGCCAAGTGATGGTAGAGAATACCAACACAACTTGATGGTAAAAATTGGCAATGCCAAAAAAGCTATGAAGATCTATAAGGGCCTTTGGGGTTAGGCCAATCCTTGATGACGTAGATCTTCTTTGGCTCAACATGAACTCCATGCTCATGCATTATGAAGCCCAGATACTAAATGTGTCTGGTGCCAAAGAAACACTTCTCTAGATTGGCGCTAAGCTTTTTTTGGCACAAAGTCCTCAAGACTGACGTGTTCCAGGTGATCTTCCCATGTTCTGCTAAGCACAAGAATGTCATTCATGTAGACTCATAAATGAGTTAGTGAATGGCCGCACTACATCACTTGTCATCTACATGAATGTTGAAGTTCATTGGTAAGGTGAAAAGGCCAACCACTTGAAAAAACTTTCTTTGGATTTGAAGATTGTCTTCCAGATGTTGGCTAGATCAAGATACCCTGATTTGGGATCGATTGTAGTGAAATACCTAGTTCCCCTAAGCTAGTCCAGGAGATCATCAATCCTAGGAATAGTATAGCGGTTCGTGATTGGGATCTTGTTGAGCAGCCTTGTAGTCAATGCAACGTCGCCAATAGCCATCTTTCTTGCAATTCAATACAATCAGGTTGCCATAAAGTGAAGCATTAGATCGATCAAATTTGACCTTTCTATATTAGTGTTTGAATCAAACACTTGATCTCATTGTTCTCCAAAATGGAGTATTGATAGAGAGGCATGTTGGGCAAAGGCACCCGTAGTATTAGATCAATCAGATGTTTGACCTGACAATGAAAGGGAACCCTTGAAGATGATATAAAGACATCATTGTAAGTTGAGACCACTTGGTACATTTGGTGTTGTTGTCCTATTGGGCATTTGCAACAAAGCTAGAAGTGGTGACAATTAGCTTCTTTCCCTATTGAGGCTTTATCAATAGGAGCACAATTTTTCCCGTTTGATTGACCACCTTATGACACTACTTCGCACTAATCAAGGAGACTTTGGTGGGTGGCGTGACCTCTTGAATCTTATAGTGTGTTGGTGATGGGATGTGATCATGATGCTTCATGGCCAAGGTTCATAGATGCCATAGAGCTCCCACATGAAGGGTTGCCAGAGAAGGACATCATACACCTCAAGGGGAACAATGTCATAGATTACCTCACCCCTAAAAGGCTTGATAGCATAAGATAGCCAACACTACTCTGTGATGCAGATGGCTTTACCTTAATGAAATCATCCAACATTGTATGGTTGAGCATGTGGCATCACAACCAATTTAGTCCTTTTTATTATATTTGTTGAGGTCAAGTTCTTTTGGCTATCGTTGTCCATAATGAAATGCAAAGGTTCTCCTTTCACCCACATCTTCTAGCGGAAGAGATGCTCCTTTTCGTCCTTGTCATTTGGAGGCAGTTGTGCCATAGTAATAACGACATCAAGGTTGGGTTCCATGATCTCCTCTTTATCCCATGTTGTGGAAGAAGAGGAAGGCATCTGTTTGGATGATGGCTCTTAGCACTTTAGTCAACAGTGATTGGTAGGCGTGACACTCATCCTATTTATGAAAGCTAGTCATATGATATGTACACCACTTACTAGATTTCTTTGGTTTGTTCCGTCATAGTTGTCCCTTGTTCTGCGGTTTCGCATCAGGTTTGGGACTGCTCTTGTCCATCTTGGGTTGTGATTTATGGCTGGATCCACTTTCCTTTGAGACAATTTTACCCCTGAACTTTGCCTCTATCTTTGTCATATATCGATATGCTTCTCCTAACGTGGTGATGTGAAGGAAATCCATCTCTTTGTGGAATTACTTATGGAGATCACTATGATTCTTGAGTATCCTGTGTCGTTCTATATCACATATGCCAAGTTTCGTTGAAAGCTTGTGAAAGGCGTTGGTGTAGTCTTTGAGAGATTGATCTTTGCCTTGACAAAGTTATTGTCACTTGAGAAACCATTTGTCACCTATTGTGTAGTATTTGTCCTTGATGGCTTCTGCCCATGTGAGGCTGGTATCGGGTATGTCATATCAACATTGTCAATTATGACTTGCTCAACATGAGAATCCCATCAGTTATGAATAATTATGGTGGCTTTCAAGAGTGCAAACATAATGTTCTCATCATTTGAGAAGCTATGGACCTGGACGTACTGCTGCAATTGAAGCCAATTCTCCATACCTTCTGCATCAATATAGGAATGCCAAAATTTACCTGATCTTTGAAGGGTGTTTAACATCCCAAGGTCCTTCCTATCAAAGGAGATGAAGAAGAGTTGTTTGCAGCAGGGATTCGTTGCAGAATCTGCTCAAACTGATCAAACATTTCTACTCTCTATCTTGGCTGACAATGCTTTATGCAACATCATTTGAACAAAATCTGATTTTTCAGTTTCATTAGCCATCTGAGATCGTCTGGTGTGGCAAGGAAGGTATACAAATAGGTCACCTGGTGTAATTCTGCTCTTTCGGTAGTCTACTCTCATTCTCACTTGCATGCAACTTGATCGTCAATTGGCAGCCCGATCGTTATCATGCTAATGGACAGAAGAAAAGGAAGTACAAGACGTGCACGAGTTGCAGTATTACTTAATGAGAACACACTAATGAGACCTTTGTTGAAAGGATGTGAGAGTCTATGATATATTGTTCCTTCCATTTTATAGAGGTACCTAAGAATACATGTGTATATACAAAGTTACAAACATAATATGAAAGGATGTTGGACAAGGCCAAACGGTTTGTCTTCTAATGGTTACAAGACTAGATGACAGTTGGTGGAACAACCATCTTTTGGTATTCTGGTGGTGCCATAACTGAAGATGGTGTTAGAGGTCTTGATGCCAAGACTAGCGTTGGTGCCATACTGATGATGCCAGAACAGTGATGCCATTATGTTTTTACACCAGAACAGTGATGCCATTATGCTTTTTCAGCAGACGTAGATGGAAGAGTTAGCTTCAGACTATTAGTGTTGGTGCCAAGTCTGGAAGGCGGTGGAATGCTCTGGCGGTTGGTGCCTAGTGCTTCTGTGATCCATTTTGGATTATTAAGTCATGTTTGGATATTGGTGTGATGTAATAAAAGAACATGTAATGTTTTGTAGTTATGTGGGTTGTTAGGGGGTGCAGCCATTGCTGTTCATATACAGTCTACTGCATCCTCTTATGTCTCTTGTCCAGGTCTTGGGCATTGTCTAGGGTATCTCATTGTGGTAGCATATTCTGATAGCATGCTGTAATAGTGTATTATGGTAGTGCATTATGTACTAGACCAGGTTATCAGATGCATTGCAAACTGTAATGATAATACATGCCATAGTTGAGACAATCTGCAAAAAATCCCAATTTGAGCCAATTTTTCCGATTCACAGCCTTGCTGATTTTTGCCCCTTTTTTTTCCAAAAAATTGTGATATGCATGAAAAAAGCTTTTTTTCAATGAAAAATTACTGATTTTTTGCCGATTTTTCCCCATTTTCCATGCCGATTCCAATCCGATTCCGATTTTCTCAACTGTGGTACATGCTGACTTCTATACACTGTTGCATATACTGGTTGTGGGTGATGTTTGCTATTGTCTGCATTTACAGATTGTAACATACATTGCAGTTGAGTTTCTGTATTACTTTATCATATTATTGCACTGTATTGTTCTGTAAAAGACTAGAATATTCCGACATGCTACATTCAGGTCATGCATCAAAGTCACAAGCAAATAGATAATAACATTGCTAGCAATATTTGAGTACATCAGTGAGGCTTGGTGGCCTCACACAAACTGCTAGTGATGACAAAAGATTGTTTTAGCATATCATTGTTTGTATCAATCCTTTTCTTTATAGTTTATACTGTTGTACATTTGTTTAATGTTCTAGCTGTCTCAACCAACATATAACCATATAAACCATTGTGTAAACTGAAAATTAATTCGATTGTAAGCATGTATGGAGTTGAATTCATAACAATCTGAAAATATGCTATTCAGGTAACTTGTAATGATAATCGAACAAGTGTATAGTTCTGTTGGTGTATCTTTCTTTCTTTTAATGGTTTTGAAGAATGTGACGCTTTCTGAATGTCAACCTAACTTTTCCAAATCCACTTATTCTTCTTTATGACAACTGTTGAAATTTAGTAATTATGAGTATGCAATTTTCAGGGCTTGAAGCTGTGCTTGCAAATGGCACTGTTGTTGATATGCTTGGTACTTTAAGAAAAGACAATACAGGCTATGATGTGAAGCAGCTATTCATAGGTAAGTTATATAATGATGTTATTAGTGACATGTTTTAATACTCTACAAAAAACACAATTTTTAAAATGTTTTATGTCGGGCAGGCTTCATATTTGAATGTCATAGAAAACGCTTTCTATTATATCTGGGTTCATCAACTTAAATCATAAACAAGTTTATCTTGTCGAGACTTACTATGCTATATTCTCTGAATCTACCAGGTAGTGAAGGAACCCTTGGCATAGTCACCAAGGTTTCATTACTTGCAGCACCAAGGCTTTCATCAGTAAATCTTGCATTTCTGGCATGTGGAGATTATTTGAGCTGCCAGGTGCATTGACATATAGGTTATGCTTGTCATTTCCTTGAATTTTCCTTGTGGACTTCTATTAAATATTTATCTTGTTAATCTCATAGTGATAGAACTGCCTACAAATTATTTTGCATGTCAACTGGAATAAAATAAATTCTTAAATGGTATTTCTAGGAGAAAAAGATCTAACAAATAATTTTGGAAATACAATTGTTTAAGGGATAAGATATAACTAAGAGGCCCTTTCATTGAATCACTTAATATGTCGTCCTTGAAAGGTGATCCCTGTGTTGCATAGCTTTTTGTGGTATCTGTTCTACTTGCATTGCACAATGTTATTGTTGGTTACGAATCTGCCATGAGGAAAGGATTTGTTGTTATTGCGCCCAGATTCGCCCACCAGATTGAAAGGCCGGAAGGAAGGAATGCCTTCCGTGCCAATCTCCGGAGAAGGCCGGCTCCTATGGGGGTTAGGTTAAGATAAGAGTGCAGGAAAGAGATAAAAATGCGGAAAGAGATAAAAGTGCAGAAAGGGATTCCAAATGTGATTGGAGTTGGGTGGGGGGAATAAGTAGCACGACGACGAATCAATCACCACTACTAACAGCATTCATCTACAAACATACATTGAAACTGCAGCTATCAGCGATCCTATGTATCCTCTATCTATGCATTCCAGGAATACTTGGCCACCAAATGCTGGAGTCTAGAGTTCAGTACAACAGCAAGCAATGACACAAGAAACATAAGGCAGAAATGACAAGGAGAGGCAGCATACAAGATAAAAGACAGTAAGCAGAGCCAAGTATATGTCTGTATTTGAGGCAAACGCACAGCTACAATTGTCCCCTAGCAATATATTCCCCTTCCACCACCTTACAATGGAAAAGTGGTGGGTATTTATAGCCCAAAATTCCCCCCGATTACATTCATGGGCACAAAGTCCCAGACAAGACAGTAGCTGACACGAGCGGCTGAGGAGCTGCTGATGCTGACTTCTGTCGGGTCGGACTGTCCTTGCAGCATGGTGTCCCTGAAGGTGGTACAGCTACGTGGCAGCGCGTCGGGTCAAGTCTACGGTCAACAGAAATGCGGGTAGGTGCGGCAGATGGCACTTCACATTGGCTTAAATGATGACAGTTGGCGTCGGTAGTGTAGCCCATGCTTTGTCCTTGCGCGGTCAAGTCTTGGCTCGAATCCCGAAGGTGGATACTTGTCGGATGCTGAGGTATGACACGTGTCTGCCTTGAAAGGCAGCTTATCCAACTTCGCCAGGAATTCGAGCACTCTCGGGTTGCGCAGGAGGAAAACAACGCAGTTGGAAGGCCTTCTTGCCTTAGCAAATTTTTGAGTTGACTTCACCCAACTGCGCACCGGTCGAAGGGCGCACTCCGACTTCGTTGCGAAGTCGGGTTGCGCACCGGTGCTTGGATGTCTTCATCCGCTGTTCGGACTGCGCACTGGAAAAGGGGCGCACTCCGACTTCGCTGCGAAGTCGGGTGTCGCCCCAGCACTTAGCCGTTTTTCTGATGAACGATTCCCCTAGTGCGCCTAGGAAGAAGGGCGCACCCCGACTTCGCTGCGAAGTCGGGTTGCGCCCCTGACACTTAGTCAGATTTTGCTTTGATCCTGCCTGCTTGCGCACTTCGGGTTCCCTACTGCGCTCCAACTGAGGGGTGCACTCCGACTTCACTGCGAAGTCGGGTGTCGCCCCTACACTTAGAAACTTTTCAAGGTACACCTGCTGAAGTTTTACTGGGGGGAAGAAAGGGGGAAAGAAGAAGAGGGAATGAAGCTGCGAGGAAGAGGAAGAAAGGGAGAGAAGAAGAAAGGGAAAATGAGGAGAAGGGAAGGAAAAGAGCAGCTCACTTGCAGAAACCAAAAACATGGCACCCCTGTGCAAAATGTGGCAACAGTTATCATCCTTGACATACCTAGGGTTTATCTACCTTGTGGTTTACCTGCTCATTTGGAATGATGTGTTCGTCTACTTTGGTTTAGTCTAGTCTAATTCTGGTTGTCTCTCTTTTCGTTGTTGTGTCCTTTTTCTTGGGTCCTGTAGAGCATTGTCTTTGATGGACTTTAATAGCATTTGCTTATTCATTCATTCTGTCTTTCCCTAGTGTTGGTAGGAATTTAATGAGAGTTTTTCTGATAAATTGACTGTATGTAATTTCATTTATTTGGATTGTATAGAGACACAAACAGACACACAGCAACTCAACATATTATTACATATACAATGCATGTTATAGATGGATGATATCATAACAGCAGGGTAGGAAATATGTAGATCCCCACAGGACAAGAAGAGTGGGACACACCCTGTCATATCCCTACCTAAAAGTTAATAAACTTTGTAACATCTGCCCTTGACATAAATTTTATTTGCCCTCAAAGCATAGGCAGAGCGGAATATTGAGCAACAAATGACTGACTTTCCCAAGATGCTTTGTCTTTAGATAAATAATTCCACATGGTTAAATATTTTACTCTCTGTCTGAAGCATAAATTTTTCTTGCTTGTTTTTAGAATTCTTTCCGTTTTCAACATGAGCTGACATTGTTCATTGAGAATGGGCAACTATGTTTGGACATTCATATGCGAACCCAACTTAACATGGAAAATATACAAACATAGGATTTCTGTGGTGATCTAACTGCATAAACTATTGGACTAGTCTTCTTTTGTATCTGAAAAGGTCCACAGATTTTTGATGATAAATTCAAGTTCTTCCAACTATTCTTCAATGAAGTCTGCATATATGGTTGTAGACAAACAGAAACTTCATTTCCTCATTGGAATTCCTATTCAATTCAATGCTGATTTGTTTCATACAATTGCATGCAAGTTCCAGATGGTCTTTGATAGCAGTGTCAATGTACTCCTTTGTCTTTGGAGGTCCATAACCATACAAAGAAGTCATCTTAGTAGAGATGTCATAGGTAGTGTTGTACCACCATGCTGCAATATTTTAACCATTCAAGGCACTAATTTTATTTATCAGAAGTAAACTTTCAAAATAAAAAATATGGATCTTTGGATCCATTTCTGTTGCTCCATGGTCAATGGCTTCTGTTGAAATAAGCATTTTAAGGCTGTCATGATTAGTGTTCACTAAGGATTTACTTCCTAGCAAGAACTGTGTCTATTTTGCCAAGGTATTCATAATTGCAATCATTTTCTTATCATAAGTTGTGCAAAGGACTGATAGATATCTTACGTGAAATCCATGTGAGATCCAATATGCAATGTAGTATATAAATAGAGACGAATAAATAAATGAATATTCTCTACCTACCTTTTAATAAATAACTACTCAATTGGTTATCAACAATGGAAAATATATCTATAAGGATATATTATAATGTGGAGGTTTTATGAGAGATATAATAAGGTCGTGTTTAGGTCCACAACACTTCCTCCCTTGTTGAAAGCATTTCAACCCAAAGCATTCCTAGAAATTTACAAATAGCAAGGGGTATCTTCTTTCTTGAGCTCATTCCTTGCATGTTGCCCTCAAAACATTGTTCAAAAATGACCAACTCTTACAAGAAGATATATGATGATATTAACACTGAAAATATTGAGAATATGTTCCAACTGAATTGGGACTAATGCATCCCAAATCAATGTTGAGAGGTATCAGATTTAAGTAAGAAGCTTGTGTTGCTTTGTCTTGAATTCATGTATGTCTTTCAAACATTTGGAATATTTGATCCCTTTTGATAAGAACTGCAACTTTTTTACCTTTCAAGGTGATGTGGATGTTGAGCAATTGGTCTTCAATGATGATGGATTCTAGGATTAGGATTTTTGTAAGATTCTTTTTTCAGACGCTTTCCAAGGGCAACTTAAGATTCCTCGGGCATTTTAGGTGGATTGTCAAGGCTTTTCATTATGGTAGTAATTGCATCATTTGTAGCAGGAAACTTGTCAACATGCTTAATGTCACTTGTAGAAGGTTCTTTGTCAATAGAATGTAAATTGTTGTTCGAAGGCAACTTCTGATCATGTTTCAATTTCTTGACTTCTGTAAGACTTTATTATAATCTTTTAATCAAGCAATTTTTGTTATCCTTGTCAAACAAAATTTTATTCAAATATGGTGATGGCCTCTTATGAATTTCTCATTTATTTGTAGAACTTCAACTTTCCCTTGACAAGTTTTATTTTGATCCTTTAATCTTATGAATTTTATCATTTTGTTCCTTCAATTTGGCCTTCAAGGATGCTATTTCTTGTTCTAGCCTTTTTTTTTCTTGGAGAATTTCTTAGACCTTTTGCCTAAGAAAAGGTTTTTAAATTTGGCCTAACTTAAATCTTTTCTTAATTTAGAATCAAGGTTGTTCCACCATTTTCTTCCCTCGTCTATAAAATAAAACTCTATGAAATTGGTTATAAATACCATCTCCAATACTCTTACCCCGGATACCCATATTTGAGTATTAGATATGGATATGGATATGATACTTATATTATATTGTATCCAAATATATTCGAATGTATAGATATTTTATCTAGACATATCCAAATATATGCTTCTATTTGGTCCGTATCTAATACATCCAGATCTGGCCTACAGATGTCTAGAGCAGTATCCATCACATGAGATTAAAAAGAAAAATACACAATTAAAAAATACAAATAATTTAAGGAACATTGACAATCGTCTTCTTAATTAATGAAAATTTCCTATCAAACTTATATATATATATGTGTAAACACTCTTGTGTTATTTTTTTTCTCTTAATATATGAAATATATATGCTTTTAAAAATGATATATCCAGATCAAATGGGATTATTTCAACTGGTCAAATTCCTCAACTTTCAAGGAGGAGACTCATGTTCAAATCTTGCCAAGCTACACATGCAAAATTGCCTACTACCACTTGAGTGGTATCCCATTAAAAAAAAAAAAAAAAAAAATGATATATCCATCCTTATAACCAGATTAGAGGGGTTTTGAAAATTTGTCATTTCCATATTCGATACCTATCTATATCAGATACTATGTCTGTTTCCATGCAACATAGATAATTTTCCTTAATGGTATTGCACCAATCTTCAGCATCTTTCTTTCCTGAAAAGTCATGAATAGGAACCATTATATTTTAATCCTTTTTTTTAAAATATATCTATGTCGAGTCTTAAGAGATATAATAAGGTAGGTGTTAGGTCAAATTTCAAATACAACGCGATGACCATCTTACTTTAATATGGCTCCAATTCTTACTCTTGATGTATAACATTTATGACAAATGGTTTAGAAAAGTCGGAATGGTCAATTCTAGAGCTGATAATAGAGCCTACTTAAGTTTGTTGAAGCTTTGTTCTGCTTCTTTTAGGCAAACAAAGAACACTTCAATAGATATATCAGTGGGGTTGCCACCTCAGTGTAATGTTTAAGAACGTGGCGATATTATCTTATTAACAGTAAAAATCCATGCAACTTAGAAATGTTTTTGGGTGTTGGGAATTCAAGTGTCATCTTGATCTTGAATGGATCGAACTTAACACCTTTGAATGACATAATGTATTTCAAACACCTGGTTTCTTCCTTCCCAAAATTGCATTTGAATTATTGTTGAAAACATTTTGATCGAAAATTTATTGACAATGCTTGGGAAAAGTAGGATTGGCAGTCAATTAGGAGAAATATCGACAAAATTAAAAAATAATTAAAAAAATAAAGAAAAAAATTAGAAACAATGTAATTTTCCCCCTTTTCACCTTTTTTCACAAATTTTCATAGTTCTCTGCCTTTTTGCCTGTTGTTTGCTGATTTTGCCCTTTTTGTGATTCTACTGTTTTTTTTCTGGATTTTTGAATTAAAGTTATTTGGGCTGAATGTATCATGATTTTCATAAATTTTTTTGCCAATGATTGCAACATTGATTTGGACAAGTCAGTATAGTGTTATTCTTCTCCAATATGAACAGGACTTTGTCAAACATGTGAGAGACGATCCTTCCAATTCTTATTGTAAACCAAGATAGCATCAAGAATACCAGTATAAACTTCTCAAATATGGTTGAGAAACATTGTTCATTGCAACTTAAGAAATTCTAGGTTAATAGACAATTCAAAAGCTATAAATCCGAATTCATAATGACCTTCATGGGTCTAAATCCTATTGTTGAAATATCTTCTGATTGGCTACGTTTTTAATACTATTAGATTGGAGATCAAGCTTTGTAAAATATTGTTCATCATCTGACTCATCTAACATTTCATCAATGAATGGTGTAGGAATTTTTTTTTTGTTGGTGATCCTTGTTTAGCCCTCTAAAATCAACATATAAGTGACATGAACCATCCTTTTTCCTTACTAGAATGACAGGAGCTGAAAATGGATCTTTATTTGTTGTAATGAAACAGAGACCAAAAACTTCCATACTGGTCTCTGCCTTCCTATATTTTATGATGATGATAATATTGATATGGCTTGATATTGATAAGAAGTGATCATGGTTGTAACTCAAATATGTGCTCTGTATCTCGTTTTGGAGGTAACACAACTTGAAAATCCTTGAAAAATTCATCTTTGGCAATGATATCTTTTGTTTCTTGTGCACTTTTATTGCAGCAGCAGCGAACATTAGTCTTAGATTGAAATGAGCGTGCAATAAATACAATGGAAGTAGTTGCAATAACTACTATATAGTTTCATGAACCACCCAATCTACGAACCATCTCAACGTCTTTGGAGAGCGCTAAATAAATAATGTAATAAACCTAAGTACTATGCTAACATCCCCCCTTATTACATTATTGGAAAATACAAAGAGCATTGAGAAACAATTCAAATTTGACACGTGCAAGTGCCTTGGTGAAAATGTCTGCAACTTGCTCATCAGTGGGAATGTATTGGAGCTGTATGTGGTGCTTTGGAACTTCATCTCGAATGAAATGACATCGAGTGTCAATGTGTTTGGTACGCTCATGAAAGAATGGATTCTTGACAAGATTCAAAACACCTTGATTGTCGCAAAACAAATGAAGTGGAAGATTCTTTGGAAGACCCATGTTTGTAAGAATGCGACTTAACCACATTATCTTGCAGACTGCTCCACTTGCTGCACGATATTCTGCCTCTGTAGAAGATAAAACAACCACTTGCTGCTTCTTACTGTGCCAAGAGACAGGTCCAGATCCAAGATGGAAAATGTATCCAGAACTCGACTTGCGATCATCAAAGGATCCGGCATGGTTTGAGTCCGTGTATCCTTGTAAGAAGAAATTGTCATTCTTCTTGTACTCCAGGCCATAGTCTGTACTACCACGGACATAATGAAGAACTCTCTTTGTTGCTTTCCAATGACTCACCTTAGGTTCTGATATCTGGCCTGGTATTTGTCAGATATATGAGACTCCCAATCAGCTGGCGATAGAGAGTACCATCTACCTGTGGAGATTTATCATATCGCGATAACTTAAGTCCTGCCTTCATTAGAGTCGCTTTAGACTTGCAGTAAGTCATGCGATATTTTTCAACCAATGTCTTGGCATACTTCTTTTGTGTTACTCTGATATGATTATTTTTCTGAGTCACTTCTAAACCAAGATAATAGTGAAGAAGTCCTAGATCTGTCATTTCAAAAGATTGTTTCAAATCATCTTTCATTGCATCAATCATGTTCTCTGAACTGCCAGTTATGATAAGATCATCCACATAGAGTACCAAAATCACTATGTCAGAACCATTGTTCTTGATATAGAGATTTGCATCTGAAGGACTTCTTTTGAATCCATGCCGCAATAGGTGACTGTCTATTTTGATGTACCAAGCTCGTGGAGCTTGTTTTAGCCCATACAAGGATTTGACCAACTTGCAAACTTTCTGTTATTGCCCTTCAACCACAAATCCTTCCGGCTGGGTCATGTACACTTCTTCTTGCAGGTCACCATTCAAGAAAGCACTTTTTACATCCATCTGATGTAACTTCCACCCAAACTGAGCTGCCATGGCACAAAGTACTCGAATGGTAGTCATTTTTGCAGTAGGGGCAAAAGTCTCTTCATAATCTATGCCTTCTTTCTGAGCATAGACCTTTGCAACAAGACGGGCCTTATGCTTATCAATAGTACCATCTGCCTTATACTTCACTTTGAACACCCATTTGCAGCCAATGGGCTTCTTTCCTGAAGGCAGATTAACTAGCTTCCATGTATTATTTTTCATGAGAGATGCATGTTCAGCATCCATAGGATCTATCAAATACCACGTCTCTATTAGTGTGTGTTTTCTTGGCCATAGGATCTATCAACCGATATCCCTTTGAATGCTCATCGTAACCAAGAAAAATACATTGCAAGGTTTTCTCATCTAACTTCTTCCTCTTCTGTTTTGGTATGTGCATGAATGCCTTACATCCAAAACCCTTAGATGAGAAATGGAGGGTTTCCTACCACTCCATGCTTCTTGTGGAGTCATGCCTTGTAGAGCTTTTGTGGGTGCTCTATTTAGGAGGTACGATGCTATATTCACTGCTTTTGCCCAATACTCATGCTCAAGATGTGCCCCCTTAAGCATACAACGAACCATTTCCATGATGGAATGGTTCCTCCTCTCAACAACTCCATTTTGAGGTGGAGTATAGGATGTTTTCAGCTGTCTCTTAATCCCATGTGCATTCAAAAATGATGAAAATTCCTTGGAGGTATATTCCCCCCTTGATTTGAGCGGAGGTTTTTGATGGAACATCCTGACTCCTTCTCAACAAGCTTCTTGAACTGTTGAAAGTACAAAAATGCCTCTGACTTCAATTGGAGAAAGAAAATCCACATCTTTCGTGACTAATCATAAAAAAACAACTGAAAATACCTCTTTCCACCATAGTTGTTTGGCATAGGACCGCACAAATCGGTGTGTACCAACTCCAAAGGTTTCTTAGCTCTTGAAGAGTTAGCCTCACACGGTACACGGTGTTGCTTCCTTGCTAAGCAATCCGAGCATATTGGCAATGTGGATGAAAGGTTGGGAAGACCTTTCACCATCTCATATTTGCTCAACTCGAGCAAATATCCTGAACTCAGATGCCCATATCTCTTGTGCCAAAGAGAAGTGGCCTCCTTTGTGTTGGCCACCATGGCAACATGAGACGTAGAAAAGGCATCTAAGATGAACAAGCCATGCTTGTATGATCCTGTTGCGACATGCTTGCCCTTGCTGGTGATGAAACATCTCTTTCGGCCCTCCTCAACTCTGAAAACAACATCCATGTCTCTATCCAAGATTTGAGGGACAAACAACAAATTGTTGGCCAATCCAAGAACATAGAGAACCTTCTCAATCTGACATTTTCCATCTAGAAGAGTGACAGAAACATCTCCTTCACCTTGGACTCGGTAGGTCTTATCATCAACTATTGTCACTGGCTTGCCTTCCTTTGCCTCAAATGTCTCAAACCACGATCTATCTCCAGTCATGTGTTTACTGGCACCGGAATCAATATACCACACTTCATCCTTCTGCTGAGAAGATGTGTGAGTCATGAGCACCTTGTGTGCTCGCTCAGAGTCCGAGTCTGATTCCTCATAAGCAACATTCCCCTTGGGTTGCTTATTCTTCTTTTGTGGTTTGTATTTCCCCTTTCCCTCTTTCTTGTGATCTTGGTCATGTTGGCATTTTTGCCACATTAAATTTTTGACAAAATTTTGCCTAAGTATGGAGCTTTAAATCGGCAAAGCACATGCAGAAGTGTTGGCATTTTCGCAGGCCCTAAAAGAGGAGGATAAATTGGATGAAATGATCTTTAGATGTCCCATGGATGTAGACCTTCTCTTAAGATTTCCACCGATAATTATAATGGGCGATCGGGTCAGTGGATCAAAAGTTATGGCCCCGGGAAGCAGAACCAGTGAAAGCCCACTTCGGGTTTGAAAAATTGGCTAAGGCATAGACAGGGCTCAACTTTGCCCAGGAATCCAGCGAACCTCAGCTTCGGGGGATTTCTAGAGCGAACCTCAGCTTTGGGAATTTCTGGAGCGAAGCTCTGTCTTGGGGATTTCTGGAGCCAACCTCAGCTTCGGGGGATTTCTGGAGCAAAAATCCACTTCGGGGATTTTTGGAGCGAACCTCAGCTTTGGGGGATTTCTAGAGCGAAAATTCGCTTCACGGATTTCTGACGCGAAAATCCTCTCGGCTCCAGCAAAGCTCCATTGCGGGCATCAACTCTGGCAAAGCTACCTTTCGGGCCTCAATATAAGCGAAAGTCCTCTTCGGACTCAATTCCGGCAAAGGCCCACTCCAGGTGCAGAAAAATGTGTAAGGCAGAATCACGCTCGTTTTTGCCCAGGAATCCAGCGAACCTCCGCTTCGGGTGCCGTCTTCAGTGAAGCTCCCATCACCAACGAAGAGGCATCTCGGGCGAGAAAAAAACTAAGGCAAAAGTCAACCAGGTCAAGCTCTGTTTCGGGGATTTCTGGAGCGAACCTCAGCTTCGGGGGATTTCTAGAGCAAAAATCCCCCTTTCGTGGATTTCTGGAGCGAAAATCCCCTCGGCTCCAGCAAAGCTCCATTTCGGGCATCAACTTCGGCGAAGCTGCGTTTTGGGCCCAATCCGAGTGAACCCTCCCTGCCAGACCATGCCGAAAGTGAAGGACTGCACTTCGGGCCTGATTCCTAACGAAGCTTCTCCAGAGTGTTTTTTAAGTGCCAAGGCTACATCCGGAGGGCACGCTTCCCGAGAAAGAGAAGGTAGGTGAGAATTTAATGCGCCTCCATGGCGCACGAGTGCGGGTCTCCTGCCCATCCCATCAAGATGGTGTTGTCAGGACCGGGAAAGCCTCTGGAGGCGAGTTCCACCAATCGCATTAATGAGAAGCATTTCCAGCAGTAAAACCTGTCCGAAGCCATACCTCATAACTGCTGACACAAGTGAGTCGCATTCCATGGATACTCTATCATCTAACAGGGGTCAAATCTCAGCTGCCCCAACGGTTTTAGGGTTTTGACATTAATGATTATTAGGGTCAATTTCTCTATAAAAGCCAACTCTATGTAATGTAATCGGGGGGAACGTTCTGGTAGAGAGCTGCTGTACTTAAATTATGCATCAATATTAAGACTCCTGGCTCTGATTTTGGACTCCTTTTTTGTGTATGATGCCTTCTATCATTATTTCTATTAACTTTGTTTCTTTATGTGTATGCTGTAATTCTGCAATCTGGATTTAAGTATGTGCTAAAGAACAAAAGCTGGAATGTGTAAAGGATACATATGAGAGAAAAGTTCAGTGTTAGTTTCTGTTATAATCATAGTATTGATTGCTGCTGGTTTAAGTAGAAGTTAGTAATTGTGCTGCTTGTTCTTCCCCTTCGGATTCCACTGGCCTGTGGCCATATTTCCCTATTTCTTTCAGTTATTTCTTCTCTTTCAGCAATTTCCCAATTTCTTTCCAGTTCCTTAATCTGAAACCCCAATGTAGCGTAGTATAGGAGCCAACCTTCTCTGGAGATTGGCACGGAAGGCATCCCTTCCTTCCGGCCTTTCAAAGTGTTGGACGGGTCTAGGGCACATAGACAAACCAAACCCTTTCCTGTGGCAGATTCATGACCAACAGGTCGTTGTGTTTTTTATTCTTAAACCAATACCTTGTTGGTGTCATGGTTATTCATATCACAGATTTTGCAATATTGCTTGTCTTTCTGTTGAGGTTGTTTCTCTTTTCCTTTTGATGAAGATCATCCCTTTTGAAAATTACCTTGCTTCCTACCCCCTTGTTTGGAGTAGAGGGCATTATCTGGCACTTCATCTTTCTGAAACTGATTTGCCTCCTCAGTTTGAAGCAAATTTACCAATTCCACAAAGGTAACTTGTCTACCAGACACGTTGAGAGAGGTGATCAACACCTTGTAGGATTCTGGCAAAGCTCTCAAGATGACTGAGGTCAAGAGAGTATCTGCCATTGTCTCTCCCATAGCATTCAATTTGGATTTCAATTACGCCACTCTGCATAGGAACAAGTCAACTGTCTCACCAGATTTCATACCGAGTGTATGTAGTTGAGTTTGAAGGTTTAGAATAGTGGACTGATTCTTCCCTTCATAAATGGTAATCAAAGCATCCCAAGCTTCTTTACCAGATTTGGCATCACAAATATGAGGCTGGACCTCATCTGTAGTAGCAAGCAGAATAAACATGAGACACCTTCTATCCTTCTTATCAAATGCCTCCTGATCTGGTCTTGTTGTTGTAGGACGTTTTGTAGTGCCAGTCACTACATCCCACAAATCTTCAACCTGAAGGATAGCTCTCATCTTTGTCTTCCATGGTGCAAAATTAGAACCTTTGAGCAACTATGAATCTGACAGATATTTGTGAACAGTGGCCATTGTGAAGGTTCCTTATAACACCAAATGGTCCCCCTTTATTTATACTTGAAAAGAGTACGTGAAAGGGAATTCAATCAAATTGATGGCACCTGCCTCAAAACCCTTTCGAAAAAGGATGATGAGTTGGAGGAGTTTAAGCCAAACAATCAGAAAGAATTAGGGTATAAAATGGAGTGAATATCAAAACTGGTTTTCCTTATTTCTCCTTGACGATTTATAGAGAACAATAGCTCAGAGGTCGTTGTTGCAGCTATGTTAGGCGTTAGATACAGTAGCCCAAAGCACAACAGCATTACCTATAAGTGTGGGCCAGAAGTACCGTATATACCGAACACTACCGTGCAATAAATTGCACAAATAGGTGTAAACAAATGGGGTCTTTTCTTTGCTTTGTATATTTTACTTTATGATTGAAATGCAAAAAAAACAGGAAATTTAAATGCAAAAACAATCACAAGTGCCCACAAATTTAAACACTTAGGTGTCGGTTTCCACCGAAAATGCACCTATTACAATACCAGTGTTGTTATAATGATTTTTGCAAAAATATTTGAGTTTTTGTTTTGCAAAATGATATTCAAATCCAAATGTTATTTTCAAATCCACAATTTCCCCCCCCCTTGTCTTAGAAATTTGCAAGAGAAAAATACTTGTGATCCCCCATTTTTGTTGCAAAAGAAACAAGGATGAAAAATTGGGATATACCCTTTCAAGGTGCAAAAGAAACTATAGGTCCTTAGCCGTCCATGAAAAAGCAAAAGGAGTTTCTTTGCTTTAGGTTTTAGGAGCAACAAAACACAAATATTTGCTTTGAAGGAAAACAAAAAAAAATGCCTTATCCCTCCAAAAAAAAACTTGTCTTGTTTTTTTTTTTTAAATTTGGCACTAACTTGCTGTTTGTTTTTTTTTTTTAAATTGCAAAAAAAAATTGCAATTAAAAAAAAAAATATAAGGTTTATGTCCGCTGGCCAAAAATATAGGCACGACATGCCTTTTATGTACGCGGGAGTGAAAAAAAAATATTTTTTAAAACTTTTGGTCACTGCACTTAGCGCGGTTTGAACCTGCGCCTCCTTCTTGAGCGCCCTAGCAATAGTCCGTACGACCAACTCCGCCACACGAGCGGATGAGATTGAGAAACAACAATTGGCCTTTTATCAACGCGACGGACAAATTTAAAAAAAAAAATGTCATGTGGTGTCGAGGTCAGTATTAGGACACGCACCATCCTTCGGTCGTGCTTTCGAAGACTGTCAACAGAAGGTGACACATTCTCCGAACATCCATGTAGGAAAACGCCCTACCACCAAGTGGAAACTGCCAATCACGGAAACCGCCAAGGAATTGGAAACCGCCAATCACGTCAAAGTTTTAATAATTTGTTTTTAAAACTTTGGAATATACCTGCATGCTCAGCGAGTAGGAAACCATTACGCTTCCACTGCCGCCTAGATTGCTGTTGTGCGGCCTGGATTGTTGCTGTGCGCATGGACGTTGATTGTTGCTGTGCGCATTAGATTGTCTCACGTCTGCCCACAAATGTCTTTAGTCACGTCTTCAAACGCAAGCGAGGTCTGCTCTGCGTAGTCTGAGTCTGCGGCTACAGGAGTTTGAGTCAGATGGATGTCAGAGTTTAGGCCCTGCAAGTGTATGTTTTCCAGAGTGAAACAAATGGTTTGCCTACGCCAAAGGAGAAAGCGGGGAGCCAAAAAAAAATCACATTGCCCAGTAAACACATAGGGGCTCTGATACCATATTGCGGCAGCAGCGAACATTAGTCTTAGATTGAAATGAGCAAGCAATAAATACAATGGAAGTAGTTGCAATAACTACTATATAGTTTAATGAACCACCCAATCTACGAACCATCTCAACGTCTTTGGAGAGCGCTAAATAAATAATGTAATAAACCAAAGTACTATGCTAACAACTTTTATCCTATGACTTAGGAATGACTTACATGACATAACAGCTATCTTCATATGCAGGTGAATTTTTTTCAGTCATGTTTTCCATTCTATATGAGGATACCAACTGAGTTGATTGAGTCTTGTATCCCCTAAGTACTTGATGTTGACCTCCCCAATATAAGATTTTGCATATCTTATTAAGCTTTAACTTATATAATCACTCAACACCAAACACCACAACTGCTCTACCTAAAGGTAGAGCACAAAGATTATTTTGAATCTCAAGGTCTTGCCTCGCTATATTAACATTATAGCGCTTCCCTTGCCAAGACCTAGTTTCATTATCTGCCATATTTACCTGTAATTTTGTGTTGTGCACTAACTAGTGGTTCAATGAAGAGACCATATGTACAGGATTTGTCATTGTGATAATCATGAGTGTCTTAATTGGATTCTGCTATTTTATACATTTCCCATATCAAAGAAGCGCAACATCTATTTTGGTCCTATATTTCCCATATCAAAGAAGCGCAACATTTATTTTGGTCCTATATTTCAACTATTGTTCTGGAGATTGCCAATTTGACTACAAATAAACACTTTTGCTTTAAGAACTAGCCTATTATATGTGTTTCATGTTTAGCATTTTGAAGTATTATATGGCTTAATAACTCAGGCCAAGGCATGCTTAGCAAGTATTGAGTTTAGATCTTTCAGGTTAATGCAGAATTCAGATGACAAGGATGCCAGTGCTTGGTCAGCATGAGCATTGAAAACTCATTAATCAGAATTGCAGTATCATACATCCTTAGTCAATGGTTCTTTGAAAAATCAACAAACAAAAGTATAAAGCTATATGAGTATCCAAAGAAGAGAACATGTCAATGTCCTTGGCTGACTAAACATGATGAATTGCTCTGAGTTCTTTTAAGTGTGACATGGCAAGAGCATGTAAGCCACTTTTGATCTGACAAAATAAATAAGGAATACCATAGATGAACGCATATCAAAATTAATACAGATGCGGCCAAGTGCATTGTTTAATCATTGCCACAGAATACTCTGGTTTCTCATGATGTTTTTAAGTGTAACATTTGGAGACTTCGACATGAGCCAGCAATATGTCAAAAATTAAAGGAATGCTCAGTTTGAAAGCTTGCCAGTCTCAATCTGAAAACTTTGTTGCTTGAGGCAAGAATATTTGTTGACATGGTACCTGTATTGTTGCTAACTGCATCTCTATTTGGTCACTGTAACTGCACTATGTAACAGGGGAGGCCCCTAAAAGTGTTAACAATGTCTAATCTTCTCTGCAAAGAAACTAGTAAATGTTTCAGACTAGTTGAGTCAACATAGGTGAAATCGACTGACTTAAACATTGGTTTTAGGTGCAAGAGCATGACGATTGCTTTTGCTTCTCCTTTTGATTTAATCATCTTTCTTGCTAGCTAATGTAGATACACCATAAGAAGTGATCCAAGGGTGATTTGCTTTTATTTACCTGTTTCTGTATGAAAATATTAGAGCTGGCAAAGAACAACCATTTTGAATTATGTGAAATATCTCAGTGTGTGTGTGCTGGCAAGTTCTTGAACATTGCTGATACAAGAGGCTGATTCATATTGGTCTTTTAGCTTGCAATTTGATGTAAGATGATTGATGGTGGAGGCATTAATGTATATTAATTTTGTGGGGACAAAGAACCATTGTGAATTTGGCGATTCCATTTGTTCTGTTTACCATTTGCAGAGACTTCTCTCTGAAGCAAAGCGGCAACTTGGGGAGATTATCTCAGCATTTGAGTTTCTGGATCATTCTTCTCTAGACATGGTAAGTGCTAGCTTTAATTTGGAAATGTCTTTATGGTGGGAGATTTTCAGTAAGGACTGTTGTTTTGTTTATAGTTTTATACCAAACAAGGAGGCTTTCGATTTTTGCATTAATTATTGTTCAGTTAAATTTCATATAAAAGTATTTCACCTATGGTGTATTCTTGGTGCTAAAAAAATAATATTATGGTTTATTTATTTATTTTTTTCTCAAATTGGTTATATGGGATTGAAACGGCCCCACCCGTCATGACCACATAGTGGTATTATGACAGCTTGGCCATTATGCACATATTATTTGACAAGATTTGAACTTGGGTCTCCTCCCTGAAAGTCAAGAAATTTAGCTGGCCGAGTTAATGCCATGTGATAATATAATGGTCATTTTATTCTAGATGTATATAATAAATAAATTTTTTTTTGAATTTTTTTTTTTTTTGCTGGATAATAAGGGGTTGTACTCGGGTCCCCCACCCATGACAAATTACAAATCTCTTTTGTAGAGCTTGAGAGTTGATAAATAGATACACTTCTGATCTCAATTGAGATGCTATAGCTAGAAATCTACATCATTTTACATAAAATGTCTGAATTCTTGATTTTCATTTTCTGGATCTTTTCAAATTTATGTATGAATACAATTACTCCAGAATTTAGCATCTTTCTTGACATTTTCCTATAGCAGCCTTCACAATGCCAAAACTTCACCTCTACTATCTATGCCTTGCATCTTAGTAGAGTAATATTTCCAAAACATCACACTATCATAGTCCGCTTTACCAAATCTGAATTGCTAGTTTCCTTCCTCACTGAAGTCATAGCCCTTCATTGCTCTTCCCATCATTCAAACCCTAGTTGGCAAATATTTGCAATTTCATTTTTCGCAACTTGAAAAATCATCACTGCCCTTATTTCGAATGGTTGACTTCACAGTGTCGTATCTCCCTCAATATTGCTCATATTTTTGTATATGACCACTCATTTTAAAGCTATTCAAATTCTACACAAGTTGGTCCAAGAATCAGTTGAATCGGATAACTCTTCGCGAAGATATGGCTCCTAAAAGATGAGACGTTTTTCAGGAAAAAACCCTAATCCTTCGCACTTTGCAATTTCATTTTTCTCATTGTAAGCAGCCTTCCACGCTCCTTTAGCCTTCCCAGCCTTCCACTCAGCATCCTAGCCTTCTGTTGCAGCTCATTCAGCCAGCCTAGCCTTCCACGCTCCTTCAGCCTTATCAGCCTTCCACGTTCCTTCAGCCATCCTAGCCTTCCACCCAACATCCCAGCCTTTCACTGTAGCTCCTTCAGCCAGCCCAGCCTTCCATGCTCCTTCAGCCAACCCAGCCTTCCACGCTCCTTTAGCCTTGATACTCCAAATATCAACTCATCATTCAGCCTTCCACGCTCCTTCAGCCTCCAGCCTTCCACGCTCCTTCAGCCTTCAAATTTGTTGATCGTTAAAGCACCAGACCATTTGCTAGGCCCCTTAGGGGGCAACCCCCTCTAAGTCTTGAGTTATGACAAAAGTCAAATTAAGAATTATTAAAATTATTATAACAAGTTTTGTTAACTTGCAATCAGTTTTTAGATACAAGCTACTTGTTAGATACTTATCCACAAAGACATGACATGTTGTATGTGTTTTATAAAAACAAGCATTTAGATACAAGTGGTTGGTCCGCGAAAACACTACATATTGTACTGTGGAGGATAATCGAAACGAGATGAAAATCAATCTCTCCTATTTCTTCTCTTTCTTGTCTTGTCATGGCATATATGCACTGGTTATATCAGTACAACAGAGACCATGGTGTGTCTTTGAGAGTGAGGGGAAGGTTATAAAGTCAGACTCCCAATTTGAGATATTTGAGGAGATGAAGGATGTGACAATTCCCAATTATTACATGGATATCTAGGGGTGGGGAGAAAAAAAATACCTTAAACAAAGATAGGTATAATCCAATGTTTAATATAATTAGTCATTTAATTGGAAGATATTCAAGATATTATTCAATGAAAGTTATTTTAAACAGAAAAGTATGAAGGTTGTAAATTAAGACATGAAGAACAACCAGGAATAGCCATGAAGTGGATTCCAAAGAACATCATAATTGAAGATCTTAAATTTTCACCATGTATAATTTCAGAAATCTAAGAATTTTGGATATCCAGGTGTGATTGATTTTTGGATGACGTTTTGGCTCTGCTTCTAGAGCCTTCTTCAGATTAATAAGAGTGTGTTGGCAATTGGTAGAGCAGCGGATGTAAACAGTATAAATAGTAATCATATTTGGGGTTTGGTGGAAGTAGGATTGACTTTTCCAAATACTTTGAATTCGTATTTCCTACCAACATTACTTAGAAACATAGGAAAAGACCTATTTACTAAAGGGAATCCAAGTGTTTTTCATAAGACTTCAGTCATAGTTTAAGAGTCCAACCCCAACCAGCAGACAGGAGATGGATTTAGTAGGAGGGAATTTTTGCTGGACGAATTGCACTCTAAATAAGCAGGAGATATTCTTGACTGATTGGAGGACGTGATTTCCCATGATCAAGTTTTCAGCCACATTAATGATGCAACACACAAGACCATTTTCAGACAGACTTCAAGAAAAACCAGACCCGGATAAAAAGGAACATACAGTCTTATTGACTAAAGGGAAACTCTCTAAAAAAGAATTATATTTAAAGAGATCATATTTGGATATCAATAAAGACACAAAACTGGTAGAGATGGCCCCACACATGGCTGACTTAGATATGTTGAAGGAGTCTTGAAGTTGTTGAAAGAATCTGAGTGTACTCTCTATCACATCCATGTCCCTGCACATGAAGCAGAAAATGTAGACCATGCAGTCAGAGTCCATAATTTTGAACAACATTGGAGGACAGGGTCAAGCACTCTGAAATGAAGATGGGAACAGTCAGGAAGATTCAGGCTCTTGGATGTGACTTTTGAAACAATTTTGAAACCCTCGACTGGCTAATGTGGTGACATTTACTGGGCTGTGACAACTATAAGACGGACACATAACTATGAGGTACGTATAGTCTGTTTTTCTTCTGGTAATATTTGTAAAATTTGTACACATTTCAATGTTATCTACTTGTGATGTCAATATCCATGGATCTAATCTGCATAAGTTTGCTGACTGTGAATATACTTTTAGGATTCGCTCACATAAAGTTTCTGTCGTAATTTCAAAATTTCTTTTATTTTTGCCTGCAAAAGATGTGTTTTGCACAGATTTAAACAGGACAGAGTTGCAATAGCATGTTATTAGTCCTGTTATAGGGCACTTTCAAGTGCCCATGTCTATCATTCCGTTTCAACAATATTTATTTCTAGGAACAAAAGGGATGTCTCAGAATACATCATTATTGAAGTGTCACACCATTTTTGCTGTTGTTTTTCTTAATTGGTTATATGGGTTCGCGACGGGCCTCACCCGTATTATATCATGACCACATAGTGGTATTACAAGAGTTTGACTATTATGCATGTATCACTTGGCAAGATTTGAACTTGGGTCTCCTCCTTGAAAGTTGAGGAATATAACTGGTTGAGCTAATGCCATTTGATATTCATGCTATTGTTTTGCTCTATTGTCATTTCAGAATTAAACTGTTAAATTTAGGTAATCAGTTTTTCTTAATATCTGAAAAGTTCAATGGGCATAACTTTAGCATTTGGAGAGTCATATGATTGCCACTTCTGTGCTTTGGGAATTGATGAAAGCGATAGAATAATAGAATACTACGGAGGAAGGAGAGATGGCTGGTGAAGACAGAGACTTCAAACCAAAAACAAGGCGATTGTGATGCTTCTCAAGCTTTTGGTGACAGATGAAATGTTACCTAAAGTTTGAGAATCAAGGGTGGCATCAAAGATTTAGAAACTGAGAAGCAGGAGAACCAAAAATCAAATAGAGGGAGGTCCTTATTCTCATTTGTAAGAATGGAAGAGGCAGACTTCCTTCAGCAGGACTTGCAAAGCTGGCAGGTAAGATGGGTAATTTTGTTAATGTCCACGGATGACCAAACTAGGCCAATGGGACTCGTTGAAATATTAGATAATAGATTAATATCAGATTAATAATGGTCAATTAGCTTTTAGGCTTGGGCATTAATAAAGTCATTGTGACTTTAGGTTATTTTATGATTTTAAGTTGTATTTCACTTTAGTGTGTATCTTGGTCTATCCCACATTCATAAAGTGTATTGACTCAACTTATAGTAGTCCTTTATAAGGAAGCTTTCACTCCTCACTTTCAACATGATATGTAATATAGAGAACTCTCACGAGTAATCTTGGTTTCTTTTATGTGTTTCGTGTTATCGTGATATGGTATCAAAGCTAGGAAGAGTCTAGGTGTCTGAAGCCGTATCAAGAGTCTTGGACCTTTGAAAGACAAGGTTTCCACTCTTGCAACTTTAGCAGTCCTAGAGCCACGGAGTCTGTGCGAGTGTGAAGACCTAGGGATTGATGTTGGCAGATATGGATTGAGGGATCACCAGTGTGACACATCAAAGAGCCAAAAGGGTTTCGGATCAGCCAAAGTCAGGATCGATTTGATTTTCGGGTTTGTGGTTTTAAAGCCAAGATGTTTTTGTTTTTAAGAGGAAGTTGCTTTGAGTAAAAAAAAAAGACCATATGGCCCCCTTTGAGCTGCCATAGCTCAAATGGAGCCGCCAACCACTAAATCAGCCATCACAAAAGAGCTTTTAGCCCGCACATGAGTCGCCAAGAAGATTCATACAGCGCTAGGAATTGAGCCGTTCAGTGAAATTTGACCTGTATGGCTTGTTTAGACAGCCAATCAGAAGAATTTCTGAGTTTTATTGACAGGACAGAAGAGTTGGAATTAAATTGAAGTTGTTTTTGTGTGTATTGCTGCCCAAATTTGCAGATCTGGAAGAATTGGTTGCTGATTTGGTGATTTCCAGCAGATCCAAGGAGAAATTGACAGTGTTCTAAGTGTTTTGCTGCTGATTTTGGACAAATTTTTCAAAAATCTGTGTTCTGTGTTATTTGGAGCTGTTTTTGAGCAGATTTATTAAACATTTCTGTATTTTTCAACAATATGTGGCTGCCATAGGTGTTTAGAGCCAGTATCCAGGTGTTCTTACTCCAGTATTGTGGATTGAGGGAGGGAAGAACAGATATTTCCAACATTTTCCTCTATTTCAGTATATATTTCTGCACATTTGACTTGTAGCTATGGCCTCTTTACCCAATATCATGTTGGAAGGCAGCCAAAGATTCTATGGGAAGAACTACAATATGTGTAAGCAGCGTATGTTGGCCATATATGAGTACAGATGCTTGGATAATATTGTCCTAGGCAAAGACACCTGACCCACAAGTGCAGGTAAAGACTAGTACAAGTTGGATGAACAAGACAGAGAAGCAGTAATGCTACTTAAGTTGTCTGTAACAGATGAGATGCTTACTGAAGTTCAGATAGGGAAGACTTCAGCAGCGATTTGGAAGCATTTGAGAGAGTTGCATGAGACTTCGGACAAGGGCAGAGCCTTCTTCCTGAAGAATATGCTGTTTTTGATCACGATGGATGAGCATTCATTATTGTAGGAGCATTTACTCAAGATCAAGGATATCAGAGAATAGTTGTCAGCCATTGGTTGGGAAATGGAAGAAGAGGACATGGTGGTAATAACACTGAAAAGCTTACCACATGCTTATGAGCATTTCATTGAAAGCTTGAACATCACCACTACGAATGTTGACCTGAAGTTTGAAGAGCTATGCAATAAGCTCTTACAGCAGGATAGATGGAAGAAACAATTTGGTAGTAGCAGTGAGATAGGTAATGCTACAAGAATGTTCAGCCATGTTTGACTAGGTGACACTGTTATGTTATATATCTAGGCATATGTATTCTAGGCATATGTGATGGGTAATGCTACAAGAATGTTCAGCCATGGCTGACTAGGTGACACTGTTATGTTATATATCTGCTTTATGCCCCTAAAGTCTTGTGGTTATTGCCTATTTCTCATATATATGCTTTACCAAAGGATCTTGGATTAGGGAGATATCTTTATACAATTTGGGATCTACCTTATCATTGGCAGTGTCACACATTCCTCAAGAGTGTTTATTGGAGCAAAGAAGACCTAAATCGCATATTTTCTTAAGATCCTTCCTAGTTTCTTCAAGGTCCTTTGGATGTGTGGAATTTTTACCTTGAGATCCCTTTCATCATCATCATCATCATCATCGTCCTGATGTTGTTTGGCTTTAAGGAAAGCCTTGATTAGATTATTGTTGTATCTGTTTTTCCTTTATTGCATGGCCTGCAAAATTGCATAATATAGTAGTGTTTTGCACATAACAAAGGCAAATAATTAAGAATACTTAATCTAATAAAGATGATAATAATAGGTGTTGTGTAAAGGATTAGCATCCTTTTTTATTCTCAATCGAAGGGATTTTTATGCTGTTAAATGAGTAGTCTTCTTTACAACATTTGTTTTTTTTGGATAATATTTACCAGAGGTAAATTCAAATTGTTATTAATTTCTCATTAAATATCCTTAAATAACCTATGATCACTGTTTTTGCCTGGCATTACAATATGCAAAATGGCAGACATGAAAACTGAAGCTGATGATATTATGTTCTTTTACCAAAATAGGCTGTCAAAAGTGGTGACAGGTCAGCTAACTAACTCCCAGCGACATGTTTTTGACCACCTATGGTCTTCAACCTAAACTAGTGAGTTTATAGGTTGTCAATTCATGTGCTTGGGTTTTTTCTGAAGTACTTTTATGAATTTATTAGATAAATGGCCCATTTTTGAAATACATGTTATACACACAAAGATATACGCAAATTTTATTTTACATGACTTCACACAGCGTATAGTCTAGAATGTAGAGATTCTTTTGAAGACTTGGTGGTATTGTTAGTCAAGCAAAAGAGAGTAGCATGCATTACATAGACAGTTGAAAAAGGCATGAACAGATGTTGTGATCATGTAATGACAAACAAGATCCTTTCCAATATACCATTAAAATCTCGAAAATAATTTATTTCTTATTTTATGGCAAATCCTGCAGGTTTTGACTCATTTGGAAGGTGTGCGAAATCCTTTACCTACTTCAAAGGAGAAATTTTATGTTCTTATTGAAACTATGGGTAGCAATCAGTCGCATGATAAGTAAGTCATTTTGGCTATATCAAGCAACATCCTTTACACTGTGGGAGCTAAATTTACTTTTTATGATGAAATTCATGTTTTTTTTCAGCTGGATAATAGACTTGTAGGAAAATATTTAAGATCTATCTTTTCTTAATTACCTCGTTTGTAATTGATTGTCCAAGATTCTTGGATATAAACCGGTTTTTCATAATGATTTTTATGGAATTTTGACATAGTAGAGTTTTAAATTTGTCCATTGATATCACTAGCTGGTATATTGTTTTACAGAGCAAAATTGGATGCTTTTCTAGAAAGTTCTATCCAAGATGGTCTCATTGTTGATGGCAGTGTGGCACAAGACTTCAATCAGATCACTGCATTTTGGCGAATACGTGAGGTTGGATCCTTTTTCATAATAATCTACTTGATGTTACAACTTGAGAGTAGAAAAAATCAAGAGATGGCCATAATGGTTTTGGCAAATTCTTTGCAGCACATAAATACATCTATAGGGTATTAGAAAAGATGCTTTTTGAAGGAAGGACTTGAGAATTTGAAAGTAGTGTCCATATAGTGCGTAGTGAGCACAAATGCACTAGGCAAAGATTGGCACCATTTTAATGGAAATAAAATGTCCATCGATAACCGAAGTTGATGAAGAAGACTCAAAAGTATATCAATGTTAAAGTAAAAGTACCATGGTCGGTCACATGAGCTGAGGTCATAAGTTGTCAGACCACTGCTATTCTTCCAAATTGTACTGCTTATTTCTTGGAGAATACAATTAGGCTCATGCTCGATCTTTCTTTAGTTTTGTATTGTATTGTATATGTGGGTCATGGTGTTGTCTTTGGATAATATTTACATTGCTTTATGTTTTGCTGCATTTTATTGCATTGTGTTGTATATTGTTGATTGCATGACTTGAATTCTTGCACATACTACATTTTTGGTTTTGTTGCCTACACAAATTTGAGTCAAAGTTGGTGATATTGATGAAAGGGAGTGCAGAAAAGCATCTCACTTTGATGGGAAGATCATGACAATGAGAAGATCATCCCACACAAAGATCAAAGAGAATTTCATAAAAGAGAGTGCAACTTAGAGCATGGCTTGCAAGAGAAAACACGTGGAAGATGCGACAAGCAATCAAGGCATGCCATGTGATTTGCCCCTTCCTTGGCAACAAACATTGAAGGCTATCCTTTTACAATGTCCCTTAGGATGAGTGAAGTAAAAGATCATATGGAGAGAAATTGACTTAACTACAAAGGTTGACAATCATCGACAGTGAATGCAAGATCATGAAAGAATGGAAACAATGTGTAGAGGATTGCTTGGGAAGTGGTGGTGAGCATGAGGAGCAGTGTCTTCAATGGTGTGCATGAGGGGATTGCATCATTGGAGTGACTACTAGACAAGTAGTGTAGGAGAAGTTGGTCCACACGAGTCACCTGAATGATTGTACGAGTTGTTCATAGTTGTATTGTTTTTTATTATAAATCGGGTACATGGGATTGAATGGGCCTCACCCACATTACATCATGATCATAATGACCATGACACTCAACAAATCACATAGTGGTATTACAAAAGACCATATTGGTAACTATGCATATGTTACTTGGCAAGGTTGGAGCCTAAGGAATGCACTCTGGTAGCCCAAGTTTTTAACCACTTGATCTCATGCCATTTAATAGTGGCATAGTATATAATCTTATGTTACATTGAGAATAAGTGATGTAATAAAAGAGAGCATGCATTGTATATAGTTGGGTAGTGTTGTCACATTTTGCACGGGGTGCAATGTCTTCAATATTGTTTTGTAACAGTGCTGCTCTTCTTTTCCTCCTTCCGTTTTTTCTTCCTTCTCTCCCTTTCCTTTTCTTTCCCATTCTCTTTCTCTCCCCCTTTTTTCCTTGAAGTCCCCAGCTTGATTTTCCAGCTTTCCAAGCAGGTCTATCCGAAATTGGCTAAGTCCGGGTGCGAAGTTCGCACTTCGCCCGCTTGGTGCGAGTCGCACTCGCCGCTTTGGTGCGAGTGCGCACTTCGCCCGCTTTGGTGCGAAGTCCGACTTCGCCCCACTTCCGGGGCGCACCTTTCACTGGCAGACTGGCGGGTCAATGCAGAAGAAAGATAAAATGCCGGAGCAGGTCCATATGGCGGCAGACACCAGTGTTCGCCTGTGCGCAGTTCGACTTCTCAACAGAGCCGGAATGCGCCCTTGACAGGTGTACAGTAGGGGAACAAACCCGGAATTTGACCAAGGCTTGAAGGCCTTCCCCGACTGCACTGATTTCTGCACGCATCCCAAGGAGCCCCGATCCCAAGCAAAGATGGATAGACTGCCCTCTAAGGCGTGCATGTGTCACACAAAGATAACCCATCATCGGACAAGTGTCCAGCCTTCGGGATTTGAACCAAGACCGCCGACCAAAAGGGATAAGCATGGGCTGCCCGCACCGCTCGCGTTAATAGCCTCATTCAAAGCTGATCCGAGGTTTCACCCGCTCCACCTACTAGCAAGCCTCGCCGACTTGAAGATTTACCCAAAGACTCCGCCACGTAGCCGTCCAGCCTTCCAGAAGACCATGTCGCGGGTACACCCTGACCCGACAAAAGGTCAGCATTTGCGCCTCTTTCGCCGCTTCGTCACCTTATGTTTGATCGGGGACTCGTGCCCATTAATGTAATCGGTGGGACTCGGGCTATAAAAGCCCATCTGAAATTCATTGTAAAGGGTGGAAGGGGAATGTTTGTTAGGGAACTACCGTGCTTACTGTAACCGTGCTTCCGCTTATGAATACAATCAGTATGCCCGGTTCTCGTTTCTACCGTCTTTATTCTTTTATGCTGTCTTTCATTATATGCCTTAGGCCCACCTGTGTCGCGGCTCGTTGATTCACTTCGGCATTTGGCGATCAGGTTCCTCTAGCATTGCTTGTTTAAAGCACCTTCTGTACTTCATTAATTTAAAGCATTCATAATAAATTTGGTAGCAGTTCCATCAGTTATGTGTGACGTTGCTGGCCCGTATCTGGTGATTGATGCGATCCCCGCCGTTAGTTCCTTGTAGGGAATGTTTGCTAGGGAGCCATTGAAGCCGTGCGGTTAAACTCTCTACCTAACACATATACCCGGCTCTGACATCTCTAGGTTTACTTTCTACCCCGTCGCTGTACGTATCCGGTGATTGATACGATCCCTCGCCGTTAGTTCCTTGTAGGGAATGTTTGCTAGGGAGCTATTGAAGCCGTGCATACGCTGCTGGTGTATCGGAAGTACGCCTAGGTTTTGCGCTCCTTGTCATGCCTCGTGTTTGTATGCGAAGTAGCGGTGATTGGTGTGTTCCCGTACTGTTAGTTCCCCCCCACCAACCTTTGGACATATTTGTATCTCTTTCTGTACATTTGTCTCTTTCCGTTCATTTATTTCTTTCCTGTTCCCTTTAGCTTAAATCAAGTCCCCCCAAAAGGAGCCGGCCTTCTCCGAGATTGGCTCGAAGGCATCTCTTCCTTCCCGCCTTTCATGCCGGTGGGCGAACCGGGCGCATTAACCAAAAATCCTTTCCTCATGGCAGATTCGTAACCACAGCTCTCCGCACGCCGGTGGGACGCTTGTCCCACGATTTAAAGAAAGAGTACCCGTCCGCTTCCACCTAGCGCAACAGCTTCTTCCGACCCGCTCGGCGGAACACGGGTCCCACATCCGACGAGAGATTTTCCGATCGCCTCCACCCGGCGCCGATAGCTTCCCGAGCTCTTGGTGAGACAAGGAAGTTTCTCACCCCCGACGGAATCGAAGCACCGGTGTTCGCTTCATTGCTGTTCCAAATCCGAACACCGGCGACTCGCACGAACAAATCCTCCGAGTCTAGAAGACCGGTCCCGTCACCTTCATGCACACGAGAAGGTGGCGAACAAGAAATCCGAGAAGCCCGCCCGAGTTCTACGAACTAGACATCCACGCCGAGGCGAGATCCCCAGGCTGGCTGATCCGCGAGCTCGCTTCGACGAAGCCGAGGTTGAGAACCAAGAAGAGGCCGAAGCTGAGGTCGGAAGAGCCGAGTACGAAGTAGAAGAGGCCGAGGAAGAGGAAAATCCTGCATCCTCGGAAAGTACCGACACCGAGTACACAACCGACGGCGGAGAAGAAGAAGAAATGGCTGATCAACAACCGAATGACGATGATCTCTTCCCGGCGGTGGACTCCTACAGTGGCCTTTGGCCCCCGATCGGTCGCCAAGCCGTGCCCCCGCCGCTTTAAAGTCTATTCCCACATACGACGGCTACGGTAAGACGGCGTACGAGCACATCCAGGACATCCTTGCCCCGGCCGCACCGCATACCATCACCGATGAAAGTGTGAAGACCCGTCTCGCCGGCCCTTTCCCCGAGGGGAAAGCTTCTCTACCGGTGGAGATCGCCGCCGTAGGGATCCATCACCGGGTGGCCCCGCCTTGCCAGGAGGCTCGTAAAAGGATGCAACGAGTCCGCTGATCCTACCTCTCTACCGCATCGGCTCCAAGCAATCCGCAGGCATCCTCAAGAGGAGGTGTCCGATTTTAACATTAGGTTTGCGAGATCCCGGAAACGGGTACCTCGCGAACTTCGGCCTTCACCGGCATGGCCGCTCACTACTATCTGAGGTCTTTCAACTCAGACATATGCCTGCTGCCGAAGATCGCCCGAATTGACGAATTCCCTGCACTATACGAAGCCGCCCAGCAAGCTGAAGTCGACATTATCTCCATCGGCAGGCTTCCGTCCGGAGTGCAGGAGCCGATTCATCCCGACTTTCCTAGATCGCAGTATCCTTCTGCTTTCGGTGGTGTGTCGTCTACTTCAGGGCAGCAGCCCCGCACGCAGCGTGGAATCCGGCGCCGGTCGTAACTCAATACGGCCCGCCCCGCTTGCATTACCCTCATCCGCCTCCTCCCGCTCCGCATTTTCCAGCGCTTCCTCGCTCCCCCGCAGATGCGTCTTATTCTAACCCTCCTCCATTGGCCGCTTTGCCTCCACCGGCACAGTTGCCGCCTCCCGACAGCAGCATCCGGAACACGATTCTACAAGAAGTGCGGGCTTTGGCCTCCGGATATCATGCCATGTCCAATGACATGACTGCTATGAAAAAGAAGCAGGCCCAAATGGACTTTGCTCCTAGAAGGCCGTATGCGCCACCGGCGCTGACAAAAGATAAAGCCCCAGAGAACCAACCGCAGAGGCGTCCGCCTCCGAGAAATGCTGCTATAGATGACCCACCTGGTCCTCCCTGACCAGGTCAACTGGTGCACTACGTGCAATGACCCGCATTCGGAGGAAGACTGCACTTTGCACCAAAGACTACATCCGGACCTTGGCCGGCAAAGACTATAGAAGATGATGAGTCGTACATGATCTTGGACGGCGAGGCCAATTTTGCCCCGCCGTAAGAGAATCCAAGTGACGCCCGCCAAGGAAGAAAAGAAAGTCGCGGACGCGGCTAAACCTTTGCAAGTATACGCGAGAACGAGAAAACCGCAGCCCGACGGGCCGCCACCGTACAAGCGGCCGTGGCCTTACACACCCAGGAGAAGGCGTCCAAAGATAAAGCTCCCGCTAAACCTTCTCCAAGAAAGGCCGCCCTGCTCCAGCCTAAGCCTCCAAAGAAAGGCCCCAACTCCCGCTAAGCTTCCCGTACTTCAGCCCCCACCGAAACCAAAGAACAAGCCCGGGAGAAGTCAAGTACCCGTCTCCGACCAAGAGACAACGAGTTGAGGCCACCCAACAAGATCGGACCAAGTATGAACCGGCTAAACCACAGAAGGAGCTAGTACCTCGGCTACAAGATTGTAGACGAGTTAAAGAAGACTCCCCGCGAATCAGCATGTACGATGCTCTTCTCGCTCCGTGCCGTAGATCCGCCGCAAGAATCACCGAAGAACATGAAGAACGGCAAGCGATGCACCGCTGTCCCGGTTCAACCTTTGACAGCCTCCGCCACCGGGAAGAACAGACCGCCACCCTTTTATCTCTCTTTGCGGATGCAAGGGCACATAGTTCACAACCGCATGGTGGATTCCGGTGCTTCCTCGACCGTGATGCCGAAGGCCGTCTCGCGATGAGATCGGGATGGAATACACACGGAGCAGCCAAGGTGTGCCGCAATTAGACGGCACCCCCGTCAAGACAAGCTGGTGTCATAAAGGACATCCCTATCCGGCCGCACAAAGCTCTCGACATTGTGGTCATCCAAGAGGTCGTGATTGTTGACCTGGAGCCTTACTTCGGCATGTGTCTCTCTCGGGAGTTCACCGCGGGTTGGGCGGGTACTGTCTCTAGACTACTCGCACATGGAAGTGCCCTTCAAAGGAAGGAGACTCGAAAATTTTCAATGAGAAGCCTTCCCCTTTTCTAGTAGACAAGATACCCGGAGGAGAGATGGACTGCATGGTCCAGTTGTCAGAGGAAGAACTGGTGACAGTAGAACTGACCGAGCAAGCTCTCGAAGTGCTACAGCTTGAAGACGAGTTCTCGTTGCAAGACTTCAATGCTGTAATCGGGACAGAGCAGGGCTGTTACTCCATTAAGCAGCCCGAGGAGCTTGACGTGTCCGTTGCGAAGGAAGTAGGACCTGCACCCGAAGAGCTGTGGAAGCTTTTCTTTGACGGCGCGCGTTGCAAGAATGGCGCCGGTGCAGGGGTCCTCCTGGTTTCCCCAACCGGAGTCCAGAGGGACTACGCCTACAGGCGGCCTCGGAGCCGTACTAACAATCCGGCGGAATACGAAGCCCCGTGCTTGGGTCTCGCGAAAGGCGGAAAGGCTCGGAATCAAGCATCTCCAAATTTTCGGAGATTCAGAGTTAGTGTGTCATCAAGTTACGAATAAATGCGCGTCTAAGCATCACTATCTTAGAGCGCACCGCAATCGGGTCTGGGACCTGATGGAATCGTTTGACTCATTGAACGTTAAGGCAATATCGCGTGAGAGAAACAAGCACGCCGATATTCCGGCGTCTCGTTGGAGCCAGTGCACGTTCCGGCCGAAGACGTCGTCCGTAAACTGAAGCCGGTCCGCACCATTTACAGGCCTTCTGTGCCTGATAGGGATACCTTCTGGCAGGTATTCAGCTGTGACGAGGAGATCGTCACATTCCCGGTTAACGAAGTGTGTGTAATCGAAGGTAGAGACCCTGATGACGAGCAATATGAGGGGTTGATACAGTTACGGAATAATCACGTCCCAAAAGGACTGATTACATTAGAGAGTCTCTTTGATCGAAATGACAGAGCAATATCCCACAGGATCAAAGTAGACCCGAGGCAGTATGCTGACCTGGAGCTCGAACCTGGTAAAACCATCAAGGTCGGAACAGACTGCACGTCGGAGGAGCTGGTGCAGATTAGATCACCGTGCCAGGAGTTCCCCGACATCGTGGCCTCGTGCTACGAGGATTTGAGGGGGTATGACAGATCCGTCATCCAAAGATACCATCGAGCTAGAGGATGGCGCCAAGCCGTTCCGACAAAAGCAAAGGGCCGTAAATCCAAAGATTGAGGCCATGATGAAGACCGAGCTCTTGAAGATGCTGGAGGCCAAGATCATCTACCCCATCAAACATTCATCCCGGGTCGCGAATCTGGTGCCCGTGAGGAAAAAGAATGGCGACATACGTCTCTCGTGTCGACTTCGTAAACCTAAATCAGGCTTCCTCCGGAACCACTATCCGCTTCCCCAAATCGACCAAATTTTGCATATCGTTGCCGGAGCCCGCAGATTTTCACTTTTAGATGGATTTTCCGGCCACAACCGGATTTGGGTCAAAGACGAAGACCAAGGATAAGACGGCGTTTACCACGAAGTGGGGGACGTTCGCCTATCGCCGCATGCCGTTTGGCTTATCCAATGCCGGTGCCACGTTCCAAAGGGCCATGGACCCGGCCTTCCGAGAGCCGCTCAACAAGATTATTGTCATCTACCTTGATGACATGACCGTTTTCTCTCACCGACGAGAAGATCATGTTTCGCACCTGCGGCAAATATTTGAAAGTTGTCGAGAATTCGGCATCTCTATAAACCCGAAGAAGTCTGTCTTCGCGGTAAAGGAAGGAAAGCTGCTGGGACATGTCATCTCCGAGGAAGGCCTCGCCATTGACCCTGACAGAGCAGAAGCCCTCGTTCGCTTGCCAGCCCCCACTGATAAAAAAGGGCTGCAGCCCTTCTTCGGTCAGATTAACTTCGTGCGGAAGTTCATCCCGGACTTCGCACAGGTGATCAAGCCTATGGCCGAACTGTTGAAGAAAGATACACCTTACGAATGGACTGATGAGAGAGAACAAGCTTTCGAGGAAATCAAGGCTCGAATTGCGCAAGCTCCGGTGTTGACAAACCCGGACTACTCCAAGGACTTCATCCCGTATGCAAGTGGGGAGAACCCGAAAGTTACGCTGCAGTCCTGACTCATAAGGGAGACGACGGTGAGGAGCGCCCCATTGCGTTCCTAAGCCAAGTGATTTTGCCGCACGAAGAGAAGTACAATTTTATAGAGCGGCAGGTCCATGCGGTCATGAAGTCCCTTCGAAAGTTCATGCACTTTGTCTCCCGTAGTAAGACCACCGTCTTTGTGATTCACCCCGATGTTCGCAGCTTCATCTTGCAAGGAGAACCGGGTCACAAGAGAGCGGGATGGATTGCCAAGATCCAGGAGTTTGACATCGAAGCACGGCCCACCAAGCTTATCGGAGGCCGAGCCTTGTGTCGTGAATTGGCCCGAAGCGCCGTAGCCGGCATCTCCGCCTCGTAAGTGGGAGGACACAACGACACGCGTCTACTCTAGCCAACTCCTTATCGGAGGGGAGTGATTGGACAGATGAACCGGTGAGATACTTCGCACCGGAAGATGTCCCGATCACCCGAACGCCTCACAACGAAGGAGATTTCGGCTAGGTGCACTAAGGTACACTCTTCGCCCCGAGGGGCTTTACTTCAAAAACATTGACGGCATCCTGTTGCGGTGCGCCATAAAATCTGACCAGCCTAGGATCCTCGGAGATTTTCATTCCGGGATGCCTGGGGGTCACCATTCTTCAAGGCCAACGGCCTTAAAAATAATAAGGGCTGGATACTATTGGCCCACTCGGTTCGCAGACGCGTATGCGGTCTCGCGCCAAATGTGATCAATGCCGGAGGTATGCCGGCCGAAACGTAAAAGCACCCCCGCCCCTTCAACCGATTCAAGCCGAAGCTCCGTTCCAAAGAATGGGGTCTAGACTTCATTGGGGTGATTTCTCCTAACTCCTCCGCCGGCCACAAGTTTATTCTCACAACCCATCGACTATTTCACACGGTGGACGGAGGCAATCCCGACCAAGAACGCCGACCAAGAAACGGTCATCAGGTTCATTGAGAGCCTGATTACCCGCTTCGGGGTTCCAGAGTCGATTGTGACAGACAACGGTCCGGGATTTGTAGGCGCCGTACTCACGGAGTACACCAACAGACTTGGCATCTATCACAAGATGTCTTCTAATTACTACCCGCAGGGGAATGGCCTTGCCGAGTCTACTAACAAGAACCTCCTGAAAATTCTCCTGAGGACCATTGAAAAGAATAAGCGGACTTGGCACTTGCTCCTGAACCGGGCGCTGTGGGCGGACAGAGTTGCGTTCAAGAAATCCCTCAAGACGTCCCCCTACGCGCTCGTCTATGGCAAGCAAGCTGTTATGCCATCACACATTGAAATCCCCGCCCGGTGGATGGTTGATGAAGACAGGAGCAGCGGAGACCCGGTAGACGACAGATTGTGCCAACTCCTGCAGTTGGAAGAAGACAGAGAAAGTGCATACCAGGCCTTCGCGGATCACATTGCAGCCACTAAAGGCTGGTTTGCCAAAGGCACCACTGCCCGAGTTTTCGAAGTCGGGGACCTGGTGCTGAAGTGGGACTCATACAAGGCAAAACCGGGTAATCACGGAAAATTTGATGCTCTCTGGGAGGGCCCTTATCAGATTGCCCGGGTGAATCAGTTCAATGCCTACATACTTTCGGATATGGAGGGTCGGCTCCTCCCCATCCCCGTCAACGGGTTCCACTTGAAGCTTTATCGCTTTTGAAGGCGCCCGAGTGGCCCTTCCTTGTAAAAATTTTGCCTTGTGTTTTTATTTTTCCCCGCATGTATAGTTTCCAGTTTTAGCTTTCAGTTTATTTTTTCCTTCTTTGAGCTTAAATGCGGCATGGGAGAGAAAGACAGACTTCGCAGCGAAGTCTGTCGTTGCCCCGCAGGAGGGGCGAAGTTCGGCTATGCAGAGAAAGAAAGGAGAAAAAAGAGCAAAAATCGACTAAGTGTTGGCCGAAGCCCGACTTCGCAGCGAAGTCTGACTTCGGCCCAGCCGAATTGCGAAGTTTGTCCGAGAAAACACTGAAGCAGACCGAAGTCCGCACTGCGCAACCCTTCGTGCGAAGTACGCACTGCGCGCAAAGTTTGCGCGAGGTGCGAACTTCGCAGCGAAGTCCGACTTCGGCCAGCGCCCGTGCGAAGTGCGCGCTGCGCTCAACGCTTGTGCGAGTGCGAACTTCGCGCGAAGTTCGTACTTCGCCCCAAGCTTCGGCCGAAGTCCGAACCCGCCCAAGCGTCGCACTGCGCAGTTTGTTCAAAGTCCAAAGGTCGCAGTGTATGTTAAGTGTGTTCGAAGGCCCCAAGGCGGCAAAGACTCTGCACCGCGCCCAAACCTTGGGCGCAGCAAAAAGCAGAAATGGAACGAGTTCCAACGCGCGCTTTGCGCGAAGTTCGAACTTCGCCCGAAATTCGAGCGAAGTCCGACTTCGCCGGCGAGGTCGGGCCGCGCCCAACTTCGGGCGAGCCCGGCTGCGCCTAGTTTTCCGGGCCAGCATTGGGACGCGTTTAAAAAGAAAATAATAATGAAAACTTCAAAAACCCCCATGCTGGGCCCAAGGCGCGCTTGCACTTGTTTTAATCTGGGTTTCCGCGCCAAAGGTTTTGTCTTGAGCAATGTGCCCAAATGGTGGCAGCAACGTCAGCCATGGTGCAGCCCCCAACGCTGAATTAATGATTGCGCGTTTTTCAAGGAAAAATGCAACTAAAGAAGCAAGGCACGTCTGCCGGGGCGCGTCTTTTCCTAAACGTTCTCCCCGCGCAGCCCACCAAGGGTTTTAACTCAGCCGACCTACCCCTCCCGCGTTGCATTAATGACGCTGTTTTTATCTAGAAAAGGGGGTCGAATCATGCCAACATTCCGGATTGCAGAGATTATTCCTCGGACAAGGCTAATTATTCCTCCGATAGCGAAATTTGTTGCAGCATACTCGAACCCGTCATTATTGCCGACTCGGAGAGATGGACAAGGGAAAAAGGCCCGTGTCGGTCAGCTCCAAATGAAAGCAACGAACTGTGGGATTTGCCGCGGCCAGAGTTTTCAAAGGCGATCCTCCGCCAGAGAAAAAGTCAAAGGCCCGGACGAAGAAGGTACAGCGTGGGCAATCCCCACCACCTCCGGTGAATTACCTGGCAGGATATGTGGACGGCTCGTTTTCCATGAGCCTAACTCAGCTGAGAGCGAATGTGGAGAGCTGGGCTGACAAAGTTTCGCCCTCCCATCATTTTGGAGCGGCGTACAAATCAAATCTCTTCAGATTCATGTGCCCTCCTGTCCACCAGTGCCCGGAGCTGATAGACTTAATTGTTAGACATTATAAACCAGCTTCCCGGCAAATCTGCAGTTCCGTTGGCAAACCCTTGTTCGCACCGGCGCAGGAGACCGTGGCAGCCGCTTTCGCCCAGTGGTCGGAGTATGACTCCGGCACCATCCTCAGAAAAATCAGTCTGGGCGAACAAGCGGGACGTTTCACGCACACCAAGCGAATGAGGGATTTCCTCAATTCAGAGCTGAACGCCCCGCTTCCAGCCGGACAATGGCCGACTGGCCCCATGCCTTTGGCGAAATTTCAGAGCAAGTATCTATATACCATCTTGGCATGGATCCTCGGCTGCGACTCCGATGAGCTGGTGCACCCGTAGTCACCGGCGCCGCGCACGCCTCCCGTGTGGAGAATCTTACGAACCAGCCGGCGCAATGGAGCGGAAAGCGCCCCATCTCTTTCGACTGGGCAGACTGGCTGGCTTACGCCATTCATTCCAGCCTGTTGAAGATTCAGAAGAGGCAGTCAACCGATTTTCGTTTCAGTTCCGTTCTGGTCTGGCTTTGTTTGTACCATCTGCACCCCCAAATGCCGATCCTGAACCTGAAGAAGGTTAACGAGAAGGGAGAGCCCCAGCCCGTCTATAATTGGACGGATGACTTATACCGGAAAGGGTCCTACTACAAGTTCAACTTCAACTTTCTGGGATTCGTCATGTCGGTCTTCACCGAAAGTGAAATCCCCCGTCCCCCGAGAGAAATGACGAGTGCTTTGATAAATCAGAAGCTCGGGGACGTTTTTAGACTGACGCTGGGGATTGTGATCAGAATCCACGGATTCAAGGGCAAACCCTATTTGCTGCCCTATTGGTGCTCAGAGCATCTGTTCGGGATGGAGGTTGCCCGACATATGGACTATGTGGAAGAAGAGTTTGGCCTAGGGAAGAAAAGAGGACAGATTTTCCAATACCCTCTTTCCCGGGCCAACGTTGAGATTACTGAGGTAGGACAACATGTCTACCTAGAGCAAGCGCTGTCCCGGATTGGCCTCGGTTTTGATGCCGCAGTCACTGGAAGTATGACCCTCATGGGATAAGGGGAAAGTTTGCACATTTGTGCCCCCGGAACATAACCGAAGATAGATGCGACGTGGTCCATGTGGACCTTGACCCGGGAGATTGAATTAATGGAAGCTTCTCCCCTTGGCAGGATTTCTACCGCGAGGAGGTGACATATGACCCCAAGAGAAACCCGGACCATCACTTCTCATCTCCAGGGTTCAAAAAATTTCTCGTCCAAGATTGCAGTGCCTTAACCGGTCTAAAGAAAAGATTATTGAATGCTCGGAAAATGAGATGCCGCACGCAAAGACGATAAATCCACAAGGAGAAACCCGGCCGTAGATGACGACTTCTCGGCTCTCTATGACCAAGGATCATGACAACCGGCGGCCGTTCGCATATCAAGGTTACGTTCCCCGAGGCCCCTTTGAGGATTATAAAAGTGGGTCTCCTCCCAAACAAGCTTGTACACTTCGGCAACTGCCAGCGCCGGCCCAGCAAGTACCCGAGCCGATCCAATGCAGCTCGTGGCTCCTAAGGCGGCGCCTGAAAAGGCGAAAAAGTTAGTCAAGGCAGCGCCCGAGGCACTTCCTCAAGCAAGAAAAGCGCCGCCGCCGCCGTAAAGGCAGACCGGTCGCGGCGGACCTTCTCGCAAGTCAAACCCCGGCACAAGTTTACCGTGGGAGCATCGCTGCTCGCCGCACTCGCTTCGCCTCCTTCCCCCGATCCGACAGTTGTTCCAGAAGAGAAGAAGCGGAGGAGAGTTGAGAAAATCAAGCGACCTAGCCTGATAGTGCAGCAGCCAGCCGCAGAGCCGCAGCCCGCGTCCTGCCGCCGCAGAGGCAGTTCCTTTGGGCAGTCCCAAGCCAGCCGCCGAGACAAGAAGCGAAGACATCCCCCCGAGATCGGCTCGAGCGGAGCCCGCAGTACGTTTGCTGTCCCCGTCTCTCTAGTCTCACCCGGCTCTACTTCCACTCGGCCCCCGCTCAACTCGGGCGAGCCATGACCACATCCTCCTCCCCCGTCTCCGCGTCCTTCTAGCGGTCCCCATTCTTTCGATCGCTTGCTCGTAACCCTAACGTCTCTCTTTCTCTCAGCACAACTCCAAACCCTTCGCCCGAGGTCGCGGCCGAGGCTGTCCGTTCACCATCACATCCTCCGCCTCGCCCGCTTCAAACCCTCACAGATGTCGCCCGCTCCCATTTCCATTTCCCGGCCGCCCCCACAAGCGACCGATTCTTCCAAGGTCCGTCCGGTTCCTCCCCGATCCCATCCCCGCAGGAGAGACGTCTCAGCAGATCCCTAGGCTGGGGGAACCAGATTTTATGGACGACCTCCATAACTCAGATGACTTGCCCCTGGCAACGAGAGCCGTAGAGTATTCTCGTCTCTTTCCGCCAAGACCCGAAGCGGAGGAGACATGAAGAGATAGCCGCCCCGGCAAAACGCGCAAAGTATGATTTCGGAAGGAGAGTGATTACAACGGAGAAAATAATCCCAATAGTGAAGAAGCCTCTCCGAGAAATGACTAAGGCGGACTACGTGCTCCGGACAAAGGAGAAAAGCTTTGACGACATTGATAAACAAGATGAGATTCGGACGATCATGCGCAAAGTCGACAATCTCTTTGTCAAGAGTCCTGGAGGAGCAGAAGAACTTTCGCGCTGCAGACAAAGTAAGGCAACTTGAAGAGGACCTATCTAGGTCCACTGAGCAGCTGGAAGCGGCGCGGCGAGAAACAGATGAATTCAAAGCCCAGCTGGCCGCTTCTCAGCAACAGGCCGCAACCGAAAAGAAAGCAGCCTCGGAGCAGATTTCTCAGCTCCAGGAGTCTTTGAATCAGGCGCAGTCGCAGCTTGCAGAGAAAACATCTCAAGCGGCTGTCTTTTCAAAGACAAAAGTTAAGGAAATGAGGGCTGGTTTGCCGAGGGAATGCAAGCCCCATACCTTTAAGGCGATGGCGGTCCTGGACTTCGCATCCAGGATTCAAGAAGTTTCTGCCCTGTGGAAAGCCTCGTGGTAGAGGAGGCCGAGCGCCGGGCAAAGCAATGGCTGGACCTGGCGATAAACCTTCAGGAGAGCGAGCGCGACGGCGTCCTTTTTTCCCCCGTGTCCTCATTCGCTGCAGAATGGGCAGGTGCAAGGGTGACCTTGCACAAATATTTCATAAAAGTTGAAGAGGTGAGAGGGCTGCACGAATGCTTGACGCATTCGGACATGAAAGAGATATCTGTCTGGCCCCCTTTCACGCTCTTTCGGAACTTGGGTGTCCAGGTTTTGTTGAGAATGGCGAGCTCCTCACCCTAGATCGGGTAAAGAAGAATTGGCAGTCCTTTGAAGCAGATACAGCTGAAATTGATAGCTGGACTGAGCCAATTCAAGACAGCAGGTCACTCAGATGGTGTCCAGATATTCCAGGATCCGCTCCTATTTTCGGGAGTTAGAGAAAAGATACCTCACCATCGACCCGCACGCGGTCGCCGTTTCACGGAGCATTAGAAGACATAGCCGACCGCAAGCCATTCGAAGCGGAAGCCCGGCGCTCAGCCCAAGAGGCGTACACTCGCATGTGCGAGGCGTAGCGAGAAATGGAGACCTTTCGTAAGGAGATACCGATGAGGCAACCGACAAAGATGAATCAAGAACAGCTTGCCGCAAGGAGAACAGCTAGAGCAAGCAAAAGGCAGGGGAGGCAAGTTCCTCTGCACCCAAAGGATGAAGGCATGGATTCTTTGCGCCGAGGCGAGCTCGACACCCCGCGAGCCGCCGTAAATGTTGTCACATTTTGCACGGGGTGCAATGTCTTCAATATTGTTTTGTAACAATGCTGCTCTTCTTTTCCTCCTTCCGTTTTTCTTCCTTCTCTCCCTTTCCTTTTCTTTCCCATTCTCTTTCTCTCCCCCTTTTTTCCTTGGAGTTCCCAGCTTGATTTTCCAGCCTTTCCAAAGAGGTCTATCTCGAAATTGGCTAAGTCCGGGTGCGAAGTTCGCACTTCGCCTCGCTTTGGTGCGAAGTCAGTACTTCGCCACTTTTTTTTGGTGCGAAGTCCGACTTCGCCCCACTTCCTGGGCGCACCTTTCACTGGCAGACCGGGAGTCAATGCGTAAGAAAGATAAAATGCCGGAGCAGTTCCATATGGCGGCAGACACCAGTGTTCGCCTGTGCGCAGTTCGACTTCTCAACGGAGCCGGAATGCGCCCTTGACAGGTGTACAGTAGGGGAACAAACCCGGAATTTGACCAAGGCTTGAAGGCCTTCCCCGACTGCACTGATTTCTGCACGCATCCCAAGGAGCCCCGATCCCAAGCAAAGATGGATAGATCGCCCTCTAAGGCGTGCATGTGTCACACAAAGATAACCCATCATCGACAAGTGTCCAGCCTTCGGGATTTGAACCAAGACCGCCGACCAAAAGGGATAAGCATGGGCTGCCCGCACCGCCCGCGTTAATAGCCTCATTCAAAGCTGATCCGAGGTTTCACCCGCTCCAGCCTACTAGCAAGCCTCGCCGACTTGAAGATTTACCCAAAGACTCCGCCACGTAGCCGTCCAGCCTTCCAGAAGACCATGTCGCGGGTACAGCCTGACCCGACAAAAGGTCAGCATTTGCAGCCTCTTTCGCCGCTTCGTCACCTTATGTTTGACCGGGACTCGTGCCCATTAATGTAATCGGTGGGACTCGGGCTATAAAAGCCCATCTCGAAATTCATTGTAAAGGGTGGAAGGGGAATGTTTGTTAGGGAACCACCGTGCTTACCGTAACCGTGCTTCCGCTTATGAATACAATCTGTATGCCCGGTTCTCGTTTCTACCGTCTTTATTCTTTTATGTCTGTCTTTCATTATATGCCTTAGGCCCACCCGTGTCGCGGCTCGTTGATTCACTTCGGCATTTGGCGATCGGGTTCCTCTAGCATTGCTTGTTTAAAGCACCTTCTGTACTTCATTACTTTAAAGCATTCATAATAAATTTGGTAGCAGCCCCATCGCTATGTGTGACGTTGCTGGCCCGTATCCGGTGATTGATGCGATCCCCCCGCCGTTAGTTCCTTGTAGGGAATGTTTGCTAGGGAGCCATTGAAGCCGTGCGGTTAAACTCTCTACCTAACACATATACCCGGCTCTGACATCTCTAGGTTTACTTTCTACCCCCGTCGCTGTACGTATCTCGGTGATTGATACGATCCCCTCGCCGTTAGTTCCTTGTAGGGAATGTTTGCTAGGGAGCTATTGAAGCCGTGCATACGCCGCCGGTGTATCGGAAGTACGCCTAGGTTTTGCAGCTCCTTGTCATGCTCGTGTTTGTATGCGTAAGTAGCGGTGATTGGTGTGTTCCCGCATCGTTAGTTCCCCCCCACCAACCTTTGGACATATTTGTATCTCTTTCTCGTACATTTGTCTCTTTCCGTTCATTTATTTCTTTCCCTGCTCCCTTTAGCTTAAATCAAGTCCCCCCAAAAGGAGCCGGCCTTCTCCGGAGATTGGCTCGGAAGGCATCTCTTCCTCCCGGCCTTTCATGCTGGTGGGCGAATCTGGGCGCATTAACCAAAAATCCTTTCCTCATGGCAGATTCGTAACCAACAGGTAGTTGAGCAGGTATTGTAGTTATCATTCGCCAATCTTCACTTGTACAGACTATTTGTATATCGTGTTTTGTCTAGAGATGATACTGTTGGAGGTACACTTATCATGCATTGTATGGAAGAATGTCAAGGATATCTTTCAAATATATATTCCATGAGTATTGTAGATGAGTGGAATGTGAAAGACATGTTGTGTGGGCTATATGTAATGTATATTTGTAAGTTTTTTCATTGTATTGTCTTAATATGAAAATGTATTGTGTTATATTACATTGTATGTTTGTTTGCACTTTGCATGACTCCCACAAGCTACATTTTGGTGCCATTGCTTGTATGAAGCTGGGATGGAGTTGGTGACATGGGTGTACAAGAATGGCAATGTTTTTTTAGCTTTAAATGTGTTGAACACGGAAATTGGCAAGTGCAATTTGTGCCCATGATTGCAGTTCAACAAATGGATTGGGAGGTTTCTACTCTTCCTAACCTCTAGATCTCGGGCTGGTACTTTCTACTTTCTAATTGAGATGAAAACAATGAAAGAAACTAATCTAAAATGCAGAAAACAAATCTGATCTACTTTGTATAAGAGAAAAGGGTGCAAGAGAAAAGAGATGTAAAATATGGCCAAAGCCATAGCAAGGTTTAATTTTGGTGCGATTGGTAGTTTGAGCAGGGATTGAATAACTTTAGTGTGTAAGATTTTTGAATAACCTACAATAACAATGAAAAGAGAAGGACTAACAAGGGAAAGGAGGGCAGAGCCACTGATTTCACACATCCATGAGACAAACAATCGGAGACAATTGAATCAGAATGCCATGCACAACTCTTTTATTGAATTTGCAATTTGAAGTTTCAATACAATCTTACTTTGAAGAGTAGCTCTAATATGCTTGAAGGCCAAAAGACCATTACAATGAGCATTCAACTCTTATTTATACTTGAACTTGTAGCCACGAAATGGACTACATACAATGTACCTCGGTGATAATTACAAGGTGAATACATCATCCTTATCTATTTACAGAAGATAGACACGAAGCGAGGCACCTTGGTAGTGGGTTGCTTTGAGATTGGGGTGCTCGAAGAGCGGGGAAAGTCAAAGAGTGGGTCGCTTTCATGAGTGGGGATCCCTCTTACAAACACTCGACCAATTCTTGATTTTTGTCCTACTTTGTCTTCTACCTCAACTTGTGCGACGAACCTCTGTTTGGGAAGCAGAGTCGCTCGGGGAGCAAGGCGCTTGGAGAGCGGGTTGCCCTCTTCCAAACACTTAACAAATTTTTCATTTCTACCTTGCTTTGTCTTCTAGCTCAACTTGTGCAACAAACCTCTGTCTAGGGAGCGATGTCACTTAAAAAACGGGTTGCTCTGGAAAGCAGGTGCTCTATACCAAACACTTAACCAATTCTTGATTTCTGCCTTGCTTTGTCTTTTGCCTCAACCTATGCAATGAAATTTCATTCTAGGAGTGAGGTCTCTTAGAAAGCAGGGTGCCCTCTTCCAAACACAAACAATTCTTGATTTCTACCTTCCTTCGTTTTTTGCCTCAGCTTGTGCAATGGACCTCCATTCGGGGAATAAGGTCACTTGGAGGGCAGGGCACTCTTCCAAACACAACCAATTCTTGATTTTTCCCTACTCTGTCTTTTGCCTTAGCTTGTGCGATGGACTTCCATTCGGGGAGCGAGGTTGCTCGAAAAGTGAGTCGCTCTGAAGAGCAAGGTGCTCAGAGAGCGAGACGCTTCGGCAAGCTGGCACTTTATGGAGTGGAAAATGCTCAAAGTGAAGCATCTATGAAGTCTGGCTTGGTCCCTTCACATTTTTCATACTAATTGTGTGACAAAACTTGTTTTGGAAGCAATGGTAGTCATCTACTACAATTTTGGCGACTTGCGAGGACGTCAATCTTGATTGACAAGAGATCCCAAATGGTGCCTTATTCTTGGGCACAAAGTCAAAATTGAGATAGTCATGCAACAAAATTGATGCTTCTGAAGGGAAGAGTGTTAGTGCTTGTAGCGATCTATGGATTGATGAGGGTAAGAATACTGGTGTTATGCTGGTGACCTTTGGAATAAGGTTGTGCTTATTAGAGGTGAGATGGGCACAACAGAAAAAGTGAAGCGGATTTGAGAAGCAGAAACAAAAGGAATAAGGGGGGAAGAGAGAATAGTGACAGTAGAAGAAACAAAGGAGGTGGAGGTGAAGTGATCATGAGGTAGATGGTGGAAGAAAGGGATGAGAAGAAACGGTAACCTGAGTTGCAAGTTTATATATATATTGTCTTTTTATAAGTATCTAAGGCTTTTCTTTAAATGGAAAGGAAACAAACTTAAATAGGAAAATGGAGGTTCCATTTTTGTTCTCTTTTATTATTTTTGGTGGAAAATCAGAAAAGGAACGATGAAGGGTATTGACATCTGGGTTTGGGATTTTTGCTCAAACAAAACATTTTTTCTTTTTTAAATATAAATATTTTAAAATTGATTATATAGGATTGAAATGGGCCCCTCTTGTATTACATCATGACCACATAGTGGTACTACAACAGCTTGGCTATTATGCATCTATCACTTGGCAAGATTCGAACCTTGGTATCCTCCTTGAAAATCAAAGAATCTAACCGGTTGAGCTATTGCCATTTGATTTTAAATATATATTTTTAAAATTGGACGCTCCCAGACTCTTTTTCTTTTTGTTGGGATAAGTTGGGCACTTCGTATAAGTGGGGTGCTCTGCTTCGTTGTGCCCCTTGGATAAAATTTTTTGCCTTGAAGGTGGTTGCTCAAAAATGGCAGAAAACCTCATGCTGCTGAAACAAACTTCCAAGAATCATCTTCTAGTAAACGAAACTGTGGGTTGAGTTCTTTTTTCATGTACTCAAATGGGTCCTTTATATAATTGGAATTCATTGGGCAGACTGTTGGCAGCAAAAGAACTTCTTGAAACCCTCATGCTATGGAAAATTATAGTGCAAACACTGTTTTTGAAATCTTAAACTGTGTACTATATCTTTTTCTGTTTTGCTCCAATGTGTCTTTTGCAGAAACTGTATCCATTGAACAAATCGATGGCAGCGGACGATTTCGCAAAACCCTTGAGCTGCAGAAAATTGTAGCACAAACACTGTTTTTGAAATCTGAGACTGCATGCTATATTTTCCCCCTTTGTGCTTCGATGGGTCTTTCGTGGAATCTGAATACGTTGAGCGGATTGTTGGTAGTGGAAGATCTCGCCTGAGTGAAGTTGTGAGCCCTTGCACAATGAAAAGTAAAATTGATTTGTGAAATTCGCTTTACTCCTTTTATAAGCAGTGGCTGCTAATTTTTTTTTCCCTTGTCTTGGGAGGAAAAAAACCAGGGAGAAACAGACTAATGAAAGAGGGAGGCATCGAACGTCCCAAGTTGGGATTTTCACTCGAACAAGTCCCTTTTTTGTTTTAAAATAAAAAGGGTGAAATGGGCGCCCTTAGAGCAGGGTGGCCAATTTTTTAATTTTTTTTTTTTTGTGGCTTGTGCTTCGAAGCAAGGTGCCCTCAAGGTGGGTGCAATTTCATTTTTTTCCCCCTCTAAGTCAAACGCCACTCGAAAGAGTAGGGAACTCCCAAACTTGAATTTTTTTAACTTGTTTCTTGAATTGGACAAGTCACTTGTCTGGGATTCATTGGTGACGATTCTTGTTGAGCGGGTCTCTTCCATTGACTGGCTTTGAAAAATAACTACCTTTCCTCTTGACACCATTGTTCCAATCTAGAATCTTCCAACACGTATGTAGGTAAAGTATGTCGGATGATATTAGTAGCGTATTGCCAAAAACTCCTTTTCGACTCTTCTTAGGTGCTAGAGAAGAATATTTCCTTTCAACCCCAAACTGGTTAGTAGCAAGGGTGGATGCATGAGCTCCTATGATTGTTTCCTTACTCCCTATATCATCCTTATCTCTTTACTAAAGATAAACACAGTGAGGCACCCTAGCAGCGGGTCGCTCTAAGATTAAGATGCTCAGAGACTGGGTCGCTTTGAGACTGGGGGCGCTCAGCAAGTGGTCACTATGGTGAGTAGGGCTCCCTCTTACAAACACTTTACCAATTCTTGATTTTTTCCTTGCTTTGTCTTTTGCCTCAACTTGTGTAGCGGACTTCCATTTGGGGAGCGAGGTCGCTCGGAGAGTGGGTGGCTCTAGAGAGTAGGCCTCCCTCTTCCAAACACAACCAATTCTTGATTTCTACTCTACTTTGTCTTCTGACTCAGCTTGTGCGATGGACCTCCATTCGGGGAGTGAGGTCGCTTGGAGAGTAGAGCACCCTCTTCCAAACACTTAACCATTTCTTGATTTTTGCTTTGCTCTCTCTTCGGCCTCAACCTGTGCGACCGAACTTGGTTCAGGGAGTGAGGTCGCTCAGAGAGTGTGACACGGTCTTCCAAACACTTAATCAATTCTTGATTTCTGCCTTGCTCTATCTTTAACCTTAACTTGTGTTATAGACCTCCATTTGGGAAATGAGGTTGCTTAGAGAGCGGGTTGCTTTGGAGAGCGAGGGGTACTTTATCTTTTGCCTCAACTTGTGCAATGGACCTCCGTTTAGGGAGTGAGGTCACTCAAAAAGCGAGTTGCTGTGAAGAGCGAGGTGCTTAGAGAGCAGGATGATTTGGCGAACGGGCGCTTTATGGAGTGGAAAATGCTTAAAGTGAAGCATCTAGGAAGTTTGGCTTGGTCCCTTCACATTTTTCATATTGATTGTGTGACAAAAGTTGTTCTGCAAGCGATGGCAGTAGTCAACTACTACAGGAAGGTTAATACTGATGACACTAGGTGGATCAAAGCATGGCTGGTGGAAGTAGTCTATGTATGCTACTTCCTGCGTAGTGGGGGGAAGCTAGGAGCTAGAAACTAATAGTGATGTAAACTTCTTTGTTGATGTTGACAAAGAGTTAGTTGAAGACAAGTTTGGAGACCAATAGATTTTAATTAGTCTAGAAGGATTTATACTCTTACACAAAGTACAAAATTAGGAAGCTAAAATATAATTGGAAGAATATATTGAGGGTGAAACGAGTGGTGTATCAGACAGTGTGAGATGAGACTCTAGCAAGTAAGCAACTATAGGCTGGTGTGTCCAATGATGTGTGGGATGGGTGTGTAGCACAATAGAAACTACAAGGTAAATGGAAGATGAATGAGACAGATTGGATGCGATCATTCATTGTGCCACTGTCTGAAATTGTAGTGGATTGGGACACAAAACTGCCAACAAACACATACTAGACCTAAAGAGAGTTGCATGAAGCTTTTGAGAAGAAATTAGTTATTTTGTGATTGAAATGAGATTGTCGCATAAATTTATACAACAAAGCAAAGGGAGATATAGCGTGTTTGGTCCTACAAAGAGTTGATGAACGAAATGGAGGAAGGTCCATTAGATGCATTCAAGAAAAAGTGGTTTGTGGAGGGACTTCTTCCTAAGTATGAAAAGAAGATGAAGATGGTCTCTTCGATCTCATATCCATAGGCCTCTAAATGGGCCACAAATTTAGAAAGCAAGTGCACATAATTTAGATGTTGGGGATAAGAAATCAATGCCTCCCAAAAAAATGCGACTTTGAAAACAAGGTGTTAGAGTAAGCCATGTAGATTGTATTGATAATAGGCCTTATAAATACATAGCTAAGCCCAAAGATAGCCTAACGCATTAAGCGAATATGGCGCTAACAAAATAGTCTAACAACTAACCTACTAACAATATTCTAACTAAATAATGGAATAGTAACGTATATGAATAATATATGCTAACATCCCCCCTTATTACATTATTTGGGTAATTGAATAACTACTAGCTACACTATTATCCCCCCATACAACAATATTTGGGTAAAGTATATAACTGCCCCAATACAGTGAAGAAGATGTTTGATATGCTGGCTCTTGCTCTTGCTCGGGCTTTGTCATAGTGCTCTGGCTGCTCCTAAGAAAAAAATGGGTCATTCCTCACTTTGTCTTCACATCAACGAATGTCCTTATTGTAATCTTATCATCCAACCGAATTGCATGGGTAACTAGCCGCTGCAATCGCTAGGTGTAGTAGAGTAGATCACTTCATACGAGGTTCATTCGGTTACAATATGATTTTGCAAAAAAATGTTGATAAGGTAGCTAAGGTGTCGGTCGCTGCCGAAAATGCACCCTTATAAGTTCCCCCCTTTTGTTGCAAAACATGTTGTAATATCTGCAAGAAGTGTGACTAAGGTGTCGGTCTTGCCGAAAATGCACCCTTATAAGTCGTCCTTCCTTTTTAGCAAAAATAATGTGAAGTAAGAAATGGTTATCCCCCCTTAATTGCAAAAGATGTGCAACTCAAGAAGCATGTTTACAAAGATTGCCTCTTAGGCAAATTTACACCAAAAAAATCCCCCTTCTGTTACAAGTACTTCAAACAAAGAGTTTGCTATTTATGAAGCCTAAAAAAGAGATATAATCACCCCTTTACTTCAAACAAAAACTTATGCTATTTATGAAGTCTAAAAAAAAGTTGTGGAATGGTGCTTGCCTAGGATGACAAATTTGTGTCCCTTACAAAGTGAAATGAGCCATGATTACTTTGTGTGCTCTTTCTGAACCAGAATCAGAATCGGAATGAGACACTTCACTAGCAACATGGCCTCTGTGATGTGCCTTTGCCATTTTAGTTTTGCTTGTTTGGAAAAATGAGTATCCCCCCTTGGTGTGGCAAAATTATATCTCCTTGTGTGCAAGATAGGAGATGGTGGAGAAAAATGTATCCCCCCTTAGTGCAAAAAAAATGCAACTATAAAGCCACTAAGGCTTTTACAATGTTTCCAATGAAGTGGAAAATATTTGCAAGAATTAAGCCTTAGAAGACTTTTTACAAGTTTACCGCCCTTTTTAGTTGCAAATATAAAGTTTGATCAAAATAATTATAATAAAAATCAATTAAAAAGAATTATAATTGATTTTAATAAAACAAAAATTAATATTAAATTATTAAAAATAAATTGAAAAAACTAAAACATTTACAAAAAAAAAAAGATTTTACCTTTGGAAAGCAAAACATAAGTGAACCTGGGGCCAGCGGGGATTGATCCCCCGACCTCTTCGTTGCTTACGCCTTAGAGGCAAGCTTACTACCACCTCGGCTACCACTGCCGGTGGTAGTGAAGAGTATAGACGACTCTTTATCTCAGGCCCCTCCGCCTGATCTCTCCGCGGTGGCACTCTGGCGGTGCCACTTGGACTAGGCGGGGCGCTTGCTTCTCAACGACGGTGTTGTACTGCTCTTCTGTCAGCCGAAGGTGGCTCTTCCTCCCGCAGGCGACGACAAACAATTTTTTTTTTAATTTGTTTTACCTCTCGATTCTGATGGAATCTGGGCTTGCTATCCAAAGAAATGGTTTTGATCTCCTATCCCCCCCGGATCGTTGTCTCCCTGCTAAGCACGACTGCCAATCAAGGTCGTCTCCCAAAACAGACAACAGGTTTGCAAAACGTGGCTGTAACTCCTGCAACTGGTTACACGATCTGGCAGGCTGGCTGAAAAATGCCGCAGAATATGCTTTAGATAGGACGTCAGGTGGCCAAATCAAATCGTCTGCAATTGAATCACGTTAACGAGACGTAGCGCCTGGCTTAGTCAAAAATAGGCGATGTCGCCTTTCAATCGTGACCTTCCGTCTCCGAATTGCGCTGTCCAAAAATGCAATGGTGTCTGTGTAGTGCACCTTCGATCGAAACCTGCAGCAACTGCATGCTCACTGTAAACACTCTCCAAGCACGATTTGCTCTAGCAAAATGTCAGGAACCATCACTGTCAGGTGCAAAAATCGATCGTTAACTGCAACAGGTTTGTCTAAAACTTCTTCAGATGGCAGGAGAAACCAAATCGTCATAGCAAGTCATTGAGACCGTCAAGCTTCACCACTCAAAGGTGTCTGCAAACATTGTTGTAGCTGCTCGATGTGCACTCCCTTGCACGTGTTTGGCAATACCGCTATACCACCGGGTTTAACAGGCTAGCTGAAGATCTGCTTATCGCCTCTCCCACCAGTCATACGACGAATCAAACAGATATCCCGCAGGCTGCAATGTTGTAGGCGTTGATAGGCGATCTCCTACGCTTTATTCTCCGTAGAGATCTATTTGATTCCCTTCGAAAAAGAATACTGCAAAACTCCGTCTACCTGCAAAATCACCTCTGATCGCGCTTAAAAATCCCGATCAACGATCTTCTTCAAGAATTTTTCGTCTCCTTCGTCAGGTTTTGTGACTTGCGCTTTGTGGCTGTGCTTCGAAGGGATGGATTCCTTCAACAGACTTGTCCCGGTGTCCCAAATCGCTCAAAAATGAGCATCCTCCATTGAACTTGGAGGGCCTGCTACGTGCTGCATCTGCTCGCTGATCAATTAGGTGTTGATTTGCACCTTCGTCTGCAAGTCTTGCACTGCAACGTCCAGGAGATTTTCTGATTGCAGCAGATCTGCTATCGCTGCCACGGGGACCTTGGTAGACGTCGGCTCACCACGGGGGGGAATGTGCAGGCTCTGCACTTCACTATCCCACATGCGTGAGACGATCGTCTTGTAGGGGTTTAAAAGCCTCAATTCTCAATTAAGAGAATGACCACCTATTGGTGGTCCAAACCACCTTTTGTCTGTCCACTGCCAAATCATCCTCCGGTTGCTGCATTCGTCTTAGGCTAGTGACAAAAGATTCACCGTACTCACCACGTCACCCGTCTGTTGCGTCAGGTCCACGTGGCTATCCGTCTTCTTTAGATGTCCACCCTGGTCCCCCTCAGTCCCGGTCAGCTTGGCCAGCTGTTCGCCAGGTCCACGTATAGGGTTCCACATGTCTGGTTAGGTCTGTAGTAGTCCGTCCTTAAGGTCCCGTCAGCCTGTCTACGTCCAGTCAGTCGAGTCACAGTCCTCAGTATCTGATCTTCGGGCCTTACGTAGAGTCCACCGTAGGGGTCTGTGTCGGTGTCTCCTCCAGTATCGCCTAGAGTCTGTCAGATCTGGACCCGTCCAAAATCCAGGTTCCCGTCTGCTCAGCAAGATTCGTCGGCCTACTAAACTCTCGGGAGTTGGGCCAGGGTTGACCGATCCACCTAGTCGGGCTACGAGAGCCCCGAAAATAGGGGCTCTGATACCATGGTAGAGTAAGCCATGTAGATTGTATTGATAAAAGGCCTTATAAATACACAACTAAGCCCAAAGATAGCCTAACACATTAAGCGAATATGGCGCTAACAAAATAGTCTAACAACTAACAATCTATAGGTGTGTGGCTCAGATTGAGAATACCTTTAAAAATAAAGGGTGGTGCCACTAGTAAAGATTTTCCTAACAATCGCAGAGGCAACAAAAGAAGCCAAATTGAATTTGATACGAATGGTAGAGCAGTTATCCAACCCCATAAATATCATTTATGGGGGCATTTTATTTGAGAATGTCAAAATGACATGATTCAAAAGAGACAAATGATCTACAAATTGCTTGACAATCATGAGGAGAGTCAAAGCCCTAGGAAAAAAATGCCCATTGTAAACATGATTTAAGTTGAGCTACAGGGCATCGAGCATGTTGTGGGGGATAAGCAACTAGTTTAGAAGCACATTTTACAAAGTCAAACACCAACAAAGAGATTATCAATGGTGCCTACCTCGAATCAGACATGGAGATTGTATGAAAGGTGCTACGATCTTGGAAAACTATGATATTTTTGCTTTAGTATGTCTCTATTTGAAGACTGATCATGACAAAACAAGTGTGAAGCTGGCAACTAATCCTCACCTAGTGGTAGAGGTGAACAATCATAGAGTGTAGTTTAGATGAGGAACCATGTCATTTGAACAAGGAGGTTCAATCTATGGTTCAGAATGCAGGCCACATAACCAAGCAAATATAATGATGGAGGATGTCATCCAAATGAGGAATTATGTCATTTAGATCATGGAGGATGCTACTTGAATGATCAAGTATGTTGTCTAGATGAATGAGGACATCATCCAAATGAGAGGGCATGTAGCCTAGGAAGATTTTTCATGAATGATTGTAGGCTGGAAAGTCTTGTTGTGAAAGAATCCACTTTGGAAGGCATACTAGAAAAAAAATACAATTCAAGAGATGAATATAGTTTGCAAAGGGTGGTGCAGCGACTATTATATATTAAAGTAAATGGCAGACCTCAATGCAGTCAATTGGACTCTAATTCACTTAGCATACAAAAGGAAAAACTTAAACAAAATTCATGTAGGAGTAACAGGTCCCCATGTTGGAAAAATTGGGAAAATGCTAGAATTTCATCTAAGATACAAGAAAGGGATTAGTTATTGGTCTCCTAAATGACGTTTTGGTCACATATACTATCCATGGCATTTAAAAAACCTTAACATGCTATATGGGAGGCATCAAGGAGAGAAAAGAAAGATAAAATGCCATTCAGGAAGAAATAGAGGCTATTTAAGGACATCCCTCAACATCATCCAAAGAACTTGTAGGAATAAAACAAAGTTGTCAAGGATAAGAAAATTTCCCATAATAGTAAGTGTCATCTAGGTAAGGAATGCCATTAGGGAAAGGCAAGTTTCTAACGCCATCAAATGTCTTGTAGACACAACTATCATGTAACCAATGTTATTTTAGGGCTTGACATTCCACAATCTTTGTTAAAGCCTGTATTCAGCATGAAGCAATTTAAGGTTGGGAAGAGGGATCATAGGGATAGATGACTGAATAACAAACTTCGGTCACCTCATAGTCAACTACGTCTTATTTTACAGAAAAGGGAAAGCCATTCAACATAGAAGAATCATAGTTAGAGTTTTGTGCATATCAGAATAGGTTGTCTATAATATATAGGGGCCCACCAACGTAGAAACTATTTATCTCCATGCCAACACCATCAAAGACATTTACTCAACTAGTTTGAACAAAGAGTTTTGTCTATATTGTTTCACCATTTGGGGGATCTCCATAGAAGACAATTAGTATTCATTTTGTAAGGAACACAGTCCAAGGGCATGCCAACATTGTTTGCAAGGAGAAAATGGTCTAGCATGCCAATTGCATTTTGAGATGAGATAATTATATTAATGTCCATGGATGACCACAGTAGTCCAATGAAACCCACGTAAAAGTGTTATTACAATGAATTGTAGTAACCAAAACTGTACTACAAAAATAAGGTAAAGTAGAGTAAAGAAACTAGGGTAAAAAACAATAAAGTTAAAATATTGCATGGCATCAAATTACAAACTTGAGGGTTGAACCCAAGAAAGGGCAAACTTTAACATGGTAAAATTAATAATGAAGAGAAGAGAGAGCTAGTAGTCAAGGTGATAGAGAGATAGGAAAGAGCTTAAGAGGATCCAACTACCAATCCTAATCCTTAGTGTGTTGTACAAAAGAGATAGAGTCATCATCATCACCAACCATTCCCAATGGGCCAGCATAGGATCTAATGATGATCCCAACGGAATGTCCATGACTAAGGGATCTTGGTTGGATAATCTTGGTAGGGCATATAGTTCAAAGCCTCATGACCTTCCAAGCATCTATGGCCATATTGGTTACGAATCTGCCATGAGGAAAGGATTTGTTGTTAATGCGCCCAGATTCGCCCACCAGATTGAAAGGCCGGAAGGAAGGAATGCCTTCCGTGCCAATCTCCGGAGAAGGCCGGCTTCCTGTGGGGTTGTGTTAAGATAAGAGTGCAGGGAAAGAGATAAAAGTACAAAAAGAGATAAAAGTGCAGAAAGAAATTCCAAATGTGATTGGAGTTGGGTGGGGGGAATAAGCAGCACGACAACGAATCAATCACCACTACTAACAACATTCATCTACAAACATACATTGAAACTACAGCTATCAGCGATCCTATGTATCCTCTATCTATGCATTCCAGGAATACTTGGCCACCAAATGCCGGAGTCCAGAGTTCAGTACAACAACAAGCAGTGACACAAGAAACATGAGGCAGAAATGACAAGGAGAGGCAGCATACAAGATAAAAGACAATAAGCAGAGCCAAGTATATGTCTGTATTTGAGGCAAACGCACGCCTACAATTGTTCCCTAGCAATATATTCCCCTTCCACCACCTACAATGAAAAAGTGGTGGGTATTTATAGCCCAATTTCCCCCGATTACATTCATGGGCACAAAGTCCTAGACAAGACGATAGCTGACACGAGCGGCTGAGGAGCTGCTGATGCTGACTTCTGTCGGGCAGGACTGTCCTTGCAGCATGGTGTCCCTGAAGGCGGTACAGCTACGTGGCAGCGCGTTGGGTCAAATCTTCGGTCAGTAGGAATGCGGGTAGGTGCGGCAGATGGCACTTCACATCGGCTTAAATGGTGACAGTTGGCGCCGGTAGTGTAGCCCATGCTTTGTCCTTGCGCGGTCAAGTCTTGGCTCGAATCCCGAAGATGGATACTTGTCGGATGCTGATGTATGACACGTGTCTGCCTTGAAAGGCAGCTTATCCAACTTCGCCCAGGATTCGGGCGCTATCGGGTTGCGCAGTTTGAAAACAGCGCAGTTGGAAGGCCTTCTTGCCTTAGCATTCTCTGAGTTGGCTTTACCCAACTGCGCACCGGTCAGAGGGCGCACTCCGACTTCGCTGCGAAGTCGGGTGTCGCACCGATGCTTGCTGTCTTCTTCCGCTGTTCGGACTGCGCACTGGAAAAGGGGCGCACTCCGACTTCGCTGCGAAGTCGGGTGTCGCCCCAGCACTTAGCTGTTTTTCTGCCAGACCATTCTCATAGTGCGCCCAGGAAGAAGGGCGCACTCCGACTTCGCTGCGAAGTCGGGTGTCGCCCCTGACACTTAGTCAGATTTTGCTTTGATCCTGCCTGCTTGCGCACTTCGGGTTCCCTACTGCGCTCCAACTGAGGGGCGCACTCCGACTTCGCTGCGAAGTCGGGTGTCGCCCCAACACTTACATTTTTCAAGGAACACCTCTGAAATTTTACTGGGGGAAGAAAGGGGGAAAGAAGAAGAGGGAATGAAATTGCAAGGAAGAGGGAGAAAGGGAGAAATGAAGAAAGGGAAAATGAGGAGAAGGAAAGGAAAAGAGCAGCTCACTTGCAGAAACCAAAAACATGGCACCCCGTGCAAAATGTGGCAACATTCTTGGCGGCTCGCGGGGTGTCGAGCTCGTCTCGACGCAAAGAACCATGCCTTTATCCTTTGGGTACAGAGGAACTTCCTTCCCCTGCCTTCTGCTGCTCTGGTCGCTTCCCTTGGGGCAACTGTTCTTCTTCAGGTTCACTTTCACCAGTTGCCTCCTCGGTCCCGCCTTCTGAATCTGAGGGTTCTCCACTTTCGGCCTCCCGCTTGCTTATGCGTTCGAACGCAGCCTTAGCTTGATCCCAGACTGCGGCTTGGAATGGTGTGGGGTCGCTGATCTCCCTGAGTACTGCGTGGAATGCAGCGACCGCGTGCAGGTCAATGGTGTTATATCTTTTTCCCAACTCCTCAAGGGAAGAGTTGATCTTGCAGTACTTTGACACCATCTGGGTGACCTGAACTTCTTGAACTGGCTCTGTCCAGCTATCAATTTCAGCTGTATCTGTCTCGAAGGACAGCCAGTTCTTTTTAACCTGCTCAAGGGTGAGAAACTCGCCATCTCTGACGTAGCTCGGGCACCCGTGCTCGGACAGAATGTGAAAGGGCGCCAGGAGAATGTGTCTTTCATGCTCTAAGGCGTCCAGCGCCTTCCTGGCCGTTCTGATTTTTTCTGTCCTGGCAAAATAAGTGTGCAAGGTTACCCTTGCATCTGCCCACTCTGAGGCAAGTTGGGACATGGGGGCGATTTGGAAGCCTTTGCGCTCTAATTCCTCGAGTTTCACAGCCAGGTCTAGCCATTGCCTCGCCTGGTGTTCGGCTTCCTCTACCACAGGCTTTCCTTGGGCAGACACTTCTTCAATCCTGGATACGAAATCCAGAACTGATAAGGACTTAACAAGGTTGGGCTTGCAACCTTGTAGCAGACTAGCGCGCATCTCCTTTGCTTTGCTCTTGGAAAAGGCCGTCGCTTGTGATGCTTTCTCTATAAGCTGCGACTGCGCCTGTTTCAGCGAATCTTGCAGTTGCGAAACCTGCTCTAGCGCTGCTTTTCTCTCTTCTGACAGCCGCTCGGCTGTCTGCTTCTGAACTGCGGCCTCCTGCTGAGAGGCGGCCAGCTGAACCTTAAGTTCGTCTACTTCTTGCTGCGCTGACCCCAACTGCGCAGTAGCCCTAGCCAAGTCCTCCTCAAGCTGCCTTGCGGTATTCTGCAGCTGGAAAAGCGCCTCCTGGGTCTCGAGATGCTTGACAAGGAGATTGTCTGTTCTACGACGAATACCACGGATCTCGTATTCCTCGTTGATGTCGTCAAAGTTCTTCTCCTTCGTCTGAAGCTCATAGTCAGCCTCGGTCATGTCACGGAGAGGCTTCTTCACCTTTGGGACCAACTTTTCTGTTGTAAGCACTCTCCGATCTAGGTCAAACTTCGTGCGTTTGACCGGGGCGGCTATCTCTTCGGCCCTTCTGCGCTTGACGCCCTGAAGAAAGGAGGCTGATCCCCCCACGACTCTTACTGCCAGAGGCTGGTCCTCGGTGATACTCATGAAATCGAGGTCTTCCAACGCCTGGGCTTGCTGCGGCATTTTCCCTGCGAACAGTGAAGTAGGAGGGATTCCAGAGGGGGTAGCAGCCTTTGAGGGCGACCGGGTCCTAGGGGTGACAGGAGTCTGAGTGGAGAGCATCGGTAGGGTTTTGGACGGCTGGGGCAAAGGATGCGGAGATGAGGGAGCAGCTTCAGCACTGGCTGCGGGTGAAGGCTCTAGGGTTTGGCTCAGTGATTGGAAGGCGTTGGGATCCTGAGCAAACTGGTCAAATGAGTGCAAGCCGCTAGACGGCGGGGTAGCTTGAGAAGCGGAAGACACGGCTACGGCTTGCCCTGATGAAGTGGGAGATGGGGCTTTTGCAGGGCTGACGCGGACTAGGGGAACAGAGGACGTACCTGCGGGCTCCGCCTGAGCCGTCGCTGGAGGGATGGCTGCAGCCTGGATGTCTGCTTCTGGTTCAGGGCTGTCTAAAGAGACAACCCCCGACGCTGCTGCTTGCGACTGCTCTGCGGCTGATTGCTGTACTGGCTCCTTAGGCCGCTTGGTCCTCTCAACCTTCTTCTTCTTTTCTCCTGACGCTGTGGCTAGTCCAGAAGGAAGAGACAATAAAGGGGCGGCAGGCGCTGAAGTCCCCACGGTAAACTTGTACCTGGGTCGTGTTGGAAGAATGCCTGCCGCACTTGGCCTGCTGGCTGGGAGCGCGGACGTCTTTTCTGCTGGAGGGGCCAGCTCAGGAGTTGACCTTTCTGAACTTTGCGCCGCTTCGGGCGCTGCCACAGGAGCTACGGGCTGCATCGGGCCCACTTGGCTGCTTGTTGGAGTCGCGCTGGAAGTCGCGGGAGTTGACGATGGCTGAGAGGTGGCCCTTCTTTTATACCTTATATTTGCGCCTCGGGGAACGCAATTGTGAAATTCGAAGGGCTGCCACGTGTCGATGTGTTCGTCATAAAGCGCCGAAAACTCATCGTCAACGGCAAGGTTCCTCCGGCTTGATTTATCGTGCTGTGTGCGACACCTCATCTTCCAGCATTCGAGGATTTTGTCCTTATGCCAATTGAGTGGCGCCACCTTAGCGAGGAACCTTTTGAAGCCAGCCGACTCCATCCGATGATCCGGGTTTCGCTCTGGATCGTAGGTGACCTCTTCGCAGTAAAACTCATGCCATGGTGGCCATGATTGCATCAAGTGAATGCGCCAGTGGAGGTCTGCACCTGTCCTGTTTCTTCTTTCCTTCATGATTTCAGCTCTAGGACAGATGTGAGTGAATTTTCCCCGGACCCCGATGGGGTCGTACTTCCAGCGTTGCGGCAGCATTATCAGGCCCATATCAATGAGCTCCCGCTCAAGATAAACGTGCTGCCCGATTTCGAAGACTTGAATATTGGCCCAGGTCATAGGATATTTAAATATGTGACCTTTCTTTTTGCCCTGGCCAAATTCTTCTTCAACGTAGTCCATCTGCCGAGCAATTTCCATCCCGAACTGATGGTCAGTGCAGAAGTAGGGCAGCAAGCACGGCTTTCCCTTGAACCCGTAGATTCGGACAATGATGCCCTGAGTCAGCCTGAAGGTATCCCCGAACTCATTGTTCCACAGGTACTTCGTCATGATCTCCGGTGGGCGAGACGCGCCACGGTTGAACAATCCCATAACCTGACCCATAAATTGAATATTAAAATCATAAAATGAGCCCTTCCGGTACAGGACCTCAGTCCACTCGTACACGGGGAGCGGCTCTCCTTGTTCGCTCACTTTCTTCAGGCCAGGGACGTTCATCCGGTAATGCATGTGATACAGGCATAGCCATGTGAGGAAGGAGCAAAACCGGAAGTCCGTCGACTGCTTCTGCTGCAGTCTAACCAGGCTCGAGTGTATCGCATATGCTAGCCAATCCGCCCAGTCGAAGAAGATAGGGCGCTTTCCACTTTTCTGCGCCGTGGAGTCGTAGAACTCCCCGTGCAGGATACACTCAGCCATCGCCAGCTGGAAAGGCCGCACCGTTCTGTCAGAGTCGCAGCCGAGGACCCATGCCAGGATGATATAGATGTATCTGTTTTCAAATCGATCCAGCGGTATGGGGCCAGTCGGCCACTGTCCAGCCGCCAGCGGAGTCTTTAGTTCTGAGTCCAGAAACTCTCTCATCCGCTTCGTCTGAGAGAATCTGCTGGTCTGCTCGTCTATGTTCACCCTTCTGATAATTGCGTCGGGGCTGTACTGAAGCCCTGGGGCGAACGCTGGCTGAACGCTCTCTCGGAAAAGAGTGAACAACACCCTTCCTTTGTTGTCGCAGACCTGCCGCGCAGCTGGTTTATAGTATTCAACTATCGCTTCAACCAGCTCCGGGCACCAGTGAGTCGGAGGGCACAGGAACCGGTAAAGGTTTGACTTATACGCAGCTCCGAGGTGATGGGAAGGCGAAACCTTATCCACCCACTTTGCGATATTCAGACGCAGCTTCGAGAGACTGATGGAAAAGGAACCATCCTTGTATCCAGACAAGCGATTGATTGGTGGCGGCGGAGTCTGGCCAACTATGCGCCTCTTCGTTCGGGATTTTGCTTTCTTGTCCTTCTGCGGCGCTGTGCTCTCATGAGCGCTAGACTCCGGAGACTCCTCGGCTTCGTGCGGTTCTTCACTAGATTGCGCCTGTACGGGCGCTTTCCCCTTGTCCATCCTTGTCGAAACAACAGAGGCAGGAACTACGGCTTCAGAACTTGTCAGCTTTATTCCTTGCTGTCAGGGAGTCAGCTCGAACAATATGAATTTTTCTGGCTGCGCCAGGGTCCTTTTTGTAGACAGTGACTGCAACATTAAATGGCGCGAGGGAGGGAGTGAGGGCAGTTAACTTTGGGTTGGTGGAGGCGTTATGATTTTGGTGGCTGCGCATGGGCTTTTTCGAAAAGCGTACTTTATTAGTCGTTGGCCCAAAACGCACCTTACCCTTTAAATGCATCTTTCTTGGTAACTGCGCAATCATTTAAAACCCCTTGAACGTTGTGCCGCTGCTGACGTCACCGCCAACATTCGGGCACACTTTTCAAAGAACCCTTTTAGCCCACAACCCAACTTCGCCCTGTGCCGAACTTCGCCCTGGGCCCACACTTATGATTTTGCATGTTTTCCGTGGTGAGCCATTCGGACTTCGCCCGAAAAACGGGCGCAACTCGGACTTCGCCCGAAAAACGGGCGCAACCCGACTTCGCCTGGCAACAGGGGCGCAGTCTGACACTCGGCATTTCCTTGTAGCCTGCTATCCAACTGCGCCCTTTGGAAGGGGCGCAGCCCGACTTCGCTGCGAAGTCGGGTTGGACAGCCACACTTAGACATTTTAGCTCTTTTTTCAACTGCTTTGTTCCCTACTTCGCACCATTCGATGGGCGCTACCCGACTTCGCTGCGAAGTCGGGGTTTTGCCTCAGACTTACTTGGGCTACTTGGGAAACTAAAAACTAAAAACTGAAATATTTACATGCTGAAAACTGAAAAAATGCGGAAGGGAAATCTGTACAAGGAAGGACCCCTTCGGGTGCCTTCAGTGGTGGTACATTTTCAGGTGGAACCCGTTGACGGGAATGGGGAGAGGATGTCCCTCCATGTCCCGAAGCACATATGCATTGAACTGATTCACCCGGGCAATCTGATATGGGCCCTCCCAGAGGGCATCAAACTTTCCATGGTTGTCGGGTTTCGCCTTCAACGAGTCCCATTTCAGCACCAAGTCCCCGATTTTGAAAACTCGGGCGGTGGTGCCTTTTGCGAACCAGCCTTGGGTTGCTTCAGCGTGCTTGGTGAAGGCCTGGTATGCTTTCTCTCTGTCTTCCTCCAACTGCAGCAGTTGGCAAAGTCTGTCATCTACCGGATCCCCGCTGCCTCTCTCTTCATCAAGCATCCAGAGAGCGGGTATTTCAATGTGAGTTGGCAAGACAACTTCTTTGCCATATACGAGCGCATAGGGGGACGTTTTGATGGACTTCTTGAATGAAATTCTGTCCGCCCATAGCGCCCGATCCAGGAGTAGGTGCCAAGTCTTCTTGTTATTCTCTACTGTCCTTCGGATGATCTTCAGTAGATTTTTGTTGGTGGACTCGGCAAGACCGTTCCCCTGCGGGTAGTAGTTGGAAGACATCTTGTGATAGATGCCAAATTTGCTGGTGTACTCCGTGAGTACAGCGCCTGTGAACCCCGGACCATTGTCCGCTACTATTGACTCGGGGACCCTGAAACGGGTAATCAGGCTCTCAAGGAATCTGATGACCGTCTCCTGGTCAGCGTTCTTTGTGGAGATCGCCTCTGCCCACCGTGTGAAGTAGTCGGTGGCGGTTAGGATAAACTTATGTCCCGCTGCAGAGTTCGGCGTAATCACCCCGATAAAGTCCAGACCCCATTGCTGAAACGGAGTCTCGGCTTGGATCGGTTGAAGAGGCAGGGGTGCTTTTCTGTTTCTGCCAGCAAATCTCTGGCATTGATCACACTTGGTACAGACCGCATGCGCGTCTGTAAATAGAGTGGGCCAGTAGTACCCAGCTCTGATTATTTTTAAGGCCGTAGGCCTTGCGGAATGGTGACCCCCAGGCATCCCGGAGTGAAATTCTCCAAGGACCCTAGAGTGGTCTGATTTTCTGACGCACCGCAACAGGATGCCGTCAATGTTTTTAAAGTAAAGCCCCTCGGGGCGAAGAGTGTACTTCAGTGCACCTAGCCGAAACAACCTCCTTTGTGAGGCATTCATGTGGTCTGGACATCTTCCGGTACAAAAGTATCTCACCAGTTCATATGTCCAGTCGCACTCCTCGGGTAAGGAGTTGGCAAGGTTGATGCGTGTTGCTGGATCCTCCCACTCGCAGGCGGATATCTCGGCTGCCGCGCTTCTGGCTAGCTCCTGGCACAAGGCTCGGCCTCCGATAAGCTTGGTTGGCCGCACTTCGATGTCGAACTTCCTGGATTTTAGCAATCCATCCTGCTCTCTTGTGACCCGGCTCTCCTTGTATAATGAAGCTTCGAACGTCCGGGTGGATCACAAAGACAATGATCTTGCTCTGGGAGACAAAGTGCCTGAACTTTCGGAGAGATTTCATGACAGCGTGAACTCGCCGCTCTATAAAGTTGTACTTTTCTTCGTGTGGCTGGATCACTTGGCTCAGGAACGCTATGGGGCGCTCCTCGCCATCATCTCCTTTCTGGGTCAGGACTGCGGCGTAAGTCTCTGGTTCTCCCACCGCATACAGGATGAAATCCTTGGAGTAGTCCGGGTTTATCAACACCGGTGCTTGTGCAATTCGAGCTTTGATCTCCTCGAAGGCTTGCCCCCTTTCTTCAGTCCATAAGAATTCTGCGTTCTTTTTCAGCAACTCGGCCATAGGCTTGATTACCTGTGCGAAGTCTGGTATGAACTTCCGCACGAAGTTGATTTGGCCGAAGAAGGACTGCAGCCCTTTCTTGTCGATTGGGGCGGGCAAGCGGAGGAGGGCCTCTGCTCTATCAGGGTCTATGGCTAGGCCCTTTTCGGAGATGACATGCCCCAGCAACTTTCCTTCTTTTACCGCGAAGACAGACTTCTTCGGGTTTATGGAGATGCCGAATTCACGACACCTTTTGAATATTTGCCGTAGGTGGGGAACATGCTCTTCTCGCCTGTGAGAGAAAACAGTCATGTCATCCAAGTAGATGACAATCACTTTGTTGAGCAGCTCTCGGAAGGCCAGGTCCATGGCTCTTTGGAATGTGGCGCCAGCGTTGGATAAGCCGAAAGGCATGCGCTGATAGGCGAACGTTCCCCATTTGGTGGTGAACGCCGTCTTGTGCTGGTCCTCATCCTTGACCCATATCTGGTTGTAGCCGGAAAAACCGTCTAAGAGGGAAAATCTCTGGGCTCCAGCAACTATATGGAGGATCTGATCGATCTGGGGAAGCGGATAATGGTCCTTGAGGGAGGCCCGATTCAGATTTCTAAAGTCCACGCAGAGACGAATGTCTCCGTTCTTCTTCCTCACGGGAACCAAGTTCGCAACCCAGGATGAATGCTTGATGGGGTAGATGATTTTGGCCTCCAGCATCTTCAAGAGCTCGGCTTTCATCATGGCCTCGATTTTCGGATTGACGGCCCTCTGCTTCTGCTGGAATGGCTTGGCGCCATCTTCTAGCTCAATGGTATGCTGGATTACATCTCTGTCATACCCCTTCAAGTCCTGGTAGCTCCAAGCTACTATGTTAGGGAAATCTCGACACAATGCTCTGATCTGCTCGAGTTCCTCTGTGGTGCAGTCTGTTCCAACCTTGATCGATTTTCCAGGTTCCAGCTCCAGGTCGGCGTACCGCTTTGGGTCTACTTTGATCCGGTGTGATATGGCTCTGTCATTCTGATCAAATAGACTTTCAAGAGTAATCAGTCCTTTTGGGACATGATTGTTTTTCAATTGTATCAACCCCTCATATTGCTCGTCATCAGGGTCTCTACCTTCGATTGAACAGGCTTCATTTACCAAAAATGTGACGATCTCCTCGTCACAGTCAAACACCTGCCAGTGGGTGTCCTTATCAGGCACAGAAGGCCTGTAAATGGTACGAACCGGCTTCGGCTTCTGGATAGTGTCATCAGCCGGAACGTACCTGGCTCCAATAGACGCCAGAATGTCAGCATGCTTGTTTTTCTCGCGTGAAATAGCCTTGACATTCAACGAGTCAAAAGACTCCATCAGATCCCAGACCCGATTTCGGTACGCCTTGAGATAGTGCTTTTTGGAGGCGCACTTGTTCGTGATCTGGTGGCACACCAGCTCTGAGTCGCCGAAGATCTGCAGATGTTTAATCCCTAGCCTCTCCGCCTTTCGCAAACCCAAGCACAGGGCTTCGTACTCCGCCGCGTTGTTGGTACAGCTCCAAGCCAGCCTGTAGGTGTAATCCTTCTGGATCCCGGTTGGGGAAACCAAAAGTACTCCAGCACCGGCGCCATTTTTGCATCGTGCGCCGTCAAAGAAAAGCTTCCATAGCTTTTCAGGTGCAGGTCCCACTTCTCTTCTGGCCGACTTGTCAAGCCTCTCAGGCTGAACAATAGTGTAGCAGCCTTGCTCAGTTTCAATCACGACGTTGAAGTCCCGCAAGGAGAATTCATCTTCTACTTGCAGTTGCTCGAGAGCTTGCTCCGTCATGTCCACTGTCACCAGTTCTTCCTCCGTCAGCTGAACCATGCAGTCCTCAGGCTCTTCTCCGGGTATCTTCTCTACTAAGTAAGTGGAAGGCTTCTCATTGAAAATCTTCAGTCTCCTTCCTTTGAAGGGCACTTCCATGTGCGAGTAGTCCAGAGATAGATACCCTCCCAACTTCGCAGTGAACTCCCTGGAGAGACACATGCCGAAGTAGGGTTCCAAGTCGACGACCACAACCTCTTGGATGACCACGATGTCGAGAGCTTTGTGCAGCCGAATAGGGATGTCTTTAATGACACCGACTGTCTTGACAGGGGTGCCGTCTAGTTGCAGCACGCCTTGGCTGCTCCTTGTGTACTCCATCCCGATTTCGTCACAGACGACTCTCGGCATTACGGTCGTGGAAGCACCAGAGTCCACCATACAGTTGTGCACTATGTACCCTTGCATCCGTAATGACAGATAGAAGGGAGGTGGTCTGTTCTTCCCAGTGGCTGAGACCGTCAGGGGTTGCACCAGGACAGCGGGCTGTATCTCGCTTGCCATTCTTCATGATTTTCAGAGATTCCTGCAGCAGATCAACCTGGCCTGGGAGCTGAAGAGCATCATACATGTTGATCCTTGCGGGGGTTCTCTTCAACTCGTCTACTATGCCGTAGCCCGAAGTGCTAGCTCCTTCCGCTTCTTTTGCCGACTCATACTTCGTCCGGTACTGCTGAGTGGCCTCAACTCTCTGTCTCTTGGTCAGAGACGGATATCTCAGCTTCTCCTGAGCTTGTTCTTTGGTTTCAGCTGGAGGCTGAGCAGCGGGAGCTTTAGCCGGAAGAGCTTTGGCTATGGGGGGCTTGACTGCGGGAGTCTTCGTCGGAGGAGTCTTCTCTTTGGCTGTGTAGGGCCACAGCCTCTTGTAGGGTGGTAGCTCCTCAGGTTGCGCCTTATCTCTTCTGGCGTACACCTTTAAGGGTTTTGCTGCAGCTTCGGCAGACTTTTTGTTTTCCTTGGCAGGAGGCGGCATCGGAACTTCCTCTGAAACGGCGAAATTACTTTCGTCGCCCAGGATCATGTAGAGTTCTTCGTCCTCTATGGTGTTGTCGGCCAAGGTCTGGAGGTAGTGTTGATGCAGAGTACAATCTTCCTCAAGATGCGGGTCATTGCACGTAGTGCACCAGTTGACTTGGTCAGGAGTACCAGGTTCGTCTTCAATGGCAGCATTCCTCGGGGGGGCCCGCCTTTGCAATTGTTGTTCGGGGGGCCGATCTTTTGTCAATGTCGGGGCGGGTATGGCCTCCTTGGAGCCAGGTCCATTTGGGCCTGCTTCTTTTTCAGGACAGTCATGTCGTTGGACATGGTGTGGCAGCCGGGGGCCGCGGCCCCCCCCCCCCGGGGGGTTTTCTTCTCCTCATTCTCCGTCGGGGGGCGGGGCCCGGGGGGGGGGGGGGAGAACGGGGGGGGGGGGGGGGGGTGTGTGGGGCGGGGGGGGGGGGGGGGGGGGGGGGGGGGGAGGAGGGGGGGGGGGGGGGGGGGGGGGAGGGGGGGCGGGGGGGGCCCCGCGCCCCCCCCCCCCCCCCCCCCCGCCCGCCGGGCCCCCCCGGCGGGCCGCGCCGCGCGCGGCGCGGGGCGGGGCGGGGGGGAGGGGGGGGAGGGGGGGGGGGGGGGGGGGCGCGCGGGGCGGCGCGCGCGCCGTCGCCCCCCCCCCCCCCCCCGGGCCCCCCCGCGCCCGGGGCGGGGCGGGGGGCGGCCCCCCCCCGCCCAGCCAAAGGCCGGAGGTAGTAGGCGGCCCGACCTGCCGACGGTCGGAGTTCGCGAGGCACTCGTTTCCAAGACCTCGCAAACCCGATGTTGAAGTCCGACACCTCCTCTTGGGGGTGTCTCTCGAATACTTTGGAACCGATGCGAAGAAAGAAGAGGGATCAGCAGACTCGTTGCATCCTTTCACGAGTCTGCCCGCTAACTGTCGCCACCCTGTGATGGATCCCTCTGGCAGTGATCTCCACCAATAGAGAAGCTTTCCCCTTAGGGAAAGGGCCAGTAGACGGGTCTTCACACTTTCGTCAGTAATGGAGTGTAGCGCAACCAGGGCGAGAATGTCCTGGATGTGTTCATACGCCGTCTTGCCGTAGCCGTCGTACGTAGGGATAGACTTTAAGGCAGCAGGGGGCACAACTTGTTGTCCGACTAGGGCCAAGGGCCCCGTAGAATCCACCGCCGGGAAGAGGTCATCATCATCTTGATGATCAACCATGTCTGCTTCTGACCCGGTAGTGTACTCGGTATCGGAACTGTCCGAAGATGTGGATTCTTCTTCGGCCTCAACTTCTTCAATTTTAGCCTCGGCTTCTTCAATTTCAGCCTCGGCCTCTTGGATTTCTTCTTCGCGAGCTTGATAATCAGCCATCCTGACGCGCTCGCCTGGAGCGTCAATGTCGATTTCGTAAAAGTCAGGCGGGTTCTCCGGATTCCTTGCTCGCCACCTTCTTGTTTGCATGAAGGCGTTAGGACCGGTCTTCATGGACTCAGAGAGTGTTCATATAATTGCAGAGTCGCCAGGTGCTCTGATTTTGAACAGCAATGAAGCGAGCACTAGTACTTCGATTCTGTTTGGGGGTGGGAAACTACCATGTCCCACCGGCTAAGGCCAAGAAACTGGTGGCACAGGTGGGTTTATCAAATTGGAATAGTACTTGTCCCACCGGTTATGGATCCTACTGAGACAGACGCAGTCGGTCCCACCGGGCGTGCTAGAGAAACTGTTGGTTACGAATCTGCCATGAGGAAAGGATTTGTTGTTAATGCGCCCGCATTCGCCCACCAGATTTAAAGGCCGGAAGGAAGGAATGCCTTCCGTGCCAATCTCCGGAGAAGGCCAGCTTCCTATGGGGTTGTGTTAAGATAAGAGTTGCAGGGAAAGAGATAAAAGTACAGAAAGAGATAAAAGTGCAGAAAGAAATTCCAAATGTGATTGGAGTTGGGTGGGGGGAATAAGCAGCACGGCAACGAATCAATCACCACTACTAACAACATTCATCTACAAACATACATTGAAACTACAGCTATCAGCGATCCTATGTATCCTCTATCTATGCATTCCAGGAATACTTGGCCACCAAATGCCGGAGTCCAGAGTTCAGTACAACAGCAAGCAATGACACAAGAAACATGAGGCAAAAATGACAAGGAGAGGCAGCATACAAGATAAAAGACAGTAAGCAGAGCCAAGTATATGTTTATATTTGAGGCAAACGCACAGCTACAATTGTTCCCTAGCAATATATTCCCCTTCCACCACCTACAATGAAAAAGTGGTGGGTATTTATAGCCCAATTTCCCCCCGATTACATTCATGGGCACAAAGTCCCAGACAAGACAGTAGCTGACACGAGCGGCTGAGGAGCTGCTGATGCTGACTCCTGTCGGGCAGGACTGTCCTTGCAACATGGTGTCCCTGAAGGCGGTACAGCTACGTGGCAGCGCGTTGGGTCAAATCTTCGGTCAGCGGGAATGCGGGTAGGTGCGGAAGATGGCACTTCACATCGGCTTAAATGGTGACAGTTGGCGCCGGTAGTGTAGCCCATGCTTTGTCCTTGTGCGGTCAAGTCTTGGCTCGAATCCCGAAGATGGATACTTGTCGGATGCTGATGTATGACACGTGTCTGCCTTGAAAGGCAGCTTATCCAACTTCGCCCGGGATTCGGGCGCTATCGGGTTGCGCAGTTTGAAAACAGCGCAGTTGGAAGGCCTTCTTGCCTTAGCATTCTCTGAGTTGGCTTTACCCAACTGCGCACCGGTCAGAGGGCGCACTCCGACTTCGCTGCGAAGTCGGGTGTCGCACCGATGCTTGCTGTCTTCTTCCGTTGTTCGGACTGCGCACTGGAAAAGGGGCGCACTCCGACTTCGCTGCGAAGTCGGGTGTCGCCCCAGCACTTAGCTGTTTTTTTGCCAGACCATTCTCATAGTGCGCCCAGGAAGAAGGGCGCACTCCGACTTCGCTACGAAGTTGGGTGTCGCCCTTGACACTTGGTCAGATTTTTCTTTGATCCTGCCTGCTTGCGCACTTCGGGTTCCCTACTGCGCTCCAACTGAGGGGCGCACTCCGACTTCGCTGCGAAGTCGGGTGTCGCCCCAACACTTAGAAACTTTTCAAGGAACACCTCTGAAATTTTACTGGGGGAAGAAAGGGGGAAAGAAGGGGGAATGAAATTGCAAGGAAGAGGGAGAAAGGAAGAAATGAAGAAAGGGAAAATGAGGAGAAGGAAAGGAAAAGAGCAGCTCACTTGCAGAAACCAAAAACATGGCACCCCGTGCAAAATGTGGCAACAGGCCAAGGAACCAATAGGACAAGATAGGAAACTAGAAAGTTGCATGTGTCTGCAACTCCTAGGTACTTGACAGATAGTTGAAACCTAACATCGAAGAACTGCAATTTTTTCTCATCAAATGCAGGAAGAAATGGCTGAAGCCCAAGTAGACACTCTCTTATGCAAACAAGAATGCCCAAATATATCATTACCATTCTAGGGGGTTGTAGCTTCAAATGAATGCTTGTTCTTTTTGAAAACAGAGATAGGGTAAAAGAATGAGGTGATAAATCAGGTGGTAGTCAATCTTTCTTGTAATACATGATGGCAAATAGTGGTAGCTTCTTGAATGTACAAAGCAAAGCATCTTTGGTAATCATACCTTCTCCTTCATCTTGTAATAAACAAGACAACTGAGGATGAAGTTTTCTTTAGTGTCCATCTCTCAAAGAGAGCCAAGATGACATACCCTATCCTATTGAGTAATATGTGGTCTATTTCCTCCCACAACTCATGTGAGCAAACTTTGAGCTAACCAAGAGAAATCTTGAGTCTATGGCCAATATTGCTGGATATAATCAGGACAAGCGATAATGCCATCGTCAATCCTCATGAAATGCTTAGTTTAGAAAGCCAAGCAACATAGAGAGTCTTTTGGATGAAAGGGTGCTTATGCAAAACATTCCAGATTCATCCAAGTCCAATCAGGATCAATTGGAAAATGCACCATAAGAAGTAGTCAAGGAGGAGGTAGGTAGGCACCCAACAAAGATTTTTTATCAGCCACCAATTGAATTAGATTGAAAAATGTTGCAATTTCGTCTATAGCATTCTTTTGATTGTTCTGTTATTCATAGAAATGCCAATCAGCCTATGTATCTTGGAGTGATTGCTATGGCCATAAAACATTATGTGTGTAATGCCTTGAACTGACATGGAAGAACTCCTGTTGAACAGATAGACCACGATATCAACAGTTGTGGCCCATACTTTAGTAAGTGGCAAAACCCATTCCATTTAATACTTTCTTACCAAATTCATAGCATATCTACGTTTATCCTTCTAGCACATCATTTGCTAAGGTGTAGAGGGGGCTATTGGTTGCTTATGCACCCACTCCTTTTTCCAATAATTAGCAAAACAATGTAGAAGCAAATTCAGTCCTATTTCCAGTCCAAAGTGTCTCAATTCTCCTAGTGGTTTAATTTTCAATAGTAACCTTAAATTGTTTGAAATGATCAAATGATTTTTTTCTTATTTTTTGGCCAAATAAGAGAACCACATCTTCCTACTGAAATCATGTACAAATATCAGAAAGTATCCAGCACCAGAGATAGAATTTACATTCAAGACTACATACATCATCATCCACCAATTGGAGGCACTGCTTTGCCTATGGTTGGACATGATTTTGCTAAAAGACTACATACATCATCATGCACCAATTTGAGGCACTGCTTTGCCTATGGTTGGACATGATTTTGCTAAATAATTTACACCATTTCTTTCCATTTTGAACTAACATCTTTCTTAGGTAATTCTATATACTGTCGTAGTGTTTTGGGTGCGTAGTTAATTGTAAGATGGCATGTTTAGCCAAGGAATCTTGTTTTGTCCTTTGATTTGCGGCAAATTACACTTAAGTTCCTTCATTGTGCAAGTGTGGAATCATCCTGATGACATATTTCTTTTTTATTTTTGATTTTTTTCAGTTTCTTATGATTTGTGTGATGTTATGGATTGGTTATATCGTTTATTTCCTTTATTAATTTTTAGAAGGTTTCTTGTTAAATTCTGGAATGTTTCTTGCATGGTTTAAAGTGAGAAAAATTGTCAATGACCTTTTGAAGTTAGTTGCATTGTATTTGTGACTAACAATAGTCTTTTTAATTAATCAAGATCACATAATAAACTTTATGATTGTACATAAAACGTGTCTTCCTGTGTATGCAAGGAAAGAAAAACACCTTGGCCTTTGCACCATGGACTAAAAAAAACTAATCTTTATGAATCCAGGTTGATTGAAATTTGTCAAAAAGACCCACATTTTGTCTAAACATTTTCAATTTTTGCATGCTGTGTGTAGTTGTATAATCTTAAAACACTGCTAAACAATGCATGTTCCACAAGAAGAAGAGGGCAATAATTCTGAACAGCTGCTAAATTTATATTTTCAGCCAATCATTACCATTTAAGAGTTAGTCTCATTGCCATTTCAAGTAATTGCAAAACATGCTTGAGGGAGCTTTCTAATGCAAACATAAAAGAATATACAACATGCACAAGATGATTTTTTTGTTTCAATGGTTTTCTATGACTTTTCTCTTTATATTCTTGACGTAATGGGTTATAATGTCCAATTTCAGCAATATTTTCAAATGCTTTGTTTTAGAATTCTTGACATACTGTTTAAGCTGTTCTAGTTGGTTTTGAGAGGATGTCATTCATGTTATTTGAAAAGTTTGGTTCTTATTCTTTAATTGAATCATTTGGATAAAATAATTCTATTAATAATGTCCACAGATGGCCAAAGCATGTGAATGGGACTCATTGAAAGGAGCTGTTATAATGCACTGTAGTAACCAAAAAGTATTACGAAAAAGGTTAAACTAAAGAATCTATTGTAAACTGCAGTAAATGGAACTGTTGTATAACATAAAATTACAGCCTCAAGGTTACCCAAAATGGATAAACCCTAACATTAATCCAAGCGCCAACATTAATATATAGTGGATATAAGGGGTTACCAACTATCCCAAAAGGGCCAATGCAGGATCTAATGATGCTCTCAAGAGAATGGTCAGGACTAAGAGGGCCTGGTTGGATAATCCTAGGAGGACATGGAGTTCAACCCCTTAAGACTCTTCAAGCATCCATCACCGTAGAATCAATAGGAGAGGACATGAAACTGGTAAGCTGCATCTGTCTACAACTCCTCAGTATATTTGGGGTGGCCAAAACCCAATGCCGGAGAATTGCAGTCCTATCCTACCGCAAGCAAGAAGAAAGAACTGAAGCCTTAGTAGCCACTTTCATATGCAGACAAGGGTGCACAGATCTGTCATTAACATTTTGGAGAGTTGTAGCTTCAAATGAACACTTATTATTCTCGACAGTGGAGATGGAGTGAAAGAATGAGGTGATTAGTCAAGTAGTAGTTGATCTCCCTTGTAATAACTGATGTTGAAGAGTGATAGTTCTCTTGAGGTACATTTCCAAGCATTTTTGGTCAAGATAGCTGAAAAAAGTGGCAGGCGATACACTTGAGTCTCTAAACAAGCAATAGTACCTCCCTCGAATCTCATAATAAACAGGACAAATGAAGATGAAATGCCCTTGAGATGATCATTTGAAGGTATCTATTATAACAAGGTAGTTTTGATTGGTACCGGTATCATGGTTCAACTGTTAGATAACTAGTTCTATTTTGTCATTAGAGGTTATCCATTCATTTCTACGACAATTTTATTTCACATGCTTCAAAATGATTTATATTCATACCTTGATATGACTGAACCTGGCTGAGAATGTAACAACAGCAGTGATTTTGAGATAAAGTGACTTCTTATATATACATATATGCCATGGTAATTAATTATTGTCTATGCATTTGAAAAAAAAAGAAAATTCATGATATCTCGTTTTTTTCATGAGATGAAAGAATTATGTAGTCAATCATATATTGTATTATTCATGTGAAAGTAACATTTATGCTAAAGTATGTGAAAGAGGGATTGTTTAAACAATTAGTTTTCACCACTCCATGTTCCTTTTCTCCTCAATTCCATGAATTGGTTTGTGAGGACTAGAGGAGGTTTAGTTGGCACATTGTGTATGGAAGTAAATTAAAAGTAGTGTACATATTTAAGAGGACAAATTTCTCAATTTTTAGGAGGAGTAATTACTGAACTAGAAGAGACATTGAGGGGTTTCTGGAATGAAGGATTCGCTGACCAACACAAAACAGTGATCAAGTCTATCTTGCTAGTTACGTTTAACATTCGTTTATTTTATTTGCAATTCAGAATTATTATTTTAATCTTGAGTAATTGCATAATTTAGATCTCAATTCATTTGTAGAGTCTATTTTATATTTCTTTTGTTGCGAGTATGTTTTGATTTAGTTGTGTTTGTTTATGCTTCATTGGTGGTTACTAAGTCGATGTGAATTGACAACTATAAGTGAAGCTCATTAGCTGGCAAAGCCTTTGTTTCTTAGAAAGGATTCCTACATTGCTTTTCTTCAAATCGAACTACTCATGCCTTCTTTTGTTCATGTATGTGAGTTTACTGTCTGCCATCTTATGCTCTTGCACAATAGATAGGTATTGGAAATTTAAGTTAGCCAAAGAGCAGTTGGATTTGTAATGGCAACCAATATATGCATTAATTTTGGATTATCCTTTTGAAATTTCCAAAGATATGCTCCCTAACGCCATTGGATGTCACACAATGTGACCTCTAAATCACTTTGTTGAGTGGGTTGACCAATATAAAGAAAATATTTTACTCATGTGACCTCTAAATCATGTAAGGAATATACAAGACATTTTGACATGATTTTTTTTTACCTTTCACAATCCTTATCGACATATCTTCATTACCTCTACATAATGTCTCTTGTCATTAGCCAAAATCACATTCTTGGAACAAGTGTTATCCGTGATAAAAGTCACAAATCAATTTTTCTTGTTAATCATGTGTCTGCATGACAGTATGTACCAAAATCAAAGTACCATACATAAATTACCATGTTGGGAAATAAGCAAATTGTATTCACTATTCTTGTAATGTTCAATAATTTTAGCCTCCTTTTTGCTTCTATTTCGTATTGTCTTCTAACCATTTCCTCTTCGTACGATCCTTTCTAAGGTTACCAGCAAGTAATAGCTGACATTTTTGTTAATAGACTGGTTGTAGATAGAGGGGTGACAACTTTTCCTTAGCAGCACAATTTCCTTTCACTTTGTCTAATTTGAGTTTCTTATTGTCATTCATTTTGGGAACAAAAGTACTTTGAAGATTCTCCATTCATTCTCAAATCCTTCATCAACCTTTCTTTCTTCAGGAGGACATTTAACAACTTGTCAAAGCCATGTTAGCAGCCTAAGATGTCCAATAAAATTTTCAACAAATGTTTCAAAAAGAGGATAGAAATTTCTCATTGTGATCACGACCTCTTTTACAACCTCCATCAAATCTTGACATCCAAATGTAGTAATAATTCAGTTTTTGAAGATACTATAATTGTACCCATTGAATTTTTGGGCTTCAGTGAGAAACAAATTGTTTGGAGTCGAGCCCTAGACATATTGATGTCTTTTGATATTTTGATAATGAAAAAACTTGGACAAAGTATCAGAGATGTTTGATTATCCAATATGCTTGATTCAGTGCTCATTGAACCTACCACTCTGCTTCTGCATCTATACTTTTCTCTGTTGTATTCTTGCTGACTCTGTGCATAGGCTTCCTCTCTGTCCTTCATATATTCTTTGAAAGGTTCTTGCCTTGCTTGTGGTTTGTCTTTCTTGTCTTTTAGATTTTAGTCTCCATATATAAAGACACTCTGTTTTCCCTCTTATCTAACGTGTGAGCTAGACTCTAACATGTAACCTCACTTCCAGAGATCCATTCCTTTGGGCCTTAATTACCATATTCTAAATTATGTTCATATCGGCATTACATTTATATCGTTCAACTGAAATCTGAAACTGACAACTAATTTCCAACACACGTCTAACCATAACTAACTGCTAAATGACAACTACTAATTATCAACAAAGTTACAACCATAACATATATTCTGATATCATCTTATGCACATATTTAGCACAAAGCTTACACTTTCAGCTATTTTTCAAACTTTTAGATCTTTTGTTTTTTATTTTGTGCGAGAGATCAAGGCTTAAAATGATTCATTGACACAGATTAGTAACAACGCTTGGTATGAATTAAATAGTATGATCCTTGGATTAATATAGGCTGTCTCTCAATATTGAAGCATTTCTTTTGATGTTTATACCCATGTTTTTAGACATACATTTTGCTGATATTTGAAGCGTTATGTACCATAATACTAACATGTTCTTATGTTGTATTTAATTTTTGTTTTTGTCCTCTTATTTGTTTGTGACAGGGTATTGCAGAAGCTCTAGTGAGAGCAGGTGCTGTTTACAAGTATGATTTGTCAATACCCATTCAGCATCTGTATGAACTTGTTGATGAAATGAGGATGAGGCTTGGTAATGCCTTTGATGCTTCCATTCATACAAAATGGGTATCTGTTAATTGAAATTTATTCCTGGCCATGCATATGTAGAAATGAATTTTGACATGCTCACACACAATTCCATTGCTACTTAATTGGTTTTATAGATCTGCAAGCATTGTAGTATAGTATACAGGAAACAACAACAGCAATAATAACAACAGTAATGGCAGAAAATACAGCAATAACAGTTAACAGTAATTACAGCAGTTTATATTAATAATGGCATGTATGATACAACATTTACAGTTTCAGCATTGTAGTACAGCCTGCAAACCCTAGACTGATTATCCTTCATGGCTGCATACAACAATAGACTGCATCAATCCTCTTGCATCGCTCTCCTTACTGCCTGCACATCCTTCCTGGGTGAACAACCGTGCATGAACATTCTGTATGACTGAACCTCCTGAACCCTTCAATCCATGAACATCTTGAATGAATGAGGGGGGGTTTATTTATACACCCACCAAGTAGTTATGTTCTCCAACTACCTTGCAACTACCCTCAAATTACATTTCATGTGCATTTGATCTTGCATTACATTTCATTTCCACTACATGACAAAATACCCTATGGCTTATAATTTAGCCGACATATTTGACTTAACATGACTTTTCATGACTTTATTATGACGTACAATATTAAATTGCACTTTACAATATTAAAATATATATATGCACGCGCATTTCGTCAAACACTTTGCGTGCATTTACAAAATAACACAAAATAGCAAAACTGATCCAACAAATAAGGACATATCAATTTGCCTATCTACATCTATCCCCTCCTCTAAACTGGTCGTTGTCCTCAACGACACGAGCTAAACACTGGGAATAGAAGTATTGAGCAATGTAATAGGATCTCTTGTCAAGCTCCTTCCTCTTGTTCCTGTTCCATACATTTTTGGCAATAGACTTTACTTGAGACTGCTCGCAACATTTGCTTCTCTGATTGTGCACTCCCCTTGCTACACGCATGTGTAACATCAACAAGATCAACATTCTCTGAATAGGTACTTCCCTTTTTGCAATAAGCCATATCATCAGCATGACCAACATTCTTTGAATAGGCGCTTTGCTTTGAGTAGTTAGCCATATTATCAGCATGAGCAATGCCATCAACATCATGAACATGATCGGTAATGCCCTCCGCCATCTGTGTCGGGGGTCAAGGGGGCGGGAGCCCCCTTGTAGGGTCAAGGGACAGCGTCCCTTGCGGGGTCGAGGGGCAGCGCCCTTCGCGTGCTCCCTTAACAACAAAACCATTGAAAGCCTCAATGTCCAAACTAAATTTTTCATCTCAGCAACCTTCTGTAAGCCTTCACTCAATCCCTTGAAACTGCTTCCTCTCAGCTCTAATTCACTGCTTCCACGGTCAGATGTCTGGGTCAGACGACTGTGACAAATCAGACGTCTGGGGTAGGGGGGTAGACGTCTAGGACAGGTTAGACGTCTAGGACAGGGAGGCAGACGTCTAGGACTAGGGAGTAGACGTCTAAGACAGGGGGGCAGATGTCTAAGACAGGGGGCAGATGTCTGGGATAGGTGGGTAGATGTCTGGCCACTAGACGTCTAGGACCGGGGAGTAGACGTCTAGGATAGGAGGGAAGACGTCTAGGACTAGGGAGTAGACGTCTAGGACTGGGGGGCAGACGTCTGGCCACTACACGTCTAGTACTGGGGAGTAGACGTCTAGGACAAGGGGGCAAACGTCTGGCCACTAGACGCCTAGGACTGGGGGGCAGACATCTAGGACAGGGGGGCAAACGTCTGGCCACTAGACGTCTAGGACTGGGGGGCAAGCGTCTGGCCACTAGACGTCTAGGACTGGGGAGTAGACATCTAGGACTGGGGGGCAGACGTCTGCGATAGGGGGACAAACGTCTGGCCACTAGACGTCTAGGACTAGGGAGTAGACATCTAGAACAGGGGGGCAGACGTCTGGCCACTAGACGTCTAGGACAGGGGGGCAGACGTCTGGCCACTAGACGTCTAAGGCAACACGTTAGACGTCTGGACACTAGACGTCTAGGACAACAAGTTAGACTGGTAAGTGTAGACGTCTCAGACGGGTAGACTTTCTCAGACGGGTAACCTGTCGGACGTGTAGGTTCCTCAGACGGGTAACTGCCAGACGGATCCTCCTCCGACAGATGCACTTCAGACTTTTCTACCTCAACCGGTTCTTGCTCAGACGTCTTCTTTTCAGACGGCTCTTTCTCAGACGTCTCCTCCATCGCCATTTGACTGCATTCTCTGGTCGTCCGAGTTTCCTTTATCTGACCATTCTCCTGACAACACCCTGTCATCTGGCTTCCTTCCTGACTGCACTCTGTCGTCTGGTCTTCTTGCAGAAAGTTGTCATCAATGGAAATCAGATTCACGTGCTCAATTTGAATCAAGTTAACCATCCCCAACAAGTTCCCTTCCTCCAATGCCATTGGCTTCACCACCTCTGCTTCCTGGCAAGGGCTGGCACATTCCTCTAACTCTTCAAACTCTTGATGAATCACTGGTTCATCTTGCTTTGCAATACTTTGACAATCATGTGCAAAATGCCCCCACAATTGGCATTGCCAACATTGCACAATAGGTCTTCCCTCACTATCATACTGAATTCTTTGTCTGCGAGTTCTTTGACGGTTGTCATAGGCTGGTTTATGAGTGATCGCTCTTCGTTGTACCATCTTCCTTGGTGTTGCATATACTTGTGGTGATGATCTTGTAATCTCTAAGTCATACTCATCCTTAGAGTCATCAGTCATCTCCTGGGAGTCGCTTCCTTCTTTGACATCTTGACCCCAGTATTGTAGCGATGAACTACTTTCCTCCGCAAAATCATCACTCACAATGTCTGAATCAGAATCATTGTCATCCTCAGAATCACTCTTAGTGGGATAAGGCCAATACTTCACTATTTTTGCATCACTTTCCCAAATCAAGGCATATTTCAAAGCCTCTTCGTATGATGTTGGAGGGAAACTTGTCATCTTCTCCCGGTATGTAGGAAGAAGTCCATCTATGAACCATCTTCTCTTTAATGCGTCTGATTGGTCATTTTCAAAATGGTCAAATAGCCCACTCATCTTTCTATTATAGGAACGAACAAACTCGTCCTCACCTTGTTTTTGGCTATAGATTTCAGTAATGACTTCATCGTCATTGTCAAACAACCGAAATTCGTGCACAAAAGCATCTCGCAACTCCTCCCATGTCTTGTACTTGTCTGTAGGGAATTTCATGTACCAGTCCATTGCAAATCCATGAAACGTCGCAGGAAACCACCTCCTCCAATCTGCAACCTTTTTTTGGCCAACCGATGTCCATATCATGCAACAAATTCTCCAATGCCTTACGGGGTCTTCTCTTGATTCACCATGAAATAGTGGACACTTACATGGTATGCCCAAATTGGTCTTTGGTTTCACAGGTTGACTTAATCTTGACGGTGATTCTTGGCATATTGCTCCCTTATGCGAAGCCTGACGCGCCTCACCTTGCAATTGCTCTCTTGTTGTACTCTCATACGTACCATGAAACATTCCAACCTGCAGTTGCTCCGATGTTGGACTCCCGTCCTGCTCCCCATCGAGCATACTAACCTACAATTTCCTCAGTGCCGGAATCCCATCTTGCGCACTGTTGGACATGTCATTGTTCTTTTGTACCAATGTCGAACTCGTGTCTTGCAACACAACGTGCAATTGCTTCCACACTAGACAATCTGCATCAGCATGTAACTTCTTACTAACTACTCGTTTCGTTCCGTCGTCTTCCAAATGACTGACTGGTCTACCTATGGTGCTGTCAGTCGGATCGCTGATTGGGCTTCTGCCATCCTTCGAACGTCTAATCACACTTTTGCCATTCATCGTACTGAGATTTAGACAAGTTCCACCAGTTCTACAAATGTCTAGACTGGTTTCATCATTCCTGCAGGCGTCTAGACTGCTGTAGACGTCAGGACTGCAGCAGACGTCATGACTGCTGCAGACGTCAGGACTGCTGCAGACGTCAGGATTTGTTTTCGCCGACATCTTCCAGACGGGTTTGCGCAACTACTTGATCTGCAAAATCTGCGTCTTCTTTTTTGCATCCTGTCTTCACGTTTGGTACCCTCGTTTCATTGGTAGGCCCTTCATCTGCATCAACAAACAAATCTGGTGCGTCTTCTCCTACGTCTCCGACTGCATTCCAGATTTCTCGTTGCCCATCTCCCCAAGGATTCTGCTTCTTGGAACTCCATGTCACCAAAGTGGACCCAAATTCGTACAGGCAACGACGCCAGAATGTAGAAATGAATTTTGACATGCTTACACACAATTCCATTGCTACTTAATTGGTTTTATAGATCTGCAAGCATTGTAGTATAGTATACAGGAAACAACAACAACAATAATAACAGATAACAGTAATTACAGCAGTTTATATTAATAATGGCATGTATGATACAACATTTACAGTTTCAGCATTGTAGTACAGCCTGCAAACCCTAGACTGATTATCCTTCATGGCTGCATACAACAATAGACTGCATCAATCCTCTTGCATCGCTCTCCTTACTGCTTGCACATCCTTCCTGGGTGAACAACCGTGCATGAACATCCTGTATGACTGAACCTCCTGAACCCTTCAATCCATGAACATCTTGAATGAATGAGGGGGGGGGGGTTTATTTATACACCCACCAAGTAGTTATGTTCTCCAACTACCTTGCAACTACCCTCAAATTACATTTCATGTGCATTTGATCTTGCATTACATTTCATTTCCACTACATGACAAAATACCCTATGGCTTATAATTTATCCGACATATTTGACTTAACATGACTTTTCATGACTTTATTATGACGTACAATATTAAATTGCACTTTACAATATTAAAATATATATATGCATGCGCATTTCGTCAAACACTTTGCGTGCATTTACAAAATAACACAAAATAGCAAAACTGATCCAGCAAATAAGGACATATCAATTTGCCTGTCTACAGCATATATAATATTTTTTCATCAATTCTTCTAGTTCTTTTAGTGAACAATAAGATATTGTAGGTAAGGAATCTTGTAGATCTCTCCAAGTTTAATCATTTATGCTCAGGTAGGTGGCTTTTGAAAATCCTCCATAAGTAGGTTAGGTTGGATTTTCTTCTTTAAATACAGAGTCAATAACCAGAATTCAAGAGTCCTCTAGCATTTACTTTATTGAGAATATTTTTGAAAACATGGCAATGTTGTTGCTTTTTATGCTGGTTGATTGTAAGAGTAGTTTGTGCATACTCTAAAAGGACATGGTTTGTCAACAGTCTGCATGTTTGTCCTCTCTGTTTCTGTGGAAAAGGTGAAGTTTGTCTTTTGAAGAGTAACTGCAAGTGTACAACCATATGGATGGGAGAAGGTGTGGGATTTGTCTAGTTGCAGGCATGGAAAGGTTGAGAATTTGTGGATGGTGTGGAAGTGGAATGGTAGAAGCGACAAAGACAACGCAAAATACGTGCAAGGGAGGTTGCAGTGCGAGTTGTGCATGGAAGTTTCCAGGTGAGCCGTGTTGTAAAAACAACTGGAAACCATGTCTTGGAGCCATGCCATACAAGTCAATAGTAAATGATTGTCGTACAAGTCAGTAGTGAATGGATGTCTTGCAAGTCAAAAATATGCCGTTCAAGTCAAGTGTACGACAGGTGTCGTATGACTGTTGGAGGTGTACGACAGGTGTCATATGAGCAGTAGTTGATCATCGACAAGAGTGATTGCAATTGGAGAAGATGCAAAGGAGGCCAAGTATCCGCAAAAGGATGGAGCGAGCAAAACAAGATCAAAGAAGGAATCCACCCGGCTCAAGGATGCGGTTAGAATCTCGTATTTAGGAAGAAGGCATCAAAAGCCATGAGAGGAGTTTCATTGAGTGAATCCAAGAAAAAGAGAAGAAACATAGTTCTGATACAAAACAAGGTCAAGTAGGCAATGTGGTGGACACTTGTGGGAAGAACCTAGAGCTAACACTCATGAGGAGCAAAGTGGAGGCTTCACCTTAGAAGGGGAAGAAAAGGATTATGATATTGGTACAAGACATTACATGGAAACAACCACTAAGAGAATTTTGCCACAACTGGTGGAAGGCAAGTGCAATAGATCATCGACTGAGAGTTGTGTTCAAGAATGCAAGTGTAAGTTGTATACTGCAGATCCCAAATTTTGAGAAAGAATTCTTCAAGAGCTACTTGTTGCAAACATACAATCCACAACAAAACGCTAGCAATTTCCAAAGAACGTTCAAATTGTCGAGTCATGAATTACCGATTATAAAGGAGATAGTAGATTAGAACCGGTGGAATGAAATAATCCATGAGATCACCAATATAACCCCAGAGGAAGTCGCATAGCTAATGAAGCATGGAATTCATGGAGTAAGGCACCAGTAGTTGAAGACAGTGGAATTGCAGTGTCCCATGAATGTAATTATGTCTAAGTTGTTAGGAGAACAACGATATTCGAAGATGCCTACTTGGCTCATACCATATATGCAAGGAATCATGGAAGGAGTTGTGTATGGCTAGGCATTGTATGTCACAATGCATTAAGAATTTTTGATGCGGTATTGTAAGAATTTTTCGATGGTGTTTCACGCTATTGCATTGTTAATGAAAGTCGTGGCATAGGAGAAGTTGCAGTTTCCCAGACTGAATCCTCCCAGGGAGATAGTGGAGCAGGAGCCAGGTTAGCCAATGATCTTGAGGTGGATCAATGTGATGCCACTTACAAAGGCAAATACTCTAGTGAGGACAAAGAAGATACTAAAGAGAAAGGACCTCTCGAATGATGAAGTTAGTGAGGATTCAAAAAATGAGGAACAATAGCCAGTACAACAAGAAATAAGGCGCAAAAGGTTGGTACAACAGGAGACCCATGAAGAAGCTGTGAGAGAACAACTACCTATGGAAAACATTGCACAAGAATAAGAAGGAACTGCACAACAGGTGTAAGAATTAGCAAGAGTCGTGGATGTTGATAGACAAGTATAGGATGCAGGGGATGCGGTTCAAGTGGAAGTAGTTGGAGAAATGCAAATTGATTCACCTGATATTTCTGCAAAATTTCAGCAGCAAATAGATCCATATGCATCACTTCCATTGCGAGAGGTACAATTTGAGATCACACCCACAACAGATGAGCTAGCAAGGGAACAGATAGTGCCAATAGAATTAACTGAGAAAGGGAAGCAACACAAGAAGAAATAATGTCAAAAGTAGGGAAGAAATTGTAATAAAATGTAAATGCAAATGTGAGTCAAACGCATGAGAAATTAAATGTAAATGCAAGTGAGATGACAATGTAATGCAATTTGATCATGAGTTTGATAAATTGTAATAAAACTATAGTATGTATTAAGGGAGTTATGTGAACGTCCGAATGGGGAGACGATTGGGTGGTGAGGTGTTTTGGAAGCCGTTGTTGGCAACAACCAGAACACAAGCATAAAAGGACCCCCCTCTCCATTTGAGACTATCCTATGGACCATGTTGTGGCAAACCATATGTATGTGTGGACAGTGTGGCATGTGTGTGTGTAGGAGCAGATAGAGCATGTGCTAGGAGAGAGAACATGTGCATTGTGTTGTTATATGAGACTCCGTAATGTCATACAATTGGGTAATGCAAATGACCTATCTTCTATCCATGATGTGTGTATGATTTGTATATAGTATGATTGCCATTGGTAGTTGGTAGTTGTGTATTGGTTTTTGTATGCAAGTATCATTGCTGCAATTAGAGCATGGAATAGGGGAGTTGCAATCCAGAACACCATACAAGTGGAACTGATGAGGTTTTTGTTTGAGTGGTGTTGAGCACATTGTTCTAGTAGAGTTGACCTTGTTGTTCAAGCAAGTGTCATTCTAGCACTTTGGCGCTCCAACACTTTGTCGTTCTAGTGCTTGTCGTTCAAGCAAGAGCCATTCTAGCACTTTGTCGTTCAAGCTGAAGTGTCATTCATGTACAAACCGATGTTGTTCAAGTGCAAAATGTTGAGCATAACTACATAGATTGTCGTTTTATTTGGCCTCTAATTTGTCAATCTTGTTCCTCCATCCTTGGAATACTCACCACCATGATACAACTAGTGCAGATATTCATAACAACACTCAGCATTTTGTAAAGTAAATGACATGGATTTGTTATGATTGGTGTGCCATTCTAATGTTTGAGTTGAGCAAAGGGTGGTGTTTAGCGATACTCTGGTAGTCAATTGTCTCACCTCTTGTGGATGCTATAAGTAAATCCCACGCATGATGGCTATGAGAGATCTTCACATTGGACTTTAACACCATATCATACTGTGAGTCAGGCCTGACTATGTTTAAGATGCATGCCATGATAATAATAAATATGTTTTATTTCCATTTCTACAAATTTTGCATTCTTATGTGAGTCACTGTGCATGTTCATATTCATTGCCATTGTTCTCACATTGTAATTTTTGTACTCATTGCTGTGGTTTCTGAATTGTTTATATTCTCCTTAAGTATAGAATATCATCATATTTACATCCGGGTCTACAAGTGCTGGTGAAGACTTCCTAATGAAAGAAAAAATAGTGATTAAATCTGTTTGAGCTCTGTCCTTGGAAGGACATTTTAGAATTTTTACTACTGTAAAATCTTTATATTTGTATTAGAACTGCTTCAAAGCTGATTCGTCCTTAATTTTAAGTATAATTTTAAAAAGTAAAACCAAGGCAAGTCCAAATTTGCTTATGCCCTGCAAACTAACATGGTGGTGAATTTCCATTTGAAAGTGCAATGATGCCTTTCACAAGCCTCTACTAGGTAAGTTTTCTTGAAGAGAGAAAATTAACAATTTCATCTTCTTGAACTTCATTATTGATAAGAACATTTCAAATAAAGGAGGCCAGGACTCTATAGTTAAGAACCGGAGTCTGTAAAATTGTCAAAGCTTTATCTTTGAATTACAAATTCTTGAAAGTTTTCTTTCTTGCTTAGTTCCTGAATGGCATATTATTGCACACATCATTTACGTCCCATTTATTTTCAAATAACTATGCATATAATACATTGGGGAGCATAAATCACATTTTACTGTTCATATTGAGTTTTAAAATAACTAGCAGGTGAATCGGCTAAGGTATTAGGTTATGGTCATCTTGGTGATGGTAACCTGCATTTGAACATCTCAGCTCCAAAATATGATGATAAGGTAAGTTTTCAACTACAATGAAATGTTATGAATTTCTATCAAATAATATTTAGGTTAAACTATTTTTCAGTTACATGTGATAAAGATAAAATTGTACTGCTGACTGCCTATGTTTATTGATATGTGAATATGATTGCACCAATCTGAGGGATGACTGATAATCTCCTTTATTGTTTGTGCAGCTTTTAGAACAAATCGAACCCTTTGTATATGAATGGACAGCACGTCATAGAGGTAGCATCAGTGCAGAGCATGGACTAGGCTTGATGAAAGCAAATCAAATATATTACAGCAAACCTACTGAAGCTGTAAGATCTTTTTCTAGTAACTGCATAAAAGAAATTTAGATTTCAGCCATTTTAATACTTGAGTTTACTGTTGTTCATAAACTTTAGTCCCCATAACTGTATTTATGCATAGTAAACCGTTACCTAGAATGTGTGGTATGAAGCATCTATCTAAATATCAATATGATGAGGCATATGCTAGTATCCAACCATGGGTTTTGGTGGCGTCTCATCTATTAAATTTGTTTATGGTTGGTCATATTTGATGTACTGTCTGGTATGTAATTACACCTCAATACGAGGAGAATTATTGTCAGCACATTTTACTGCTGATATTTATGTTTTTTTTTCTTGTGTATACCAACTTTACTAGGGTTATAGGTGTTCAGGATTGTGCACTCTTTCTTCATTCTATTACTCCTTGGTTTTAGTTATTTTTTGGTGGTTGCGCTCCACTGACCTTCTTTCATCATTCTTGGCCATTAATATAGTTTTTCTCCCTCTTCCTTCTTATGTTTATTGATATAATTAGTCATCCTATGCAGGTACAAATAATGGCTTCCTTCAAAAAACTTATGGATGTTAATGGAATTCTAAATCCATACAAGGTTCTCCCTCGCATCGAACATTCATAGAATATAAACTGCAGGAAATATCTCGGATCATTGCCTCATATTTTAAAATGTAACCAATCATTGTGGCATCTATATGGAAAAGAAGGGGTGTGTTCATTGGTGTGCACCTAATGTAGGTGTCTATTGGAAGAAATCGTGTATGATACCTTTGCAAGTCATGCTAAAAATACCAATTCTTATAGGTCGGAGAAATTTCTAGTCTTGCGTTTGAATGGTGATTGAATCTTTTATTATGTCAACAAGTTTAGGAATTATTCTCTTTTGCATCTTATATAACATGGAAGAAAATTACATTTACTCGAACAAATAGATTAGTCTATTCTCTTTAATGTTGATAATAATGAATTTAAGAAATCCCTTATTACCTTCTCCATTGCACAACAAAGTAGTACATCCTTTGTTCTATTCAATATGACCGTAATTGAGATTATAATTCTATATGCCATACTTCTTTATGTAGGAGTAACATGCTTTGAAGATCTTCGCCCACCCCACTTGAGAGGGCTTTGGAACTTTGAATAGGAGGTCCAAGGTTTGAATCTAGTGGGACTAGAGTTGTACTCTTTTAGCCAAAGTTTGGTTGGATAGACATATTTTAGGTAAATAACATTTTCTACAAGGGTCGTCTCATAAGACCTATGGTCTCATGGACATTAAAAACTATTTATCTTTGTATTTTTACTCCTCTCTCTCCACTGCTCTACAAACTTGTAGAAGAAAACTATGTGCTCTTTGTTTGTCAATGAAATTGATAAATTTTTACTAAAAGAAAATAAAAGTTAGTAATTCAAGACTTATTATATCTAAGTAGGGACTTTATTTCCATATGAGTTGAAAAAAGCTTTGGTTTAGATTTTTTATATATAAAGATATCAACAATTTATAAATAAACTACCAATAAAAATAAAATATGTTTAATCCTATCCCAGGGGGGACAGCGCAATGGTTCGGGCTTTCGCTCTTCTTCGAGAGGTCCAAGGTTTAAACCACGGTATGGGCGAGTGTGTGAGGGGGTGGGTATGTGTTAAATTCCCTATTGATAAGCATAGCTCTCGGCTTTACGAGGGGTCATGGTTGGGAGGAGACTGCTCAGCCCTATGCAAAAAATGTTTAATCCTGAGTGTTGTTTGAGTAGTTTAATACATTTTCAAAGCAAAATAGTTTTTGACATCCATGAGACCATAGGCCATATGAGACGACCCTCATAGAGTATATTATTTATCCAATATATGTTTATCCAACCAAAGTTTGATTAATGAAGCATGATGAGCAATTTTACCCTCAGTAGATTTGAACCTTGAACCTTAAACCTTCTGTTGGGAGTTTTGAAATTTAAAAATAAAATATTAACATTTTTATTTATAGGCTTTGTAATTTTTAAAACTTTTGATTTTTTTTAAACATATTTATTATAGGATTCTTATTATTTTATAATTTTAATTTTGTTAGTAGGGTAAAAATTAAAAAATGTTTTTATTTTGTAAATAAGCTATATGTTTTGTGTATTAAAGGCAACTGCCATCAACATGTTTTTTTTGAAAAAATTGAAAAACTTGTATTAAAACATTGATCAGTTACAATTGGGATAAGATACATCCCAGCCGAAAACAATGAAAGCACATGATTTACAAGAGAAGAGGAGGATTTGCACTGGATCCAAATCTCTTGAACCAATATCAAGCTAGCTGAGAGAGCTGATAGGTCAGGTACAACAACTTATCGCGAAGACACGCAGCAAACACCAACTTCACCTCTGTTCGCGAAAAAGCTGCAAGTCGCGAAATCGCGACACAAGACACAAGACACCTCTGACCGCAAAAAAGTCAACCTGTCGCAAATCGCGACAAAAATCCAGCAGCAGCCACAACGACGCAACACGTCGCGAAATCGCGACAACTTTCCTCCAGCGGCCGCGACGGCGTAACATGTCGCGAAATCGCGACAACTTTCCTCCCTTGGCCGCGACGGCGCAACATGTCACGAAATCGCGACAATTTTCCTCCCTTGGCCGCGACGGCGCAACATGTCGCGAAATCGCGACAACTTCCCCTCGACAGCAGCGACGGCGCAACATGTCGCGATATCGCGACAGTTTTCCTCCAATGGCCGCGATGGCACAATAGGTCGCGAAATCGCGACAAAAATATCGTGACAGTTTTCCTCCAATGGCCGCGATGGCACAACAGGTCGCGAAATCGTGACAAAAATCATACTTAGCTTTTTCATTGATCATTTGTCTTAAGGATCTTTCAACGACAACTTCCCCTCGGCGGCAGCGACGGTGCAACATGTCGCGATATCGCGACAACTTTCCCACATCGGCCGCAACAACGCAACATGTCGCGATATCGCGACAACTTTCCCTCGGCGGCAGCGACGGCGCAACATCTCGCGATATCGCGACCACTTTCCTCCCTTGGCAGCGACGGCGCAACATCTCGCGATATCGCGACCACTTTCCTCCCTTGGCAGCGACGGCGCAACATGTCGCGATATCGCGACAATTTACCTCCAATGGCCGCGACAAAAATTATACTTAGCTTTTTCATTGATCATTTGTCTTAAGGATCTTTCAACGACAACTTCCCCTCGGCGGCAGCGACGGCGCAACATGTTTCCCACATCGGCCGCAACGGCGCAACATGTCACGATATCGTGACAACTTTCCCTCGGCGGCAGCGACGGTGCAATATGTCACAATATCGCGACCACTTTCCTCCCTTGGCAGCGACGGCGCAACATGTCGCGATATCGCGACAGTTTTCCTCCAATGGCCGCTATGGCGCAACAGGTCGCGAAATCGCGACAAAAATTATACTTAGCTTTTTCATTGATCATTTGTCTTAAGGATCTTTCATTGACAACTTCCCCTCGGCGGCAGCGACGGTGCAACATGTCGCGAAATCACGACAACTTTCCCACATCGGCCGCGACGACGTAACATGTCGCGATATCGCGACAACTTTCCCTCGGCGGCATTGACGGTGCAACATGTCGCGATATCGCGACCACTTTCCTCCCTTGGCCGCGACGGCGCAACATGTCGCGAAATCGCGACAGTTTTCCTCCAATGGCTGCGATGGCGTAACAGGTCGCAAAATCGCGACAAAAATCATACGTAGCTTTTTCATTGATCATTGTCTCAAGGATCTTTCAAGGCCTTGCCTAATCACCTCATCTGCAATAGGCATGTCACTGTGCAGCTGCACCCCTACCTCTTTCGCAGCACCCATCTTAGCCGGAAATCGGCCGCTTTGTTGAAATCTCTGCCCACATATACAGGAATCACATCATCTAATTCCTTCCATAATTTCTTGATTTGAGAGACCAGAATCCTCAACCTCCAAGCGTTCAATGAAAAGTTCCTCATGCAGTCTAGAGCTCCAACTAGAATTTGAGAATCAGATTCAAGAATTATCCTCTCGTGACCTCGAGTAAGCGCCCAAATAGAGGCGATTTGATAGCAATGGCTTCGCTTCATTATTTGTGGCTCTACCCAAACCCTGCAATTCCCAATAAAGCACTGATCCCTCATGATTCCGGCAGACAATGCCCATACCAGCTCTACCTGGATTGCCCTTTGCAGCTCCATCAATATTGATTTTAATCCAGCCTTCTGGAGGTGATTTCCAACCGATTTTGTTCTATCCCTCTCTCTGGTCAACTCCCTCTGCCATTGGCCCAGGAACAACCCGAGTTTCCTCTTTAGCGTAGACGGCAACAGTTTCGGTGACTTTGCTCCAGATGACCTGCCAAACTCCATCTAACGAGGAAAAGGTTTCTCGAAAAATTCTAGCGTTTCTCTCCAACCACACTTGCCACCAGATGAAGTTTAAACCAAGCTCCCACCCAATTTGAAGAGCTTTGGATGTAAATCTACCCCGCTTCCATCTTTCCCAAATATTAGTCCGATTCATGTCACCATGAACCTGGATTTTTTAATGAGAGAACCAGTGCCTCCAAATCTGACGCGTGAAAGGGCACTCAAACATCAGGTGATCAACTGTTTCTTCGTTCTTATGGCATAAAACACATTGAGAAGGGCCAATGACTCCTCTACATCTGAGATTGTCAAAAGTGAGAATACCATTGTGCATAAACTGCCAAGCAAAAAAGTTTACTTTCGGCCAGCCCTTAGAGTGCCAAATCTTTCACCAATCCTCAACCGGAAAGAAATGGGGGGGAGGGTCTGGGAGGATCTTGTCATACTCGTCCTTCACTGTATAAACACCAAGGCTCCCATAGCCCCAAGCTAATTTATCCTCCTCGTCTCTCCCTGTGAGAAACCTTTCTGTCAAGATTTTGGATAAGATGGGTGCCAACTCCGAGGGGATAGGAATTGGCCACTCCTCCAACCTCTTAAACTTCTTAAACCTATACTCCCCCAGCTGAGAAGTGTTGAAATAACTTTCAATATGGACCCAACCCATGATTTCTATGGCAGATTTTATTGGAAGTAACTCGGGGAACTCAACAATGATGGGTGGATACTGATCCCAAGAATCAGTCCGGAAACGGGCCTTCTCCCCTCTCCCCACTTTCCAAAACAAGTGATCTTTAATAACTCGAGATCCTAGCTTGAGAGCCTGCCACACTAAGGATCCCAGTACCACCCAGAGGGAAATGGCCCACCTCATTGGGGTTAACTTGACCCAAATATTTACTCGTGAGAATTCTATTGAATAAGGAAGTGGTTGGGAAATCCACCTCCAGTACAACTTTCCAGTCAAGGCTTGATTATTTAACTTGGATCCTCTCAGTCCCAGTCCACCTTTTACCTTAGGCTGAGTGACTTTATCCCAACCCACTAAGGCCCACTTTCTTTTTCCGTTAGCTCCTTCCCACAAAAACTTCCTAGCCATCCTGTCCAACTCTTTCCAAATTGTAAGCGGGGCAGCCAGGATAGAAAATTTGTAGATTGGCATGGCTTGAATGATAGATCGTAAGAACGTTAATCTGCCACCATAACTTAACCACTTGTGAGACCAGTGATTAATTATGTCCTTGATACACTCCAAGCATATTCCTCCAAGTGTCTAATTCCAGCCTCATGAAGTGCAAGGGGATACCCAAGTAAACCACGGGGAGAGAAGTTCTAGTGAATCCCGGGATTTCTAAAATTGCGTTACGAAGCTCGTGCTCTAGATTAAAAAAGACCACTTTGGATTTCTTGTTATTAATGACCTGTTGAGTAGCCCCGAGATAGACATTAAGAGTATCTCTAATCGTTCTAGCTTCCCCGATGCTTGGCTACTCCCATCAAACCGATGTCATCCACAAGCTGCAGGTGCGATACAACTTCATCCCCCACCCTAATATCCATTAATCTGCCTTGTTGTCTTCTCCTCGTTAAAATTCCGCCAAGACCTTCGACGAGAATGAGAAAAAGATAAGGGGAACAGGGGGATCCCCTGGCGCAGACCCCAAGAAGCTCCAAAAGGTTGCGAAGGAAGGCCCTTGATAAGCACAGAGTAAGTCGGAGAAGAGAGAGCTCATAATCCACTCAATCCAGCCCTGAGAGAAGCCGAAGGCTGCCATCATTTTAGCCAGGAGGCTCCATTCAACCCTATCATAAGCCTTTGACATATCCAATTTAATGAACATCCATTTATTACCAGAAGTGTGCATTGAATGGATTGCTTCCTGGGCCACAACCACCCCATCCAAAATCTGTCGTCTTTCAACAAAGCCTCCTTGCTCAGAGGAGATAATGTTGTGAAGAAGAGGTTTTAGGCGCTCGGCCATTACCTTTGTGAGTATTTTGTATACCACATTACATAAGGCAATAGACCTATAATCTGAAATATGAACCCCCTCCTCCCCTTTTGGAATCAAGGTAATGAACGTGTGGTTTATAGCTTTAAGCATTCTCTTATTTTCTCCGGATTCTTCAACAACGACCCTTACATCTTCCCCTAAGCGGTCCCAGAAAGCCTAAAAGAACTCAATTGGGAAGCCATCTCGGACCGGGAGTTTTACCGGTGCTCATTCCAAAGACCACGGTTTTCAATTCATCCCTATCAATGGGTTTAAGGAGGGCCTCGATTTTCATCCTCCGAAATAATAGCAGGTATGTAGAAATAACTTCATTTTGGGCCTCTACATCTTGAACCACACTTTCCTTAAAAAGCTTTGAAAAATAATCCATAGCATGGGAGTGAATACCGGAAGAGTATCAAAGGAATGACCGTTCTCATCTTGAAGGGCCTCCATCTTATTCATCTGTCTTCGAGCACAAGCGATCCGATGAAAGAATTTTGTATTTTTATCCCCTTCTAATAACCAGGAAGTTCTTGCTCTCTGTTTCCAATAGATCTCCTCCTGGTTGTCAATGTCCTCAATTGCAGAACGCAAGGCATCATCCTCAACTTTGAGCTGATCAGTTATTACTCTTCTCTAAACTGTGTTTGGACCTCATCCCAGCGGGCCACCAACGGAGCTCTTTGGGTCTGGAAGTCGGATTTATTAGAACGCCTCCAATACTTCAACTGAGATTTGACATATTGAAGTTGTTTGTGGATTCTAAACATAGCTCTCCCATAAGCTGGGTGACCCTCTTCCCACCACTGTGGAATTTTCTCCCGAAGTTCTTTCTGAAGCCAGAAATTCTCAAATCTGAACGGTTTGTGATGTATCTCCATCCTAGTCCCGCTTTCCAACAGAATAGGACAGTGATCAGAAACAGGGCCTGCCAAAATCTGAAAATTGATATTCCATTTTACAAACACCTCCTCTGAAAGCAAAAAGCGATCAAGCTTCACCTTCCTACTATGGGGCTCCCGCCTTTTATTAGTCCAAGTGAAGTTATTGCCAGGACACTTAATGTCCACTAAGTGCAAAGCTTGGACTTGAGCAATCATGAACCGGTCCCCTGGATCCAAAAGAGGTGATCCCCCTTCCTGGTCTCTAGAAGATAATTTAGCGTTAAAGTCCCCCGCTATAATCCAGTCTATATCTTCCCTTGATGCTCGCATGTCATGCACAGCCTTCCACTGCCGTCGCTGACCCTCAAGAGTTTGAGAACCATAAAAGTTAGTGACAAGAATGAATTCTGCAGAGACATTATTCCTAAACAGGGAAGTGAGAACACCCCTCCAGGCAAGGTGTTCTATTGCAGACCATTCCGAGAGAGTTCCACGAGTAACAATCCCCCCCGAGGCACCTTGGGCAGCCACATCCATATGACCAGACACCCCTCCAAATTACGTGGACTGTTTTAGACATAAGATCCAAAGACATCTTGGTCTCTTGTAAAAGCAAAAAATCAATATTGCTATGCTCTAATAATCTTTGAACAGCAGATTGATGGGTTCTGTTGTTTAAACCCCTCACATTCCAAGATTGTATAATCATGGGTTACCCTGGGAGCAATAAGAGTCAATTGTCCTCACCAATCCTCCCATGATCAATTTGTCTCCCTGGGCTGCTAGCAGCTCCTTATTGGATCTTCTTCCAGGCTCCCCGAGAATTACTATTTTTGGATCTTTTTTCTATCTGGGTTATCCCCAAAGATGGCCTTTCCTTGTTTTTCTCTGCCATCCCCATGCAAACATCCTAAGAAACTATCTGCTCTTGGGTATGGACTACTAAGGCACCAGAACACACTGGATGTGATACCTTAGAGGGATCAACTATCTCGCTGAATGATAGGAGAAGATGAGAGGGGGATTTGCCCAGGAACAACAGAGGATTCTCTGAAACCCTCCAAGCCCTCCATAGAGTGATCCTCATCATCAACCAATGACTTAAAAATCTCATACCTATTAGTAGGCCTGAGATGAGATTGCTCCTTTCCCTTCTCTTTCTTTGTCCGTCTTTTTCTTCAAGGTCGTGCAAAACCCTCTCTCTGAACTTCCCGGCCTCGGTCGGTGCTAATAGGATCTTTATTGGGTGCAGCCTTATCCTCTTTAGGCGAGTTTGGCACTCCTGAGGAGGCCTCCATATTGGCATTCATATTAAGAGGACAGAAACGAGCCAAATGTCCATGCTTGTGGCAAACCCGACATCTAAAGGGTAGGGCCTCATAGTCCAACTGTTGAATCCAGGAAAGACCTGCCAGTTCAATTTCCAACTCTATCGGCAAAGGCTGGCTCAGATTCATCTCCACACATATACGAGCATACACCGCCATGCACCGCCATGCTCCCTTCAATAGTGTCTCTGGCAACACCCAGATGTCTACCAATCGAATTGCCAATCATTGCCAATACCTGCTCACCCCAGAATTCCATTGGAAGAGCATATAATCGAATCCACATCTGGGACGATGAGTAGGTTCAACACGAGGATCGAAACCTACCCTCCAGGGTTGAACAAAAAGCCCTGTTGGGCCATGGTTTTTCCTCTCCGACTCAAAAGCCTTATTTCTATCGGCCAGAGCCGAGAAGCTAACAATAAAATAACCATTACTAATAAACCACAATGAAAACTCATCATTGGGTTCCCAGTTCTGGCGAATCCAAGAATACAGAAAGCTCAGGGAAGGGCGAATACCCATGAACTTGCCGATTAAATCATGTCTATCTCTATAGAGGACAGACTCCTCCACCATGCTGTGATCAATGACGATTTTTGGCCTGGAATCGGCTTGCGGTAAACAACCATTCACACGCCGTGCTGAAGACCTATTCCCAGCAGTCATGAAGAGCTTTCTATAGGCCATCTTTTGGGCTTCGACATTCTTCGGAGGAGAATCTTCTTTAAACAAATCAGCATAAGAGCTAGTACTTCCTAGAGGAGTCCCCATTGGACCCTCCTGGGGCATCGATCGAACCTTCAGAACCACCGTACCCCAAAGACACCTCTGCAAGCCAACAAAAGCCAAAAAAATTTCGAAAAACCAGAAACCCTAGTTCAGATTCAAAAATCGCTAGAGCTCATTTTCCCGCTCCTAACCGTTTAACCCTCCTAACATGTTACATAAATGATTAAGTCAATTAAACCAATCTAACTTGTGATTTTATTCACAATGTTCTTTTTGTCTCAAATTGTTAATTTTCCCCATCAAATTTTTTATTACTTTTTTTTAAGAGAGATATACCAACTGCCTTTTAAAATTTGAGTTTTGCCAAGATGAAAATCAACTCTACTAATGACTAAATTAATTGCTACCTTATTTCCTTCTTTGTAGAAATATTGGCATTTGTAACATACTTGCCTTTGTGAATAATTGATGGAATTCCAAAATAGTGCTATAGTTGATTCAATCTCATCATCCATTGTCTACAACATTAATAATAATCTATGGATTTCCTCTAATTGAAATATATATCCGTCCTCTTTTAATGGTTATCTTGAACCTTGTAGGAAGATCCATATTCTCTATATAGTTGTTTATTGATGTTCCATATGATTTTAAGTAGATGAGAAGAATTTTTCCTACATGATCACAAAAACTACTACTTTTTTGGCTTTTCCAATGTTTCCTTTAGAAGCATCAACAAAATTAAGTTTAATAAACCCAACTTTTAGATATTTTTGTTTAACTATGAATTGATGTAGATCCTTTACATTAACTCCATTGTTAAAAATAATCCTTGCATATACATATTCAAATCCTATATCCAAGTAACTAAATCATGTTTTTCCATGCTTAAGTCTTCCCATGATGAGCTACATGCTTGTAAACATTTTGCAAGAGGCAATAAAAAAAAACCAAATTTGGGTAATGAGCTTGAGATATACTTCTAAAAATTCTATTATTCCTTTGAAGCTACAAACTCCAATAAATAATAGCAAGACTAATCTTGTGCATAATATTTAATGTTTTAGATTTCAAACAAATTACCGAACATTTTATTAGCTCTTCTAATGTTGATGGAGCAACCTTGTAGATTTTTTTTTTTTTAATGTATCCTCAAATGGTGGAAGTAAGAACAAACTTATACAAGTCGCACTTAAAAGCTCTATTATATCTTCTTTACAAATTGTCACTCATTAGAGTTTTGCTTTGGACTGTAATCAAAGGAATGTTGAGGCGTTAAGACGAGCCTCAAGTGAGGAAAATTATTTGGACTAGAGAATTTTGATTGCTCTAAATCCTTATGTGCCAACTGAACTAAGCATCCATTGTCTTTTCATATTACAAATCAACTCATCCTTTTGCAAAAAAAGGGCAAATATAACTTTTAAAGCATATTTTGGATTTCAACAACCAATTATTTTTAGGTTCTCTTTTTCAACCAAATTGCTAATAGGAAATTAAAATCTAGAATTGTTATGCACATCAATATAATTCTTTACTTTTGAACCTCTACAAGCCAATGATTGTCATTTAAGATTGGAAATGAGAGGATAAAGCTTCAACCAAGAATTATGCCAAAGATCTTCCTCATTAACAAGCTACCTAATATGTTTTTTTGAATATTTGTCAACTCTTTGATATGAAGTTCCATGGTGTTAAATCCCCAAACAAGGTTTGCTTAACAACTCTATGCGTCTATGAAGCCTATATATTTTTAAAGTAACATTTTTTCCCAACTCTTTCTTTGATCCTTGATTAGTATCCAACCAAGTTTTACCCCTAATGCCAAAATCATAATCTGGAACATGGAGAGATTACAATGTAACCATTATGAGTCAATATTTTGGACATGGTTAGGAGCTTACCTTTCCTATCAACTAGACAAGATTTCATTCTATCCAAAATTGGGTCTCAAACCTTCTATCTATTATCAAATAAGGGAATACATATATAGATATGTTGATCATAAATTTGTAACTTTAAACCCTAAAATATCTATAACAATCCATTATAAATGAAAGGTAGTGTTGATAAAATATGATCCTAGATCTTGTTTTATTAGGCATCTATCCAACAACCTTCTCATTGTATGATTAAGTTGATATGGCCTCACCAAGGGATGGCCTAAAAAAACAGTGTCATAAATAAATTAGAGATGTGATTCAAACAAACAATTTGTCGTAGTCAAATAGCTTTGATTGTTTTCAATTTTACCTTTTAGAGAGCTCTTCTTAATGCATTAGCCATAATAATGAAAAGATAAGGAGATAGTTGGCAACCTAGAGGAGACTATGGAACCCATTGATCAAAATTGAATATTTTGGAGTATTGTAACATCTAGTCTATTCATACCAACCTTGATCAAAACTAGCTTTTTTGAGAATAACATAGAGAAAACTTCAACAAACCTTATCATATGCTTTGTTCATATCCAATTTTAGAAGCATATCTAGTTTTCATAAATTGATGAGAATGTATGGTCTCTTGTGCAATGGCCCTACCACTAAGATTTGCTTGCTATAAATAAAAATCACAAATTTCCTCAATGATAACACAATCTAGAATGTTTTTCAATATAACTACCATGTTTCTGAAATTATATTACAAATAGTGTTATAAAGGCTTGATGGTATTAATTTGATTTATTACATCTCTATTGTCCTCTCCTCTTCAAATACATATAACATCTCATTTTTCATTATAGTCCTAAATGAAATAACATTGTAGAAAATCCATCAAGGCTAGGTAACTTGTCAGGGTGGAAAGAGAAAATTGTTTGATGTGGCTTCTCCATTGAATCTTTCTCATCAAGCTCTCATTTTGTTTTTTTTTTTATAATGATGGAATATTCTACAAAAGCTCGTTCCTTTCCTTATCTTGAGCAACTTCTAATAAAATAGCTTTGATATAAGAGATTGCTTCATTCCTAATATCTTATTCTTCTATAATTTCTCCATTTGGAGTTGAAATGTTTTTTATATTGTAGATGCTCAACACAAGCATGCTTGATGTATTTGTGAGAATAGGATTTGCAACTTGCATGGGCCATACTTCAAAAAATATGGAGATGAGGACAAGGTTAAGGCTTAGCTTTAAGGATTTAGTTTTGTGATTTGAATAACACTGTGCGTGTGTGTATATATATATATATATAGAGAGAGAGAGAGAGAGAGAGAGAGAGAGAGAGAGAGATGCAACTTGTGTAATATTTTAGATGAAAACTAAATGCAATCTAAATGATGCAAAAGCAATCTAAACGATGCAAAATATTATTTCTTTGTACTTGCACTTTCAAAGGGAAGGGGAAGTATAGACAAAACTTCTCAATATTAACTAATGTAAAATAAATGTGATTGAAGAACTTTAGGCAAATGCTAAAATGCTCTTTGATTTTTCAATGTTCTACAGAGGAAAAATACGCTAAGCAATACTAAGAAATGTATTTCTATTCTCTTTAGAGTTTTGGGATACGACCATGAAAACTAAAGGTCATGGGTAATTTTGATTTTTTTAACTACAAAAGACTAAGATGTGAAAGATGCACTTTTCACCTAGGATTAAGATTCAAATTTTAAGTGATCCTATCTAAGTGCTTTTAAGATTTATTTACCTAAATGCGTGAAGGGAAGCAAATATTGCACAGTTGATTTTAGATTGCTAATGTAGCCTTTGATTAGATTATGACTTGCTTGTGGACAAACACAAAAACAGAAATAAAAACAATTGATGATAGATTCAAGGGCATGACTCAATAGTCCCCTTGTGTAATTGAGTTAGGTGATAAATGCTTGATAAAATCTAAGACAAAAGGTTGCAAAACACTAAAAAAGTGATTTAACCTTTGTTCTTCCTAAGACCCTTTTAGGGACTTGTTGTTTTTATGTCAAAAGCACGATGGATCTATGTGTCCATGATAGTATCATAGGTATCTAGTTGTGTTACTAACAAGGACGAAGAATTTGAATTTGATAGAAAGATATGTTGTTATGACCCTGCAACAAGTTTTTAACATAACAAAGTTGAATCTTGTATGAAATAAACAGATGAGGTATAAATTCAACAAATTAATCCTTTTTTTATTTACTTAATGAAAATGATAGAAGTTGATATATATATATATATATATATATATATGATTATCCAGTGAATGGTTACATGATTGCAAGATACATTATGTTAATGTTGCTAAACGTAAGAATTGAGACATCATGATTACAAGATGTAAGGATTCTAGAGGCTATCATTACACAATGGAAATTTTGTAAAGCTAAGATATAATATGTCAAGATTTTAGAATGTAAAGATTTAGTATATTGAGATCACAAGATGTAAAATATGATATTACTGCATGATAATGGTATGCCAAATTGCTTAAGACTAGCTAATGCAAGTTACCTTTTCTTAATGTTGAGTTAAATATCAAGTTTACAAAAAACATATTCTAAATGCAAACAATGGATTTGACAATTAAAGCTAAAAGTTATAAATTTTACATAATCTAAAATTATATGATCTCAAATTACATGATCTAAGATTTACATGTAAATGACCAAAAGCAAAAGCATTGAATATACCTCATATTCCAATTTCAAAAGATATGTAATAAAGTTTTGGAGAATAATATAATTAAGGCATAAGAAAAAAGGTTATACCCTCATTTCTTGCTCTCTACTTATGCTTTCTATCGAGTATGTCAAGAGCACAAGAGACAAATGGTACAACTATAAAAGCATGATTTGTGCTATTGTTAAAAGCACAAACCATAGTAGCAGTTTTGAAGTCTACACAATCTTAAATTATGTGATCTAAACTTATATGATGAGATATTTTCATGTAAAGGACCAAAATCAAAAGCATTGAATACACCTCATTATATTCCAATTTCAAAAGCTATGCAATTAAGTTTTGGATAATAATGTGATTAAGGCATAAGAAAAAGGCTATACCCTCATATCTTGCTCTCTGCTGAGTATGTTAAGAGCACAAGAGGCAAATGGTGTTGCTATAAAAGTGTGACTAGTGCTAGCATTAAAAGCACAAACCATAGTAGCACTATTCCCTATTGATGAGGATGCCAAGACTGATAGATGAACTTATATGGTATAATGGTGTTTGTCAAATTATTGATGATAAAAACTCTTACCTTTAGCCATTTTATCTCTTGCATCTAAATAGAAAATTCACAATTTTTAACACACACACACACACACACACACACACACACAAAAAAAAAAATATATATATATATATATATATATATATATATATATATATATATATATATATATATATATATATATATGTGTGTGTGTGTGTATACTCGACTTCGGTAGTTGAAAGAGCAACAACATTCTGCCTCTTGCTCATCCAACTAATGGCCCCTCCGAACAAATTGAATACATAAGCACTAGTAGATCTTCTCCTGTCCAGATCTCTAGCCCAATCTGCATCAACAAACCCTTCTATATCCAATTGTCTGTTTTCTTTACCTGTACCCTCATAGCAGATTGTAAAATCAGAGGTGCCATGCAAATATCTAAAAACCCTTTTCACAGCAGTCCAATGCTCTTTACCAGGTTTAGACATATATCTACTCAAGACTCCCACTGCATGGGCAATGTCTGCTCTAGTACAAACCATGGCATACATTAAACTACCTACAGCATTTGCATAAGGAATATGTGACATTTCCTCTACCTCTTCTTCTGTTTTTGGACATTGTTTAGCAGACAATTTTTCACCTAAAGAAATAGGTACCTTCACCGGTTTGCAATCCTGCATATTGAACCTTTTCAACACTGTCTCAACATACTTTTTCTGATCCAGCCACAACTTTATGTTAGAGTGATCTCTTTTTATTTGCATACGCAATATAAAATTTGCAGGGCCAAGATCCTTCATGTCAAAATGCGATGCCAAGCGAGACTTTACTTACCTGACCAGTTTCTTGCTATTTCCAATTAGTAACATGTCATCAACATAAAGAACTATAATGACAATTACATTACCAATTTTCTTTGAATACACACAATGATCAGCATTGCTACAAACAAAACCAATTCCTAAAACATAAGTATCAAAATTTTGGTACCACATTCTAGGTGATTGTTTCAGTCCATACAATGATTTCTTTAACTTACATACTAGATCCTCCTTTCCTGCAATAGTGAAACCTTCAGGCTGCCTCATATAGATTTCTTCCTCCAAATCTCCATGAAGGAATGTAGTTTTCACATCCATTTGTTCTATTTCAAGATCAAATGCAACAGCCACAACTAACATAAATCTAATTGATGTTAGCTTTGCAACGGGAGAAAAAACTTCACCATAATCAATTCCTTCAACCTGGGAAAAACCTTTAGCAACCGGGCGAGCTTTATATTTCTCCACTTTACCTTCGACATTCTGCTTCTTCTTAAAGATCCACTTGCAACCTATTGCTTTCCTACCACTTGGTAATTTCACTAAATCCCATGTTCTGTTCTTTTTCGGGGACATCATTTCCTCATCCATGGCCTCTTCCCAACGGTTTGCCTCTCCAGAACTAACAACTTCTCTAACTATTCTAGGATCTTCATCGATAACAGATAGTACAAAAGAAGTAGGAAAAGCAGATGGACTGTACCTTTTAGGTTGCTTCCTTTCTCGTGTTGATCTCCTTACCACAGGTGTATGAACCTCTTCTTCATCCTCTTCTAGATCCTCACCTGTATGCTCCTCTTCCATATCCTCATCTGTATGCTCCTCTTCCAGATCCTCTACTGTCTGATAGTTTTCCATGAGATCAAATTGGACCATTCTAGGTTCCTCTTCTGTAACTATCTTCTTGGAATCACTGATCATCTCCCAAAATACCACATCTCTACTGTACACTGTACTTTTAGTTTTTGGATTCCAAAGCTTATATCCTTTAGCACCATCTTTATAACCAATAAAGATACATTTAACAGCCTTATTATCTAGCTTACTTCTTTTCTCCTTTGGAATATGCATGTATGCATCACGACCAAAAACTTTGAGATGTGAAATAGAAGGTTTCTTACCAAATAGAGCTTCAAATGGAGTTTGATCTGGCAATGCTGATGTAGGTGACCGATTTCGCAAGTAGCATGCTGCACTCACTGCTTCTACCCAGAATTCCTATGCCAAACCTGCACCACTGAGCATACTTCTAGCCTTCTCCATCAGTGATCTGTTCAACCTCTCTGCAACTCCATTCTGTTGAGGTGTATATGGAGTAGTCTTCTGTCTTGCAATACCACATTGCTTACAAAATTTCTCAAATATATTAGAACAATATTCCCCTCCATTATCAGACCTCAACACCTTAATCCTTTTATCAGTTTGATTCTCAACAAGTGCTTTAAATTCCTTAAAATTTTCAAACACTTCATCTTTGCTCTTAAGAAAGTAAATCCATGCATATCTTGAAAAATCATCAACAAAGGAAGCATAATACCATGATTTTCCAAGAGACGGCATAGGAACAGGACCAAAAATATCATTGTGGATCAAATCTAGTACCCCACTAGATCTTGTGGCACCAGATGGAAAACTAACCCGATTCTGTTTACCATAAATACAATGTTCACAGAACTCGGAAGACATTGAGTAATTAGGGATACCATGAACCATACCTTTTGTGTACAAGGTACGTAATCCCTTTTCTCCAATATGTCCCATCCTTTGATGCCGAGTGTTGAGCTTTTATCGAGAATCGACCTCAGGAACAGTTGAGCTATTGCACTCATTTGTCATAGTGCTTCCCAATAGCTTATACAATGTTCCAATCCGAACTCCCCTTGCCAACACCATTGATCCACGAACCATTTTGCATGAATCCTTGCCAAAACTAACATTCACTACTGCATCGGCCATTTTGCTTACCGAAATCAAATTTCTAGCAAGTCTCGGAATATGCATCACACCTGGTAGGGTCTTAACCCTACCATCCTGCAGCAAAATTTTCACTCTTCCACGACCCATGATTCTGAGTGGTGAATCATCTCCCAATAGTACCTCCCCTCCATCATATCTTTCATATTCACTGAACCACCCTCTATGAGGAGTCATATGAAAAGAGGCACCAGTATCAATCAACCAATCATTTTTATCTGATCGTGTGGAGCACGATGAGCAGGATGCCAGATATACATCCCCTGCTTCATCAATGGATTTATTCATCTCTGTGGAAGTCGATTCATCAGACTTTTTCCAGACTCAGCTTTCTTTGATCTGCAATCCTTCTTCATATGACCAGGCTTGCCACAATTCTAGCATTTTCTCTCAAACTTCCCTCGAGACTTGGATCTACCTTTAGACTTAGACCTATCACCATATCTAGATTTGTCCTTCTCCTTGGCACGCCCTCTCACTATTAGGGCTTCCTTAGATGTGCCCTCCATGGCTTTTCTCCTCATATCCTCAGATAATAGAGATGCCACTATATCTTCAAACTTCAATGTGGATGAAGTTGTACTACCAATTGCTACTACTAAGTTATCCCATGAATCCGGTAAAGAGCATAACAAAGTAATGCATTTATCTTTCTCACTCAACTTAATTTCTACAGATGTTAGTTGACTTACCATTGTATTGAATGCATTCAGATGATCTGCAATCGAATCCCCGTCATGCATCCTAAGATTGTATAATTTCTTTCTGAGGAATAATTTGTTCACTAGGGAATTCGATTGATACAAAGCCCCTAACCTCTCCCAGAGATCCTTTGCTGTAGCTTCTCCCGAAACATTGATGAGCATCGAATCTGCAAGACAGTCAAATCAGACTCCTTGCTTTTCGATTCATCTTCTCCCAATCTTCATCGAAAGTACCCGTAGGTTTTGTTGTTTCTGAAATAGCAGCCCATTGATCTCTGTCCACAAGCATATCTTCCATATTTAACTTCCATAGCTCAAAAATTTTGTCGTCAAATTTCTTGATCTCTATCCTTGAATGATTTCCTGACATTTTTCCTTCAAACTCCTTCTGCGTAACTCCCACTCCATAATAGGTTTCCTCTCACTCCTAGAAACCCTAGATCTTCTTCAAACGGATTTAAACCCTAGCAATAAAGGCGTCCCCCTATGGCTAATGACTTGGCTCTGATACCAAATGAAGAGAATTTACAGAAACATATTCTAGAAATAATGCAGAAATAATAACTAAGGAAATAATGACACCATTCAATGCACATATAACACACAAGATTTACCCTGGTTCACCCAATTTGGGCTAGTCCAGCAAACAAGAGTCTATCCTCCTTGATATATTATTCTCTCTCTTGTCCCTAAAACGGGACATTACAATAATTATATAAAGAAACTCATACAACCCTAAACCACCAAGTGGTATTAGGGTACCGTGGATACAACACCATGGGCTAAACCACCCACACCCACTAACCACCCACCAACATGTGTGTATCTTTCTTTCTCTATGAAATCTACAAATGGTGTTTAAAGGTAGAATACCCTAAAATGACACATATATTAGTGAAATAGACATATATATATGCAATATCCATTTCACTAATATATGTGTTAGTTTAGGTTATTCTACCTTTACACACCATTTGTAGATTTCATAGAGATACACACACACACACACACATATCTATATGTGTGTGTGTTAAAAAACGTGATTATCTTCTATTTAGATGCAAAAGATAAACTGGCTAAAGGTATAGAGACACACACACATACATGTGTGTGTGTCTGTATTAAAAATGTGATTTGTCTTCTATTTAGATACAAGAGATAAAATAGCTAAAGGTAAGAGTTTTTGTTATCAATAATTTGACAAACGCAAAGATAAGGAAGAGCATACTAAGAAAATATCCATTATAAAATTCCTTACAATATTATAAGACTAAGAATCTAAGTTTAAAAAGAATGCAAGATCTCATTTTGAAACTCAAAATGATAAAGATAATATGGTCTAAGTTCAAATAGATGCAAAAAATAATATGCTACATATCCTATGCTAAGATCAATACAAACACATAAAATGCTAATAACTAAATGAATAGAATGAGTTACATATATATATCTCCCTTTGCAACTTCTTGATCTTGCTATTTGCAAATTGTGAAAAGAAATAATTTAACACATGCATTGTAGATTTAAAAGAAATAAAAAAACAAGCAAGCAAATTAATGATAAACTACAAACTATGTAAATTCAAAGATAAAGATTTAAGAGAGGCTCATCCAAGGTTGTAAAAAGCTTTTATCTATTGTAATATATGCTCTAAAATATTGAGTTCAACCTTAGGTTCTCCCTCCCTCACCTCCAAATATTTAAATCCAAAAATCTAAAATCTAAAAGCTAATTGCTACAAGAAAATCAAAAGGGAAGCTAATCTAAAAATGTTATGCATTAAATAATATAAAATTGTTGTAATTATCCAAGAGATTGATAATATTCATTATCTAATTGTTGTGAAGGTTGAAATGCTAATTATAAGATTTCACCTTACCAAACAAGATAGAAGGTTGCTTTGTCAAAGTTTCTACAACAAAACTTACTTGTTGCCTTGTTGTCTAGATTGGTATGTTTTATATTGATGAGATAAGATTTGATAAATTGCCAAAGGAAAATTTGACATATTTAAAGATAAAAAATCTACTTGTTGGATGTGCTCTATACTCATCCATTGGAGGTAACTCAAATGATAATGATATGAGTTGGCATACATGGTTAATTGTCTATTTATTTCTATGTAATTATTTTAAAACAATATTGTGCCCAATGCTAATAATAGAGATGGATGGGAGAGAGGATGAGGAGTTATGATGAGTTGACATGGGCAAATATTTATATAACACAATTGGTACTTCAATAGTACCACTAGTACTTGTGATATAAGGCCAATGCTAATGCTGAAGAATTAACTAAATTGACTGAGACCATAAGCTTGGTGATGAGGTTATAATACGTTTTTGGAGGTTTTGAAGATATTTTGGATATTCTTTGATGTTACTATACAAATTATGTCTTAAATGACATACAACTTGAGTTTGAGCTTTGAATTTTTTATTTGATTTTAATGGTTTGATTAGGCTCAAATAAGTTATGATTTGCTATGACGTATTAATATTTGATGGGATCAAATTTAAGTAGCTAAAATTGGCCCTTTTGATATGTTCATAAAAATATGATTATAGAAAAAGCTATATCATTAAATACTTCGACACCTACTTGGAGTATGAAATCAGTTGAGGCTTTGAATTTGTATTATTGATTTTATTTCTTGTTAGCTTGATTTGATTTTGATATGGTTCTCTTGCATCAAGATTGATATATGATGAATATAGTTGGTATCAACGAATGATAAAATACATGTGTGTACTCCCCCTCAAGGTTTTTTAGAGATGAATTAAAAGGAATGAGAAAATTTGACCCAAACAACTTGCACACAAAACAAAGAGAAAAAATGACTAATTTTTGATGAAAAAGGTGATGAGGGGGATATTTGAGAGCGTAAAAACAATATCATTTTTGTGAGATATAAATTTTGATTATTTACCCCTTGATTTTAGGTATGATTATTCATATTCAACACTCTAGACATTGTAGTGACCTAGTTCAACCATCCATATTAGGAGGACTAGAGTTAGATAAGTGAAAAACTTATACTTTTGAAATTTTTATTTTTGAGATGTTTTTCAAAACACTTGAATTTTTGCATGCTAATATGCTTATATGTTGCACTTTTAAAGGGTATTCATGCTTTTATAATTGGCCAACATTTTTTATGTTGGGATAAAAATTTAAAGCTTTTATGGATGATAAGGATCTTCAAGATGCAAATTCATGAAATGAGATTATTGAAACCAAGATTGGTGATTGATTTAGATAGTTTGTAAGAAATTAAATATTAAGTGGTTTGATTGGATTAATGACTAGAGTATACAAGTGTTGGATTTTATTTTATTCAATAAAGGATAAAGGATTTAATATATTGATGTATTAGTTGTATGATTGAAACAATAGTTATAATCATTAAAGATGAGAAAGAGACAACTTGATTAATGGGTTACTAGTTATAGTCAAGATCTACAATGTGACTACTATACCCAAGGTAAATTTTGATGTGGAGATATTGATGGATCTAGCTAAGAGATAGTATTTGGAGTTGAATGCCTTTCAGATTCCTACTAGTGAGATGATAGTCATACTCAAGGATGTAGCGTAGATAGTATAGGTATCTATTTATGATGCCCTGTTACGAGAGAGTTGGTCATAATGAATATGCTTGGATAAGTTGACCAGAGATCCAAAATTTCAAGTTGTTAGAATTAGAATTAGCATTAATGTCACCTTCTAATCAATGTTCTTTGAGAGGCAATTTTTTTATTACTTGCTTCTATATACTATATGGTCTTGCTATATAAAAGTATGAGAGTGTTAACATAGGTATTGGGAGTGGCAATGGTATACATGAGTAATCATCAAATTCTCTTTGCATGAGGTCCATCTATCCTCTCCATAGTTTATAATGAGATTCATTGAGTTGACTACAATTTAGGAAATATCCTTTCCTAGTGCATCCTAATGTAGGTGTGGACATGGGAGCACATTATAGTGGTTACGCCACTAGTGCTATTGGGAGATATTACTGAAGTCCCCATGGTCTCATAGATGGGGTTATGTATTTGAGATAGGGATGCTCATACCCACAAGGAATACCTAGAATGAATGCAAAGATGTATCGATGTACTAAGGAGTTAGATGAAGAACACAAGCTTATATTGAGAGGGGGGTGAACAATATAAGACCAACTTTTACTTTTCTTTCTCAAACAATATTATCCAATATATCAATGGCAATATCAATAAAAATAATCAAAGCAATGCACAAATCATCACACACAATAGAGACACCAATTTAACGTGGTTCACCCAATGTGGGCTACTCCACGGAGAAAATATTTCACTAAAATTTTCTCAACAAATCTCTTGGGAATCCTTCCCTATTACAATGTTTATGGACCTCTATCCAAAGGAGACACCAATCCCCTAATCAAGTTCATGGACACTCTATCCACAGGAGAACTCTTTCCCCTCTTTTGGCTCGTGGATCTCTATCCATAGGAGAACTCCTTCTCCTTGCTCTAGCTGGTGATCTTCTAGAAGACTACTACCTCCACTGCACTAGCTTGTGGATCTCTCTCCACTGAAGACCTCTGTCCTCACTCAGAAGACCTCTGTCCTCACTACCCTGGCTAATGGATCTCTATCCACTGGAGACTACTATCCTCTGCTCTATCACCTCCAAAGCTTACTCTCAGCTCTGCTCAATCTCTGTCTCAAATCTACACTAAACATTGTCCTTCGGTCTAGCACAAATCTGCTCACAAGTCTATCTCTGGTCTGGCACAAATCTGCCCTCAAATCTACACCAAAATCTATTCTCAAATATGTCCTCAAGCCTTAACACAAAGCTTGATCCAATCACAAATCAACTCTGCTAGATCTACCCCAAGACTTACCACAAAGCTTGAACAAATCAATCAATCAATTCTGCTCTCAAGTCTTCTCAAAGACTTACCTCAAATCTATCCACAAGTCCTCTCAAGAACTTTCTCAATCTTCTCTCAAGTCTTCACTAAGACTTATCTCAAATCTGCTCAACAAGTCCTCTCTAGAACTTGTCCAATCTGCTCAACAAGTCTTCACCAAGACTTACCTCAAATATGCTCAACAAGTCCTCTCTAGAACTTGTCCAATCTGCTCAACAAGTCTTCACCAAGACTTACCTCAAATCTGCTCAACAAGTCCTCTCTAGAACTTGTCCAATATGCTCAACAAGTCTTCACCAAGACTTACCTCAAATATGCTTGTAAGATTTCACAAAATCTCACACAAATCTGTCCTTAAGCTTTCACAAAAGCTTACTCAACTCTATCCTTAAGTCCCCTCTAGGACTTACTCAAATCTGCTCACAAGCTTTCACAAAAGCTTATTCAAACAACTGCAATACTTGCATACAAAACTCAACTTAATCTCTTTCAGAAAACCTCTTCAATCACACAAACAAGTTTCACTCATAATATTGTTTAACCATAGAAACATATAGAGAATGGTAAGAGACTCAATATGTTTCACACTCATAAATCACTCTATCACTTTCAAACTCACTTTCAAATCAATTTAGAATAAAGGTATAATTTGTTTCATAAAACTTGAACTATCACTCCAATGCTTTCAATCAATAATGCTCATCCAACTTCACTCAAACATTCATTCAATGAAACACAACTTGCTTACAAACCCTAACCAAGTGTTTCACTATACTTCCAACAACTCACACTATGGAACTCAAACCTTGACTCAAGATAATTCCAAATTCACATAACAATGATACTCATGTTCTTTCACAAACCCTAGCTCAAGATAGTTCTCAACTTCACATAACAATGATACTCATGTTCTTTCACAAACCCTAGCTCAAGATAGTTCTCAATATCACATAACAATGATACTCATGTTCTTTCACAAACCCTAGCTCAAGATAGTTCTCAATCTCACATAACAATGATACTCATGATATTTCAACATCCATAAATCATGCATATGAAAACTCACTCAAACATTTCCAACAATGCTTATCAAACAATCCTTTTCACTCCAACTTTGCATTTCACAACATTCAATCCAACAATATTTCACTCATAAGGAAGATGTGCCCATACCTTTTGTTTTTATGGAGATATATCTTCAAAACCTGTCTTAATCACAATCAAATCCTCTTTGCCAATTTCAAGGTTAGGTAGCAACAATCTATCTCAAAATATCCACTCAAAATTCTCCTCAATATTTATTTCACCATACAAAAATAACAAGTCTCAAGTACACCTTATAATCTCCAAACTTTTCAAAATATAATTAGAAAAGATTCAAATAACTCACTTTCACAATAATTCACTTCAAAATTTTAATGCATAGAATAATCAAAATAACTCCCTTATATCTCCCTACTCAAAAATGCATTATCAAAATAATTAACACCACTATCCAAAAATAATGCAATTCACTTTTTAAGCCAAAAATTAAATCTATTCACCACCTTTTAACTAAGGCAAAAATAAATTTTACCTTAACCACCTTATATCTCCCCAAGGCACTCACTAAACAACCTTAGACCACGCACAAAATCCACAATATATAAAAAATTAAATACCTTTTGCGCACGCATCCTCGGTGGGATTCGATCCCCTATCGTGCTACCACCAACGCCCTAGCCGCGGCCTAACCACCGCGTGAGCTAGGCGCTCACTTGGGAAGTGAAAGCACCTCGTGCGCTTTATTCCTCCTCTTGGCACCGAAAACCAAAACAAAAAAACTTTGCCCTTGCTGTCGTCGAGACTCGAACGTGGAACCTCCGCTCACCCTATGCCTTACACATCGATGACTTGCCATTAGCCCAACCAGTTGGTTGGTGACAAGGCTTTAAGCCTTGATCAATTTATCCGTCACATTTTTTGCTACCTTTTTGAAAATTAAAAACCCTTTGTCTTATGCGCTCACGAATTTTGCATTCCACACTTTAGCCAATATTCGCACATGCATTATAATTTGGAGACTTGCTTTAATGTGGTAAGTCTTATGGTATTAATACCATATGTAAATTTCCTTCGAACATCAGTGGGGGGAGGAAATATTGAAATGAATTTGCGCCCAACCCTAACTTAGGGTTTAATAATTTTATTTTATAAATTAATTTATAATATAAATATTATAAATAATTTATAAATGACCTTAGGCTTTATTTTTAAACCTTTAATATTATAATAATAAATATTATAATATTATTTCCTTTGGGCCTAGGTATTTTCCTCTTTCACCCTTAGACCTTATCTTACCACCTTTAATATTATAATAATAAATATTATAATATTATTTCCTTTAGGCCTAGGTATCTCCTTCCTTTAGGGTATTTAACCAACCTTTTGACCAATCATGTGATGCTTTTAAACCAAATATCTTGGGCTTAAAATATAAATATTTTAACCCTCCTTTTACCAAATCCTTGCACTGATCACTAACACTGACTCTTGACATCAATGACAACACAACTACTCAAAATTTCCAACAATCTCCCCCTTTGTCATTGATGGCAACCCTTTTTCCTTAACCATTCCTTTTTCCTTTTTCCAAGATTTCTCCCCCTGATAAACTACTCCCCCTGACTGAATGCTCTCCCCCTAACTCAAATCTCTCCCCCTTTGACATCAATGGCAAAGGGCCACCTATGGGGATTGGAGCTAAAGATAAGACTCTTAGCTCAGCCCCCTCCCCACCTCCTCTCCTTGAGGTGGTTAATTTTGGGGTGGGAGTATCTCTACTCCCAACATACATTGCTCTTTTCCTTTGTCCACCTTCTTCCTCAATTGATCCTTTTGATTCCTTTGAATATTCCTATTCTTACTTGTCTCTGGAAATTTTGCTCTACACCACTTAGCCATATGCCCAACATTATTGCACTTATAACACTTAATTTTGTGATTCCTTTAAGGTGCAAATATCTTGTAGTTCCTCCTGGTGAAGCCATATCCATTCCTGTCATGAACCCTACAATTAACTGCCTTATGACCAAAATGATTACAAGAGTAGCAATACCCTTGAAAGAGATGCCCATTTCTGAAATTTCTATTGGTGAAACCATATCCCTGTCTTTCATGTATCCTACACTTTGTAGCCTTGTGACCAAACCTATGACATGAGAAGCAACATCCATTGAAGAAACCTTGCCTTGACCCCATTGGTCTCTTAGTCTCTTCTTCCCTGTGATGTTTCCTATTCCATCTGTTCCTTACTTGTGCATTGTTCCTTTCCTTGTTGAACTTTCTATTTTCCAACTTATCCTCAGAAGTCTCACTTTATCTTTCACTCTCTTATTCTAAAGCTTCTTCTTCTTTGGAGCTTGATATTGACTCCTCTCCTCGTTCTCTATGTTCCTATTCAAAACCAAGTCATGTTTTGTTTGATGAAGATCTTTGTACCTTGATAATCTTATCCAAGTTCTTTGAGCTTCTCCCAAACCTGTGTAGCTTGTCTTTAGACTCTTTTACTTCCTTCCTTAGTGAAGCTACCTCATGCTCTAATATTTCACATTCTAAGACATTTGCCTCTAACTTCTCTTTAAATTTCCTTGTCTTAGCTATTGAGTTGGTTAGATCTTCTATAAGCTTTCCTTTCTCTTCATCATATTCTTGAAATTGAAGCTTGAGTTTTGAGTTCTGCTTTCTTACCTTCCTTAATTCCTTAAGAGCAGAAATAAGCTCACCTTCAAGATCAACTTCTCCTTCCTCTGATTTTGCCTCTATTCCTTTGTCTTTAAGATCATCTTCATTCTTTTATGATTCATCTTCAATAGGAGCACTTCCTTCTTCTTCTATTGCCATAAGAAGACTTTCTTCTTCTAGACCTTCAAGAGCATCTTCATATTCATCTTCATTGAAACTGAACCCATTCCTTGTGCAATGATCTTCAATATGACCAAAGTTTCCACACCTAAAACACTTGAGAATTATTGGTTCCCTTTTTACCTTTTTCTTAACATCTTCTTTTTCTACTATCAGAAATAGAATTTCTTCTTCTTCATTATCTGAAGACCTTCCATCACTATCACTTGAACTCTTGCCTATCTTATCTGCATAAAAATGCTTCTTATGCCTTTGTAAAAACTTCTTTCCTTGCTTGCTTTGTCCATCCTTACTTTTATTTTGATACCTGTATTTTCCTACTTCCCTATTCTTATGATCCTATTTCTCATCACCACTACTACTTCCAAATTCTGGATAATCAGATGCATAGTGACCATATTTACCACATTTGAAACACTTAACTATTTTTGTACCTTTATACTTTCTTGTGTCCTTGTTCCTTTTGCCATAGTTTGCTTCTTCATCATTGGATAACTCATTACTTGAATTTGACTTCTTACCCTTTGTCTTCTTTGTAACTTTTAAGGCTGCTTCTTTCTGGGGGATAGGCTCCTCTTTTATTCTCATCTCAAAAGTTGTGAGAGTTCCATGTAACTCATCCCTTGTCAAAGTTTCAATATATTTTGATTCTTCTATGGCTGAAACCTTTTCACTATACCTCTTAGGGAGTGACCTTAAAATCTTTTGACAAACATCTATTTCTTCAAATTTAAACCCAAGTCCTTACATGGAGTTAATAACCTCATCCACACGAAGTGAGTATGTAGAAATGTCTTCCTCATCCTTCATCTTTAGGTCCTCAAATGTTTTCTTGTGATTTTGCAATTTTCCCATCTTGACCTTTTTGTCTCCCTCATATGTTTTCTGCAACTTTTCCCAAATCTCTTTTGCTGATGTGCAATGCATAAATTTTACAAATTTTGATTCACGTAAGCCACTTAAGATTTCATTCATTTCCTTTGAATTATTCAGTTGTAGGAGATTACCACCTTTATCTATAGGTGGAGTAGTTGGTGGTGTGTACCCATCCTCAACTGCTTGCCATATATCACTTCCTTGTACCATTAGGTAAATATTCATTCTTACACTCCAAAATGCATGATTGTTCCCATCGATAAAATGTGCCTTAATTCCTGAAGATCCACTCTGAGAATCCATTTGTGCTCCTATAAGCTTTTCCTTCAAGTTGTTAAATCTTTTCAAAGGAACCCACTCTGATACCAATTGAAGAACACAAGCTTATATTGAGAGGGGGGTGAACAATATAAGACCAACTTTTACTTTTCTTTCTCAAACAATATTATCCAATATATCAGTGGCAATATCAACAAAAATAATCAAAGCAATTCACAAATCATCACACACAATAGAGACACCAATTTAGCGTGGTTCACCCAATGTGGGCTACTCCACGGAGAAAATATTTCACTAAAATTTTCTCAACAAATCTCTTGGGAATCCTTCCCTATTACAATGTTTATGGACCTCTATCCAAAGGAGACACCAATCCCCTAATCAAGTTTATGGACACCTATCCATAGGAGAACTCTTTCCCCTTTGTTGATTTGTGGATCTCTATCCACAAGAGAACTCCTTATCTACTATGGCTATGTTAGAATATTATGTTATATTACATTATTTTTACCAAAAGTAGCACTCATAGGCGCTCTCCAATTTGGTTGAATAACCACTAATTGGTTAGAACCAACTTGTAACCAATTGTAACCTTTATATTTGAAATTAATGAGAATGGTCAATTGCTTCGTCAAATTCATCATGGTACCAGAGCCAGGGACGATTAACCTACGGGGACGATAGACCTGCGGACGGAGGACCTGACAAACAGCCGACAAACCCTGACGCAGACAACGGACAGACTGACGCAGACAGAGGACCCTGACACACAGCGGACAGACCGGACGCAGATAGAGGACCCTGACACACAGCGGACAGACTGACGCAGACAGAGGACCCTGACACACAGCGGACAGACCGGACGCAGATCGAGGACTGACGCAGACAGAGGACCCTGACACACAGCGGACAGACCGGACGCAGATCGACGGTGGAGGAGGCGAGTGGAGGCAAAAGGGTGGGGTTGGTTGCCCGAAGGCAACCGAAAGCTTTAGCGCTTTTGGTATTTTTTCAACCCTCCCACCGTGGCCGCACAGGCCATGTGGGATAAATATTTTTTTCCCCTCTTCGGCCTCGACGCGGATAATACCGCCGTGGTTCCCGATTTGTTTCATCGGGCCCTTCGGCTTTCGTGGTCGGTATGGTGGCTGTTCGACGGTAGGTTGTGGTTTCGAATCCCGTCGAGGATTTTTTGATGACTGGTTCCGTCGCCTTTGATGCCTGTGCACCAAGTTGATGCCCGCAACACATTTTTTGATGCCCGAACTAAATTTTTGATGCCTAAAACGCGGTGTTGATGCCCGAAGGACCTGTTGACGGCCGTAAAGCATAGATTGACGCCCAACAGGCATCATTTACACCAAAGGAAGCATTATTGATGCCTTGAGGCTCCAATTTTTTTTCATTTGGGGATCTTTAACGGTATTTTTTTACCCATTCTTGTCTATTTTGCAATTTGAAGGGGGGAGTTCACAAATTTCACTTGCAAAATTGTCAGACAAAGGGGGGAATTGGTAATAGGAGCTATAATTTGTGGGCATTTATGATTGTTTTATTTGCATTTAAATACTCTGTTTTCTTGCATTATCAATCATAAATTACAAAAACATATAAGACCCCAAATTTATACCCTATTTGTGCAATTTATTGCACAGCAGCGTTCGGTATTTGAGATACCTCTAGTCCACACTTATAGGTAATGTTGTCGTGCTTTGGACTACTGTATTCACCGCCTAATATAGCTGCAACAACGACGTCTGAGCTTGTTCTCTATAAATCATCGGGGAGAAATAAGGCAAACCAGTTTTTTGTTTTTTTCCCATTTCATACCCACATCGTGATTGTTGTTAGGCGTAAATCCTGACGAAAGTTTTTTTTCCAAAGTGTTTAGGGGAAGTTACGCCCCACGCATGCGGAATAAAACTTTCTATGGTAGGTGTCATTAACAACACGATGCCCTTTCAATATCGCCTATGTTCAATATATTGTGCTTCTCATATGTACTTATAGTCTCCCTCACGTAAGGGCGAGTACATATTGAGTAGTATACTGTTCATATATACCTATAGTTTCCCTCACGTAAGGGCGGGTGTATATTGAATGGTTACAATATAAATATCTAGCAGGTATAAAGAAAGGGAGACCAATTGGTGGTATAAGGAACCTTCATAATGGCCACAATTCATAAGTATCTCTCAGATTCACAATTGTTGAAAGGTCCTAACTTTGTTCCATGGAAGACAAAGATGAAAGCCATACTTCAGTTGGAAGATTTATGGGATGTAGTGACTGGCACTGCCAAACGTCCTCAAACAGCAAGAACAGATCAAGATGCTTGGGATAAGAAAGACAAGAAGAGTCTTGTGTTTATCTTGCTTGCTACTACAGATGAGGTGCAACCTCATATTTGTGATGCAAAAACTAGTAAGATATCCTGGGATGCTTTGATCACAGTATATGAAGGGAAGAATCAATCCACTATTCTCCATCTTCAAACTCAACTACATAATCTCAGTATGAGTTCTGGAGAAACAGTTGACATATTCCTTTGCAGAGTGGCAGACTTGAAAGCAAAATTGAATGCTATGGGAAAACCTGTGGATGATGATGTCTTGAATTCTGTTATCTTGAGAGCATTACCAAGTTCCTACAAGATGTTGATCACTTCTCTCAATGTTTCTAGTAGACAAGTATCATTTGTGGAACTGGTAAACTTGCTTCAGACTGAGGAGGCAACTCAGGTCCAGAAAGATGATATGCCAGATAATGCTCTCTCCACACAACAAAGTGGTAAAAAGCAAGGCCAGTTTCAAAAAGGGGGTGCTTCTTCCAAAGGCAAAGGGAAGCAATCTCAGCAAAAAGATACAAAATATTGTAAAATTTGTGACATGAATAACCATGACACCAACAGGTGTTGGTTCAAAAACAAGCAACCAAATGAAAGAGGTTCACAAAAGAAGGGCAAGAACAAGCAAAAATACAATAAGCATAAGCAATCTAAAGGCCATGTTGCTTATGCTGAATCCAACTCAGACTCAAATTCTCCTGAGTCCGATTCAGATTCTGACTCTGAAAGAGCACACAAGGTGCTCATGACTCATACTTCGTCTTCCCAGATAGATGTTGTATGGTATATTGATTCAGGAGCTAGCAAACACATGACTGGGGATAAATCCTGGTTTGATACTTTTGTGGAGAAAGAGGGTAAGCCAGTCACAATTGCTGACAATCAAGTATATCAAGTAAAAGGAGAAGGGGATATTTCTGTGTCCCTTCCTGATGGTAATTGTCAAATTGAAAAGGTTCTCTATGTTCCAGGCTTAGCCAATAATCTGCTTTCAATCACACAAATGTTGGATAGAAACATGGAAGTCGTGTTTCGAGTTGTCAATGGCAAGAAGAGATGTTTTATCACACACAGTGGTAAACATGTTGCAACCGGATCTTACAAACATGGCTTGTTTATTCTCGATGCTATTTCCACTCCACATGTTGCTTTGGCTGCAACTACAAAGGAGGCCACCTCTCTCTGGCATCGACGTTATGGGCATCTCAGTTCTGGATATTTGCTTGAATTACACAAATATGGGATGGTGAAAGGTCTTCCACCCCTCTCATCTATCTTGCCAGTTTGCTCAGATTGCTTAGCAGGGAAGCAACATCGAGTACCTTTTGAAGCTAGCTCCTCTCGAGCTACAAACCCTTTAGAGCTGGTACATACCGATCTGTGTGGTCCTATGCCAACCAGCTATGGTGGGAAAAAGTATTTTCAACTATTCATTGATGATTGCTCATGGAAGATGTGGGTTTTCTTTCTTCAGTTGAAATCAGAAGCATTTCTCTACTTTCAACAGTTCAAGAAGCTTGTTGAGAAGGAGTCGGGATGTTTGATAAAAACCCTCCGCTCAGATCGAGGGGGGAATACACCTCCGAAGATTTTTCAGAGTTTCTTAAGAAACATGGGATAAAAAGACAACTGACTATCGCCTATACACCTCAGTAGAATGGAGTTGCAGAAAGAAGAAATCGTTCCATTATGGAAATGGTTCGATGTATGCTAAAGGGAGCACATCTTGAGGATCAATATTGGGCAGAAGCAGTAAACACAACATTATACCTCCAAAATAGAGCACCCACCAGAGCTCTACAAGGGAAAACACCACAAGAAGCATGGAGTGGTAAGAAACCTTCCATTTCTCATCTAAGGGTGTTTGGATGTAAAGCATTCATGCACATTCCAAAATAGAAAAGGAGGAAGCTGGATGAGAAAACCCTGCAGTGTATCTTTCTTGGCTATGATGAGTACTCAAAAGGTTATCGATTGATTGATCCTAAGACCAAGAAGACACATGTAAGTAGAGATGTTGTATTTGATGAAGCTCTCACATCAAAAGACACATCCACAATTGTATACCTAGATGAAGAAGAGCCTAAGAAGGAGGTTCAACTTCTACAGCAAAAACAGAAAGTCCCAAAATGGTATACTAGCACTTTGAGAGATGCTAAGTTGAAATCCCTTCCCGATCTATCTCTTGATAGGCCATGTACTCGCAGTATGACTCAACAGATGAGAGCAGAGGAATCTACTTCAGAGGTTGACGAACTTTGTCAACACTTTGATGATTTGTCAGTGGGTACAGAAAATGATAGAGAGGAAGATAAGGATGGAGAAAAAATTTATATGTCTACATTGAATACAAACGAACCCACAACGGTTCAATCTGCACTTGATGAACCACAGTGGAAAGAGGCCATGGATGTAGAACATAAATCTCTCCTTAAAAATAATACTTGGAAGTTAGTCGATCTGCCAACAGGAAAGAAACCCATAGGCTGCAAATGGGTGTTCAAAGTGAAGTATAAGGCAGATGGATCTATTGATAAGCATAAATCCCGGCTTGTTGCAAAGGGATATGCTCAGAAAGAAGGCATAGATTATGAAGAGACTTTTGCCCCTACTACAAAAATGACTACCATTCGTGTACTTTGTGCCATGGGAGCTCAGTTTTGGGTGGAAATTGCATCGGATGGATGTTAAAAGTGCCTTCTTGAATGGTGACTTACAAGAAGAAGTATACATGACTCAACCAGAAGGATTCGTGGTTGAGGGGCAAGAACAAAAAGTATGCAAGTTGATCAAATCATTGTATGGGCTAAAACAAGCTCCTCGAGCTTGGTATATCAAGATAGACAATCACCTTGTGCAGCATGGTTTCATAAGAAGTCCTTCAGATGCAAATCTCTATATTAAGAAAAGTGGTTCTGATATAGTGATTCTTGTACTTTATGTGGACGATCTGATCATTACAAGAAGCTCAGAAAGAATGATTGACTTAGTGAAAAATGACTTGAAGCAATCATTTGAAATGACAGATCTAGGACTTCTACACTATTGTCTTGGTTTAGAAGTTACTCAACAAAAATTTCATATTAGAGTAACACAAAAGAAGTATGCCAAGACTTTAGTAGAAAAATATCGGATGACTAACTGTAAGTCAAAGGCAACTCCCATGGAGCAAGGACTTAAGTTATCTCGATATGATGAGTCACCTCAGGTAGATGGTACTCTCTATCGCCAGTTGATTGGGAGTCTCCTATATCTGACAAATACCAGACCAGATCTCAGTTTTGCTGTGGGATATCTTTCAAGGTTCATGCAAGAGCCTAAGATGACACACTGGAAAGCAGCAAAAAGAGTGCTTCATTATGTTCATGGTAGTACAAATTATGGTCTGGAATATAGAAAGAATAATAATTTTTTCTTACTGGGATACACAGACTCGGATTATGCTGGATCTATTGATGATCGTAAATCCACTTTTGGATATGTTTTTCATCTAGGATCTGGACCTATCTCATGGCACAGTAAGAAGCAGCATGTGGTTGCTTTATCTTCTACAGAAGCAGAATATCGTGCAACCAGTGAAGCGATCTACGAGATAATGTGGTTAAGTCGCATTCTTACAAACATGGGCCTTCCAAAGAATCTTCCTCTTCATTTGTTTTGCGACAATCAAGGTGTTTTGAATCTTGTCAAAAATCCAATCTTTCATGAACGTACCAAACATGTTGATACCAGATGTCATTTTATTCGAGATGAAGTTCCAAAGCACCATATACAACTTCAATACATTTCTACTGATGATCAAGTTGCAGATATCTTTACCAAAGCACTTGGGCGTATCAAATATGAAAAATTTCGAGATACAATTGGGATTTGCCAATAATGTAATAAGGGGGGATGTTAGAATATTATGTTATATTACATTATTTTTACCAAAAGTAGCGCTCATAGGCGCTCTCCAATTTGGTTGAATAACCACTAATTGGTTAGAACCAACTTGTAACCAATTGTAACCTTTATATTTGAAATTAATGAGAATGGTCAATTGCTTCGTCAAATTCATCAGGCTAGTGATCTTCTAGAAGACTACTGCCTCCACTACACTGGATTTTGGATCTCTCTCCATAGAATATCTCTATCCTCACTCAGAATACCTCTATCCTCACTTCCCTGGATAATGGATCTCTATCCACTAGAGACTACTATCCTCTGCTTTGTCACCTCCAAAGCTTGCTCTCAACTCTGCTCAATCTTTATCTCAAATCTACACTAAACACTATCCTTCAATCTAGTACAAATTTTCTCACAAGTATGTATCTGGTCTGGCACAAATTTTTCCTCAAATATACACCAAACACTATTCTCAACTATGTCCTCAAGCCTTAACACAAAGCTTGATCCAATCACAAATAAACTCTGCTAGATTTTTCGCAAGCCTTACTACAAAGCTTGAAAAAATTAATCAATCAATTCTGCTCTCAAGTCTTCTCAAATACTTGCCTCAAATCTATCCACAAGTCCTCTCAATAACTTGCTCAATCTGCTCTCAAGTTTTCACTAAGACTTGTCTCAAATCTGCTCAACAAGTCCTCTATAAAACTTGTCCAATATCTCAACAAGTCTTCACCAAGACTTATCTCAAATATACTCAACAAGTCCTCTCTAGAACTTGTCCAATCTGCTCAACAAGTCTTCACCAAGACTTGATTCAATTATACTCAACAAGTCCTCTCTAGAACTTGTTCAATTTGCTCAACAAGTCTTCACCAAGACTTACCTCAATGTGCTCAACAATTCTTCTCAAATACTTGCCTCAAACTTGTCCACAAGTCTTCACCAAGACTTACCTCAAATCTGCTTGTAAGCTTCCACAAAAACTTCAAATCTTCGAACGTCGGTGGGGGATATTTATTTAAATATTTTTCTCCCAACCCTAACTTAGGGTTTAATAAATTTATTTTATAAATTAATTTATAATATAAATATTATAAATAATTTATAAACAACCTTAGGCATTGTTTTTAAACCTTAATATTATAATAATAAATATTATAATATTATTTCCTTTGGGCCTAGGTATTTTTATTTTTCACCCTTAGACTTATCTTACCACATTTAATATTATAATAATAAATATTATAATATTATTTCCTTTGGGCCTAGGTATTTTCCTTTTTCACCCCTAGACCTTATCTAACCACCTTTAATATTATAATAATAAATATTATAATATTATTTCCTTTAGACCTAGGTATCTCCTTCCTTCAGGGTATTTAACCAACCTTTTGACCAATCATGTGATGCTTTTAAACCAAATATCTTGGGATTAAAATATAAATATTTTAACCCTCCTTTTGCCAAATCCTTGCATTGATCACTAACACTAACTCTTGACATCAATGACAACACAACTACTCAAAATTTCCAATATTAGAACATGGAAGATAGGACATTGAGGTCATTAAGGTTGGGAGAATGATGCTTGGGAGCTAGCTCATATAAGGCATAGGTGATGTTTCATTAGCCATTATGGAAAACATTGTTTCTTTCAATATGAGATGGTAGTTAAATAGTTTGGGCTAGTTTAGGATACACTACTAGACATGGTCTAGTATAGGCATAGAAAGAGGTAGGATTTGTGGAGTAATCATATCCAAACTTAGTATATGAACTTGATATCAATATTCTATCAATTTAGGTTTTCAATATATATGATATTGATTATAATAGTTACTACACCTTGTACCAAGGATTTTAAACCACAAGAGTCATTTTTTTGACTAGGGTGCATGCATACTAATGAGCTTAGGCTAGGAGATGAGAAATATGAGTGGCACCATAGGTATCACAATTAATGAGGCAATGGTGTTTATGGATGCAGGTCATGAGACCTATCTTGGTAGGTAGGCAAGACAAGTGTGAAAAGTTGGTTAAGAGATATAGTTATAACTTTATTTAAGATTTATAGTTTAAGTTATCAAATACTAAGAAACACATATTTTATGGATGTAGGCATGATAGAAGAATGGCTTGCAATGATGGATATGACTACCCATGAGGTAGTCTAGGATGTCACTCTGTGGTTGAAGGATCTATTACCCCTAATCACTACTATAAGGAGGCACTCAAAACTATTTGATCCAATTGGGTAGGTAGTGTTATGATCCTATGCAAAGGAAGCCAATGCACATGAACGTTAGATTGTGGTTTTGCTACAAATAATTAAGTGAGATGAAAGGACTATTAAACATGATACCATGAATTAGGATAGGGATTAGATGACATATTAGATAGCTATTTTTTAGGATATCATAGCAATATTGATTATTGAGTGAGACTAGGTGAGGCAAGTAGTGGTATACGTTAGGGATACTAGCTTGATGGATCCACAATTGATGAGTTGGTTTTATAAAAACTCTCTAATTTTGAGAGAGTTATGTATACAAGTAATTAGGCACATCATGATGACATCTTCTAGATACCAAATATTTTGACTAGAACTAGAGAGAGGATGATACACTATAGAATGGTATATCATGGGGCTATGCCTATAGTCCAAAGATTCTTTTTTCTTCTGCATCATAGACAAGGTCTAGAACTTGGATTGCACTTGTACATAGTTGTAGGGGTTAGTCTAGATGCCACCACTATAAGGATTTTGTAGAGGTATTCCAAACCCAAATACATATATGACATATCAAGACTATGGGACCAATGATGACAAATAAAATTTGTATGTGATAGATGTATATGATCCATGATGTACAAATAATACTTTTATGATATAAAACATATGATTGTTGAGATTTTAAAATTTTGATTGACTTGTGACTTGATGATTTAATTTAATAATATTTTAGATGCCTAGATATAATGATTCTTAGATGATTCAATTAATGGTCATGTTAAATTTATGATAACTAGTACATAACAAATATATCATGTTTAGTTTATAATGTATGCAACTAAGTGAAGAATGGTATAGAGTATTTAAGCAAAATAAAATAGAACAAAAAAATCCTTAAATAAGATATTTAAGAATACAATTGTTTTAAGTGGCTCATGTTTTAGATTTTATTTATGGGAATACTAAAAATTATTGGCATACCTTGAATAGTCATCAAGGACTTATATTTGTTAAAAGATAAATGATGTGCCTTAAATAAAGGATTTTTCATCATAACAATTGTGCTTGAAATAAACTTTAGGATTGTTATATTTCATAATAGTTTCTAGAAATGAATAGAATTAACATGTTACCTAGTACTGCTAAAAGAAAATACACACAAATCAATACACACACTTTATGGGGGTCTCTATGGATGCCAAATAATATTACTATCAAATAATAGAAATACACTCCAATGGATAAATAAATGATTAATACGATGGGGTATTTATACCCAAATACAAGTTACCTTAGGTCAAGGTTAAGAGAAAAACCTTATGGATTAAAACAATAAAATATTAAAATATAGCCTTTTTAAGGTTAACAAGGTCCTAAAGGGCTTATATGAACATTACAATATATAAGCCAGTTGTGACCTCAAGAGAATCTTAATTACCACATATTCCAACATCCTTCCTTAAACTAAAGGGGGGATATAGAGAGAGACACTTATTTACTATCTCTCCTTAAGTGACATTCACCTACACCAAGCAGCTCTTGCATGTGCATAAAAGGAACCTTTGGCATGAACTTGGTCAACATGTTTGTTGTATGATTTATTGAAGGTACAAAAATTTGATCAAGCATTCCATGTACATGAATGTATCTCACAAAGTGCATCCAAATCTATCTATGCTTTTTCTATTAATGAAACACTAGATTACAAATAAGTTGGATGGTGCTTTGATTATCACATCAAAGAGTGACTAGAAAACTTTGAGGAATGCCAATCTCCTCCAAAATTACGAGTATCAATCAAATATGCTTAGTTTCCTCATTTTTAGGATAATATTAAATTTTGTAAAAGACTAAGTGGATTAGCATCTATAATACAAGAAACTATGCCAAATATCAAATAGAACACAAAGCCTATGGTGGACCATCGCTCATCCAAATCACTAGCCTAATCAACATTTAAAAATCTTATCAGAATTGGAGGGCATCTAGTTGAGAATTGAATACCCATTTGATAATTTCCTCATATATATCAAATAATACTCTTGTCCATGTCCGATGACTCTCATAGGGTGTTTGCATATACCTAGAACAATAAATGATAGAAAAAGCTATATAATATCTTGTTTAAGATAGAGAAATCTACCCATGATAGATTAATACAACATAGTATCCACTAAAGGAGTGGCACAATTAGCCTAAAGCTTTAATGTTGAACTAAAAGGAGCCTAAGTAGACTTGCAATCCTCCATACTAAAATTCTAAAAAAGATCCAAAGCATACTTGGGCTATGAAATGGTGATGCCAAAATTTGTCTAATCAATTTGAATCCCCAAAAAATAGTAGAAAAGGCCCTATATCTATCATATCAAAGATGGAACAAAGTCATGACTTTATAATTTGTATCAAGGCAAGAATGGTGATTGATAATGAGAAGATCATCAACATATAGAACAACTACCAAAGTCTGCCCATCTTGATGTTTTATGTAAACATCGGTCTCATATTATCAAAACCCACAACTAATAAAAGAGAGTGAATCTTCTCATACCATGTGTGAGGATACTACTTAAATCTATATAAATACTTCAACAAACCAAAGGAGTAGGAACCTCAAGTTCATATCTAGGTGGTTGTTACATGTGGATCCTCTTGAAGCTCCCAATATAGGAAGGCACTCTTCAAATCCATTTGGTGTATCTTCCATACATATAAGGTAATTATAGGGAGAATCATCCTAAGTGCATCCTAACCATTGGAGCAAATATCTTAGAATAATCAATTCCCTCCTATTGAGATAATTGCTTTGCAACAAGTCATGACTTGTGCTTCTCCACCTAAGCATATAAATTATAATTATTCTTGTAGACCCATTTGCATATAACTACATTCTACCCCTCTATAAGAGGAACAAACTCCTATATATTGTTCTCCATAAAGGCCTCATACTCTAAAAGCATGGCATTTTTCTACTCACTTTAACCATTATCCTAAGAATATGTAAGCAAAACCTATGAATAAGCAACCATTGATAGAAATGCTTGAGGAGACTTCTGATGTCACTCTAAAGACAGAATAGGATGAGCATCATTTAGAAGCATCTTAACCCACTTGGGTGTTGGGAAAACTAGGGAAGAAACATGTGTACTCTATATAAAAAAAAACATTAAAAGCCAAAACTAAAGGATCCAACTCAAAATCACCACTAACCTCATCATGTAAAGTTAAAGCACTCAAAATGAATGTGTCCTCAACATGCCTTGGATGTGAGAAAGAGGATACTACCAATGGTGCTACCTAGGGGGCAAATGAATAGGAAAAGGATCTTCACTTGAATATGAAGATGAAGGAGATGCCCTATTGGTAATAGATCCTACTAAAATATCTAAATAAATAATTGAATATGAATTACTCAAAGAATAAGAAGAGTCATCTACCAAAGCTCAATTGGTGGTCTAGAAGGAGCACCTAGAAATACCTTATCAAAAATGACATCTCTCTAAATCAAAACCTCACATATCTAAGGATCATAAAAAGTGATATATCTTTGAGGTATCTGAATACCCCACAAATATGCATCTATAAATCTTTGGTGCCTCCTTCTTCTAAAAATATTTGAATCTATGATCTCATGTTGAATACCCAAAGATACAAAAACAAGACACATTAGGCTTATCTCTTGTCAATCCCCAAGAGGTGTCAAGCCCTTCACCACCCTCATGGGAATATTTTTTATGATCTATGAATTCACCCTATACTTTATGCTCCATCTCCTTTGCATGAATCATATATTATGCCATATCCATGATTACCCTATGCTTCCTTTCAACCACATCATTTTGCTCAAGGGTATAGTGAAGATTCCTCTATTATTAAATCCCATGAATATATAAAAATTATGAAAGGCATGACTTATGTGTTGACCTCCCCCATATATCCTAAGACATTTGATTTTTCTATCCAACTCCTAAAATGTTTTGAATCACTCAAAAACCTCATCCTTAGTGTAAATAGTATACAACCACACATATCTAGAGATATCATCAATAAAAAGAAGTACCTATTTCTAGAAATAAATGGTGTACCCATAGGTCCACAAATATACTATATATTATCTCCAAGGTATGAGTAACTCGTCTTGTGGTTTCTTTTGGAAAAGTCTCCCAATGATGCTTCCAAAAATACATCCCTTGTATCCACAACTTGAATGGTATGTGTGGAATTCCAATGGCTATCTAATAATAACTCATGTATCTCAAGTATCTATATCTAAGAAGTCTAAGACTATGGTTCCACCTCTAACTCTCATCATATGCATGTGAAACCATAGCAACAAAATCATTTTTCCTAGACAAATAAATAAAAGAGATGAGTCTTTTTTCCAACTTATACATTTGGTCTAACTCATCACAATATTGAGAAGTAATAGTTTTAAATCCATTGTCTATATCCATAATTACCCAATGATTTGTCTAGAATTTTAATTTTTTATTTGTACGAGTAATACAACAAATAGGTAAGACATTGGAGCCAATATTAGAAACATGAAATACCTCATAAAAATAAGATACAAAGCTAATTTGTTTATATTCTATAACCTACAAATAAGAGTAATTTCCTATAACAACTAGCTCCTCTAAATTCAATTTGTTGTACCCCTATAGGATATGTTTGTGCTTTATCATGTACATTGTTGCCCCTAAATCAACAATGCACTCATGAGACTAAGTAGATATCCGATATGCTAAATGAATATCTACATGTGTCTATGGGGTCTCTATATCAAAGTTTTCCTTACGCTATGCATACAAGAAAGGAACATCAACACCCCCTATTTTTCTACTTTCTTATTTCTTGATGTGAATCTAGCAATTTTTTTTTTATGTCATTTATTCTTGCAAAATTCACATGTTGAATTTTTGAAAGGCTTCTTGAGCTTATTCTCATTTTGTTTTATATTCTTGTAATTTTAATCTTTGGCAATAACTTCCTTTGGATGGGTATGATTTATGACATAATTTCCCTTATACCTTTTTCTTCTAGCATGATGATAGAAAAAGTACCTAAATACCTCATCAATTGGTGGTGTAATATTTTTTAAAGTACATGCAAAGCATATCAAGTATGAAAACAACTATCTCATATTTCTTTGAACATTATTGAAGATAATATTCAATAGTTCAATGTTCTATTTCTACTCCACAACTTTCTATCCTTCTCGTGTGCCCTTAGGCAATACTCTTAAAAGACAAATATCTTCTTGCAATTTCTTGAAATAAATAATCTACTTATCAATGGCATAAAAATATTCCATAACCAAAGCAGCAATCTCAACCTCAAACCTATTGATTTACATAGAATCAATGTGATCACACAATCCCTAAAACTTGTCAAGCAATTCTTTGGGATTTGTGGTGCTTTTAACATGGTTGTTATAGATATTGTCAACATGAAGGGATATAACACCATTACCTTTATTATCCATATAGACCTATTTAATTTATCCAAAATCAATGGCACAAGATTTCTCATTCACATATTTGAGTAACCCGTTTGGAATAAAATCTTAATCTTGATTTTCTAAGTAGCATAGTTTGGATCACTCAACAAGGGCACACGGTGATCCTTAACTATCCTACCAAAATATAGAATCTTTCATGTAATTTTATCTAGAAATACCACCACCAATGTAGATATATTGAAAACCCATTGTCCACATGGGTGTTGAGCAAGGTGTAGCAACAGTATTGTCATTATTGTCAACACACTCATATGGACAGGTTGATGTAGTGGAAAGTTGTTCGAAGGTTGTTCAAAGTATGTACAGTGATTTTCAATGCTTATGAGGATGTTTTTGATGTTCAGGTGAAGTTGTTATAGGTTGTTCGTGCAAATTTGCAAAAGTTGAAAAAATTGTTAGGAAATCAAAATTTTGCAAAAGTCATCACAGGCATAGTTGGATAGTATGGATCAGTTTGGAACATGCTAGCATGTGAGGAAACAATCCAGAACAGCGTTTGAGGTGTTAGCACAGTGTTTGTATTGATCGATGATGTTTTCGATATCTTGGCGGATGATTTGGCAAGTGGTTGTACAGGCCAAAAAATGGAAGTTTTGTCAGAAGCACTGTGAGCAAACCGAGAATAATTTGATAGCAAAATTTGAACTGGAGATGGTCGTCATATTCAAGAACATGTGTTCAAAATTTCCACCAAAATGGAGAAACAAGGCGAATGTTACAAGCGTTGCAAGACTATCACAAAAATGCTCTTTTTGGAAAAAGTGTGTCAGCAGCAGTTTTCATGGAGGTGGTACAGGTAAACTGTAAGGATTTATGTAGCAATATTTGGACTGGATGTATTCAGCATTGTAGATATTCTACGTTTCAAATTTCAGATAAAACATAGTTACGAGGTGAGAGTTATGATTATTGCAAAAATGGTACAAGTCACTTTTATGTCAATTTGTTCCACTTGTGCAAAATCCTTTAGTTGGCCGTTTCAACCTTACAGAGTCACCAGAGTTTCGGTTTCAGTGTTGTTACACCTTCAAGGCATCAAATAGAGCATCTTTCATTTTTGGTTTGAGGTGTCACGTGGCTCCGAAGTAAGAGAACAAGTAAGGTGTGAATTCTTTGCATGTGATGTGTTTGACAAAATGCCTTCTCAAAAAAAAAAAAAAAAAGTTATATTGTTTTAAAAAGCCTCATTAAAGAAAATATTTTTAAAATTGAAAAGGGAAAATTAATGCAAGTGTGTGCTTTTTAAGTGACAAGGGATTTTATTGAAAAGTGGGGACTTTATTTTGTGAAGAGAGAAGTGTGTGTGGAGAAAAATAAAGAGTGAAAATCCGTGATTTTTGGAGTGTGGTGAAAAACGTCACTTCAGTATTTTGGGTATAAATTTCTCATATGATATCCATTTTGTCTTAAATTTGTAGAGGAGTTTGTAGATAAAGTGTTGCACAATACCCAGAAAGCATTTAGCAATTGGCAGAACGAGCTAAGAGAACAATCAATTTTTTTTTTTAGAAGAGAAGATTCAAATTCTGAGTAATGCAGAGAGAGGGATGTTATACTGGATGAAATAGAAAGTTTTATATTTTGAGCTTACAGACCATAGAGGGTTCTAGTTTCAATGAAGACATTCATATATGTCATTTTATTATCAATATCAAAATCAAGTTGGTGCTTGGTAGAGGGGTTGGTGCTCCTTTCTGTTGGTGCAGATAAATCAGGGGTTGGTGCTCCTTCCAGTGGGTGCTGGTAAATTGATTGTAAAGTTGGTGCTTTGCAAAGGTTGGATTTGGATGGGAGTCAAAATAGTCATTTTCAGGGATGTATCCAAATCGGTGAACCTCGGTACATCTTGTGTTGTGTGATGTTCTCTTGTTATACTTGCTTTATTTAGTTTTATGTTTTCATTGTTTTGGATTTGAGTGTTAAAGATTTAAGTTTTAAATAGCTACACTGATTCACCCCCCTCTCAATGTCATTGTGAGACTAACAATGGGGAATAAAAAATCATCTCTTTTGTATAGGTCGAGATTATCTCCTTCTCATCCTTTGTATTTGAAAAACAATTGGCTCAAAATATTTTTCTGTGCAAAAGTTATGGTCCCTAGAATTTTGATCCAAAAATCACACAAAATGCCTCCAAAACCTTTGAATTTTTAAAGAAATTTAGTACCTATAATTAATGTGAGGATTCCATGTGTCATAATATGATTAGTTGAGAGGGTGCCAATTTTACACTAATTGGACAACATGCCAATGAATTACACGATGCTATTTGTCATGATCAAGGGGCTATTGCCTATGCACTAACTTTACAGGCCACAAGGTAGGGTAATGGTAAACCAAGTAGCTTCACTTATCATGATTTTATTAGCTTTGCACTAAATCACTTTTCATGTCCTGTTTAGCTCCAAATTTCATGTTTTGCCAAGTCTATTATTGACTATGTGAATGACTTATCAAGGTTGATGATACATACCAAGTGGTGCATGGCCTACCACATTAATATCTATATATATTTCCATGTCGACCTCTCCCCACATGCCACATCATCCTTTGCATTAGCCACCGTACTACCTAGTCATACCAACATCTCTATCATGTTAGTTATATAGTCTACCATGTTAGTTGTACACTCAGCCACCTCACCTACCACATATCATGACATCTCATCTACCACATAGGTTGTCTAGACTACCATGTCACCCTTCACATTTTGTGCCATGTCATATTACCTTTCCAATTCATTAATTTTTAATACATCTTCTTTTCTCAAGTGCCTTAAGCTAGGCTGGGATAATCACTATCCCCACGGTACTTCTTGGTAAATATAGGACAACAATCAAGCTTATACTACATATTCTAATTAAACATCATATCTCCTATTGCACTATGACATCTACACATGTCATGCTAATGTATGTGTATGTATACATATGTTTATATTACCACATCCCCTTGAAATTTTCCATAGAATATTCCATAATTTGAATTTAAAACATTGCATTTTATAGGGAAATGGACAAACATTTTTAGCTCAAAAAATAGTATCTACAAGCATATTGGGAAAAAGGTATTGAACTAGGACCCCACCTAAAATTTTGTAAAGAATCCAAAGACATTGAAAATTTATTTGTATCTATCATGTTTTCCCTTGCACAATATTTTTGTTGAATGCAACTAATTGATACATCCTCTCATACCTATGTAAAAAAAGTGTTGCTAAACCATTTTAGAAACTTTTTCAAGTGACTTAGAGGTCTTGTCCAAGCATGGAATCCTACCCATGGCTTCTCTAGCACCAAAGGTTTATTTGAAAAATAATTAGCCTCTTCTTTCACAATGGTCAAGCACTCTATCCTCTCATTTATCCTACTATTGGATACAATAATATGAAAGAGATAAGGAAATGGATTTCTTTAATTTAAAAAAACTCAATCCTAAAACTAGGCAATCCATCTAGTCAAAAACCAAAAGTATCAAAAGAGGATTGAGTGCTAACGAGAGGAACAAAGGAACCTAATAGTGAATATTTTCCTAGAGCAAATATGCTAAATCAAGTGATATCATCATGATCCAATTCCACCTAGGAGTTTTATCAAAAATTCTTTTTCAAGTCTTGTATTTAACTTTACAAAAAAATCTTCTTGGTTGCTCCAATCACAATTGCCATTGAAAGATGTCATAGAAGCTAAACTATTGATAGCAAGAAATTGAGTGATGGAGATTCATGCCCACTCCAATACCATGTTAAATTTCATAGCAGATTTTAAAAATGAATTAAATCAACATATTACCCAATATTGTTGAAAAATAAATACACAAAAATCGATTCACACAATATATGGAGGTATCCATGGACACTAAATAATCTCACTATAAAATAGTAGAATTACATTCCAACCGATAAAATAATGGTTGGTATGATGGGGTAGTTATGCCCAAATACAAGTTAGCTCTAGGTCAAGGTTAAGAGAACGACCTTAAGGATTAAAATAATAAACTATTATAAAATATATATTTTTCAAGGTTTACAAGGGCCTAAAGGGCTTATATGAAAAATACAATACAAAAGTTAGTCATGGCCTCAATATAAGATTAACCACCACATATTCCAACAATGATATATTCGACATGGACTTTTATGTATAGGAATACGATTTTGATATGATTTTGACTATGCGTAAATAAGTTTGATTTAGATGTGCCCATGTGGTCTTTAAATTTGTCTTGGATAATAACCCAGAGACTCTTGTAGTGCCACATGGGACTTTTTATTAGATTTAGTTGTTCCCAAAGGTAATTTAACATTTTCCTTGCATAAGAACCCAAGGACTTCTATTGTGATATACAATACTTTTAATTAGATTTAGTTGTGCCCAAAGAGACTTTAAGATTTAGCCATATCAAATAGGACTTTATATTTTCTTTAAATAAACTAGATATGTAGTTATGTTATGCCATAAAGAACTTTGTATTTGTATTGGACAAATGCTTGAGGACATTTGTTTTTTTTTGGTATAAGGTAGAGGTGGTTATAAGGTCCACAAACCTTTTACACAGTCAAAATGGGTTAGTTCTAGCATCAAGCCCATATAATCAAAATACAAAATGGATCTTTCTAAGACCCACATTAAGCCATACTTAGAGTCCACAGTCCTATACTTGTCGCTTGACTATTTAGGATAAAACAAAAACCAAACAACACCTAGCACTTACTAATACCACTAGGTTGTTGTACTATACACTTGTCACCTCCTAGGCCCTAGCAAATGGGATGCCTTTTCTGCCTAATTCCATTTGTCGGATTACTCATCATCAACCCCTCTGATCTCCTGATGCTCTAACAGGTTTGATCTTAGCTCTTATCTAGAAGCCAACACTAATAGTTCTTGAGGGAAGTTATCCTTCCAAATTTGCATCTCCCCAATAGAAACTGCAATATTTGCCATTAGATATGTCGCCTGGTTCCCTTCTCTGAAGGTGTGTTGGATTCGGGCATTAACCAAATGAGATTTATGAATCTTTTCTTCTAGGATAAGCTCCAAGATGGTCCAACTGGGGTCTTTATCCTCATTAATTGCCTTGATTATATTAAGTGAATCCCCTTCAAATATAACTTCCTTATAACCCTAAAATCTGGCAATTGTCATTGCCTGCATGCAGGTTAGGGATTCTGCAAAATGATTTGTTTGAGTTTCCAAAGGCTCTGCAAAGGCAAGGACCACTTTTCCTTCCTCATTTCTCAGAACTCCTCCTGCTCCTGCAGCCCCCGGATTTCCTTTAGCTGCCCCATAAAAATTAAACTTAACCCACTTTTGTGTGGGGGGTATCCACTTGACACCATCCCATGGGTTGTTTGTAATGTCTAGGTCTGGAAGTTCCTCTCCCCAGTTTCGCAAAATCCTCCTTTCCCTTAGAGATATGGTCTCATTTTTTAAGAATAAAGTTTTCCAGTTTTCTTTCAAAGCTCTGATTATTTTATTACCACATAACCTGGGATCTTTCTTATGTCCTTTAAATACTCTCTTATTTCTCTCATTCCATATCCCCCATAAAAAATGGGGTAAGTCGAGCTTCCAGAGCCAAGTCAAAAGTTTCGCTCGGAAGGGGGAAGCCCACTGTATGCAGAAGTCAGACATGCTATTTGGATAGACCCAATCTATATGAAATTTGGACAGGATCATTTGGAAGACTGTACAAGAAAATTCACAAGTTAGAAATATATGACTTATAGATTCTATCGCTTTCTCACACAAGATACATCGATTGATGAATTGGAAACCTCTCCTTTGCAGATTATCTGTTGTCAAAATCTTATTTTGAACTGCCAACCAAAAGAAGAAAGCTATTTTTGGGGTTAAATTATTTAACCAAATAATAGAAGTCGAGAATCCAACCATTGAATCCTGAGTGGATTAACTTATAGGCATTTTTTACTGAATAGATCCCACTTGTAGTTTTGCCCCAAATCGCCTTGTCTCTTCCTTCCCCAGGAATGATCAGGAACACCCTTAAAGCATAATTGAGTTTGGTTAGGGCCACCTTCTCTTGCTCGAACAGATTATGAACTGTGATTTTCTTCCAAGAGGAAGTTTCCTGTGCTACAGTAATAAAATCCCCTACTTTTCCTCCCATTTCCTCCGAAAGTTTATGTTGGAGGACTTGAAGGTCTAAGTTATCTTTCAGAGGGGCCTCTTCCAACCACGGGTCTTGCCAAAAGTCCACTTGTCTTCCATTACCAATTCTCCATCTGATGCCTTTCCTAACTACCTCCCGACATTCGAGCAAACAATTCCAGAAATAGGATCCTCTAGGGAGATTATCAGCTTTCAGGAAGTCTTGATTATTTCTGATATATTTTGCCTTAAGAAGTTTTACCCATCCCAATTGATCATTATTGATAAATCTCCATACCTATTTGCCAATTATATATTGATTCATTTCTTTCATTCTCTTTAGCCCCAGGCCCCCCTGATCCTTGCTTGCACACACCTGATTCCATGCTACCAACGAAATTCTCTTTCTCTCCTCTGAACCTGACCACAAGAAGTTGTGTTGAATTTGCTCCAATGTAGCTCGGACCTTTGCAAGCATTCTAAATAGAGACATGCAGTAAATTGGAATGCTCTGTAAAGTAGTTTGAACTAATAAGGCTTTTCCTGCGGAGCTGAGAAGGTTGCCCTTCCACCCTGCTAACTTTTTGGAGATCCTGTCAATGACTAAGTTCCACAATGTAGCCTTCATTCTTCCTTCGAACATAGGCATGCCTAGATAAGTTGCTGGTAGAAGCTCCTTTCCATAACCGAAGAGGTCAGCTATTATTTCCTCCATCCCACCAGGCGTGTTAAATAAATAGATGCTACTCTTCTTATAGTTTATGTACTGTCCTGCTTCTGTCTCATACTTGGTTAGAATTCTCTTCAGCTTCCTAGCCTGAGGCACCGAGGCTTTGGACACAATGATTGTATCATCCACAAACTATTGGTGAGACACTGGCTCTGCTGTTGAGGCTGGTTTGAAACCTTCCAATCGACCATCTGCCACCGCTACTGAAATGTTCCTACCCAATGCTTCCACTAAAATAATAAACAAGTATGGAGACAAAGGATCTCCTTGTCGCAACCCCCTTTCACTCTTAAAGTAACCGTAGGGTGACCCATTCACCATGACAAAAAATCTTGTAGTAGAGATACAACTAAAAATCAACTTAATCCATTAGGGACAGAAAACAAACTTACCCAAAATCTTGGTGAGGAACCGCCATGAGACCCGGTCGTAGGCTTTATTCATATCAAGCTTTAGTAACATACCTGCTTCCTTACTAGCCACCATTGAATGAATAACCTCATGAATTGTGATGATACCATCCAGTATTTGTCGCCCTTTCACAAAGCCTCCTTGGTTCATGTCAATGATGAAAGGAAGGATAACCTTTAGCCTATTGGCGATTGAGGACATTTGTTGTTCTATAAATAACTTTAGATTTTTCTTGAAAAATACACAAGGACTTTAAATTTGACTTTGATAAATACCGAAGGACTTCTTCTATAAAACAACATGTTATGTCCAAAGACACTTTAAGATTTGATTTATCCATTTTTCTTATGGAAAGCCTAAATAATATGTATAAGACTCAACCAAACAAAATAATGCTTTATGCTATGAAAATATTAAAGAGTTATTGATAAAATAATGTTATGCTACTAACATTATGATCTTGTTTTATATACAAATATACAAGACGAAAAGATATCAAATAAATGTTTTTGGTCGCTTACACAATAAAATCAAGATAGATATGGTTTACAAAAAAACCAACGATATGCTTTGTGGATTTTATAAAATAAAGCTTTGAAAATGTTGGATTAACAAAGTGAATTACCTCGTTCCTATAGGTGATAGAATTTAATTCTAATTAATTATATTTTTATGTGCTTATGAGTGTTTTTTATGGTGTTTATATGCAATCTATTGAGGCCACTACACATTATGAATGGGTACAAAAAATAAAAGAAGAAAATTAAATTCCTAAGATAAACAATATTATTATTTTACCCGACATAAGATATAAAGAGATAAGTTCATTGAGATTAAGGAGATCAATTGGATGTTATAGTCTTGGCTGATACATTTTCGTGCTTTGAAGGGAAAGGTTTTCAAAATTACTAATGATAAGGATAATAGAGAGGATTTAAATTTACTATCATCAATGTGACACAATATTCATGATTTAAAACAATGACATGTAGAATTCATCAATTGAATATTTTTGAATGCATACATGAATTATCAATAAGGAAAATGATTAGTTGAGATTATGGTTTTGATTGATAATTTTCAGTTATTTCAATGAAAATATAGTTTAATAGAAGGATTCATGATAAGTATTATAAATATTATAATCACTCACTATCATCAATAACTATAAACCTATAGTTTTCATCATTTGAATCATTGTGAATGCATTGATAAAATATTGGATAAATTTGTTTGATGAAACAAAGTTGTAGTTTTAAATGATAATGTTTAAAAAAAAGATGAAATTTTATAGGTTGATATTACATCATGCTTGTTTTCCAATATGATCCATTAAACAAGGAAAATACACCATCATTTTTCTTTTAACAACCTATCATAAGACTCAACACTGGGATCTTGATCAAGACTTCAATGCATTTTGTTTACAAGATGATCTATCATAGGAAACAATGTACTCTTTATTACCCCCTAAGAGCATATCAAATATTAATAAAGAATTACTATATTAATTTGATGATAAGATTGAAAAAAGAAGAAATAATTATGAGGCTTCACTCTAACTATATTCCTAGAAAAAATGGAGAAAATAACTATCATAGCTAGTATCATTATTTGATTGTCCTCATGGATACTATCATTGATTGTTAATTAGAGAAGATGTTTGATGAATAAGGTGGACCTCCAAAGATGAAAATTGATAATAAAGAATGTGTTTTATAATTAAGATTTATTCTACTGGATAATAACATTGAATCCATTACCCCTAATAGAAAATGATCCTAGCTATTATACATAAGGTTATTTTAGCATGGATAAATCTTCAATAAGTGGTAGTCAACAACAGATATCCATTATTATTAACCACTTAACAAAATAAAAATAAGTAAACACTAGCTAGTATAATCATTTGATTATCCTTATGGATACCACTACCATCAAAACAGATAATTTATTGAATAATAGATAAAAATTTGATGTATTTTATACCCCAAATAAGTTGCAAAAGAATATATTTCTAATTTTTACTCTAGATATATATAAATCTCTTGGTTTTAATATGAAATGAAATTAATAAAGTTTTCAAAGTGAGGACAGGGTAAAACAATGGATACCCATTGTACTAAGAGTCTTAGCAAAATGAAAAACAACTAATCTTAGCTAGTATAATCATGTGATCCTTTGCAGATTCCATTACTATAACAACAATAATCAAAACAAATTTAAAGCTTCAAAAAGTGAAATATGATAAGTAATGATAATAAATATGATATGAAGAATGAAATATGTGATAGATATCACAAAGTCACAAGACCAAAAGATAAAATATGTAATAAACCACAAATTCAAATCTTAGTAGATAAAAGATAGAAGACAATAAAATAGAATATAAAGAGCATAGGGTAAATAATATTATGATAAACCAAAAGGTATAGAAATTAATTATTACTGATATAAACAAAGACAATAAAAGTCATAAAAGTAAACATATTAAAGAAAGAAGATAAAAGACAAAAATACTTTAGTAGGCATAACATTTTTTAAGGTGCATGATATTTATTGGTTCCTTAATCCATAATATGGCTAGCTATTATACACCTAAACCTCACTTGGTGCTTATGATGAATGGACCTAGATATTTTATTTCAAACCTTCCTTTAAGCTACACTTTATTATTTATGTTTTTTTTGTTTTTCTTTCAAAACTAAATCATAAGTTTCAATGAACTAGGTTCTCATATTTTTGCTAGAGGCTCTTTTAAGCCTTTGTTTATAAACCCTAACATGTTCTAATACATGGATATAATTTTTGTCTAGTAGCTCTAGTTGATCGCTTCATTCTAAATTATGCTTCTCACCAATGAAATCATCCCACGAGAAGATCCATAATGATAGAACGTAAAGAACAAAAGTAAATATATCCTTAGATACATAGAATAAGATAGGACTCACACCAGTTGGGGTTCTAATATTGGCACAATAGGCCCAAAGTGTAGGTTGAAGGATAAATATTAATCTTACCCCATATTGTTGATAGGCTTCTTGAGGCTTTTGAAAAGAGTTTTGTTATAATCTTTGGCTCGACAATTACCTTTTGGGTGATAAGTAGCAATACCATTTATGATAAATATTATAATTAACACAAATTTTGTTGATATATTTATTCTTTAAAGGAGTTCCATTATCTAAAATGATGACAGACGGAATCTAATACCTACAAATAAGTTGGTTCTAAATAAACTTACACACTTGGGTACTAGTGTTAGATGCTTGGGGTATGGATTCAACCAACTTTGAAAAATACTTGATGGTTGTTATGATAAAATTATGTCCATTAGAGAATATAGAATTTATCTTCCTAAAATCATTACAAAACTGGAGAAGGGCTATATGGATGTGATGGATTGTAAGACCTAGTATGGTGCATGTATAAGGTTGTTATGTCTTTGGCACTTATCATGTTGCTTGACATAGTCACAAGTGTCCTTTTCCATAATGGTCTAATAATAACTCACTTTAAGCAACTTATTTACTATTGCTATGCCATTGAATTGACTAGCATAGTGCCCATAACGGGCTTCTTTAATGGACTTTTGGATTTCAACTTGATCTAAACAACTAAACAAGGTCTCATCAAGACTATGATAGTACAATATATTATTAACTATGATGTGTTGACAATATCTTTGCCTTAGATTATTCCATTCATATTTGGTTATACCTTTTGGTAAAGTTGAATCTTTTAAATGGCTATAGATATCTTGGTCTCAAAGGTTGGTTGAAGGATCATATTCTAAAACAAACATCTCCAAGGAAGATATATTGGCTTCTATGATTGTAAGTTACCCAATGATCAAGTTGGCTTACTCATATTCAATATCTAAAAGGATAAGGGTTGTCATAGAATATAAAGTGTCTACATGGTGGTTGTTAATTCTAGGGATAGACTTGATTATAAGATTGTCAAAAGTAATAAATAACTAGTCAACAATATCTTTTTAAGGATTAAGCTTTTCATATTTGGTTTGATAGACTATTTATTTTTTTAAAAATCAATTGGGAGGCACTTAAGGCTTCAAGGATTCTAATTGTTATAGTTATATAATCCCTAATACCAAGGAAGAATGATTCATATTCTACTATATTATTGGTGTAGTTAAAGTTGAGCTTAAAGGATAAAGAAATAGGCTATTATAGAGGAGTGGCAATGTTAATTCCTATCCTCACTCCTTTGGAATATCTACAACCATCAAGAGAGAGAAAGAGAACAAGTTTCCTACTAAAGTTATATTTCTAAGCAAAGGATATATTCACTAGGAAACTCAATCCTCTATGGATGACTAGCTTCCAAACATGAATATGCTAATTGGTTAGCTATGACTTGAGCTTTCAATGATTTTTGGCTAAAACACTCAAGGTCAAATTTGATAAGAAGTAAGGTCCTCCTAGTAGTATGACCTACAAGATGAAATTAGGCATAAATTTTCATAAAGGGTCAACCCTTGTTACTACAAATATCATATGGTTGAGAATAGAGCACCTAATCTTGTAAGAAGAAAACACTATATATAGGAAAATATTCTTGAAGATAATATAATAGATTTCATAGCTATATAAATTTATACTAATATAGTAGATTGATGTTTCTCTACCTTAATCACCATATTGGGCTACAAAATATCCCAAGGTATACTCAGTAATAGATATGTACAATAATAAATACTTGTTAGGGTTAGGAGGAATAAAAATAGGATGTGACATAAGTACTTAATATTATAAAAGTTTTTTATGAAAACTTTATCCCAAACAATTGTTGCATGCTCATTTACCAACTTTGTGAAGGGTTTGCATTTGTTGACAAATTGGGAGATAAAAAATTTGATGGCTTGGAACTTACCTTGGAGAACCCTGAGCTAGTTAATATTCCTAGGGTGTAGAATGCTAATCATAGCTTCTATCTTCTAAGTATAAACTTCCATTACTTGCATTGATACTATAAACCCTAATAGTTTTCCATAAGTCATATCAAAGATACAGATTATAAATCAAATGATTAAAGAGGTCATTGACATAATCTTTGATAATATCATGCACAAAATCATGAAAAATATGTCATGGACTTTTTATAGGTATCCCTACATTCTTGAACCAAAAGGGATTATTTGATAGCAAAATGTTCCTTGAGGTATATTGATGTAAATCCAGTTGCAAGAGGTCAGAACAAATACCTCATCACATGAAAATTGTGATAAATGGAAATAAACTAGTAAAACCCTCAAATCACATAAAAACTATGATAAATAGAAATAACCGATAGAACCCCCAATCACATAAAAATTGCAATAAATGGAAATAAACTGGTAAATGCTTTATTTTCTCATTCCTTGGATTCACCCCCCTTTTACAATGCAACACCAAGCGAATATATATCCCAAAAGAAACCCTAAAGCTTAAATTCCTAAAGATATAAATTACTATTTTTGGCAAATTATTTTTCGTCAAAATTACCATTTTTAGTAATTAAAATTACTATTTTTGGCAAAAAAATTTGTCAAAATTTGTTATTTTTAGTAATTCACAAAAAAACTCGGATTGACATGCAAATTAACACAACTTCATAACACCCATATTAGGCATCCTAGAAAATCTTGACACCTAATCATGCATAAATAAAAAAATATTTAAAAACTTCTAAAAAAACACCCTTTAAAAGATAGGCTCCTACATCATTCTCCTCTGGTTGAAAAGAACTATGCTCCTGTGAGTTCCTCTGATAAAAATACTACAACTTTTTGCTATCAATCATTTTTCCCCACTCTAAAATCCAAGTATTATCTTCATGTTGTAAACCTTCCCATTGTACCAAGTATTTGTTGTAGCTTCCCTACTTGGTATTGATTGTCTTCTTATCAAGTACTTGCATAGTTTTTGCTTCTTCTTCTTTGTTATTTGCTACTCCTAGTTTATGTCCTCTTCTTCTTCAACTTCATCTTCATCCCTATGATATTCATACAAATTTGAAATATTAAAAACTGGTGAAATATCAAAATCATCAAGCAACTCCACTTTATAAGTATTATCATTCATCTTATTCAGAATTCTATATGGTCCAACTTTGTTATATGTGCCCTTCATAAACGTCTCCTTCCGGAGTTGAACCATCACCATGTCTCCCACCTCAAATAATTTTGTTCTCCTACTTGAATATGTTGGTATTTTATACTTTTCATTACTATTTTGCAACTTCTTTTTGACACCTTCCTACAATTCATGTATGTGCTCTACAAATGCCTCTGCATCATAATACCTATTGATTGAACTATTATATGTAAACTTAGCTTGTGGTAAGATTAATTCCCATTGTATCTATTTTTTTTTCCAGCCATTCGAATCCTGGATCAAATCAATATGATATTGAATATCCCTTTTTGAGGGTAGTCCATCTGGTAACTCCTATGGTATGACATATGTATACTCTTTTAGCAACTCTGCTATTGTGGGTGGTATAGCAACATTCTTATTATCCACATTTTGTGTTATCAACACATAGAAAAAACCAACTTCATTCATCCCTGTGATAAATTTCTTAGTTTTCAATAGGTTTTTACTCTTCCCTTCTTCCTTATGCAGTAACAAGACCACTTTTACTCCATATTTTTAGAATGTGTAAGTATTCCTTCCCTCGTCATGGGTAGCCTTCCTATCACATTGCCAAGGCATACCCAACAATAAGTGGCATGCATCCTTTAAAATTACATCACACCATACTTCATCCTTGTAGGTATTCCCAATTGAAAAATTAACCAGACACCTCTTATCTACAGTTACCTTATTCCATTTATGTAGTAGGGATACAAGTTCTTCTCACAGTTCAAGTTAAGTTTCTCAACCATTTCATTTGAAACCATATTTTCACAATTACCACTATTAATAATCATCTTACATACCTTTCCTCTAGATGTGCACTTAGTTCGAAATATATTCGTACGCATCCAAAAATCACCACCATCATTGTCCTGCGCTTTCTCCTTCCTTAGGATGATTATTTTCCTTCTCATCATGATACTTTCCACCATGTCTGTAGTAACTTCCATCTCAGTTTACTCTTCTACATCAACCAAATTGACTCTAGTTTATTCTCTATGTCCTCTTTCTTGAGTAGGATAATGTGAACACTCAAAAGTTATATGCCCTTCCTCATCATATCTATAATAGGTATATTGTGTTCGTGGGTCATCCCAATTTGGTCCTCCACCATAACCTCTTTGTATTTGAAATCCTCCACCTCTTTGGTGGTTACTATGACCTTGTCCAAACTCTTCTTGTTTTCTTGTATTAGAAGATTCTCCATTTGAGGAATTAAATCCACTACACCCCTTGACTAGAGGTGATGATGGCCCTTTCTTCACTTCTCTTCTAAAATTACTCCTCTTATGTTTCTCTTCCACCTTTAATGTGAACTGATATGCATCCTCTACACTATGGATCTGAAGCATACTCAACTCATTTTGTATGGCATAACTTAATCCATTCACATACCTTGTAGCCTTATATTTTTCTCGACTCTTCAAGCTCCACTTAAATTGATAACTTGTAGAATTCATTAGTGTAGTCCTCGATGCTTTGATCCTTTTGTTTGAGGTTCTGAAGTCTACGAAACAATGTTTGAGCATAATCTTTAGGCAATAATTTCTCTTATTTTTTTCTATTTTATGCTAAACCCTAATATTTTCCTTTCCTTTTCTTTACGTCTCCTTCTATATATGATCCCACCAAATAAACGCATGCCATTTCAAATTTGTGTATGCAAAATTCACTTTATTTTCTTTTGAAAGGTCTTTTTTTCTCAAAGAACTTCTCCATGTTATTCAACCAATCTATCAACTCCTCTGATTTCAACCCTCTTGCATACTCAAGGACATCAATCTTTATCCCATCACTATTTCCTTCCAAAGCCCTAATTATCCTATCCTCAAAACAATGCTCCTTTGGCTTCCCCTTTGGTTCTTCTTCTACAATAGCCTCTGATCTATTACCTCCTTCCACGATTTCATTAACAAAATATCGATCCATAAAATCCACTGGATATTTTTCCTTCTAGTCAACTGAGCTACTTGTGCCTACAACTCCTGCACATACCTGTTAACCTGGGCATAACATCCTTTTTCTCTCCTCATGTGAATATGATCTGTGTTATTCCAAATAGAAAAATAATTGTAATCAAAAAAATTACCTTCTATTCCCCAACAAGATCCAACTTGCTCTGATACCAAATGATGTAAATCCAACTGCAAGAGGTCTAAATAAATACCTCCAATCACATAAAAACTATGATAAATAAAAATAAATTAGTAAAACCCTCCAATCACATAAAAACTATGATAAATAAAAATAACCGGTAAACCCATAATCACATAAAAATTGTAATAAATGAAAATAAACCTGTAAATGCTTTACTTTCTCATTCCCTAGATTCACCCCATTTTACAATGCAATACCAAGGGAATATATATCCCAAAAGAAACCCTAAAATGAAACCCTAAAGCTTAAATACCTAAAGATAAAAATTACTATTTTCAACAATTTTTTTGGGTTAAAATTTGTCATTTTTAGTAATTAAAATTACTATTTTTGGCAAATTATTTTTTCATCAAAAATTGTCATTTATAGTTCACAAAAGAAAAAATCGGATTGACATGCAAATTAACACACAACTTCATAACACCCATATTAGGCATCCTAGAAAATATTGACACCTAATCATGCATAAATAAAAAATTATTTAAATTTAAAAAAAAAAAAACACCCTCTGAAAGATAGGCTCCTGCATCATATATCAAAGAAAGTCTTATGTTAATATTTTGGGGCCATTTTGATTTGGCTATAGCTTATATTACCATATATAATTTATAAGTCTTAATATATTATGGTGAATTGACTATCATATTGACATCGACGAATGGATAGTCATCTAACTTCATAACACCCATATTAGACATCCTAGAAAATATTGACACCTAATCATGCATAAATAAAAAATTATTTAATTTTTTTTTTTAAATACCCTCTGAAAGATAGGCTCCTGCATCATATATCAAAGAAAGTCTTATGTTAATATTTTGGGGCTATTTTTGTTTAGTTATAGCTGATATTACCATCTATAATTTATAACTCTTAATATCTCATGGTGAACTGACTATTATATTGACATCGATGAATGGATAGTCATCTTTGGGCAAGATATATTGATATCTCAAAATTAAATATATACTTTAATGTTTCTCATTTTTTGGCCACTAAGGACTTAGAAATATATTCAGAATAGTCATTAGATTTTATAAAACCAACATTAAGAATGTTTTGAATCTCTTCTTTAATTAGATGTGCAACTTAAGTATACATCTTGGTGTAGCTTCAATTTAATAGATTTGGCTTTTGTCTTTACTACTAGGCGATGTATAACTAAATAGGTATCTAAATCAGTCATGCTAGCATACAACCAAGCAAGTATTTCTTTATATTTAACTAATGCTTGGTGTTTTCTTTGTGCTTTCCTAGGTCAACATTAAGGATTTAGAGTTTTTATAAAATCTCTACTTTGATGTTGATAGTCTCCTCTCTCCAAAATATGTGATTTATCTTATAATTTTAGTGGGGCTAAAAGAACATCTAGGCTTTTTAGGTTCCCACTATCATGTTCTAGGTTTTAAACATCTAGGTTAGGATATTGGTAAAAGGTTGCATTATCAATTTAAGAGAATGATCCCTCAAAATAATGTTAGTTTTGGGCAAGATAGTCATGAATTTCTTGAGAGTTAGTTTTGGATGGAAACAATGTCATCTACCTCTTAGTCATAAGAAGACTCGTCATTTATAAGCTAAAAATAAACAAAGGTTAAGTAATTCACACCATGATAAAGAGTCAAATAACCAAATACACTACCAAATATAATATGGTCAAGACTTACATAATATTCATTGTTTCAGTCCAAACCATTCAAATAGACAGTGGCAGTTAAGAGGATATGGTCATAGTAGTTTAATTGGATAGACGCATTATCTTCATTTGATATTGAGATAGTAAATGGTTTAACTTTGTTAGGATCAAGCCATACACTAAATGATATTTACCAGGATTCCACTTAATGTGGGTCTTTCATGCCTTGCTCATGAAGGCCTCGACCTTTTTTGTGATAAACTGTGTTGGAACAATTTGCTTAATGATAGTATAGAATTTGAATGAATAGCAAGAAGCATATTGTTGCTAGAGAGTGTATTGACTTCCACCAATGATTTTTTCACCATTAATAGTCCCTTAAAACATAAAATAATATCTTTCTATCTAAACGTTTTTACTACTATTACTAATGTCTCCTAAGGTTGAGATACCTAATTTCCTAGGAGAAGAGGAAGCTTGGTTAAGTTCATAACATTAGAGCTATGACTAGGTTTTATTAGCTTGGAATGGATAAAGCAAAGGGATAATTGAGTTTCTTGGATTTCTAGGGCTAGGCTAGAGACATTCATTTTTCTTAGCATAAAAAACCATATAGTAGTACTGCTTATTCAGGGCATCACTTGGATAGTTCATCAAAATAATTAATAAATAAAATGAATTGAATTAAAAAAAAAACATGATGAAATTATAGGTGAATATTTCTCTTTAGCTAGTTAGCTATTTTTGCATAGAAATCCTTGTGATCCAAGTCCCCACTAGGTTTTTTGATGAAACCCTAAAAACTATTAAAACAATATCTTCATCAAAATTGCTTTTAAAATAGTTCCTCTACATAATCAAGTGAATTTGCTTCATCCCAACTCTAATTCCATGTTAGATTTCTTAATGCTTTCCAAAAATAAATAAAACATAACATTCACCATAAGCAATAAAGAAGCAAAATAAATATATCAAATAGACATGGTGGGTGCTAAAGGGGGCATCACTAATAACAACTCACATAAAGATATTATAATACACATTGATATAATGGATCAATGATTGGGGGTATTTATATTAGATACTTAACCCCAAAATAATACTTACATATTATAGGTCCGAGGTGTAGACTAATTGGTTCAAAAAAACCTCGTAAGGGGGGCTGAGATCCAAGGTTCAAATCTTGGGACTGAATGCTTGTCCCTTTCTTGGTGCTTTCAGTGATGTATTTTTTTTTAAATGATTGTGGCATGGTGGTTATAGGGGCGGATTGCACGAAGAACTGTGTGGCGGCTTTCAGGGTGGACAACACAAAATAATGTGGCAGCCATAAAATCCAGATAGCCTACCTATATTCATGGCAGCTACCGATTCCACCATGTAAATTCACAAAAAAAATACATATTACATTAACTTAGGCTAAGATAAGATGTAATATTAAGTTAAGTTTAACCATAAATTGCTAAAACCTTAATAAAGGTCTAGCTAAGATTAACCATACAAGTGGTTTATCCAATCCCACTAATGGTGAATACATAACCATACAAGTGGTTTAACCAATATTTTTAGAGTTGAATAAATTTAAATTTCCCATATGCTTACATGTATAATACATTTAAGATTACACCACAATCATTCATAGGCTTATATCATAATTTTTTTAATTTCACCAATTAGATCAATACCATCTTCCAACTCTAAAGCATTTGAAAAAAATGAATATTATCTTCCAATCCAAGGTGGTTTCATGCATAATTCTCATTTTGATGGATCAACATATCCTTTAAAGAATTCTCTACGTACTTGCCAAAAATTGAATTTCCCTCAACTATGGGTAGAATTTGAGATGAAAAGTGAAGGTTCTAACAATGATTGACTAATATACTTATGGAAAATATTTTACCCTCTCTTTAGGAGTCATGGTTTTCTTAATTTGAGGAATTTAAAAGTGTAAGCTTTTAAAAGATTGTAAATCATTTAGTCCTTTATTATATGATGAATTAGAGCTTATAGAGGATTGTGAATCATTTAATCCTTTTTTAGATGAGAAGTCAGATCCTATAGAGTATTATAAGGTATTTGGTTTCTCCATAGAGGATGAAGAACCTATGGAAGTATAGGTGCAAGTTTACAACAACAATATGAGGTATTTGTACTAGATCCTATAAGATTAATGGAATGAAAATTTAAGAAAAAATATGAAGAAGAAGAAGAAAAAAATTCTATAATATTTGAAGAGTTCACATTTTTAGATTTTGAAGCTATAAACATAAAGGAAATGCAACCACAAATAGTAAAATAAGCATGCAATGTTATAACTATGATAATGGAAATCTAATAAGCAAGTAAATAACATGAGAAAATTCTGAAATAACTCATGAAATAGCCATTAATGAAATCTCATGAAAATTTAAACTTGTTACAATGTGTGGAGATCTCAATGCTCCATGCTTAATACAAGTTCTACATTGTATCTACTTACTATTCACTCTACTTACTCTCATTCACTCTAAAATCCTCTATCAAAGGCCTATATATAATGAGACATGACTCTTGGTCTTCCATCTTCCTATGAATCTTAATATTCCTATTCTAAGGACTCATGTACATGTGGACACCATGCACATTTACATAAATGCACATTCTAGTAATACTTGTGCATTTATTACATTACAAAAATTAAATACTCAAGCCTTAATCTAAGACACTCTCTTAATCTAATTATATACCCAATATGGTACATTAGCATGTACCAAATAATGTAATATACTCCAACACCCCTTGTATTACATTATTTGGTTTTTGAAGACTTTAGTATTTAATATGGTCTTTGTTCTTGTTCTGGAATTTGAGCTCTTCTTTTATAATTTCTTCAATTTGCTCCCTATATGTATCTTTATCAAGGAAATAGTTAGTATCTTCATAAAATGCTATTTTTCCTGAGAGAGCATTAACTTCATGTTCATTTGTAGATTCTTCCAATTCCTGAATTTCCTAAATCTCTTGAACTAAGTGTCCTTTTTGTTTCCCTTATCTATATTGCAATTGAGGATAATTATATTGATTTTGAGAAGTATATGGACACTAAAATTGTTGCTATTGTGTATTATATTAATTGTGATATTGTATTGGTTGGAATAGCCTATTTGATTGGCTTCCATAATTTTTTTGATTTCCTTGATATTGGTTTCTAGGATTGAATCTATAGTAATTGGTACTATGTATTTTCTTTCTGTATACTTGACAATATCTCTTATCCCATATTGATCTTCCTTTTGGGTATGAGGTAAAATTTCCCTATGGATTATCTTTTGAAACTAAAGCATTGTTAGTCATTCCATATTTAACTATATTTTCCACCTCATATTCTTGAAGAATATTAACTAACTCATAAAAAATGTATCTTTACTTAGGATTTGTAAATATGTAACTAAATGCTTGTAGCTTTTTGAAAGTTCTCTCAGGGTTACTTGAACAAGAAACTTATCTTCTACCCATTCTTCTAAGGTTAAAAGTTTTCCTTTTATATTTGCTACATTCCTTGGGAACAGTTTTATACTTTCACCACAATTCATTTTTAGAGAATGCAATTGAGTTTGAAGATTCAAGATAGTGGTTTTATTCTTTTCTTCAAATATCTTGGCTAAGTTTTCCAAGCTTCTGTAGAAGTTGTTGTTGAACTAATATAGGCTTCTATTTCATCTATAATTGTAAAATTTATTACCATGAGTGCTTTTGCTTCATCTTCTTCAAACTTTTGAATCTCTCTATAACCTATAGTAGGTTTAGCTTTTGTTCCTTTAACAATAACCCAAATATTTTCAACTATCAAAATTGACCTCACTTTGTTTTTCCATGAAGAGTAATTGAGTCCTTTAAGAAGTTGGGATTTTGTAAAAATGAACTTATTTGTTTTCATGATGATACTTGTAAGCCACCTTATATCTCCCTAGATTATAATATGTTATCAAGTACTATCTTTCAATTCTTCATCTTGAATATATCAATTGTTTTGAGTGCAATATATTTTTAAAGTATGCTTAGCTTTCTTAGTTTTCTTGAGTTGAATCTCTTTTATATCCCTAATGTTCAACTTCAATTTTGATAAGGTTCTTTATCTTCAAGACCTTTAAGTTGGATTTCTTATGTCTCATAAATTAGATCAAGATACAAATTCTATATTCATTTTCCAACTTTATACAATAAGCTTCCTTCAATGTTCAATATAATAGTTTCTATGATTTGCTTCTTTAAATTCTAAAAGTGTAATTTTCTAAATTTTAATAATCTAAATTTTGGTGTAGAACTCCTTATATCTCCCCATTTGGAAATTTAAAAATTGTGGTTATTTGCAAATTAAATGTTTTCAAATTTCTAAGTAGAATTTATTTTTCCTGCAAAATAAAGTATTTGAAAATATTTCTAGTTCTTTGAATAAATCAATTCCAAATGCTTTTAATTAAACCTTTCTTGCTTCAAAAATGCTTTCAAATATTAAATAATGCATCTAAGGTTATACTTTAACAAATCTAATCCTTATACCTCAAATTATCTAATTAATCTCAAGCATTAAAGATTAATTAGTTTTAACCTTAGTAATAAAGTTTTTTTATTCCTCCTTTACTTTATAAAAATGCACTTTGTTTTAATAAAATCAATACCTTATTTATCTTTGGCATGCGCGTATTTTGAAGTCTTCCTCCTTTGACTTCCTGCAACTTGCACTTGTCTTGAGGTACTATTTACTTCTCCTTCTTCAATGCTTATCAAAACATTAAATGCACTTGCTTTGGTGCCTTCAAAGTTTCAATGTATTCTTCAATTGCACTTGTTTGTTACATTCTCCTTCATTGTGCACTGATTTTTCTTCATTATGCTCTTTGTCTTTTACTTCACTATCATACTCTACGTATTATAGAATACCTTCTTATTACATGGGTAAGGGTGAGACTTGTCAATCATGCAAGGTAATTGTTTGTTATTTCCTTGGATTTTTTTTTATCATTGTGACACTTGGTGATAATGACACTTCACCTTCTTCACCTTCTAAGCGCTTGAACTTCCTTGTAATGTTATTTCTTTGTGCGTTTTTTCTTATAAGTGACATAAACTCCCTTGTGTTTGGTATGACATTGTATTATATCCAAGTGGCACTAATCATTGCTATATAACATTATTAAAGGTGATGCTATTCCTTATGACACTTCTTACAAGTGGTGCTCAGACTTGTAATTCCTTTCTCATGCATTATATTTTACGTAGCGCTCTCTATTGCAATGTGACTCTTCATTAAATGCATTGTAACTTCTCCAATGTGGCTTCTTCAATAATGAGCCCTTCTTTGCAATGTCCCTTGGCTTCTTCAATGCTTAATAACACTTGACACTGTAACTATCCTTCCTTGTTATGTTCTCAATCCTTCAATGGAAAAATATACTTGGTTCTTGCACTACTCTGCTTGCTAATGGTGTTGTTATGCATTCTCAAACCTTCAATGGTAGATTATCCTTTCTTCTTTCACTTTGCTTCCTAGTGGTGCTATGATGATTAAATCTTGTTGTTTTAGTGCCTCTTCGATGCTTGTTGGCTTCTATACATAGCTTAATGGAATACTTACCCCCCTATGCTTCCAATATTCACCTTTGCTTTTTGAGATGGTGGTTTCTCCTCTTGAACATGGTGGTGGCACCTCTCCTTTTTGCAAGCCATGGTAATGGTGGTTTCTACGTTACCTTATCCTCCTTGGAAACACTTCAACTATGACTCCTTGTTGGCTCAATGCTTGGTGATATTTCCTATGGTGATTTCAAGTTTCTCAATCATGCCAATACCTTACCTTTTGGATAGCTTAGTATATCCAATATAATATTGTTTTCTTTACTTTCAATAGATAGTAATAAGTATATCTAACTTATTATTTTGTGCAGGTTTTAATTCCTTGAAAATACTATCTTTTGCACCCTTGAAGACATAAAATTGAAACCTTTCCTCTTGCATATTTTAAACCTCAAATTTGGTGCTTTAAAAAAACTTAATGATAAGATAAATATAAAAGTTTAGATGATGAACTATTTGCACCAATGTTACATACCTTTTGGTTTCCTTTTGTAGTTTGATTTATTAGTGATTTGAATCACCTATTTTCTGCCTTGAGTTTGATAAATTTTCAGCTTCAAAACTCCTTTAACACTCTTCTCAGTATTGCTTGAAATGCTTGAAACTTTCTCCTTCGTTTGCTATCCTAAAATCCTCTATTTTGCAGCTTTCAATGCTGCCTATTTCACCTTCAATTTGTTGTTCTATGATCCTAAAATTTGTAGTTATTAATGCTGACTAAATTTTTGCCCTCTTGTTGTTCTTAACCTCTAAAATTTTCATATTCTAATGCAACCAATTTCTCCTTCGATATGCTATATTTAATCTTCTCAAATTTGGTAGTAAACTCCTCCAATTCGCAGCTTAATCTTGCTTTCTAGAACCCTTAAATTTTCTATTGTAAAAATCAGCATCTCCTTTCACATCAACCTTCAACTCCTTGGTGGCTGTCCATAAAAATCTCAAATTTTGTGGCCTCTTCTAGCTCCTTTCTCCTTCAATCTCCTTGTCAAATTTTGACTTCAAATTTGGCCTTCTTCTCAAAAATCTGAATGTCTTGTGGTCTTCAATAATCTCCTCCAAAATTTGGCAAAATTCTTTCCAAATCCTTCTTCCTTTTGGGCTTGTTTTTAGATGGTGACAATTGTCCCAAATTCTTCTTTTCAAAAACTTCTCCTTGCTAGAAATTTTCTCCCTTGAGTTTTCTTAAAATCTCCTCCAATGGCCTTCTTCAAATCTTCTTCAGTGGGGATTTCCTAGCCTTGTTTATCCTTTCAAGTTATCTTGATACCTTCTTCTCATGGGACTTAAAATTTTTAAGCTTCTCTTCTTCTCAAAACTTTAATGAGATCTTCCTTGATCTCTTCAATATTTCAACTATGGAAGTCTTACAATGAGATATCTTTGTTGGATCTCTAAAATTTGTTGCTTCTAATATTTGCAATAGGGCATTTTCTAGGGCTAGGCTAGAGACCTTAATTCTTCTTAGCATAAAAAACCATATATAATTACCTCTCATCTATGTTGCACAAGTGCCAAAAAATTCAAAATAGAAACGATAATATTTTTTTATGAAAAATTATAAAACATAAACAAGGTTATGGAAAACCTCAAAAAACTCTAAATTTAGTAGTATTGCTTATTCAAAGTATCACTTGAATAGTTCATCAAAATAATTAATCAATAAAATGGATTGAATGATCAAAAAGTAAAACATGGTAAAATTATAGGTGAACATTTCTCTTTAGCTAATTAGCATTTATTGCATAGAAATCCGTGTGATCCAAGTCCCCACTATGTTTTTTAGTGAAACCCTAAAAACTATTAAAATAACATTTTCATCAAAATTACTTTTAAAATAGTTCCTCTACATAATCAAGTGAATTTGCTTCATCCCCACTCTAATTCCATGTTAGATTTCTTAATGCTTTCAAAAAAGAAATAAAACATAACATTCACAAGTGATAGAGAAGAAAAATAAATATATCAAATAGACATGGTGGGTGCTAAAGGGGGCATCACTAACAACAACTCACATTAATATATTATAAAACACATTGATATAATGGATCAATGGTTGGAGGTATTTATATTAGATACTTAACCCCCAAATAATACTTACATATTACATTATCTTAGGCTAAGATAAGATGCAATAGTAAGTTAAGTTTAACCATAAATTGCTAAAAACTTAATAAATATTTAGCTAAGATTAACCATACAAGTGGTTTACCCAATCCTACTAATGGTGAATACATAACCATACAAGTGGTTTAACCAATATTTTTAGAGTTTAATACATTAAAATTTCCCATAGGCTTACATGTAGAGTACATTTAATATTACACCACAATCGTTCATGGGCTTATATCATCATTTTACAAAATTGGTCAATTAGGTCAATACCAAAAGCAGTTGGAATAAGGAATATTATATTCCAATCCAAGGTGGTTTCATGCATAATTCTCATTTTTATGGATCAACATATCCTCTAGAGAATTCTCTACGTACTTGCCAAAAATTGAATTTCCCTTGACTATGGGTAGAATTTGAGATGAAAAGTGAAGGTTTTAATAATGATAGACTAATAATACTTATGGAAAATACTTTACCCTATATTTAGGAGTCATGGTTTTCTTAATTTGAGAAGAGAAGTGATATAAAATTTAGGAATTTAAAGATTCTAATCTTTTAAAATATTGCAAATCATTTAATCCTTGCTCAGATGATGAATCAGAGCTTATAGAGGATTTTGAATTAATTATTTCTTAGATGAGAAGTCAGATCCTATAGAGTATTGTGAGGTATTTGGTTTCTCCATAGAGGATTAAGAACTATGGAAGTATAAATGCAAGTTTACAACAACAATATGAGGTATTTGTACTCGATCCTATACGAGCAATGAAATGAAAATTTAAGAAAAAATATGAAGAATAAGAAGAAGAAAATTCTATAATATTTTAAGAGTTCACATTGTTAGCTTTTGAAGCTATAAATTTATGGAAATGCAACCACAAATAGTAAAATAAGCTTACAATATTATAACTATGATAATGGAAATCTAATAAGCAAGTAAATAGCATGATAAAATTTTGAAATAACTCATGAAATAGCCATTAATGAAAGCTCACAAAAATTTGAACTTGTTACAATATGTGGAGATCTCAATGCTCCATGCTTCATACAAGTTCTACATTGTATCTATTTACTACTCACTCTACTTCCTCTTATTCACTCTAAACTCCTATATCAAAGGCCTATATATAATGAGACATGACTCTTGGTCTTCCATATTCCTATGACTCTTCATCTTCCTATTATAAGGAATCATGTACATGTGGACACCATGCACATTTACATCATTGCACATTCTAATAATAATTGTACATTTATTACATTACATAAAGTAAATACTCAAGACTTAATCTAAGAAACTCTCCTAATCTAATGATGTACCTAAGATGGTACATTAGCATGTACTAAATAATGTAATATATTCCAACACCCCTTGTATTATATTATTTGGTTATTGAAGACTTTAGTATTTAATATGGTCTTCATCCTTGTTCTAGAATTTGAGCTCTTATTTTTTGCTTTCCTCATTTTGCTCCCTGTTTGTATATTAATCAAGTAAATAGTTAGTATCTTCATAAAATGTTATTTTTGTTGGAGAGCTTTAACTTCATGTTCATCTGTAGATTCTTCTAGTTCCTGAATTTCCTAAATTTCTTAAACTAAGTGTCCTTTTTGTTTCCCTTATCTATATTGAAATTTAGGATAATTGTACTAATTCTAAGAAGTATATGGATGCTAAAATTGTTGTTGTTGTGGATTATAATGATTCTGATATTATCTTGGTTGGAATGGCCTATTTGATTGGCTTCCATAATTTGTTTGATTTCCTTGATACTAGTTTCTAGGAGTTAATATGTAGTAGTTGGTACTATGTCCTTTCTTCACGCATACTTGACAATATCTATTATTCCATATTGATCTTTCTTTTGGGGATGAGGTAACATTTCCCTGTGGATTATCTTTTGAAACTAATGCATTGTTAGTCATTTCATATTTAACTATATCTTCCACCTCATATTCTTGAATAATATTGACTAAAGCATCAAAACATGTATCTTTACTTATGATTTGTAAATATATAACTAAATACTTGTAGCTTTTTGTAAGTGCTCTCAGGGTTACTTCAACAAGAAACTTATCTTCTACCTGTTCTCCTATGGTTAACAAATTTTCTTTTATATTCGCTACTTTCCTTAGGAACAATTCTATACTTTCACTACTATTCATTTTTAGAGAATGCAATTGAGTTTGAAGATTCAATATAGTGGCTTTATTCTTTTCTTAAAATATCTTGGCTAAGGTTTTCCACGCTTTTGTAGAAGTTGTTGAACTAATGTAGGGTTGTATTTCATCTATAATTGCAAAAGTTATTGTCATGAGTGCTTTTATTTTTCCTTGAAAAAATTCATAATTTCTATTTCAAGTGAAAAAAAAAAATTACATAATGAAGATGTCTCTAGACATACAAAAAACACAGAGAGATGGTGATCTGCCCCTTCTAATTGAATACCAAATTAGAATCCCAGTACCATCAAGAAAATATAACCAGCAAAGGACAAAGTGGTTAAGAAAAAAACCCCTTTTAAGGCTCTTACTCCTTCCCCAGGTAAAAATTAAAGTTGAAATAATCCCAATTAGTTCCCTTAAGCATGAAGCACTATCCTTTTTATGAAAAAACAAAAAGAAAGTGTATCAAAATCTGTCTAGCCTAAAAATTGTACCATAAAACCTCAATTTTTTTTTGTTTTTTTTAAATTATAAACTAAACATGGGAATCATTACCTCATTGACAATCTCTCCATCCTTTATTTCTAGCTGCTCCCATTGTCCTATGTGCCAACAATAATCCTTCCTTGGACATAACATCTGCTTGAGTATTGAGTTCTCTAAAAACATGCTTGAAGGTGATAAGGTTGAAAATACCAGCTAGTAGATTCACCTGATCAAAGATAGGCCTTAGAAGTAAGTTGTCCATTCTGTACACTTCCTTCATCCAATTGATGACCACCAGAGAATCCCCCAATACTTGAAGTTGTTGCACATTGTGGTCAAGTGTAGTTTTTAGGAGCAATTTTAAAGCATTTAATTTTGCAAAATTGTTTGTACCTGCACCCAGACATGCCTTGAACTTTATGTAATGTGAGTCATGAAAGTAGAGAATACCCCCTACCCCACATAAAGGGGGGTTTCCTTGACAAGCCCCATCAAAGAAACCCCAAGGAACAACTTTATTTACTCTAACATCATTGATCATTCTAGGGCATTTGGGCTTACTTGGTTTCATGAGTCCGACAAGTAGAGTATGAATCTGAGAAGCAACTTGAAAGACAGTCATAGAGGTATCTTGGAAAATATCTAAATTTTTGGCCAGCCACAGTCCCCATGCCACCACAAAGGGAAGGGCTCTAAAAGACTTCAGTTCTCTCTTGTCAAACCACTTCTTCAAACACTCCTCCAAAGTGTCACCTTGCCAAATACCAGAAATCCCTGTTAACCCCTCAATGTCCTTCCAAACAGCCTTGGTGAAGGGACAACCAACCAATAAATGGTTGATAGTTTTGAGTGCCTGATGCCATAGAGTACATCTCCCTGGACCTTGAAACCCCCTCTTCAATAATACATCCCAAGTTAAAACTCTATTATTGAGGGCCAACCACATAAAGGTTTTGGTTTTTAAAGGTGTCCTGACCTTCCAGATAGGTTTCCACCACCAGACATGTTCCCCCTATTGATCATGGACAAACATAGCTTTATATCCCATCTTAGCAGAATAATCACCCTTCATAGGATTCCTAGTCCATACTAGAATATCCTCCTCATCCGATCTGATCCTAACATGACTAGTAATGAGTGCCCTCACATATGCATTCCATAAAACTCCATTCCTACCTTCAAGACCGAGTTGTGTTGAGTTCCTCCAACCTTGCTACCACACAGAAGTAGAACCTTGATCTGCTACCTGAGAAAGTGTATAAAACCCAACATATTGCAAAGATAATACCAACTCCTCAGGAAGTTTATAATCATTACCACTACCCACCCAAGGATCTGCTCCTATTCTTACCTTTGTTCCATTTCCCACTTTCCAAGCAAGCCAATTACCAATGAGTGGGAAAGCTTGAGCAATTGCTTTCCAAATGATTGACCCCTTGTTGTTAGACTTGTCTGGTTTCCTTATCCACTCTACTATAGTAAGAGGTTCAATATATTTGGTCTTAAGAACCTTACTCCATAGATTATCTTGGACAATCAATCTCCATAAACTCCTTGCAGCCAAAGCTTTTCCAAAATGATGGATGTTCTTTAATCCCCACCCACCCTCATCCTTAGGTTTTGCTAACAATTTCCATTTGGCTAAGACAATGCCATCTTTGTCTCTTTTCCCATTCCATAGGAATTTAAAACACCTTTTCCTTATTTTTTCCAGCACCCCAACTGGTATAAAAGCCATCCCATGCCAATAGACAAGAATAGTCTCCAATACTAATTTAAACAGGGTAAGTCTACCCCCAATAGATAACCACCTATTGCACCACAAATATATCCTTTTATCGATCTTCTCCACCAACCAATCCCAGTCCCTAATGCCATAGTCATTAGGCTTCAACATGAAACCCAGATACTTGATCCCTGCTTGAAATTCAATCATGGAATAGGAGAGTGTCCTCTGAAAGAGACTTTCTTCTTCAACTGCTAGCCCAAAACAGGACATGGTAGACTTCTCCATATTGACTTCCATACCTGTGGCATAACAATAGCTCCTTAATATGTCCTTGATCTTGCTTACATCCCTAAGAGATCCATCATAGAACAACAATACATCATCCACAAATAAAAGATGTGTTAAGGAGAGGGATGACCCCATTTTGATCCCTTTAAGAAGCCCTGTTCTTCTAGCTTCCCTGATAGCCCTACTCAACCCTTCTACCACCAAAAGAAACAAGATAGGAGATAAGGGACAACCTTGTCTGAGACCACATTCTGTGGAAAAGAAATGGGAAGCCGAGCCATTAATAAGAACAACAAAAAACACAGAGGTCACACAACCCATAATCCAATTAACAACTTGAAGATTGAAACCAATGTGGATCAACATAATCCTCAGATACAACCAACATACTCTATCATATGCTTTGGATAGGTCCAATTTGACAACAACAGCTTGAAGTTTCCTAGTCTTAATTGTGTGCATGCCTTCTTGAGCCACTCCCACAACATCATGAATCTGCCTACCATTTAGAAATCCAAATTGCTCACTAGAAATGGAGTCTGAGAAAACTCTTTTTAACCTTGAAGCAATGATTTTGGCAATGATTTTGTAAAGACAATTGCACAGGGATATAGGTCTAAAATCATCAAAGGTATTAGGCTTGTCCTTCTTTGGAATCAAGACAATAAAGGTTGAGTTGATGTCTGTTGGTATCTTCCCAGAAGCTTTTGTTTCTTCCACCACTCGTAGCAGATCTTCCCCAATCAACTCAAAGAACCCCAAAAAGAATTCAACACCCCATCCATCTGGCCCTAGGCTTTTGTTCTTTTGAAATGAAGAGAGCACTTTTTTAGTTCTTCTTTGGAAACTCCTTCTAGTAGCATCTCATTAATAGCCTCATCAGCAAAACTGGGGAAGTAAGTGGTGAGTTTGAGAATCTCAGCCAAGTTTACCCTTTTAGGATCTTTAAACAAGTTTTTAAAGTGCTTTATACCGAGAGTTGCTATGTCATTGAATGACCTAGCTTTGGACCCATCTTCATTGGGCATTTTCCAAATGGTATTTATATTTCTCCTATGATTGGCGTAATTATGAAAAAAATTGTATTTTTATCCCCTAACTCCAACCAAATTGCTCTGCTTTTGAGCCTCCATTGAGCCTCTTGTGCTAGCAAAATATTACTCTTTTTCTCTTCAAGAGCTCTAATGACTGCTTTGGACTCCTCTGAGAAAAAATCCTTGTTCCCTTCCTTATAAAAATCTACGATCTACCTCTCCAGAAGAATAAGATCCCGCATTTGTTGTCTTGACTTGTTGAAAGCCCACTTAGAAACAACAGTTTTTAATTTCCTCAAATTGCTAGTGAACTGAAAACAAGTTGAGCTTCCCAAATTTGCATCATAAGGGCTCCAAAATTCTTTAACCAGTGACTGGAAATCATTATCCTTTAACCAAGTTGGATTAAACTTAAAAGGGCTTGGAGGTTTCCTATCCAAAATGCCCACTTGAAGAAGAATGGGAAAATGATCTGAGATGCCTCCTTGATCCACCCAAGATCTGATTCCCTCACCATCCATCATAAGGCTACCAGAGACAATAAATCTGTCCAATATTTTAGCCACATATTCCTCACCCACCCTATTATTGCGCCAAGTAGGGATAATTTTGATGGGCTCCACATCCACCAGATCTGCTTCTTCAAATTTATGTTTAAAATAACCTGCTTGTGGGTCAAATCTAGCTGCAGTCCCCCATACCTCAGATCTCTTCAAAGTGAAATTTAAATCTCCCCCTATTATAATATTCCCCTGCTGAAAGAAATCATTGGCTAAGAGGGTGTCCCAATACTGAATTTTGTTCTCATAAGGCCCATAGATATTGGCTACCACAAAGGATTTACCCAATTCCAGCGAGTGTAGCTCAACTCCTAATCCAGAGATAAAAATAGCTGAATTAATAAGACTGAAAGCCCTTTTCCTCCAGCCCAGGATCAGACCTCCAGATCTACCCTCAGAATCCATAGAGAGAAAAATCCACTCTTTTAAAAAAGAATGAAGAAAACTTTCAACTTTTGAACCAATTCCCATTGTTTCTTGTAATAGCAATATATCTGGATTTTGTAATTGCATTAATCTGCGAAGGGCAGTCTTTTTGGAGTTACTGCCCAAACCCCGAATGTTATAGGATAGGATTAACATTAATTTACCAAATCAGGGGTCTGGCATGCTCTAAGTGCCCCAACAATGGATTTTTGTTTTCCACTCTTAACCTCCCTCAAGGCTTTATCCTTGGCTAGTTGGATATTTGATTTCCTTCCCAAGATAGGAATGATACCCACATCTGGTCCAAGCCCTCCTACTACTCCAGAAACCTCAAGGAAATCTGCTGATTTTTGTGATCTAAGGTAATATCGATTGGGTCCCTTGCTTATACCTTTCCCCCAATAGAGTATGACCTTAGAGAAGTAGACCTTGAAAGAGAGGTCATATTTGTGATGGTAGGGGGTTGGTTGATAGGTATCTTAAGAGAATCATCTGACCTAAAAACAATACCCTTCATTTGATCCTTTTGTCTTACCTCTTCCACTGATGTGGACTAAAGGGGGAAAATATTCTCCTCCTAAAAATTTGTCTTCAGAATTGAAGAGTGATTCAAAGAACCCACTTCTACATTATGTGTAGGAGGAGCCCCCATTGACCTTGGTGAAGGGTCCACCTCCCTTATGTGTACTGATTCTATCTTTCCTCCATGCTATCCACTGGATGTCTCCCTACATGCACCATTGTCCCCAACCTTAGGTATTTTGCGGGGACCGGTACATCAACACATTCACAAATTCTGATTTCTCATTAAAATCTGCAGAAAAATATTTACCCGCATCTAAATAAAACAGCCCGCAGGCTTTACAATGACCGAGCTCGGCTTCGGTCTCTCTAACTCATCACTGTTTTTTTTTTCTCTCCGGTCCACCCCCCTGACTATTACAAAATTTCGAGTTTTTAACGAGGTCCCGGTCCTCTAGGCAATTAATGCCCCGCCTAATAAAAAATTCAAAATCGAATTTTCCCCCTCCCTGGGTTTTTCAAAATTTTAGTCTTAAATGGCAATCTGTCCGATCTACCATGGCACTAGCATTGATGGCCTCCCTGCACCGACCGCTTTGTTCAGACTGTACTCTGCACTGTTGTCTCCTCCATACTGCCCATGCCCTGCAATAGCTGTTTTGTCGAAATACTTCCATAAGGTGGTTATCCCCGTTTAATGCACGCGGCTGTCAACTTTCTTTTATGATACGTGGCCTTCATCTTTATCTTGATACACGTAACCGCGTGTTTAATTCAACTCTACCTTCTTCTTGACGCACAATCTTTAATACATGTGCCCCTCACAACTGACATGATGATACACGTGGCTGTCCACATGCCAAAATTCGGCCTTGCCTGGCCGTTCGCTTTCAAATTTTACCCTGTCTTCTTATTGGCCATGATATCACGACAGGTCACAAAATCGTGACATGTCGCGATATCGTGACCAAAATTGCCTTTACCCTACTGAGTCCATTGGGGTCGCGATTTTGCGACCCCCTTCCGCCTTCGTCCTGCCGAGCCACTTGGGGTCAGATTTCGCAACATGTCACGAAATCACGACGTGTCACGATTTTGCGACCCCCCCTATGCCTTGCTGAAACCTTAAGCTATGCCTTCCGCCTTTAACTTTGCCTTTCACCTTTAACTTTGTCTTCCACCTTGCTTTGAAAAAGAAACTGCCACATGGCAACTGATTACTGGCAGCGATATCATGACCGGTCGCGATATCGCGACAGGATTCCCCCCAACGCCTTGCCCTGTAGAACCGTCGCAATATCGTGACGTCACGATATCGCGACAGGATCCCCCCCAATGACTTGCTCTAAAGAACTATCGTGATATCGCGATGCGACTCGCCCTTGTCATCATTGCAGCCTTTGAGGTCATGATTTTGCGACCCCCTTCCTCCATGTTTTGCAAACACTTCCCCCTTGGGAAAAACTGAAGAAAAGTACTTAGAAAATTGAGAAAAATTCTGGAGATGCAATATTGTTCTACTGTTGCCAGATGCTCCTGCATCAGACACCCCAGGTAAAAAGGAGAAGTGACCTTCACTTCTATGTTGTTCGGTCCGTGTCCCTCGTAATATCTCCAAACATTCATCAACCTTTGCAACCTGCTCAAATCCCATTTCCTGGCAAGAAAATTTTTTGCCCTCTACCAGAAAAATTCTGGCATTACTGCACATGTTCTCATCCACTATCTGCAATGGCTTCAATTTGTGCCGCACTCCATCTTTCATAAAGGAGTACGTATTTGCACGACCATCATGCACTGCACTTCGATCAAACTTCCATGGCCTTCCCAACAGCAAATGGCAAGCATCCATGGGGAAAACATCACACAGGACCTCATCCTAGTATCTCCCAATCTGGAACATGACTAAACACTATTCACAGACCCATGCTCTGTGGTCCTTCTGCAACCATGCAATCCGGTATGGATGCGGGTGTCTCCTCCTCTCCAGCTGCAACTTAGTAACCATTTCCTCGAAAACTAAGTTATTTGTACTCCCATTATCTATAATAACATTATAGACTTTGCCTGCACTTTTGCACCGTGTGCAAAATAGGCTTCTCCTCTGCTCTGGTTTGTCTTCCTCAATCTGTAAGGTTCTCCTCACAATCATTGCTTCTCCTTTCTTAGCTTCTTCAGAATGTTCTGAGTCAGCATCTTCAACTGCCACAACTGGTTTGGCAGGACCCACTTGTTTCTTGTTTACTCTCTCGGGGTGCTGGGGACACTCATATGCCCGATGTCCCTCTTCTCCATAGTGGAAACATGTTCCTCGAAACACTCCCCTTCCATACCCGCGTCCAGATCTACCTCTTCCTCTTGGGTAGCCATTATTCTGAACTTGTGGTTTGGGTTCTTCATCTTCTTCTTTCTGACCTCGACTACTGCTCACCTCTTCTTTCTTCTCTTCCTTTCCTTCCTCTTTCTTTCCACTAGTCTTTCCTCCAGGTCCTTTTACTCTTTACTTGCTCTCCAACCTTCTGTTCAGTTTTTCTTCAACCTTCAGAGCAAACTGGTAAGCATCTTCAATGGTGCTCACCCGAACCAAGCTTAACTCTTCCTGGACACTGGGTCTCAACCCATTGATATAACGGACCACCTTTTCCTTGCTTGCTTCCAAATTACCGGTTCTGATGGAGATTTTATAAAATTCCTCCATGTATTCTTGGACAGTTTTATTCATCTGCCTCAAACTCTGCATTTTTCTTAGCAGATCCAGTTCATAATCCACGGGAATAAACTGCCTCTTCAATTTCTCCACCATTCTGTCCCATCTTGTTATCCGTTCTTTTCCTCTTCTATTTCGCTCTAGCTGTACCCCCTTCCACCATATGCTGGCATGACCCTTCAGTCTAGTCTTGGCAAATCTGACCCGCTCGGGATCTTCAACCTCTTCATATTCAAAATATTCCTCTAAGTCATTTATCCAATCTATTAATTCCTCCGGATTCAAGTTCCTGGAATATGTAGGAACTTCTAACTTTGGCATCTTCTCGATCTGATATATGGCCCTGTACAGCCTGGCTTGTGCCAGATCCGTAGCTTCTTCTTCCCCTCTTCAAACTGATTTTCTTCTTCATCCGCTTCATCCTCACTGTTCGCATCTCTTCTCGGTTCATGTCCTTTGCGTAGTTCTTCTTGCAGGGCCTAAACTTGCCATTGCAAAGCCCAAAAATCTTCTGCTACCATGCCTCTTCCACCCACGGGGTTTCTTCTCAGAGGCATCTTCTCACCTGATCTCAAGCCCTCCCACAAGTCCTGGTACAACTGCCTCTCCTTCGGCGGTCTGCTGTACGCTCAGGAACTCCCGCTCTGATACCACTGACGAGGACCGGTACATCAACACATTCACAAATTTTGATTTCTCATTAAAATCTGCAGAAAAATATTTACCCGCATCTAAATGAAACAGCCCGCAGGCTTTACAATGACCGAGCTCGGCTTCGGTCTCTCTAACTGTCACTGCTTTTTTTTTTCTCTCCGGTCCACCCCCCCTGTGACTATTACAAAATTTTGAGTTTTTAATGAGGTCCCGGTCCTCTAGGCAATTAATGCCCCACCTAATAAAAAATTCAAAATCGAATTTTCCCCCTCCCTGGGTTTTTCGAAATTTCAGTCTTAAATGGCAATCTGCCCGATCTACCATGGCACTAGCATTGATGGCCTCCCTGCACCGGCCGCTTTGTTCAGACTGTACTCTGCACTATTGTCTCCTCCATACCGCCCATGCCCTACAACAGCTGTTTTGTTGAAATACTTCCATAAGGTGGTTATCCCCGTTTAATGCACGCAGCTGTCAACTTTCTTTTATGATACGTGGCCTTCACCTTTATCTTGATACACGTAACCGCGTGTTTAATTCAACTCTACCTTCTTCTCGATGCATAATCTTTAATACACGTGCCCCTCACAACTGACATGATGATACACGTGGCTGTCCACGTGCCAAAATTTGGCCTTGCCTGGCCGTCCGCTTTCAAATTTTACCCTGTCTTCTTATTGGCCGCGATATTGTGACAGGTCGCGATATCGTGACATGTCGCGATATCGCGACCAAAATCGCCTTTACCCTGCTGAGTCCATTGGGGTCACGATTTCGTGACCCCCTTTCGCCTTCGTCCTATCGAGCCACTTGGGGTCGCGATTTCACGACATGTCGCAAAATCATGACGTGTCGCGATTTCGCGACCCCCCCTGTGCCTTGCTAAAACCTTAAGCTATGCCTTCCGCCTTTAACTTTGCCTTTCGCCTTTAACTTTGTCTTTCACCTTGCTTTGAAAAATAAACTGCCACGTGGCAACTGATTACTGGCTGTGATATAGCGACCGGTCGCGATATCGTGACCTGTTGCGATATCGCGACAGGATTCCCCCCAACACCTTGCCCTGTAGAACTGTCGCGATATCGCGACAGGATCCCCCCCAACGACTTGCTCTAAAGAACTGTCGCAATATCGCGACGCGACTCGCCCTTGTCATCATTGCAGCCTTTGAGGTCGCGATTTCATGACATGTCACGATTTCGTGACCCCCTTCCTCCATGCTTTGCAAACACTTCCCCCTTGGGAAAAACTGAAGAAAAGTACTTAGAAAATTGAGAAAAATTCTGGAGATGCAAGATTGTTCTACTGTTGCCGGATGCTCCTGCATTAGTATTTGGGAATTTTCTAAACCAATATTTCGATATTTCTCCACTCCAACATCACCAACCAGAGTAGATTCTAACCCAAAAACCTATCTACTAAATTCTTCCTCCATATTGTTGGTTGATCCATCCATTCTCACTCTAGGTATGTGGTTTCCAACATAATTCCTTCTCCACTCCTTTCATAAAAATTTTAACCCACATTCTTTAGCCAGATGGCCATAGACATGACACTATAAGCAGCAAAATGGTATCTTCTTGTAATCAAGATTCTGAATATAATGCCATTTTACAATATCTATTTATATAGTCTTCGAAAGACCTTCCCGCAGGTCTAAAACCATCAAAATCCTAGCAATAGAGCGAGAGGAGCCTTTCATACAAGATTGGTCATCCACTTCCCTAAACAGTTACCAATTTCTTTTAAAATCCTAGAAGACCACAACTCCAAGGGTAATCCTGGAAACTTGGTCCAAATGGATTGAAGGGATTTTGACTCTCTTCTCGATTCAAAATAAGGGGACCATATTTTTAAGGATAGTACATAAGAACCCCAAAACCATCTACTCTATAGAATTCTACTTGCATCCTTCTTTGATCAAAATAAGAAGGCTACCATCCTTGAACTAGAACATGAAAGATAAGAGTGCATCCCAAAACTGGGCTTCAAACCCTTTCCATCTACTAAGAAAGGTATTTTCCTAAATAAAATCTACCAAAGAACCTCCCAGTTAATGTTTTACCCTCCATATCTAGGACTTTATCCATAAGAATATCTTCACCTAAAACCAAGTTAACTCTCCCCTCTCTGAGCTTAACACATTTTTTTTCCTTTATTTGAGTGGGAATTTATACCTATAGTTGTACGTTTCACCTCCTTATTATTTTAATATATATTTCCTCTTTCCAAGAGCTGATCCAAAAATCCTATAAAATGATGTCCTAAGTCCCTATCAACTAACTCCTAAAAACTTTCCTTTATAGATACTTCCCAAGACTACATTTTCATAAAACCTACATCACCATCTACAAGCACAAATATGTGGGAGGTGAAATGTTACCTGATGACTTGCTAGTAGAGTATGTCTTAAGGTCTAAAGAGAAACTAGTTTGAACATATATTTTCTCTTGTAAAGAACTGACCTCACTAGGAGGATAGTCCATTATTGAAAAATAATTAGAGAGATGATATGCACCACTATTTTTTTAATGAGGACCTAGTTGAAAGCAAATCCTTCTAAAAAGGAGATTATGAAGGATTTGTAAACTGAGTCCTCAAAGGTTTTTCCAACGTGTTTTGACTATAATGAGCTTCCTCCAATGTACCAAACTCCGTCTCCATATTCCATATAGAATTCAAAGAATATTCAATAGGGAAGATAAAGACGTCTTCCAATGGGTCCAAGGTGTAATCCATCAATTCATCCAAATCCTCCACCATCCCCTTCCAACCACCACGTGGTCTTTCCACCAGAGATTATCTTCTCAAAAGTTATAGAAAAAAACCACTTATAGGCTAATAACTGCACTCTAGATAAATCTAAAGAGCTTCAATGCAAATGAGCCCAACTTCTAAACTCTATGAGATGACTGCTTCAAAACTTCCTTCCATAAAATTCTCCACATATCACTGTATGAATCAGTAATTGGCTTTAAACATTAACACACTCTTCCCATCCATCCACTTGCACTTATAGTTTTCTAGCTTATGGTTTCAACCATTATTAAGACAAGGATTAAGACTCAAAATGATCATAGAAATCAACTATTTTCATATTCCCTTTATGATGCTTTACGAAAGGTAAACTCCTCCCTGTCTAGTGTAACTAACTAGACAACTATTTACATAAAAAGAAACCAACTCTTTCATCTCCCTCTATTTAAAATTGAACATCAAGATTGATAGTTGGGGTCAGGCCCCCCAAAATCATTCAAATGATAGATCTATGTTATGATGACTACTGAAAGTGAGAACAAAACCAATCATCCAAGCCATACCACTCTCCCATATTGAAAATATTATCATCAGCTAAAATGGATAGCTGGTGTACAACCTTTTTTCCCTATTTTCGAAATAAAAAATTTTCTTCTCCACTTTCGCTTCTTACTAGGGTTTTAAAGATTTCTCTTATAACATTGGGGTTTATGCTTAAAATATAGGAGCTATATATCTGTAGAACCCTTACTAATACATTTAGCATTTATTAGATCCAATTAAAACCACTTTTCCATATGCCTATCACTTCCTCAAAAAAGTTGTTTTAATTGAATTGAAAGAAAATAAGGTATAATGGGATCGTAAGAAAAGAATGAGCCTTCTTTAATTTGTTGAAACCACAAAAAACTTTCTATATTTAAGAATACAATGTCCTTATACCAAAGACTCTCGAGTTCCCCATTTCACAAAAGCACCGACCATCAAACTATAGCATAGTCCTCTTCAGTTCGTCAACCCATGAAATCCCTTTCTCAATCATTGATGTCATCGCTTAACTGATGTTCATCATTGATGTTTATAGCAGTCCTTGCTCACTTCCTTTTTTATATTCGTCTCAGTCGTCTTGTATGCATATCATTTTGATACATGTTTGTAACCAGTCCTCTCCTTGGGAGGTTATATGGAATGATTCATGCAAGATCATATGATGAAGAAATTTCTATCCATTTGTGGGACTTGGGCAGTCCTAGGGAGCTCATTATACATGGTTCCTTTGTTAAAAATCCACCATTACTTACCAATATATATGTGGTTATCATAAAACCAGGTTAAAACTCATCCTTAATGTGAAAATGAAAGGACCTAACAATGCCTCTTTGTAGAACCAAAATCACTAGGTCACCTATTTTCTTTAAGGATTATAGAGGGATTGAACTTTACCTACCTCCGATATTGGATTACTCTACATTCCAAAGTTTGTACCATGGCTTAGATAGAACTTGAGCCCTAGAAAAATATGGGTTACTATATGAGCCTTGGGATTTCCCATCCCAACATCAAATCCATAATATTTCTTTCACCTCTGTTTTGTAAAATCCCTCTCCAGATATGTAGTTACTCCCCTCTTCTACTAAATCACTTATGCTCTCTTTAATAATGGTGTCTTGATACCATTAAGAGACTTTACATGACTCTGCATTGTTTTTACTACCTTTTAACTTCTATTAACTAAAATTATCCCATACCCTTCACAACATTGCAACTGACATTCAAAAAAGCTCAGACAAAAACAAACCATCCCACTACTCACCTTAATTTTCCACTCCTCCATATTCTTAAACCCTAGAAGAAAGTATATTTTACCACATAACTTCAATACCTCCTTCAAATGTGAGTCTCATCATGAACATCCTCCTCTACATCTCTAGAGGCCCATTAAAATATCACCCCAAATAAAAATGACAGATTTCGAACTAAAATATTCGATTGAAACACTCATTCTCTCTTATGGGAAACTTGAAATTTTTACTCTGAGTCAGTCTACCACCTTAGTCTTACCCCTTACCCCACATTTTTAATTCAATATTTTGAGTCCACCATTATTTTTTGTATCACCCCTTGATATTGCGAGCAATTTTTTTGCCTTTGCCAGATTAAACTAACTCACCAAATACCATGAGTACTATGGAGAAATAATTCCTTAAATCTACTTCTCATCTCATTGACCCACCGTGGAGGCTCCGAAGTGAATATATTTTGTCCTCTACCAATAGTATGCGATGGCACTCGACCTTTTCTACAAGCATCACCACCGCTGCCACCACCACAGACAGTAAGGCCCTAGCCAATGACTTTATGCATCGTCATGAACTCACCTTATCATGAGTGATTTTACTTCATATTATTCAAACTTTTGAATCTCTCTATCACATGTAGTAGGTTTAATTTTTTTTCCTTTAACAATATCTCAAACATTTTCAACTATCAAAATTGACCTCGCTTTGTTTTTCCATGAAGAGTAATTGGGTCCTTTAAGAAGTTGGTATTTTGTAAGAATGAACTTATTTGTTTTCATGATGATGCTTGTAAGGTACCTTATATCTCCCTAGATTAGAATATGTGATCAAGTACTCATCTCCAAGTGGAACTATTCATTGCTATGTAACATTCTTAAAGGTGACGCTATTCCTTATGACACTTCTTACAAGTGGCGTTCAGACTTGTAACTCCTTTCTCATGCGCTATATTCTATGTAGCACTTTTTGTTGCAATGTAATGCTTATCTAAATATATTGTTACTTATCCAACATGGCTTCTTCAATAATCGTTCGCTCTTTGCAACATCCCTTGGCTTCTTCAATGCTCAATAATTCTTGACGTTGTAATTATCCTTCCTTGTTGTGTTCTCAATCCTTCAATGGTAGAATATACTTGGTTATTGCACTGCTCTACTTGCTAATGGTATCCTTATGCATTCTAAAACCTTAAATGGTAGATTATCCTCGCTTATTTCACTTCCTTTGCTTGCTAGTAGTGCTATGGTGATTAAACCTTGTTATTTTGGTACCTCTTTGATGCTTGTTGGATGCTATACCTAGCTTAATAGAATACTTACCCCCTTGTGCTTCCAATATTCACCTTTGATTTTTGAGATGCTGGTTTCTCCTCTTGAACGTGATGGTGATGCTTATCTTCTTTGCAAGTTGTGGTAATGGTGGTTTCTATGTTACCTTACCCTCCTCGACAATACTTCAACTATGACTCCTTTCTAGCTCAATGCTTGGTGATCTTACCTATTGTGATTCCAATCATGCTAATACCTTGCCTTTTGGATAACTTATTATATCCAATATAATATTGTTTTCTTTACTTTCAATAGATAGTAATAAGTATATATAACTTCTTTTGTGCAGGTTTTAATTCCTTGAAAATGCTATCTTCTACACCCTTGAAGACATAAACTTGAAACCTTGCAACTTTCAAACCTCAAATTTGGTGCTTTAAAAAAAAAAATATGAGAAGATAAATATAAATGTTCAAATGATGAACTCTTTGCACCAATGTTGCACTCCTTTTGGTTTTCTTTTGTAGTTTTATTTGTTGGTGATTTGACTCACCTATTTGTTACCCCAAGTTTGATAAATTTCGAGCTCCAAAACTCCTTTAACTTGCTTTCCACTCTTGCTTGAAATGCTTGAAACTTTCTCCTTTAGTTGATATCCTAAACTTTTCTATTTTGTAGCTTCCAATGCTGCCTATTTCACCTTCAACATACTATTATAATACCATGAAATTCGTAGTTGTTAGTGCTGCCCTATTTTTATCCTTAACCTCTAAAATTTTAAGATTTTAATGCAACCAATTTCTCCTCTAATATGTATCCTTTGATGCAGGAGCATCCAAGGGAAAGCAAAATGTCGCAAGGAGAAAAAAATGTCGTGATATCGTGACATGTCGGCAAAGAAGAAAAATGTCGCGATATCGCGACATGTCACATTATCGCGACCAAAAGTCGAGAGAAGGCGAGAGAGAGAAAAGTGTCGTGATATCGCGACTTGTCACATTTTCGCAACCAGAAGACAAGAGGAGGCACAAGAGAGAAAAGTGTCGCGATATCGCGACATGTCGCATTATCGCGACCAAAAGCCGAGAGAAGGCGAGAGAGAGAAAAGTGTCGCAATATCGTGACATGTCACATTTTCGCAACTCAGGAAGGAGAGAGAAGGCATGGAGCAAAAAATGTCATGATTTTGCGACATGTCATGAAATCACGATCGAAGCAGGAGAGAGAAGGCATCCGTAGAAAATGTCACAATTTTGCGACATGTCACAAAATCGCGATCGAAGCAGGAGAGATAAGGCATCCACAGAAAATGTCATGATTTCATGACATGTCACGAAATCATGATTGAAACAGGAGAGAGAAGGCATCCGAAGAAAAATGTCATGAAATCGCGACATGTCGTGAAATTGCGATTGAAAGAAAATAGGAAGGGCCAGAGAAGAAAATGTCACAATTTCGTGACATGTCGCGAAATCGCGACCGAAGGAGCGAAAGAAAGCAAGGAAGGAGACTGTCGTGATATCGTGACATGTCACGATTTTGTGACCCAAAGAGGCGAGAAGGAAGCAGAAAGGAATAATGTCGCGATATCGTGACATGTCGCGATTTTGTGACCCGAGAGGCTGGGACGAGGCAGAAAGGAAAGATGTTGTGATATCGCGACATGTCGCGATTTCACGACCAAAAAGGAGAAAGAAGAGCCGAAAAGGAAAGATGTCTTGATATCGTGACATGTCATGATTTTACGATCAAAAAGGAGAAGGAAGATCTGAAAGAAAAATGTCGCGATATCGTGACCCAAAGGAGAGAAAGGCAACGAGGAATAAAAATATCATGATATCATGACATGTCGCGATATCGCGACATACTACTGGTTCACGATTCGAAAAGGCACACGTTCCTAGATGGTGTTTCCCAAGGCAATCAAAGGCCTCATCAATGCATGATTTCTTGCCCGATAAGTTTGTTGAGCATGGCGGCCACTCGACTACTACACCCAGAGGTCAGAGATGTTCAGATGGCTCATCAATGTGTGTTTCCGTGGCTGACCCGATGGCAGTTGCCAGTTGGGATAAAAGAGGTGAAGGTCACAGTCATGAAGGGGGGGGAGCCGAGTTTTGAGATTCAGAGGATGTATTCTTCCTAAAAGGGTAAGTAGATTGTCGAAATGGAGGCAGCTTGCACCAGGAAAAGAAAACTACGCCTGCGGGCTAGTGTTGTAATTGATTTTTGATAAAAAAATAGAATATGGGCAATGGATTTTTTATCTTGAATTTTTTGGGTCCCCCATCAAGTGGTATTAGAGTGGGAGTTCCTGAGTGTGTGAGAAGATCACCGAAAGTGAGGCAGCTTACACCAGGATTTGTGGAAGAGTTGTGAGAAGAGAGTGAAGAAGAATGCCTCCATGAAGAAACCATGGTGGTGGAAGAAATATGGTGCCAACAAAAGATTTCAGAGCTTTGTAGAGGCAAGTTCAGGCCCTGCAAGAGGAGCTGCACATAGGGCTTGAAACCAAAGGAGAAGAATGAAGTGAAGATGAAGTTGAAGAAGAAGAGGACCAATTTGAGGAAGAAGAAGAGGCAGTAGATCCTGCACAAGCCAGGTTATACAGAGTCATATCTCAGATTGGAAAGAGACCGAAGATGGAGGTTTCTACGTATTCTAGAAATCTTGATCTAGAGGAGTTGATCAACTGGATCAATGATTTGGAAGAATACTTTGAGTATGAGGAGGTTGAAGATCCTGATAGGGTCAATTTTGCTAAGACCAAGTTGAAGGTTCATGCCAGCATATGGTGGAAGGGAGTACAACTGGAAAGAAATAGAAGAGAAAAGGAGAGAATAACCATATGGGATAGAATGGTAGATAATTTGAAGAGGCAATTCATCCCAGGTGACTATGAGTTGGATCTGCTAAAGAAAATGCAAGGTTTGAGGCAATCAAGTAAGTCTATTAAAGAATACACAGAGGAGTTTTATAAAATTATAATTAGAACAGACCATTAAGAGGCCAACAAGGAGAAGGTAGCCCATTATATTAATGGGTTACGAGCAAGTATTCAAGAGGAGTTAAGTCTGGTCAGGATTACCACCATAGAGGATGCTTACCAGTTTGCCCTGAGGGTTGAAGAGAAGCTGAATAGAAGGTTTGAGAGCAAGCAAAGAGGAAGAGGTCGTGGAGAAAGAACTAGTGTAATAATAGATGGAGGACGAGATGAGAAGAAATAAGAAGCTAGCAGCAGTCAGGATCAAAAGGGAGATAATGATTACAGATCTCGTAATCAGAATAATGGTTAGCAAAGAGGAAGAGGTAGATATGGAAGAGGAGGATTTTGTGGAACCTGTTTCCACTATGGCGAAGAAGGACATTGAGCATACGAGTGTCCACAACACCAAGAGAGGACGAATAGGAGACCTGAGGGTCATGCCAGAGCTGCTGTAACAGATGAAGGTGCTGAATCAGAACATTCTGAGGAGGCAGAGAGAGGAGAATTTATGGTCACAAGGAGGACCCTGTTGATTGAGGAGAAAGGGTCAGACCAGAGGAGGAGCCTATTCCACACAAGGTACAAATGTTCAGGTAAGGTCTGTAATGTTATTATAGATAATGGGAGTACTAATAACTTGGTCTCTGAAGAAATGGTTACTAAGTTACAGCTAGAGAATAGGAGACACCCGCATTCATACCGGGTTGCGTAGTTGCAGAAGAACCATAGGGCATTGGTCGGTGAGCAGACCCTAGTCAAGTTCAATATTGGGAGATACCAGGATGAGGTCTTGTGTGATGTTTTGCCTATGGATGCTTGCCATATGCTGTTAGGTAGACCATGGTAGTTTGATCGACGTGTAGTCCATGATGGACATGCCAACACTTATTCCCTAACAAACGAAGGAGTGCACCATAAACTAAAGCCACTGAAGGGGATGGATGAAAAGAGGTTGCTAACAAAAATGAGAGTGGAAGTTGTGGGGTTTGAAGAACTTAAGGATTTGTACCTTGCAGACCCATATTTTGCTGAAGAGCTTGTATAGGTTACTGGAGCCTGTTTCGCACAAGGTGCAAATGTTCAGGTAAGGTCTGTAATGTTATTATAGATAATGGGAGTAATGATAACTTGGTCTCTGAAGAAATGGTTACTAAGTTACAGCTAGAGAAGAGGAGACACCCACATCCATACCAAATTGCATGGTTGTAGAAGAACCATAGGGCATTGGTCAGTGAGTAGTCCCTAGTCAAGTTCAATATTGGGAGATACCAGGATGAGGTCTTGTGTGATGTTTTGCCTATGGATGCTTGCCATATGCTATTAGGAAGACCATGGCAATTTGATCGTCATGTAGTCCATGATGGACATGCCAACACTTACTCCCTAACAAACCAAGGAGTGCACCATAAACTAAAGCCACTGAAGGGGATGGATGAAAAGAGGTTGCTGACAACAATGAGAGTGGAAGTTTTGGGGTTTGAAGAACTTAAGGATTTGTACCCTACAGACCCATATTTTGTTGAAGCTTGGAGAGCTTGTACAGCCCTAGTTAAAAATAAGGTAACAGAACAATACAAAAGTGAAGGTCACTTCTCAATCCACCCCGGTTGTCTGATGTAGGAGCATCCAAGGGAAAGCAAAATGTCGCAAGGAGAAAAAATATCGCGATATCGCGACATGTCGGCAAAGAAGAAAAATGTCACGATATCATGACCAAAATTCGAGAGAAGGTGAGAGAGAGAAAAGTGTCGCGATATCGTGACATGTCGCATTTTCATGACTAGAAGACAAGAGGAGGCGCAAGAGAGAAAAGTGTCGCGATATCATGACATGTCGCATTATCACGACCAAAAGCCAAGAGAAGGCAAGAGAGAGAAAAGTGTCACGATATCATGACATGTCACGTTTTCACGACTCAGGAAGGAGAGAGAAGGCATGGAGTAAAAAATGTCACAATTTCACATGTCACGAAATCGCGACCGAAGCAGGAGAGAGAAGGCATCCGCAAAAAATGTCGCGATTTTGTGACATGTCGCAAAATCGCGATCGAAGCAGGAGAGAGAATGCATCCATAGAAAATATCACGATTTCACGACATGTTGCGAAATCATGACCGAAACAGGAGAGAGAAGGCGTTCGAAGAAAAATGTCATCAAATCATGATCGAAAGAAAACAGGAAGGGCCAGAGAAGAAAATATTGTGATTTCACGACATGTCACAAAATCGCAACCGAATGAGTAGAAAGAAATCAAGGAAGGAAACTGTCGTGATATCGCGACATGTCACGATTTTGTGACCTGAAATAGAGAGAGAGAGCAGAGAGAAAAGCTGTCACGATATCATGACATGTCACAATTTCATGACCCAAAGAGGCGAGAAGGAAGCAGAAAGGAAGAATGTCATGATATCGCGACATGTCACGATTTCGCGACCCAAGAGGCGAGGAGGAGGCAGAAAGGAAAGATGTTGTGATATCGTGACATGTCACGATTTTGTGATCGAAAAGGAGAAAGAAGAGCCGAAAAGGAAATATGTCACGATATTGCGACATGTCACGATTTTGCGACCGAAAAGGAGAAGGAAGAGCCAAAAGAAAAATGTTGCGATATCGTGACCCGAAGGAGAGAAAGGCAGCGAGGAAGAAAAATGTCACGATATCATGACATACTGCTAGTTCATGATTCAAAAAGGCACGTGTTCCCATATGGTGTTTCTCGAGGTGATCAAAGGCCTCATCAATGCATGATTTCTTGCCCGATAAGTTTGTTGAGCATGGCGGCCACTCGACTGCTGCGCCCAGAGGTCAGAGATGTTCAGACGGCTCATCAATGCATGTTTTCATAGTTGACCTAGTAGCATTTTCTAGTTAGGATAAAAGAGGTTAAGGTCACAGTCACAAAGGGGGGGAGTCGAGTTTTGAGATTCAGAGGATGTATTCTTCCTAAAAGGGTAAGCAGATCATCGAAAGGGAGGCAGCTTGCACCAGGAAAAGAAAACTACGCCTGCGGGCTAGTGTTGTAATCGATTTCTAGTAAAAAAATAGAAGATGGGCAATGGATTTTTGGTCTTGAATTTTTTGGGTCCCCCATCATCCTTAATATTCTCAATTTTGGTAGGAAACTCCTCAAATTTGCAGCTTAATATTACTTTCTATAACCCTTCAATTTTCTATTGTAAAATTAGTAATCTCCTTCTTTCAAATCAGCCTTCAAATCCTTGGTGGATGTCCTTAAAACTCTCAAATTTGGTGGCCTCTTCTAGCTCCTTTCTCCTTCAATATCCTTGTCAAAATTTGACTTTAAATTTAGCCTTCTTCTCAATAATATGAATTTATTGGCGTCTTCAATAATCTCCTCCATAATTTGGAAAACTTCTTGCTAAATCCTTTTTCCTTTTGGACTTGTTATCGGATGGTTAAAATTGTCCCAAATTCTTATTTTTAAATACTTATCCTTGCCAGCAATCTTCTCCCTTGAGTTTTCCTCAAATCTCCTCCAATGGCCTTCTTCAAATCACCTTCAATGGAGCTTTCCTACCCTTCTCCTTATTTATCCTTTAAAGCTAGCCTGAGGTCTTCTTCTCTTGGGCCTTCAAATTTTGCAGCTTCTCTTCTTCTAAAAACTTCAATTATATCTTCCTTGATCTCTTCAATCTTTCAACTATGGAAGTTTTGCAATGAGATCTCTCTCTTGGATCTTTAAAATTTGTTGCTTCTAAAATCTTCAATAGGACCTTTTCTAGTCCTTCTCTATATTCAATATTCCAAATCTAGAAGTTCTTCAATGGGACCTTATTTGGGTATTATCTTCAATAGTCAATGGATATCTCTTTATTGAGTCTCCTCAATCTCCTATTTGAAAATTTGCAAAACTTGCAATGGGATATTTTCTTGAAGGCCTCCAAAAATGTCAATCTTCAACTTGTTTCTTTAAATACTGGATTGATTCCAAAGAAGATATTATTCCTAGCTCTTGTAGAAACCTTCTCAATTTTATTTGAATCTATTCTTCTCTACAAAAAATTATTAGAAAATGATAATAGAAATTTCTTCAAATCTAAAAAAATTAACTTCACTAGTTGATTTGTCAATCTAGTAGAATCAATGTTGAGTCCTAGTCTTCACAAGTTTTTTTGCAACTTTGTGGAAAGACTAGCCAAATTCAATTTTGGAAATTATGAAATTATATTTTTTATCTCCTCTAAATATATCTTGCGGATATCTCTATTTCCTATCAATCTACCTTTTGCTTTAATACCACTGTTGGCTTTTGAATCTATAAACTTAATGAAATGCACCCACAAGTAGTTAAATAAGCATGTAATGTTATAACTATGATAATGGTAATCTAATAAGCAAGTAAATGACATGAAATTTTTTTGGAAAAACTTGTGAAATAACCATTAATGAAATCTCACAAAAATTTTAACTTGTTATAATATATGGAGGTCTCAATGCTCCATGCTTCATACAAGTTTTACATTGTATATACTTACTACTCACTCTACAAAATATCCTTCACTCTAAAATCATCTATCAAAGGCCTATATATAATGATACATGACTCTTGGGCTTCCATATTCCTATGACTCTTCATATTCCTATTCTAAGGACTCATGTACATGTGGGTACCATGCACATTTACATCATTGCACATTCTAATAATACTTTTTCATTTATTACATTACATAAATTAAATACTCAAGCTTTAATTTAAGACACTATCCTAATCTAATGATGTACCCAAGATGGTACATTAGAATGTAACACATGATGTAATATATTCCAACACCCCCTATATTACATTATTTGGTTATTGAAGACTTTAGTCTTTAAGTTGTTCTTCATCCTTGGTCTGGAATTTGAGCTCTTCTTTTTTGCTTTCGTCATTTTGCTTCATGTCTATATATTGATCAATAAATAGTTAGTATCTTCATAAAATGCTATTTTTATTGAGAGAGCTTTAACTTCATGTTCATTTGTAGATTCTTCCAGTTCCTAAATTTCCTAAATCTCTTAAACTAAGTGTCCTTTTTATTTCTCTTCTCTATATTGTAATTGAGAATAATTGTATTGATTTAAAGAAGTATATGGATGCTAAAATTGTTGTTGTTATGGATTATATTTATTTTGATATTGTATTGGTTGGAATGGTCTATTTTATTGGTTTCCATAATTTGTTTCATTTCCTTGATATTGGTTTCTATGATTGAATTTACAGTAATTGGTACTATGTCCTTTCTTCCTGCATACTTGACAATATCTATTATTCCATCTTGATCTTCCTTTTGGGGATGACGCAACATTTCCCTATGGATTATCTTTTGAAACTAATGCATTTTTAGTCATTTCATCTTTAATTGTATTTTCCACCTCATATTCTTGAAGAATATTGACTAACTCATCAAAAGATGTATATTTACTTAGGATTTGTAAAGATGTAACTAAATACTTGTAGCTTCTTGGAAGTGCTCTTAGAGTTACTTGAATAAGAAATTGATCTTCTACTTGTTCTCCTAAGGTTAAAAATGAAGATTCTATACCCAAACTTATTCCAAAATAATAAGGCAGAATTAAATAACTCAGAAGAAAATAACACTCACAAAATACATACACAATGAACACAAGATATTTACCCTGGTTAACCCAGTATGGGCTACTCTAGAAAAACAAGAGCCACACCTCCTTTTCTATTTTGTTCACACCTTGCCCTTAATGGAACATTACAATCAATATTAAAGGAAACTCTTACAACCCTAAACCACAATGTGGTATTAGAATACCGTGGGCACAATACCATGGGCTAAAACCATCCATACCCACCAATCATGGGAATCCCAAAAATCGCTTTGCAAATCACTCTAGAAAAAGGGGAAAAAAATTTTGGGGTCTTTGCCTCCCCCAAACCCCCCTCGGAGGGCTTCGCCCTCCCCCCGAGGGGATCCGTCCCCCCCGGGCCGCTCACCAGCAAGTAGGACCACCGACACGGGGGCCTGTTGTACAGTAATTATTTTGCAAAGGATGAGACACATCCAACAAACAATTTTCCTTTTATATTCACTACTTTCCTTAGGAACAATTCTATAGTTTAACCACTATTCATTTTTAGAGAATGTAATTGAGTTTGAAGATTCAAGATAGTGGTTTTATTATTTCCTTAAAATATCTTGGCTAAGGTTTTCCAATATTTTTTAGAAGTTGTTGAACTAATTTAGGGTTGTATTTCATCTATAACTACAAAATTTTTTATCATGAGTGCTTTTGATTCATATTCTTTAAACTTTTGAATCTCTCTATCACATGTAGTAGGTTTAGTTTTTGTTTCTTTAACAATATACCAAATCTTTTCAACTATTAAAATTGATCTCACTTTGTTTTTCCATGAAGAGTAATTGGATCCTTTAAGAATTTGGTATTTAGTAAGAATGAACTTATTTGTTTTCATGATGATGCTTGTAAGCTACCTTATATCTCTCTAGATTATAATATGTGATCAGGTACTATCTTTCAATTCTTCAACTTGAATCTACCAATTGTTTTGAGTGCAATATGTTTTGAAAGTATGCTTAGATTTCTTAGTTTTCTTGAGTTGAATCCCTTTTATCTCCCTAATGTTCAACTTCAATTTTGATAAGGTTTTTTATATTAAAGATATTTAAGCTAGATTTCTTATGTCTCATAAATTAGAGCAAGAGATAAATTCTAAATGTAATTTCCAACTTTATATAATAAGCCCCCTTCAATGTTAAATAGAATAGTTTCTATGCTTTGATTCTTTTAATTATCAAAAGTGTAATTTTCTAAATTTCAATAATATAAAGTTTGGTGTAGAACTCCTTATATCTCCCTATTCGAAAATTTATAAACTATGATTATTTGCAAATTAAATGTTTTCAATTTTCTAAGTAGAAATCTTTTTCCTCCAAAATAAGGTATTTGAAAATATTTCTAGCTCTTTGAATAAAACCATTCCAAATACTTTTAATTAAACCTTCATTTCTTCAAAAATACTTTCAAATATTCAATAATGCATCTAAGGTTATACTATATCAAACCTAATACTTATACCTTCAATTATCTAATTAATATCAAGCATTAAATATTAATTAGTTTTAACCTTAGTAATAAAGTTCCTTATTCCTCCTTTACTTTATAAAAAGGTACTTTGATTTAAATAAAATTAATACCTTCTTTATCTTTAGCGTGTGCTGATTTTGAAGTCTTCCTCCTTTGACTTCTTGCAACTTGCACTTATCTTGAGTCACTATTTACTTCTTCTTCTTCAATGCTTATAACAAAATTAAATGCACTTGCCTTCAAAGTTACAATGCATTCTTCAATTGCACTTGCTGGTTACGTTCTCCTTCACTATGCGCTGAATTTTCTTCACTATGCTCTTTATCTTTTACTTCACTGTTATACTCTATGTATTCTAGAATACCTTATTATTGCATGGGTAATTGTATGACTTGTCACTCATGCAAGGTAACTGTTTATTCTTTCCTTGGAGTTTTCCTTATCACTATGACACTTGGCAGCAATGACCCTTCACCTTATTCACCTTCTAAGTGCTTGCACTTCCTTGCAATGTTATTTATCTATTTTTTTCCTTCCAAATGATATAAAGTCCCTTGTGTTTGGTATGGCATTGTCTTATCTCAAAGTGGCACTATTCATTGCTATGTAACATTCTTAAATGTGGCACTATTACTTATGACACTTATTACAAGTGGCACTCAGACTTGTAACTCCTTTTTCATGTGCTATCTTTTACATAGCACTCTTTGTTGCAATGTAACACTTCTCTAAATATGTTGTGACTTCTCCAACATGGCTTCTTTAACAATGAGCCCTTCTTTGCAACATTCCTTGGCTTCTTCAATGCTTAATAATGCTTGATGTTGTAACTATCCTTTGTGTTCTTAATCCTTCAATTGCACTGCTTTGCTTGCTAAAGGTATTGTTATGCATTCTCAAACCTTAAATGGTATATTATCCTCACTTATTTCACTTCCTTTGCTTGTTAGTGGTGCTATGATGATTAAAACTTGTTATTTTGGTCCCTTTTCGATGCTTGTTGGCTACTATACATAGCTTAACAGAATACTTGTCCCCCTATGATTTAAATATTCACGTTTACTTTTTGATAGGGTGGTTTCTCCTGTTTAATGTGGTGGTGGTGCTTCTCTTCTTTGCAATTTTTGGTAATGGTGGTTTCTATATTGGCTTCTCCTCCTCGGCAATAGTTCAACTATGACTCCTTGTTGTCTCAATGTTTGGTGGTATTTCCTATGGTGATTCCAAGCTTCTTAATCATGCCAATACCTTACCTTTTGGATAGATTAGTATATCCAATATAATATTAATTTATTTTTTTTTAATAGATATTAAGAAGTAAATCTAACTTATTTTGTGCAGGTTTTAATTCCTTCTAAATGCTATCTTCTGCACCGTTGAAGACATAAACTTGAAACCTTTCCTCTTGCAACTTTTAAACCTCAAATTTTGTGCTTTAAAAAATAACTTAATGATAATATAAGTATAAATATTTAAATGATGAACTCTTTGCACCAATATTGCATATCTTTTTGTTTCCTTTTGTAGTTTGATTTATTGGTGATTTGACTCACCTATTTTTTGTCTTGAATTTTATAAATGTGAAGCTCCAAAAATCCTTTAACTTGCTACCCACTCTTGCTTGAAATTCTTGAAACTTTCTCCTTCATTTTCTGTCATGAATGCCTCTATTTTGCAGCTTCCAATGTTGCCTATTTCACCTTCAACTTGCTATTCTAAGACCCTAAAATTTATAGCTATTAGTGCTGCCCAAAATGTTTCCCTCTTGTTGTCCTTAACCTCTAGAATTTTTAGATTTTGATGCAGTCAATTTATCTTCAAATATGCTATCTTTAATATTCTTAAATTTGGTAATAATATCCTCCAATTCGCAGCTTAATATTTCTTTCTAGAACCCTTCAATTTTTTGTAGTAAAAATCTGCAATATCCTTCTTTCAAATCAGCCTTCAACTCCTTGGTGGTTGTCCTTAAAACTCTTAAATTTTGTGGTCTCTTATATCTCCTTTCTCCTTCAATATCCTTGTCAAAATTTGACTTTAAATTTGGCCTTCTTCTCAATAATTTGAATGACTTGAGGTCTTCAATAATCTCCTCCATAATTTTACAAACTTTTCCTTGCTAGCAATATCCTCCAATGGCCTTCTTCAAATCACCTTCAATGGGGATTTCCTAGCCTTCTCCTTATTTCTCCTTTCAAGTTATATTGAGGCCTTCTTCTCTTGGGCCTTTAATTTTTGTAGCTTATCTTCTTCTCAAAACTTCAACAATATCTTCCTTGATCTCTTCAATCTTTCAACTATTGAATTTTTATGATGAGAAATCTTTCTTGGATCTCTAAAATTTGTTGCTACTAACATCTATAATAGGACCTTTTCTAGTCCTTCTCTATATTCAATCTTCCAAATCTGGAAGTTCTTCAATGGGACCTCCTTTGGGTCTTCTCTTCAATCTTCAATGGATATCTCTTTCTTGAGTCTCCTCAATATTCTATCTGAAAATCTACAAATCTTGCAATGGGATCTTTTCTTTAAGGCCTCCAAAAACTTCAATCTTCAACTTGTTGCTTCAAGTACTGGATTTATTCCAAAGAAGATATTCTTCCTAGAACTTGTAGGAAGCTTCTCAACTTTCTTTGAATATATTATTATCTACAAAAAGTATTAGAAAATGATAATAGAAATTTCTTCAAATCTACAAAAAATGAACTTCACTAATTGATTTGTCAATCTAATGGAATCGATGTTGAGTCCTAGTCTTCACAAATATTTTTGCAACTCTGTGGAAAGACTCTAGCCAAATGCAATTTCAAAAAAATTGAAATAAGATTTTCTATCTCCTATCAATCTCTCTTGTAGCTCTTTCTATTTCCTATCAATCTACCTTGTACTCTGATACCATTGTTAGCTTTTGAAGCCATAAACTTAAAGGAAATGCAACCACAAGTAGTAAAATAAGCATGCAATATTATAACTATGATAATGGTAATTGTAGACACCTAAAATATGTCATGTTCAGGGAGACTACTCACATAGACACACCCATAGGTCATGTGACTAAACCTTGGGACCTTCCAAGAATCAAAAGTGGTTCTACCACTTATCTGGGGCATTTTTTTAGCCCATCCAAGCCTAACCGCTATGGACTAGAGCGGTTGGATTCTAATCGTTGTAGCTCAGAGCATCCAAACCTTAGCCACTATATACGACAATGGCTAAACCTAAAATACATTTTATCGCTAATCTAGCCTAATCTCGGGTGTAAGTGGCAGTGTGCATGCAATAAAGCCGAGCGGGGACAACTTTGCATTCCTCCTCATAGCCAGTCTACATGAAGGACTCAAGTCCAGATTTAGACATCATTTAACTACCCCTCAAGGGTAGGCAAAAGCTTGAACTATCATGCTAACTTCTAGTGTACATGAGGGATTCAGTCCTAGGGTTTGAACATTGACCTAGGGCTTTAAACACTTTATAAGGAGTAAACCTAAAAGCACTAGGGGACCTTATTTTATGAATCAAGAGAGAGAGATCATCACATATCATATATCATAATTTTGAACATATTGGATCATTGAGGAGAGCTTTTGGAGACTTGGAGAGATTCCCTTGGAGATCATTTTACAATGAAGCCCTATCGAATTGGAGAGCAAATTTGAGCCCCCTTGAGGAGCAACGAAGTGCTAGCCAAGCTGGGAGGTAATAATTCATGCACATACAACAATCATTTAATAATAATAGTAGACTTAATCCCATAGCCTTTGGATCAATAGAGACAGATTTCACCTTAGCGGTCACTATCCTGGACAGTGGCTCGCAACCTAGTCTAGGGTTTAGGTGTTAGTTTCTTTTATTCTCCTTTCTTTGTGTTTTCATGTCATTAGCATAAGCTTTATTTTAGTTATTTTCATTCATGGTACTAGTTTTATTGCACTTGTTTTCATTATGCTAACAGCCTCATCCGGGGAGGCAATCTCAGACACCTAAGCATGTGTTGTTATTTCATTGCTTGTAGAGCTACAGGTTTATAGGATAAATATACAACATATGAAAGCAATAGGATACCTCTATGAATCAGGTCTGGAGAAGGAGGTATCTATAAGACCTCATACAGTTCTGTGTACGTCATCGGGAAGCTTGGAAAAATGCATCTCCCTTTGCAAGGGAATATTTTATAGATCTACTACCCTCTTTGTCTAAAATCATGTATCAAATGAAGGGTATCCCATAGAGGGATTTATATGTAACCGAATCTTGGAAATATCAATACAAAGCATTCATTCGTTTATTTCTTCGTACTTTGGCTACACCTTTCTTTTATGCTTTTTTATTTGATGCATGTTAAACATTAAATATTTGATAATAATAATCGCAAATAGAGTGAGTGGATGGTGTACTACTTCCCCAGGTTTGCTACATATGGCGATCACGGTGGAACCCACACCTAGTTTTTATTTTCTTCCACTTTACTGATCTATATTTTTGTGTGCAAGTTTATCCGCTCTGATCTACATCAGCTAGAAATCAACCACTTTGGTCTACATCAGCCAGGATTCAGCCGCTCTGGTCTACAATGACTAGAAATCAGATGCTTTGGTCGACAATGACCATAAATGGAGTGCAGTAGAGGACAAAATAGTGGTTCTCTAAGCTGCATTTGATGTTGGTACAACATTTCTAATGATTTATGTTATTTTATCTAATATTTTCCTAAAACAGTGAACATTAAGACACATTTTAATTTGGGAAATCAAAGGAATGAAAAGGAAAGAACCTACATCTTGTGCATCTTAGAGTTTTTTTATATTTCCATTAGGCGTTTCTAGGAACAACAAATTATACTTGAAAAGTCCACCCTAGAATACAACATGCTAGAAATCATGTGTTGGTTTGCTTGCTTTGAGGCCCTACTAGAGGCCATATTTGCATAAAATAGAGTGCATCCATGAATCTCATACTAGTTATGCATCTTTCTAAAAAATGAAACGTCATTCATATTAGGCATATAGGAAAGAGTCATTTTTGTTGTATGATGCATTTTATTTTATGAAAACTTAAAATGAACCCACCACACACGCTCATGTTTTAAACATTAGGGAGTTAGATTTTATCACCAACCTTTAATTCAGTCTGATGACATTGGCATTCATCTCCTTCCATCAGCTTGCCCCCTAGATCTTCTTAGGATAGAATTGGAAACTTTTTTATAGTGGTACTAAGTTAATCATGTTAAAACTATTTTCCACTATTGGAACAATTGGTTCAGAGTGGAAGAGCTACGCGAACCCCCCACTAGGATTTAAGCAGTGTCCCCTAATCTCTTTTTGAGAAAATCATGTTTGGCATGGGTTTTCTTGATTCCCACTATGGACGAGTCTCCTTATTATAAATCCAAAAAAAAATCAAGAAACAAGAATGATAACATATCAAAGACACATCAAACATTTTAGGGCACACATAAATTGGTAATCAAGATAAACACTTGCTTGATATTGTTTGGTTGTCTCTAAAATTGCAATCCAATGAACTAATTCACAAGCACAATGGTCAAAACCAGAAGTAAACATACTCAGTCCAATATCGAGGGAGAATCTGAAGAAACACATACTCATAGACGAATTCGTAGTAACATTGAACCACATGCTCATAATACCGTGAGACGTAGTTCTACAAGTCTACGAGGTGATAATTCAATCCTTGGGGGTTCTCCTCGAGAAACCCTAAATAGGGAGTCAAATCATGGAACTAAATCACAACACAAAGAGACCTCATGACCATCATCATCAAGGAGACACGAGGAAGCCTCAAGGTCTTCCTCTAAACACATAGAGACTTCTCAAAGACATGAGGAAGCTTCAAGGGTTTCCTCCCCACATGGACATAAGAAGGGTTATAGACCCCATTATTCACATAGGGATGATGCGATTTCTTCATATTCATCCTCATGGAGGGTAGATAGGGCTATAAAGTCCTCATCACAAAAAAGACACATAAGAGTCACAACACCTCAAACTTCACATGAGACATTGAGAACAAATCTACCTACTGAATGGAAAGAAACTAGAGCCACATCCAGTCATAGACATCAAATAGAAGATACCCTTCATACAAGAGGAAGGATTCCAATAGATCATGATCGCATTAGAGTAAAAGGTATCCCAAGGAATCAGCCATGGAAAACAAGATAGTTAGATGAGTTGGATCGGTTGCATCTGAGACCACCTCCCAGAATCGTAGCCACAAAAAATTTTGCATCTGGGAGTTCACAAACTGTTACTTCTAAATGCACCTCTCAACTTGGGGATGCATCAAAACGACTCCAAAAGTCTCATGCAGAGTCTGACCATAGAGACACTTATCAACACATGAAACAAATTACAGTAGCTAGCAAGAGCAAAGAAACTATAGAGACCTCTTTGAGGAATCTACAAATCAAAACCATAAGAACAGAACCAGACAAACCCGAGTCCTCTTCAACAGTGCAATCTGACTGCATGCGACAGTTAGAAAATACATTGTACAAAGATCGAGAGCTAGTGGAATCTCTTGAGCATGACAAACAAAGAGAAATGTTTTTGCATCAACATGAGCAGCGTCTAAGAGAACAAGTTGAGCAACTAGCTCATATCAATTTACAAGCCAATGGCAATGATCGCCAAAGAGATAAACATGCTGACTCACCAAGGGGTGCAATATAAAAGAAGAAAGACCACAACAAAAGCACCACTCAAATCATGAGCAACATCAAACTGGTGGGGACAAGGTAAACTTGATGAATCAGGATTAAACACATCCTGAATCCCTTCGTAGGAGGAAAGAGAATAGAACAAGTCAAATGCACATAGAGTTACCTCCAGTGCCACCGTGAGGGGGCCTCCAAGAAGAGGAACTTCTTGCCTCAAAGACATTCTAGGAACTCGCTAAAAATATGAATTCCTTTGTGAAACAAGATATGACATGGAACCAACCAACACTGAGTAAAATACACAACCAACCATTGTGCCCATCAATCCCTAGCCCTGCATATCCTAAGCATTTTGAGATGCCTAGGTTAGAAACGTTTAAGGGTGAAGATGATGCACAAGAGCATGTTACCAATTTCATCAATGTATATTTTCATCTTGAAGACAATGATTCTCTTATGCTAAAGACTTTCATTATGATATTTTTGGGTGCTTCCACTCAATGGTTCAACCAACTACCCAAGCATAGCATATCCAATTTTGAACAACTAGTAAATACATTCTTGAAGCATTTCTCCTTTGGTGCTAAAAGGAAGGTGAACCTTTCAAACTTGGCCAACTTAAAACATTATGACGATGAGCCAGTAATGGAATATGAGGATAGATGGAGAAAAATCATGGTAAAGTTATCATTCTCTATCCCCATGGAAGAAATCGTCTGCATGTTCACCAAGAGTTGTTCTAAACACATTTCCATCTTGCTACAACTTCAACAATATTCGTTATTTGAGGAAGCCTTGGCACAGTCCAAACTCATTGAGGACATAAAAGTAGATGAGTTAACGATTAAGCTTCGAAACAAGGAGTGGAAAAAAAATGTCAAGAATGACAAGTACAAGCAAAAATAGGCCAATCCAACTCCATTTAATCAAGTAGTATTGGTTGCACCTAAGGATGGGGCTGTGCAACAACCCTAGAATTATCAAGCACAACCCCCACCAGCCAATTACAATAAAAAGAACAATCAGGGGCAAAACAGAGAATGCAAACCACCTCTCTATTTTACACCTCTATCAGATTCAATGCAATCAATTTTCAACCAATTAAGTGAGGCTGGGAAGATCATATTTTTCGATGTACCTCTTATAGATCCCAACAATACTAATTCAAAAGGATATAGGGAAGATCAATTTTACCCTTATCACAGGATACCAGGGCACAACATTGAATTTTGCATTGGTTTCAAACATCAGGTGCAAAACATTATTGATTTAGTAGAACTTAAAGTTGACAACCCATTGGCTTCTTATAACATAGATATGGGCATATACAAAAATCCACTGCCCAACCATGAGGTCCCTAGAGGGCAAGGTGCCCAAGTCAATCAGGTCTGAATTGAAACACCTACCCATGGATGCATTTGGATGGTTGAAATTGTCAATATAGCTACCATGACTAGATGATATGGTCAACCACAGCCTCCTGCGGCTCCAATTAATATCCTAGCTGCACCTAGGTAGAAGCAGGGGCAGAACAACTTTCTAGGTCCACCAACTCGACCTGTGGTAACTATTCGGAGTAGACTATAGTAGAACTTACAAACGACTCTAGCTAATTTATCTATCTATGAGCTCATACAATAGTCCCCAAAGCATAGGGAGACTTTTATGGAGATTTTGAGATCGATTGAGCTCCAACCACAAGATCCCAATGCATTCATGCATTTTGTGGGACAAGTACAATAATGCCAAGAACTTGTAATTCAATTCTATGATCATGATATTAATATAGTTCCTAGTGCCTTACCAGACCCTCCGCTATATATTTTTGTGTCAGTCAATGATTTACCTTTTAAGCGGGTCTTGATTGATACAGGTTCGTCAATCAACATCATCACAATGACAGCAATAGAACACCTTAATATACCCAAGTCAAATATAGTTTCAAGAGCCTACACATTAAGATCTTTCAATTATGCTTTATGCAATACTATGGGAACGATAGTCCTACCTATTAAGGTGGGACATAAGACCATCCCTATTATGTTTCATGTCTTGGAAGGGGCCATGCAATACAACATCCTCCTAGGGTGGCCTTGGATAAGATATATGAAGTGTGTCCCCTCGATTTTACACCAATGTGTCAAGTATGTGCATGATGAAAAATTCTATTTGGTGTTGGCGGATGAAGAGCCATTCAAATATGTCCATTAGGTGGATTTTCCAAGAGAATTTGTGATTCCTTCTACCCACCTGTATTTAGGACCTTCATCTCCAACTACATAATTAGATGACAGATACAAAGGGGTATGAAAAGACCCATCAACATCAGCACCTCCTCTTGCGCCCAAAATGATTGATGCTTCTAAAATATTTTCAATGTCTAAATTAGAAGACAATTAGAAGCTAAAGGCACCCTTAGTTGAGGAAGGAAATCCCAAGGAAGTGCTAACCATAGTTTTTGAGAAAATTCCAAGTCCCATGGAAGAAGAAGATCTCTGATATCAAGTTCAGGAGATACTATAACCCGCTTTGCCAGTGTCGTCTATAGGATCATCCACATCACATGCGACAATACACTTGGAAATCATAGGGATAGGAGAGTATCTTGTGTAGAACATAACATTCACACCCATCATTGAGTCTGCACAAGACATGGGGAGGTCGAAAGACATAATACCACCAGTGGGAATAGTGGTTCTGCTTGGAATCCCTCCTAACCAAACCAACTTTATCTATGTTGGCCTGGATTGTGCCCATAAGTTTCCAGACGTAGAAGAGGACAATGATGAACTATTCATAGTTAATGTTTGTTACCTCTCTAATCCCAATTTTTCCCTAAGCTACTTTGAACGTTACCATTGGCATGGCTATGGTCTTGGTATATATGAGCAGGGGTGTAGGCAGCCATTCAAGTCGCAATACTAACTTCCCTCTAATAGTTTTAGGTTAGGCTATCACATTAGAGGTCGATATGACTCTCTAGTATCAGCCTTGGACATATTAAGCTTGGGGTTAGGAGAAGATATCGATTTTATTCCTTATCACCCACCAAGTACAATACATCCAAGTAATAGATAAGTGGTCATGGTAAACATACCACCACCCGAGACTTATCATCCAAGCTTCACAATTGATGCCACCCCAACAGGGTACAACTCATGGGATGAAGAGTGAGAATAAAATGGATATGTTGCAAGTGACGATGAAGAACAAACAAGCTTATCCTATCATGGGCCTCGCTATTTATGAAGACTTACCTGGTCCATCCACAACGAGAGTGGATACATATTGGACAAAAGTAACTATGAATCATAGGACTCAATAGAAAGGGCCTACCTAGGGCCAAAGTAGTGGCCTCATAGCTTGGTGCAAGAAACTAATGCAAATGGCATCTTCATACCAATGCTAATGGTTTTTGTATAGAAATGGCCTACTTAGGACCGATACATGTACCCCTATCTTAGGACCACATAGAAATGGCCTACTTAGGACCGAGACACGTACCCCTATCTTAGGACCACATACCAATGCTAATGGTTTTTGGATAAGTGATGATGACTTTGAAGATGAGATTGAGATGGCTTATCTTGGGCCTCACCACTTGCAACAAGTCAACATGTTAGTCAAAAGAGAAGCGGCACTCCATGCCATAGACCTTGGCTTACGGTTTTTTGGGAGACCTATCGACTTAAATGCCATTTACCGTGTGGTCAATCCCTCTCTGCATACGTTCAGAGAGCTCTTAGAACCCAATGATCCTATTATCTAGCCTTCTCATGGGCCTAATCCAGATATTCCTTCCCCTATAGAGCCTCATCATGAGTATGGAGGGGAAACCTCTGAGACAATGTTACACCCATGTGGTCCTGGATATTTCATTTCATCCATCAATACGATCTCCATTGATTTGACCACTCCACTTTATAACCTGACAGATACCACTAAACCACTGTGTCTTGACACAAAGGCTATTGATTGGGATTGCGTTGATTCACCCATAGAGCTTGAGGACCTTTTTTTAGCGATGAGGTGTTACAATTGTTTCATTTTGCATTAGGTTGTGCACATGACGTATCTCATTCTGATTTGGATCTTGGCTCAGTAGGACCTATAAATCCTACTGATGACATTCATTTGATACCCATGCCTCACCATCTAGAGTATGGGTCACATATGGCTATAGAAATGAATTTTGAGACAGACATCAATGATGATTCTACTCAACCAAATAAATTCAAGTTTGGAGAAATTCTATCTCTAAAGGAACAAGCCATCATAATTCCTCTCCTTAAAGAGAGACAAAATCTTTTTGCTTGGACTTACAAAGGCATGCCAGGAATTGATCCAAAGTTAGTGGTTCACAATCTTTCATTGGATCCCATGAAGAAGCCGATCAAGCAAAAGTTGAGTAAAATGCATCCAACCATCGCTTTTATGGTGAAGAACGAGTTACAAAAACTTTTGGATGCGATTTTTATAGTTCCTATCGACTATCCCGAATGGGTCTTGAACATGGTGCCCATGGGAAAGCCTGACGAAAGAGTCCATATTTGCACAGATTTCAAATACTTGAATAAGGTAACTCCAAAGGATTCATTCCCACTGCCAAACATAGATGCTCTTATTGACACCACTACAGGTCATGAGATGCTCTCCCTAATGGATGGTTTTTCTAGATATAATAAAATCTAGATAAAACCTGAAGACCAACACAAGACTGCTTTCATTACTCCATGGGGGACATTTTATTACAAGGTGATGCCATTTGGCCTAAAAAATTATGGTGCTACATATCAGCGGGCCATGACCTACATCTTTCATGACTACATGCACACAATCCTAGAAGACTACATGGATGACTTGTTGGCCAAGTATTTAGTGTGGCAAGAGCACGCTGAAATCCTTACAAAGGTCTTCAATCGCCTCATTGAGCACAACATTAGATTGAATCCTAAGAAGTGTGTGTTTGGCGTGACTTCTGGTAAGCTCTTAGGTTTCATCATTTCTAAGAGAGGCATTGAAGTCGATCCTACAAAGGTAAAGGCTATAATGGAAATGGCCGCCCCTACCAACATTAGGGAGTTAAGAAGCCTACAAGACAAGATAGCATCCATCAAATGGCTCATTACGCAACTATCAGACAAGTGTAGGCCCGTGAACCTATTGCTATGCAAGGATGTCCCATTTTATTGGGATAAAGAATACCAACAAGCCCTTGCAGAGATAAAAACTTACCTGGCAACACCATCAGTGTTGACTCCACCAAGGCTAGAGGTACCATTTTTACTGTACATATCAGCTACTAATTTTGCTTTGGGCACCATGTTAGCCCAAAATAATGCACAAGACAAAGAGCAAGTAGTATATTACATCAGTCGCACCTTGGTGATTTATGAGCTAGGATATGCGTATGTAGAAAATTTTTGCTTAGTAGTGGTCTTTGTAACCAGAAAGTTGCGACACTACATGTTGAGCCATACGACCTAAGTTATATCAAAACAAAATATTTGTAGTATATGATGAGCAATACCTATCACAATACATGTACTGCAAAGTGGATCATGTTGTTGACAGAATTTGATCTAGAGTTCATAAGCCAGAAGTCCATCAAGGGACAAGTCATAGCAGATCAATTAGTAGAGGCACCTCTTTAGGATAGCAAACCTCTCACCATATAATTGTCTGACGATGCGGTCTTCGCATTAACATATCCACTCAAACCTGAACAGCCTAAAAAATAAAGAGACATGGCATTATTCTTCAATGGTTTGGAGTTCGAGCAATGGGGCAGAGTAGGGATAGTCTTTATCACACCGCAGGGTGCTCCATTGCCCCTATAATTCAAACTAGACTTCTCTTGCACAAATAATAACACAGATGATGAGGCCCTGATCTTGGGACTCCAAACAGTTGTTGCAATGGGCATTAAAAGTTTGAATATCTTTGGTGACTCTTTGCTCATAGTTAATGAAATTAAATGATTGTTCCAATGCAGGTGCCCACTCCTAAAAGCTTACAAGGAGCTTGTTGACACTTACCTAGCCCGAATGGAATGGTATGTGTAACTAAAATACTTGAACACTTGCAATATAAAAACACACAGACACAAAGAGATTGCCCAAAATAATGAAATTCTTTATATATATTGACTCTTGCGATACAGATTTGCAATATTTCAGATTGCCCCAAGTAGCTTGGGTACAATGTTACAATCTTGGCCTCAATGTGATACAAATTTCTCTCTGGGAGTTCTCCAGATCTTCCGCAATGTACAATGCTCTCCTCGTATCCAATTCATGACTTCAAAGGGTGAGTGGGCTTTGGTATCCAACACGGGACCACTCCGGCTTTAGCAACCTATCCAAGATACCTGTTACCTGCACACATGCAAACCAACAAAGGGGATTAGTAGCACCCGTATATTCAAGCGATAAATCCAAATGCTACACATAAACCTATTACTGATATGGATGAAAAAGCAGATAACACTAAACAATTAACAAACAAAACCTTGCTTAATACTCAAATCGCTAATCTCTGTCGATGAAACCCATTTTTGTTCTCGGGACTATGGAACCGCGGAAGCGCGGTTGTGGGTTGTGAAACTGCGGATGCGCGTTTTCGACTGTGGAACCGCGGATGGGCGGTTTTGGTTGAATAACAGATTGCCTCAAAATTCGAGCCAACGGTTAGAGTCAAGCTCGCGCTCTCAATTTCTCATTGGATCTAGATCTATTTTGGTAGCTTGTCGGTATGCAGATTCAGCTCCCTTTATTTGGTGGATTGATGGTGTCTTTATAGGCTGCCTAGGGCTTTGGAGGGAAATGTGAGGTGGCAAGCCTGATTTGCCAAGTGGCAAATTTGGGTTGTCAGGTGGAAGGGGCAGTTATAGTGAGTCACTCAGTGTGGCTCACTTAACTAGGGTGATGTGGCTCCAAGTGGAGTGGGATGTGGGATGTTGTTTTATGTGAAGGGACAAGGGGACAACAACAAAGGAGTTGTGGCATGGGTGTTGGGAATATGTCTCATGTGCAAGGACAAAGGGGACAGGAGTGGGTAAGATGTGGCATGGATGTTGGATGAAGTGTCCAGGACACATGTCCAATGGGTAGACAGGGTATCCTAGGGTGATTTTCCTAATTAAATAAATTAGGAAAGTATAATGATGTGCAGGATTTTATATCCCTAAGTTAGAACTTAGGCATATATCTTTATTATGCAGGATTTGATGGTGAGGTGGTGAATGTGAACTAAAGGGTGCTAGATTTTGGTGTCTACAGTTGCCCCTTTTTGTATTGCGTTGTGTACAACACAATGCGGTGCAAAAACTAATGACATCTAACTTTATTGGATGAATGGGTTCACTTCTCTTTGACATACAGAATGAATGAATTTAAAATTTTTGATTTGTTTGCTTACCCCCTCAATTGATGATTGGGTAAAGGTTGACACCCATAAGTCAATTGATGAAATACGGATGTTGAAAGTGGGTTGTAATTGAATGATGTTGATATTGTTAATGAATTTTGTCTTGATTTCTTTGTGCCCCAAGCTTGGGATTATTTGTGTTCTTGCAATTTTGCTTTTGGTTTCATTAATGTGTAGAATACATGGTAAAAATTTGACCACTCTTTGAGTTTTCGTCCACTATGACTTTAGCAATTCCTTCCAAATGATGGGCTTAAGGAACCAGTCATCGAGGATTTGATGCTCTAGCGGTTTTTGATTTTACCAAATTGTTGTTTGTTGTTCCGCTTTTTACCCAACGAAAGGTTTTTGTAGGATTACCTTGGCAAATCTGTTTTTGAACACATTTAAGCTTATAGATTTAGGGGCCTATCGTCTTGATTCATTGTTGCTTGTTGCGATTTTATAATGAGCTTCCTTATGGTGATTTACCCATCCAACCGGATTGCATGGATTGCTAGTCGCTGCAACCGCTAGGTGTATAGGATAATCCACTAGATACGAGTTTCACTCCAGATGATTAGGTGGATTGCATTTTTTATTTTTTATTTTTTTATTTTTTTATTTTTTTTGAAACCGTTGTATTGCGGTTATTTTTGTGAAAATGCGGATTTGCGTTTTCCTTTATGAAATTGCGTTTTTGTGTTTTTGCGCCTCAAAACGCGGGTTTGCATTTTCACGCGCTGCAAAAAACGTGGGTGCGCATTTTCGCGCAACGCAAAAAACATGGGCACACGTTTTTCATCGCTAAAAGCGGCTATTTATAGGTTGATGTCATTTTCAAAATCATTCTACCAGTTGTCATTGGTTTATTTGTTGAAGTGATGAGTGAGATGGAGGTTGGCGAGGGGAGCGGTGGTGGTGGCTCGGCTGGAGCGGAAGTTGGTGGTCGGTTTGCCGAGGTAGGCGCGTTGCCCTTATATATATATATTTTTTTTGTTTTGCGTTTGTTTTTCTTGTTTGAAAACTAAGCGGGGCTGGTAAATTATTATTTTTTTGCTCATTAAGCGGGGTTGGCAATGAACTTGTTTTTTTTTTTTTTTTTATGGTAGGTAGAAATTTTTCATTTTTGCTTTTGTTACCTAGGGTAGGTAAATTTTTTTTTACCTATAAATTTTGCTTTATTACCTAGGTAGGTAAAAATTTTTTTGCTTTTATTACCTAGGGTAGGTAATTTTTTTTTTTTATTTTTTTGCTTTTATTACCTAGGGTAGGTAAAAATATTTTTTTTTGTTTTTATTACCTATGTTAGGTAAAAAAAATTCATTTTTTGCTTTTATTACCTAGGGTAGGTAAAAATTTTTTTATTACCTAGGGTAGGTAAAAGTTTTTTTTTATTACCATGTATAGGTAAAAAAAATTTTTGCTTTTATTACCTAGGGTAGGTAAAAAATTGTTTTTTGCTTTATTTTTAGCATGTTGTGCTAAATTTCATTTTTTTATATTTTTTCTTTTCAGGTTAAGCTTCTTGATGCTCGGCATAGGTGGTCGAGGACCATTCGGAAAGTGCGGAAAGCACTTTCTGATGATGATTGGACTCTACTTCAGACCATTGGTTTAGATGGTTGTGGGCGGTTAGGCACCGTTCGAGCTGATGAGGATCTTCTTTCGGCACTTGTTGAGCATTGGGATCCAGACAGAGGCACATTTTAGCTCCCAACAGGGGAGCTGACTATCACTCTTGAGGATATCTACCATATCTTTCGCATCCCTATCGAGGGTCCTACCATTCATGTTGGCCTTGACAAGAAGGAGGCCCTTTTCCCTCTATTTGGTGAGATGTGGGACATCGATTGCAGTAGGGGCGACATTGCGTATCTGGATCTTTTTATAGCTGGCAGCTTGGGTGCATTGCCTGCCTTCATGATGTACATTTTGAGCAACATGTTGTTGCCCAATTCCATGGGATCGAGGATCCCGTGGAACCAGGTGTCTATTGTTCTTGACTTGATAGCTGATCCTCGTCGGTTAGCTTGGGCTCCTGCTCTTCTCTACGAGGTTTATAGCGAGCTCTATGAGGTGAAGAGGCACGGGTGCAAGGGCCTGGGCTATAGTTTGCTGCTCCAGATTTGGTGTTGGGAGCATGTTATCATTGGTCGCCCTGCTGGTTTGTCGTGTGGCATGGATGCCACCTCTCCTCAGGCATACAGGTGGTTACTCAGTGAGGAGGTCAGTCGATCTGCTACGAGTGCATCGGAGTTCAGAGATATCTTGAGTTCTCTGACTAGGGACCTGATGTGTTGGCGGCCTTGGAGGGGTTTGGATTGGGTGACGGATGCAATGGAGCTTCGTCGCATTAGGCGGGGATGATGGGTTGTTGGTACCCATTTGAGGGATATGGAGTTTATCCAGTTCTCTCATGTACTACGATAGTTTGGTCTCATTCAGGATGTTTCGGATGCACCTATTACGTACAGGCGATGGGGTGATGAGTTGGGGTTACCTGTTGCTCCTAATTTTTAGTGAGTCGATGATCCTATTGATGACTCAGACTTGGAGGTGCTTGACTTGGATGATGTTGGCATGACTATTGAGTATGATGCTTGGTTTATGAGTCAGCCTTTGTGGACTCCTAGCATCATTGTAGATGATGATGGGAGTGGTGATGATGTTGATGTGGGTGGATGGGTTCCTTGGTCGGTGAAGCATCGATGTGGTAGCTCTTCGAGAGCTGACATGGGCACGGACGTTCAACCGCCTGAGGAGGGTGGTGGTGATGATGATGAGGGTTTACCTCCTCGACGGTCCGAGGAGGAGTGGGGGATTCTCCAGGCTGAGTGAGATAGCCTAGATTTGGAGTTGGGTCGAGTGAAGGTCGAGTTAGCATGGTATCAGGGTGAGGTGACTCATCTTCAGGCTGAGGTGGATGGGCTACGGGTTGGACCTAGCAGCACTATTGTGGCTGCTAAGGATGCAGAGATCACCAGACTTGATGGTGAGATTACCCATTTATAGGGTGAGCTTTCTCGATTGCAGTCAGGTGCTAGAGGTGATGATTCGGCTCTGACTATTGCTTCTCTATGAGTAGATATTTCTCAGAGGGTCGCTCGCCAGGGTGCTGATTTGAGGAGCCTGCGTAAGCAGGCTGTCTACATCGAGATGTTGGAGAACATTCTTCATGAGCGTCAGATTCCTTTACCTATTCCTCCTTCATCATCTGTTGCCACTACTACCCGAGGGACTGAGACGAGTCGCAGGACTCATCGTACTTCTAGCTCTCATGGGGCTTCTACTACGTAGGGTCCATGGAGGGATCCTGTTGGCACTAGCTAGATGTTGTATTTGCCTTATTTTTGTTTTTTTGTATATTTTATCTTAGTATGAGCCTCAGTGCTCCGATGTATACTACCTTCGAGCATTTTGTACTTTGTAGACTTTCGTATTTATATATATATATATATACATGGCATTTTATTTCGGTATCCACATGCGTTATTTGTATATGTATTCTTCCTGTTTATGTTGTTTGCAATGTTTATATTATGCAATCTTATATTTCTATTTTAATGCTATGATAATGAATGCAAGTGATCATGTAAAATGCATTTTGATTTATAGTTATGTAACTGAATGAAGGTATGCATGGTGCTCATGTAATCTTATTTAGCTCGGAGTAGTTGACCTTTACTCATTCATATTTGCAATTGGGGGTATCCCACTTGATTATTCTTTGTGGTGATGTATGTGGTATGTATAAATGGTATGTGGATGGTGATATGGATAATGATTTGGCTTTTGATATGTAACTGAAAATATTCTCAAATACTCAAAGAAGCTAGTAATGTTAACCATTTTTCTTGAATGTTATCTTACTTTCTTTAGGACCATATTGTGTGCAAGTGAAGTTCATTTTCTAAATCTTGTGTGTCGATGACCCTAAGCAATCCAGAACCAGTGCATGTGATTGTGATGTTTATTGCCCCATCTTGAGTAATTTTTGGGTGGTACCTTTCTGGGTTTTCCTTTTGGCTAGCTTACCCGTATGTGCGTTCAGAGGTCTCCCTCTTGAGAGAGAGACATGTCGCCCTGCATGAGTTTACTCCACTACCGATCAAGCGTCTATAGCCCCGGTGGAGGCTCACTCCATAGTCCAATGGTTTGATCTTTAAGCCTTTGTGATGACTACATAACTTTCTGAGGGGAACATAGTACGATCTTTTCAGCTTTAGAGATCTGTGGTGTGTGTTGTTAATTGTTTTTTTGTGTAGAGTTTTGGGGAATCGGATTCTCAACCGAAGTATGATGAGAATGTTACCCTATCCTTACTACTCTACATTTATTTATATTTGTTGTTTCACTGTGGTAGTGGTGATAACCACTATTTTTGTTTTTGGACTATGTTGCGTGATAGGGTAAGCGAAGAATTTGACTTTTTTTCGCTTTGAGGTTTACCCAAATTGGCGTTATCTTTCTATTATTCAAGATGTTTTAATATTTGTAAAAGTGTATTTGGTTCTAGATTGCTTTTGGGTCAATCTACCATACTCAAGATTTTCTTAATGTGATGAAAGTGCTTTGGTCCTAAAGAAAATTGGACACTTCATGAAGTTTGGTTTTTCACTAGACATGTTTGAGTGACTGAAAATTGTATGATATATCATATATGATGTGTATGATTTGTGAGTTGTAAAGAATCTTAGTTGAATACCCCCAATTCTTGGAATTTGTTTTCTTGGTCTTATCATCACCACTATTAAAGATTACTGAGCAAGGGATGGGATGGATGCAACTATATATATATATATATATATATATATTTTGTATGAACATATAATTGAAATGCAAATGCCATATGAAAAATGCAATTTGAAATATGTCTATTTACAATGTGAAATGCATGCAAAATTGTAAAATGAAATCTTTTTTTTTTTTTTTAGCCATGTACATATATATACATATATTGCAAGTCGCTTTATGCATAAAATGCCTTTAGGTGCATAATGTTCAGTGGCTCTGGCTCCAATTTCCCTTCTAAATTGGAGAGTTTGTACGTTCCTTGTCCCAATTTTTGCTTTACTATATATGGGCCCAACCAATTTGCTGCAAATTTATCCCTTAAGTGTGGTAAAGCATTGGTATTTTGTTGATTTTCTTTGAGCACTAGGTCCCCCACTTGAAATTCATGAGGATGGACTTTTGCGTTGTAAGCGCGCTTGACTCTATCTTGATATACTCATAAATGTTCTAGAGCATTGATACATTTCTCATCAATAATTGTCAATTGGTCAAGACGCTCCTGTCTAGTTGTATCATCATTCATGAATTCTTGTATCTCGATTCACAAGGATGGTATCTCGAGCTCCAATGGTAATATTGCTTCTGCATCGTAAACTAGTGAAAATGGTGTTGCTCCCGTTGGCGTTCTTATGCTTGTTCTGTAAGCCCATAGTGCTAAAGGGAGGTGAGTATGCCAATCTCGATGATTATCTTTTACCACTTTCTTAAGAATGGATATGACTATTTTATTTGTTGCTTCAACTTGCCCGTTTGCTTGTGGGTAATAAGGTGTTGAGAAGTTGTGTAGTATTTTGAATTTATTGCACAATGCTCTAACATCCTTATTCTTAAATGACTTTCCATTATCAAAAATTATTTTTGAGGGTATTCCAAAATGATAGATAATATGTTGAAGTATAAACTCCGCTATTCGAGGTCCAGTCGTAGTAGTCATTGGAATTGCTTCCACCCATTTTGTGAAGTATTATGTAGCAGTTATGATAAATTTATGTTGTCCTGATGAAGCAGGTGTTATTTTACCGATCAAGTCAAGGCCCCATTGTGAAAAGGGCCACAAAATTTGAATGGGTTGCAAATTTTGTGATGGCACATGGGTCAAGTTTGCATGATGTTGGCATTTTTGGCATCTTTTGACATATTTGCAATAGTCATTTTCCATTGTCGGCCAGTAGTATCCCATGCGCAATATTCTTTTTGCAATTGCCATTTCGCTAAAGTGACCACCGCAAGTACCATCATGGGCTTCTGATATTGCTCTTTCTACTTCAATTGGATTTAAACATCGTAGTAGTATTCCATCATAACTACGTTTATATAACACATCTCCAAGTAAAGTGAAATGAATGGCTCTTTGTTTGAATGTTCTTTTTGCAGCTCGTGTCATTTCCATTGGTAGTGTGCCTGATTTGAGAAAATATTTTATCTCATCAAGGTAAGAATTGTAAGGTTCGACATGTATCAAACAAACATTCTTCTCACCTACAGATTCTACTTTTTGAATTGATGGTTTAGACACTGTTGTTATGATTAGTGGTTGCATTTCTCCATGTTCATTTTTAGGGATGAGAGATCCCAAGGAAGCCATTGCATCCGCAAATCTATTTGTCGATCGTGGCAAGTTACTAATTTCATACCAGTCAAATTTTCCTAGCAACTGTATCGCTACTTCATGATATCTCTTTAATACTGGCTCTTTACATTGGTATTCTCCTTTTATTTGGTAGACAACCAATTGAGAATCACCAAAAATGCTTATTCTTTTTATTCCCATTGCTATAGCTGATTTAAGACCTAGTATTAAGGCTTCATATTCTGCATTATTGTTAGTGCATGTGAAGTCGAGTTTGAATGATAAAGGAATAGGTATTCCTTCAGGTGTGTAAAACACAACTCCTGCACCTTGCCCTTTTTCGCACTTTGATCCATCAAAGAACATTGTCATATCTGCTTCATCCTCAGGTGAAACTATTTCTTCTTGTTCTGTGATAGAAAACACTGAATCGTCGGGAAGTTCAATTATTAATGGTGTATCATTGTGCAACGGAGCTTCCGCTAATTGATCAGCTATTACTTGCCCTTTTATGGATTTTTGACTTGTGAATTCGAGGTCGAATTCTGTTAAAAGCATTATCCATTTAGCAGTGCGGGTGTTGTTGTAAGTGTGATTCATCATGTATCGCAAAGGGTTTTCTCTAGCTATAACATAGGTGGTATTGCTTAGCATGTAATGTCTAAGTTTCTTGGTGGCGAAAACCACTGCTAAGCATAACTTTTTGACATAAGCATATCTTGTTTCATAACTTACCAATGTTCGACTGATGTAATAAACCGCTTGCTCTTTATTTTTCTCATTCTTTTGTGCAAGCATTGTTCCTAAAGCAAAATCTGTTGCAAAAATGTATAGGTGAAATGGGACTCCTATTTTTGGTGGCGTAAGAACCGGCGGTGAGGCTAGATATTTCTTTATATCATCAAATGCCTCCTGACATTCAGTTGTCCAAGAAAATATCACTCCTTTTTGTAACAAGCGATTAAAAGGCCTGCATTTATCTAAGAGTTGCGCAATGAATCGACGAATAGATTGGACTTTTCCTTGTAAACTTCGCAACTCTTTCAAGTTTTTGGGAGGTGACATTTCTAATATTGCTTTTACCTTGCCTAGGTCTACTTCAATGCCTCTCTTGGAGACAATGAATCCTAGAAGTTTTCCTGATGTTACACCAAATACACACTTCTTAGGATTTAACCTTACCTTATGTTCTATTAATCGATCGAATGCCTTTTCTAGCACATCTATGTGTTCAAGACGCATTTTTGATTTAGCAATAAGATCATCTACATAATATTCGATTATCTTATGCATATAATCATGAAATATGTACGTCATGGCACGCTGATATGTAGCTCCTACATTCTTTAATCCAAAAGGCATCACTCTATAGCAGAATGTCCCCCAAGGCATTGTAAACGTTATTTTATGTTGATCTTCAAGATTAATTCAAATTTGGTTGTATCCGGAGAAACCGTCCATTAAGGAGAGCATTTCATGACCAGCACAGGAGTCTACTAATTGATCTATATTTGGCAAAGGAAAATCATCCTTTGGACACGCTTTGTTTAAATCTCAAAAATCAATGCATACTCGTATCCCCCCATTCGGTTTATGAACGGGTACCATGTTTGAAAGCCATTCAGGATAATCGATTGGTACTATGAAGTGTACATCCAATAACTTTTGCAACTCTTCTTTCACAATTAATGTGATTGTTGGATGAACTTTCCTAAGCTTCTACTTGAATGGCTTGGCATCATGTGCTAGCGTAAGGTTGTGGACTACCAAGTCCGGATCTAAGCCAGGCATGTCTTTGTAGGACCATGCGAACACTTCCTTCTTTTTAATAAGCATGTTTATGATGCTTTCTTTTTCTTCTATGGATAATTCTTTTGCTATTTTGACAATCTAGGGATTATCCACGTCTTCACTAAGGTTCACATCTATAGACTCTTCTATTAGCATGTGAGAACCTTCTTCTAGATGATGCGGAGTTGGGATGAGGTGGATATCATCTACCACATTTTCAAATGTGTTCAGGGTGTCCCCTTCTATCTCAGTTTGAAAAACTGAATTGTTTGATGATGAAGGTTGTTGCAGAATATAAGCGTTTGAAGCGCGCAACAACTCTTCGGATAGGATGAAGTCAGCAGTGGATGGTGGGGATGAAATCCTGTCCATGGCTATGAGACTGGTGTCGATATAGATCGGTTTTGTCTCATTATATGGATTGTGGAGTGGGGTGAGCAAATCAATAGAAATCATGTTGACTTGATGGAAATGAGGTGGTCGTGATTCAAGAATTGATGACTCGTATTCTCTAGGTTGCAACTGACCTAATGTGTGTGATTGGTTTTGTTGTATGCTTTGCCAATGTGATGGAGGAGGTTCTGGTTCAGGACCCTCACGCTCTTTGTTTAGCCAAAAAAGTGTGCGGTCTATTGGAAACTTCTGTTGATACCAGTTATCTTTCTGCATGGTTTCTCCATATATTATCTCTTCCTGAGGTTCTTCTTCTTCTTGATTAAACCATTCAGGACGTGCTTCATCTTGGAGCATTCTCCTGGCTTGTATCTCAAGAGCATGGTTGATAAAAATCATTTTAGTTTCATCATCATCACTGTCACTCATCCAGAATCCATTAGCATTTGTATGAGGTCCTAGCATTAGTGGCTCAAGGTCTTGCCTAAGGTATGCTATCGCAGTAGGATCTTCATAATCTACCTCTCGTTGTAAAGCTTGCTCTCGAGGGTAAAAATTGTAGATTTGGTATCTACTTTCTAGTTGTTCATCCTCATCATTATGTTCATCCTCATCATTAGGTTCATCCTCATCATCGCTCTTTTCCTCCTCTTGTTCGCATTCTATGTCAAGTTCTTGGAAAGCTTGATTAAGCGAAGAGCTTGCGATGGAAGGTTTATAGCCTAGACCGGAGCGGTCACTTGGCTCTCTATATTCTGGTTCAATAATGTGGTGAGGACCTTGTTCATGTCTTCCAAGTCCATATCCTTGCCAACTAACCCTTCAAAAATATCTGACTAGGAAACTTGGGTTCGATAGATAATCAATGTTTTCATTAAACTCTTGTAAAGAGTTGTCATTTTGAGGGGATGGGTCCGATGAAGAATCCATCCCTCCATATATGAAATTGATTGCATTTGTTTGAGAACCCATTCTATATATATCACCAATAGCTAAAGGTGGGTCGCGAGGGTGACCGTAATCTTTGACTGACTCGATAGGTGGTGTAACTGTGACACTCTCAATAATGTACTCACCAATACTTGGATTGGTGAGATGTACTACAACTCTAGATGGTTGTGTGGCTAATGGCTCGGTGGATGAAGAGGGTTCTTGAGCCTTAGCTCTTGGCTCTGCTGGTGGCGTTGGATTATCTCTAACAGGTGGCCCTATTTGTGAGACTACGGGTTCTAATGATTGTGAAGTAGTGGCTGATGATGTGGGTTGTGCTTTGAATGTGAATGGTGGCTTTGAATCTGGAAGTGTACTAGATGGAGTTGGCAATTGATTAGTAGGATGAGTGGGTGTAATTTGAAAATGAAATGCGGTGTTTGAAGGATGCGTTGAGCTAACGCTTTTAGATGTGAAAGTTGGATCAACTATAGGCAACTCTTCTGGAATGGGTGCTTTTGATGATGTGGTGTTTGATGGAATGGTTCTAATGACTAGTGGTTGGATGGTTAGATGTGTTGATGGGAGTAAAGGCTCATAAGGATTTGAAATAAAGTTGCAGTATTTGAAAGGTTCAGTGTCATATGGTATGCAATGTACCTTGCCTTCATGCACATATTTTAAGCATTGATGCAATGTTGAAGGCACACATTTCATTTCCCTAATCCAAGGGCATCCAAGAAGTATGTTATATTGCATTTCCCCTTCCAAGATGTGAAAGAGAACATGTATTGTTTTCACCCCCATGGTGATGGGAAGAACAACATTCCCTACAGTTGAGCATAAAGCATCATTAAAGGCCCTAAGAGTGAATGTGGATGTTGTGATGTGAGATGATGGGACGTTGAGCTTCATCATGGCAGGTGTGGTAATGAGGTTGATTGAAGAACCTGTATCAATAAGCACTCTCTTGAAGGGTTTCCTGTCAATGTGAGCTACTATGTGCAATGGCGGATCAGGTGAATCTGCTGATATTTGTTTTTCCTCGAAGTCATAGAATACTATCGAGGGTTCCATGCACTTTTGCACACTACCCACAAAGGAATTGAATGCATTTGGGTCTTTTGATTGTACTTGAATAGACTTTAAAATTTCCATCAATGCTTCCCTGTGAGGTGTTGATTGTTGTATTAGTTCATAAATTGACAATTTTGTTGAAGCCATCTTCAAACTCTGTGTCAACCGGTTGTTCAATGTAACAACAGGGTGGTTGTGGAATGGTAGTGGTGGCCCACTCGATCCAAGTTGTATGGGCACATTAGTTGGTGATGCTATCGGAGCTTGGGTTGTGCGATTAGCTTACCTTTGTCCATGGGTAACTATACTGATAGCCCCTACAAAACCTTGTGGTAGTTGAGACACATAATTAACCTGATTGGGAGGAACTGTAGAAGTTGATGCTCCCATCGGTTGTTGATTCACCTCTCGATGTGGCAAAGGTGTCTGATATATGCCTAGGTTTTGGTTATTTTGGGCTAGTGGGTTGTCAATTTTGATTGTACCCGCTTCCAATAAATCTTGCACAATTCCTTTAAATCCATGACAACCTTCAATATCATGTCCTCTTTGTCTATGATAGATGCAAAAGAGGTGTTCTTTGTAACCTTTTGTCTTTGGTTTGTTAGGATCATCAGGTTTCATTTTCGGTAAATTAAAAAGTTTTGCCGCATACAACTTCTGAAATACTAATGAATATGGCTCTTGTACTGGCGTGTAATTTCTTTTTGGTTTAAAATGACGTTGTTGCCTTTCCGCAGGTTGTGTCTGATTTTGTGCCTGTTGTGGGGGTGGAACCGCTTGATAATTCGGTTGATGTGGTTGTTGTTGTTGTTGGGGTTGTTGGATTTGTGTTTGAGCCGGTTGATTTGACTGTGGTTGGCTCAAAACTATCTGATTAACCTGTGCGGTCTTGGACTGACCATGGTTATTCCCCTTTTGATTCTTATTGTGCCACTCTTTCTTCTTAGGCTTAATCTCGCCTTCTTGAATTTTGATTTCTTCAATCAATTTTGCTTGGGCGAGTGCCTCATCGAATGTTCTATATTGTTGTAGTTGTAGCAATGAAGAGATGGGTCTACCAAAACTCTTCATGAACATTCGTATTATCTCTGGCATAGGGAGTGAAAATGGTAACTTGATCATGACTGATCTCCATCTATTGCCAAAGTCATAGACTGATTCATCGTCATATTGTTTTAGGTAAATCAAATCAGTCAATGTTGTTTGTTTTCTAACATTTAGGGTGAATCTTTCTAGAAACTGGTCCGCTAGTTGTTCAAAGGTGAAAATACTTTGATGCGGGAGATGGTTGTACCAGTCTTGGGCTTCCCCCCTAATGTTTGAGGAAATGTATGTAATAGCAATGCATCGTTGCTTTTGATTCTGAAGCATGCATTCACAAATCTTGTTACATGCTCTCGGGGATCCTCTTCTCCTTTAAATTCAAGCTTCGGTATTTGGAAATCATGTGGATATGGTGGTTCTGGTACCGAAGCATGAATAGGGTGATTGAGTAGTTGCCTTAAAGTTGGCTTTTGGTATTGCAAGCCTGGGGTTTGCATGGCAAGACTATCAATCTGACTCTATAAAAATTGGTATCTAGGATCATCTACAGGACTGACACTCGAATGTACTTGATGTTGTTGGTAATGGGGTGGATTGTATGTAGGTTGGGGATGATAAGACATGTTTGGCAGAAATGTGTTATGGTATGGATGTTGAGGGATGTTATGATATGGATGGGGTGATGAAGGTATGATATTATGCTGACCTACTGCATTAGCATATGGGTGCGGTGGTTGATTGTGAACCACAGTGGTAGAGGGAGGACGCATTACCCAAGATGGATCTTGGATAAAGGCATTAGGTTGATGAGATGTAGGTGGAATATTTTGCTCAATCCCTTGCAAATGTTGGTTAGGGTCAGGGTTCATGCTACGGTTAGCATTATCTAAAATCATTTGTTGCAACTGTAAGAAATCCTGTTGCATAGCAATTGCATTTGACATAGGGACTACTACCTGTGATGTGGTGGACTGAATTGGTTGTGGAACAACCATGGTAGTGGAGGTAGATGGGGGGTAAGTAGCAAAGGGTATCGCCACTGATTATGGAATGGTATGAGATGTATGTCCTACAAGTGTGGATGGAGGAATGGATGTTGGGGCTTGCAAAACAATAGGAATTGTTTCATACAAGGGATTAGTGGTAATGGTCATTTGTTGTGATAATGTGGGGGAATTTGGTTGGATGACAATGGTTGATTGGCTAATGCTACAACAACCAACTCAAAGAGAGGATTGGTGAAAATCTATTGTGACTATTGTGGATAGGTGAATATGGATTCTTGTTGTGATGAGGGTACGACACGTGATGGGATGGAGAGTGGTGGTAATGATGGGAAGACCATTCCAGTTGCATTCAAGTACATTCTAATAGTGTCCATATCTATCATGGTGACTCGATTGTCTACTGTTGCAGGAGGTTCACTCCTAGGTGTCTCAGGTATAGTTGTGTGAGTAGCTCTATGCATAATGTCTATGTCCATGTTGGGGGCATTACTAGAAGGCCCTATATCAAGACTCGGGGACATAGAAAGAGGCACATCTACTTGTCCCACCATCGAAGTGTGAGGGACATTGCCAGACTAGGAGGCCATAGGGGATGACCACTGACTTCGGCTTGACACTAATTTCTTAGCTTGATTACGAGTCACTACCATACGCTAATATGCTATCTATGTGAATGAAAAAGAAAGTACAATGCAATACAACACGCCAAGCAAATAAACATACAAAGTGTTTGACCCTAGTTTGCACTAAGTTTTTGAATTTTTTTTTTTCGGTGTGTTTTTGTGTTTTTTTTTTTTAAGTTTTTGAAGAGATTTTGTTCTTTTTGGAATAGAATAATAGAACTCAATGAATATGGTGATTAAGAACACTAGCACCAAGCGTGATTTCTCAAAAGAGGCTAGGGTACACCGCTTAAATCCCAGTGGGGGGTTCGCCTAGCTCTTCCACTTTGATTCAACAATCATTCCAATAGTGGGAGACAACTTGAATACCAATGACTTATACCAGCTTAAAGAGCACTTTTATCCTATCTACGGATGATCTAGGGGGCAAGCCGATGGAAGGAGATGAATTCCAACGTCATCGGTCTGAATTGGGGGTTGGTGATGAAATCCAATCGGACCAATGTTTTAATTATATGTGTGTGTGTGTGTGAAGGTTTTGTTTTCTATTGTGTGATGCAAATCTAACATGCAATTCTATTTTTATGCCTAATGCAGAAAGTAGGAAAGACATAGAATAGCAGAAAAAATCATATCAGGGGTAAAATTGCAAATCCAGGTAAGACTCGGCCCAATTCTATTTAACAGGGCTAACCACGGGTGGGCGGTTAGTTCTGGTAAACCATGGGTACGTGGTTTGCCAACCGCACATGCGCATTTGGGAGATCCCAACCACGGGTGCGTGGGTCCTTTCTATCAACAGAACAAAAGTCGAATACAAGCCCAAACCTTGAAAAAGAAATACCTAGGTTATTTCTAACCTGGTACATGCAATATGATTATTCCCTACTATGCATATGCAGATTCTCATTTATTTTGCTTTGTTATTGTGTTTATGAATGCAATATTTAAGTAGATTTTTCTATCCTAAGACCTAAATGCAAGCATTGGCATACAAAACTGAAACCCTTAATCTACTTAAATGCAACCTAAATCTAGAACTAAAGGAGAAATTAAAAATATGACACAGGGTACATACATGTGTTCCTTTCATTGCTCCTTCCAGCTTTCAACCGTCGGTCCACGTTTCAACACTACAGCAACCACGAATGCGCGTTTCCTCAAATTAGAAACCATGGATGCATGGTTTCACAAATTAGAAACCATGGATGCATGGTTTCACAGTGACAGGTTAAGCACAATCTAGATTCACCAACCCGAGATTGAATTCTCATGCATTTCAAATCATTAGCACCTGTACATGCAAACAGAGATTAGTAAGATTAAAATGAAGCAAGGCAAAATAAAATGAAACCCTTGGGAGGTCCCACCATGATCGCCATTTTTGTAACTAAAATACTTGAACACTTGCAATATAAAAACACACAGACACAAAGAGATTGCCCAAAATAATGAAATTCTTTATATATATTGACTCTTGCGATACAGATTTGCAATATTTTAGATTGCCCCAAGTAGCTTGGGTACAATGTTACAATCTTGGCCTCAATGTGATACAAATTTCTCTCTAGGAGTTCTCCAGATCTTTCACAATGTACAATGCTCTCCTCGTATCCAGTTACAACTTCAAAGGGTGAGTGGGCTTTGGTATCCAACACGGGACCACTCCAACTTTAGTAGCCTATCCAAGATACATGTTACCTGCACACATGCAAACCAACAAAGGGGATTAGTAACACCCGTATATTCAAGCGATAAATCCAAATGCTACACATAAACCTATTACTGATATGGATGAAAAAGTAGATAACACTAAACAATTAACAAACAAAGCCTTGCTTAATACTCAAATCGCTAATCTTTGTCGATGAAACCCATTTTTGTTCTCGAGACTATGGAACCATGGAAGCGCGGTTGTGGGCTAGAAACCGTGGACCTACGGTTGTGAAACCGTGGATGCACATTTTTGACTGTGGAACCGCGGACGGGCGATTTTGGTTGAATAATAGATTGCCTCGAAATTCGAGCCAACGGTCAGAGTCAAGCTCATGCTCTCAATTTCTCGTTGGATCTAGATCTATTTCGGTAGCCTATCGGTATGCAGATTCAACTCCCTTTGTTTGGTGGATTGATGGTGTCTTTATAGGCTGCCTAGGGCTTTGGAGGGAAATGTGAGGTGGCAAGCCTGATTTGCCAAGTGGTAAATCTGGACTGCCAGGTGGAAGGGGCAATTACAGTGAGTCACTCAGTGTGGCTCACTTAACTGGGGTGATGTGGCTCCAAGTGGAGTGGGATGTGGGATGTTGTTTTATGTGAAGGGACAAGGGGACAACAACAAAGGAGTTGTGGCATGGGTGTTGGGAATCTGTCTCATGTGCAAGGACAAAGGGGACAGGAGTGGGTAAGATGTGGCATGGATGTTGGATGAAGTGTCCAGGACACATGTCCAATGGGTAGACAGGGTATCCTAGGGTGATTTTCCTAATTAAATAAATTAGGAAAGTATAATGATGTGCAGGATTTTATATCCCTAAGTTAGAACTTAGGCATATATCTTTATTATGCGGGATTTGATGGTGAGGTGGTGAATGTGAACTAAAGGGTGCTAGATTTTGGTGTCTACAGTATGACATCGAGGCAATCACTCACATGTCAAATAGATTTGTAGATACCATGGCATATTTGGGATCCTTAATCCCTCAGAATCCATCTGCTGATTTCACAACCATTCATGTTAAAGTTCTTGCACACTCAGCAATACAATGTGAGGCTATGGACAATCAAGAGTCATTCAACATGATTTAGACTGAACCAAATCAGTATTGGTCCTTCAAAGCTAGAGCTTTCTTGTAAAAGGTACCTTGGTAATCTTTGATCTCTCAAGGTCCTATGGAGTATGGTACGACCATTCACCATATGGTTATTTCTCAATCTATGTTCATAGATTCTACATCACAGGAGGAACATGTCATTTTATCTATATAAGTTGTGGCTTATCAGGATTAGCTTTCCTAATTACAGGATTTCTTGAAACTTGGAATGGTATCGCAAGGCCTATCGCATATCGAAAGATAAGCATTTAAATAGAAGGTGATGAGGTACATATTTCTAGTAGAGATCCTTTATAGACGAGGCTGCAATGGAATGCTCCTTCATTACCTTGAGCCCCAGGAAGCATCTTGGGCAATTTCACAAGCCCATGATGACACGTGTGGCGATCACTTCGGTGGCATGGCCATCATTAAGTGCATCTTTAGAATGAGTTACTATTGGCCAACTATGGAAAAATATTGTTACGAGTATGTCAAAAAATGCGTCAAGTGCCAACATCATGCAAACCTCACTCACTTACTATCACAAGCCTTGCAATCCATCCAGGCAACATGGCCCTTCTCGCATTGGGGACTAGAATTAGTAGGGAAGATCTCACCCCCATCCTTAGGCCAACACATGTTCATCATAATGGCCACTGAGTATTTCACCAAATGGGTCGAAGCGATCCCCTTGACGTCGATAACTAGACCAAGGATTACGGAGTTTATACTCCACAATATCATAAGTCATTTGGGGGTCCCTTCAAAGATAATATTGGATAATGGGCCATCTTTCAAGAACAAAAATATGCATACTTTAATGAATAAATATCACATTCAGCACAATTTTCCAATGCCCTATTATCTACAAGCAAATGGGCAAGCGAAAGCCTAAAAAAAACAATAGTCTCCATCTTGAGGAAAACAATGAAAGATAATCATAAGGACTGGCATTTGCAATATCCTTTAGCATTATCGGTATACAAGACTAGTGTGATAATGCCCACTAGGACAACACCATTTTCACTTGTATATGGTGCTGAGGCCATCATGCCCCTAGAGTTGGAGATCCCAACCCTACGTATAGCATTGAAGGACTTCATATATGATGACACCGCACGACAATGCTGCCTTGATTAGTTAACGCTTCTTGATGAACGCCTTGTCAATACCTTGGAGCATCTTCGTGTTTATCAGGATCGCCTTGCGTGAGCTTACAATAGTAAAGTCCACTTAAGAGAATTCAAGGTTGGGGATCTTGTGCTCAAAGAAAACCAGTAAAACTCAAATCTGTCGTCGCTTGATAAAATGGATAGGCCCCTACATGATTTTGTAAAGGGTTGGGCCTGGGGCATATCGCCTCACATCATTGGATGGTGTTGAAGAGCTTGAGCCCCTCAATATCATTCATTTGAAGACAGTCTATACATAAAATACAAAAACATTCAAATATGTCAAAAATACAAAAACATTCAAATATGTCAAAAATATTCAAATATACATAAAATACAAAAACATTCAAATATGTCAAAAATACAAAAACATTCAAATATGTCAAAAATATTCAAATATACATAAAATACAAAAACATTCAAATATAAAAACATAAAAATGCTCCAAGGGTGCCTTCACACCGCTTGGTCAAAATCAATCAAAAATGCTCCAAGGGTGCCTTCACACCGCTTGGTCAAAATCAATAAAAAATGCTCCAAGGGTATCTTCACACTGCTTGGTCAAAATCAATCAAAAATGCTCCAAGGGTATCTTCACACTGCTTGGTCAAAATCAATCAAAAATGCTCCAAGGGTATCTTCACACCGCTTGGTCAAAAATCAATCAAAAATGCTCCAAGGGTATCTTCACACCGCTTGGTCAAAATCAATAAAAAATTCTCCAAGGGTATCTTCATACCGCTTGGTCAAAATTAATTAAAAATGCTCCAAGGGTAGCTCCACGCCACTTGGTCAAACTCTAAAAGCCCCAAAGGCACAATAAGCCCTTTGGTCAAAACACAATAAAAAATACAAAAACAATGCAAAATCAAAAATACAAAAACAGTCACATCTTACATCTGCATCCATATAGTTGCATTACATTAAACATGCATATCTATTGCATTTGCATATGTTATGAGCACACTCTTGGAAACGATGCCATAGTTTATATCACAAACACAAATACACAAGTCCACATTCATCCAAACTGTGTTTCTCAACACAACCATATCATGTTGCTATAAGGAATATGCTTGGACTTTCCGGTCATTCAACCATATCTATTGATATTATAATTTTTTGTGGAAATCCATCTTGATTAGTAGAGAGTAAGGTCTGGTCATGAATACCTTAGATATTCAGGATCCCATTACTAATTGAAACACTAAAATCCTAGTTGGTACAAGGTAAAGATGAAAGTTGCAAAAGTGGTCTAGGTTGCCTTAAGCAAAAATGGTCTTTCTTTCTTATCCCCCTGTGCGATCGGTTCAAAGGTGTTGATAGTTGGCAAAAGGACAAGTTCTACCCTGTCCAAAAATTAGTGATTATCATAACTACATAAGTCCCTTGCTTTCATTAAAACAAGCAAAAATCCTGAAATAAAGCACAAATTCAAAACACCAGTTTCCAAAGTCATAGTTCAAAATTACAAAAACAAAACAAACAAGTGAGTTTCATCCTTACATAAGTCCCTTTATCAGGAAAAAAATCAGTCAAAAATAAACAATGTTTTTTATCACTAAGCCTGAGCAAGTATCCCAAATGAAATGAAGAAAATAAGGGAATGGAACTTGAATCCCTGGAATTCTCAGCATGGCACAAAACTGGAAGGTGATCCCCATTACAGGTTGGTGTACAGTTATACCTGGCAATGGTGGTACCCTTATGCATGATGATATGTCTATCACAATAGCATCTTGCATTTGTGTAGACCAATGTTTGCATGTGTATGAGCTAGCTTTAGGTAACCCAACACTACCTGGTGGTATAGTCCAACTAAGTCCAACACAGGATAAGATGAACAATTGAGGATCCACAATCTTAGAAATGGGCTAAAATAATCCTGCCTAACATCGGAGGAAATGCTTGAGTTATATCTAAATATATTTATTTTCAGACACAGGGATAGTGAGTGTCTAAGTCCATGATGAAATCCTTACATTTCAAAAGTCATGTATGGTGAGTACGCAACTGTTGATAGGATAACTAGAGTGTTTGAGTCTCAAGAAAAACCTCAAAACTTCCTACATAGCAAGAAATCATATCATCAATATCATCATCAATTTTATTTATGAAGTTTTGTAAATTAAGGGGTATTACCAAAGTAGGATAGATATCGGATGGATGTCAGAAATGATGTTCAAATGGCCACTGACTGCTTTGTATCTTTTAAATTACATAATTTTATCAAGAAATTACATACATTCCATGCCATTACATTTCACATATGAATGCCCAAATAATTAGTTCTTGTGATAAGAATGATTATTTATATTCATGACTATTATACTTTTTGTGGTATCACCCATTCAGATTGATGAAATCATATCATATGTAGTCCTTATGTTTTAAGTGATTGAAGCATACAGGTTCATTCACATTAGATTGAACAGTGCATGACACATTGCATTTACCATATCATAACATAAGTTAGATGCATACAATTAAATCAAAAGTAAACATGCATCTAACGAAAACATTACATCCATAAATACATAATGTCATATATCATCTATCCATATCTAAGATCACATCATTGCATCCACCCACACATAGAATCATAAGTCCATCATCGAATCAATTCATTATACATTACATCGTGTCACAATAATCAAATCGTATAAGCATAAACACATACATAAGCATCCATCTCAATATCCATATCATTATAAATATCATCTATCATCTAAAACATACATCAACTCATCATAATTTCATCATCACATAACATAAATAAAATAAAAATATAAAGCAATAAATGACACACATAATAAAGCATAATTTAAAGATCTCATAGATATGTGTGTCTCAAAAAGTGTTTCAAAATGTGTATCTAAGTGCATAGATATAAAAAATGCCTGAATGCTATAGTCATATACATTAGATGACCTCAAAAATAATAGCCTAATGCATCATCAATCAAACACTAAGCCTGTGCCCCTACAACACCACCTCCTGTGGCTAGATCTTGAGTGGAGTGATGATAGCCTGCTGGCCTCTCTATGCGAGTCTGGGTCCTCTGACTAGGCTGGAAAAAAGACTACCCAAATGTGGAGCACCCACTAGCCTATGATCCACCTACACCTATCCTCTACCTAGGAGTGGCTCCTAGCCTCTTGATATGCATCTCGAGGGAAGCAGTGTGGCCTACATGACCAGCAATAATCATCTCATACTCATCTAGCAAACCCTGCATATGCCTGATCTCTATCCCTGGATCTATCCATGTAGGACCCTAAGGTGTACGAGGATCAACAACCACCTACATCCTGGTAGCACTGCCCCTAATAGCAACCTACAAAGTCTATATCTGAGCCATGAGCTACTCTATAGTAGTATCCCACTATGTTATAGTAGCATCCTGCTAGACAATGATAGCATCACACTGTTGTACCTAGATATTGGTCGACTGGAGCTCGACCTCTACATCATGTAGTTGTTCTCTTAGAGGAGAATATCTCTCCTCAGGATCCAACTCCTCCTCCTCCTCAGGAGCCTCCTACTCCTCCGTTGTTGCCTGCTCTATCGAATGGTCCCATACCTCAGTCCTAGCTCAGACTCTACGCCCTGCTAGATTTGCACCATCTCTGCCATCACCCTCACGGCCTAGACTACCATCACCATGCCACATCCAGTCACCCCACCATTGTGCAAATGTATATGTGACTCCCCCAATGACACATGGTTCAACTATTGGGGCATCCTCCTCATCAGCCAACTTTATGATATGTGGGGGAGGGAGGTCTCTTTCTGCTTCGATGTGCCTGTACAAGAACAAGATAAGTGGCACATCCTGATGTAATTTTTACTGATGAAGAATTTAGGAGTAGAATAAATACTCCCTAATATCAACCTTATGGCCGATGAGTCGTCACTTGTACTGTGTCCTAGCTATAAAACTAGGTGGATCATCCCAAGTTGGGCACTCATAATATGGGTACCACATGATGGCTTTGGCCTGTAGCCCAGTGAAAGTAGAAATATTGTGGGGGAGCTCCCTCGCATTAGGGCGGCTCTTGTGCTCCTCATGCTCTTGAGCCCATATGGCTGCATAGCACTACATTCTGGCATCAATAACTATAATCTTAGCAGGGAGTCCTCTAGGATGATCCACGCTGATATGCTCCCATCCCCATACTTGAAGGAGAAATCTATAACCAATGTTGATGCGGCCCCATCAACGGATGTGATACAGCTCATCATAGCATTGTGCTAGCAAGGACCTCCCCCATGCATATATTATAGGCTCCTCGTTGTCCAATAAGTCTTGAACCATCACAAGGAGGTTCCACGAGAACCTCAAGCCTAAGAAATCTGGGATCATAATGTTGCTGATGACCATCAGTAATATCATGTACCTATCTAAGAAGACATGCTCCTTATATTAGCGTATGACAGGCACACCTCCAGACTTGGTGTCCTTGAATGCAACCGCAACATGCCCCTTGAAAACCTATAGAAATACTGCATCACGATCATTAGTGGTCGAAGAGACGATGGCCACTCCGTCAAAAGGGATCCAAAAAATCCTATACACATCCTCTGGTGTGATAGTCAACTCATCGGTAGGAAGGTGGAAGGTGTTCGTCTTGGTGTTCCATCGATGAACCAGGGTGGTGAGGTAGGCCTGGTCGGACATAATATGTGGCAGCCCGTTAATGTACTATAGTCCACGGGCCTTAAGCCAGTTCCAGTCCGTATCATCCAGGAGTGGAAGAAGATCATTTAGGAGCTTCGGGTCCTGAGCCCGAGCAGTGAAAATCTAGGAGCATAAATTAAAGGTATAACTACAATGCATCTAAGGCATAAATCATAGTAAAACATGAAAAATGGTGCAAATAATGATAAACTATCCTAAGTCTAAGAAAGAGAGAAATAAATGAACCTAATCATGCAACATAATACAAAAAAGTAGCTCAAAATTTTCAAAAAAAAATCAATAAATCATCTCACAAAATCCACAAAAATTACAAAATTTGCCTAAGTATCTTGGCCGATGTCGCCTACAGTGATCAAAAACTGGCCACTGAAGCTAGCAGTGGTCAAACTCCAATGGTCAAATTTTTGACCGTTGGGATTCAAAGCTGGTCATTCTGAGCAATAGTGGCCAAAACGGTTGCTCTGAGTGGTAGCGGCCAACGGGCGACATAGCAAACATGTACGCCCTAGGTCAAAAATACCAAAAATTTGAAAAAATTACAAAATGTGGGTAAGCCCACCAAAAAAAAACCTAAGTTAAACCTATATACAGGTTTGGTTCATTGCTGGTTATTTTAATAAGATTCATTTACCGATTACTTAGTGAGGTCAAATTTTACCCAAAAAGAAAGCAGGGTTAAGGTTTGAGATAATACCCAAGAAGCTTTGGCTCCTCCGCTTGTCGATGTCTCTCTGTACATAGCCATAGTCTCCAACGTAACAACACTCCAAGTCGTAAATATCACTTTCTCATCAAAGATCTGGGAAGCAAATTGCCAGCTGGAAGAATGAAAATTCAAAACCCTAGATCCCTTTTTATACTCCTCAAGTTATGCCTCGATCGCTGTTGACGTCAGCAGCCCAAACTTCTTGGTCACTTAGGGTGAGAGCAACCACAGATAGGCACTTAGCAGTTGTTGTATCTAATAGCGATCGGATGCACAAGAAAAATCTAGAAGATTCCTTCCAAGAGGAATAGCAAAAAAATAAATAAGCACATTTTTATGGTCACTAATCATCATAATAATCAAAATAACAAAAAAAATCACATAAAAACAAATCTCGAGTAAGCTTCATATTCAGTTACTTACTCTATCGATTCAGCGATCACAGCGATTTGCACTCCATGCAACTCGATGAGATGAGTAAGTTACCATAAAGCTACTTGGGGTAAATTACTCATTTTAGAAGTATGATGAATTACCTCAATCCTAAAGAAGACCAAGATGGTCGGACTACTCCACGGGTACGATGGAATCATCCTAATTCTCTTACGACACCAAAAACACTGAGCCAAGTGATGTAATACAAGCATAAATAGAATCACTCATCCTAACTCCCTAAGAAGGCTATTTGTGGTCGGACCACTCCCTGGGATAGGGATGAGTTATCATCATAAACAAATTGGAATCACACTTGGATGGGGTTTTTCCCATTAAAAGAAAAAACATTAGAAAGGAACTAAAACTAGTTAGATTGGTCAAGCGACTTGTCTCTTCATTCATTGTCTTTCCCTCACCAATTCATTTGTGTGAGGAGGTAGTTCAAATCCTCAAATAATCATAATCAAAGTCAACCAAAGATCACTCGATCATATCAAAATAGCGTTCATCCTATGAATCATTGCATACAAATCTTACAAAACTTTCCCTTGTTTTTTGGGTTCATAAGTAAATATGATATCTTCAGTTTGTAGCTCTCCTTCGATCGGTTCTGTTGTAGCAACATAAGCTACACGATTATGTTTGAGGAATAAGTGCAAGTGGACATGTGCAAGCCCTATGCTAAATTAAGCCTTCAATTAGGTTGAAGCAATGATTCAAGGATGTGTGTCGTCTTGCATGATTGGGCCATCTAGCATTGATCAGATCAATGATCATCATACACCCTGCAAACATAGCAGTCTACGTTTTTGCTCTGCACTATGTTTTCTACTCAGTGTATCGCAAAAAGGGGTATTTGTAGACACCTAAAACATGTCATGTTCAGGGAGACTACTCACATAGACACACCCATAGGTCATGTGACTAAACCTTGGGACCTTCCAAGTATCAAAAGTGGTTCTACCACTTATCTGGGGTATTTTTTTAGCCCATAAAAGCTTGGCCGCTATGGACCAGAGTGGCTGGATTTTGTCCGTTGCAGCTTAGAGCGGCCAAACCTTAGTCATTGTAGACGACAGCGGATAAACCTAAAATACATTTTGTCACCAATCTAGCCTAATCTCGTGTGGAAGTAGCAGTCTGCATGCAATAAAATCAAGCGAGGACAACTTTGCATTCCTCCTCATAGCCAGTCTACATGAAGGACTCAAGTCTGGATTTAGTCATCAGTTAACTACCCCTCAAGGATAGGCAAAAGCTTGAATTATCATGCTAACTTCTAGTGCGCATGAGGGATTTAGTCGTAGGGTTTGAAAATTGACCTAGGGCTTCAAACACTTTATAAGGAGTAAATCTAAAATCCAAACACTTTATAGGGTTTGAAAATTGACCTAGGGCTTCAAACACTTTATAAGGAGTAAATATAGGGACCTTCTTTTATGAATAAAGAGAGAGAAATATCATCACATATCATATATCAAAATTTTGAACAGATTGGATCATTAAGGAGAGCTTTTGGAGACTTGGAGAGCTTCCCTTGGATATCATTTTACAGCGAAGCCCTATCGAATTGGAGAGCAAATTTGAGCCTCCTTGAGGAGCAACGAAGTGCTAGACAAGTTGGGAGGTAATCATCTATGCACATACAACAATCATTTAGCAATAGTAGTAGACTTAAGCCCATAGCCTTTGGATCAATAGAGACAGATTTCACCTTAGTGGTCGTTGTCCTGGACAGTGGCTCACAACCTAGTCTAGGGTTTAGGTGTTAGTTTCTTTTATTCTGCTTTCTCCATGTTTTCATGTCATTAGCATAAGCTTTATTTTAGTTATTTGCATTCATAGTACTAGTTTTATTGCATTTGTTTTCATTATGCTAACAACCTCATCTAGGGAGGCAATCTCGAACATCTAAGCGTGTGTTGTTGTTTCATTGCTTGCAGGGCTACAAGTTCATCGGACAAATCTACAACATATGAAAGCAAGATGATACCTCTAGGAATCAGGCCTGGAGAAGGAGGCATATGTAAGCCCTCATATAGTTCTATGTACATCATCGGGAAGCCTGGAAAAGCGCATCTCCCTTTTCAAGGGGATATTTTATACATCTGCTACCCTCTTTGTGTAAAATCATGTATCAAATGAAGGGTATCCCGTAGAGGGATTTCTATGTAACCGGATCTTGGAAATATCAATACAAATCATTCATTCATTTATTTCTTCGTACTTCGGCTATGCCTTTCTTTTATGCTTTTTCATTTGATGCATGTTAAACGTTAAAATATTTAATAATAATAATCGCAAATAGAGTGAGTGTATGGTGCACCGCTTCCCTGAGGTCGCTACAGTAATATAATAACCAAGTAAATAGCATGAGAAACTTCTAAAATAACTTATGAAATAGCCATTACTGAAAGCTCACAAAAATTTGAACTTTTTACAATATGTGGAGATCTCAATGCTCCATGCTTCATACAAGTTCTATATTGTATCTCCTTACTACTCACTCTACTTAGTCTTCACTCTAAAATCCTCTATCAAAGGCCTATATATAATTATACATGACTCTTGGCCTTCCATCTTCCAATGAATCTTCATCTTCCTATTATAAGGACTCATGTACATGTGGACACCATGCACATTTACATCATTGCACATTCTAATAATACTTGTGCATTTATTACATCACATAAATTAAATACTCAAACCTTAATATAATACACTCTCCTAATCTAATGATGCACCCAAGATGGTACCTTATCATGTACTAAATAATATAATATATTCCAACACACATGGGATCCCTATTTTTAGAAGTTTCCTTGAAAGTGTCTACGTTATTTTACATGAAAAGAGCCACATTGAGTAGCACAGAGGCCATGATTGTAAAAGTAAGATAATTTTTTATGTAGATTAGATGAAGAGGATCAACTGAAAATCAACCTCTCCTATAAGAAAAGGATTCACAATTCACTCCTACCCATAGTGTAATATTTGGTTTCATTCTAATTTACACACTCCAAATGATGTATTTGAACTTCAACCCTCGGTTAGCAAGGTTCCTATATGGATTTCTTATACATGATTTCTTTTGTAATTGCCCTTATATGGTAGTCTAGGTGATGATAACTTATGTGGTGGTAGTGTATGATGACAATATTTCTATTACACAAGACAATTAAATATAATATGGTAACACCTTGAGTCAAAAACTTCTCAAGACATTGATTTGCAACACAACTTTGAAGTCAACCAATCGGTAGTTAGCTAGGGGGTGTCCTTCATGATGATACTTAGCATGATGAAATCCAATAATATACATGCTATGACACACTTTCAATATGGTATTTTCTAGCCATTCCTTTTCTGTGCATTTTCCCTCATATGGCTCTTAGATCAATGGCACTAGTTGAGTCATGCGACAAGACTTAGATGACAATTTCCCTTCTTCTAGAATGACTCTCTTGTTGCTTCTCCTTGAATATAATCTTAACTTATATTATTAAAAAATTTACCCTCATATATAACCCTGCATATACTAATCTATGTGATTTACAACATACAACTCAAATAACACAATGCATTCATATTCAAACACACATACACAAACAAAATATTGAGGTGAATAGCAATGATATTGCATATATATTAAATGATTGTGCATCCAATATTTTTCCTTCATCCCCCTTCTTATGGATGCCTTTGCACTCTTTTATTTCACTTTGCATGCCATCCCTTCTTCCTCTTTCTTGGATTTCCATGCACACTACCTTTTTCTTGTCCTATTATCATTCCTTTACATACACAAGGTTGGTAGTTTTAAACAGATTGGCAGTTTATTAAAACAACTCACCCATAATAGCCTACATGTTGGATGCTCTTGCATCATACTCTTTAGATAAGATAAAATATTTGATGAATGAAGCTCATAAACATTTTTTAAAAACTATAACTGATATGCCATGCTTAGCAATCTCAAAAGCAGTCATCCATGTGACTGCATAAACAACCTGGTTCTTCCACCTAACCATATACTCAGTATATTTTACCTCTTATTTATTTGGCTAGTTTTGAGTCTATCACTACCTCTATACATTCCATTCTTTTTTTAGCAATAGTGTTGTTCATTCTTTAGTCAAATAATGGGATGTAATATCTTCAGTATTCTTTGTAGGCTATTCATAATATGGATATAAATCTACCACATTAAAATCTAGTGACATGTCTACTTATTCTAGGAGTTCAATTTCAAATGCATTAGCTTCAAAATTCTTCAAGATCTTACAAGGTCCAATATTCTTCCAATTAAGCTTGTTGTATGTGCCTTTTAGAAATATTTCTCTCTGTAGATGTGGCAAAACCAAATCTCCAATCTGAAATTCTTGTTTCCTTCTTGATATTAGCCTACTTCTTGTATCTCATAGCATTGTTCTTCATAATTTAGAATGGACTCGATTGTAATTCTATTTACTAAAATGTTATATGTAATTTTTGTCTGTTCCAATATGGTATCCCATGACTTTGGTTTCTTACCAACTAGACACCATAGAAAATTTCCAAGTTTTTTTTCTCAATTTCAGTTTTTCCATCCATTTGTGGGTGATAAGCTAAACTAAAGCTTAATTTGATAACCAACTTCTTCCATGAGGTATGCCAAAAGTGACCTACAAACTTCATGTCTCTATATGATACAATACGTTTTGACAATCCATGCAGTATTACAACTTCTTGAAAGAACAAATTAGCAATGTGAACAGCATCTCCTACAAGGTATGAAATGTGTCATATTCAAAAATATATCTACAACAAAAAATGATTCATTCCCATTTTTTGTTTAAGTAAATACAAGGAAAAAGTCCATATTTACGTCTTCCCATGGTATTTTTGGTATTGGTAATGGTTGATACAACCAAATGTTCTAGCTCTTTTCTTTTGCATGTTGATAGATTTGACAACTCTACATAACTTTCCACACATTAAAGCTTAACCCTAGCCAATAATAGCTTTCACAAAGCTATTTCAAATTTCTATCTATTCTAGAATGTCTAGAAAGTCCTCCACTATGTTTTTCTCTTATCAGGTTCTTCCTCATTGAGCTTCATGGTATACATAACTATTGTCCCTTGAATAATAATCCCTCTTAGATAAAATAATCTAATCATAGCATTATATCTTCTACAGTAGGACCATTACAAGAGACACAAGATTCCTTAGAGTCCAAATATTCAACATAAAACTCTTTCATAGCACCAAAATCTATCACTTCAATCTTCATTACATTTATCAACAAGTTTCTTCCACTCAAAGCATCAACTGCTTGATTTGAACTTCCACTTATATGTTTTAATACAAATGATTAAATCTGAAGATACTCCACCCATTTCATATATCTTTGGTTTAATTCGAATTGATTGTTAATAAACCACAAAGCATGATGATCTATAAATACCATAAATTCCTTCGATAATAGGTAATATTTCTACTTTTTCAATGCTTACACAATGGCATAAAAATATTTATCATAAATTGAATATTTTTTCTTAGCTTCATTCAACTTCTCACTAAAATACATGACGGATCCACTTTCTTGACTTAAAATTCCTCCAATGGTTGTTCCACTTGCATCACAATCTACTTGGAAAACCTTGTTAAAGTCCAACAATGCTAAAATCAGTTGCTCTATGACTTTATATTTCAATATTTTAAAGCTCCTTTCCATTGCACTCGTCCATTTGAAATCATTTCTACCTCCTTTCATTAGTTTAATTATTGAAGCACAAATTCCACTAAAATTTCTTATGAAATTTCTATAAAAACTTGTCAAACCATGGAAACTTCTAGCTTTAAACATACTTCATGGAAATTGCCACTCCAAAATAGCCTTCACCTTTAATATATACATTTGTGGACCATCCTTAGATATGAAAAAACACAAGTGTACCAATTCTTTCTTCATAAAACTATATTTCTTAAAATTGATTAGTAATTGTTCCACATTCAACATTTGCAATACTAAACTTATATGCATTAGGTGTTCTTCCTTCATCTTACTAAATAATAAAATATCATCCAAGTAAACCACCACAAACTTACCAAGAAAAGTCTTCAATACCTCATTCATCAACCTCATGAAAGTACTAGGTGCATTTGTCAACCCAAATGGCATAACTAGCCATTCATACAATCCCTCTTTGGTCTTAAATGTAGTCTTCCACTCATCTCCTTCTCTAATTTGAATTTTATGATAACCACTCTTCAAATAAATCTTTGTGAAATACTTTTCTCCACTCAAGAAATCCATTAGGTCATTTGTATGAGATAATAGAAATCTATATTTTTTTGTAATCTTATTGATTGCTTGAGAGTCTGTGTACATACACCATTCTCCTTCTTTCTTGGGTTCTAGTATAGTTCGTATTGTATATGGGCTCAAAATCTCCTTGATCAACCCCATGTCTAGTAGGGCTTGGACTTATCTTTTTATCTCTTCATTCTCCATAGGTGTTATCCTATAGGTTGCCTTGTTTGACAAACTTGATTCGGGTATGATCTCTGTGTTATGACTAATGCTTCTCATAGGTGGTAACCCATCAAGTAATTCTTTTGAAATAATCTCATCATATTCTTCCAACAAATCCTTCACTTCATGTGGAATGTTAGTCATCTTATTCATTGTCCCATATTTTGTGGTTTTAGCAATGAAAGTAAAACATGCTTCCTATTTCTTCATTTCCTTCAAGAATTATTTTCCAAATATCAAGCAAACTTTAGAACTATTGCACACCTTAATTTTATTGTTCTTCAATGGCCTTAACACAGCTTTTGCCATACTTGAAAATTTAATAAGTATTATGTCTACCTTCATGTACTATTTTATATCAAAGTACCACGATCTCCCTGACAAAATATGACATGTGTCCACTGGTATAATTTCAAAGAGAACAAAGTCCTTATAAGAACCAATTTGAAAGTTTATCATACATTTTTCGGTTACCAAAATATTGGTTCCCATTTTATAACCATGATAATTTTCAAGGATTTGGATGTTCCATCCTCTTCAAACCAAGTTTTTCTACCATATTTGTTGATACTAAGTTGTCTATACTCCCACTATCCATAATTACCTTAAAACACATGCCTCTCAATTTACAAATTATCTTGGATAGGTTCCTTCTTTTCTCAAGTTCTTGAACCTCCTTTTCTATATTTAACAATACCCTTTTCATCATAAGGCATTCTCCTTGATTTGGTTCTTCCATGTGTTGCGGTGAGGTTATGCTTTTTTCATATTATTATGGCATATGGCTACAGGTTTCCTTTCCATACCCGTTGGTTTTTTGTGCTTAAGAGAATTTGTATGCACTATGGCTAGCTTCTCCCCATCTATAACAATTTATGGGAAATAATCTACCATAACCTCCTCTTCCTTTTGATAAATCTCTATTTTCTCTATTATTCTAAGAAGCACTAGCTTCAACCTCCTTCTTTGTTGTTCTCTTCTATTGTTAGTTTAGCCTCTTCCTTTTTTGGATTATCCTCTTTATCTAGGATTATTTTATTACCTTCATAATAATGTTTTATTTGCCTTAAGAACATATTGATATACCTCTTTAATAGCCCTTATTAAAATCATACCAATATCATATTTTATGAACAATGTAAGTCCACTTATGTATATTATCATCTTCTCTTCACCATATTCTATATGACCTTATCTTATGATCAATTTGTGAGACTCTTTTACATATTATTTTACTCCTAACACATTTTTCTTGAGGTTTTGAAGTCTACTAAACAATTCAATTTGATAATTCATAGGTAAAAACTTAGATTTCAACTTAGATACGAACTTTTTCCATGTTCATATTCTATCATAACCCTTTCATTATCTCTATTTTTGGACATGATCCCACCAAATTGAAACATATTCCTTCAGTCATGTGCATGCAAATTTGATCCATTTTGGATCCTCCATTGATTCATAATAAAATAATCTCTCCATGTTCATTATCTAATCTATCAATTCTTCAGGGTTTAACTTCCATTAAAATTAGGAGTATCCATATTTAGTTTATTTCCTATATTTGAGATTTCTCAAGTCAACTATTGTTTTGGTTCTTCTCCTTTCTCTTCATCTTGAGCTTTCGCATGACTAGTTTTCTCCTTGTCACTGTCACTAATATCCTCAAAATGAATGTCTCTCCACTGGGTAGTCTCAATTACATCTAATATGACAATGATTCCTACAAGTATATTTTCTATATCCATTGGTAGGGGTCCCAAACCATACAGTCTTCTTCTTCCTCACTGTGCCATCTCTCCTTCAACATAATTTGTAACATTTTGAAATTAAAGCTGTGATACCAAATGATGCATACTAGATGGAGGAGGTCAACTCAACAACCTCCCCTAGTAGCAAAGGATTAATGGTTCAATTTTATCCACAATGTAATATTTATTTTTATTTTAGTTTACCACTTCATATGGTGTATTCAAACTTCAACCCTTATTCAACAATATTCCCAGATGACTTGCCTATAGATAGTTCCTTTTTTAATTGCTCTCAGAAGGTAGTCTATGTGATGACAAGAAGATGACATAAACCTAGGTGGTGGAAAGCATATGATGACAATATTTTCCTTACATAATATGAGGAAATACAAGATGGTAACACCTTGAGTCGATAACTTCTCAAGACAATGATTTGTAATATGGCAAGTTAGCAAATTACAATATGGTAACTTCCAAGTCAACAAATTGATAGTTAGCTAGACATCGCTCTTCATGATAGCACTCAACATGACACACTCTAATATGGAATATGTCATAACACATTTCCAAGATGGCATTTTCTAGTCATTCATTTGCTAGATATTTCCCCTCAGATGACTCTCAACTTGATGTCACTAGCTGAGTCATAGACAAGACTTAGATGGTAATTTTCCTTCTTTTGGAATTTCTCTATTATTGTTTCCCCTTAAACAAAGTCTTCACTCAGAATATTATAAAATTTACCCTCATCTATAAACCTACACATGCTAATCTATGTGATCTACAACATACAACTCAAATAGCATAATGTATTTATATTCAAACACAAATACATAGACAAAAATTTGAGGTGGAGAGAAATGTTATTGCATATATATTAAATGAATGTACATCCAATATTTTACCTCTGTCCCCCTTATTTTGGATGCGTCTACATTTTTTATCTCACTTTGCACATTGTTCCCTCTTCCTCTTTATTGGCTTTCCATGCACACCATCATTTCCTCTTTATATTTCCGTTCCTTTATATACATGAGGCTAGAAGTTACAAATATATTAGCAATTTATTAAAATGGCTCACCCATAACTATATTCATGTTGGATGCTTCCACATTAATTTCCTATAATTTTAGGGGGTATATTAGGGGTAAACCTTGTAATCTGATAGTTTGGTGCATTGAACGATGATAATAGATTTATTAGGATAAATTATGACCCACTACTTGGTCGCATAAAGACATCAACTCAAACTAGTTATCAACTTCAAGATTCACTATGGAATGCAATAAGGGACAAGGAAGTTATCACAAATGCAAAATATCGGGTACCCACCGATGTCCCCATACACTTCTTAAGTAAATATCTATATCATATTTAAGGTGTTTAGAATCAAGCTTTAAATCAAAGAGGAGTGAGAAGAAAAAAAATTGTTTTAGCTTCTAAAACTTGCATCTATCTGTGGACCCACACACTCTTTTGATGAGAGAATACATTATTTTCTAAAGTGCATTCATGAAGATATAAATTGGAAAAGACCCATCAAAAAAGGCATTCCTTATGCACGATTGATACTTTTTTACTTGTTATGTTTACATAGGTGTTAAAATATCCTAAGTTAAAATATTGACATTCAGGAAAAGTAGCTTTTTTATTGAACGTGTAAATGGAATTTTTTTCTACTTGATGAAAATTTGCTAATAATTTTTCATAGAATAATTTTTTATGTAAATTCCCTTTATCATTTTCCCTTTCGTAGTTTTTATAGTTAAAAAAAAATACCTTGTCTCACTTGATAAAAATATCATAATAGATACTCGAGTTTCCATTTCTTTTAATCCCTTTCTTTTCAAGATTCATTGAAGATTTCTCCAAAATTATAAAATCTAGTGTCAAAATGTAGAACTTCTTCAAATTTGCCTAAGTCCTATATGAATTAATTTGTTGTAGAGAGACCAATTTGGGTGAGATGAGGTACCTACCCAAGAGGATGATAACAACAATATGGATATCGATATTCAAACCAATTTTTGGTAGATAAAAAGGTCTTTTTTTCATTTTTTATAAATTCATAGCCTAATGGACAAGGTTTAAGGCATAGTCTAGGATAGGCCTTTCCAACAATGCAGATATAAAAATAGAAACCAATATGAGAGTTTATTAATACAACTTAGTCTTAGAAACCATAGTAGTAAAGTAAGTAGAAGGTGAATTTGTGGCATCTTCAATTACTTAGAGGAAAGAAGGAGAAAAATTAGAGGGAGAAATGGTGGATAATACTAAAGAGAAGAGCACTACAATGACGAAAGTTTACATGGCAAGGAAGGAGTAGCAAGAATAAAAATTTTTCATTCATATGCATAAATTTATTCCATGAATACTTTCACTTCAATTTTTTCTTCTTTTTATTCTACTTTCATTATTATTCTCTTTTTCTCTCCTTTTCTTCTTGTCTCTATCCTTATATTCCCCTTATTATCTTATGGTTCATCCATACCACCCACAATTAGGCTCTACTAATTTGATAATGGGTCTATCACCATCATAAATCTACCAAAATTTATTCCTCCATCAACCACCCTACTATGGCCTCTATTATTCTTCTTCACATATCTATATCTTAACCCCTTTTATCATGCATCATTACTGAAATCATCATCATCCACATCTCCTTTGATAACTAGTGATTTTGTCAAAATTACTTATTAGACCAACACTATCACTTTGGCACATTCATTTCTATCATTAAAAACAACCATTCACTAAAATAACCCATAATATTATTCAAACTACACCTAGGAGGCAACTCATCCTTGACACTAACATACCATCCAAGAAATTCCCTTTGCAAGTCATCAGAAGTCCAAGTAAAAATAGTATAATAGAAGTGACAAACATACTATAAGAATCCAAGGGATAAATTAGCAATAATATTTCCGCTATGCAAGCCTCTTCATCTATTGGTCTTGTATGCCTAAAATCCTAGTTACCAAAAAAATAGGTAAATTGATAAATGCTAAAGTGCTATAGCTAGATCCAATTAGTTATTGCATCATTTCATCATTTGACTGTATCACTAGAATTTCTATATTAGATCTCTCCATAGATATCCCAATCCTAATTGCATAGATGAAAGAATAGTTATTTCAAGCAATGGCCATCATGTGTATCTAGGAAACTAGAGTGGTAGAAATATACAAGGGAGAAGCTCAAATTAATGTACAAACACTAAAGAAATAAGCCCTTGTTGAAGAAATCAGAGCCATATATTTTAATTAATTAGAGGTAATAAAGGAATAAAATAGTGACCTAATGAAGTAGGTAGTAGAGAAAGGGGAAGCTAAAAGGAAAATGACGCTATAGATGATGAACTTAAGGGAAAACTTGCACAAAAAGAAGATAATTAAAGCAATAATATTAGATAAAAAATTGGGACCTCCAACTTCAACTGACCAATTGAAAGCCAACATGTAAAGAAAAGAAAATTAAAAAATATGAAGAGATAATTTCCTTGAATAGCATAAATGAGGAACTTGAAAAGAAGATGAAGAAAATAGAAATTAATGTTGAGGTATATTACATTATTTGTTACATTCTAACATACCCCCATGGTACCTTCATGGTACATTTGTAAATATGTAATAGATTAGGGTTGAGTTTATAATTTAGAGTGTGATTTATATTTTCCCTTTATGTAAGTTTGAATGTGCAATAAATGCACAAGTGTCATGCAAGTTAGAGTGTAATTGTAGGTTGAGTAAATGTGTACAAGTGTCTTGTATGTAAGAGTGCAACTATGTAATGTAAATATGTGTACATGTGTCCTAGAATAGGAGTGCAAGTAGAAGTGTAAGATTTATGTAAATGTGTGCAAGTATTATAGAGTCAAGTCTTAACCAAGTATGCAAGTGGCAAGTAGATAAGATAAGAGTCATGAGACTTGGCATATGGAGAGCAATAGTCAAGTATGTGAAGAATCACACTACTATGGCTATATTATGGATACAATGCTCAAGAGAAAAAATACAATGAGTCAAGTTGTAATAGAAAGAGGATAAATAAAGCTTGTATATATTTTGAGCAATTAAGATTGTAAGTTGTTCTTCATGCATAGTACATGAATGATTCAGGATATTTACATTTATATTTCATCATATAAATGAATGTTATTTGATTTATTATAAGCCTTGATATACATATTTATATGATCATATTATTCTACTCATTATAAGATTATATTTGACCTTAATTATTGTGGTTATTTTATATGGGACCTGTGTGATATTTCAATATAACCTATGATATTTTGTGGTAGTATAAGGCTTATAAAGCCAATAGTGGTATCAAAGCTACCACCAGACTCTATCTAGTTTGATAGAGTTTATTGAAGCCACCATTATTAATTAGCTTTATCAATTTTGATAAGGTTAATTTAGATTTTATCCACTTTAAAGGTAATTAAGACTTGAACTCTATTTTAAAAGGTTATATTGAGTAGAAAAGGCTAAGGTCTTTCCACTAAGTTGAAGGAAAACTAGTGAAGACTAGGACTCGACTAAATTAATAGATAGGTGAACCAATTGAAGAATAGTTGGTTATTTAGGGATATAACCAACCCTAACATTAATATTATTGAAGAATGAGGTAGAACCAATTCAGAAGATAGTTGGATATTCAGGAACATTCAAAGTCACATTGATAATATTTTGGCTTCTCTATTAAGGAGGAGAACCATAATGAGTTCTTAGGTGCAACCTAAGACATTGAAGATTTTAAGAAAGAGATAAGAATTGAAAAACAAGAGTTTGAGAAGCTTCCTACAAATATAGAGAAGAATCTCAGTTTCTAAAGATCGAACAAAGAAAAGAAGAATAACACTAGAATACATTTGCAGAGAAGAAAAATATAAGATAGTAATAGCAGCAAAAAATGAAAGAAGATAGATATATCAATGATATATCAGTCTTGAAGAAGGATAAATAAGCATATATATCTTACTTTATATAGCTTCAAGCATTGGATTGAAAGCTACAACAATTAAGAGCTTTTATCCATTGAAGAGTTATAAGCAGAATATAAAAGAGGAAATAATAACAAGTTTAAAAAGCATTGAGAGCTTTCTAAGATAGAGATATATTAAGAAAATATCTAGGCTAGATTGAAGAGAAAGGTCTAATAAGTCATATAGTAAGAAGAAAGGCCCATAATAGAGAAAGAGACCCATATTAAGAAATAATAAGATACAGTGGTCATTCAGACAACTCTAGAAGGAAAGGTAAAAGATCTATTTAGCCTACTCTAGTAGAAGAAGAAGAAATATTACATCATTTGGGTCATGTAAATGTACCACCCTCGGTACATAACTAGACTTATAGATTACTTTAGGGGGTAGTTAGCTAGTTACTTCAAGTAATATAATAAATGCACAAGTGTTTATGTGCAAGTTGTAAATGTGCAAGGTGTCCCCTTGTACAACTAGGTAGAGTTTTGGCTAAGCAATCCATATTTCTATATAAAGGGCCTCATAGTGAGTGATAAGACATAGTTGTACGTAGTAGTGGGTATACGGGGTATATCACCGTATAGATTGGTGATGGATACAATGTAGTTCTTTAGCATCATATCTGAAGTGTTCATTTCCTTTATTTATGCATTGTATCATTTTTGTCACTTTCCATTAATAATATGTTTCAACATCTTACATTTTTGCATATTCAGCATCCTGTGATTGCATTCTCCCTTGGCATACACCATCAAAATATAACAATTTGGCCAACTCTGAAAGGAAGAAGAAAATAGCACCATTATTTAGCCTACTTAAGGAGAAGAATAGAGAATCTTACTTGACCAAATCTAGAGAAAGATTCATCTTTTGACCATTAAGCATAAGGTTAAGCTATTCAACTATACACTATCATAAGGTTGAGCTATAAAGAAAAGTTAAAAAGCTAGTGCACATAAGGAAAGGCACAAATTATTATGCCTTCAACTAGCATCCTAAGTATTATACGGCCCGATTTGGCCTGAGAACCATTATCTAGCCTAAACAATATCAATTAGTCTATGCACTTGCAAGAGCAAATACAAAGTCCTCTCACTAGAAAACATCAAAAGTAGTCTATTCACTAGCATTCAAATTATACATCAAAGATTGAAACAAGCATCCATTTAAGAAAATAACACTAGCAAGTGTTCTGAGCACCAACCAGTGACACATCACAAGTTAGAGACTAGAGCATCAATGCATATTTTGAGTTAGACTATGTCTATCACAACGAGGAGAGGATAAAAGGAGTTACTAGAAGCAGAGAGGAGACAAGATAATAGAAGGAGCTATTGAAAGCAATGATAAGATAATAAAACAGGAGAAGCTACCAAAAATAATGAGGAAACAAGGTAACAAAAGGAACTATTGAAAGCAATAAGGAGATAAGAAAACAATAATAAGTTATTAAAATTAGTAAGGAACTAAGGCAACAAAATTAAACAAAAGCTAAAGTAGCTAGCAAAAGAAGTGATAGTTAAAGCAAGTTTAAGCAACGAGCAAGAACTAAAGGAAACCAAAGCTAACTATCACAAGGTCAAGTGTAGCAACAATAGGATTAACTCCTAAAGGGGTAATGTACTAGCAGAAGTAACATGTAAAGAATATTTTGTAATGCCTCTTGTAACATAGTGTCCTTTAATATTAATGCAGTTGAAGCAAACATGTAGAGAACATCCAAAACACGTACGAAGATAGTGAATATTGAAGTTAGGATTAATGCTATGTGACAATGCAATTCAAGCCACATAAACAAGAGAAGAATTCGAGACACCTAAAGAGGAGAAGGCACCTTTAGAGGAGATAAAGGTTAGAAATAAACTTTTTATTTATTGCCTTTATTTTAGGAGTCATGAGGAGGTATTTTATAAGTTGAAGAGTTATTAAATAATTTTGAGGCTAGAATTATAAGCTTAGGAGTCATAAGGTATTTATTTTGTTGAAAATGGTTAAGTAGGAGTTATAAGGAATAAATTAACCTTTTAATTTCTTGAAAAGTGTAGAGTGATAATGATTTATATATAATTTAGTTTATTTGATTATTTCAAGCATTTGAAGTTTTTTTTTTAATATTATTGATAAAAAAATTATTTTTTGAGTATTTTCAATTTTTTGAAATTGAAAAATATATTAAAAAGACTTTGAAAGTTTGCAAATTCAATTTGCAACAAAAACATTTTCAACATCAAAGGATCAGTAAATTTAATAATTTGCAAATTTCATATTATTTCTAAACAAGGGATTTATAAGGTTTACTACTCTAGAGGAATTAAATTAGCAAAATTCATATTTGAATTATTTTAAACCTAGGAGTTATAAGGTTTGCTACTTCAAAGGAATAAAATTTGCAAACTTCATATTTAACTTAGGAGATATAAGGATTTCAATTTAAAGGTACAAAAATGGATAAGTGGAAAAGAGGAACTTTTCAAAATAAGAGACATTATCAAAATGTGAAACCATACTTTATGAAAGAAAAAGTTCAAAAAAAAATTTATATCAAAGGCAATTTTTTGAATACAATGGGAAACATCATAAAAGCATTCTTCAAAATTCTTATCAAAGATGTAAGATAATATCACTTGATTCTAATCAAAAGGTTCAATTGGAAAATGATATTTGATATATAGATTCAAGAGCTAGTTATCATATGACTAGAAACATAAATTGATTTGAATATTTAGAATTCAGGGATAATATCTCTCTAAATATGGCATATGATATAAGGTATCAAGTTCAAGGAACTGGTAGAGTAATACCTAGCATACCTTTTTCATATTTTGTGCTAGAGAATGTTTTGTATGTTCCAGGATTATCAACCAATCTTATTTCAGTTACTCAATTGGTTGAAAAAGGAAGATCAATTGAATTCAAATATATAAATAAACATAGCAAATGCATCATCAAGAATCAAAACAAAATTGAAGCTATAGGTTCAATAAAAAATAGAATAAATACCTTAGATTCAATTGGTTTTTCTCAAAATATTATTGAATGTCTATCTCAAAATGAAGATAATGATAAATTACCTAAGTGTTCATAAAGACAGGATATGCGAAATTGGATTCAACATAGTCCAAAGTTTTCCTATAAACATAAGCTTTGGATGAATCCAAGATTCAAGATGATGAATCAGAGGTTCGTGAACATTGCAAGGTTACTTGAAGATTGAAGACAAAGATGAAGACCAATATTGAAGACTAAAATATTCAATAACCAAATAATGTAATACAAGGGGGTGTTGAGGTATATTACATTATTTGGTACATGTTAATGTACCCCCATGGTACCTTCATGGTACATTTGTAAATATGTAATAGATTAGGGTTGAATCTATAGTTTAGAGTATGATTTATATTTTCCCTTTATGTAAGTGTGAATGTATAGAAAATGCACATGTCATGTAAAGTGTAACGTGTAGGAAATGCACAAGTGTCATGTGAGTTAGAGTGCAAGTATAGATTGAGTGAATGTGCACAAGTATCCTAGAATAGAAGTGCAAGCAGAAGTGTAAGAGTCAAACGTGTGCAAGTATTATAAAGTCAAGTGTTCATCAAGTATGCAAGTGGCAAGTAGATAAGCCAAGAGTCATGAGACTTGGCATATGGAGAGCAATAGTCAAGTATGTGAAAATTCACATTACTATGGATATATTATGGAGATAATGCTCCATAGGGATGCAATTCAATCAAGAGAAGAAATACAATGAGTCAAGTTGTAACAGAAAGAGGAGCAATAAAGCTTGTGTACATTTTGAGAAATTAATATTGTAAGTTGTTCTTCATGCATAGTACATGAATGATTCAAACTATTTACATTCATATTTCAACATATAAATGAATGCCATTTGATTTATTATAAGCCTTGATATACATATTAATTTGCTCATATTATTCTACTCATTGTAATATTATATTTGACTTTAATTATTGTGGCTATTTTACATTGGGACTTGTCTAATATTCCAAGATAACTTGTGATATATTATGGTAGTATAAGGCTTATATAATCCAACAATTAAAATCCCAATGTTGGATCAAATTAAGTCCTAATAGAATTTGATATATGTTGAGATAATATGTACCAAAGCATATTTCATGTACCTCAAGGAGTGTGATACATTGATCGAACATAATTTATTAACAGTCAAACAAGCAAAAGACATGTTGGCATCTAGGGTGAGATATGTTGAAGTGCAACCATGACTTCATAAGACATTTAATAACCAAATAAAATAGCTAGCCATGACTAACAAGAAGGCAATGATTGTTTGGTTAAATAATGTGCCTCACAAATAAACAAAATTTAAAGGATGCAAAGCCAACTATGATTCCCTTAAGACATCTATAGAAGACATGAAGAAGGAGAAAAAATGTTAAATGATGGATTTTCTAAACTCTTCTTTGGTCAAGGGCAACTGCTTTCACCCAAGAAAATGATCAAAATCATAAAAGAGAACAAAGCCAAGATAGACATGTTGACTAATGGAATTGCACCAAGCTTTTCAAATGAGATCTCCAAATTGGATGGATTGTTAGAGAAGGCAAAAAAGATAGTAGATAAAAATTAAGATCTTTCCAAAGATCAATATGAGGACTTGGTGTCAGATATCACCATGTTGAATGATGTAAAAATTTCTTTTGATGTTGGGTGGTAGGCATTATTGACATTACTACCACCAAATTAAATTAAAAATACTCTAATAATTCTATATGTTTTTTATATAAACCAAATCCGATCTTGAAGATTTTACACTAAAAAAAGGCATCACCTCGGATCTCTTGCCAATCAATATTGATGTCCCCATGAGTCACTAGAAATATTCCATCTACTACCAATATACTCCAACAATAAAACATCCATATCAACAGAGGTAGAGGTAAATTTTACAATGATTGCACTTAAAAGAAGAGACTAGAAGGCAACAATAGAAGAAGGGAGAAGAATACACCCCTTCAAATTTTGACTAAGATATGGTAAGTATAATTTGTTCTAGAAATGTGATTCATTTACAAAATCGAATGGATATGGATCCAACATTTTGCTAGATAAATCTTGTGAAGCATCTATAAGCAAATGAATCATCTATAATAAGTAAATCATCTTCACACAAGCAACTCACCAAAACATCTAGCAAATTGACAAATAGGGAGTCATGGACATGGAATTTGAAGCATAATTTTAAGTAAATAACATTGATAGTAACCTTTTTTCTTTCAACTAGTACTAGTGGAGGAATTGAAGTTGTTAAGCTCATGTAGAATAAGTTTAGAGGTAATTTTTTTCTTCGCTAAGGATCAATATTGTTATAAGATGTCAAATTAAGAATATATTAAGAGCATAATTATTTTATGTTAGTTAAAAGTTAGGTTAAACTTTTGCTATGAATAAGAGTTAAGAGCTCATTTGTAAAGATCCTTTGGGTATTTTTAAACTATTAGAGCTACCCTTTATGATGAAATATTGTACATTGATATCAAATTGTAATGAATAAAGAGATTATGCATAGATTATATGGATCAACTATACTCTCTAACCTCTTGGTTTGTAGTTACATGATGCTTTTAGCTCTTCCCTTAATCTTTTTGCTTTGTTATTACATGTAATTTATAGATCTTATCACATTGAAGCTATTCAATAATTTTTAAAGATTTATATTAGATAAACACTAATCTTGTTATAGTCATCCTCTCATATTTGTTCTCTTGCATTTATTTTATTGGCTTGTATCCTTTTTCCCTTTAATTTGTTTTGATTGATTACATTAGATTACTTAGATTGTCAATCATAATAAAAAGTTTGAAATGTTAAACCCTTTTATTCTAATGTTAAACTACGATCTCACAAGCACATATTTTAACAAATCAACAATAATAAAAAATAAAACATCAAAAAAAAGTTTATGTTAATTGTAAGATTTAAAATTAGGTCGAAGTTCAACCTAACTTATTTAAAAAAATCCATAAGGGCTCAACTTTTTTATTGATAAGATGGCTTATTGAATTATTTTTTGCAAATTTTTATGATAACAATATAGTTCATTGAGTTCGAGTGGGAATAACCCAATGGTTCACATTTTGAGTATTTTTTTCTGGGAGGTCCAAGGTTTAAATCGCGGTGTGGGAGTGTGTGAGGAGGTGGGTGTGTGTTAAATTTCCTATTGATAAGCTTGCCTATCGCCTTTATGAAAAGTCATGGTGAGATGGGGATGTCCAACCCTGAAAGTTAATTATAAAAATTTCTCACACTAACCAAATTAAAAAACAATATAATTTATAGAAATAATTAAATAAAAAACAATAATTTAATTTTTATAAATGTTTGTCCTATCATTGGTTGAAATAGTTAACGAACGCTATAGAATTTAATCAATTTTTTTTTGGCATGATGTCCATAAGATGGTAGATGATTTGTAGTAATATCACAATAGTTGAATTCAATTTTTATAGATATTTATGACAATATAGTCCTTTGTAATAGTTAAATGAAGAACCATAATTCAATTTTCATAAATATTTATTAAAATAAATACTTGAATAATGCAATAGAATTTATATATATATATATATATATATATTAATTTGGTTATGGTCTATATGTATATTTTTAATATGATTTCTTTAATATAATGGTTTATTATAACTTCACAATAATATAATATAATTGGGTGATATCAATTTTTTAAATATTTTTTTATGACATTGTATTTCGTGGAAATAGTTAAATAAAACAACTAAAATTCAATTTTCATAAATATTTGTGATAGGTCTGAGGTATTGGTTCTTCTAAATCCTGGGGCAGAGGTCCAGGTTCAAATGTAGGGGTTTCATCATACTCAACGTTTGTCCCTTTCCTAATGCTTTTAGCGGCGTAAAAGGTTTAAAATAATTGCAGCATGGTGGTTATAGGAGCGGATTGCTCGAGTATTGTATGGATACTGTAGTGACTATTAAAGACGAACAATGTGTCCAAATAATTGTGGTGGCTATGGTAGTTATAGGAACGTAAAAGGTTTAAAATGATTGTGACATGGTGGTTATAGGGGCGGACTGCTCGAGTATTGTGTGGATACTATAATGGCCATACTACTCGAGTACTGTGTGGATACTATAATGACCATACTGCTTGAGTACTGTATAGATACTATAGTGGCCATAAAATACAGACAATGCACCCAAAAATTTTAGTGGCTACGACATGGTGGTCATAGGGGGCCATAAAAAATAACGTGAATACTGTATGATACTGTAATGACCATAAAAGACGGACAATATGCTCAGATAATCGTGGTGGCTACAACATGGTGGTTATAGAGGGTCATAAAAAACAATCATGGTGGCTACAACATGGTGGTTATAGAGGGTCATAAAAAACAATGTGTCTGTATGTGGCCATAAAAGACGGACAATGTGCCCATATAATCGTGGTGGCTACAACATGGTGGTTATAGGGGCCATAAAAAAACAACGTACCCGAATGTGGTCATAAAAGACAGACAATGTGCCCATATAATCGTGGTGGCTACAACATGATGGTTATAGGGGGCCATAAAAACCAACATACCCAGATAACCATGGTAGCTATAGATTCCATCTTGTAAACTCAAAATAAATAAATACTTATGATAAAAATGTAATTCATTAAAATAATTAATTAACATATAATATAATTTTAATTAACTACTAATATAGCTCAAAACATGGCACGATTATCCCAATGAAAAGTTCATGACCGAATTTGGTAAGGAAAACAGTTACAAAAGACGAAAAGAAAGGATATGCTGTCACATTTAACCTCAAAATCGGGATATCGTGTCATCAGTGACGTACGTACCATCTTCTAGAATTCAATTACTGTGATAAAACAAAGTTCATGAACCATTTTCACAGTTGTTTCAAACCATTCTCTAAACACAAACATCTGCAGGTGATATTCCTTTTTCAGAAGCAACAAGAAGCAGTATACTTTCTTCTAATGTTTTTCAATGAGTTGTGGGAATCTAAGGTTTTGTGCTTTGTTTTGCAGAAGAATTAGAACATTAATTCTAAAACATGGCAGCAGGGTAAGTATGATTATAATCGATTGTAGTCCTACGTACTTATAATTATATGTGGATGGTTATACACTAAAAAGAGAATGCATTTGATGACAGTGATGCAATTCTACCAGTGCTCTCCTCCAAATCACAGCCTCCTCCATTGTTTGATGGCACCCCAAGGTAAGTTATATATTTGCAAATTTTGTGATGATGGAATAGAGTAAAATAGATTAGATTTTACCGTCCACGAGTTTATAGGTCATGTTATTATTCAAGCGTTCGTTCATTCATATCGGAGAATAATGTACAACCCTATCCTTTGGGATTGAACTGCCATCCAAAATTCCAAAGTGTTAACCATTAATGTTTGCAAGGCTAGAAGTAAAACCAGCTGCAATGATGGCTACATTAACGGGTTGATTAGTACTATTGGAATACTTACGTGTTTAGTTTTGGATTTTTGTTTTTTTTTTTGTTCTTAGTTTGATTATGAATTGGGTTTTGTATATAAGTTTGACATGTCCATATGCCCAGCATGTTTGGGTTGCCAGAAACTACAAGGTGGTTGGGTTTTTCATTGGGTTTGGATCTCTTTTTATGTATTTTTTTTTTGTCTGTAGTATAGAGATTACTAGGAACTATGGGGATTATGAATTAATTAGGCAAAGTGAATTTTAATGCAGGGTCTGAATGAGATTTAGAGAGTTCCAATCGACTTGCAAGACAGACCAGCATGGTCCAAGGAAAAGGTTTACCCTACCAACAAGGTAGATTAGTTATATTTTATTTTGAATATAGATATTTATTTTCACTATCAAAGGGCACTCATATCTGAGGTTAATTTTCCTGACTTGTTGTTTAATTCAATTGTTGTCGATTGTTATTTATTTCGTGGGATAGCAAGTGTGAAGATTTTGGATATTTGATTCAACCTATATTTCTAGGGAAAAGGTTTGGTTATTTTGTAGGAAAAATGCAATTAAAAATTTGGTATTTGGTTTCGCTTAAGTATTTTGAGTCGTTCACCATTTCATAACTCCATAAGGCCAGGTGATGGAGTGATTCTTTCTGCAATTAGGTATACTCTTTAGGTCACTGAGATTGTCTTCCCTTCATAGATCAACGTATATCCATCTCTTAGCAACGGGTCTTTGAACTAACGTATTTTAATAAGAGTGAATAGATAGATAAATAGATAGGTATTAATGTGGAAGAAATTCTAATCATGGAATATGCCATTTTACTTCTGATAAGTGTGAATGAATTTCAGTCTAGTCGAGATTGTTATGAAGCAAAGATTTTCGAGAAGACAATATTGGAAATTAAGGATGAATCATGCAAATAGAATATATATAGTTTGGACTAGAATTTGAAAACAATGTATTACTTCTATTTTTCAGGTTCCTTCTCTTGAGCACAATGACAAAATCAAAGGAGAAAGTTAGGATTTGCTTGAGTATCTTGAAAGCAATTTCGGAGGACCCAAACTCATCTCCACGGTATAGAATGCCTCTGGACTACTCAATCTTCATTATGTTATTCCATGTTGCAAGCCAAGGCAGCATATCAAAATGATTAGACACAAAGGATTTGTTAATTCTAGTCACCGTATATTGCTGAATCGAAGGAAGGCATTTTGGGGAGGTGTAGAAGGCCTTGCTACATTGGCAAGGCTATTTTCTCAAAAGCTGTCTCCTTAAAACACTGAAATAAATTGGAATTATGCAAGATACTGCAAAAAAAGAGGCTGCAAGCGAGCTAGTAAAGTATGCAGACACTTTCACCAATACTCTGTTCATGGGGTTGATGAAGCCTGATGATGAGGTTTCAGGTGTAGTGGGTAAGAAAAATGTTTTCTTGCAGCTATAGATGAAATTGTACCTTCAACAGAATATGAGAAGTGACAGATGGATTGACCTTTGCTGAACCATGACAGGGCCTGGTTTTGATTATTTGGAAAATGCTCTGGCGAGATTTGATGATGGGCCTTTTCTGCTGGGTGAATTTAGTGGGGTAAGCCTTCTCAAAGATACATAGATATTTACATTTCTTTTGACCTTTGATTTTTTTGTATTCTTTTTGTTTGACAACTATGAGATGATGCATAAAATTTGTGCAGCTTGACATTGTATATGCTCCTTTTTTTATTTTTTTGTATTCTTTTTGTTTGACAACTATGAGATGATGCATAAAATTTGTGCAGCTTGACATTGTATATGCTCCTTTTGTTGAAAGATTTAATGTTGTGTTTCGAAGGTTTAAAAATTATGACATCACAGTTGGAAGGCCAAAACTTTTGAAATGGATTCAGGCATGTTCTTCTTTATAATTCTCCATTTGTTTCTCATTAGCTGTGTAGACTTGAATGGCATTAGCATTCTGTATATCATGTAAGATTTACATGATGCAAATTTTCATTTTCATAATTATTTGTGATAAAACAATTGCCCTGTTCTTTGGCAAAATAGAATGGCTTGTTTGCAGGAAATGGACAAGATTGATGCATATGCAAAAACAAAAAAACAGCCCTGAAAAAACTGTTGAAATGTTCAAATTGATAATGGTAAGTGCTAAGATAATGCTGACTGCAATTGATTTAGGATGGCAATAAGATGGAGAAGAAATTACTTTCAAGATCTTGAAGGTCAATTTTGTTTACAAGACCTTTGAAAGGATATTCATTTCTTTATAACAATGTTTTTATCCCAAAATATATTTCTTTAAAGGACACAGTTGGTGTTTCTGTTTTTGGTTTTTCCCTGCAGGCTAGTTTTCAGAAAAGTAGCCAAAGGCAGGAATGAACTAGCACTGACTTAAGAATAAAATTTTATAGTACGACCATAGGATTGTTCATACAAGATCTAGTAGTTGCTTATAGATATGCAAATGCCAGCTGTTTCCATACTTGATAACTACATATTTACATACAAATTTTAAAATATAAAATAAACAAGACAATCTATATGTCTATGGTAAGAGACTGTTTAACTGTTTTCTCCTATGTATATTTTTATTAATTAAAATAATATTCAAATACATGTCTCATTGTAAGATTTTTTTTTGTGTAGTTTTAGGTGATTTAATATGAATGTTTTTTAAATTATATATATTTTTAAGGGGACCTCATTTACATTATAAGTAAGTAATGTGTCCTGATTCAATTCCCATGATAAATATGTATAAAAAATATTACTAAAATAATTATATATATTTTTTTTATTTTTTATTTTATTTTTTTGAAGTGTGAGAGTGATGAGCAATGACAAAGTTTAAGACTGGCTGTGCACTCTAGAAAAATGAATGAGGCACATTTGAACGTTATATTGAATATAGTGGTAATTCAGTTTTAAAAAATATAATTATTTATTTAACTACAATTATTTTGTAGAATTAGGTGAAAAATATTAGAAAATTTTTACCTCTCCGGATACAGGTAATAATGCTAATATATTATCATGTTGTTGGGTATAAATGATAATAAGGATGATCTCGAAACATGCATCTATATATTTTTAGATATACATTCTGATTGTAATGGTTGAGTTTTCTTTTTTAAGATTTACACTTTTTATAAAAAGGTTTTGGTTAAGGTTTTGGTTTTTAATATTGAGTAGGGTTTAAATTTTAAATTTTTTAAAAAGATGTTAAAGTCTGCAATGCAACTATTACAATGATTAAGTATTATTTAATTATTTTAAAAATTAATTTTTAATTATATATATATATATATATGGATTATCTTAGAATTTGGTTATATAGGGGTAGCAAATTCACTTTATGATTAAGCATAAATATATTGGATTTTATATTTGTTAAGATTTTAACTTGAGTTTTCTTCTTAAATATATATATAAATTAATTTACACATATATTTATAATTTTTTTCCATATTAAGGTCTGAGATGTATATCAATTGGTTCTTCCAAATCCCATAAGAGGATGAAGGTTCTAGGTTCAAATATCAAGCCTTGTTGATATTAAACACTTGTCAACGTAAAAGGTTTTAAATGATTGTAACAATGGTGGTTATAAGGGTGGACTGTGTGAGTAGCTTTTAAGCCGGACAACACAAAATGTTGCGGTAGATATAAAATACAATCCGCTTTTAGGGTGGACAACACAAAATGTTGTGGTAAATATAAAAGACAATTATTGTGCTCGAATCATCGTGGTGGCTACCAATTCTACCTTGTAAATTTAAAAAAAACTTATTTCCATATTATTATGAATTTTGTTTACATAGAGTTAAGGAAATTTATTTGGATTAACTAGAGTTGGTGGAATGAATATATATATATATATATACTCACACCTCACATGTTTTAATTTGGGTCTCTTGATGAAAGTCCAAAGTCATACCACTACGATGTCCCAAGTCCAAAGGCACACCGATAAAAGACAAATAGTGTGCTCGGATCGTGGTGGCTACGGATTCCACCATGTAAATTAAAAAAAAATTATTTCCATATTATTATGAATTTTGTTTAGATAGAGTTAAGGAAATTTATTTGGATTAACTAGAGTTGGTCGAATATATATATATATATATAAAAGACAAACCGTGTACTCGAATCATCGTGGCGGTTACCGATTTTACCATGTAAATTAAAAAAAAAAAACTTATTTTCATATTATTATAAATTTTGTTTACATAGAGTTGTGGTAGCCATAAAAGGCAAACATTGTGATCAGATTATCATGGTGAGTATCGATTCTACCATGCAAATTAAAAAAAAAACTTATTTCCATATTATTATGAATTTTTGTTACATAGAGTTAAGGAAATTCATTTGGATTAATTAAAGTTGGTCGAATATGAATATATATAAATAAATAAATAAATAAGGTAGATAATATATATATATATATATATATATATATATATATATATATATATACTCACACCTCTCCGATTTGAATTTGGGTCAGCCTAAAGTCATACCACTACAATGTTCCACAAGAACGAAATTCCAAAGCATGTCACTACAATGTTCTACAAGAATGGTAAATAGCATCTTCTATAAAGGTCATCACATATGACCTGTAGTTTCATAGACATTAAAACTATTTTGATGTTTACCTTAAAAATTATTAAGGTATTTGTGGAAAAAGATACCATCCATATAACTCAAGAATTTACCTTTTAAAAATCATCTTTTTACATATATGCCTCTTAAGACTTGAACTGAATCTTCTTTCTAAGAAAATATCTATCTCAACAACTTCAGTTTGAGTTTAACAAAATACATTTAGTTTTAAGTTTTAAATGTGGAAAATGTTGATTTATAGTGTGAAACTCCTCCTTCATTTTAACACATTAAACTATTTATATTAAAAATTTTAATCATTTTTATTTTCTTAATTAGACATGAATTTGTTTTTAGTATGAACTAGTATCTTTGTGTTACTGGATTTTACATATTGTATGTAATGTTTCCAATGGATCAAATGTGATGTTTTAATGTTTTTCTAAATTGGATGTAATATTTTTGCAGCTCTTCAAATGTGTGTTGTTTTTTAGTTTCTTTGAAGTTGATCTTACAAGTTATTTTCTTGGTAAAATAAATGTGTAAATACGTGAAAAGGTTACATTAGTGTAAAAAAATTATAGAGCTATGATAATTAGGTAAACTTATGAAGATTCTTTAGAAGATACTTACATGCATCCTATAAAGTTTTAATTCACATTAGATATATATCATACATGAATATAAATTGGATCTTTGATAGTAAAGAAACATGTATATAAAATCCATAAGCACTTGTGTACAAAAAATAGTATGACCCAAACAAAACTTAATAATAAAATTAAATAAACTCAAGGTAGATGTAGACAAATATTGAGCTTTATTTTGAGACTTTATATGAGCATAATCATGGATATGTCCCATTATTGGGGGCATGGGACATATAAAACATTAAAACATCACATTTGATATATATCATACATGAATATAAATGGAATCTTTGTGTTACTGGATTTTACATATTGTATGTAATGTTTCCAATGGATCAAATGTGATGTTTTAATGTTTTTCTAAATTGGATGTAATATTTTTGCAGCTCTTCAAATGTGTGTTGTTTTTTAGTTTCTTTGAAGTTGATCTTACAAGTTATTTTCTTGGTAAAATAAATGTGTAAATACGTGAAAAGGTTACATTAGTGTAAAAAAATTATAGAGCTATGATAATTAGGTAAACTTATGAAGATTCTTTAGAAGATACTTACATGCATCCTATAAAGTTTTAATTCACATTTGATATATATCATACATGAATATAAATTGGATCTTTGATAGTAAAGAAACATGTATATAAAATCCATAAGCACTTGTGTACAAAAAATAGTATGACCCAAACAAAACTTAATAATAAAATTAAATAAACTCAAGGTAGATGTAGACAAATATTGAGCTTTATTTTGAGACTTTATATGAGCATAATCATGGATATGTCCCATTATTGGGGGCATGGGACATATAAAACATTAAAACATCACATTTGATATATATCATACACGAATATAAATGGAATCTTTGTGTTACTGGATTTTACATATTGTATGTAATGTTTCCAATGGATCAAATGTGATGTTTTAATGTTTTTCTAAATTGGATGTAATATTTTTGCAGCTCTTCAAATGTGTGTTGTTTTTTAGTTTCTTTGAAGTTGATCTTACAAGTTATTTTCTTGGTAAAATAAATGTGTAAATACGTGAAAAGGTTACATTAGTGTAAAAAAATTATAGAGCTATGATAATTAGGTAAACTTATGAAGATTCTTTAGAAGATACTTACATGCATCCTATAAAGTTTTAATTCACATTTGATATATATCATACATGAATATAAATTGGATCTTTGATAGTAAAGAAACATGTATATAAAATCCATAAGCACTTGTGTACAAAAAATAGTATGACCCAAACAAAACTTAATAATAAAATTAAATAAACTCAAGGTAGATGTAGACAAATATTGAGCTTTATTTTGAGACTTTATATGAGCATAATCATGGATATGTCCCATTATTGGGGGCATGGGACATATAAAACATTAAAACATCACATTTGATATATATCATACATGAATATAAATGGAATCTTTGTGTTACTGGATTTTACATATTGTATGTAATGTTTCCAATGGATCAAATGTGATGTTTTAATGTTTTTCTAAATTGGATGTAATATTTTTGCAGCTCTTCAAATGTGTGTTGTTTTTTAGTTTCTTTGAAGTTGATCTTACAAGTTATTTTCTTGGTAAAATAAATGTGTAAATACGTGAAAAGGTTACATTAGTGTAAAAAAATTATAGAGCTATGATAATTAGGTAAACTTATGAAGATTCTTTAGAAGATACTTACATGCATCCTATAAAGTTTTAATTCACATTTGATATATATCATACATGAATATAAATTGGATCTTTGATAGTAAAGAAACATGTATATAAAATCCATAAGCACTTGTGTACAAAAAATAGTATGACCCTAACAAAACTTAATAATAAAATTAAATAAACTCAAGGTAGATGTAGACAAATATTGAGCTTTATTTTGAGACTTTATATGAGCATAATCATGGATATGTCCCATTATTGGGGGCATGGGACATATAAAACATTAAAACATCACATTTGATATATATCATACATGAATATAAATGGAATCTTTGTGTTACTGGATTTTACATATTGTATGTAATGTTTCCAATGGATCAAATGTGATGTTTTAATGTTTTTCTAAATTGGATGTAATATTTTTGCAGCTCTTCAAATGTGTGTTGTTTTTTAGTTTCTTTGAAGTTGATCTTACAAGTTATTTTCTTGGTAAAATAAATGTGTAAATACGTGAAAAGGTTACATTAGTGTAAAAAAATTATAGAGCTATGATAATTAGGTAAACTTATGAAGATTCTTTAGAAGATACTTACATGCATCCTATAAAGTTTTAATTCACATTTGATATATATCATACATGAATATAAATTGGATCTTTGATAGTAAAGAAACATGTATATAAAATCCATAAGCACTTGTGTACAAAAAATAGTATGACCCAAAAAAAACTTAATAATAAAATTAAATAAACTCAAGGTAGATGTAGACAAATATTGAGCTTTATTTTGAGACTTTATATGAGCATAATCATGGATATGTCCCATTATTGGGGGCATGGGACATATAAAACATTAAAACATCACATTTGATATATATCATACATGAATATAAATGGAATCTTTGTGTTACTGGATTTTACATATTGTATGTAATGTTTCCAATGGATCAAATGTGATGTTTTAATGTTTTTCTAAATTGGATGTAATATTTTTGCAGCTCTTCAAATGTGTGTTGTTTTTTAGTTTCTTTGAAGTTGATCTTACAAGTTATTTTCTTGGTAAAATAAATGTGTAAATACGTGAAAAGGTTACATTAGTGTAAAAAAATTATAGAGCTATGATAATTAGGTAAACTTATGAAGATTCTTTAGAAGATACTTACATGCATCCTATAAAGTTTTAATTCACATTTGATATATATCATACATGAATATAAATTGGATCTTTGATAGTAAAGAAACATGTATATAAAATCCATAAGCACTTGTGTACAAAAAATAGTATGACCCAAACAAAACTTAATAATAAAATTAAATAAACTCAAGGTAGATGTAGACAAATATTGAGCTTTATTTTGAGACTTTATATGAGCATAATCATGGATATGTCCCATTATTGGGGGCATGGGACATATAAAACATTAAAACATCACATTTGATATATATCATACACGAATATAAATGGAATCTTTGTGTTACTGGATTTTACATATTGTATGTAATGTTTCCAATGGATCAAATGTGATGTTTTAATGTTTTTCTAAATTGGATGTAATATTTTTGCAGCTCTTCAAATGTGTGTTGTTTTTTAGTTTCTTTGAAGTTGATCTTACAAGTTATTTTCTTGGTAAAATAAATGTGTAAATACGTGAAAAGGTTACATTAGTGTAAAAAAATTATAGAGCTATGATAATTAGGTAAACTTATGAAGATTCTTTAGAAGATACTTACATGCATCCTATAAAGTTTTAATTCACATTTGATATATATCATACATGAATATAAATTGGATCTTTGATAGTAAAGAAACATGTATATAAAATCCATAAGCACTTGTGTACAAAAAATAGTATGACCCAAACAAAACTTAATAATAAAATTAAATAAACTCAAGGTAGATGTAGACAAATATTGAGCTTTATTTTGAGACTTTATATGAGCATAATCATGGATATGTCCCATTATTGGGGGCATGGGACATATAAAACATTAAAACATCACATTTGATATATATCATACATGAATATAAATGGAATCTTTGTGTTACTGGATTTTACATATTGTATGTAATGTTTCCAATGGATCAAATGTGATGTTTTAATGTTTTTCTAAATTGGATGTAATATTTTTGCAGCTCTTCAAATGTGTGTTGTTTTTTAGTTTCTTTGAAGTTGATCTTACAAGTTATTTTCTTGGTAAAATAAATGTGTAAATACGTGAAAAGGTTACATTAGTGTAAAAAAATTATAGAGCTATGATAATTAGGTAAACTTATGAAGATTCTTTAGAAGATACTTACATGCATCCTATAAAGTTTTAATTCACATTTGATATATATCATACATGAATATAAATTGGATCTTTGATAGTAAAGAAACATGTATATAAAATCCATAAGCACTTGTGTACAAAAAATAGTATGACCCAAAAAAAACTTAATAATAAAATTAAATAAACTCAAGGTAGATGTAGACAAATATTGAGCTTTATTTTGAGACTTTATATGAGCATAATCATGGATATGTCCCATTATTGGGGGCATGGGACATATAAAACATTAAAACATCACATTTGATATATATCATACATGAATATAAATGGAATCTTTGTGTTACTGGATTTTACATATTGTATGTAATGTTTCCAATGGATCAAATGTGATGTTTTAATGTTTTTCTAAATTGGATGTAATATTTTTGCAGCTCTTCAAATGTGTGTTGTTTTTTAGTTTCTTTGAAGTTGATCTTACAAGTTATTTTCTTGGTAAAATAAATGTGTAAATACGTGAAAAGGTTACATTAGTGTAAAAAAATTATAGAGCTATGATAATTAGGTAAACTTATGAAGATTCTTTAGAAGATACTTACATGCATCCTATAAAGTTTTAATTCACATTTGATATATATCATACATGAATATAAATTGGATCTTTGATAGTAAAGAAACATGTATATAAAATCCATAAGCACTTGTGTACAAAAAATAGTATGACCCAAACAAAACTTAATAATAAAATTAAATAAACTCAAGGTAGATGTAGACAAATATTGAGCTTTATTTTGAGACTTTATATGAGCATAATCATGGATATGTCCCATTATTGGGGGCATGGGACATATAAAACATTAAAACATCACATTTGATATATATCATACATGAATATAAATGGAATCTTTGTGTTACTGGATTTTACATATTGTATGTAATGTTTCCAATGGATCAAATGTGATGTTTTAATGTTTTTCTAAATTGGATGTAATATTTTTGCAGCTCTTCAAATGTGTGTTGTTTTTTAGTTTCTTTGAAGTTGATCTTACAAGTTATTTTCTTGGTAAAATAAATGTGTAAATACGTGAAAAGGTTACATTAGTGTAAAAAAATTATAGAGCTATGATAATTAGGTAAACTTATGAAGATTCTTTAGAAGATACTTACATGCATCCTATAAAGTTTTAATTCACATTTGATATATATCATACATGAATATAAATTGGATCTTTGATAGTAAAGAAACATGTATATAAAATCCATAAGCACTTGTGTACAAAAAATAGTATGACCCAAACAAAACTTAATAATAAAATTAAATAAACTCAAGGTAGATGTAGACAAATATTGAGCTTTATTTTGAGACTTTATATGAGCATAATCATGGATATGTCCCATTATTGGGGGCATGGGACATATAAAACATTAAAACATCACATTTGATATATATCATACACGAATATAAATGGAATCTTTGTGTTACTGGATTTTACATATTGTATGTAATGTTTCCAATGGATCAAATGTGATGTTTTAATGTTTTTCTAAATTGGATGTAATATTTTTGCAGCTCTTCAAATGTGTGTTGTTTTTTAGTTTCTTTGAAGTTGATCTTACAAGTTATTTTCTTGGTAAAATAAATGTGTAAATACGTGAAAAGGTTACATTAGTGTAAAAAAATTATAGAGCTATGATAATTAGGTAAACTTATGAAGATTCTTTAGAAGATACTTACATGCATCCTATAAAGTTTTAATTCACATTTGATATATATCATACATGAATATAAATTGGATCTTTGATAGTAAAGAAACATGTATATAAAATCCATAAGCACTTGTGTACAAAAAATAGTATGACCCAAACAAAACTTAATAATAAAATTAAATAAACTCAAGGTAGATGTAGACAAATATTGAGCTTTATTTTGAGACTTTATATGAGCATAATCATGGATATGTCCCATTATTGGGGGCATGGAATCTAGTATTTTATGTTCCTCTTTTGTAGCTTTGAATGTCATTCCAAATGCAATTGAGACACTCCTAATGAGCATGTCAAAAATCTTGTTGCTACCATATTAGTAAGAACTTATAAATTTTTGTGTATGAAATCCTCGAGGATCACTTAGTTGAAAACCTTCAAAACTCGTGTTCATAGGCTTCTTAAAAAAACCCTATTTTTAAAATATACCACCTTTTCTTTTTAATTTATTAAACCCCTGTTGGTAAACCCCTATATAATAAATAATAACTCCTTTTCAAAACTTACCTTTTTGCCAAAAGTAATTTGAATCAATTTTTAATATCTATTAGTAGTTTTACCATTTTATCAATGTATATCCATTGAGCATGTTTGACTCCATCGAATGAAGTCTTAATGAGCATAACAAAAATTAGTGGTTTAAGCTCTAACTTGAGAGGGTAAAGGTTAGATTGTAACCATCTACCCCCTTGTCAAATTTTATATACTCCATTAGATTGTAATGGAATGGTACCATTACTGAGATCATCTTTATGGTGTTGTTGAGTACCAAAAAAACTACTGTTGTAAGTAATGTACATATCAGATTGCAGATTGCACATAATGAAATGGTTCTTTTCTAAATTGTCATTGTTGTCATTTCCTTGTGGCTTGTTTTGTTTGATTTGTTTGCTCTATTGTTGGGAATAAAATCTATACTACAACATTATAATAAATCACTAGAAATCATTTGAATTTACCCCTTAATAATTATTATTATAATTTTAAAATAATAATAATAACAAAAGTTTAAAAAATCTTAAATTGGCACTATGTTTTAGCGCAAAAGGGTTCTACCCCAATCCTATGATATCTCTATTAATTAGTCATTCAACTTAATTCATCAATAAGGTAATCCCACACATTAAAGAAAGCTCTTATTTGAATAACAAACAAAGAAATATCCATCCAATTCAGCTAAATCTACTTCCATGACCAATAAGTAACACATTCATCTACAAGAAAAATAATTATAAATGTCTCATATACCTTTTTTCATAATATTCTTACAACCTGCATGAAAGGTATTTTAAATAAATGTGTCATTAAGACTCATTGCAACATAAAAAACAATCATACAACATCAAAGTAAATCATGTTTACATACCAACCTCCTTGTAAGGAAGATTGTACTTGGCACAAGATGTTAGGCAACTTTAGTCATGAGTATCTCATTTATACTCCATGCCAATTCCTCCATTTGTTACACCTTAGAAATAGTTCTGGAATTGTCACATATCTTCCTCTTTTGCCATATCCAAAAAATATTGGAGCTCACAACATTTTAGAAGAACAATTTATCTATGGATGCACTATATTTTAGGTATTCTGATGCAATGCCATTTCTCATTGTAAATCCATTTAAATTTCTAGATTAATCATTCTGTTTGTACCTGTTCTAGTAAGTGTCTACCCTCAATAGGATGCCTAGAGTCGAAGGTTTTCTCTTCATCAACTAAAACATCCTCTTTTGTTTCACATTGTACTCTCTCTAAGAAGTTCAACCACTCATCTGTTAAGTGGAACACAGGACGTGAAAGTTATGAAAAGTTAATTAACCAAAACTAATTTATGAAAATTTTCTAAAACACCTTTTTTCAAAGTTGCATTAATTGTAATACATATTTTGACCTAGATATATCTTTTACAAATAGAAAATAATAGAGACACCATCCTCGTTCTCATGTTGAAACTCTTTATTTGAGAAAAGAACATCCTCCTTATAGTATGGTGATAGAACACAACATATAATCTTTGGTCAACTCCATTTATAATGAAAACCAAAACAAGGCTACAAAGGATTTGTTTCTTAGAAATTTGACAACACTTCTAATAGAACATTCATTGAACATAAAGGAAAGCAAACGAAAGAGATAGAAAAAGGAATATTATGAAATAAACAAATGCATAGCTTGAAATAGATGGATGACCACATGTTTTCCAAAGAAAATTAATTAAAAAACTATTTCATACAGTCATCTAAGTAGTATCCCACTATAGTTTCAGTTGATACTTTGCTCCAAATGCTATGATATTTAGTACTTAAATATGAAATATTAGTGATAATTGTATAGAAAATACTCTTAACTTTAAAAATTTACGATATTATTTGAATGTAAATTTGTTTAAATATGATTGCAAGGAACATAGTTTTCACAAAACAATGTTTTATCTTTATGTCTAAGAGTAACTATTGACTATATATCACACTACTAAATTTTCAAGAATAGAAAAGTGCTTACTACAACCCATACATCGAAGATGCCCTGTCTGAATCAATCTCCTCTTTCTGATAATTAACGTTTACCATCTACCTTCTCACAATTATCTATCAAACTCTGTTACCTAAAATACTGAACTACATGCATGTCTATTATATATAGATATGTACATACTTTGGTCATTAAGGGACAGTAATAGAATTATCTTATCTTACACAAGCTTTTTGATATATGATTAGGTAAATACATGCGCTATAAACTATTTAATGGATATGTTTCTTAGGAATGCTCACATAATGAATGTTAATATTATAGCCACCTTTGCTCTAAAAGATACCAAACATTAATGTTGACAAGTAAATTTCCAATCCTTTAACCATATTATAACACACATATTAGTGCATTTAAGTTTGTTCCTAACGCTGATTTTGACAATAATGCCTGCTATGATGGCCTTGAGAAAAATAATGTATCATAAATTTGGACAATGAGCTTCCAAGTTATAATCCACACTTGTCACAGCACACTGTATTTTATCAAACATTCCAACTGATTTTCTTAAATTGTAATTCAAATATCCTTCGTTGCTAGTTTCAACAGTGGTGTCAAACTCAAAATCGTCAATGTCATGATTGTAAAAGCAAATGAATATGGTAAACTCTAATTAATTTTGTCACATTTCTTACATAGGTTACTCTAAAATTTTAATTTTAATTGATAAACTTTCTAGGTCATTTTCACCCTTTCCAATTGAAAACTGAGCTCAACTTGTTATTATACTGATGCAGGAGCATCCAGTGGCACAAAGCAATCTTGCATCAACAAAAAATATATATAAATAAATTATATATATATATATATATATATATATATATATATATATATGTTTAGACCCATGTGTTTAAACCCATATGTTTAGACCCATATGTTAAAAATTCAAGATTCAAGTGAATATTTTCTTGGGCGGGAAAATGAAAATGAAAATTTCAAATGAATATTTTCCTGGTGGGAAAATGAAAGGTGAAAATAGGATTTAAAAAGGGATTTTGGATCTGGAAAAGGGGTCTTTGATTGGGCTCCAAGATTGTATGATCTGGCATTGTAATTTTTTGCCCTTTGGATGGTATTATTAAAATAATTCTTTTCTATTGTGATTTGGCTCCTTGAATGGTTTTGTTCGTGTTTGTTAATCCTCATCAAGTGGTATCAGAGCTAGATTTCCTGAGTGTGTAAACATATCGCCGAACGTGAGGTATTTTACACCAGGATCTGTGGTTAGGGTCTATGAGAAAAGAGAGCAAAAATACCTCCGCGAAGAAACTGTGGTGGTGGGAGAAATGTGGTGCTAGAAAAATATTTTAGAGCTTTGTAGAGGCAATTTCAGGCTCTGCAAGAGGAGTTGCGTAGAGTGTTTGAGCCAAGGAGAGAAGATGCGAGTGAAGATGAAGTTGAAGAAGAAGAGGACTAGTTTGAGGAAGAAGAAGAGGCAATAGATCCTGCACAAGCCATACTGTATAAGGCCATATCCCAGATTGGGAAGAGACCAAAGTTTGATGTCTTTACGTATTCTGGAAATCTCAACCCAGAAGAGTTGATCAACTAGATCAATGACATGGAGGAATACTTCGAGTATGAGGAGGTAGAAGTACCTGAAAGAGTCAGATTTGCTAAGACTAAGTTGAAGGGCCATGCCAGTATTTGGTGGAAGGGAGTACATTTGGATAGAAACATAAGAGGAAAAGAAATGATAACAAGGTGGGAACGAATGGTGGAGAAGCTGAAGAGGCAGTTTATTCCAGTTGATTATGAGTTGGATCTGCTAAAAAAAATGCAGGGGTTGAGACAGTCAAGTAAGTCTATCAAAGAATACACAGAGGAGTTTTATAAAATTTTAATCAGAACAGGTCATTCTGAGGCTAACAAGGAGAAGGTAGTTTGTTACATCAATGGGTTGAGAACCAGTATTCAAGAAGAGCTGATTCTGGTTAGGATGAGCACCATTGAGGATGCTTACCAGTTTGCTCTAAAAGTTGAAGAGAAGTTGAACAGAAGGTTTGAGGGTAAGCAGAAAGGAAGAGGTCATGGAGAAAGAACTTATGGAAGAACAAATGGAGGATGATGTGAGAAGAAAGAAGAAGCTAACATTAGTCAGGACCAGAAGGGAGATAATGCTTACAGATCTCGTGGTCAAAACATCAACTACCTAAGAGGAACGGGTAGATCTGGCCGAGAAAATGGAGGAAGAGGGTTTCATGGAACCTGCTTCAACTGTAGAGAAGAAGGACATCGAGCACATGAGTGTCCACAATAACAAGAGAAGCCAAATAGGAGGCCAGTGGGTAATATCATAGTTGCTATTGTAGATGAAGGAGCAGAATCAGAGCACTCTGAGGAGACAGAGAGAGGAGAAGTTATGGTCACAAGGAGAACCTTGTTGAATGAGGAGAAGGAACCAAACTAGAGGAATAGCTTGTTTCGCACAAGGTGCAAATATTCAGGTAAGGTCTGTAATGTTATTATAGATAATGGCAGTCCTGATAACTTGGTCTCTAAATAAATGGTTACTAAGTTACAGCTAGAGAGGAGGAGACACCCACATCCATACCAGATTGTGTGGTTGTAGAAGGACCATAAGGCATTGGTCAGTGAACAGTGCTTAGTCAAGTTTAATATTGGGAGATATTAGGATGAGGTCATGTGTGATATCCTGCCTATGTATGCTTGTCATATGTTGTTAGGAATACCATGGCAGTTTGATCTTCGTGTAGTCCATGATACATGCCAACACTTACTCCCGAACAAAGGAAGGAGTGTGCCATAAATTGAAGCCATTGAAGGATATGGATGAAAAGGTATGTAACAGTGCCAGAAGTTTTTTGGTTGATGGTAGGAAATTTCTAGATAATTTGAAGCATGAGCATGTGTGTTATGCATTAATTCATAGAGTTAGGGAACAACCAAGCAAAGATGTCCTTGTAGAAGTCTCAGGTCTATTGGAAGACTTCTCATATATTATATCTGATAATGTGTCAAAGGGTTTTCCATCCATGAGAAATATTAGCCATCATATTGATTTGATACCAGGAGCTAGTTTGCCAAACAAGGTTGCCCATAGGATGACTCATGTGGAGAATATCAATGGGGGTACTGGTAAATCATCATTCCAAATTATATATGGGAGTAGTCCAAGAAATTTTTATGAGTTGAGGAAGTTGGACAGGGGAGAAAAGAATAGTGTTGAAGCTGAGAACTTTACAGAACACCTAAAGGATTTACATGAAGAAGTAAAACAACACATCAATAAGATGAACACTCATTATAGGACAAAGGCGGATCAAAAAAGGAGGTTTAAGGAGTTCCAGGTTGGTGATGAAGTCATGGTTCACCTGAGAAAGGAGAGGTTTCCTGCTAAAACATATAACAAGCTAAAAATGAAGAAGTTGGGACCATGCAAGATCATACAAAAAAGAGATTCAAGAAATGCATATGAGGTGGATTTGTCGAGTGGATTGAACATATCACCTGTGTTCAATATTTTTTATTTGGTAGAGTATCATGAAGGTGACAATTGTAAGGAACCAGTTGCATATTTGTGGAGTGTTCCAGCATCGGCTCCAGTTACAAGAAATATAGAGGAAATCTTGGATACCCGCATTGGCAAAAGTACAATAAATAGACAATATGAAGAATATCTGGTGAAATGGAAGGAAAGGCCTGTAGAAGATTCGACTTGGTTGTCCAAGTCCGAGGTTGACCGCCTTGGTTTTCCTCCAATAGCAGAGAAGTGAGGTCACTTCTCAAACTTACCCTAGGTGTCTGATGCAGGAGCATCCAATGGTGGCAGCAGAGCAATCTTGCATTAAAAAAAATAAAAATAAATAATATATATATGTTTAGACCCATGTGTTTATATATATATATATATATATATATATATATATATATATATATATATATATATATATATATATATATGTTTAGACCCATATGTTAAAAATTCAAGATTCAAGTGAATATTTTCCTGGGCGAGAAAATGAAAATTAAAATTTCAAATGAATATTTTCCTGGTGGGAAAATGAAAGGTGGGAAAATAGGATTTTAAAAGGGACTTTGGATCTAGAAAAGGGGTCTTTGATTGGGCTCCAAGATTGTACGATCTGGCATTGTAATTTTTTGCCCTTTGGCTGGCATTATTAAAGTAATTCTTTTCTATTGTGATTTAACTTCGTGGATGGTTTTGCTCGTGTTTGTTCATCCTCAACAAGTAATTGTAATTTTTGCCCCTTTGGCTGGCATTATTAAGATAATTCTTTTCTATTGTGATTTGGCTCCTTGGATGGTTTTGTTTGTGTTTGTTATTCCTCATCATAAACCTTACCTCTTATCTTGCTTATGCTAACTATCTCATGAAGATCTTCAAATAAAATAAAATAAAATAACTAAGGCTATTTTATTAAAGTTGCAAGCTTACTGTAGTGGTAAGGACTTTAACCTCTATTTTAGAGGTCCAAGGTTCAAACCCCACTCAGTATGAGGGGACAAGGACCCCTCAAAAACTTGTGTAAGCTCATTAAAAAAATCAGAGACTATTTCATTTCATCTAGTTTATAGACCCTTTATTTGTCAACTGGCTTTTCATAGATATTAAAACAAAATTTCACTTTCAAATTAAACCATAGCCCAATTATTTTTCAACGAGCTTTTCATAGATACTAACACAAAATCTCACTTTCAAATTAAACCATAGACCAATTATTTTTCAACGGGCTTTTCATAGATACTAACACAAAATATCACTTTCAAATTAAACCAAAATACTAACTCAATTGCCTATTGGAGGCTTCCAAAATAATATTTCTCAAAAAAAACTCCTATGGAGGAAGTTAACAATTCAATATTTCTTAAATCAATGCATTCAATAAAATATCCTCATAAATAATGTAAGAAAGCCAAGATGAAAACCTACATTTCTTCACATTGTTACCATAGTGAAGTACCCTCCTTAGTAGTACCTAGACTTAAGCTACTTGTTAATATTTATGTTTATATAGTACCAACATAGCATAGGACTCTTGGAGATTTTAATTAATTTTGGGAGCACACTGGTTGCATAATTATAATTTTGAAGGATATCAAACTTCTCTATTCTAATGCATTTGAGTGGGTTTACACATGTTAAATAGCCACATCTTGGCTTGGTATGTCTTGTAGAGAAATACATATTCTTGTTTGTGATATATTTTTTATTTTGATACAGTAGTGCAAGTAACTTGAATTAGCATTTCGGCTGGAGTCCTAGTGATGGGTGATTGTCCGAAGCAAGTAATATGTTTAATAAAAGTCCATAGGAAAATTGCTAGATGCTCTAGCACCATGTTAGATGCTTGGTGCAATGTAACAAGCTAACCCTGAATATAAATTTGGTGAAGACTTGAGGATTTACATGTTTGCAAAAGGCTAAAGACTTGTACAAATTTTGCAAAAGGAAATGCTAGTTACATGTTGGCCCAAGGAAAGGTACAAAAGCACATAAGTGCAAAACATGGATAAAATGAATATATAATAGAATCACCATTTTGGCAACAGACTTGGGCTAAATGTGTGAGATTTGTGTTTGGCACTAACAATGCACAAGGCAAACCATTTCATGACTAAGTCCTTGATTTGGTGCAATGTTACCAAAAATTTTCTTATTCACATATTTCACAGAAGCATCTAAAACTGATTAACATATTTATCAACCTATATGTTATGTAACTATTTTTTGATATCAAGAAGAACATCCAAATTTTGAAGGGCATCCCAATTTCTGCTTTGATTTATGCAATTTTAAGATTTTTTGCATATTTTATTGTTTCAGTCAATCTTTTAATAATATTTTACTAAAATTATTTGTACTTAAAATTTATAAAAGAATACTCATAGATCTACAAAAATATCTACTAGTTTCTAGATATATGTTTCTATAAATGTTAAGTTGTATGATAAATTCTCCACTTTTGTTTGATTATTTTGATTTAAGGTTTTTATTTGTTTGATATTTTTATGATTGCAAATGTTTGTGATTGAGCCTAATATTGTGTATAGTGGACAAGACTCAATTTTAAAAGGAAATGTATTTTGTTCTCTATTTCATTTAATTACATACATTACAAATTATATGTCCCCATTGAGTATTTGGATGAGCCTGTATACTAGTTTAGCAATGTAGTTGGTTTAATTTGATTAATTTTTTTATGAACATGATTTTCTTTTTTAGGTTAGCAATGTTGTAATGGGTGTTTCATTTTAGGTTTGATATTTTTTTGATGGCATGATATGGATAGGCATAGACCAATTAGATCTATTTTCCTAAATTTAGGGTTAATAAAATCTAATGTCAACATGAATTATCGTGTAATGTTGGAAAGGTATACTTAAAGATTTTAAATGAATAAAAATCCATTTAGGCATCCTTGTCGGTAGGGTTCAATCCATGGTGGATGTGTATAAGAGGTATTACTAAAAAAAAAATCATTTAGGATTTTTAATTCCTGGTATCAAAGCCTAACCTGTGAAAATCCCCCCTCATTTCTTTTCGTAAATTTTATTTCTTTGTTGTAGGTTGTTTTCCTGAGAGGCTTTAATTTTCATTAGTTTCTGAGCAATTTCTGATAAAAATCAAGGTGGATTTGCAATGTTATTTGTCTATATTGGGGATTTTTCAATCCTTAAGGCCCAGTAGACCATACTTTCAACCGACAGTAGATTCACCAATCAAAGGTGTCTGTTGATCTATTGTCCTCGGTACAAACCCCAACCTGGTCTTTTCAATTGCAATCGTTGTGCATGGCACCCCCCTCTTTGAGCTTCTTCAACACATCCATTTATCTCTTGACAAGGCCCTCGATTTGGTGGTGACTTTCGACGGTGTAGACTTGGAAAAGGTTGTGGTTTCGACTAGCAATGAGACGCATATCGGCCTGCTCATTACCAACATCACACCACCCAATGGGATTTGTCTTTGTTTTTGGTCCCACATGGTAGTATAGCACCACTAGATTGAAGCCTGCGAAGTAGCTGCCACATCTCCAGCTCCGCCGTGCTCAAATAGTTGCCACCTTTGTGCCTATATTTTGGCACAACATTACCACTATTCTTCATCATATACCACATCCTCCATGGCCTTGATGACTTTACATATTGTGTCTTTTATGAAGTGGTCAAATACTTTGACGGGACAACTCCTACCATTCTGTTGCGATGCCCAGCCTAAAATAGGGCCATCGCTCTGCAAATATGCTGCAGTCATCGATGTTGTCTGTCACACTGATTACATCTGAATTGTTGTGTTAATCACCTCCCTCATGGTCGTACACCCTGATGTCTCCACGAAGCCACTTAAGGCCTTGGGTTTTTGAGTTCATGCAATCCAAGCCCATGGACTTTAGCAGATGGCGGATCTGAAGAGAAGCATCGTCGACATCATGGTCAAGAGAGGCCTGAAGCGTTGTTGTTTTAAATCATTATCCATATCACCCGACGTTCAACAGAATCTATTATGGATCGCGAGGACACTGACATGTGTTTTCTACAATGCTTATTGGGAGAACGTCGATGTCATGCTTACTGTTTTTGGCCACATTGAAATGCTAGTTGGGCATTTGTGTGATTGCTACATGATTTGACCATTTGCGTTTCATGATTATGCTTGTCTTTGCCTCTTACTGTGATTGCCCCATTTAGCACATTTAAAACCACATTTTTCTTGTTGAAGGTTTTAGTCCCACATTTGGGACATTATGGTTCTTCTGTCGGTGTAAAGTGTTTCATCGGTGCACATGGTATTGACATTGATGCTCCATTTATCGTCTTAATTGATCGAGCAGGTCGATCTTTCACGTGATGACAAATGGTTCGATTGTTATCAACCATTCCGTTTTTGTGTTTGACTTTCGTACGAGCACGTCCACCTGGGATTTCCAGCAGTCATTGAATTTTCGGCATCGACTGTGATGAATGTTTTTTATCAAAAAATTTTAAGAATATTTGTGTGAATATTCCCTTTCCTAATTGTAAAGGGCCATGAGCCCCTTTTCTTTTGCTATCGGAGAGACCTATTTTTTCTCACTTTTGAGGCTTGATATTGTTGCAAGTATAGGCTTGCATATAGTCGTTGGAAAGCTCTTTTTGAGCCAGTTCCAATAGGACTATCATTTTGCTATTTTGTAAAGGTCTTCTTGACCTTATGGTGCTTGGAAGATTATGTTGTCTAAACCTTCTTTCATAAACAACTTCTTGTAATATGGAGTGCATTCTCGGTTGAACCCGACACTCCTTAAATCCACCATCATATTTAGAGACTTTTTGGAGTGCATTCTCCTTCATAAGACCTTTGGCCCTTGCTATGTGATCATTGATATCACATGGGTACTCCACACATTGGAGTTGTCTTAGCCCTTAGTAGGCTTGTCTCTTTGTGTATTTTTTAGCTACCAACACCACATCAAGCATCGCTTCTGCATCTTCGAAGGTTACAGAGATTTCGATACTTCGGACCACGACTTCTGAAGACTACAGAGCCTTGACACTTCATAAGCTTATTCTTTTTAATCTTATGCTTTTGTAATAAGGAGTGCAGTTCGACGATACCCGATATTCTATTCTATGCTTGTTTTGCATTCCCATGATTTATACCTTTTTCCTCCAGAGCTTTAACTTCATGAAGATTGAACAACATTTTTACAAGACCCTTTTTAAGCATAGTAGTGATCACTCCTACATTCTAAAGGTTGATCCAAGAGGCAACAGAACTTGAGATCCCATTGGAGATTCCTAAATGGACCCTTTTTTAACATTTGTTTTGCTCGTTGTTGCTTCCTTTAATGGAGTTATGGTGATCTCCTTGGGGCTCTTGTACATCGTCTATCTCTCTTTGTTTTTGAACCACTTTGAAGGATTTCATTTTTGGACACTTATATATGTAATATCTTCTCTTCCACTTCCTTGTATAAGCATTGGATTCCAATGCTTCTATGGTGGAGAGGGATGATATGGATAGGCATAGACCAATTAGATTTATTTTCCTAAAGTTTGGGTTTTAGATTTTATTAATGTTGGCATGAATTGTCGGCAATGTGTAATATCGGCAAGGTATACTTGTCGGCATATATCTTCTGTATTTAAAGATTGTAAATGAATAAAAATTCATTGAGGACTTCTAATTCCTTATCATGGCACTAGATATCTTTCTTGTCATTTTTGAACTAGTAGATATTTTTAGATTTATGAGTCTTCTTTTATATATAGCTTAAACATATCCTAAATTTCTTCTTTTTGGCCATGCCTTTGTTTCACCTACTTACCTACACGACAAATTTTTGAAGGGCATCCAAATTTTTGCTTTGATTTATGCAATTTTAAGATTTTCTGCATATTTTACTGTTTTAGTCAATATTTTAATGATCTTTTACTAAAATTATTTGTGCTTAATAATTTTAGTCAGTCTTCTAGTGATCTCCTTATAAACTTGTTTGTGCATATTGAAGATTAAAAACAATAGGATTTAGAAATTCCAACGAAAAGAAATGAAATAGACGTAGAAACATAAAATCAAGGTTGATGGGTCTTTGGAAAAACCTAACATAATGTGAATCTTGAAGCCAAAAAGTTGTAAACCATAAGCAACCCATCATATAAATACTCGAATGGATGAAAATAAGTACCTCACAGCAATACCTTTGCCAACAATATTTTGTTCATAAGAAAAATGATCTCTCAATTATAAAAGTTGCATATGAATACCAAAAAAGACATAGATGCCTTTGATTCAGAAATTAGCCATGCCATACAATTTTCCCCACCCTTTGAACAACTTATTGTTAATGCAGATTAAAAACAATTGGATTTAGAAATTCCAACGAAAAGAAACAAAACAGATGTAGAAACATGAAAGCAAGGTTGATGGGTCTTTGAAAAAACCTAAGATAATGTGAATCTTGAATCCAAAAAGCTAAGAAACCATAAGCAACCCATCATATAAATACTCGAATAGATGAAAATAAGTACCTGACAACAATGTATTTGCCAACAATATCATGTTCATAAGGAAAAGAAACCTCTCAATTATAAAAGTTGTGTATGAATACCAAAAAATACGTAGATGCATTTGACTCATGTATTAATTATGCCATACAATTTTCCCCACCATTTGAACAACTTATTGTTAATGTAGGGGAAAAAAGAGAAGACATTACAAATATAGGGTATGTATGATTTCACTTCAGGAAGTTAAGCATAACAATGAGTGAATAGTATAGTACTTGTTTTGAATTGAAGGGACACCATAGGTCACTGTCATAAGTGTTTGGTAATTGGGATTTGTTTCCATATCTGGTGTGGGTGGGGCTAAGCTGACAAAAGTACATGATATTGCAAGTCACAACTATCAATTGATATGATTGCAAGTTGCAACTGTCCACTTTTCAAAATCTCATCTTAAGCATAAAAATAGTGAATAGACACATCTTGTCTTCTTTTGGGGTTTAGGGTAAAAGGATTAAAAGGTTCAAGTGCCATATATTAGGCAAAATTATTGTATGATGGCATGGACAAAAAAAAAAAATTATGTTTCGTATACACATTGATAATACTATACAATGACAATAAACTCGAACCCTTCTCAAACCTTTCACCTACTTAATAACTTTATAGCTACCTTTCCCCAAAAATGGAATGCATATTGTATGATGGCATGGACAAAAAAAAAAAATTATGTTTCGTATACACATTGATAATACTATACAATGACAATAAACTCGAACCCTTCTCAAACCTTTCACCCCCCTATAAATGGTACCTAATAACTTTATAGCTACCTTTCCCCAAAAGTGGAATGCATAAAAAGTCGCTTATGTAATTATAGTGAATTGATTTTTTGGTGGGATGGGATTTGATGTTTATTTTTTCCATAAGGGAATCGGTTACATCCACATTCCTTTTTAAATACCAAGTTGGTTTTGTTTTTTTGTGTTTTTTTTTTTGTATTTTGTATTTTGTGTTCTTGTTTTTTTTTTTTCTTATGTTTTTGTGTTGTTTTTGTTTTTTTTTTTGTGTTTTTGTGTTTTGTTTTTTTGGTGTTGTTTTGTGTTTTTTGTGGTGTTTTGTGTTTTTTTTGGTGTTTTTTTTTATGTTTTTTTTGTGTTTTGTTGTTGTTTGTCATTTGTGTTTTTGTTGTTTTAGGCATGCTTTTTGAGTGTGTCAAAGGGAACAAGCTGGGTACGGATCCTAAACGTTTTTTTAAGAGAATAGATACCCTTGCTTCCTTGGGTCTTACCCGAAAATAACACTATAAAAGGAGTGCTCTCCACAAACAAAAAAAAATAAAAAATATAAATTTGTAAGTGGAAAGAGACAATGAATTTGACATATGCCCCTTCTTTTCGATAAAAATGAAAAGGTTGATTGAGTTTTGAACTGCCCTTCTTATTTTTTTCTCTTAGATAATGAAATATCATTTATATACATTACTATCTTGTGAACATCTCTTTGTTAAATTCTTATGATTCATATTAAATATTATTATTAAATATAAAATAATATATAATTAATTGGAAGTTGTTAATTTTTGAAATATATAAATATGTTTATAACATATTATATAATGAACATCAATTAATTTAATATATAAATAAACTAACATTTTATAATTTATTTTTTTTGGATTTGGTTATTGTGAGAAATCTCTATGACCGAAGTACAAGCTCTGTTAAAATGAACAATTATCCCAACTACTTGTGATAAATCAAAGCATTGTTCCTTTCTTCTGCCTTAATTTACTCCAAACCCTTTTTATTATTTCATCTTGGATACTATTAAATCTTAAACCTTTTGCAATAACTTATTACTTTATTAAAAAAAAATTAATATTAAAAAAAAAATTAATATTTGTATTATTTAATTATATTAATAATCTAATTTTTAAGGTTCTAACGACACATAGGGGTTGAAAAAATGGACTTCAAAAAAACATTTCTCCAAAGCCCTCCTCTTACCGATTTGAAAAAATAAAAAATAAAACACTTGAGAGAAGCATTTTATGACAGTCGTCACCTTTGAAGTGTTCATTCATAATCACACCCAGCAACAGTTCACCCATATATAACAAGTCCCTAGATCACCTGACGGAAAAATCTGCCATAACCGTATTTAACAAAGTTCCTTGGCAAACTTACTAATAATAATCGTCTATGCACGTGCTAGCAACAAATATTCTCGTAACATCCTAACTAAAAAAGCAAATCATATATCTCCTAAAACCTGCAACATTCCCGGCACCATAACTTCACCTTTCATTGACCATATTTTATTTAGACACCTAATATGTCTAATTTTTTTTATAGAATTATGCTCTTAGCATCAGAAATAGAAGCTTCCAATTCTAAACGTTTGTCAACATATAAGTGGCAGACATGCACCCATATTTAATCTATTAATCTCAACTTATTCTGGCAGCTCAATGCCACATCATATGGAGTAACCTAGGAGATATTTACCGTGCTTCAGAGATGCACCCATATTTAATCTATTAATCTCAACTTATTCTGGCAGCTCAATGCCACATCATATGGAGTAACCTAGGAGATTTTTACCGTGCTTATCCTCAAAATTCAATGCATATGATTATCATCTGTGAAAAAGAATAGATATTTCCTTGTTCATTGGTTGCATGAGAAGTAATAGCGCTACTTATACATGGTATATGATGGAATAAGGAATAAAATATGGCTATAGATACATCGGTTAATACTGTCCTACCGTTGCAACTGTGCAGTCTGAACGAATTTCATGGCCAATCACCTGTACGTGATCCTGCTAAGAAAACCCAAATGGAGGAGACAATAGGAAAGTGTTGAAGATGATACAATAAAGTACAGTTTTCCTGATGTCTGGCATTTTATAATCGCAAAACTTCATGAAGAGAAAGTTCGTCTAGGTCAATGGCAGGTCTCAGCTAATAACATGTTCCATTCTGGTTTCGTCAATCAAAAATAACATGTTCCATGCTAATAACATGTTCCATGTGGATGTTCCATTCACATCCACCTCTTTCGTGCCGCTACGTCTTTTGGCTTGTTTGTTTGATTGTTTCTTGCATTCCGCTGTACTTCCTCCGTTTCTGGTGTGGACCCTCTTGACTTCGAGTTCAAATTAGTGTCTACTCCAGAAAGAACACCACCACTTCTGGAACTCTTTATTTTGGGTAAGGATGAGGAGCTTGACCTCGTATTTTCATTCATAAACCTTACTTCGCTGGTGGTCCTCACCAACCTTCCTCTTGTCGATGATGATTGACCTGCATTTACCTTGGAACTATGCCGTCCACTTCTACTGTTTCCAGAAACACCTTTGAATCTAACGGCAGTAGGTGATGTACTTCTGCTATTTCCAGTAGAGGACACACCTCTGAGTCTTGTAGTAGTAGGTGATGAATTTCTGCTGTTTCCAGAGGATTCCCTTGTGAATCTTACAGTAGTAGGTGATGTACTTCTGACTCTCCCAGTAATAGGTGATGTTGCAACTGATTGAACTGAAGGTCTACGTCCTGTCACATTATATCCCCGAGAAGATGAGTTGGTGTATTCGTCTGCACCTAAATCTGGACTATTTTGGTTGTCATTACTTTCAGGTGATGAAGGCATGTCCATGTCAAAAAGAAAATTGGTTGACATGACTGGAGGAATGGAAGGTTCATTATTCCAAATCAAAGAAGGCGGTATATTTAGTTTCATTAGCTGTGAAACCTACAAAATGACAAAGAAATAAAAAGAGCATTTAAAGATGGAACAACAGAAAATGCATTGAAGATGAACTAGCAGGACAAACATCATTAAGATGGATTTACCTTCTCTTCTAAACAAATCACTTCCTCTTTAAGCCTCTTGATTGTAGTGTTTTTTTTCTTACAGACATCCTCCAAAGTGGTTAGTTTCTGTTCACAAAACAGAAATGATGAGCAAAAATTTCCACCGTCTTAAATATCAAATTTTTTAAAAGAACCATAAAATTGAAGTGTAATGCACAGTACCTTGTTACTTGCATCCTTAGACATCTGTGCTGCCAAGGTAATTTCTTTTATGATATCATCTTTTTGCTTACAATCCTTCTGCAGACGAGCAATCTCCTCTTCTTTTGCTGCAAAATTCAACTGTGATCCAGAAGAAACCCGCATTATGAAAGGGAAACTGGCAGGCTCTAATAAGTTCAACAAAGGAAATTGTCAAGCCTACATTACAACTGAATCGTATCAACTTAGGTATGATTCCCATGCTCTAACAGAGGACAAGTGGGGTAGGCTTTGATAACTTCTTTAAAAATGTCAAGTAAACCTGCCTTACGACTATGAATAAAATCAACTGAAGCCTGATCCCCAAGTTGCAACTTTTCTACTAGCTCCATAAGTTCCAAGCTTGCTTCTGCCTATACATACGATGATATTATGTTGTCAAGTGACAATATGAATTATTATGAAAAAAGTAGTGATGATCAGGATAAAAACAATAATAATTACAACTAAAACACTGTATGGCAGTTCACTCAAAATATGGACCATAAAAATCCAATGTATACTTCTCATTTCTTGATATGTGCATGTTCATGATGTGTCCTTAACATTCATTCTTCTTCATCTTCCCACTATTTGATGGCAGGAAGTGGTTGAAAGAAATCATCTCACATATAGAAACAGAAATACTTGGATGGGTAGATAAGTTGACCTAACCCTCAAATTGGCAGTTGAAAGATATTGTTTAAGACTAGAAGTCCGGATATTGTGGTTAATTGCCTGCTGTTATCATCTTCCAGACAACTAACAGTATAGTTAACCAAACTTCAAAAGAGGGAAATGAAAGTCTTCAAATTGTTTTTTCCATGGTTATTTTGCTACAGACAAGTGCCTAATCAATTATTTTTGTAGTCATAATTCCCAGTTACCTGATTCTGGATTCCCTGCTGGATTCCCTGCTTAACAACCTCTACTAGCTTTTCTTCTACATCTTCTCTATTTTTAGCACATACTTTGATATACTCCTCGAGCTTTCCCAATTCAAATTACATATTAGCTACCTACACGAGAGATAATTATTTATAACCACTTCCAAAGCAGTATTCTCAACGGACAAAATTTAGTAAATGAATATAATTGGAACTCACTTTTGTTGCAGCTGTTTCAAGTTTACTTAGCAACTTTTCTACAACCATGTCTTGAGCAACATCACTAGATTCTAACTTGTGTGCATCAAGAGGTGCATTAATCTTGTCCACAATATTTTTTACTGTAGCTACTATAGCATAAGGAACATTAGCTTCAATGAAAACCCATATATTATTATGATCAGATATTCCTATTATAGTATATGATAAATTTGACATATCCAATAATCGGCATTCCTCTTATTATAATGCACCCAAGGGCATATTATAAAAGTATCCATATTCAAATGATTGATCTTGGAATGTTGGAAAGATATTTTCTTCAAAAGCATGCTCCTCCATATCCAACCACTATTTCCATGCTTGACTATCAAACTGCCTTGCCGAAAAAGCCACAGAGCTCTCCTTTTTTGCCTATAGAAACAAAACAAGAAATCAATATCAGAAAAGGCAAGAAATAAGAATGATGGGCATATTGTAAACTCCAAATCTCAGATTACACACCTTATCAAGATAATGGTCCAGATCTGAAGGGGGAATGTTAATATCACATAGAACTTCAAGTAACAAAGTATGCCATATATCGAACAAGGATAGCTAAATATAAGTTATTTGTATTGAAGCTTGCTTCACAGATAGTTTCAAATCTCCGAGGGCAAAACCTGAATTGCAGAAAAGCAGAAAGGTTATGCGTTACTAAAGGAAGTGGAAAGTATAGAGTTTCACCACATAAACTAAGGTTTCAATCCCCTGTGCAAACACTGAAAGTAAAGAGTCTCATACAATAAACTAGAGTTCCAATCCAATAGATGAACCTTAACATTTGAATCAAATGGCATGAGTTTAAATAATTAATAATGCGGGCTTCCAATGTAAAGACACAGGTTTAAATCTTGCATAAATATCAGTTAGAGTACCACTACATGGTTGGATAAAATACCGTGTTATCATGGTCATGGGACCCATTTCAATCCAAAATAACCATTTTAAAAAAAATAACAATAATAATAATCTTTGTATTTTAACCTTCATCATTTTATTGTGTTCCTTCATGTGTCTATGCCTTTTCATTGCTTTCAAAGCCTTCAACCTGAAAAAAGTACATTCAGTGCTTTTTAATAAATTTGTTACGAGATACCAGACCATTACCACAATCAACATTCGTAAGAGAGACCATTCTTATGTAAGGGGTTCACAACCTTTTCTAGAATAGAAGTAAATGAAGCCATGACATTTGATGTTTCCTTCTCTAATATTGATTTTGTCCTCCTCTGTTTAAGAACACATCATGATCAAGATTCAGTTCTCATGTGACCGTTATAAGGTGTTATTTTCAGGACAGATGTACTTCAACAACCTTACCTTCAGTTCAAGAATGGCAGCAGCACAGGGTGCATGAAGAGAATCTAGTGAAACCATCTCGTTTTTTTCTATTTTCCCATACCAATTTCTTAAATCACTTTCACTTCCCTTTTCACATGGCTCCCAACTAGAATTATTATTTACCCCTAAAATACTCATACCATATTCATATTTTCTAAATACATCATCACTATCCTTATTCTTTTACATACTGCCTGATTGATCTTGCAGAAAAAATATCCTCTCCCACAAATCATTTAGCTTATATCGCATAACATCCAATGCTTGATCCTGCAAAGGCACATGCCAAGATCAAAAGAGAGAAAACAATAAAGCAAAAAAAGGGAGACGACACAATTCCCATTGCGAAGATTACAAAGACTGCTCAACATTCAAAGCCGGAGGTATGAGTTATAATCATCAAAGAGGAAAATATCTCACTGAATTATGTACGTTTCTGACTATGTTGGCCTCCACAAAAATTCGATGTCACATAAATTGGACTTGAGAATGACTTGGCAAACATGAGGTAAAATACTCGGCAATAACTGGGTAAAGAGTTCATAGGACTAGTAGGAAACTTAAATTTCATAATGACTATTAGTTATGCTAAAAGAGTACGAGTTGAAGTCGGGACATGGCAAAACTAGGTGAAAATTCAGCAATACTTCATCAAAGAGATGACAAAATGCCAACTCTAACCAGGTAATTTAGAAGAGTTAAGAAAATTCACAAGACGCCAATTTCATTGAGTTTGAAACTCGGCAATGACCAGGCAAAGAAATGATTCTGCTTATTTTCTAAGAATTGGTTCCCTCATTAAGGATTCTCTTACAAAGTGCTCCTTTCAGTGATGAGTATAGGATATAATGCCTCAATAAACTAGAGCTCCTGAATCAAACTTGAGAGTACCTAGTGACAAGGGAAAAGGGATTGTACCTATGCGTTAATTAAAAGAGTTGTCAATGTACCGGTATATCTTTGTGGGATGAAATGATTTTTTAATTGAGATAAAATCATAAAAGCAAAGCTGAAATTGAAGAAAACAGAAAACATACATGCATTCCCCAGCTTACAGCAGTATATTCATGAACTACAAAACAACCAATAACAACCCGTAAAAAGACATGTTTGATGGTGGTAGGGGAGAAAATAAAGACAATGAAGAAGTAACAAATGTAAGATATACTTCACACTCTAAACTATAAAACACTTTGTATAGTCTATACTCCGGCATTCAGGAAGATCAAGATATGACACAAACAGCTACCTGCTTCTGCTTTATAAGGGCTATACATTCCCCCTCTAAAAATCACAAAACTGTAGAACTGTATTATCACTTCGCTAAAGCTAGCACATAAAAACTCAACTCCAGCATAAAGAAACAGATTGCTTACACTAGGATTGAAGTCATGAGTAGGCAGTTCACGGGAAACACACATCAATAATAAATTGGCGGCAAACACATTTCACTATAAATGCAACATAACAGCATCATTAACATCAAAAATTCTGGAGCAACGACAAATGGGATGCAATTGTACAAACGCAATCCGAGTTCAAATCACAACACTATAATAAATACTCTTACGATAAGCCAGCCCATGATAATATGATTTGTTGTAATATTACATTATAGTTTGTTAAAATGATGTAATATAGATATGACCCATTTCAACCCCATTTGTTGTAATATTACATTATAGTTTATTAAAATGATGTAATATAGATATCAACCCCACATTTTGTTACTTGCCAGCATTGAACAGTCCCACTAACTGACCGTGCATGCTGAAATAGAGTTATATTCTGGTGAATAACAGTCTTAGTTAAGAGTTTTCAGAGAATCTGTATAAATTAGTTAAGTCATAAAGTAACTACATGTTTGTCTGCATCAGTGAACCACGAATTTATCCACAACAACACATTCACGTTTAGCACGGTCCCATGGAGGGAGTGGAAGGAACTATTTTTGAAGAATGGATAGAGCCATGTGATTTTTCTGGAACTTGTTACACAGGATAAATTTTCTTCCCCTCAAAAGCGGAACCGCAACTGCTTAGCAAGAAGTGTACCAACTAGAGGGAGGATGAAAATATGCAGCAGCCGCTTAAAGCTCTTTATTAAGCTGGCAAGAGAGAACTAGTTAATCTCTGGTACGCTAATTATATTTTCGAAAAATTACAACAGAGGATCTTTAAGATTTTTCATGAAACTAAGTTTTCTACAAATGCTTCCAAATTTTTTTCAACGGGGCCTCCGGCATGGGACCATGCTGTCACTAGCCACTCTATTCATTGAAACACCAGATCATTAAGGAGGCAAAAATCACACAGCATATGAGCGGGTCCAATAAAGGGGTTTACAAGAATGCAAAACGTTCTGTGACGAAGTCCCTGTAAAGAAAAAATTCTAGCTCTGGGAAAAAACAGAACCTCCCTTAAAAGTGGAGAGCGTCTGGCTTTTAAGATGGGAAACACTCTGATGGCGTTCAAAGGGACGGCTGGAGGAAACAGGCACCAACTAGAAATTTTATCTTACCACATGGCACACTACATGTTTTTTTTCCCCTTTATTTTTTAATTTCATTTATTTTCTTTCTTAATCTAGAACAATCTTGGACCAGATTTCTGTTAAAAAACTATATGCATAAGACCAAATTAGTGCTAAAAGTCCCTCCAATTTCTTACAGTAAATACCAAATACGGCCAACAAATTTTAGGATTCCTCGTGATACCCCGCTCTAAACTAGACGTACAATGGCCACGGTCTCCAAGAAAATGGGAATTTACGCCACCGTCCGATCCGCCCCAAATGCAAGCCGCGTATGATCCGCCCCGACTCACCGTCGAATTCAAAATACTGTCGAGCTGTTTATAACTCAATATTCAAATTCCCACTCTGAAAATTAATATTCAAAATCCCAAAATTAAAGTATAGACTTATCCTTTTAAAATATACGCATGTACCGTACGCTGTAACAGCACATTATAATGGACGTTACCTGCGAGCGTCGAAATAATCCATTCTCTTCAAATCATCCAAAACAGAATTCAACCCAGGAAAAAAAAAAAAAAAAATGCACCCAAAAATTAAACGCCGACTTCTAAAATTTTACTGCGAGAATCGAGAAAATCCAGCCTCTTCAAATCATCCAACACAGAATTCTCTTTAAATTTTGCCAATTCAAAAAACTAAATTGCCAAAAACAAAAACAGAAGAAGAAAGAGAGTGTTCGCACCCGGTCCTCGACATTACGCCTGAGGCGCTTAATTTCGTCGCCGTGCTTGGAATTGACGGCCGCGGCGGCGGCGACAGAGACGATCAAGACCCTCTGGAGCGGACCGAACATCTCCCACGCGACCTTCTGCTCGGGCCCCAAGCCGCCCCCAATTCTGTCGGCAGACGTCGCGTACTCCGCCTCCACCACCCTGTAATCGAGCGACATAAACCCCAGGCCCAAATTCCCGTCGCCGCCGCGGAACCGCCGCCCCCTGTCGTCGCCGCCTCCGGTGAACCACCTCCGCTCCTCTGCCGAATACATCGAGAATACCGCCGACCGCCAAAGCACGTCACGGAACCGCAGATCGTCGTCGCAAATCTTGCCCGGAAACCGCCGCTCTCGCCCCCGCGGACCCGCGAGCCGCTGCCTCCGCGGCGGCTTCCCGGGCGTCATCGCCACTTCCGAGACGACGCTCCGCTCGAACGCCATCTTCTCCTCCTCGAAACCGTCTGCGCCCTGCCCCCGGCGCCCGAGCTCCGCCGGGCACAACGTGTGACGGCGGTTTCCGGCGTCCATGGCGGGTATCCGACCGGGGCCGAAGCCTCAAAACCAATCTTACCCTTTGGAGGCCTGAAGCTGCTGATGCTCTTGCTCAGCGGCCCAGCGGCTCATTTCTCCCCAGCTTCCCCATTTTTCATTTAAACCAGATTTAGCGTAAATGGAGACAAAAATTCGAACTGGTTTTTGAAAACCTGCCTTAAATTTGGCAGCCAAATCCAGCTGAGCAAAGGCGATGAATGGCAGAGTACGTTGCGAGCTAGTTGTATGTCCGCGATACATAGCAGAGGCGTTGCTAAGTCTGAGGAGGCAGCCGCTATTTTTAGCATGTGCTATCCCCCTTCTCAGATTTCATAGAGCCGTTTGAAATGGAGCGGCCCCCGCATATTCATGACCGTTGCTACCAGTAATACGCGGCCACCGCGGTGATAAATTTTATTACCACCGTTGATATCTACGCCTCGGGCTTTTGGCTTTAGTAGTCCATGCCTCCGCTAAATTAGGGGGGCTTCTTGTTTGCTAAGTTTGACGGGGGTTGAATGTCCGTGACGTAAATGTGGGATGTTTTTTTCTGAACAAAATGACGTCCTGTGTATGTGAGAAATTCCAGCAGGTTTATTTTGCGGGTTTCCCAGTTTAGATACGGTGTTAGGTATGCGATTCGCTATTTTGGCAAAGATAATCTAATTCTAAAGTTGCTTAAATGGCTGGATAGGATGGAATCTCTATTGTTCTCCGCACTGTACGAATGCGCTGGTAAAATTCAACTTTCCCCGCTGGAGTGAATTTATTACGCGGGGGGGGAATCCTTGACTTGCAAGTTAAAAGTTGAAATTTAGTGTGAAGTGTAATTCTTTTACACCTGTGTGGGAAGGTTCAACTGCACAACCTCGTATTCAGCGCAGTGACGCAGTCCATACCCACTCATCGTTTTTCTGTTATTCCATTCGTGGTGAAAATGTTAAAAAAACATTGGAAATCTAAGGAAATGTTGTTGAAATGTTGTTCTTCTGGAATTTTTGGACTTAATCAAATTTTATATATTTTTTATTTAAGTTTAATAATATATTGTATAATTAAAATTTCGTTCTATTTAATATTTATTTATATATTTAATAATTAATAAATTTGGCTTGTTCATTTGTATATGATTGAATAAGTTAATTAGGTTTCTTGATTATGTGACAAAGAAAGTTAATTTGAATAAAACAAGACAAAGAAAAATTATGATTCCTAAGTGTGGATGGTAAAGTTTATGAACTTTAGTTTATGTATTAATATTTTAATTATTATAATTTATTAAACAAAATGTTGTAAATAAGTTTTATCTAAATGAAATTAAAATGTGTTGTTACATATATTTATATGAAATTTAATTTTAAATGTAATAAAAATTTATAAATGAAGTTATATTAAAAGGTATAGAATTTAGATTTCTTAAGGAAAAAATTAGATTTAAATTTTGTTAAACAATATATGTATAATATGCTACTTGTTAATATCGTTATAATAATAAGATTTATTTCAATCTTTTATTCAATTGAAAAAATAATTATTATTATAAGTTCGAATTTTCAAATTTAAACTCTATAATTATTGAATTGTTTTATTATATGGCAAAGTCTCCTGTGGCCACGGTCTCAATATACCCTCACCCCACCTCATAAATTTTTTCTCTAAGTGAGAGACCCCGAGAGGACTCAGGATTGGAGTTGCCCATCTTACGCTGATAAACATTTAGTGGGAACAGGTAAATCTACTACCTTCACCCTACTTATTAAATTGTTTTTTTATACATATGGGAAAGTCGGTTACATCCCCACACACACACACTATATATATATATATATATATATATATATATATATATATAAATAAAGTAATTGTCAGTGTAGGGTTCAAACCACAAGGGCTACATATATTTTAAGTAATTGTCAGTGTAGGGTTCAAACCACAAGGGCTACTCTCAACAAGCTGATACCACCTCGTTGTTGTTGATCTGGTATGGCTACTCTCAACAAGCCGATATCACCTCGTCGTTGTTGATCTGGTATGGCTACTCTCAACAAGCCGATATCACCTCGTCGTTGTTGATCTGGTATGGCTACTCTCAACAAGCCAATATCACCTCGTCGGAGACCTAATTACTAAGGATTCGTATAGTCATCTATCTGACGCCCACTTAAAAGATTGAGATCAAACTATTACCTTTGCAACAGGCATGCCCCCAAGGTTTGAACCTTGGTCTTTTTTTAATAAGTGTCTAGCTAGCAATTATCAATCCACCTAACCCTTAGAACTTAGTTATTAAATTATTATAATACAACTTATACAAAAAGACCCATTTTAATTCCATATAATCAATATAAATAAAACTCTCAATCTAATTTTTAAATTTATATAATCAAATTATTTTCATTATTACCATGAAAATATTTTCACTTCTTATATTGAAATTTTCTTTCCACTTTAAAACTTCTTCTCTTCTTCTACTTCATTATTATCAAGTCAAATCTTGCTTCTATTACTTCCTTGTTATCAAGTCAAACCTTGCTTCTATTACTTCATTTTCATTGTTATCAAGTGAAACCTTACTTCTCTTCACTTTATTATTATTATTATTATTAAAAGCTTCCATTGTTATCAAATCAGATCTAAAATCATTTTAATATTATTATAATAAAAACCCTTCCATTGTTATCAAGTTAAATCTTACTTCTCTTCATTTTATTATTATTATTTTTAAAATCTTTATTATTATTATAAAAGATTTTTATTATTTATGGGATTTTGTATTACTTTTAATTATTTTAAAAATAGAAATAATTTTAAATTTTAAAAATCTTCTTTTATAAAATGTTAATAATACATTAGGTCCGAGGTGTAGACCAATTGGTTCATCCAAACCCCATAAGGGAGAGCAGAGGTCCAAGGTTCAAATCTCGGGCCTCGTCGGACTGAACGCTTGTCCATTTCTTGGTGCTTTTAGTGGCGTAAAAGGTTTAAAATGATTGTGGCATGGTGGTTATAGGGGCGGACTACACGAAGATCTGTGTGGCGGCTTTTGGGGCAAACAATGCAAAATACTGTGGCGGCCATAAAAAGCTAGATAACCTGCCCAAATTCGTAGCGGCTACCGATTCCACCATGTAATATTTTGAACCTAGGTGTTGTAGGTGAGTTGGAGAGGAGACGAAAATCCTCCAAGAGAGGTTCCAGGTTCAAATCTCCACCCTACCAAAAAGTTGAATTGGGTATCCAAAATCCAATTGATAATGTTGGTACGAGCAGGGTCGGGTGCGACTCTCGGGTGACTTTGACAGTGTAGAACCCCATATTCGTGGTCTCTTAGACCAAGGCGGCCCCACAAAGGGTTTTTCGCTTAAAAAAATATATATTAATAATACATTTATTTTATAATCCTTTATTTTCAAAGATTCAAATTCTAAATTTTTCATGAATATATGTATAATTGTCAAAATATTAAAATAATGTTTTTTTTTTTGTAATTATAATAATAGATTAATTGTGGATTTTTATAAAGGATCCCAAAACCTTATGTACAAAATCAGCCTTGCTAAAAGATATTTCATGCCGGATGGCTGGGTAAATAGAGCGATTAGTAAAAAATACGGGGAAATACAAAATGCCCGAGGGCCCCAGAAGACGTGGACAATCCTAGAAATCTTGATCTTGAAATACATTAAAACAGAATAATAGTCGAAGACAATATATCAACAAACTTTGGGAGAAGACCTATGATACAAATTCTTCATCATGAGGGAATATCTGCCTTGGCCAAACTGTCCACCTCGGTTGGGAAACGAGAACGCCAAACAACCGGGCACGTGGTCATCAGTCCTTTGTTGGCCAAGTGATCCGCCACCCGGTTACCTTCTCTGTAGATGTGCCTCGCCTCCCACCTAGCGCATCGAGAGAGGAGCATCCTAGCCTCGAGGATGATATTCAAGACCCGCCACGACGGGTCTTTGGAGCCACGAAGGTAGTTGATAATGTTTAGAGAATCGCCTTCAATAATTAAATGCCTAGGATCATTCGATATAACCTGCAACCCTTTCAACACACCATGGGCTTCGGCAAAATGATTAGTCTGAGGACCCAGATTTTCACAATAGGCCAAGATCAGCTTCCCATTATGGTCCCTGACAAGCCCCCCGGAACCAGTGGGCCCCGAGTTGCCTTTAGCAGCCCCGTCAAAATTAAGTTTGATCCACCCCAAAGGAGGTTTGGTCCAAGTGACCTCCCTGCGGCCATTCACTGAGTCAACTCTAGAAGAGGAGCCAAGGTCTAGTCTTTTGAAAATAATTGCCTCCCAAGGATTATGAGGGCGGGAGCTGGGAATAGTTTTTGAATTCTCGACAGCAAAGGATAAGGCTCGTTGGGCAACAGAGGGAGCCATTCTAGGGATCTTGCCGAAGACTCTAGCATTACGCTCCAGCCAAATTTGCTAGATGGAATGGTGAAAGGCAGCCTCACAAAGGAATCGGAGCTTAGAATTCTTAAAGGGCTTGGGCCATTGGAGGAAGGCGTCTTTAAGGGAACGAGGGGAACACTAGAGAAATTTGAAGGAAGACAACACACAGTTTAGGACCGAATGGGAAAAGGGGCAATGCAAAAATAAGTGATCGGATGTTTCACAGTCAGCTAAGCAAAGATAGCACCTGTTGGGAATTGCAAGGCCTCTCTTGTGGAGATTGTCAAGGCCTCTCTTGTGGAGATTGTCTATGGTAAGGGCTTTGTTATAAAAGGTAATCCAAGCAAAGTAATTTATCTTAGGAATAATCCCTTTCCTCCAAATTGCTTTCCATCGAGGGTCCACAGCAGCCTCACACGACAAAAGATCATAAGCGGACTTAACATAAAATCGCTCATCCTGCGTGTTGCTCCAAATAATTATGTCGTCTCTTATGATCGAAGGAATTAACACCGATTGGAGGAAACTGTACAAGAAATTCACCTCATTATCAAACCCATCCATCGTCGAAAGTTTCCATCGAGGGGGAAGGGAATTTCGGTCAATGCAATCTGAAACCTTGAGATGACTGTTTGGATCAATTTGGGCCCTCAAGCCAGCCAAGTTCTGATTTATAGCGAGAGCTTCATCTGTAGCCCACCTATCTCTCCAAAAAAGGATCGTGGATCCATCCTCCAAGATCCAACGAGCACCCCTGTTAATCACCGAACGACCTTGAAGCACCGTCTTCCAGAAAGCCGAAACTTCATGAGGAGACTTAGCTTCCAGGAGAGAATTTTCCCCAAGATACTTTCTTTTAACTATATTGACCTATTCTGTTGATGCATTAATAAGAATTCTCCAAGCATGTTTGGCAATTAAGGCAGTGTTCATGAGCCTGGATCTTCTCAATCCCATGCCCCCTTGGTCCTTTCAAAGGCAAACCTTATCCCACGCCACCAGAGGAATTCTAGATTTTTCTTTCGTCGTCGGACCGGAGAAAATTCCTTTGAATCGCTCGATTTGGAATGGATAAACACGGGAAGCATGAAAACAGGACATGAAATAGGTGGGAATTCCTTGAAGACTGGCTTTGGTGAGGATTGCCTTCCCGACTTGAGATAGCAATTTGCCTTTCCAAGTGTTGAGTTTCTTATGAAGCCATTCCAAAATCGAATTCCAGATGTTCCCACCGCCTCGCCCATTGCAAACTAGCGGCAACCCCAAATAAGTTGCAAGCATGGAATCAATAGTGCATTCGAGGATTTTGGCAATGCAAATTTGCCTACGCAGAGGGGTATTAACAAAATAAATTTTGCTCTTCAAATAATTAACTTTTTGGCCAGAAGCCTTCTCATACCGGGATAGAATGCGCTTGATAGATTTGGCTTGAGTGACAGACACTCAAGTGGATATGAGCGTGTCATCCACAAACTGTTGGTGAGTGACAGGATCAACTCTGGAAGTAGGCAGAATGCCAAAAATCTTGCTTCGATGGAGGGCTTCATTCAAAGACCAGCTAAGGACCTCTACCAAAAGAATGAATAAAATAGGAGACAGAGAATCACCTTGTCTGAGGCCGTGAGCACTCTGGAAGAATCCAGCGGGGGACTCGTTGATCAGCACAGAAAAGGACAGAGTGGAAATGCAACTGTTCACAAGGTCAATCCAGTGATGATGGAAGCCCAACTTGCAAAGGACAACACAGAGGAACCTCATGTCCACTCTGTCAAAAGCTTTATTCATGTCTAGTTTAAGGAAAAGCGCAACATTCTTGGAACATTGGGCAGTATGGAGGGTTTCGTGAATAGTAATGACGTCGTCAAGGACGTTTCTACCCTTAATGGTGCTCCCCTGAGCTGAACCTACCAAAGAGGGGAGGAGGGATCTCAGACGATTGGCAATTGTCTTAGTAAGAATCTTGTAGAAAACATTGCAGAGGCTTATGGGATGATAGTCAAAAAAACTTTTGCAAGCGGGCGACTTAGGAATGAGAGCTAGGAAGGTAGAGTTGAGCTTCGGATGGATGGATCTTGATGCTTGGATTTCTAAGATAGCCTCATAGACATCAGGCCCCACAACATCCCACATAACTTGAAAGAATCAATGGGGGAACCCATCAGTTTCGAGGGCCTTATCTGGTTGCATGGAAAAAAGAGCATCCTTAATCTTGAAATGGGAAAAAAGGTTCTAGGAGTTTAATACTTGCCTCATGGGGGACTTTGGTAGGGAAATTAGCAAGCAAGGATTTCTAAACTTGGAGGACGCTATCAGGAGGAGCACCTAGCAAATCCTGGAAGAAATCGACTACTTCGCTTCAAATTTCCTCAATCTCCCTGGTAGTGCGCCCATCCTTACACAACACCTGTCTGATCTTGTTGGCCCCCCTGTGTCTCATGGTAGATGCGTGGAAAAACTTTGAATTTGAGTCACCGCTCTTCAGCCAGAGATCCTTGGAATTCTAATGCCAAAACGTTTCCTCACTGGCAAGAATGGAATGATAGTCCACCAGGAGGCTTCGTTCCTCCTCTTTGAGGACTTTAGAATACCCTTCGATCTCCATATTTTCCTCTAAACTCTTCAAGCGCTCAGAGATGGACCTTTTAGACTCAAAAATGTTGCCAAAAACCTCCTTATTCCACGCCTTTAAGTTCTTTTTAATCATCTTAAGTTTTAGGGCCAATATTTTGGACGCTAAACCAACCACCGTCACCTGCCACCATTTCGAAACCAACTGTTTGAAATCCTTGTGGGAAATCCACATGGACTCAAATCTAAAAGGGATCTTAAACCTAGGCCTGCTAGTGGCCTCTAACAGAATGGGATTATGGTCCGACTCGATTCTTGGCAAAGCTGAGAGAGTTGCAGCGTCGAGGAAGGGAATAGCTTCGTGGGAAATGAGGAACCGGTCGAGCTTGACCTGGATGAGATTGCTGCCAATCCTTCTATTGCTCCAGGTGAAGGACGCCCCCTTAAGTTCAATGTCTAGCAGATTATTGGATGAAACAAAATCTCTGAAATCCTCCATGCTACTGGCCGGCCACTCAAGCACCTCCCTTCTTTTCAGAGGGATGAAGAGGGCAATTGAAATCCCCTCCCACAACCCACGGGAAGTCACTAAAACTTTTCCTCATCATAGAGATGGTTTTCCACAACTCAGCTCGCTCCGAAGCAGAGTTCGAGGCATAAACATTGGTCAAAATCCATGAAAAATTATCAACCTTGGAGTGAAACAGGACATTGATAGTCCCGCTGGAAGCCGATAGAAGAATACCCTCGACCTTGTCAGAGTCCCACAACACCATGAGACCGCCTGCGGAACCTATTGCAGGGCTAGAAAGGAATTTGGCCTTGGCCCAAATGGACTCGGCAACCTTGACGAGAGGCGAGAGGCATCAGACTTAGTCTCCTGCAAAATGAGGATGGATGGGTTAGACTTCTTTCGAAGATCGGCTACCACCCTACGTTTGGCCGCTCTGTTAAGACCTCTCACATTCCATGAGAGGATTTTCATCTGGACATATTAAAGACTTTTTTGCCTCCCTTTCCTCGCTGGATGGGAGGTTTTGGGACAAGCGAATCACCCACCAGGGAGTCAGAATCTTCTTGAAAAAGCAACCGCTGGGATCCATTTGCAATGTCTTCTGCTGTTTCCTTATCCCTTCTTTCTTTGTTCGCCCCTATTTTCTTTCACAGCCGAAATCCACCCCTTGCTTTCGGCTTCTAGTGTTTCACGGACTAATGTTGCCATGTTGTTCGTCCCTCTTGCCTAACAGATACTATTCTAGCAGGGACTCGGGAGGATTCTAGTTTTGACAAATAGGGGAATCAGCTTGAGCAGACATACGAGAAGGAGAATGATCCTTTTCCACTTGAGGTTCTAGTTGGGAACTTGCATTGCACAGACCGACGTCCGACTCGGGGAGAACCCTAGAAGGATCTGGAGACTCAGGCATTGTCGCTACAGGGTGTTTCAGTTATTTTCCTTCTTGCTTCGAGGGGTTGCCAGAAGCCCCACCCTTCATCCTCGGCTTTTGAAGAGGACAATTTGACTGAAGATGCCCCTGGGAACTGCATCGGGGGCAAAAGGCCGATCTATTTTCATAGTTAATGACTTGCGTATGAAGAACGGAGCCTCCAAACCGAAGAGTGATGGAGGATGGAAGGTTCGCCTCCAAATCCGCCGAGACATAGAAGCGAGCTTGGACAAATGCGGTTCGGGCCCGAGTGGGAGGGTCAATGGTGACCAACTCACCAATGGAACAGGCGATACCCACGATAACATTTTCATGCCGCAGTAAAAGGGGAAGGTTCGAAGCCTAACCCATATTGGGGCAATATTAATACTATGGGTTTCGAGGTTAAAATCCATCCCCCACTTCCCGAGAAAGAGACTCCTGCGTCCCAAAAACAAAAGGCCCCCAGCCAAAATTTTACTGTAATCCTCCGCATTATTCAGCCTGATTATGAAAAAACCCCGGGATAGGGCAACCAGCTCCATATGACCCGAGGTCCACCATTTTCCTGTCGCCCACCTGCGGATGGTCTCCATATCGGGACGCCCTCCAATAAACTTCCCGATTAGGGTAAAATTTTCAAATTCGATGAAACTTGATAGGATTTCCTCCGAGATGTCCAGTTCATCCCCGAACGAAAAGAGGTCCTTAGTGAAAATACCATTTGGGGTTTCAAGCCGCTGCCTCTGCATATGATTTCTGTTGGCAGTCTCTCCCTTTGTCAGGCAGATCCTTCTTGCGTCTGCCTCCATCTTCGGATAACTTCATCGAGCCTCCATTCTCTGAATGCCCTCCCTTCGCCTTGTTGCGGCCCTCCAACTTGCTGGTGCCCAGGTTCACAGTGCTGGCGCTCCCGCTTCTGTGTCCTCCCGTCGCTACCTTCCCGCTCATCGCTGCTCCACCTCAAAATATTTGTATTTTCCAATATTAAAACAATGTTACTAATACAATCATAATGTAATACGAGTGAAGCTAATTTTAATCTTATTTAACCAATTTAATAATGATATCACAATAATGAGTGAGTTGTAAGGGTTTATTACACTACCCAAATAAATAAATAAATAGATAACTTAGAATGTTTTTGTGGAAGATGTGAAAAGGGATATTGAGAAATTAGCAATAGGTTAAGCTCAAAAAATAAATGGTTTGTAAGCTAAACATTTCAAGTATGGTATTGGCATCATAGCACCACACATTTAAAATATTTTTAATGACATCATTAAAGGAGGTTTTCCATTAGATTAAAGGAGGTTTTCCATTAGATTGGATAACTAATATAGTCATGTCATTACATAATGGAGATACCATAATCCTTTAAATAACTACACCATTATGAATTAATCCTCTTTTTAAGCGAGCTTGTGTATACAAAAAAAACTTTTAAAAAAAAAATGTTTTCCAACATAGTAGAAAGTAAAATTAGTTAATGTGTAGAAAATCAAGGAAAAAGGGCAACACAACAAAGTAGGGTTTAGACCAAAGTAGTCAACAATAGATCATTGCATTGCATTACTTTTAAGGCATCTATAAATAAGTATATATAATGAAAAAAGAGAAGTTTATTATTGTTTTGTGGGTTTTAATTTTTTTTTAAAAGCGAAAAACTCCTTGCTGGGCCGCCTTGGTCTCAGAGACCACGATCAAGAGGTTTTACACCATCAAAGTCACTCGAGAGTCGTGCCCGACCCTACCCACACCAACATTATCAATTGGATTTTGGATACCCAATTCAACTTTTTGGTAGGGTGAAGATTCCAACCTGGGACCTCCCTTGGAGGATTGCTCTCTCCTCTCCAACTCACCTAAAACAACGGGATTGGACTTTAAACTTTAAGACACCTAATCAAGAGGATTATGGAATGAAAAATGAAAAGTTTATTGTTGTTTTGTGGACTTTAAAAAGGTTTTTGATATAGTATCCTAAGGGTAATTGGTGGAAAATAATAGTAGAACGGCATACCAACCAAGTAAAGACAAATTGTACACATACTTTATGATATGATAGCAAAAATCAAAACTCCATGAGGATTGTCTAAGTTTTTTTTGGGAGTGATATCAAGGTGAAACAAGATTATCCATTGTCACTTACTTTATTTGACCTTTACATTGACAAATAAAAGGAATAGGTGAAAGGATAAGAGGACAAAAAATGCATCTAGCTAGTTGTGCACCAAACTTCTCCTCTAACATTATGTTAGTGATGTCATCTTGATTAGCAAGATACTTTAAAAAAAAAAAAACATCTAAAGGCTTTAGAGCATTTTTGTAGAGAATTTGAGATGCAAGTAAAAATTACGATGGAGAGAGCAAAAATGACCATATACTTTGTTTAAAAGAAATCTTCCAAAAATAATAACAAAATACAAATACTTAGGTTGGATTTTCAAAACAAATTCAATTGAAAAACATGCAAAATAAAATATATACAAATAAAATGAAAGACACTTTGCTCGTTTCAATTGTATTAAGACTCTTGATTTTATAAATTATTTTAATTTCTTAAACATAATTAAAATTATTTCATAATAATAATAAATATTTTAATAAGATTTTCAATAAATTCATTTAATTGTTATTTAAACCTATAAAATATTATAATATAAAAAACAAATATTCATAACCTCACTCTGGTTACCTAATAAAAATATAACATTTTTGATATTATACATCCACAAGAAATATGAAATACATACGTACGTCAAAGCTCTCAGATAAAGTCCATACGTGCGTACGTCAAAGCAGAGTCGTCACTCATGTGACCGAAAATATTCTTGTGCTCAAAACATTATTCAAATTCGACCATCCCTATTCTGGATAGTATTCAAAAAAATTCAAAAAATAACCATGGCTTTCCTTTTACCCGGAATACAATACCATATGTACTTATGGGGCTTTACGGTCTATTGAATAGTAGGCGGGAATCCGCGATTCAAATTTAAATTTTGTACTTAAGGCGGCATGTGGGGGTGAGGGTTGGAACAAGACAAAATTATTTTTGAATGGCAGAAGGGACAAAGTTCGAATGTCGTTAGGGATGTTGTATATTATAATGCCTTAATATTAATGGGCCCCACATTCGAGATATTTCTCGTAGCACTCCAACCTTATCATTGGCGCTCCCCATGCAACAAACAAGTTAACTTTCTTAGATTACAAATGGCGATCGTTAATACATGGCCATTTGGTTTTCTGTTGCTTTAACTTCTACGCAAAGATGTGTGTGAATTCTCAACTTTTAAGGGAACGGTCGTTAGATTATAGTTTATGAGACTATAGTTTATTATATAGAATAGTAATAGGTTGTATTTAAAACAAAAATTATATTAATGTCCAATGGTATTTGGTGTACTGGTAGTTGCCTAGTTAATATCATCTATGTGGTTGTGAGGTCGATTCCTCTTGTGTTTGCTTGAATAAGTGCTGATATTTGTAAACAATGTTCAATATAAAATATATATATTAATTATTTTTTAAAAAACATATGTTGTTATAATATACATTTTGGAGTAAGTAGATTATTTTTTTAGGTAGGTCCTAGTTTGAGATTTTTTTAAAGAAAGATCAAAGTCTTGTAGATAGGTCATAGTTTGAATCTTGGATCTCCTTAAAAAAGATCAAAATCTTTATATTATATTTATCCAACCAAAAAATAAAATTTACATATATAAAAAAATCTTAATACCATCATATTAAAATTTAAACTTAAATCTGCTCATGTAAAGGAGTTGGAGAGCAAGTGGGTAGTTAAAACTCTCCAGTTATTAAGAGGCCCAGGTTCAAATCTCTCCCCTCATATATTGCGGATATGTTATATATAAAAAGTTCCTCATAAAAAAATTTAAACTTAAATTTCTTAAATAAAAATTTATTATTAAACATCCTTCTCAAGTCCAAACCTATAAAACATTTATACTACTTAGACTTTTATTTGAATGACCAAGCCTTAAGCATTAGAGCCAATCATCGGATCGACGTAATTTTTAACCAATTAAATAGTTTTGAGCGTGGGAAATTTAAGCATTAAGGCTATTGGATTGATAAGTTGGGGCACTTATGGATAGGAGGTCTAGGTTCCAATTTCATGGGTGTGCTCATACATAACTAGTAGTTTGATCTGAATTTTTTGTGTTGCGCCCGATTGACGATGACGGTCTGTTTCTTGCATGTCCGACAATCTCCTCTTCTGACACATGTTGAACCAAACTGACGACGACAATACTCCCCATCTCACACCGCATTCAGCGATCCCCATCTCACGTCGGGTTACTATCAACAAGACGGATGGATTTGTTGGATGCTATTGATGATGGTTGAAACCGTTCCCTGCATGTCCGACGGTCCCCTTCTCCTGATGTGTATTAAACCAGACTGATGACGACAATATGAACCCTATGCTTCCGACAGTCCCCATCTCACGCCGGATTACCATCAACGAGACAGATGGATTTGTTGGATGCAGTCGCTAGTCGCTGATGGTTGAAACCCTGCATTGCCAATTACTACAGATTATGATTGTATCCAATTCACCTATGTACCAAAAAAAACTTAAACATTAAACCAAACTGATGGTTGAAACCCTGCCTTAACAATTATTACAAATTGTAATTATATCTTATTCGTATGTACCAAAAAAACTTAAACATTAAACCAAATAATCGGTTCTATAAAACATTAATATTACTTAGACTTTTATTTGAATGACCAAGCCTTAAGCATTAGAGCCAATCATCGGATCGACGCATTAAATAGTTTTGAGAGTGGGAAACTTAAGCATTAGACCAAATCATCGGTTCTATAAAACATTAATACTACATAGACTTTCATTTGAATGACCAAGCCTTAAGCATTAGAGCCAATCATCGGATCGCCGTATTAAATAGTTTTGAGCGTGGGAAACTTAAGCATTAGACCAAATCACCGGTTCTAGACTTTTATTTCAATGACCAAAGTCTTAAGCATTAGAGCCAATCAAACCCATGGGTTTGTTGAATTTAATTATTGGTAGTTGAAATATTATTTTAATAGTTATTATAAATTGTGATTGTATTCAATTCATTTATGTACGAAAAAAATTTAAACAATGGTTAAAACCCTGCCAAAAATTAATGGTTAGAACCTTACTTAATAGTTACTACAAATTGTAATTATATCCAATTAAAAAAAACTTAAACCAAATAATCGTTTCTATAAAACATAAAACATTAATATTACTTAGATTTTTATTTGAATGACCAAGCCTTAAGCATTAGAGCCAATCATCGGATCGACGTATTAAATAGTTTTGAGCGTGGGAAACTTAAGCATTAGACCAAATCATCGGTTCTATAAAACATTAATACTATAGTACATAGACTTTTATTTGAATGACCAAGCCTTGACCAAGCCTTAAGCATTGGAGCCAGTCATCGGTTAGACGTAATTTTTAACCTATTAAATAGTTTTGAGTGTGGGAAACTTAAGCATTAGACCAAATCATCGGTTCTACACGTAGTTATTAACCTATTAAATAGTTTTGAATGTGGGAAACCAAGTCTTGAGCAATTAGTTGTGTAATTAGATTCAATTATTAGTTGTATTTAATTTTTTTATTAGGTTAATTTTTTTATTTATTTTAGGTTAGTATGAGAAATTTTTAAGATTATATCAGGTTGAGTAGTTTTTTTAAACTATGATCTCTTGTAAAGTGAGAGTTATGCTTATTAATAGGGAATTTAACACACAACATTTGTGTCTCTTTTGCATCACAAAGGTTTGAACCGTGGACCTCTTATTTAAGAGGGTCGGACCTCTTGTTCAACAGGTCTAGGCTCACTTTCTCCACTTGCGTTAAAAAAGACAGATTAAAAAAAACTTAATTAAAGAAAATCATTCCCTGTGTCCCTTAAAGGCGAGGACTTTCTGTTCCACACGGGACCTGTTCCATTTAGGTATGCCCTTCAAGCTAGTCGAAGTTCTTTTTTTTTGGTATCCAGTGCAGGTTGCAGGCTTAAACCCCGAACCAAAGGAACTTCCCAGTAAGATATGTGGTGTGGATATTTAGTTGTATGTAATTTTAAACTGAGTAAATGGTTTTGGATGTGAAAAAGAAACCTTAACCATTTATTTTATATTATTAATTTTTATTTTTTTTATTAGGTTAGTGTGAGAATTCCTACAACGAACTTTTAGGGTTGAACATCTTCATCTTAACCATGCCCTCTCATAAAGATGAGAGTTGAGTTTATCAATAGGGGCTAAACACATAACCATATACACACTCGCTCACACCGAGGTTTGAACCTTGGACCTCTCAAAAAAGAACCAAAGTGCAAATTGTTGTGTTGTCCCTCTAGAACCAATTTTATATTATTAATTTAATCATGTATTTTTTTAACAAGTTTAAATATATACACTTGTTGTAATTTAGGCATTTCAAAAGAATAATTATGTATATGTGTGAGGTATCATTTGTAATTTAGGCATTTCAAAAGAATAATTATGTATATGTGTGAGGTATCATACTAGTATGTTTTTTAATTTTCATTCAAAAGATTAAGTTTAAACCTTGGTAGGAGGGGATAAGACCCCTCATAAAAACCCATGTTTTAACTTAAAATTTTATTTTATGCAAAACACCATAATGGTATGGTTTTGGGTTCTCATCCAAATACCCATATTCAAATGGGACTAGAACCCTTTAGAAAAACCATGCTTTACCTTGAAAAATTTCCTAAAGGGTCGAGGTTTATGCTTTACCCTAAATTTTTTTAAAGGATCATGGATCCATTGATTTCATCTTTATTCAAGAGGTTAGGATCCGTTAACTTCATCTTTATCCAACAGGTTAGGGATTATAGAGGTTCCCTATGAAAAAATAAATAAATTATGTATTTTTTGTTTTTGGTTAGTATGGGAAATCCCTACGACCAACACACAATGTTGGGCAGTCTCCCTCCAACCATAACATGCAGTGTTGAGCAGTCTCCTCCGTTGATCCTTCGTAAAGTTGTATCCTGATTTTTTAGTTAAACTTTCAAATTAAATATTTTCTATTTATTCAATTGAAATTTGAAATATATAAGTATTTTAAAATTAGTTTTATGAAATTGAAATAATTTTAACTATATAATCATATTATAATAGCTTAATTATTAATTATTAGCACGTATTGTTTGACAAGATTTAAATTAAAATCTCTTCCTTAAAAATCAAGAAAATAAAAAATTAAATGGGTTGTGTGACAAATCCCCACAACCAATTTAAAAACTAAACGAGGGGATTCACAAATTATTATTAATACCATTAACAAAAATGGATTTGGGGATTGGATAAAAATAGTATTATTATTGATGTTCATTAACTATTATTGGAGGCAATATCTTAGAAATATGAGCATATCTATAGAGAAGAAAAAAGGGTAGCAAATAATTTAGCCAATCATAGTGTTGATCTTGATCTTGGTGAAATTAAATTTTAGAAGGCAATTGGTTGAGCGAGATTTTATCTCTTAATAAAAATTATATCAAGGAGTTGATTATAGAAACATAGCCCTTTGAGTAAGATGAAAAATATATTTGATAGAAAAGTAAATGAAGAATATATTTGATAAAATGACAAGCTAAATATGGTTTAATTGACCTAATGATAAATGTATTATTTTGGTTATTTGATGGTAGCGGCCCCCAATAGAATCCACATATAAATAAAAAAATATTATACAATTTTAAATCTTAAAAAAAATAATGTCTTCCAGATAGTCATATCAATTTACTCTCATTTAATTATTAGTTTGTTTTTTCTTTTTTGATAGAGAAAAAGAGATTGAACTTGGGTTCCCCACCCTTGATAAATAAAAACTCTCTCCTTTAGAGCTTGAGAGTTTACAAACATATTCAATTATCATCTCAATTGAGTTGCTATAGCTAGATACCTACATCTTTTTTCATAAAAAGTCAAAATTTGATTTTCATTTTCTAGATCTTCAATTTTCTTTGTAAATACAAATATTTCAAAATTTAGCATCCTTCTTCTTGACATTTTCTGTAGCAACCTTTACAATACCAAAAATTCACCTCTATTATCTATGCAATGCATCTTAGTAGAGTAATATTTCCAAAACTTTGTGTTATCATAGCCTGCTTTACTAGATCTAGATTGTTAGTTTCTTTCTTGAAGCATAAGTGCAACCAAAAGAGTTTTAATAAATAGTTTATATGAAAATAATTTATTGTTATAAAATACAACAAATATTACCAATGGAAAACTTTAAAATAAATCTTAAATCATTATTTGATTTAGGCAATCAATATTTTCTTGTCAACTTTAGCTAAACTTACTACTTCCTCTAACCATGGAAGATATAATTTAACTTCACGATCCTCTATCTAAACCCCTCTATTGGCTACCCTATCTACACACTTGTTCCCTTCCCTTAACGTATGTTTAAACCTATTTTTTCAAACTCTATAGAAATTTCTTGTATTTTCACAATGATCTCTTGTATGTTCCATGAAGTCTTTGCTTTCCCCAAAAGTGCATTTATTACTATTAGTGAATTGCCTTCCATCTATACTCTATTCCAATTCATTTTTCTATATATTGTATATCTTCCAAAGCTACCCAAGTTCCATCTTCATTATGTGTATTAAATCCACTATTACAAGCATAATGTGACAAAATATCACCCCTATTATTTTTTATTATTCCTTCTCCTACTACTAGTCCTTTATTTCCTTTAGATACTCCATCAATAGTGAATTTGGCCAACTCCACTTTCGGTGGTTTTCACTTTACATTTTTTGCCTTGCTTTTCTTATACCCAACATTATAATTTCATTTAATAACTTGAATTCATCTATCAATGCCTTTTTATTCAAGATTAGGGATTGGGTGAATTGATATGGTTGGTTTAGACTCCTCTATGGCTAAAATAATCTTTCTTTTCATTACCTCTAAACTACTTTTATTTCCTTTAAATATTCTTTTGTTCCTTTCCATCCATATAGTCCAAAGTATTGTATATTTCGATATATCCTAGATTATATGTAATGCCTATCTTTTAAAAGTGCTCTACCATTGCTTTAAAAATTATTCAATTCAACCATTCATCACCATGTATGTACCAAATATATTAAGAATCTATTGCCATAGTTCCTAGACTATTGAAAAATGTCCCAAGAGATGGTCTATACTCTTCTCCTTATTTTCACATAGAACACATTATGAGGGGCCATGAAAAAACCTTTGTATTAGGTTATCCTAGGATGGGGTCAGTTGATATGGTTGGTTTAGACTCCTCTATGTATAAAACAATCTTCCTTTTCATTACCTCTAAACTGCTTTTATTTTCTTTAAATATTCTTTAATTCCTTTCTATCCATACAATCCAAAGTATTGTGTCTTTTGATATATCCTAGATTGTCTATAATGTCTCACTTTTAAAAGTGTTTTTCCATTGCTTTAACAATTCTTCAATTTTTCCATTCATCACCATGTATTTACCAAATATATTAAGAATCCATTGCCATATTTCCCAGACTATTGAACAATGTTTCAAGAGATGTTCTATTCTCTCCTCCTTTTTACATTGAACACATTATGAGGGATCGTGAAAAACCCTTTTCATTAGGTTATCCTAGGATAAAATTTTCCTATGACCTACTAGCCATACAAATATTATGACTTTTGGATAGCTTGATATTTCCTAAATATCTCTCCATATTCTTGTGGTATTCCTATTTTGTTTGTGCTTTACATTATATCCACTTCTTGTTGTGTCTTCTCTTGAGCTATTCAACTCATGAATTAGCTTATCCTTTGCTCCCCTTGGAATGATCACAATTATTATTTTTTTACTCAACTACCTCCTAGAAACAATGTCTAGTATACTTATAAAAAAATCTTCTTTCCATTTGTATCTTCTTTCCTAATCCTTGTACATAATGTTTGAAACCTTATAACCATATTTATATTGAAGTAATCTCATCCATGGTTTCAAAATTAGATCTAGATTGAGTGGTTTTTTATCACACCAAGTATCCATACAAATAGAAATTTTTTCTTCAGTTCCCACCACCTATATTAGACCTTTAATCACTAGATCAATTGATTTTTGAAAACTGTTTCATAGTGCAAAACCATCTAGCAGTTACAATGTAGTAAAGAGTAAGATTAGATCATTAGGCTCAATGTACTTGAAGAATTCTTGTCTAGTGTCTTTGACTCTCTTTGTACAATATCCAAATTACTTTCCCTCTTAGCGCTAAGTTTGCATTTGTTATATTTCTTAAACAAAGACCTCCCCTATTTTTATCATCACACACCTTTCTCCATTTCACCAAAGGAAATTTCCTTTTATCATGTAATCTTGACCATAATAATGATTGCATAATATAGCTTAATTTTTTTTCTACCAATTTTGGCATACTATACAAGGACATATAATATGTTGGAATGGCCTATAAGATTGATTTAATTAACTACAATCTTCCTTCTTATGATAACCATCTACATTTACATGTTGGTAGTTTATTTTCAAATTTACTTATAACTATATTCCACAATTCTATCCTCATTCTTCCTTTAAATAAGGGTATCTCTAGATATGTTGCTAGTAAATTTACCTCCTACAATTGAAGTATCTTGTATATCCTTAATTTGATTCTAGCTGGAGTGTTTAGAAAGTAAAATTTGGATTTTGTCCTATTAACTTTTTATTTTGACACTCTTTCATATTCCTTAAATAAGTTATTCAAAGCTTTGACCTTGTTTTTCCTTGCTCTTTTAAAAAATGGCTCTATCATCTATAAACTATTAATGAGTGATGTTGTAAATGTTATTAATAGCCTTAAGTCTACTTATTATATCATATTTTTATGCCTTCATCAAGTTCCTTCCCAATACATTTGCCATAATAATGAATAGATATGGTGATAAAATATCTTCCTATCTAAGAACCCTCTTGGATTTAAATGATTTTGTTAGTAGCCCATTGACTAGCACTAAATATGATACTATAAATAAATAAAATTTAATTCATATGATCTATTTCTTCTTCAATTCAAACTTTTCTAATACTAAAAAAAGAAATCCTATTTAACCATATCATAGGCTTTATTCATACAAGTTTTAAGATCATTGCTCTCTCTTTTCTAAAATTTGCTAAATGCTTTACTTCATGAGCTACTACGATCTCATCTAGAATTTATATTCCTTTTACAAATCCTCCTTACTCTTCTAAAATAATTTTATATAACAATGGTCTTAACCAAATTTTCATCACTTTGGAGATTATCTTATATGCCATTTTACATGGGATTATGCGCCTAAATAAATCAAACAATTCTGCATTCTTCTTTTTTTAAAATCAAGTTAAGATATATTGCATTTATTTTATAAGGTATGTATTGTTTAACCCTAGATTATTCCACTACCACCAATAAAGAATCCTTCACTACTTCCTAGTTATGCTGATAGAGTGTTGCTGAGAGCCCATATAAACTTGGATTTATCCTTTTTAAAAGAGAAAAGAGTTGAATGAACTTCTTTCAAAGTAATAGGCTCCATCGACTTGCTATCATATTTATCTATTATAAATGAAGGTACTTCTTGTAGTAGTTTATCATTAAGAACTTCAATTGTTTCTGATCCTATAATATTCTAGTAAAAAAACTTTACCTCCTTTTTTATTTCACTTTGGTCTTCAAGTCTATCTTATAATATCCTATAATATCCTATAATTATGTTTTAAAGTCTATCTTGATTTTAATCTCCAAATTTTCTCTTCCTTACTCAAAATATTATGATATTCACTGAGGAACTCCCTTTCCTTTGATCTTGGATTATTATGCTCATCTTATTGGAATTTTGAAGTTTATATTTTAGTTATTTCTTCTAAAAAGTATTTCTAAAAGTGTTTTGTTCCATTATTTTAATCTAGATATCATTAATTTAATTTGTTTTGGAAGTGTATACAACCTACTATTTTCTAAATAATTCCACATCTGCACTATCATATCAACAAATTGAGGATGGTCTTCCCACATCTACTCATATTTAAAATATGATATTTTTGAGTTCACTTACCACCATTTTAACTCTCGTTGTCCAGTGATTTGAACCAATCCTTGTCAAGGTATTAATTTTAGTACAAGTTCCTTTATCTATCCAATGATATAAGAGTATGCATATATCTATTTTTTTTGCTATAAGGTTTTGGCCTGTCATGTTGTTGGTTTGTGTATAGTTATCCTCTTCAAAATCAACCTACCATAGATTATTTTTTTGAATAAAAGTTGAGAAATCTCTCATACTTTGGCTTATTTTTCTAATTCCCCCCAAATTTTCATCTATATTGGTTATGGTATTAAAATTTCCTATGATCATCAATCAAATTTCTTGATGTTTACTTTTCATAAAGGCTTCAATCCCACTCCATACTTCTAATTTGTTTGACTGAGTTGTAGGTACATATACATTGATAAGAATGAAATGAATATATGCAAAGTAGCATATGACTAATGAGGCTATTCAATGCCTAGTTTTATGAATGATTTCACAAGAGGTTCTAATTGTACTCCAAAATGTTAAAATTATCTCTATTGCTCCTTCAAAATCCATAACATCCCATTCACATCTTGCCCATATTGCTTTCATAGTTTTGGAAACTTCTTCCTTTGTCATTTTAGTTTCATGGATACAAAGAATATCAAGCTTATTACTTAAACAAAGGTCCTTGATACACCTATGATTTGAGGGACCATTAGCACCCTTTATATTCTATGAGATGGTAATCATGTCTTATTAGGGGTTTTTGGATCCTCTTGTGAATTACCAATATCATTTTGTTGTTTTCTAAAGAGATGTTCAACCAAATTAGATTCTGTTCCTTTTTTATGTTTGCTCTTGCTTCCTTGGCTCTCACTTGATAATTTGAAGGTCTTCCTATTTTTACCTTGCTAGTATTGAGAGTAGGTATTATTATTCTATTCCTCAATATTATTTCACAAATTTCCTTTTCATTAGATTTATCCTCTCTTGGTTCTACTAAGGAAGCTTTTGAATTAATTTTCTCATTTTGGTATTTCCTTGTTAATGAAAGAGACATCAACATATAACACCATATTTTCCTACCACTTTCTTCATCTTGAATGGTGCATGGTACTTCAAGAGAGTTCAAAATTTAATGAGGCACATTCCTTAGGTTTAGTAGGATTGTTCATCCCTAAATCAAGATCATATTGAGTAGACAATTCCTTGTTAATATTTCAATCCTATTGTACCATGTCCTCTAAGCTCAGGTTTAATTTTTCTTCATAAGCTAAAGCCTAAAAAGAATTGGTATTTCTTCTTATATCCTTACTAGTATCCATTGTTTATTTACTTTCATTTGTTTGAACCTATTTTTGAAAGTTGAAAACCATCCTCATCCATATCCATTTGTAAATTTATCTTGCAATTTTCTACATATATTTTTGTTGGACTCTTCTTAGGGCATGATATCTCAATATGCCTCACCTCATGACATCTTATACATCTAAAGGATATATTTTCATAATCCATGGTTTGGGTCCATAACTTACCCCCATACTTAAGAATGATTTTGGTAAAGGTTTACTGATATCAATCATGATCAATATCTAGGCATAAATAGCCAAGAATCCATATTTTATAGTTTTTTAAATCTCAAGGAATTCTCCTAGAGTGTTGTCTATTTCCTTAAAGGTATCCATTTCCCATAATTCAATGGGCAACCCATACATCCTAACCCAAATTGGTACTAGGGATAGATTTACATTTTTAAGTGCAAAGCCTTCATATCAATGGGTAAGGAAGAGTCATGCTCACCATTTAATTGTAAGCTTTAGTAAGTAGTTTATTTGTAAATTTTTATTGTTTGCAAACCTTAATAAGTAGTGTGGAAAATACTTGTATGTATTCAATTATTAAGCATTCTCCTTATACATAAAATTCATAATTTTATTTTATTTATAAAGTCAAAGTATCTTCATATTATATTATTATAGTGAATTGAACACATAACCTTATACTTGTAGATATGGGTCCTTAAGCAAGAGCCCAAATGGGGGACCATGGCAAGGTATCCACTTTCCACATGTTATTCACAACAAGTTGCTAATAGACTTGCAACATAAAGAAGTCAAAAAAATATTTTAGAATGATTTTATTAATGAAATATTTGTTTTCTAAATGCATATGGGTCAAACTCATTTTTTAAAGTGTAATTACCCAAAAAATCAAGAAAACAAAACACATAGAAATGGAAAGAATTTTTTTTTGACTAAGGAGAGGGATTCATAAACCCCTAACCAACCTTAGATCAACTTAATGTTTAACAATCCCTAAGTTTCTCAAGAACTATACCACATAGAATTTCCCTCACGCAAGTCCCTTCTGCATAGGCACATATCATGTCATGCACATAAGTCCATCCATATCATCAATCTTGATGATCTAGAATTACCACCTTAAACCATTAGAAGGTGTACACATATCTCCATATCCTACACAAGACATTATGTGTGGTATGCTACATATACTGTGAGTTAAGCTATCAATATTATCCTCTAACAAGCTATCTTAACTCAAGTACAATATTCTATAAACCTAGTTACCAATCTCCCTAAGGGGGTCTCAAGCCCTTAGGTTATCCTCTAAGTTCACCCTAGAACTTACTACTCAAATCACATGAAAAGTTATTTAACAAGAAAGTAAAAGATAAATCTAGATACTAAATCTAACAAAACATAATTCAATAAACATACAAAGGAGAACTAGAAGCATGGAATAACATTCAAAGAATAAGCATACAATAGAAGGGATTTAAATACATTCATAGTAACTCAAGGATATTACAAGATACTTTTACCACATTGGTCATTTATTACATAAGAGTATGGTAAAATGTCCATACCTTAAAATAATACATTACATCAATAATATCAAGGAAATATCCCCACAAGTCTAATCTAATAGCATAAATAAATGAGGTGTAAAGTAGAAAGTAAACTTGAGCATCGATCCATCTGTGACTTTGGTCCTCCCGCTCTTCCATTGATCAAGTGAGGATAGTAGGGGATCAGGACACTCATAGTTCAGGATAGACATGCTTCTAAATGCAATTACTTTCTTTACTTTACCAAATTGCAACTATACAATTTATTTATTTCTGTAACCATCTAATAGCATAGTTGATATCATAAAAGAATCATTACTTTTACTATCTTCCCTCAAATACCTTTAGAGGGATTTTGTAAGCAATAAAGTACCCTTGACTTCCACTGCTCTCAAGGAACGTAATAACATACACCGAAATATATAATTACCAAAAACTAATATAAAAACTACAAATGAATCGAATGAAAAAAATGAAGAACGCAATGTCAATTGGTAATAAATCAATGCCTCATAAGGAGGCTAGTTCCCCGCAACGAATGGGCAAGACCAATGTGAATACGCAAAATGATTTATTGATGAAAATATAATTCTAAAATAATTGGATAGCTAACTATAAATAAAAATTAAATTAAATTTGTGTATCATAACTTATGACTATGATATTTGGTATGTAACATGGCTTCCCTCCTCAGAAAGCTTTGTCCTCAAAGCTGGAAAAGTCTGGAAAATACTTTCAGGTTCCCATGTAGTGTCTTCTTCTGGTAGATCCTACCATTTGATGATAAATTTTTGGATGTGATGAGATCTCAGTATACGTGTTTTGCTTTGTAGAATTGCTTTCGACTGTAGATATATACACCCTTATTCATCTAGTATTGGTAATTCTGACTTGGATTGCACTTTCTGGACGATCACCCTCTTGAGACAGGAAACATGAAATATTGGATGTATACGTGATGAGGAAGGCAACTCTAGTTGATATGCCATTTCTCCAATGCGACGCACAATTTTGTAAGGATCATAAAATCATGGAGCCAACTTCTGACTAGACTTGATCTTCAATGCCAATTTTTTGTAGGGCTGCAAACGCAGGAACACCATATCACCAATATTGAATTCTCTTTCTTAATGGTGTGTGTCTTGTTGCTAATTCATACGATTTTGTGCTTGGACCAAATTGTATTTGAGAATGGTGAGCATTGATTATCGTTGCTGAAACCAATCATCTACTTGGGCCACTTTAGAGGATCTTGGTACATAATATGCTACTGTTGGTGGTTTAGTTCCATACAGTGCTTCAAAAGGAGATATCTTGATGGAGTAATGGTGAGAAGTGTTGTACCACCATTCGGCCAATGATAACCAATGACTCCATTGAAATTGTTTATCCTGAATAAAATATCTTAGGTAGGTACCCAAACATTTGTTAACTACCTCTGTTTAGTCATCTGTTTGTGGATGGTATGCAGAAGACATTTAATTTGGTACCACTAAGTCGAAATTATTCTCTCCAAAAATTGCTAGTAAATATGGGATCCCGATCACTTACAATATTTTTTGACATTCCATGCAATTTGAAAATTGAGTCCATAAATACCTTAGTCACTTTGCTTGCTAAAAATGGATGTTGTAAAGCCTGGAAGTGAGCATTTTGAAGAGGTTATCAACTACCATGAAAATTACTATTTTGCCTTTTGAATTAGGAAGACCTTCAATAAAATCCATGGAAATGTGTTCCCATTGACGATATGGAATGGGTAATGGTTGAAGCAACCTTGGTGAGTCGCGACTTCGTGACATGTCGCGATTTCGCAACAAAGAAGTGAGAAAAGAGACAAGGTGAAGGAAATGTCGTGATTTCGTGACATGTTCCATTTTCGCGAGGGCCAACGCTTGGAAGAGACTAAGTGAAAGAAATGTCACGATATCGCGACATGTTCTATTTTTGCGAGGGCGAAAGCTTAGAAGACATGAAGTGAGGGAAATGTCGCGATATCGCGACATGTTCCATTTTTGGAAGACGCAAGCAAGGAAGAAGTGGCTTGAGGAAAATGTCGCGATATCACGACATGTTTGGATTTATGTTCATTTTGCAAAATTTGGCCATTCTTTAAATTTTTCATCACCCATCCAAAGGAAGTGAAAGCTTTTCGACACAGTCCAAACCGTAGAAATATTTAAATGGGAAAATTAATTAATTCTAATCTTTGTTTTTCTTTTGCAGAAAGTAATTCGACAGTTACATTCATGGCAGAAGTAATGGCGAGAAAGATAGACAAACCTGAATTTTGGCACAAATCAAGTGAGGAATTAATAATATGCTTTGACAGCTTGTCGAAAGATAAAGAAAAGAGATGTCGGGAAATCAGTGACTCATCCAAATTTTTTAGATCTGGCCGCGAATACAGGTTTCAAGGAATTTATCGGTGGATACATTATCGAGAAAATTTATGGCAAAAGTAATGGCGGACAGAGAATCTCGGCTCGAACCAAACAAAGACAGCTGTGCGAAGATAGAAGGCCTCATAAGTCAGTGACTCATCCAAATTTTGCAGAGGAATTAATGAGATGCTCTGATGGCTTATCAAAATAAGAACATACATTTGCACGCAGGTGTCCATTCGATAAGGATCAAGCCAAATCTTATCTTCTCCATTCATGGCAAGATCCATGTGAAGATTTTTAGAGTAATTAGGGCTTATCAAAACTCTATATAAAAATGCCTTATATTGTAAAACCTCGGTGGTGGGATTTTTATGATAAGATCTAGAGATTTGGAAGAAGATATTTTGAAAAGATCAGGGTCTGTCCTGAGTCTATATATACTTCTCTTGAATGTAAAGTAAAAATGCGAAAACTTGGAATAAAAGACATTCTAGCAATTTCCTGCAAATCTTGTTTGAATGCTTTGTTCTGGACCTGGGGATTGTGTGAAATCGTTCTTCTGTGATAGCGTGGCCAGGAGCCTAATATCTTTTGGATTTCGATAAGTGCACCTTCTTCTGTTTTTGTCTCACTAAAGTTCTATTTATTTTAGTTGTAAATCTGCGTTATCAAGATTGAATATGCTGCTAGGCTTCACTTTGTTTGTTATATGCTAGGAAAAATTAAAGATTTAAGATTCTGGTCTGTCCTAATTGCTCTGTCCTCACTACGTGAGCTAGACTGCTTGTGAGAGATACCAATTAACACCGACTTCCCTTTTATTTATGATTTTATTTTAAATCTATGTTATCTCCGTCTTATGCTCTTAGTAGAAGGTGATCTTAGAAAGCTGGCCATCTTCCTCTTTGATTGGTTCCATTGTGAAGTTTAATAGTGTAATTGAAATTGATAGTTTTGACTTTGCAAGTAACTTAGATAAGCTTCTCTTTTTTTCCCTAGCCTACTCTCTTTGTTCTACTGTTAAATGATCCATTTTTATTTTCTTTCAAAATTTGTCTTTTATTTAATCTGCTAAAACATAAAGAGCTATATCAAAGAACTCATTGTAAATCCGATAGTCAACAAAGTAACAACTTCTAAAAATTATTGAACGAAGGTCGAGCCCATTGTAAGGTAACAGACAGTCCACTTGAAACTATTCCAGAAGCAGAAAAGAGTGAATAGACATTCGACCCAACTCTGTAACTCACACCTTGGATAACCAGCAAGATCCTAAAGTGAGTGGGATTTATCCCGTATAAGTGTTATTGGTATTTTATGCTCATTCTTCACGGGGTGTGTATGAAAGCTGAACCAACAGTGATTTGACTATTTTGCCCTTATTGCATTGGCATAATTCACATTTTAGCTACCCATTGTTTGACCTCTAATTTTAATCCTTTCTAGAAAAAATATTGTTTAACCTGCATATAAGTTTTCAAAAAACCTAAATGTATTGCTAACAGAGAAGCATGTGACTCATATAGAATCCTTGATTTGATTGTTGAAGTATGTGGAATGTAAATGTGATTCTTCCTTCTTAATATATTGTCTTCATAGGAGAAAAGAGGGTGCTTGGATGAACCTAATGAAAATTCCTAAATTATTTGAGTAGCTTCACTATTGGACAACCATTCTTCCTATAATTGAGATACCCATTGAGAACAAGGACCTGAAATAACATTAATAATTACTTCATCTTCATATTTTATGGATAATGCATCTGTTGCCACATTTTCTTTCCCTTTCTTGTACTCGATAATAAAATCTTATCCCAACAATTTAGTTAACCACTTGTTTTGTTCTAGATAAGAAAATCCTTGTTTTAGAAAATGCTTGAGACTACTATGATATGTTTTTATAATGAAATGGCTACTAATAAGTAATGTCTCCATTTCTCCACTGCATGTATAATAGCCAATATTTCTTTTTCATATGTAGATCTTCCCACATTTTTTATTGCAAGTTGTTTACTTTCAAATGCTAAGGGATGACCTTCCTGTATTAACACTGTCCCAATACATGTCTTGAAGCATCACATTCGATTATGAATGGTTTGCAAAAATTTGGAGTTGCCAAAACTAGAGTAGTACACATTGCTTCTTTGAGGGCCTCGAAGGCTTGAGTGGTTGCTTCCGACCAATGAAAAGCATCCTTTTTTGTAAGGGCTATGAGAGGAGCTACAATTTTTCCATAGTTAGGCATAAACATAAGATAATAGTTAGTGAGACCCAGAAAACCATGAAGTTTCTTGATAGTTTTAGGTAAGGGCCAATCTTGAATTACCTTTATCTTATTGGGATACACTTTAACACCTTCCTGAGAAACTATATGACCTAGGTACTTAAATTCTTGAACACCAAAAGAATATTTAGAGCATTAAAAAATAACTTTTCCTTGTGTAGGATATGAAGAACCCTTCCCACATGTAACAAATGATCTTTCCATGATTTACTATATATGAGTATGTCATCGAAGAAGACTAGGACAAATTTATGGAGGAATGGATGAAATACATGGTTCATGAGACTTTGGAATGTATATGGGGTATTAGTGAGACCAAAGGGCATGACCAAGAATTCATAATGACCTTCATGAGTGCGAAAAGCTGTTTTAGGAATATCCTCTTCCCTAACTCTGATTTGGTGAAACCCCGAACGTAAGTGCAATTTGGTAAAAAATTTGCACCATGTAGTTCATCTAATAAATCATCAATGATAGGTATAGGTAATTTATCTTTGATGGTGATTTTGTTAAGAGGACGAAAATACAGAAACATACACCAAGAATTGTCTTTACGATGGGCCAAAACTACTGGTGAAGAATAGGGGCTAGTACTGTGATATATGACACCATGTTCTAATAGCTCTTGGACAATCTTCTCAATTTATATTTTTTGAGGTTGGGGATATAGATAAGGATGACCATTAGGTGGAATACTTCCTGGAACAAGTCGTATGGCATAATCATGGAATAGTTTTGGAGGTAGTCTCTTTGGTTCTTGGAAGACCTCATCATAATTGGCCACAATATTTTTTAGATCTTCTGATTGGATTTTTTACGTATCTTGTGCTCACATTTCCATACAATTAATTTGAGCAATGAATTTGTAACTACATTTTATTAATATTTTTTCCATGCTGTGCAAACTTACTATCTTTGATGGGGTATTGGAATTCCTTGGAGGCGAATGGTCTTCCCATTTTCTTTCCATTCAACAAAGTGCTACTTGTAATTAAAACCGACTATGGTTTCCATTTGTTCTAACCATGCAACTCCCAAGATAACTTCTGAATTCCCTAAATTTATAACAAAAAGAGGACCATGCCAAGTATAACTTCTTATTTGTAATGAAATTGAAGATATTTTATCTATACATTGATCACTACTCCCGCTTGTAGTTCTAACTTGAAATTTATCTTGATTGGAGGAGTTGATATGCAAGTTTAATGCCTTGGCAATCCTTGTGTCAATAAAGTTGTGAGTACTTCCTGAATCAATTAATACAATTATCTTCCTTTGTCAAATAAATCCTGCTACTTTAATTGTATGGTGATTTGATAACCCCATAAGAGCATGTATTGAAATTGCCATAGTATCTTCCTCAGTTACAACCTCCTCATGTTCAATTTGGTCTTCATCTATGGGATCATTAGGTAAGTTGTTCTCCTTTATTTCTTCATCTTCCTTGTCAGCATATTCAATTTAAAAGTTCTATCGTGGTACACATGCCTGATATTTTAGATGGTGATTACAACATGTATAGCAAAAATATCTTGATGGTTGATCATTTCTACAAAAGAGTTGTTGCGGTATTGAGGTCGACCATATGAATCCCATTGCATGGATGTCCTCATTTGCACCTTCTTCTTAGCCAACATGGAAATCCTTATACAGGCATCTAAAGAGGATGGATCTTGTAGATCCACTTCGACTTTAATATTCTCTTTCAACCCATTTCTAAAAGCAACTATCACCACATCAGTTTGTAGTTTTTAGGCATAGGAAAGTAGGCTAGTGAATTCTAAGATATAATCCATTATCGATCCTGTTTGCTTAAGTGATAACAATCATACCATGTAAGAAGATGAGGATCATTCATCAAATATGTAAGAAAATATTTGGTGAAATCATCCCAGTAGATTGTATTTCCCTTCTCATGTTTGATCCATACAAACCATTGATAAGCTTTCGTACCTAATTTGGAGGTAGCAAAAGAAACTTTCTTTGAATCTCGAATTCGGTATAAGTCCAAAATGCCTTCCATTTTGGCTATCCACCCACGTGGATCGTGGCCCTCAAAGGTAGGAATATCAATGCATGGAAAATTGACCCCATTAGGACCTCTTGGTTGTTGGTAATCTTCATTTCTATCTTGGTCCGTATTATGCCTATGTCTATGGAAGCGATTTGAGGAAGCTCGAGTATGGCCTCTTTGTTGTTCATAAACTTCTTCATTGTCAATATCCTCCTCATTCCTTTTTCCATTAAAGCAATTTTGAGTACTATCATTATGACCTCTGTGTTGTACATAAACTTCTTCTTCATCCTGATCCTTAGTGTTCCAGTGTCTTTGAGAGTGATTTGGGATATGACGATTTGGTTGGCTTTGTATTTCACTTATTTGGGTCACCTTGACATTCAAGTTGTTCATATTGTCTAATAATATTTGTATGGCCTTCGCAATGATATTGGGACTCCCTGTTTCCTCGTGTGTGAGGTTCTCATGGAAAGAATTTGGGGAATGATTGGATGCCATATTGTTAAGCAATGGATGACCGGGATCAAAACTATTAATTTGTAAAGGAGAAGAATTATGTGTACCTTTATTTCTAGGAGGTTTTCTTGGCTACTTCAGGTACCCTTCGTTTAAATTATTCGAGCTTGTTAATTACTCGTTTTGTCCTTTGGTCCATCTTCCGTTCATGCACTTGTTAATACATCTTACTTACTAGTTTTACCTTCTATTTATACAAAACATTTAGGTTATCTTGGAAAAAAATTGGTCGTTTTGACACTTCACTATCACTCTAACTGCGATGCGGATTGAATTTTTGAATTTCCCACTTGAGGTTTCACGACTACTTGACTATTTTCAATTTTGAATCAAAAAATCTTCTCACACAACACCGCCAATTAGACACCAATTTTGACACACCAATTGCCATGACTACTTTCGAATTTGAATTATCAACTCTTCTTACACAAGACCACCAATTTGACACCAATTGACACTAACTACCATCGCAATCATATGCTAGATGAAAAAGGACTGAGAGACCAATGCATGACATGAGACACGATGCTAGATGCAACACAACAAAGGATCAAGGGACCAAAACACAACACGAGACACGATGCCAGATGCAACACGATAATGGATACGACTTGCGATGCAAGATGTGATAGTGAGAATGTAGAAGATATGACTACAAGGGATACAAGAGACACAATTGAACCTAAGGACAACAAAGCTCGAGATCGAAGACACGACCACAAGGGACACGAAGGACACAATCAGACACTAAGGACAAAAAAAGGTTGAAATTTCTAGACATGAAGTACATGAGGTCATGAGGGACACTGAGCAGTGAGGAGACCACCAAGTGACATGTGGGACACAAAGTACATGAGGATATGAGGGACACAAGACAATGAGGGAATCATCAAGCGACACGTGGAACATGGAGGATACGACACACATGGCCTTTTGCATAAGGTGAGAGTGGGATTCGTGTGACCGTAGTCACACCCACTTAGTTGCAACGTTCCTTATTTAAAGTCTTATGCACCCATAGTACAACTAATTTGGGATAATTATCCGAGGAAATGCAAAGACAAAATTATTTTCTCACTTACCTTAGGTTATATGAAAATTAAAATTAATCCACGCATTTTGATTGGTCGGTTTTTCTCGAGTTTCACAATATTTTTTCTACGGAATTCTTAGTGTGATTGGATTACGAATGATGTGTAATCGTGGTATACCCTTCACCTGTCTCTTCTAATATGGATTCAGGTGTTCCCTATTGGCCTACGAGGACTATGTGCTTCTGCTTGGCTGTTGGTATTTTTTGTTTCTTGTGTGAGACATTGTAGCCACTTAGTAGAGTGGATGAGACCTACTTTTTGGCCATGTGTAGTTGATGAGCATACTGGGTTTGGGCGTTGCCTTGGTTACAAACCCTAGAATATTTACTAGAATGTAAACCGACAATGCTGCTCAACTTGGTTGCCCACTGAGTTTTTCGTAATGGATGACTGCCTATTGTCATCGATGACTTAGATGAAGGTGGAACCTTTACTACAATCACCACAACCTGTCTCTTGATACCACTTGCAAGGGATAAAGTACCCTTGACTTTTGCTGCTCTCAAGGAACGAAATAACATACACTGAAATATATAATTAACAGCAACTGATGTAAACACTGCAAATGACTTGAATAGAAAAAACGAAGAACACAATGTGAATTGGTAATAAGTCAATACCTCTTAAGGAGGGTAGTTCCCCACCATGAATGGGCAAGATCAATGCGAATACACATAATGATTTATTGATGAAAAGATAATTCTAAAACACTTGGATAGCTAATTTGGTATGTAATATATTTTCAACATGTAGCAATTAAGGCATGGTTATTACTCAAATAAAATATAGACTTGTATCAAAGCATTAAAGCCCATCACTATTAATATTTAGACAAATCCTTTTGTTTATCCACTAAATTAAAGTCCCATAACTTTAATTAGAAATAAACCCTTTTTCTCGTTCATTAATAAACTAAAGTTTTATAAACAAAATTACATTTCCATTTATTTTCAATAAACTAAAGCATACATTTCCATTTATTTTCAATAAACTAAAGCCCATAACCTTAATTTATGAAAATAATACTTTTCCATTTATTTTCAATAAACTAAAGCCCATAACCTTAATTTATGAAAACAATACATTTCCATTTATCTTCAATAAACTAAAGCCCATAACCTTAATTTACGAAAACATTACATTTTCATTTATTTTCAATAAACTAAAGCCCATAAAGCCTATAACCTTAATTTACAAAAACATTACATTTCCATTTATTTTCAATAAACTAAAGCCCATAACCTTAATTTATGAAAACAATACTTTTCCATTTATCTTCAATAAAGTAAAGCCCATAACCTTAATTTATGAAAACAATACTTTTCCATTTATCTTCAATAAACTAAATCCCATAACCTTAATTTATGAAAACAATACATTTCCATTTATTTTCAATAAACTAAAGCCCAAGGTTATGCATAGTGACAGATTTCACAAATTGGGGCAAATATTAGGATTTTTGAAATTGAAATTTGGTGAAAATGGGGACCCTAGATGTCAGCCCATTCGCCCGAAATTTTTAAGACCAATTTTTTTTAGGGTCCATTTGCCCATTATGATACTTATTTTATGAAGCATTCCCACCAAACATTCGTCTTTAAATTATAAAAAAAATCATTTATCCCGCCAAATTCACCTCTTATACCCCCATTATATATAGCTAACATGAGAGCAATACTCATACATTTAAAACACTAATTCTCCCCGATAGTGAGCGATAAACAATAGGTGACAGAAAATAGGTGAGACAATAATTAGAATATAGAAAGTAAGCGATAAATAAGACAGCTAACGCTAGTGACAGATAATAGGCTACCACAACAAACAATAACCATGAGAGAGCCTTTGTACACGATCATAGTAGGTGACAAACATAGGTCAATATTTCTAACTTTTGTTCAGATTTGCTATAGATATCCAGTATTTTTGTCACTTGCCATATGGTGGTCGCCATATGTCTATATTTATTTCAACCACCATATGTTAGTTAACATGTCTGTCTCCATATGACAAGTGCCATATGTCATATGCCATATGGTGGAAGATATATGGTAGATGACATATGTCATCCGCCATATGACATCTATCATATGGCATCCACCATATGTCATCTGCCATATGGTGTTCACCATATGACATTCACCATATATCATCTTCCATATGGCGTTCGTCAGATGGCATCCACCACAGGGTATTCACCATAGGTCTACCGTCATATGTCATCTTCCATAGGATACCTCACATATGGCAAATGATATATATTGATAGACATATGTCATCCCTCATATGTCAGGCACAAAATGAACAATGATATATGGCAGATACCATATGTCTATCGCTATATATTAGCTACCATGTGGTATCCACCATATGGAGGATGCCATATGATAGATGCCAAATGGCAGATGCCATTTTTTTTCCACCATATATCATTCGCCATATAGCACCTTACATATGGTAGATGACATATAGTGGATGACATATGTCATCCCCCATATTTTCCATATGGTGTTTGCCATATTGCAGACGCCATATATCTACCATCATATGTCATCTGCCATATGACGCTTGACATATGGTGAATGACATATATCGACAGACATATGTCATCCTCCATATTTTAGGTGCTAAATAGTTGATGATATATGATGAACATCATATATCTGTTGCCATATATCAACCACTATATGTCATCCATCATATGGCACCTAACATATGGGGGATGACATATGTCTATTGCCATATATCATCTACCATATGTCAGGCACCATATAACGGATGATATATGATGATAGACAAATGGCATCCACTATTTGGCATCTTTCATATGGTGAATGACATATGACATCCTCCATATGGTGACCTCTATATGGTAGATGACATATGGCAGATGCCATATGCCATATGTTAGGTGTCATATGTCATCTCCATATGTTAGGCACCATATGTCATCCGCTATATGGCGGCTGCCATATGCCAGTCGCCATATGTCTATCGCCATTTACCATGTGTAATCCATCATATATCAACCGCCATATTTCGAATACCATATGACAGGCGCCATATCCTAGGTTCCATATGTCATCCTATTTTTCTAACCAATAATTATTTTTAACCAGTAGTTTTATTTTTTGAACATGATATTCATGTTCATATTCCATTTATACAGGTAAAATGCCACTAGTTGGCAATGGAAACAAGGGAGACCAATCTTCCAATCAAAAGAGTATCCTAGATTACTTTCATCATATTTTGCAATCTAGTCAGTCATTTACATCTACACAAATTCAAGATACAAACACCTTTTACTTACTAACCAATGAATTTTTGTATACTATTAATTTTATATATACTATCTTTCTTCATTAAAAAATGGTGTTTTTTGGTTGATGCCTTTGTATACTATTAATTGATTCCTAGTTTTTAATAGAATGTGTGTTTTAAAATTAAAAAAAGATATGAAAAACCTTTGATTACAAAAAACACTATTGACCCTAGTATGCCTCCACTTCCACATATCCTCGACAATGAAATCCCCATAGATTTCTTAATAAAATACAACAATAACATGAAAATATTCTTGAAATTAACACGCCAAATGAAAAAGAAAATAATATCTCTCATACAATCCCTACTTTCGGAGAATCTTCTTCTAAGAAACCTAAACGTGCCAAGTTATCCAAGTGGATAATTAATAGAATATTTCAGCCTGATTAGGTATCAAAATTTTCATTTATTGATCCAGTGTAGCTAGAGAATAGTAGTGAAGAACTAAAAGAATTGATATGTGTAATTTGCAGTTGGAAACACGGAAGGGATCATAGATTGCAAGTTAAGAAAGATACAGTATAAAAACATTATGGAAAAGTTTATATAAAAAAAAAAAAAGTGATGGAATAGTATCAAAAAAATTTAGGTGGAAGGATGCATCATAATGTACACATATCAGATATGTAGAAGAATATGATAAAGAAATAAAACAACAACAAACTTTGGTTGAGAAAGGTGGAACGATTCAAGCCCAATTTTGCAAAATGAATAAGATCACTTTAGCTTCAAAAAGTTTGCAATTTGTTGTTGTATACACTATTCTTAAAAAGGGTAGATCTATATCTGATTTCATTGATTATAAACATCTATTTCAACTAGCTAATATGCAGATCCTTCCTAATGTCCATTGATCAGATCGAAGTGGTTGGGAAATGACAAAATGTCTCTCATTGGTTGAGTAAGAGGACCTCAAATGGAATGTAAAAATGCCAAATTTATTTCACTTTTAATTGATGAGATGACTGTTATTGACAACACATCTTGGATTTGTATGCATGTTTACACATTGGAAAATCATTTAAGGAAACCTTATTTATTTGGAGTACGTAATATTGTGGAAAATTACAATGCGAAAAACCTTTATAATATTATTGTAACTAGTTTAAATAAAATAGCAAGAATGAATGATATGGAAAAAACTAGTAACTTAATATGCGTTGGAGCAGACGGTGCTGCTACAATGCAAGGACATAGGAATGGTCTTTGAATTCGACTACAAACATCAATTACCCCATATTTGATCCCTATTCATTGCATTGATCATAGAATGAATCTTGCATACAAAATTGTGAGCACATTTGAAAATGTAGCAAAAGTGGAAGAACTTGTCCGTGAAATTCATTCTTATTTTTTGTGCAGTCCAAAAATATTTTTAGAGTTTCAATGGTTTGCATTAGGAGTTACTGAAGGTTAAAAACTATTAAACATGTAGATACTAGGTGGATTTCGTTGTACCAATCGGTGTTAGAGTTTTCAAACAATATCAATCCTTGATAGGGTTTATGTATGCAAATCGTAGGGTAGTTGATAAGGCTAAAGATTTGTTATTTTGAATGAGTGACTTGGAAACACTTCTTACATTGTGTGGTATTCTTCCAATGTTGGAAGAAATGAATACTTTGATAAAACTTGCACAAAAAAGATCAATTTATATTGTGGATTTCATCAGGGCAAAAAATCAAATTTGTATGCATATTGATATGATGTACACGTCTATTGAAAGTTTTATGGATCCCATGTTTGAGAGTTGGAGAACATTAATAAACATCAATGATCCTTAGAAATTTTTGAAGTTCAACATAAACGATCATATTTGTATTAATGTCCACATAAAGGTAATACCTTTATATTATTTTGATCAGAGAATGGATATAGCTACAAATAAAGTAGCACAAATACCCATAACATACAACAAATTTGATGTAGTTGTACAAGATACAAAAATTAAACTGAGAAAAATAGTAGAAACCTTGACAAACGAAATAAGAGACCATTTTCAAAGAGATGAATTGCTTGAGGCTATGGGTGTGGTTAACCCGATGTTTTGGGATCCTTGTACTGAATACCAAACTATAAATGGTTTATTTCTCAAATACATGGGCACTCTTACTAACCATTTCACTAAACGTGTGGAAGTTAATGGTATTCTCAAGAAATATATTTTGATAAAACAATCAAACCATTTTGGAATGATAATGGTTGCTCAAGTTTCACAATTGACTAACCATCATAAAATAGGTTCTATGTCATGTTTGTGGAAAATATTACATCCCATTAGTGTCTTACAACATACGATGAGTGAATATTTTCTTAGATGATTTTGAGATCGGTGGAAGATGAAAGGGTGTTTAATGCATTATCTTTTATAAAATCTAAAGTCAAAATAGGTTGGATAAAAATTTGGAAAATTGTTTGAAAGTATATATGTCGACCTATGATGTGGAGCAATATCCTTATGATAGACCTTTGGCATATTAGAAATCTCTCGCAGATAGAAGAGGTGAAATGAATACTCATGATGATGAGCATAATGGTAACACTGATCAAATTGTAGCAACATAAATTTGGGGTATGAGTACAAAAGATTTTGTATAGTCAAAAAAGTGTTTGTTTCAGCTTCCAACATTGTCATCAATGGATGATTTAAAATTTTGAATATATTTTACATTATTCGTTATCAAATTTCTATAGGATATTGAGAATTGATTTTTTGTTTTATTGAGATATGTATTTTTTGTACAAGTTGAAGAGTGTTTGTTTTAGCTTCTAGCATTGTAACCAATAGATGATATAAAATTTTGAATATATTTTACATTATTCATTATTAGATTTCTATAGGATATTGAGAATTGATTTTTTTGTTTTACTAGGATATGTATTTTTTGATATTTGAAGAGTTTTTGTTTCAGCTTCCAACATTGTAATCAATGGATGATTTAAAAATTTGAATATATTTCACATTATTTGTTATCAAATTTCTATAGGATATTGAGAATTGATTTTCATTTTACTGGGACATGTATTTTTTGATATTTGAAGAGTGTTTGTTTCAGCTTCCAACATTGTAATCAATGGATGATTTAAAAATTTGAATATATTTCACATTATTCGTTATCAAATTTCTATAGGATATTGAGAATTGAATTTTCTTTTTACTAGAACATGTATTTTTTATATTTGACAAGTGTTTGTTTCAGCTTCCAACATTGTAATCAATGGATGATTTAAAAATTTGAATATATTTCACATTATTCGTTATCATATTTCTACAAGATATTGAAAATAGAATTTTTGTTTTACTAGGACATGTATATTTTTTATATTTGAAAAGTGTTTGTTTTAACTTCCAACATTATGAATTTGTTATTTTTAGATCATATCGTTGTTATTCTATTGTGTTATCTCCAAAAAATTCTATTTTTTTATATCATAGACATGTTATTGGATTATTTATATCATAGCCCTGCTATTTGATTATGTATATGTTGATGAAATTGTATATTTAATATTTAAGCCTTGTTATTGTATTATCTGTCTATGATATTGAAATCATTTATTATATTTGTATTTATAAACCATTTATGGCAAATAATATATATGTGTTGCAATTTAGTGATTTAAAAAGCAGTTATAAAACATAAGCGAATTTTTTCCCTATGTCCACCTTTCATAGCAATTCATTTGTAATTGACAATTATTTATTGCATCCACATTAACTAATTAAAACATCATATTTTTAAAATAGAATTTCATAAATATAATACACAATTTTTGAAAATGGTCTCTTTATTGATTTAAAAACATTCTTTTACAATTTATAAAATTGTTGACTACTATACAACAAAAGCTACAATCAACTAGTTGGATTTCTCCTAGGTGCCTAAAGTATGAGTTGGATCTTCTAAAGAATGAGTTTGTTTTGATGATCCCTCATCAATATCCTTTGTTTCCAGTGCATCAACTCTTACTAGACTTTGAGCTGTAGTGGTCAACCCTGCTACTAATGATCTATGTTCTTTTGAAGTATCTTCTCTAAAAGGTGCATTAAGTTCTTTTTCATTTTGTTTTAACAAAATATCCACATCCAAGCCATTATCTCTGATGACCTTCTTGAACCAATTGTTTTCCCTAATGGTGTATTGTAATCTTTTTTCACTTCCATAGCATTAATCACACTATTTCTTGTAGTTTTAATTAACGTTTTCATGCTATTGACTTGCATCTTTAAGTATTCAAAATTAGACTACAAAAGAGAAGATAAGATGTTAATATAAATAAACAAATATATATGTAAGAAAAAATGACTTTCAATTATATGTAAAACTTACATCAATGGTAACTCTTGTAGTTTCTGTAACTACTACTTTCTTCTTATCTATTGATCATTCGTTGAAATATGCCTGGGCCTCGATATTGAGGTTTTCCAATTTGTTAGTATAATTTTTAAAATTTCATCATTGTATGTGGATTTGACCTCCATGCTTCCAGATTCAACTCGATGTAACAATGCATCAAGCTTTTGTGGTTCATTCTCCACCAATGAAAACATCTCATTTCTTTTTGAAAAATTCTTGTATCGGTATTTCTTTTATCAAAACCTTCTCTCAATATTTCCAAATTTTAAGCTTTCAATATCTGAAAGCAGACTAGCCTTAACTGTAGCTTCACATCTATGAGCTAATAAATTATTTTATGGAAAATTAACTTTCTCATCATCGCTTAAAGGATGTTGGATGATGGTTTTATGAGGGGGATGAGGTAATTGCAGTGGTATATGCCCCAACTGTCTCTTCTGCTTAATTATGGATTTGTAGATCATGAAGCACATCAGTTGCCTTGAAAGGCAAATATTCGTCAGTATCCTGATAAAGAAAATAATCATCAAGATTACTAGAGGGTATTTGAGAAGAAGTGTGCACATTTGAGAGATTTCCAAGGGAAAATGATGGAAAGTTCAAGTTAGAACCAGTCTGTGTTGGACTTATGGCTCATCCTAGATGCGGTGGTGTTAGGAAATGTTTCCCATGCATGCATGACACGTGGCCTCTCATCATTGGTGGTACTTGTTGTGGTTTCACTTGATGTGGGTGCATTTTTCATGGTGGAGGTAATGGAGGTATCAATTTTCTACATCTTTGGAAATGAGCCGACTCATCTACAAAATTTCACATTAAAATTCCAATGAAAACAATTATAAAAAAATACCATAAAAATTAGTTTTAATTAAACCACACTTACCAGAGGAAGATGTGATCGACACTTACCAGAGGAAGATGTGATTTGCATAGCTGACTCTATCCTTGGTGATGATGGATCCACTTGCCGTTGCTCTAAAAACATATAATTTTTTTGGTTAAACTAATTGTAATAAAAAACACATAATTTTAAATAGTAGTTTTGAATAGTAAGGTTACCTTCTAAGCCAGAGGTTACTTCTTCAAAATAATCTATAACATGCTTAGAAATCAAACGAGCAAGAGGTGTACGCTAAGGAGGTGAGGAATCCTTCATACGTTTCATAGCTCTTGTAGCACTTACTGGTGTTGATTCTAACTGTGTGTCAGAATCTCCAATGGCTTCATGCATGTGACCCCTTAAGGTGACATCCCTTCGAGTAGCAGATGCAGTTGCTTTTTTATGCATTTAAGCAAAATAAAAAAATTATTTGGAAAGAAGAATATATAGTTTTTTCAAAATATAACTATACCTGTAATTATTCTTTAGGTAGACCAATAGACATCAATGTTGGGTGTAATGCGGTTAGAGGTGGGGTATATTTAACCTTGTAGTATGCTTCATAAAAAAAGAAATAATGAATTGGGTGGTTGTTACTACACATGGAGTTTGTTTTCTTCGAGCATTGAGAAGATATTGTTTAATGTGGTTCGAAATGTAGGTGCACCAGCCAAATCTGATGCCCAAAAGACATCGAACTAAACAAGCCAATACCCAAAGCAACATGTTTGTAGATAATCCTTGTAAAATAAGTCTTGCTTGAAAGATTTCTATGCAAGCATGAAGAAAATCATATGAAATTGTTGCATCATTTAAACCCCTTTTGGACTTTGAGTTGACTAAAAAATGACAATATTATTAAAAAACAAAAATTAGAATAGCTGAAAAATATAAAATAATAAAAATTAAATTTTAAAAATATACCGATCAAATATTGCGAAGTGAGACCATATTTGGTGTGTAAGGTTAGTTTGTCATTGTTTCTCAAACTGTATTGATTGATCACTAGTTGACCATTGGTATATAACAACCCTGTTAGTCGTTGCAGATCTGAAGGTTTGATAGTAAAACAAATATTCTTGCCATCAAGGGTCATCTAGATAGTGTATGCATCATATTCGAAGGAGTTGAATATCATTTGCATGAGGGAGGCATTGGTATTATACTATGGCATTTTGATAACCCCTACAAGACCAGAGTTGTGGATCCATTGCGTATCTCTTCCATGTGTGTTGAATATATTGCAAATGTTAAAGCAATAAGTGTTTTTGAAGGTAACCTTTGAAGGAAGAGAAGAGGAAGAGGTAGCCATTTGGATTATGATCTGATTTGATTGTAGGGAATGGGTTGAGGGTGGGAAAAGGGTGAAAAAAATGTGTGGCGAAAAATAATGTATAGTAGGAAAGAAGGGGGAAAAATCGAGCGTAGGAAAAATATAGAAAAAATAAATGTACATGCGTATTTATAAAAGGTTGCATGGCAAAAAAGAAGGCATGTGTGACACATGGTAGTTAGGTGATGGGGGGTTGCATGGTGGGAAGTGCATAGTGGTGTTTGTGGTATGGCAGGTAGAGAAGGGAGGCCACGGGATGTCGCATGCACTTTACCAATCGTGAGGTGACAGATGCACAATGGACGATGCGTGATATCGTATGCATAGTGGTAGATGCATGATACCGACCGCAATATTGTCGAGCATAGCGTGAGGTCGATTGCATGATAACATATGCACAATGGGCGATGCACGATGTCATCCACACAGGGGTGGATGCACGTTGTCGACCACATCGCGCTGGGCGAAGGATAGTGACAATGGGAAGGGAAAGGGAAAAGGATAAGGCAAAAAAAAAGAACAGCGATGGGCAATGATAGATGAATTAAGAGCAAGAAAATACATGAGGGAAAAATGAGAGGAAAGATTGGGGGAAAAAAGAAAAAAACGAAAAATGGCAAGGAAAATACAAAGTGAAAGAAATAAATAAAAACACAAGGAAAATGGTGAAGGAAAAATAAGAGCAGCAACAGTGAGAGGCGAAAGAGGGTTGGAAAAGTCAAAAAATAGGGAGGTCAAGGTAAGGGTGAAAGGGAACAAGAAAGTGGAGGCCTTTGGGAAAAAAAAAGTCGTCACAAGCACAAATGTTTTTTCAAAAAACCACTATGACTTGGTGTTTTTCAATTCATAAAAAACTCTATAGTTAAGTATGCTCAATTGGAGTAGTACTCAAATGGGTGACCTCCTGGGAAGTCCCAATTTTTTGCACCTTTTAAACTTTTTTTTTCTTGAGCCACACATACACCAATAGCCTTCAGAGGCTACCGACACCACCTAGAAATTGTCTTGCTCGTAGTTTTTTGCTATTGTTTAATATTTTTTCCAAATATTTATAGAAATTCACCCCATTATTATAATTTTTGGTGGAAAAAAATAAAATTCGCCATGACTTCTACATGAATTTGGCTAGGATTTGCTTGGGTTTCAAAACTAATTTACCTTTTATTTATAATTAGATTTTGGGTCCGACCCCTTATGCATAATTCTGCTAAAGCCCATAACCTTAATTTATGAAAACAATACTTTTCCATTTATTTTCAATAAACTAAAGCCCATAACCTTAATTTACGAAAACAATACTTTTCCATTTATTTTCAATAAACTAAAGCCCATAACCTTAATTTACGAAAACAATACATTTCCATTTATTTTTTTTTTTTGATAAGTAACAGAGTATTTATAGCGGGTTTTTTAGAGTAGGATCCTAAAACCTTAGTTACATCAGAAGCCGAGGTTGAAAAAATGAATAAAAACTGGGGCTATGCACAAAGGCAGTGATCCGGAGCCCGGGGCCCTGGTGCCTACAAAAACCGACTAGGACACACAACATCAAAACTTGGCTAGAAGCCACCAAAAACCAAAAAACACCACCAAAAACAACGCAGAAGCTGGACGCCAGCGTACCGGTGGACCCTGCAGTCGGCCCTGGCCAGGACGGGGCCCCAAGCCGGCCAACTTTACTCCCTATTGTGGCCATCTCCCAGCCTGCGTCGGAGCTCGACTAGGGCATTGGCAGTGGAGGAGGTCGCTTGGGCAGCCATAGTCAAGGATCCAAGTGCCGTGTTGAGAAGGGCTTTGATAGCCAAATTTTGCATCTTGCTGCTAAAATTGAAACTAACATCGATGGGCTCTGGGGCCTCTTGTTTGGTCCTTTTGGCGTTGTCGGTAGCCCTGCTACTGCCAGGGAAGGGGCCTTTGCGAGCGTCCCCAAGATCCGGGGCCCTACCTGGGCCCTGGGCCGAAGTCCTACACTTCTGAGTAGGTCTACGATGCTTCGAGGCAGGGGAGCCTTCGAGAGAGGGGGTCTCCTTAGAAATAGAAGTAGCAGGTGAGGCAGCAGGAGAGTTAGTCATTTTAGGGGGGACAGAAGATAGGGGAGGGATGCGATGGAGCTATGGCTGATTGGCAAGGGCATGCCTGTACAGAACGACCATGAGGCCTTGGTGGGAGGGCTGGGAATGGCTTTTGTGGGCATGATCAATGGAAAGACCCAGGGAATACAGCAGGAATCGGGGGGTGCTGACCACTGTGGGCCCTCGAAGGTGGTTGAAGTAGCTCAGGTGGAAGCTGAAAAGCCTCTAGTTCAGGTCGTCGCAGGTAATGTACTGCATTACCAAGATGATGGCCTCATCGAAGGGGGCCAGGAGGTTGGAGCATAATAGGTTCGCCTTGTCCCACTGCTACTTCGAGAAACAAGACAACTCCTCCTCCCAATTATGCTTATCCCACCTGACTACTCGTCCCTTTTCCTCATGGTGAAGGCCTATAACATCTGTCAAGAATTCTTTTTTCACTTTGAAATGAAGGCCCTTTATCGTGACCTCATCGTCATTCCACGAGTCTAGAAAGCTTTGGGTGATTTCATCATCAGCTCCTGCAAATTTGCTGAAGAAAGGAGTGAATTTTTTGGCGTTGGAGAAAAGTCTAGCCGACTCGCTCAAAATGAGCGTGGAAGGCTTGGTGAAGACATTTTTAGTAGCCATGAGGATCGAGTTGATAGCCTAGGGATAGGGGAGACAAGGGATATCTGACCAAAGATGCGGGGCCCAGGGATGGGGAAAATAGACAAGACTATGGGAAGCCTCAGCGCATGACAGATTTAAAACCATGCAGGGGATGTCAGGAATGAACGCTCGGGTTGGGGTGCAACATGAGGGGGAAGGGGCTGAGGGGGTGCGACTACAGGTTGCCATGCGAGTCAAGGGGGAGGGACCACTGCCAATGTGCCAGGTGGCTCAAAATGAGTGGGGGAGCGCCTTGAGGGTACAACATGAGATAAAGCCACGGGCGGACTGACGTGGCATGGGGATCCGTCAACAAAGCAATCAAGGTGAAAAAATTGGAGAGGGTCGACATGGAGACTGCCTTGGAACTGCCAGAAGTGCCAACAGAGCAACGCAGGTCCAAGCTAGGAAGAGTCGATCTTCTGACATGGTCGAGCACACTTGGCACCGCGGGGGGGACCTGGGAGACCAACTCACAGGCAGGAGACAAAACTGGAACAAATGACGTGGCACCCCAGGGGGAGAAGTCCCCTATCCTTTGGAAACCATGCCGGTGGGATGTCGGGGCCTCAGATTGGGGCAAGCTAGACACCAGGGTCCTCAGCATTGCTGGATTGATCTTGCATAGAAATATGGACCAGAGCTTCGAGAAAGTTCATAGTCCAGGTGGTGAAGGCGTCAACTAAGATGGCTTGGTTTGCCATGAAATCGGTCGCCCTGTTGCCCTCCCTGTACACATGCCAGAAGGTGTGATCGAGGAATCCCTGGAGGATGGAGAGGGCTTCTTGGATGAAGTTTTGGATGCACTAGAAGCAATTTCCCGGGCTACGGGTAGCTTTGATAATAACTTGGGAATCGCCCTCAATGATGACTTTTGAGGGAGACTCCCTGAGGGCGGTCAACCCGCTTAGCAGAGTTGTTGCTTCGGTGAAATTGTTAGTCTGGAAGCCGAGCGGAGCAACAAACGCCATGATCAAGGTCTCGTGGCAGTCTCGGATGACCCCGCCCGCCCTAGAGGGCCCGGATTGCCTTTAGAAGCACCGTTGAAGTTGAGCTTGACCCAACCTGGGGGGGGCAGTCCACCTTGTCAAAGAACGACAAGAGAGGGCGGGGGGGACCGGGGGGAAGCTAAATTTTGAGGGAGGATAGAAGGGTGGCTTCGCCCAGCCATCGGGGTGCCTCGGTCAAGGGGATGGAGTGGGAATTCTCAAGGGCAAAGGTCATTGCCTTGGTCGCTATCCATAGGGGGGAACGGGCCGAGGAGGAGAAGGCTCTATTGTTGTGCTCCAGCCAGAGTTGCCAAAGCATATGGGGAAGGCAGGAACTCCAAAGGAAGTAGATGAAGGGATGGGCAAAGGGGTTGGGCCATTGTGATAGAAGGTTAGATATGGATTTGGGGGCCACATACTAGATAGATAATTGGGAAAGGATGAGGCCCAAGACTTTAGAAGAAAAGGGACAGTTGATAAAGAGGTGATTGGTGTATTCCCAGGCAGCACAACAAAGGAAGCATCTATTCGGGATGAAAGCCCCTCTTGATCAGATTCTTGATCATCAAAATCTTGTTTTGGACGACCGCCCAAATGAAGTGGCTGATTTTAGGGATCAACTTCTTGGCCCACACCTATCGGGTTGGAAAGGGAGCCTCATCGGGGACTCTTTGGAGATTGTAGGTAGATTTGATAGAAAATACTCCACTAGGAGTACCATGCCAAACGCATCTATTGTTTCCTCTGAAGGATGGGATGACAGTCACCTTGAGGAGGCACTAGAGCCTGGTAGCTTGAAGCGGGTGCTTGGGATCTAGGATGGGTTTCCAGGTAGCACACCCCTAGTTCTAAGAAAGATAGGCTGCCACTTTGGATCCTCTGTCTGCCAGCCCTGGTTTGAGAACAAGAAGCTCTCTGTCAGCAGAAAGGGCCTCATCATGAATCCATATGTCATCCCAAAAGTCAATCTTGGCTCCGTCCCTGAGGATCCATCTGGTCCCTTTCTGGATTATGTCTTTGGTGGAGATCAGGGACTTCCAAAAGGCTGATCCATCTCGAGGTTGATATTCACTGAGGAAGGGGTGGCTATGGTAGTATTTTCTGCACACGATGCTAACCCACTCATCAAGGGTGTTGGTGTGCACCTTCCAGGCGTGTTTGGCCAGGAGAGCCTTGTTCATGAGGACCACCCGCCTGAGCCCGATCCCTCCCTCACATTTGGGGTGACAGACCAGGGGCCAGGAGACCAGGGGAATCCTCTTCTTATCTTTGCTGCCTGACCAGAGAAATCATTTGTAAATTTGTTCAATGCAAGCTACAATGAAGGCCGAGATTCTAAAGATTGACATGAAATATATCAGAATGCTTTGCAAGACTGCCGCCAAGAGGGTGGCTCTGCCAGCCTGTGAGAGGAGGTGACCTTTCTAGGGGGCCAACTTTCTTTGAATCCGCTCAATCACCCCATCCCATAGGGCCTTGGAGGACGCACCTATGAACAGGGGAAGCCCGAGATACGAGGGGAGGGAACCATGGGTGCAGCCCAAAATCTGCCTGATTCTGATCTACCTAGCCAAGGGGATATGGATAATGAAAATTGTGCTTTTCCAGAGGTTGATTTTTTGGCCGGCCACCTCCTCATATAGGGTCAAAATATGTTTGAGAGTTTTGGCTTGGGGGATTGAGGCAGAGATTGCAAGGATGGTGTCATCCATGAATTGCTGGTGGGACACAGGGGGTAGGCTCAGCGCAGGCTTGATGCCTAAAATGAGATCATGGGTCATAGTGCCCAAGATGGTACGCCCCAGGGCCTTAGCCAGGATGATGAAGAGGATCGGGGACAGGGGGTCACCTTGGTAGAGGCCTCTAGAGCTGGGGAAGAACCCGATAGGGGACCCATTGACGAGGATAGAGAACCATGGGGAGGACACGCAGTTACTGATGAGCCTGACCCAGGAAGGGTGGAACCCGAACTTAAGGAGGACCTTGGACAAGAAATCCCAGTCAACTCTGTCGAAGGCCTTGTTCATGTCTAGCTTGAGCAGAAAGGAGACCTTTTTGGATAGGACAACTGAGTGAATGGCCTCATGCATGATAATGACATCATTAGTGATCAATTTGCCTTTGACCAAACTGCCTTGACAGGGGACAATAATTAGGGGAAGGATATCCTTGAGACGGGATGCCATGGATTTAGTTAGGATTTTGTACAAGACATTGCACAGGCTGATGGGGTAAAAATTTGAGAGGGATCAGGCTGCCTGGGTCTTGGGGATCAGGGCTATGAAGGTGGAGTTGATACCTCTAGGGATGGATTTGGCAGTTTGTAGGTCCCAGGTGGCAGCACACACTTTTGGCCCGACGATGTCCTAGAATGATTGGAAAAAGTGGGGGGAATCCGTCCGGGCCCGGGGCTGCCTCAGCCTTCATGGAAAAAGTGGCAGCATGGATTTTAGAGTCAGACAGGGGCTACACAAGCATCTAATTTGCCATGGTCGAGACAAAAGTTGAAATATGCTCCAAAAGGGAATCAACCACTTCTGGGGACATGGGGGGGCTGTCACCCAAGAGCTCCTAGAAGAATTGAGTGGCTTTAGCCTGGATGTCCTCTTCTTCCTTGATGATTCTGCCATCGCTACCCACTAACTCAACAATTCTGTTGGAACCCTTGTTCCTGAGAGTCGACGTGTGGAAGAACTTAGTGTTTGCATCGCCATCTTGGAGCCACAGGGCCCTCGACTTCTATCTCCAAAAAGTTTCTTCCCTAGCCAGAATGTTTTGATACTCGCTGAGAGCAAGGCGTTCCTCTTCCCTGAGCCCCGGGTCTTGGGAGCCTGCTTGAAATCTGGACTCGAGGTCTTTGAGTTTTTCTTTGAGTATCACTTTGTTTTCAAAGATATTATCGAACACCTCCTTGTTCCATACCTTGAGTTGTTCTTTAAGGCATCTTAGCTTATGGAAGACTTGTTCAGCGGGGTGTCCAGGGACTGGGGGAGCCCACCAGTGGCCTACCTAGGCCCGAAAGTCAGGGTGATGCATCCACATGGACTCGAATCAGAAAGGTCTCTTGGGGGAGGGCCTATGATCGGTTTCGAGGAGGAGGGGGCTATGATCAGACCCGATTTTGGGGAGGCCCAATAGGGTGGCATCAAAAAACATGGGCAGGGCTTCCTTGGATAGGAAAACTCTGTGTAGTCTGACCTGGATGTGATTTTCTCCCGCTCTTCTGTTGGACCAAGTGTACCTGTCTCCTTTCAAGCTAACGTCCATGAGCTCGTTGAGGGCGATAAAGGCTCCAAAGTCCTCCATGCTCTTACCCTAAACTGTTGAGCCCCTGCTTTTATCAGAGAGGAATAGAGGGTTGTTGAAGTCCCCAGCAAGGATCCAGGGTAGGGGGCAAAGCCTTATCTCATCAAGCTAATTTCATTCCATAAGGCCGCTTTCTCGATGGGACTGTTAGGAGCATAGACGTTGGACAAAATCCAAGAGTGCCTTGACTTCACGTAATGGACCAAAATGTTGATGATTATGTGGGATGAAGATATGAGTCTTCCCTCAAAAAACTGGGGGTCCCACATGCACAAAAAACCCTTGGCTGAGCCAGCCACAGGGGTATACAGGGACTCGCAATTGTGCTAGGTAGCTTGGGCTACATGTCGGGCAGCAGTGTCATATATTTTGGTCTCCTGAAGGAGGAGGAAGGACAGTCACTTATCCCTACGGAGTTGGTTGAGGATCTTTTTTTTTGGGGCCCCATTGAGGCCGTTGATATTCCAAGTGATGAGATTCATTTGACACCCTTGAGGGGTCGCTTGGCCCTCTTCCTGGTCTAAGCGGGGGGTTTGGGTCGGATGGTGTTCGTCTTGGAGAAGCTTGCCCCAGCGTCAGAGAGAATTTCCTGGGAGCCATTGGCTATGTCATCTTCAGTGAACCTTGTCTGCTGATTGCCTAGGGTGGGCCGCCCTCTTTTGAGTTTGCTGCCAAAGTCTATGGCAAAGGTCCTACTTCAGGTCATCTTAGGGCTGACTTCATTGGGCCTGGACTAAGAACTAGCTTCAATATCTTCATCGGACCTCTCAGATCTGCACTCCAAGGAAGGAAGCCCAACAGGGATCACTAGGAAGGCCAGGAGGGGGTCAAGGGAGGGAGAGCGGGAGTCAGGGGGAGAAGGAGACCCCGATAGAGGGGGCCAGCAGGGAAGGGAGCCCGGATGGCTTGCTTTCCTGGAGGGGGCACAAGCAGGGGCCTATGGGGAGGGATTCACAGTGGGCAAGGAGGGAGAACCTAGGATCAGGGTCCCAGAAGATGACCTAGGGGAGGGAGTAGCAGGAGGGAAAACCTGGGCAAGACCGCCCTCCAAACCAGGTCCACATGAGAGTCCTTGGGGGCAGGAGGGGGGCCCACTTGGTGGTCCAGGCCTGGGATCTAGGTCCGTCATGAGGGGGCCCTCGAGACGGGGCCCGACCTGATTGAGAAGGGGGTTTGGGGGGAGGGCCTTCAACCTTTCTAGAAACCGAGCATTGGTGGGAGAGGTGACCATGAGTGCTGTAGGTGGGGCATAAAGTGGGTTTGTTTTTGTAGATTAGGGTATGGCTCCAAAAGAAGGACCCAGAAGAGATGGTCACCAAGGAGGGGAGAACGAATTTGAGATTGGCGTTGACGTAAAATATGGCATGCACCATCTGGGATCCTACCTTGGTAGCAGGGTCAAAGGCCACCAGGTCCCCGACCGATTGAGTAATGAGTCTGAGGACGTCTTCATGCCACAGGTGGAAGGGAAGGTATGGGAGATGAACCCAGATGGGCGAAGTTGATGCTTTGGGTGCTGGGGTGGAAGTCAGCTCCATACCATCCGAGGAAGAGGCTTTTGCACCCCAAAAACTGGGGCCCACTCGACAGGATCTTTTTGGCATCCTCACTGTTGTTTAGTTTGATAATGAAGAAGCCCTTGGTCAGGGCAACCAGCTGGATGTGCTCGAAAACCTTAAATTTGGTAGCCGCCCATCTATGAACAGTTTCCATGTCAGGACACCCTCCCAAGAACTTCCCTACCAAGGAGGTAGAAGAACCAGCTACCAATGAAGAGTAGACCTCCTCCTGGATAGAAATGTGGGTGCCCTCAAGGGAAATACCTAGCCCCAGGGCCCTAGAAGGTGCCTTGGTGCCTGCCAAAATCTACTGATAGGAGGGTTTGGGCCTTCCCAGGACAAAGCCTAGCCTAAGATCAGGGGGATTTTTCCCTAGCCTTGCACTCGCATCTAGGCTGGCCTGGGGGCTAGGGCCCAAGATGTTGACCCCACCCTGGCCACCAAGCGGATCAAGCACAGAGCCATCCTCTGGGCCTGTCGAGGGTCCTACTGGCCCAGGACTGGGCCCTAACATGCCTGAACCTGACCCCGATCCCAATCTCGATCGGGAACCTGCACCATGCACTGCACCTGTCCCCAACCCTGTGTCCGCTCTTGCTCTTGATCCAGCTCCTGCTCTTGCTCCTGCCATATTTCTAACTCGGTGTCCATTTCCATTTATTTTCAATAAACTAAAGCCATAACCTTAATTTATGAAAACAATACATTTCCATTTATTTTCAATAAACTAAAGCCCATAACCTTAATTTACGAAAATATTACATTTCCATTTATTTTCAATAAACTAAATCCCATAACCTTAATTTATGAAAATAATACATTTCCATTTATCTTCAATAAACTAAAGCCCATAACCTTAATTTATCAGCAACCAAGTTAATATATATATTTTTGGCTTTGAATTCGAGGAACCCTATCGACCACGACACCCTCACTCGATGTGCACTTGAATTGGCAACACAACAAGGTGTGCGACCTCCCTTGGCTTGACTTGACAACACAGCAAGGTGTTCGACCTCCCTCATCTTGACTACGCTATAATCATGGTACCAACATGGCCAAGGCTACAAAAATGTGATAGAGGAGATTTTTGTGGTTCGAATGCACAATATTAGTTGTTTATCCACTATGAGCGATGATGCTTCAATATGGATAGGGAATGGTAGACTACTGTGGTGAACAAGGTCCATATAACTCAACAAGTTGTCTATTGGGGAAACAAATAAAGTGTTACCCACTCACAACGTGCAGGAAGCATTAACACATATCTTCCTAGAATGTAACAGAGAATACTAATGACATTCCCGTAACACCTGAAAGTTCCCCTAGTCAACTTAACAATGACATCCTAAGACATGCTACTCTCAAATCCTTACCTGATAATATAACCATTTCATGATGGCAAGGCAGAGACAAAACCCATGTAGGCATAGACACGATTTAATATGAGATGGTGTCATTAGCACAACCAACAAGTTGGTAGGGTAAACCAACGATAACACTGGTCAACTGAAGCAACAAAAACATCACAACTACCAGGGACATTAGCAAAGGTAAACCAACAAACACAAACCACATGACCAACCATGTGACATAATAGAAACAATGGTCTTGGCAAAGGCAAACTAGCAGAATGCAATCCAAATGACCAATCATATGATATAATAGAAACAATGGTAATAGGCCCAACATGGTTTAATTCGTTCCATTGACATCAATGCAATGTTGTTATTCTTCATCTATGGATTACCAAGATCTACTACTAAACCAGAAGAGAAACTAGAAGACATTATAGTTTCTGTAAGTTCATGGAAATACACTATAGACTTTATAGTATCACAACACAAAAAAAATTAGGGGGACACCCCTTGATATTAGGAAGACCATGGCTTGCAACAAATGATGCTTATATTACTTGTAGATATGGGAATATGACTATTTCAAATGGTAAGTATACTAAAAATCTTAGCCTATTTCTTGAATTAATAAAATACAATGATTTTTCAAACCAATTATGGTATGATTCTCCTGAAGACTTAGATGATCTATAAAATTTATCAATCAATATGCTAGGAGAGTGCTTTCAACAAGAAATTGAAGGACCTTTAGCTTCACTTCTTGATGAGGAACAAGATGCTAATGAAGTTACCATAACTAATGGTGAAGCAAGCACAAGTTATCCTCATCAGATGGTCTCTCGCAGTTATCAATTAAACACTTTTAAATAGGAAATAATGAGTATAGATAATAATTATAAACAAATAGATATTGCATCTGGAAAAGCTTTAAACATAAGCAATGAGTTTACAAACATTCAAGAGTCACAACTGATAGAAGCGTTAAAGAAGTATTGGACAACATTTGCATGGGATTATGAGGACATGAAAGGGATACATCCAAGTATTTGTACCCATCGTATTTTTATTCAAGAAGGTTTTCACCCAGTAAGATAGCCTCAAAGGAGATTTAAGCCAGCTATAAAACATGTAGTTCAGAAAGAAATCATAAAAATTTTAAATGCTAGATTTATATACCCCATATCTAATAGTCAATGGGTTTCACCTTTGGTGATCATTCCTAAAAATAATAGTAAATGGAGAATTTCTGTAGACTACAAAGAAATAAATAAAGTGACAAAGGACTATTTCCCATTGCCTTTTATTGATCAAGTCCTTGACACTCTAGCTGGTAAGAAATATTTATGTTTCTTAGATGGATTTAGTGGATATAATCATGTCTCAATAGCTGAGGAAGATCAAGAGAAGACCACTTTTACATGTCCCATAGGAACTTATGCTTATAAAGTCTTACCCTTTGGATTATGCAATACACGTGCTACTTTTTAAAGAGCTATTTTATCTATCATTGCTAATTTAATCAATGAATGCATAGAAGTTTATATGGATGATTTTATAGTCTACGATGACACCTTTGAAGAAACTCTAGCAAGTTTACAAAAAGTCCTAACTAGATGCACAGAGAAAAACCTTTCTCTAAGTTATAAAAAGTGTTTCATGACGATGAATAGGGGAATTGCTTTAGGATATTACATATCAAAAGAAGGAGTTAAGGTAGACCCTGCAAAAATACAAGCTATTCAATCTCTTCAACCTCCAAAAAATCAAATAGAGGTAAGAAGATTTTTAGGGCATGCAAGATACTATCGAATATTGATTAAGGATTTTAGCAAGACTACTTCTCCCATGCTTAAGATCTTAACTAAAGATATCAAATTTGAATGGACTAAATCATGTCAAGGAGCTTTTGAGATCATAAAAGAAAAATTGATTACTACTCCAATCCTAAGGGAACCAAATTGGAAATTACCATTCCATATACTTTGTGACACCTCGGGGTATGCAATAGGGGTAGTACTACAACAAATAGAAAATAAAATACCTTATGCTATCTATTATGTAAGTAAAAAATTGCATGGAGCTGAACTTAATTACACCATCACTAAAAAATAATTCTTAGTTGTAGTCCATGCTATTAATAAATTCAAGCATTATATAACATGGTATGAAGTATTTTTCCACACTGATCACTCTACCATTACATACTTAATGAACAAAGCTATAGTAGGAGGTAGAGTGCTTATATGGCTTCTTTTGTTACAAAGTGTTTAATGTTACAATCATAGATAAGGTAGGAAAGGATAATGTCATTGCATATCACCCGTCTCGTATGCAAATCCTTGATGATAATGAGTTAATCCTTGATAATTTTCTTGATGAATATTTGGTTGTTCTCTCTATCTTCACTTCTTGGTATGTTGATATTGTAAATTACTTAGTAATGCCTCAAAACTATACACCGCATAAGCGTAGAAAACTAATACATCAGAGTATTCCTTATATGTGGATTAATGGATTCTTGTTTAAAACATGCCTTGAACAAGTAATTAGGAGATGTATGCAAGAAGAAGGTGTATACACCATAATTAAGGCAACACATGAAGAACCCTGTGAAGGTCATTATGCCACCCAAAGGATAGTTAGTAAATTACTATAATTTGGTTACTTTTGGCCTACTATGAATAAAGATACCTATAAATTTGTTGATAGATGTGATGCTTGTCAAAGAGCTAGTAAACCTATGTCTTTAATGGAAATGACTTTGGTTTCGCAAGTAATGTTTGAAATATTCGAGAAATGGGGGATTGAATTTTTTGAACCAATAGACCCTCCAAGTGCAGGTAATAAACACATACTTGTGTGTACAAACTATGTCACTAAGTGGGCTAAAGTTAAAGCTCTACCACGAGCACAAGCTGAACCAGTAGCCAATATTCTTTATGAAAATATTATGCAACTCTTTGGAGCACCCAAAGAACTAGTCTTAGATCATGGATCCCAATTTCTCTCCAAAGTAATTACACATTTTGTTGACATATATCAAACAAAATATAGGAAAACCTCACCATACCACCCTCAAGCTAATGGACAAGTAGAATTTACGAATAGAGAACTTGAAAATATCATTAAAAAAATCATGGCTATTAATAGGGTTGATTGGGCCAAAATATTAAAAGAATTTGTATGGGAATACAATACAACTTGGAAAACCACCATGGGATTGTCACCTTATGAAATGGTCTATGGAAAACAAGCTATTACCCATTGAATTTGAGATATAAACTCTTCGCACAACAATACAACTTGACATGAATTTGGATCGAGCGAAAAAGGCTAGATTGAAAAAGTTAAATATTTTGGATAAAAGGAGACTAGAGGCATTACATAGGACTAAATTAACCCAACAACGAAGAAATAAATGGCATGTTAAACACATTATATCGTAAAAATTTCAACCAAGAGATTGGGCCTTATTGTTTGATTCCTACTACCAATATTTTCAAGGTAAATTGAGGACAAGATGGCTAGGACCCTATGAAATTGAAGAGATGTCCGAGAATCATACAGTTAAACTTAAGACCATAGATGATTCAACAAGAAGACTACTAGTAAATGGGTATAAGCTTAAACTTTATAAAAAGCCATTATCTAAGGAAGAATTCATCCACCACCTTAAGCAACAAGCTAATTTGCAGTGTATATCTGAACTGCAACCAACAACTATTAAATATAACTTCTCTCTTAAAAAAAAAAAAATTCTTCCTTTGTTTCATAATGGAGTTCCTATATTTGCAATACTTATATCTTATTTTCAGCAATTTTTAGTCTCAATATTATTTAAAAAAGATCCCAAAATTGATATTTCTTTTACTTATATTAGTTTGATAAGTTGTAGGAAAATGACTGCCACACTTTGCATAATGCTTTGGTTGCTAAAACAATCTAGGTATTTTGAATTACTCAACCACCACTCATGCTTTGAGAAAATTTTCATTGACAATCAAGCCATCTTTTGGGTCATGAGCCACTCCTAGTTAATCAAATTTTATCTTGGACTATGCACATTATAACAAGTACAAACATTATGAAGTTTGAAAAGAATAACTCATGAGTTACTATTGCCATAGAGTGAACGGTTTTCCCTGCTTATTCAATTGTGTGCATGGTCTAGAAAGCTAGTGAATTGGAAAAACAACAAACTTCCCCTTCACCTCAAAAAAAAAATCCCTTGCTCTCTATCTAAACGAGCAAGTATCCCAAAAATTATCTTCTTGCTTCCCCTTAAATAAGAAAAAATCCCAAAAAGCAATAAAAATTTCTTGTTCCCTCTCAAAATGAGCAAATATTCCAAGAAAAATTTAATAAATGAATGGTGAAGAGCTTGAATCCCTGGAATTCTTAGTATCTCGAAAACCATGGGGTGATCCTTATTAAAGCAATGGGTTGAATGAAACCCACTTGGCAATAAGGAATTCTTACGTAGTAGTGCTAAGTATGGACAAGAGCTATGAACGCTCTTAGATAAGCTATCTTGTTGGCATAAGTGACCATTGCTTTACTCAATCCTTACTCATAATGGAAAATGAATATTCACTACACACACAATTGGTCCTTGAGAAGCTTGAAAATATTAGGATAACTTTAACATCATATTGATTTATGATATGAATTTGAATCTATTTAAGGTCACTAGGATGTTTGAGTCTTTATGAAACAACTCTAGAATATCATAAGCAGATAAAAATCAGAAGCAAATTCCTATGTGGGTACTATAGTTCATTCCATCCTACAAAAACGTGGTTTGTATTTTACTTATAAGGACAAAGCAATAAGGATAGGGTTATAATTACCATCAGGACTTTGAAAAAGTGGTTGGTAATCCAACTCCCCAAAGCTTTGCACCCCTATAAGAACATCAAAAATATGTATACCCCCAAAGAAAAGGAAAAGCCATCACAATGATATTAGAATAACTATCCCACTTTTATAATTCACAACTAGTGATTAAAATCATCCATATCTTTGATAAAAAACTATTTTGTATATATTGATGACTGATATCAAGTTTACAATCATTACTTTTCTCTCACATGGAACTCCTTAATGAAATTCAGGAAGCATAATTGCAATAATAATAATAAATAAATATATATCTAGTATAAATAGAATAATCCCCCATAAATACAACTCATTACTATATCCAATTCACCATAATATAAGTCTTTACAAAAATAAAACCCTCTTCATTTTGTTTTGGCTATATAGCCAAAAATATAGTTTGGGGGGGAAGTAAGTAAAAGATATTTGGAATTCATAATACAGTTTGGAGGAGAAGAATTAGGTAAAGTATTTTCTCAACTCTATAGATAGTTTCTATAAATATCTTCTGTAGACAACTTATATAGATATTTTCTGTAAATATCTTTAGTATATGTGACCCGGGTTCAATCCCCGCGACAGATATGTATATGTATAAGAAGTATTTACTCAAAAAAAACATATCTTTAGTAGATAGCTTCTGTAAATATATTTCGTCTACAACTTCTATAGATGGATTATGTATATAGGTTTTGTATACATATTATGTAGACAGGTTCTATAGATACCTTACGTAAACAATTTTTGTAAATACCATTCGTAGACAGTATCTGTAGTACATCCCATGAAATTTTTCTATGTCAATATTTAAACTGGCCCAAGTTTTATGACACGTGTCAACATAGAATATTAAAGAAACTTATTAATATTATTTATCAAGGTTTTAGGGAAAGAAAAAGGTAAGTTTCATGAATATGTATAAAATTTTCCTTAGCCACTCCGGAATTTCATGAAACTTAACATTATCACTAAGGTACGAGATTAAATTAATTTTACTATATGCAAGGCCTAATTAAAAATTAATATCAAAAAAGTATGCAAAGAGTTTATTTTTACAAACACATAGGATAAAGTTGGAAACAATATCTTGGTAAACATGTACACCCATGATTGGTGATTGGAACCACAAATAACAAAACCAAAAGAATTTTTTTAAGTCTCTCCATGAAAGCATGGAAGTTGATCTAAGGATGTCGATCACTAAGTACACGTGGATTTCAATTATAGATGTAAACAAATTTGATGGACCAACATGAATAATGATGTCATAAAAATTGAAATAAATAATAAGGTGATGTAGGTATTAACTTCAAAAATATGATGGATCAAAATGCAAAAAGAGATGACATGGGCGTTAAGGCTAGCAACACGATGGAAGAAAAAGGTTATATGGCACATATGCATAAGGGTAAAAGTTTAAAAGAATTCATCAAGTACATTGTGGTGACTGAAGGCGTAACCCATAAGACATCAAAATATTACAACACTTGGTACAAAAAACTAACCCTTGCCATGTAAGGTGGTAGGAAGTCTCACGCCAAGAGAATCGAAAAACACCTAAAATCAAGGTAATGAATGACATGTGGTTCATGAAGCCAATAAGGAAAGATGTCACAGATAGAAAAAAATGATCATTTATTAAAACCTAAACTAAGGGCCATGATTAAAGGAGGAATGAGTCACATGCCGAGTTCTGGAAACTTCACCGCATATCAGCTTCGACTCCCATTTTTAGATGCCATTAATCACTGAAACGTAGTTGCCATGAACCAATCGTGAAAAAGAGGCACAAAATAGTATTCACAACCATCAAATAAAATAAAACAGAGGGCTAAGATGTGTTGCATGGCTAAGTTACATGTAAATGAAATAAAAATCTAAATTTTATGTTTCCTTTCGTAGAAGGCTCTACAAACTTTGATGAAAAATGCTCTACAAATCTAAAACAAAGTCAAAAAATTGTTCTAGCTAAATGAAATTCTATGTCAGAAAGATAAATTGTCGTAGATGAGCAGAATTTTGAGTGAGAAGGGTAAAAATTTGGGCGAAGTACAATAATCAATAGTAGTTTTAAAGCTTTGTCATGGGGTGACATAGAAATTGGCACATACGAAAGCGATAGAAGGTAAAATTTTTGTCTTTACAGTTGTAGAAAAAAGATATCTTATATCCTAATCATTCTCCTATAGGAATTTTTTAAATTATAATCATTTCTGTTGTCAAAAGGAATCATTGCAGAATATAAAACTACTTTCAAATCTCTAAATTTTCTGCATAATTCTTTTATAAAATGATAGAACTTTTTTTTTCTATTTTGCAAAATATAAATTATTTTTTGTAAATGAAATAATTGTTGCAGGTTTTTCAACCGTTGAAATATATTTTGAAACCATCCCATCAAATATTTAATCCCTATCCTGTCTACCCTTGTTTATCAAAAGTGCTTAGATCTATGTTTCAGAAGAGGAGTGAGCCCTTTTCCATCCAAATGCAGAACCCTAGTGACTATGTGAAGAAGTTATTCCAAGATGCTCGATGGTGGGATACCCTTACAAAATTTCAAGGGCATGACCAATGCATGGTGAAGCGGTTCATTATGAACTACAACCCCATGACTATGGTCACCCATGTTGGAGAAATCTCAATCGCCATCAACCCTAGTCTAATCTCTGAAACTTTGAGTCTACCTGAAGTAGGACAACCCTACTATAAAACCTACTCTAAAAATGTTAAACAAATGATTGAGAAGTTTGGAGAACAGTGCATTATAATCCGTGATAAGGAAGGTTGGACAAAAGGGATAGCCACCTCCTCACTTCCCCTTAAATGGTAAGAAGTTGTTGTACTCATTATAAAAAAATTTATGCTAGAAGGGAGGTTATCTAGTTGTGGGGGATATCATCTTAAAATGATAATGAACCTTAAGTACCCAAGATAGAAGGACTACATTATAAACCTACCGTATTTTCTATATCAATATCTTAAGGCTACAATTCTCAGTGTGCAACCCAAAAATCCTAATGATAGTCCTAAAATTCATCTGATTGCCCATCATGGATTAATCAGACTTCTAGTTCTACAAAAAGCACATGAAGCCAAGATAACATGGGAAACTATTGTAGAGGAGTCCAACCTATCAGTTCATTTTAAGTCTAGTGACGGTTTGTCCCCTAAAAATAGTGCATTTGGTGAGGAATTAGAACCAGAAAGTCAAGAAGAAGAACATCCAGAATGAAAACATCGTACCATGTCGACTAAAGCCTCTCAACCTGCATAGAAAACTCGATGTGATAAATTTATCCCTAAAAATCAAGAAGTGGGAGAAATGCCTGGACAATATACTAACTTACCTACACTTGAGCCATCCACAAAGTCTTTGGCATATCTTCGGATGCAGAAAAATTTGCTGCACCTCAAACTTGACAAGCTCTGCAATGCATTTAGAGAACACTCAAAATTGGTTCAACATGCCCTTACTCTCCAGTTAGACTTGCTCAAACATATTACTACGGATAGGGTGACAAAACCTACTGACCCAGTCAACCAACTACCATATATCAATATATCTCCAAAAAAAAAGCTACAACCGGTAGAAAACAAAAAAAATCGGTCAATTTTAGTAAAATGATTGATTTCACCCAAGTTATCGATGAAGACAACTCAATACCAATTTCCAGTTTGCTTAAGCAAAATCATCCTCAAGAACTAGGCCCATCCAATAAATATAGAACTTCCAAAAGAGATTTGGTCTTGGACATTGAGATGCCCCCAAATATTGATGTAGTCATTAATAATATGGTTGCATCATTAGAAAAGCCTCCACCTTCCAAGATGTAGCACACCATGCAAGAGGAAGGATCTATTGAAGCAGAACATGTCAAGACCATCACTGTTGAACTACCAGTTAATGATCATAAAACTAGACAATAGGTGTAGAGAGTGAAGCGTGAAAAGAAATTGCCAGAAAAATGACCGTCATCCTCACGAATTTCTACTGATGATCACAAGTCATATAAAAACTAAAAACTTGATAATTTTTTTTTCATGATTTTATAGATATACTTTGTTTGATATTTAAGGTTTATATCATTTCATTTCTCTAGAATGCTTTGAATAATTTGTTCTATATGTTTGCAGATATATTTTTATTTTGTGATATGTGTTCGAATATTGCAGATGATGTTTATTCTTATGTTTGAAATAGTTTATTTATACAGTGTTTGATGTTTCATGATCGCAACTTTGATGAATTATCTCAACGAAATAGTTCTAAGGACTCAATTTTTTTTCTAGAAAAACTATCTTGATATTTCATTCCTTGCAAGAAATAGTTCTCTAAAAAGCTGCAATAGTTTATTTTACCTGCAATTGTTTAGTTAAAAGAAATGCTCATATATTTCTATATAATGCTAAATGTTTTAAGTCTATTGTTGAAACTGTTTCTCTTATGGTTGCAGTGCTGTTACAAGTATCTATCAGTAAAATAGTTGTAGAAACTATAATTTTTAGATATATTTGATTGTCCTTGTAACAATCATACTATCATTTTCATGTATCTGCAAGGAAATTTATGAAGAAAGTATAAAATTTCATTTATTTATTGACATTTTATTTATTTGCAAAAGTTGGATCATAATATTTGATATATGTGTAATATTTGTGATATTCTATTAAACTCATTTTATCCATATGCATGAGGACATGCATATCTTTTAGTTTGGGGGAAAATGATGAGTGTTTATTTAACATATATTATCTATGATTTATTGTATGATTTTTGTCTTTAAATCATGAATGTAATGGATTTTAATGGCTATTTCAATTTATTTATATAAATTATTAGTTAAAATGATGAATGTGGATTAAATTGATTAATGTATGGATTTTACATAAAATACGTGCAATATGTGTACGCTAGGATAGGAAAACATTAAGGACGTTTCACAGGAGTATGATACAACAACATAATATTCAATCTAGATCCTGAACATGAGTGAAGATAGATGTAAGGATGATGAATTGAGAAGGTTGTAGATACGGGTTACAAAACATAGTGGCTGAAGACTATTATAGAACATGGTTGCTAAAATATGTTATAGAATACAGTGGCTAAAAAATGTTACAGAACATGGTTGTTGAAATATGTTATAGAACATAGTTATTGAATTATGTTATCGAATATAGCTACTGAATATTGTTATTGAAGACATCTACCACCAAGAGTTACACAAATGTTTGACCAAGTCAATTTACCAACGTACTACATGCTACATCAGTGACAACATGACACCCTTACATGGCAACATATGTTATGAAATGATTTCAGTCAGCATAGTTGGTTGACTTATCAAATATTATGCACAAGGAACTTATGCTTATTGAATTTGTAAAGTTGTTTTATAAAATCATATAATTAGTGTGTTGTTAGGTTGTCTAGATTCCAACGCAAGATTGTTATGTCCTTCCCATGAGTAAAGGAGCATATAGTTATATTGGTATATCTTGCAAAATATTCAAATTAAATGTATTTTGTTATGTTCGTTCATGAATTGCCATTTGGACCACTTAGGTTATGATTAAGTCCAAGTAGGATTAGGAAACTATGTTAGTTTAGATTATTTTTGTTAGGTACATAGTTGTCACATTATCAAGCCAACAAAGCCACATGGAAAATACATACAAGAGTTTTATTCAGAATTGTCTAAGTCATATTATATATTAAATAGGGATACCTTTAAAAATTTCTAATGGTCAATCACTTAGTTAATAGAGAAATGTCAAAAGCTTATTAATGTTGAAAAAATAATTCTGTACAAGTTCTGAAGAAAAAAGTGCAACTATGTATGCCTAAATTTCAAGCAATAAAGCAATAACACTTTTTGTTATGCATGGTAATTGTATCAATTAATTTAATATTTATTTTTGCATGATTTCTTTTATATAATTATCATTGTATTTTTCTGCATTCATATATTAGAATAATGTTAGAAATATTAATGCATATTAGTTACTGAGATAAAATAGTTTAGGAGAGAAATACTTACACTGTCCTTTATGAGGTAGGGCCCACTCCTACAGTCAGTCCCTATTCTCTCACTCCTATAATAGGATAGGAATAGTTAGTATGAAGAATTAACTTTAGACTATAAAATAAATTAAGTTACATTATCATACAGTATAAAGTAAAAATAGATAATTAAAACTAACTATTTGCATGAGGATCCTCATTAGTAGGCAATTTCATCAGTAGGTAATTACATTATTAAATGCATCAATAGATAAACACATTGTTAGGTGAATATCATGTTTAAATCATAAATTGTATATTATTTCAATTTCTACATAATTTCTATTTACTACAACTGTTATTTTTCCTACAAAACCTGAGACTAAAAGAGAACATAATCAAATCTAAGTATTAATCACTATGGTAAAATATATATTGGATTTATACTATTTAAATCTAATCTAGATTACCCTAGATTGATAAAATTAAATGTAAGCATTACAGCTAGACAGACTACACCACAAATCACCAAATATTGCAATTGAAATTTAAATCTAAAGGGCATGAGGTAGTCTTGCAAGGGATCAAGGAAAATATGGTCCAAGAGGTGATGTCCAAGAGGATGGAGAGGATTCTCAAGAAATAGGATATAGTTTGGGCTTTTGGTATATTTATAACAAAAGGTATGCCTTATTCATCTAATAATCATGTCTCTTATCATCCTAAAATTCAGATTTTGTTGAAAAAACATAGCATTGTTGTTGGGGATATGCCTAAGGTATTGCCACCCCATAGGAAATTTCAGCATGTGATTGAGTTGGAACTAGGAACAAAACCTATCATGATAACCCCTTATAGGTATCCTAGAATGTATAAGAATGATATAGAGAAGGCCATAAAAGAACTAATTTCCATGGGGCACATTCGCCCTAGGTCTAGCCCATTTGCATCACCCGTAGTGTTAGTGAAAAAGAAATATGGAACTATGTGGATGTGTATTGATTAGAGGGTCTTGAACAAAAAGACAATAAAAAATAGATACCTATTCCTATATTAGATGATTTCATGGATGAATTGCATGGGGCTATGTATTTTCTAAGATTAATATGAGATCAGGATATCATCAAATAAGTGTGAGAGACAAGGATGTGCATAAAACAACGTTTAGATGTCATTTTGGTCATTTAAGTTTTTGGTGATGCCCTTTGGATTGACAAATACCCCTGCCACTTTTCAATCAACCATGAATCATAATTTTAGGGAGTATTTAAGGGATTTTGTGTTAGTTTTCTTTGATGATATTCTTGTTTATAGTAGCTCATAGGAAAATGACTTGAAGCATTTGGATTCTATTTTGAGTATTTTGGGACAACAATAATTTTATACAAAGAAGTCTAAGTGTGAATTTGGTATGTTTGAAATTTTATATTTGAGGCACATAATCAACAATAAGGGAGTGCATGTAGACCAAAACAAGATAAAGGTAACTCAAAATTAGCGTATTCCCAATATCTTAACTCAATTGAGAGGGTTTTTGGGACTTTGCAACTATTACAGGAGATTCATTAGAGGGTTTTCAACCTTGGCAATACCTTTTAATGAATTAACAAAGAAGGGAGTATTTGTGTGAAGTGATTAAGCCCAAAAGGCTTATGAGAAATTGAAGGAAGTGATGAATTCTTGCCATCTACTTGTAATTATTGATTTTTGTTTGCCATTTACCATTGATTGTGATGCTTCAGGTGTTGGAGTAGGGGCTGTCCTAATGAAAAAGGGGTGGCCAATTGCCTTTGAGATCAGGAAACTTAGTCCAATGGAGAGAAATTTCAGCATATATGACAAGGAGATGCTTGTCATTATGCACAATTTGACCAATTTCAAGCAATACCTTATTTCTAAAAAAATTATGATAAGGACTAATCATAATAGCCTTAAATATTTCCTTGAAAAAGTGAGATTTAAATGATAGGCAGCATAAATGGGTCACTAAAATTGCAGGTATATGATTTTGATATTGAGTTTATAAAAGAGAAAACAAATTAGTTGCTGATGCATTATCTAGAATAACCACATTTCACTCTATTTCCATTATAACAACTGATTGGAAGGCTATAATTATGGCTGAGTATGTGAAGAACACTTTTGCATATAACATTCTTGATGGCCACTTGAAATATGATAGGTACAACATGAAGGAAGGTCTGATTTTTTATAAAAACATAATTTTTATTGTACCAGATTTCAAGCTTAAAGAGAAATTGATTGCCACTATGCATGATGCACCTATGGCTGGTCATCTAGGGTTTTTTAGGTTTTAATGAAAGGGGATAAAATATGATGTATTGAAGCATGTGAGGGAGTGCACCACTTGTCAGGAAAATAAAATTGGAAACACATTGCTTGTTGGTCTTCTTCAATCCTTACCCATTCCCAATAAAAAATGGGAAAGTATATCAATGGAATTCATCATGGGGCTCCCAAAAGTGCATGTGGGGTGCCAAAAGCCAAGAATTATATGCAGGAAAATCAAGATATTATGAAGACATTGGAGGATAATATTCAACTTGCATAAAATTAGTATAAAAAGTATGATTATCAACAGTGTATTGAGCGTCATTTTGAGGTTGGAGACATTGTTTAATTGAGTTTGCAACCCTATATATAGTCTACCATGAAGAGAAGTAGAGAAGAGAAGCTCAAGCCACATTTTTATGGCCCTTACAAGGTCATACATAGGATTGGGGAGGTTGCATATGATCTTGAGCTACCGAACAACAATACAATACATAATGTATTCCATATTTCATGCCTAAAAAAGGTACTTGGATAGCACATTATTCCTTCCATTGAGTTGTCCCCATTTGATGATGAGGGAAAGATGATTTTGGAACCTAAAATTATCATGGAGACTAGAGAGAGGAAGTTGATAAAAAAGGTCATCAAAGAGTACTTGGTGAAATGGAGGAGCTTGCCTATTGAAGATGCTACATAGGAGGGAAAATATATTCTTGCACATCCAGCCCTGAATTGCTTGAGGACAAGCAATTTGGGAAGGAAGGACTTGTAATGTCCCATTTTGAAGATCATGTGGATCCCATGCATTGTAATATTTTATTTTTATCATTTGTGGACAAGGAAGTGGGACGTACCATTTTTGCTAGGCTAATAGGTATTTTATGTAATAAAAATTAAGTTTTGGGGATTAATGTTGATGTAACCCTCACTTAATGAATAATTAGAAGCCTCTAGTGGGGCAACTAGGTATATAGGCTTGGAAAGTCACTTTTAGGGTTTCATTATGTCATGTTCATCTTGTGAATTGTAAGAGAGAGGGCTGAAACCTTCCTCACCTTTTGCTGCTTAGGTCGTGAGCCCTAAGTTTTTAAAAATAGCCAATATTATATACAAGGTGATGTACCCTTGTTATTCATTAAAGATTGGATGGGTCTATCTTAGGATTCATAATCGTGTTGTATATTTTTGTGTGTTGGAGTTTGGGGGTGGGTTGTCTAGCTTTGGGAGGTCATTTGTGCATGTTTTGTGACCTATTTTGCCCTCATAGGAGGATCACCCAACTTTGGGAAATTTTCTATCCAATTTTAAGGGTTGATTTGTGTTGGATGGTTGTTTGGCCTGTTTACAGATTCAAAAAATTAATAAAAATTTGTATGGCTCTAACATCCATTTTTTAGGGTTTCTAGAGTAATTTATGAGTAGTAATTGCATATTTGATCTACTTTGTAGAAATATGATTTTTATTTGTTTAAATCCTAGTTTCCTGAGTTAGGGTTATTACAAAGCTATGCAACTCAGTTAGGTTATGAGGATGAAGTATGTCCATGATGCCTACTATCTAAGTGGGGTCTACTTCAATGCCTCACTTAGATACAAAGAAACCTAAAAACTTGCTAGATGTGACTCCAAACACACACTTGGAGGGCTTAAGATAAACTCTGTACTATTGAAGCCTTTCAAATATTTCATTTAAATTGTGAGCATGATCCTCTCGATGTATGGAATGACCCAAAATATCATCCAAATAATCCTCAAAAATATCATGCATCATGTCATAAAATATATGTCAAAACTCTGAAATGTGGCACCAATGTTTTTAAAGCCAAAAGGTATAAATTTATAATATAAGGTACTCCATGGAGTAATGAATTTTTTCTTGGCCTGGTACTCAAGGGCAACCATGATCTAATTGTATCTTAAGAAACCATCCATGAGCGAAAGCATTCCACATTTGGTAGTGAAATATATTATCATATCTATGTTGGGGAGAGTAAAATCATCCTTGGGACATGCTAAGTTAATGTCCCTAAATTTGGTACATATTATTATTATTCCTACCTTCTTAGCCATAGGAACGATGTTAAAGATCCAATCATAATAGTCGATAGGTTTGATAAAACTAATGTAAAGGATTTTTTGGAGCTCCTCCTTAAATTAAAGGGTGACCTTAGGATGCATCTTCCTAAGTTTCTACTTAGTAGGCTTAGCACTAGGTCTTATTACCAAATTATACATAACAAGAGAGGGATCAAGCCTTGACATGTCGGCATATGACCAAAAAACATAATAAAATTTCTTTAACAAATTGGTCAATTACTCCTGCTCATCCATGGATAAGGCTTTACCTAACTTATGGATTCTAGGGCTATCCTCAAAACCTATGTTAACATCTATGGTCTCCTCAATGAGAATATGAGACTCATCCTCATAAGGAGGTGTAGTAGGGATCACTTATAGTTTCTCAAGGTCCTTGAGAGAAATGGGACTAAAATCCCCTTGAGAACTAGAAGACTTAACATGCACAACACAAGGGGCTAACACATCAAAGAAGAAGCTATTTTGGAGGACATCCTCATGATCCATGTCATAAAGATAATCCCCCTCAACAAACTCCCTTGGGGTCACAACTAACTTAGGATGCACCAAATTTACCACATTGTAAAATAGAATGTTAGTGGTATAATATGGTCCCTCATCCTCATCACTCCATTCCAATATTTGATTATCTAAATATTCAACATAAGTAATAAGGGTATCATCATCATCAAATGGAAAATATTGGCTTTTATTGGGTATGTAGCCTATGCCACATCTCCCAGGCCAAAACTCAACTTCTAAAGGCTCTCGAATGCCTTTTGACCCAAAACTTTATCTATATATCCCATATTAGATAGGATTTACTTGGGAAGTAGGTAATTATTGGATAGATAACAATGGGTAAAATATTTCTCTACGGGAAGAGGATTTCTACCATGAAAATTTTATTTGAGGGTTGTACCCATAAAGATAAAGGTACACATGCCAACATGTACTACTTCACCCTTCTTATTAAGTAAACCCATAGTCCTCGGTGAAGGTGATAGCTTGGCTAAATCTAGAAGAGGCTCTTGAAGAAAAGGATTGACCTTATCTTGTGATGAATCATTGATTGGTAGTTCCTCACTTACCTTTAAATTTTCAATTTGCTTGGTAATGTGATATGAGGAAATTGATGGACATTAACTGAGACTAAATTGAGATTTTCTCAACCATTGAATAATATTGGAATGGATGAGGGTCACCCAAAATGGTGATAAGCTGATATTTGAATTTGAACCTTAGATATTGATGAAGAGTAGAAGGGACAACCCTCATCGCATGAATCCAAGGGCATCTAAGAAGGAGATTAAAAGAAGTAAGGCATGATACCACATAAAACAAGGTGTCTAAGAACTTATGTCCAACCCTAAGGGGGGAGGGATATAATAATGCAAGCCTCTTGGGACTCATTTTTGAAAGCTTTGATGATGACATCAAATTTAATTAAATTTTCCTCTTTTAATCCAAAATTATGGAAAAATTGATAAGCACATAGATTGAGGGAAGAACCATTATCTATCAAAATTCACTTGATAAATGTTTTTCCAATATATGTAGTGAAGTAGAGGGAGGAATCCCCTTACAAGTCTAAGAAAGGAATATTGTCATCCAAAAATGTGATGTATCCTAAGGGAGCCTACAACATTAGCTATAACGCTAGGGGAAATATCCTGAGGAACAAATTATTGACTTAGAAGCTTCAATAAGGCTTCCCTATGAATAGGAGAAGTTTTCAAAATCTCGAAAAGGGTAATTTTGATTGGGGTACTAGCTAACTGTTGTTGAATATCAAAGGAGACTTTAGGTTGTAGTTTCAACACTAAAGGTGGGTTTTATACTCTTGTGCTCCTTTTTTGGGTACTCTTCAAAACTAAGGGTTGTTTAAAAGGTTGATTGAATGTAGAACTCATATCCTACTGAGATAATTGAGTTGGTTGAGCCTGAGCTTGTTGCATTTTAGTGACTGCTATGATACCAACCCTATTTTTATAGGGAGGTGGCACATTATAGCATGACACTTGATTAGCTGATTATTTCCCATGCTTAGGTAGGGGATCTTGGAATATCTTCATGCTTAGGTTGTGCTTGTTGAGTAGGAGGTTTAATATGTTTTAGAGGATTATGTTTAGGAGTAGGTTGAGAATTCTCTATAACAAGATGACCTGCATCAATTAAATCCTGAACCACATGTTTCAATATCTTACACAAATTTATCATGTATCCCTCCACTCTCATAATATAGACTAGGATTATACCAATTAGCCATGGTATCAAGTTGAATTATGAGAGGTAACTCAATCATATTAACTTCTAAGAGCTACTTTAGGATCATAAAAATAGGTTGGTTGAGTCTTATGAAATTTCTTGGTGGGGATTTTTGAGGTGTGCTAAGAACCAACATTTGCAAGGTATTAGCAACACTATTAATAGGTCTATTATTTGTTACCCCATCACCAACTACATGCTTTTTATTATACTATCTGTTACTCCTAAGGTTGGGAGCCATTAGGAGAAAGAGAAAGGATAGAGGAGAAAAGGGAGGATCTAAAAACTAGTGAAAAATACAAAAAATATTATTAATATGTTTTTAATATTTTCTAATTCTAAGAAAACAAAACTAATGGTCTTGCTTAAAATTTTCAAAGAAAAAAATAAAAAGGCTTCCTAATTTGGCCACTAAATATGTGCCTTCACATCGGGTTCACCAGAGATGTAGAGGGGGAAAACTGCCCTATCGCGTACGATTCTTGGTTAGAACATTGGAAGTCGAGGTGACCATGGGGGTGTGTTATATTCTCTACACTTTAGGGCTTGGAGATCAAAGGGTTCACTAGGAATTATTTTATAGACTCGTTCCAAGTCCAAGGATGGAATGTTTGATGTGTATATTGAGCAAATACCTATGTTTGGATTTTCTAAAATAGAAGCTATGGAAAATGAAAGAACAATGTAGGAAAAATAGGGATTCAAGAAGATAAGAAGCTAAAACTAGGATGATTCTTGATTTTCAATAATTATTAAACCCTAACTTGTAATAAAATAAATCTTTTTCTTTTTAGCAAAGGTTTAAGAGAATGCACAAATAGAGTTAACCCTAGAATGTAAAATATATGTTTTTTATTTTGAATGCCTAGAAATAAAATCAAGATATATTTGTTTTGCTTATGATTTGATATGGAATAGAAATAAAAATAAATCAAACAACAAACAACATAAGAAGTTTATTTAGGGAACTTATCTAATTTGGTGGGTTGACCTTAGTTTTTAACTTACACCTAGATATATCCAATAACTTCACAACGTGCAAAACAATTTCACAAAATCCTAAAAGAATTGATCAATGTTAGGGGGCCTGCTTAGGCCACTATGTGATTGAGCTTAGAGGTATAGCAGTCAAGCTCTCTTGGTCCTTTTAGTTTACCATTCATAAACAAAAGTTATTGTTGACCTTGTTGGAAATAAATAAGACAAGATGCAATAAAATGAAATAGTGTGAAAAACAAAGTGCAAATAATGATGTTACAATCTGAATGAAGCATGAAAACAGAGATTGAAGGTTTGGGAGAGAAGATTTTCCCCCAAACCTAATGAATCTAAAATTGCACCTCATAAGGGGCAATCGTGACTTCAAATTTATTAAAATCATGCCCTATATGGATGGGGTATGAATTCATAGTAGAAGTAAAAAAAACACTTTATCATTGTAGAATAAGACACAAATTCACAATTAATCATCTAGAAATATTAAAATGCAAGAAGAAACTTGGTGGTAGCAAAATAATAGTTAAAAGGATGAAGACCTCCAAAAAATGGTAGTATCCACCTTAAGGCTCCGACACTTGTCCACCAAGAACAACAAATAAGAGCAGAGCAACAAAAGAACACTTGATATTACTAGGAGAATTCATCAAAGTCAAAAATCATTTAGAATCAACTTGTACTTCTTGTTAGCAACTCTCACAAAAATGGGATACAAACCCTTTATTTATAAGAGTTTTGGAGGACAGAAGGGTGGGAAAATGAAAAGGTAAACCTAGGGGAGGGTTGAAGTCCTGGGGGTTGGCCCAAAAATTAGGTTTTTTAAGAGAAAACCCTAACTTTCTGAAATCACACCTCATATTGGGTGACTAAAATTTTGACAAAACTAGGAAAAAGGAAAAGGGAGGGGGAAGAGAAGTCCAAACTTGTATTTTGAGAAGTTTGAGGAACTTTTCAAGGGTTCTAAGAAAAATGACTCATTTGGGTGGGTCAATTTTCCATGTCTACATAAATCTTTTTGTAAATGAAATTGTCATGAAAGGATAAGATAATTGAGGATCATTGTAATGCTATTTTTGTTTACAAACTCTTTTGGAAATTTAAGATTTTAGTTCTTATTATAGTACAATGAGATATTTTATATGAATGGTAAAAGGAATTGTAAACATATGGAGGTTTGAATTTATTAATTGATCATGCTTATGGATTAGGGGATAATATAATAAAATGTTTAATGCTTTCAAAAAAATACTTAAAGAAATATTTTAAGTCATTTCCTTCTTTAGCAAGATGAACACATTTATTTTAATGTAAAATAGAGAGAGTGTTAGATAAGGTTTTTTATGATTGTTTTAAATTTAGGTTTTGGAGGGTTTGATAAGGGCACACTATAAGTAACCTTGTCTAGAATCCCTATAATATGAATCCAAACTTGAAGGAGTTGTAGGGAGGTAACACCTAGGTTTATTTTTCAATGGGCACATCTTGAGTGGAGAACTCGAGTGTTATCCAAATATGAGAATTCTTTGGATAATATTCTAGGCAGTATAGCTTGAATCTTACTTCCAACCATGGAGGTTAGGAAACCATATGAAAGGTATTAATTGATGACACCTTTAGTGGGTAGGCTTGGGTTTCCATGCTAGAATTATCATGTAGAGTGATAGTCATTTTAACTAACACCATTACGGAGATTGGGTAGTCAAGCACTGAAGATTTAGTACTTCCACTGCAAAGGTGCAATTACATAAAATTAAAGGTGATACACCCAAAAGAACCAACATAGACTAAAATATGTTTGGTAAGGGAATTAGCATCCCTCTTCTTGAAATATTGATAAGGGATAACCCCAATGCTATGGTCAAGATATATTACATTTGTGGAGAATGTAAGAAATGCGGGGTAACCATTTGAAGCATCCTTTATACCACAAAGGTATATAAGGTAAACCCCATAATCTATGGGTGATTGACCTCTCCTATCCACTAGAGGAATGTATACAATGTTATGGACTCAAAATGTGGTAATGCCTTGTCAACTTCAATCTTGATGGAAAACATCTTTTGTGAACCTTAGATGAGATCATTACTATAAAAAAATTAGTCTCCCAGGTTGGTTAGAATTTAGGGATGTTACATTTTACCCAAGTATAAGTTAACTTTAGGTGAAGGTTAAGTAATAAACCTTTAGGTTTAAATTAATACAATATTACAAGAATACAATTTTTAAGGTTTATAAGGTCATAATGGGGTTATATGGAAAATACAATACAAAAGTTAGTCATGACCTCAAGAGAATCTTACCCAACACATATTCCAACATCCTCCTTTATGTAGAATAGGGGACCTAGAGAGTGACCCTTATTTACCATACCACCTTAAGGGACACTCTCACACCATGTAGCTCCCACATTCATAAAAAAGAAACCTCATGCATGATCTTAGTTAGGATATCTACTACTTACCCCATTAAAGGCATGAAAATAAGGATCAAATATTCCACGTGTATGAATCCATTTTACAAAATGCATCCAATATCAATGTGCTTAGTATACTAATAAATAATTGTATTATGAACAAGCTAGATGGTACTTTGATTATCACACTAAAGAGTGATTAGAAAAGTCTAAGAAATATCAATCTCCTCTAAAATCATGAGCATCCATTGAAGATGCTTAACTAATTCATTGCTAGCATAATATTCAACTTCTATAAAAGTCTAATATATGGTGGATTGGTGTCTAGAATATCAAGAAATAGAGATGAATCCAAAGTATAATATAAAACCTATAGTAGACCATCGATCATCCAAATCATCGACTCAATAGGCATATAAAAATATTGTCAAAATTTAAGGAGAATCAATCGAGTAATGAATACCCATATGAAAGTCCCTATAATATACTTGAGAATCTTCTTGGATACACTCTAGTGACTCTATTGTGAAGTATGCATATTCCTAGAATAATATCCAATAGTAAAGGCTATATCAGATCATGTGTGAGTAAGACAAAGAAGTCCTACCACAAGATACTAATATAGACTAGAATCCACCAAAGGGGTCATACAAACAACCTAAAGAGAAAGGAGTTTGAGAAAATTTTCAAATTTCCTTTCTAAAATATTGAATAAGGTCTAATGCATATGTGTGCTATGAAATGGTGATGTCAGAGTTTGTCTAATCAATCCAAATCCCTAAAAAGTAGTGTAGGTATCTCATAGGTAAAATGAAGTCATGATTTAGGTCTTAAATCAAGACAAGACAAATGCTTGTAATGATAAGATCATCAAAATAGAGAACAATAACCAAATATTCCAATATTAATGTTTGACATAAACATCATATTTGACTTTACATTATCAAAACTCACAATAGAGAAAACTAGTGGATCATACCAAGCTTGATGTATCTCCTTAAGTCCATACAAGGATATAGTCAATTGAAAATCTAGAAGAGTATGGACCTCAAGCTCAAAACTAGGTTGTTAGTACATTTAGATCTCCTCTTGAAGCTCACCATGTAAAAAGGAACTCTTCACATCCATCTCATGTACCTTTCATCAAAATGAGGCTGATATAGAGAGAATCCTAGTGATGGAATCCATCCTAGAAAATTGGGTAAATATTATAAAATAATCAGCTCCCTCCTATTGAAATAATTCCTTAGCAATAAGGCATACCTTGTGCTTCTCCACTTTATCATATAAATTTTACTATCTTATAGATCCATTTACATCCAACCACTTATTTCCTTCTGGAAGAGGAACAAGATCCTATGTCTTGTTCTTCATCAAGGCCTCATATTCAGCTAGCATAACATCTTTCCACTATGATTGGTCCTTAGCCTATGAAGACGTAAGAGGATCCTAAGAATGAGCAACCTTTAAGAGCAATGCTCGAGAAGGATATTTTAAATGTCGATCGAGATATATAATAGGCTAAACATTATTTAAAAGCATATTGAATGAGGTGAAGAATAATAATGTGAAATCTATGGCAAATAAACATCAGAATCCAAACCTTATGAATCAAAATCAAAATCATCACTCACATCATTATGAAAAACTAAAGCACTCTGAGTTGATTTTTCTTGCTCAACATATCTTAAATTTATAAAGGAAAGTGCTATAGGTGGTGTTTCCATGAAGGGGTCAAATATATAGATAATGGACCTTTACTTAAAGATGAAGATGCTCTAAAGGGAATAGATCCTATCAAAATATCTAAAGAAAAACTTGAGTCTAAATTTATCAAAGGTTTAGAAGAGTCCTCTATTGAAATTTTAGGTGGTAGACTAGAAGGAGCACTTGAAATAACCTCATAAAAATGACATCTCTCAAAATAAAAATCTCATGGATTTGAGGATCATAAAGGTGGTATACCTTTTGGGTATTCGAATAACCCACAAAGGTTCATATGTGAATATTTGATGCTTCCTTATTCTAAAGATATTTGGGTGTTAATGGCTTTGAGATTCATAAAGGTGGTATGATTTTGAGGCATTCAATATGCCATAAATATGCATCTATTAATATTTGGTACTTTGTTCTTCCAAAGATATTTGGGTATGCTAGTCTATGCTAAATACCCAAAGACAGAATTGAGACACATCGACTTATCTCTTAACAACCTCTTAAGAGGTGTCATACCCTAAACAAATATAATGGAAACACTATAGATGATGTATTCTATGTAAGTGTTGACCTCACCATAGAAGTGTGCTCCATATTATTTGCATGAGTTTTACACTATGCTAGATCTATGATTACCCTATTATTCCTTTTAACCACAACATTTTGTTCATAAATATAGTGAACAACCCTCTAATATGTTATATCCTATGAAGAATAAAAAAATCATGAAATATATTGCTCATGTAATCGCCTCTCCCATATCACTCAAGGTACTTGATTCTCCTATCCAACTATTTTGTACAAGTTCCTTGAAAGCCTTGAATCTCACAAAGATCTCATCCTTAGTATGAATAGTATACGACCACTCATATCTAGAGAAGTCATTAGTAAAAAGAAGCACCTATTTCCAAAAAGGTATGGTGTAGCCATGGGTCCATAAGCCTCACTATGTATGATATCCAAAGGGTGAATAACTTGTATTGTAGTCCCTTTGGAAAATTTTCCCTATGATGTTTCCCTAGTATACATCCCTTTCATGCACCACTTAATGGGAAAATATGAGGAAGTGTTGGATGTGTGCAAAAAATACTGGATTTGTATTTTTAGGAGACGCTAGACACATGTTGAGATGTTATTAATTGACTACTTAAGATAGGGAGAAAAAACATAAACATGGATGGGAAAACCCTAAAAATGGGTAGAAAAACCTAAACATGGGTGAAAAAACCCTAAACATGAGTGGGAAAACCCTAAACATGGTACCTCTTTGTGTTATTTTTTTATAGATTAACTCTATAATAAGTATATGTATGAAGAACTATGAGAGAAGAACATCTATTAGATGTAATGTTGAATGTATTGATAATGAAGTTCTTCCATTTTTTTGTTTATGATCTATGGCATCTTGTGTATAAATGTTTATTAGTAAATCGTTCTTTTGTTTCCTATTAGTTGCTTATTGACTACACATTATTTTCTTCATTATATGAGTTTATTGTTAGAATATATATTATATACTAAGTTGCTACTAGGATAATCTATGTGGCTGAGATTAGATCAATTAGTTATGATCCAATGGATCAGATTGTAAGTCTTTGCTATTTAAGCAATGCTCCTTTCATTCAGTAATGTCAAGTGTTTTACTTTTCCAACATGGTATCAGAGAAGGTTTTCCCTGCCCTGTGAGCCTGAGGATATTTTCATCATGGGGGAATTTACCTCATGGAAATCCCCCCCACCCCATTTTTTTCTATAATTTTTTCTCTTCTTTGGAAATTTTTTTTTTTCAGATAACTAAGTATGCTCTCCATCTTTGATGGAACAAAAACCAAAAGTTTAAGAAATCATGGTTGTCAATTTTTTTATGGAAAAAGTTTTATATAAGTTTGAGTTTTTTATATGAGGATCTATAAAGGAGAGAGCAATTGTAGAAACTTAGCATGCAGTGGGATTTTTTTATGATCCAAAATTCTACATGAAGGCCAAGTTTGCATCGTTGTGATGTCTATAATTTTTGGTCCAGAGGAAATTTTTATGTCGGTGCACTCTGTTGATTGTCTACATTGTTTTCACGATCAAAGTTTTTTTTAATAAAGTTTTTTTCTATGGAGTTTGTTTCAGAGGGTAGTTGCATTTTGTCAATTGCTAAGAGGCAGTCATTTTTTGTTGCACCTAAGAGGCAATCATTTTTTGCTGCACCTACCCCAATAGACACAACAGTAGAAAAGCCTTGATAACAACCCACTAGCTATAATGGTAAATGATACCGATAGAGATTCTGACAGAGATTACTACTTTAAGATATTTTTTTTCATCTTCAGATATCATTGCATGATGCCCCACTTCCACTGCGGTCATGGAGAGTATTTTTATTTTGGTATGGAGGCATCGATGGTGATGGCAGAGAAAATGGAGGAGTAATGGAGGAGAACAACATGAGCAATGACGATTCTTTCTGGAGTTGCATGAAATTTTGATCCTGATTTCATTCTAATGTAAGAGAGGCCACTTGGGACCAACGATGTGAATGTCTTTAGATATATTACTGAATCAATCATGACAGTGTGTACTATTGGTGGAGTGAGTTTTGGGCATGTTCCAAACCTATGGTTCAAATATCATGAACGCCACAAGAAGACCAATGACAAACAGGGTACCGACAACAAAAGGTGAAGATATCTATGATAAATCAGGCAGAGGCTCCTATAGGTTTCTTCTTGCCAAATTTTTGATGAGAATGCCATTCTATAAAGTAGAAAATTGTGCATAGAGGATATTTTTTAGACACGATCTACCACACACCTATTTTTTCTCAATCGATGTTCATAGGAGACCTCTATTCGATTTGGCATCAATCTCTCCATTTTTTTCCTCGTTGAGCCTGTGATGGATGCATTTTTTGGAGTACTACTACAAAAGTCTTTGACTGTGAATAATAATTTTTGTATTCACTACCATAGGATCTATTTTTTTGTGGTATCTGGACTACTCAGCAAACCCTCGAGAAATTTCTAAAATCCCATGGATAAGCAATTTCTAGTTTGCTACGGTGGACAATGTGTGTGCATCTATAGGGCATCGTTGTTTCCCCTTGTCCTGGGAGCTACTACCAAAGAAACTAGCACCATAAGATTCCTATTGTATTGGAACTCCTCTCATATGCTTTTGGCTTAGGATTCTGGTGCCCAGCTTAATTCAAGGCGGTTTTTAATTTGAGGAAGCCATTTTTATGGCTCGATGATGTTTTTGCTCTCATTCGATGGTTTTTATTTATTTAATCTCAACACCAAATCATGCAATGGTGAGTGCATTATTGTTGGCACATGGTGTAAAAGTTCCATGAGCAATGGTGATTCTTATGCCCATTGAAGATGGACCTGAGAAGAGTCAGTGCTATCATCATCGGAGAGCAGGTGGCATGCTGACTTTGAAAAGATATGACCCATCGAAGAAAAGCAAGTCTTGCATTAGAAATTGTGTGGTGGGTTTTGGTTTATGAGGAGAAGATGCTGCTTCATGTGGATAATGTGGCCTACACATTGGTTGAATGTCTGCTTGGCATCAATGCAATGAAGAGTGAGTGGCGTGAGTGTAGTGCACATAGTTGTTCATGTCCACGTGGCACCCATCGTGGGGCTTGAACCTAGCTCAACAAGCTTTGACGACTATTCCACTCCCTACAAGATGAGCTTCTACGCACTTGTGCAATTTTAGACTTGACCCACCCCACTGGAGCAGATCCAAAATTTATGAGTACTAACATCAACTTAAGTGGAAGCATTCGATTACCAAGGTGGTGATTTGTCTGTGCAAATACCTTTTTAGTGTCGAAGCCCAAGGAAACCTCAACATGAAAAATTAATGGAAAAGCAAACCCTAAAGGGACTCAAAACCCTTAAGGAATTTTGGCTTTTAAATTAGTGGGTGGTGGGATTCCTTTGGGTTAATCGATATGTGAAAATGGCTTTGTTTGTGATTTATTGGAGGATTTAAGGATTTTAATGAGAGGGGATTGGAAATAATAATTAAAAAAAAAGGGTGTGATGTTTTTTTTTTTTTTTTTAAATAAGCATGATTGAAGGATAAATATTCTTTTGCATTTAAAATGAAATTTCTATAGAGGGGGATATTCTGCTTTCAAAGAAAGGGGCACTCATGTTTTTTAATTTTTTTTAAAGTAATAGGGCCCTATAAATTCTCCTTCGAGAGATATTTTTAAACCATGCCTTCATTTGTTTATTCTAATTTTTGGAATATTCCTTTCTAAGGGAAAGAAGAAGACTTTTATTTTCCTGCAAGAAAAAGCCCATATTGAACCCCAATATAGGGGTACTTATAGTCCTCAGAAAGGTTTTTCCAAAATGGACAAGATGGTGCAATCCATTTTTAGTTTTGACACTATTCTCCACATATTTTTGTGGCTCAAAAATGTTATATCATGGATTGCATTCTCGGTTGAACCTGACACTCCTAGCTTTGTAAGTGATCCTAGTATCTAATCATCTCATCTATATCACCTAGCAGTTGCAACGAATAGTTACCCATGCATTCTGGTAGGATGAAGAGGTCACCATAAGGACACATTTGACAGCTACCTTGGTGCTTCATTTTTTCCATTGTTTTTGCTTTTTGTCTAGAAATTTTTGGACCTTGTTATCAATCCATTGTGTTCATATAGGTGGAAACCACATACTTATGATTGTAAATAAAAAGAGGAAGCCACTGTTAAGGAATTTGTTGAATTGAAAAGAGAGAATTTAGAATTGAAGGGTCAAATATAAGAAGATGAGAAATGTAAGACAAAGCTTCTACAAGATCTTTTTGACTTGAGAGATAAGGTTGGAAAGGCAAGAAGAGTTGAAAAAGGTATGGTTGAATAGTCAAAGGTAAAAGAGATAGAATGTGAAAGGCTTACGGTTACTATTGAAGAATTAAAAAGGGAGAACTCGGGTTTAAGGGTTCAAGCTTAAGAAGATGAAAAAGCAAAAACAAGGTTTTTACAAGAACTCACCAACTTCAACATCAAAGTTGAAGAGACAAGAAAAATTGAAGAAGGTATGGCCGAAAAATTAAAAAAAAAATATCTAGAAATATTAGAGCATGAGATAGTTTCACTAAGGATGGAAGTAAAAGGTTCTAAGGACAAGCTACACAAGTTTGAGAAAAATTCAAAGACCTTAGACAAGATTATCAATGCACGAAGGTCAGTAGTGACCATAACAGGACTTAGTTCCAAAGAAGAACAAGGGAAACACCAAAAAAGAAGAAGCGTCAAAAGAAGTAATTAAAATAGAGAGTGAGACTTCTAAGGATAAGTTGGACAATATAAAATTTAACAAGGAAAGGAACAATGCACAAGTAAGAAACAAATGGAAAAATAAATAGGTAGAAGAGACTAAGAGACCAATGAGGTCAAGACAAGGAAAATTCAATGGAATATATTTTTCATGTCACAGGTTTGGGTACATAGCTTCACAGTGCAGGACACATGAGAGACAAAAATATGGGAATGGATAGCTTTTCCATGGGTATTTTTACTCATGTAATCAGTTTGGTCACAAGGCAATGAAATGCAGGGTTCATGACAGAAGAGGATATGGCTTCACTAGGAGAAATCCTAAGAAATTTGCACCTCAAAGGAATAATAATATTAAGTTTTATAAGTGCAATAATGATGGTCACACAACAAAGTGGTGTAGATAATATATTCCAAAAATAGGTATGAACAGGAATAGGAGCATGGATATGAACAATAATAGGAACATGGATATGGATATGAGTAGGAACAGGAATAGGAATAGGAACATGAATATGAACAAGAACAAGAACAAGAGCATGGATATGAACAAGAATAGGAACAAGGATATGTATATGAATATGGATATGGAAAACAATCAAAGGAATCAAAAGGATTAAATAAGAAGGAAAGAGGACTTTCAAAAGGTTCAAAGAGGTATGATTTCAAAAGTATGGAAAAAGAAAGCTGAAAAGAAAAGGAACATTGCATGATGGGAGTAGAGATACTCCCACTCCAAAATTAACCACCTCAAGAGGAGGTGGGGGAGGGGCTAAGCTAAGAGGCTCATTCTTAGCCCTGAGCCCCAAAGGTGATCCTTTGCCATTGATGTCAAAGGGGGAGAGATTTGAGTAAGGGGGAGATATTTGATATTTGAGAGAGCATTGAGCTAGGGGGAGCAATATCCCAGGGGGAGCAGAACAAAGAAAAGTCAAGTTTTCAGTAAAAGGAAATTGGGTTGTCATCAATGAAAAATGGGGATATTGTTGGACATTTTAAGTAATTGATTTTCATTGATGTCAAAATTGCATAAGGTGTCATTGATGACAAAATGTTATAAAAAGCAAGACAAGGTTTAAAGCCCAAGTTCAAAATAAAGCAATTGGTTTGAAAGACTTAAAAGAGTCACTTAGCTTAAAATGTTTAAATTATTTAATATTTAATTTATTTAAATAGTTAAAATTAAATATTTTAATATTTTAATTAAACTCTTTTATAAAGTTTTTTAAAAAAGACTTATCCTTAAAGAAAATTAGTGGGCCACCCACTAACGTCATCGACCTCAGTATATACCCACATGCGTCGATGAGCGCATAACAACAAGTTAAAGTTACTTTAATTAAAGAAGGCACAAGGCCTTGATTTAATACCCGTCGACGTCGTGTCTTACAGAGCTAAATTAATATATATAACAGGTTCCTTCGAAGTTTTTAAGGTGTGGAGAAGTTAGTTCTCAATAAAATTCCATCGGTGAACAGTGTGTTTTCAAAGGGTCACGATTTGTATACATACAAAGAATTACTCGCCGATCTAGCCCGTGGCCAATATCTCCTGCAACATAACAATGAAGAAACCGAAAATCAGGGAAAATCTATTGGAATGTATTTTCGAAGTTGTTTTACCATTGGCATGCATTTCAAAAGATATAGGGAAACCTGTTCGTCCTTTCAAATCCCTTCCGCTGAGGCAGAACAACTAGTAGATGACCTATGCATAAGGATTTGTGAATGGGAGGTTTTAAGATCGAACCCAACGATGACTAATTACTTTGGTTTTTGTCGAAGTCTGTGATGAGTAGTTGATTGGGAGGAACACTCTTTGTTCCAACTATCATGGTGGCTCAAGTGGCAAGGGCACCTGCGACAAATGCTGGCACAACAGAAGTACATGGTTCGATTCGAATCGCCGAGGCAGTTGACATTAAAGTTTTTGTGTAGAATGAACAAGGTGTATGCTCAAACATTTTAAATGTATGTATGAACTGGGAATCGAAGAGTTATAAAGGTTTTGTGCTATTATTTATAAAATCTTTTGTATAATACATTTTTTTTAAAGGGGGTTCGGGAGTTATAAGAAGTATAAAAATAAAAAGGGTGTATAATGATTATTAGTGATTATTTTATTAAAAGCATTCGCATATGAGTTATAATTTGGTGGTAATAAGTAGTGGAGTAATAAGTTAAATAGGGAAGTGTGTTATAAAGAGTCCTGGGTGATACAAATAACATATGAAGGTGTTGGATATTATTTTAAAGTTGGAGTGATAAGGTGTATTTTATTTGATATCTTTTTGTATTGAGAAAATTATTATCTTTTAACTTTTATTGAGATTGGCAAAGAAGTGATTGTGAGTGTGGTATATTTGTGTGGTCTACTCCTTGGCAAGCAAAAGGTATGGGCAAATTCTTCCATAGTCGAGTTTATTGATTGGTTTTCTGAAAATAGGTTTGGAGTGAAAAGGACTTGATTAGGGTTTCATTTTTTAGAGCGTTTGAGTTAATACTTCAAGGTTTTTTGGAATAAAGAGTTTTTGTTAAAACCTTGTTTGATAAGCATTGTTTTTGAAGCCATTGGTTGTGTGAAGAATTTGAGTTAGGATTTTGCAAATATCATGAGTATCATTGTTATGAGAATATTTTTTTATAAGCATGGTTGTTGAAGTGAGTTGTTGTGCAAAGAACTTGAACTAGGGTTTGAAAAGAACATGAGTATCATTGTTATATGAGATTTGTTGTTGAGCATTGTTGGAAACATTTTGAGTTGGTTGATATATGCTTGGACTAGGGTTTGTGAGAAAGGGGTGTTAAGTGATTGGTTGAGTAGAGTTGATTGAGCCTAGTCAAGTGGTTGTATGAAGTGATTGTTCAAGTTCCATAAAATAAACTATTCTATATTATGATTTGAGTTGAGAAAGTGATTGAGAATTGAGTGTAGAACATATTGAGTCTCTAAAAATTCTCTTTATGCTTCTATGAGATTGTGCAAATTGAGAAAGTGATTGAGCATTGAGTGTAGAACATATTGAGTCTCTAACAATTCTCTTTATGCTTCTATGAGATTGAGTAAGTTGAGAAAGTGATTGAGCTTTGAGTATAGAACATATTGAGTCTCTAAAAATTATCGTTATGCTTCTATGAGATTGAAATTGATTGAGCATTGAGTATAGAACATATTGAATCTCTAACGATTCTCTTTATGCTTCAATGAGATTGGACAAGTTCTATGTGGACTTGTTAAGCAGATTTGAGGTAAGTCTTTGAGGAGACTTATGGAATGATTTTGTGTGAGCTTTTATGGAAGCTTACAATAGATATTTAAGCAAGTTCTGAGTGGACTTGTTGAGCAGATTTGAGCAGGTTTTAAGTGGACCTATTGAGCAGATTTGAGCAAGTTCTGAGTGGAATTGTTGAGCATATTTGAGCAAGTTTTGAGTGGACATATTCAGTAGATTTGAGCATGTTCTAAGTGGACTTGTTGAGCATATTTGAGCAGGTTATGAGTGGACCTATTGAGAAGAATTAAGTAGAATCTGAGTGGAATTTTTGAGTAGATTTGAGTAGGTTATGAGTGGACCTGTTGAGCATATTTGATCAAGTTTTGAGTGGATTTGTTAAGCATATTTGAGCAAGTTCTGAGTGGAATTTTGAGCTGATTTGTGCTAGATCGACTGGATTGTGTTTAGTGCATATTTGAGATAGAGCTTTGGAGATGATAGATCATAGAGGACAGTAGTATCCAGTGGATAGAGATCCATCAACCAAGGTAGTGAGGACATGTATTCTAAGTGGGTACAAAAGTCTTCAATGGAGAGATATCCACAAGCTAGTGTAGTGGAGGTTGTAGTACTCTAGAGGATCACCAGCCAGAGCAGAGGATAAGGAGTTCTCCTATGGATAGAGATACACAAATTAGGTTTAGGGGATCAACATCTCCTTTGGACAAAGGTCCATAAATATTGTAATTGGGAAGGATTACCAAGAGATTATTTGAGAAATATTTAGAAGAAATATTTTCTCTATGGATGTAACCCACATTGGGTGAACCACATTAAATTGGTGTCTCTATTGTGTGTGATGATTTGTGGATTTATTTGGTTATTAATATTGATATTACCATTTATTATATTGATTAATATTATTTGGGAAAGAAAAGTAAAAAGTGATCTTATACTATTCACCCCCCTCTCAGTATAAGCTTGTATTATTCAAAGATAGTGTAGCTAACCACTTGAATGTTTGTAATACACTGATGAACCAACTAAGGATTGTTGGAGATAAGATTAAAGAGACTGAATAGTGCATCTTCTTTTGTAGTTTGCTTGAATCTTGGGTTAATATCATTTTTGCAATCAGTGGGAGTTCCAAGCTAGAAAATATTAAAAAATATGAGATTATTTCCCAGTTGTTGTAAGAGGAAACAAGGAGAAGGAATGTGGAGCATTCTAAGCACTCAAAAGCTTTGATAACTAGAGGTTGTGCCAAATATAGAGATGATGATAATTATTCTAGTGTAAGAAGATATAAATGAAGAAAATATGATAATAGAGAGATAAAATCTTAGTTGGTGTGTTGGATGTGCAAGTAGAATGGTCACAAGAAACATGACTATAAAGTAGATTTTTCAAAAAAAAATTGATTCAGCTACTAGTGATGAGAATTGCTTATAAATTACTAATACATGTCTTTCTACATGCACGTAATTTAATGTGTGGTTGGTGGATTCTAGAGAATCCTTCCATATGAATTCTCATAAAGAGTGGTTTACATAATATGGAGAAGCAAACTTTGGTAGAGTTTTCTTGGATGACATTTTTAGACATGAAATTGTTAGTAGAGGTAAAGTTAAAATCAAAATCAAATATGGGAGTGTTAAATGCATCCTAGATGTTAGACACATTCCAGGATTAATAAGAAGTCTGCTATCAATGAGGTAGCTAGTTGAAGTAGAAATGAAGATTACATTCAATAAGCATGGTTGTAGTTTGATGCATGAAGTCATTACTCAGGTATGTGGAGTAAGACTTGAAATATTGTATAAGTTGGATGCAACATATTTGAATGTTGCATGCACACATGCAACCACTATGGAAATAAGTAAACCCTCAAATTCAAATATGTCAAGTATGATGTTGTGGAATAGGAGGTTAGGACATCTTGGTGAAAGGATCTTGAAAGAGATGTGTTCAAAGTAGATAGTTCATAAATTAGAGAAAGAGAAGTTTGATTCTATGGGTTTCTATTAAGCATACATTTTAGGAAAGTAGAAAAGAGTCACTTTTACCTCTAGTGACTATAGAACCAAGGAAATATTAGAATTGGTACATTTTGATATTTGTGGGTCTTTTGAAGTTGCTTCATTAGGTGGATCATTGTATTTTATTACTTTTATTAATGATTTCTATAGGAAATCATGGGTTTACTTTCTTAAACAAAATTTAGGGGCTCTTGCTACCTTCAAAGAGTTTGTTGTTGCAATTGAAAGACAAATTAAGAAGAAAGTGAAGGCTTTAAAGAGTGATAATGTTGGAGAATATTGCTTCCAAGAAATCAATACTTTTTACAAGTTGTATGGTATTGAAAGGCATAAAACAACTCCATATATGCTATAACAAAATGGAGTTGCTTAAATACTCAACAAAATATTATTGGAGAAGGCAAGAAGCATGAGAGAGGATGTAGGTTTGATTAAATAATTTTGGGTAGAGGCTGTTAATATAGCTATGTGAACAATATGTCACCTAGTTCTATTATTAATGGGAGAACACCAAAGGATCCTTGGAGTGGAGTCAAACCCTTGGTTTCTCATTTTAGAGTGTTTGGGTGTGAAATATTTGTTCTTGTGCCCAAGGAAAATAGAATAAATCTATTAAAGGAGTATTAATTGGATATGGTGATGGAATCAAATATTACAAGGTATGGGTACCTTCAAAACATCACCAAGTGTTTAGCAATGATGTAGTATTTAAAGAATACATCCACAACAAAAAAGAGTCCATGGAAACAACCCCAAAAAACCAAGAACAATTTGGTGCAGCAACTGGTTTGAGAAATCAACAAGTTGAAAATCAACTACAAATTGTTCCACCATTAAGTGTAGATCCCATTTATACTCCTATGTTAGAGTTACCATATGATACTAATTAGTCTTCATGTAATTGGTAGCATTATAAGAATAATGATATTGTTGTGGAAGAGTCCAATCAACCTTAAATTGTTGAAGAGCAGCCTGCACATGAGAAGCAGCTCCAAAAATTTGACATTATTCAAGAAGTACAAACTTTGAGAAGTCAATGATAAAGGAGTGCATCAATTTATATTTTGTGATGATGAATATAATAAATTTACATTATATTCCATGAGTTATAAGCTTGTAGGTGTTAAATATGCTCTCACTAGTGATGAAGCAATTCATTGAAATAAATCTATTAAAGAGGAAATGTAGTCACTGGAGAAAAATAAGACTTAGGACTTATAAGTGTTGCCTAAGGATATAAAGGAAATTGGCTGTATATGGGTGTTTAAAAGGAAATACAAGGCTAATGGTTCAATTGAGATATATTGGGATAGGTTAGTAGCAAAAGCATACTCTCAAGTTGAGAGGCTTGACTTTAAAGAAACATTTTCTCCCGTGAAATATATTGCATCTATTAGATATTGGTTGCTATAAATGACTAGGAAATTGAAGAGATGGATATGAAGATAAAATTTTCATGGAGATCTCAATGAAGATATGTACATGCAGCAACTGGTTGGGTTTGAATTAAGTGAAATAAATGTTGTATGTAAGCTGAGAAGGTCATTGGATGGGTTGAAGCAATGCCTAAGGTAGTGGTATAATAGGTTTGATACCTTTGTGACTAGATGTGGTTTTGTGATAAGCGATGCTAATAATTGTATCTATCTTAAGCATGAAGAAAATCAATTTCTAATTCTAGTGTTATATGTAGATGGTATTATTATTTTTAGCAATTTGAAGGATCTTGTGAAGAAGACCAAGTATAAGTTGTTAGGAGAATTTGATATGAAATACATTACAGTTTTGCTTGGATATTGAAGTGAAGAGAAACCATGGTGAGAAGATGTGGATTACCCAGAAGAGATACATTGTAGAATTTCTTACTATTTTTAGAATGGACCAATGCACTCTTGTATCTACACATTTTTAGGTTGGAGTTGTATTATCAAAAGTTATGTGTCCAAAGGATGATGATGAGAAGAGTGTCATTGACAAAGTTCCCTATGCAAGTGTAGTTGGTAAAATGATGTATGCAATGGTGTGTATGAAACAAATCTTGCTCATGTAGTTGGAGTTATGAGCATATTTATGTCTAATCCTTGTAAGCAACATTGGGTTGTAGTGAAGATAATTCTTAGATATTTGAAAGGCACCAGTGATTTTAAAATATGTAATGATGGTAAAGAAAATAATCAACTATAAGGTTTTCTAGATTCTAATTATGGTGGAGATGTAAATATTTCTAAATCTACTAGTGCATATGTTTTCACACTATTTAGAGGAGCTATGAATTGGAGAAGTAAAAAACAACAAGTGGTGGCTCAATCAACTATTGATGTTGAATATATTTCTACTATAGAAGCATCCACAAAGGCAACCTAGTTACATGTAATGTGCAAAGGCATTAGTTTTCAATAAAGTTCTATTGATTTGTGGTATGACAATAAAAGTGTAATTGAATTCATCATGAATCCTAAATTCACTCTCGTACTAAGCACATTCAAGTGAAATTTTATTATATCATATTGATGGTGGAATCTGGAGAAGTTGAGTTGTAGAAGATTAGTACATAGGACAATGCACCAGATGCATTGACAAACCATTTTATAGCAAGAATTTTATTTGGTGTAGATATTTGATGGGAGTTCTCTCATTTTTATTAATAACCTTGAATAATAAGGAAGATAATTTTTGTTCATTTACTTAGTCTTTTTAACAAGTGGGAGATTGTTGGATGTGTTCCAAAAATACTAGATTTTTGTTTTTTGGAGTTGCTAGACATGTGTTGAGATGTTATTATTTGGTTACCTAATATGGACATAAAAAACCTAAACATGTATGGAAAAATACTAAACATGGGCAAGAAAACAATGAGTGAGAAAAACCTAAACATGGTACCTCCACATGTGTATTGATAGATGGAACTTTGTAATATATATGTGTGAAGAACTATGAGAGAAGAACATCTCTTAGATGTATTGTGAATGAAGTTCTTCTTCTATTTTTTTTATCTATTTAGTATATCATGTCATGTATACATGTTTACTAGTAAATCATTCTTTTGTTTCTTGTTAGTTACTTATCAATTGCATATTATTTTCTTCATTACATGAGTTTATTTCATCCTTTATTTGTTGTTGAGTTGTTTGATTACACATTTTGTTGTACCAATAGGAAGTCTAGTTGCCATATCCTAATGACTAATGTATATCAATGGTCAATAGCTAATATGACCAATCCTCTAGTTCCATATATGAATTTCATCATCTACATGTACAACCATAGCCATAAATTCTTTCTTCCTAGAAAAAAGTAGGAGTCATACCGTAACGACCAAAAAATCAAGAAACAAGAAAAACACATAGAGATATATATATTTTTTTAAATTGAGGAGATGATAGTTTGATGATCATGGATAGACTCATTAAAGACTTTATGGTTTCTTTCTAACCACACCTACCAAAGATAGTGATTGAGACAAATTTTCCACATGTATCTAAGTCTTTGGCTTGAAATTGGGCAAGGACACTGGATGAACAAATCAAGTACGATGGTTGGTTTAACCCATGAAATATTGAAGGCCTGAAAAACCCCACTTAGGACAGTCAAGGAAAAAGGGCACTCAATAAAAATGTGATAAATGGTCTCCCAATTAGCCCTACACAGATAACAATGATTAGTGATACAAATACCTTTACGCATCATATTATCAATGGTTAGAATTCTTTCTTGGATAACCAGCCATGAAAAGACTACAATTTTTGGAATTAAATTTTTTATCCAAACTAAGTCCTTTTGGAGGACAAAATCCTTATCATCAAGTAGAAGCTTGTAAGCTGATTTAATAGTGAACTACCCATTTTTCATAGGAGCCCAGGTCACTTGATCTTCCTTGGGTCTCATTGGGATAAACTGTTGCCCGAGAATGTTACAAGATCATTTGATTCCACTTGAAATCCCTAAATTCTTATTTGATTCCACTTCATTCTATCTCTGTCCTCAACCATATAATCAGAGACTTTTTTGCCAATGAGTTCTTCCGTGATATCTCTAATTCGAGCTAAGTTAGGATATTGCATCAGTGGTTTGTCCTTAGCCCACCTGTCATTCTAGCAATTTATCCTCTCACCATTGCCTAAAACCCATATTAAACCTTTTTTGATGATTTTATTACAATTAAGAATTACTTTCCAAAAAGCAAAACGTCTGATTGGAACTGAGTCACTTAGAAATTCCATATTTTGAAGATACTTTCATTTGATGATAGTTGTCAATTCATTTTCTTCACCAGAAATGAGACGCCACGCCTGCTTAGCTAGTAAAGCTAAATTTATATGAGAAATTCTCCTCAAACCTAACCCCCCATTTTCCCTGGGTCTGCACACTTTGGTCCATCCTACACGGTGTATCCTTTTTTTCTCCTCTGATCCAGTACATAAAAATTCTTTTTGGAGTTTCTCAAATTTCTGGAAAACCTTCACAGGGGATTTGAAAACGGAGAGGAAATAGACTAGAATGCTCTGAAGAGAGGCCTTAGTGAGGGTTAGCTTTCCTGCTTGAGATAGAAGACGACCTTTCCATCCAACAAGTTTGTTTTGAATTCTTTCAATAACCCTGTCCCACATTGACTCTCTCGGAGAACCAATGAAAAGAGGGAGACCAAGATATGAAGTGGGGAGGTTTGCTATATCACACCCTAAAATTTTTGCAATCCTTCCTTGCCTCTAAATGGGGGTGTTCAAGAAATATAACTTGCTTTTACTAAAATTAACTTTTTGACCAACATCATCCTTGTAGAGTTGCAGGATGTATTTAATTATTTTGGCCTCAACCACTAATGCCTTAGTCAATATAAAGGTATCATCGACGAATTGTTGGTGAGAAATAGCCCTAGTGAGAGATGTTGCCTTGATTCCCAATATTAGCATTGGACTGCAAGCATTTTTGATGGTTATGCCTAAAGCTTCTGCCACAATGATGAATAACATGGGGCTGATAGGGTCCCCCTGCCGAATTCCTCTGTGACTTTGAAAGTAACCAATAGTTGTTCCATTAACTAGAATCAATAACCATGCTTTAAAAATATATTCTTTGATCAAATTAACCCATTGGTGGTAAAAACCAAACTTAATGAGGACAACAATCAGAAAATCCCAATTTATCCTGTCAAATGCTTTGTTCATATCAAGCTTGAGGGCAAAAATAGACTTGTTAGTCTTATGAGCAGAGTGCAAAGCTTCATGAACTGTGATAACCTCATCCAATATTGACCTACCTTGGATAGAGCTTCCTTGACATGGATCTATGATGCGGGGCAGAATATATATCATTCTATTTGTAATGGCTTTAGTTAGGATCTTGTAAGAAACATTACACAGATTGATTGACCTGAAGTCAGCCATAGATTCAGGGGTTTGCTTCTTAGGAATTAGAGAAATAAAAGTGGAGTTGATACCTTTTGGTATATTATTGCTTGCTTCGAATTCTATGACAGTAAAAATTACATCCTCACTTATGATGTCCCAAATAGCTTGATAGAAATGAGGGGGAAAGCCGTTGGGTCCCAGGGCTTTTTTGGCTCCATGCTAAACAAGGCTTCCTTAATTTCCTCATCAGAAAAGGGAGCTAGAATCTTAAGGTTTATATCCTCATTTATTATGCTAGGAATGGATTGCAAGATAATATATTTGGCCTCCTCATTGCACTGCGATTCCTGACCAAGGATAGAATTGAAATAAGTTACTGCCTCCTTTATGATTTTTGTTAAGTCTTGAGTAATAGAACCATCTATTTTTTTTTAAATTTATCTTGTTATTGCTTCTTTTTCTAAGCGTGGTGACATGAAAAAACTTGGAATTTGAATCTCCATATTTCAACCAAAGAGCCCTTGATTTTTGCCTCCAATATATTTCCTCACAAGCCAAAATGTTATGAAACTCTGCTAGTTTTGTTCGTTCCTCCTACCTAGTAGTTTCATTAGCATCACCATGTTGGATCCTCTGATCAATTATCTTCAAAATTTCAACAACCTATTTTTTATTTTCAAAGAGGTTCCCAAAGACCTCTTTGTTATAAGTTCGAAGCTTTTCCTTAACAAACTTTAATTTGCCAACAAGTTTAAAAGCTGCACTACCCCTGACAGACTGCTACCACCACTGACTTAAGTTATCTCTGAAACTGGAATGTTTGATCCACATAGATTGAAATATGAAAGGTTTCTTGAAGGACAGAGAGTTAGGGATCTCCAACAAAATGGGATTATGATCAGAGGCAATTTTAGGAAGGGCTTGCAGGGTAGAATCACCAAAAAAGTTGTAGCCTCCTTTGATAGAAAAACCTATCAAGCCTTTCTTGAATGAGATGACACCCTATCCGTCGATTGCTCCAGGTATAATTCACTCCTCTAAGTTTTACATTCATCAACATGTTGGAGTTCACAAAGTCATTGAACTCATCCATGTTCTTGATAGGTGGTCCATTTCCACCCATTTTGTCTGAAGGGTAAAGAGGAGTGTTAAAATTCCCAGCCAAAATCCAGGGGACATTATGGAAGATTTCACTCAGATTGCCTAAGTACTCCCATAGTAGAGCTCTCACTTGAATTGAAGTCGAGGTATAAATATTTAAAAGGATCCACGACCTGTTGCTGTTTATTTCCTTAAATAAAACACTAAGAACCCTGTCATATTTCTGAATAATGGTGCCTTCTACTATCCAGGGATCCCACAAAGTCATAAGGCCTCCAGATGCTCCTTTGGCTTATTTGCAAACCATCTCCCCTTGATTCCAATTTTTTTTTGCTATTTTTTTGACTAAATCTCATCAGTTTCTTACAACATGATAATAGTTGGATTCACTTGATTTCTTATTGCACTGACTTCCCTATGTTTGGGCAGACCATTAAGGCCTCTCATGTTCCATGAGAGGAAATTAATTTATATTGTTTGAGATTTCTTTCTTTCCCCCTCCTTTGAGGAGGTTTTCCTAATTTGTTGTCTTTAGAACCTGGAATAACCTATTGAAACAAGGTTCTCTATTTTCCATTGGCAATGTCATTATCAGTTTTAATTTTTTGATGCTCAACATTTGATATTCTCCCTCTTCTTTTTTCACTACCAAAATCTATAGGAGACTTCACAGTGCTCTTGGTTTGTTTAGGACTAAACTGAGGGGAGATAATTTGTTGCAGAACCAGACTACCATATTCCTCAGTCTGAAGAGTTTCACATATCTCCACCCCTACATCCAAATCTTCTCCTTTTTTCCTGTATTCCCTTGGTCTGCGGGACGACCTCTCAGTAGGATTCACTTGGCTCCTAGTGATGATGTTAGGGAGATGAGATTTTTTATTTTCCAATGCCTCAACTTTCTTCCTAAGTTCTTTAGTATTAGGGTTTGGCTTTGGGATGCCCACTGGGCTTGAAATATTTCTAGCATTGGGGTTTAAGGATCCTGACTTGGATGTGGATTCTAGAGATCGTGCATTAGGGTTTGGATTTGTGATGCCCACGGGGCTTATAGTAATTTCAGCATTAGGGTTTGAGGATCCTAACTTGGATGGGGATTCGAGAGATTCAGAAAGGTTAGCCTGAAGGTGTTGAGCTTCCATGTCTTCTAATAATCCTCCTACTCCCATATTGGATAAAATTAAAAATTTATTTGAAACTAGAGGATTGGAACTTACCTGAGTATTTTTGTTGCCAACAACCTGTTATTTTCCTTTGTCTTGTTGGGACCCTGCACCCTCTCTTTTATTTTTTTGGTAGACATAGTTTGCCTGATTGAAATCGCCTCTACCAGGGAAACTACTCAAATTTCCTCTGTCTAGCATTCCATGCTTCTATTTTTCTCTATTCATTGCCAGGTTAGGGCACTAATTGCATAGATGTCCTTTATTTTTACATTCTGCATAGAATGTCGGTCTATTCTCGTATTCTATCGATTGTTTTCTATAGTATTCTCCATACTCTAGCTCCACAAACCTTGGCAATTGATTATTCAAATAAACATTTACACAGATTCGTGCATGAGTCATCCTTGTCCTGGCTAAGGTCGCATGGTCAATGGAGATCAGGTCCCCTATAGTTTTGGCTATGCCCTACAGCCAATATTCATTGAAGAATTGGGCAGGTAGACTCGGGAGACAAACCCAAATAGGGGCAATGTTAATATTTTTCTTTTCAGGGTCAAAATATTCACCCCATCATCTGAGAAAAAGGCTCCTTTTGCCTAAAAACCAAGGACCTCCTATTAAAATGCGGTTAGCATCCTCCATATTGTTAAAACAGATAATGAAGAACCCTCGAGTTAGAGCTACCAACTCTAAGCTGCCTACTAGTCACCATTTACCCATCGCCCAAGCCTTGATAGTCTCCATGTCCGACCTAACTCCAAAAAACTTGCCTACCAAGGATAATTCTTCCATTAAAAGAAAAGGGCTCATGGAACTTGCCAGGATTGAAATTTTATTATTTACGAAAACTAAGGGCGGAATAGAGATAACCTCCTTTATTTTTCCTCTAAGAGTCTCAACAAAAGACAACCACTTCTTGGGCCCCACATTGTCCTTCGTATCCTTTTTGTCGAGATCTTTCTAAGGAGGGTCGGGTCCCCGTGTGATGCCTGCATCCAAATCTACCGCAACCTGACCGTCTTCCTCTGGATCCTCGCTTGATCCATGCTCGAGGTTCCCACCCGCCCCTTCCGTACCTGCTCTACCTCTACCACCTTGGCTGAGATTCCTACCCAAAAAATTCAAACCCTCACTCCCACCGCACCCGCTAAACCTCAGCTCACTCATTCCTCTTGCTTCTCAAAATGGATTTCAATTTTACATGAAAGCTACATATATTCACCACTATGCACAAGTGAAACTAGCACTTTTCGAAACTCAAAAAATTATACTCACAATCTTTTTATTTTTTTCATTTGATGCTTTAGAGTGAAAATAGCTTGAGTCACTTTTGCTGCTATATCAAACAGAGAAATGACAACGAGAGGATTTTTTTTTTTTGCCATATTTGAGCAAAACAATTAAGCCTAATATGTGATTTCACTCAATTTTTTTTTTATCATTCTACAAGGCTCCACTGCCATTCAAGCGTCTATAGCCCTGGTGGAGTTGCTTCTAATTCCATTTGGTTTTACCCTACTGCTAGTCAAGCGTCTATAGCCCCGATAGAGGTTTTCCAAGATATCTCAGGCAACGAATCAATTTAACTTTATTTTTTATTTTTCTTTCTCATGAGAGAAGTACTTGGATATATAAGCAAATTATGCAACGAGTATGCCTGAGTTGAGGATTAGTTTTTGGCTAAAAGGATGAGTGTAATGATTTTTAGCTTAACCACCCTCTCAAAGATAACTTGGCTCTTTGGACCTTTGAAGTCACTTTAAGTATTATTTGTAATGTGAGGCTTTGACATGATGTTTCAATCAACTTTATTTTCCTTCTGTTTTATCTCATATCAAACAACTATTGCATAAATATTCATATTTTGAAAATTGTAAGTCGTCAAAATCTAAAATAAATCTCCTTCCTTATCATTTTTGGTGGAATCAACAGTAATGTATACTCATCAAACTAAGAATATCATGTGTACAGTAAACTCAACATTAAACTAAACAAGAAAAGAAAAGCTAAAAAGTAAAGCACTCTATTTTTGGGGTTTTCTGTTCTTTTCATTTTTTTTTAATATTTTTTTTAATTTAATTTAATTTTATTTACCTTCAACAAGGATTGTACATTTTGAGGTGTTGGCCATTAATAGTAATAGCCATCATTTCACCCTGCAAGGTCTGCAACTTGTATGTATTTTGGCTGATAACATGGGCTATTTGGTATGGACCAATCCATTTGGGTTCAAATTTACCTTTTTCACCATGTTTATCATTTTTAGGATCCCAATAGATGACTATATCTCCCTAATAAAAAGGAGTACCCTTGGCTTTCTTATTAAACAATTTCATGGTTTTCTGAGTTTTTTTCATCATTCTATTAAGGGTCTCTCTTCTTTGTTCTTCCAATAGGACAATTTGGTCAAGCCTTCTTTGTATGGGGTTGGGGTTTTCATGGTCTTGCAATAAGAGGGAAAGTGCAAATTTTTCTATTCTTGAAGGTAATAGGGCTTTCTCTCCATAAACCATCTCATAGGGGGTTCTTCCTATGTTTCTTTTAATAGACAACCTATTAGCCCATAAAGCAAATTTAAGTTCACTGTCCCATCCCCTTTTGTTCTTGCCTAATGAAATTTTTATTCTTGTTATTACATTATTATTTGATGACTCAGCTAAACCATTTACTTGGGGGTAATAATTAGCAGAATGGGATAATTCAATTCCATATTCAACATAAAATTCTACCATTTCATAAGAAAAAAATTACTGTGCATTATCTGTAACTATTTTTTGAGGAACCCCAAACCTGGTCATAATGTTTTCTTTCAAGAATTTGATGACAATGGCAGTATTAGAGGTTCTCAATGGTGCAACTTCTACCCACTTGGTGAAGTAATCTATTGTAATTATGATCCACTTGTGCTGGCCAGATGAATTAGGTGTGCTCTCTCCAATTAGTTCAATACCTCATTGTGTGAATGGCGCTTCAATGATTAATGGCTTGAGGGGCATAGAATCCAAATGTTTCTTTCTTGCAAAAACTTGGTAGTTACGACAGTTCCTAATATATTTATATACATATTTAAAAATGGAAGGCCAATAATATCCTACTCTCATTATTTTATTAGTTGTAGCTCTTGGAGCAAAATGTCCTCCATAGAAACCATCATGAAATTCATTGATTATTTTTGGGATTTCGCTTTCATATAAACAGACTAATAATATTCCATCAGGGTGTTTCTAGTATAGCACACCATCCCGTATGTAATATTTTTGAGCTTGAAGTTCGATGGACCTCATTTTGTTTGTTGACATATCTTTAGGGAATGACAGAGTTTGTAAGTATGACAATATTTCATCATACCATTTGCATTCAGTATTATTGATTCTTCTGACATCATATGCCTCATCTATTGTGAGAACATTTTCAAACCCTTCTTATTTTTTAGCCAACAATTTTGCTAAACCCTGCTCTTTGACAGTTTTAACTATTTTGAATTTGGAATCATATTGCAGAAGTTTTACCATCCACCTTGCTGGTCTTCCTAATGGATCTGATTGGGAAAAATATCTTTTATTGCTATAAAAGGAATACAGCAGTAAACCTTATTTGAGCCAAATATACCTTTGAAGTGTTCTAAATATTGTATGACTACATAAGCATGTTTTTATAGCAAGGTGTATTTAATATGTTATCCTTTTAGTCCTGATCTCATGAAGGCTATTGGCATTTCATTATTTTCATCATATTTTTGTGAAATAACTGCAGCTATAGAATTTTTAGGTGCATAAGAATAGATGTTAAAATCCTTTGCATAATCAGGGTAGCTTAGGGCTGGTGTGGTTGATATGGTTTCTTTGATCTTGTTAAATGCTTCCATATTTTTCACTGTCCATTTTATTTCTCCAGTTTTCTTAACCATGTCATTTTATGGGTTTGGTCATCTCTGAAAAATTTGGGACAAATATTCTGATGAAATTTATCTTGCCAAAGAATGACCTGACTCCTTTTAAATTTCTAGGAGGGGGATTTTTGGAAATGACTTCAATTCGGTATGGATCAATGCTTATTCCTTTTTCTGAAACTATATGTCCTAACAACTTTCCTTGTGTAGTCCAAAATATTCATTTCTTGGAATTTAAAGAAATTCCAAATTATTTGCACCGATCAAAAACCATAGTTAAGTGTTCTAGATGATCCTCTAGGTTTTTTGAAAATACAATGATATCATCTAGGTATACAACTACAATATTGAACATTAATCCTTTAAAGGCAAAGTCCATTTCTCTTTGAAAAGTAGCACCTACATTCATTAGTCCAAAAGGTATCCTTAAATATTCAAATGTGCCCCAGGGTGTAGTGAATGCTACCTTATGTCTATCTTCTGGATTTATCTCAATTTGATTGTACCCTGAAAACCTATCTAATAGAGACAATCTGGTTGAGCCAACTACTGCTTGCAATAATTGTTCCATGTTGGGTAAAGGGTAATTATATTTTAATGGACTCTTGTTTAAATTTCTAAAATATACACAGAGTCTAATATCCTCATTCTTTTTTCTGACTGGTACTAAGTTGGATATCTAGGAAGAAAATTTTACCTTTCTGATTATTTTGGAATCCAATAACTTTTGTACCTCCTTTTGCATTATTGGGTTCAGAGTTGGATTGTATTTACTTTGTTACTGTCTAAATGGATTAGAATATTCTTTCACGGGTATTATGTGTGTCATTATATCTATTTTGAATGTTTTCAGATCTTCATAAGTCCAGACAAAATGTTCTTTGTTCTTTTTCAATAAACTAATATATCTAGCCTTTTCTTTAGCAGGTAAAGCCATGTCTACTTTCACTATTCTCTGCTCTTTCATTGAACCAATGTTAATATTTTCAGACATTGCTTCTCCGCGTAAAGGCTTATACGCTTTGTCAAAATCATCAAATAGAATTTTTAGAGAAACTAATTTTTTGGGTATTTTATTAGTTTTCAACTATATTATTTCTACTGGATCTCCTATTTGGTCTTTTAGATTTTCTTCATATTTTTCATCATAGCTTACATTTGCATACTTATTTTGCAGTCATAAAATCTTTAATATCTATGTCATATTGAAATACATGTAGGTATACTATGTTATTTGGCATAGAAGGTTTATAAACTGAAATATTTGGGAATCTGTTAATATATTATGTAGTTATCTCTAGATGATCTAGGCCTGAGGCATTTACAGCTAAAATATCTGCAACATGATTTTTTTCTCTAGGAATATATGAGATATTGAAAGCTAAGAATTTATCAATTTCTTTCAATACTGCATTTATATATTGCTTAAGCCTAGGATGTTTAGTCTGATATTTACCTTTGATTTGTAGTATAATAAGCTTTGCATCCCCTGTTATAGTTAAGTAGTTAATGCCTAGCTATTTTGCTTTCTTTATCCCTAATAGTAAAGCTTCACATTCAACTACATTGTTTGTGCAAGAAAATTATAGTTTGTAAGGAATACCAAGGTAGTTTCCTTTAATATCAGTCAAATTTATGCCTGCACCTGCTCTAGATTGGGATTTAGCTCCATCAAAAGACATGGTCCACATTTTTTGAGTCAAAAATCTATTTGATTCTGCATCTACTATTTTTATTTCTTCTCGATCCATGATCTTTGCATCTGGTACTTCCACCAGGAATGGGTTGTGCCATATTGAATAAAATCCCATCCCTTTTTCTTCCATAGAGGTTACTAAGTTAATCATGGTTTCATCTATTTTAATTAACTCTACAGAGTGTTTATTGAATGATTCCCTTCTCAAAATTATATTCTTCTTATCTGATATTGGGATTGTAGCATAGGACCAGTCCAATTGAATTGAACCTCCCAGTTGTTCTGCCCAATTTCTAGTGAGTAATAATGAGAAAAATAGCTCAATGTCAACTATTGCAACATCCATGACAATGCTCTTTTTAGGGTGTTGATCTAGGAAAACTTTGATCTAGGAAAACTAACAATCTAGTTATCACCTCTACACAAGGAATTTGCCTACTATCTATTACAAAAATAGGGGAAGAATCTCTAGTACATATTAATCCCATTTGGTCAACTATTACCTTAGGCATGATATTATGTGAAGCTCCACTGTCTAGCATGCAATTATGAATCACATATATTTCCCCTTCATATAAATTATATCTTAATGACACATAGAAGGGTCTGACAGAAGATGGTGATCTTGTATCATGTTGATTTTTTCTAGCAGCATGGCAAGTTGGATCTTCCTTTTGTTTCACCAATCCAAATGCTTTGCAGACTTATTCTTTATGCTGTTGAACTTTTTTTTTTTTTTTTATTTGTGGAAAACATCCCAAAAGGGATGCCACTTTCGGGTAAGACCAAGGAGGCAGGGGTATCCATTCCGCAAAAAACGCCCAGGACTCAGACTTGGCCTACCACATTTGACACACTCAAGGAGCAAACAAACACACAAACACAATTAAAAATACGCAAATAACAACAAAAATAATTAAAAAAAATAAAAAATATGCTCCTTGAGTGTGTCAAAAACAAAAGCACAACCAAAAACACACAATAAGATAAAAGAAACCACAACACAAACCACATAGAAAAACACAAGAAATACATAACAAAACACAGACAAGACAAAAACAACAGAACACTATAAAGACATAACCCAAAAAAAAAAAAAACATGAAAAATAAACACAATCAAAACCTTAAAAATTAAAAAATAAAACAAAAATAAAAATAAAAAACAACCAACAACAGACAATAAAAAAAACAAAAAATATAGAAAACACTTACCCATAAAAACACGAAATAACACAAACAAAGAGAAACCCAAGAACAAGAACAAAAAAAAACACAAGAACAATAACAAAAAAAATAAAAAAAACAAAACAACAAAAACACAAGAACAACAAAAAACAACACAAAGAACACAAAAAAAAAACAAAATAAAAAACCCACCCACCTTAAAAAACTAAACAAAAAAAACAAAAAGGAAAAAAGAAATAAAAAAGAACAAAACAAAGACCTATCTAGACCATAAGACTATTAAGGCAAGAATGAATAGAGGAAACAAAATAAAGAATAGAATGAGCTAGGAAACTAAAAAAAACTGAATGAACCAAAGAGAAGCAAAAAAAAAAAAAACAAGAAGAAACTAAGTACCTTCAGAACTAGAGCCATCCAAAGAAATGATAGAAAGAAGAGCTTTCCTAATTTTAAAAGCCCACTATATAGGAGGATGGCCATAACAAGTAAGATCACCTTTGTCCAAAGCCCAATTAGAAAAAGCATCAGCACTCTTGTTTTGATCTCTGACCACATAATTGTAATCAACTTTCAAAAATCCCATCTGGATTAGCTGAATCTTCTCAATATTTCTTTTTATTCTCCAATCCACCTTATGATTCTTAGAAGGATTCTTCAAGAGATTAATCATAAGTTGAGAGTCATACTCAACTAACACCTTTTCCCATCCAACCTTAGTAACGTCCTGAAGACCTCTGAGGATACCATACCCCTCAACAAGGTTATTGGAAAGAATACCCAAATTCTTAGCAAAAGTAAAAACCAGGGAGCCATCTAAAAGTCTACCAATTCCTCCCACACTGGATTTTCATGGGTTCCCTCTAGAGGCTCCATCAGTATTGACTTTTCCAAAATCCTTAGGAGGAGGTTGCCAATTTCTATTCCTATCCAATTTACTAATACTCACATTCCCTTTAAGATGGTTGCCCTTAGAAGGTTTAATCTTCAATATTTGCATCACTTGATCCCATATTTGGTGGGAGTTTTGGGGGTGATTAAGGAGATGATGGACTGATTCAACTAAGTTGGCTATGGTCTTTTGCCAAATATAGTGAATATCCTTCCTATCTTGCTAAAAAAATTTGGCTGTTCCTTTCATTCCAAATATTCCAAAGAAGTGGTGGAGAACAGATCTTACATAATACAGAAAACCAGCAAGACAAGAGCCCAAAATTTGTATTTGATACTTAGGAAGAATTTTACAAGAATATACAGCCCAACTGCCATTTGCCAACCCCCTCTCATTACAATCCATGGGTTTTTATTGAGGTCTCGATCCTCTGTGCTTTCCCACTTCCCACGATCTACAATTGCCACTTGGAACAATTCTGGAAAGTTGCATTGATGAGAATCTAGGTGAGGTGCGCGACTAGTTGCCATATCCAACATAATCTTCTTCTCGATCTGCTACTTGCTTTTAGTTTCTTTAAATGCATCTTCCAGATATCCTGTGCGAGTGGCCAACATGCCCGTTGAAATCCTTCTTTGGAACTGCTGCTTCACTGCCTCTAACTTGCCGCACATGAAGGGACGTCTTTATGAAAGCTGAAAGTGCGTGTCTTTCTATTTGGTCGCGACATGTCGTGACCATTTTCTTTCTGCACCTTCTCTCTCCGTTTTGGCCGTGATATCGCAACATGTTGCGATATCACGCCGTTTTTCCTATCGGCCTTTGTTCTCCCGTTTCGGTCACAAAATCGTGACATGTCACGATTTCGAGACCATTGCTCCTCCGCGCCTTTGTTTCATCAGGCCACGATTTCATGACATGTTGCGAAATCGTGGCCTAATGAAACAAAGGCGTGGAGGAGCAATGGTCACGAAATCATGACGCGATCGAAACGGGAGAACAGAGGTCGATAGGAAAAACGGTTCGATATCGCGACATGTTGCGATATCATGGCAAAAATGGAGAGAGAAGGTGCAGAAAGAAAATGGTCACAATATCATGACATGTCGCGATATCGCAACCAAACAAAAAGACACGCACTTCCAGCTTTCATAAAGACGTCCCTTCGTGCACGGCAAGTTAGAGGCAGTGAAGCAGCAGTTCCAAAGAAGGATTTCAACGGGCATGTTGGCCACTTGTGCAGGATATCTGGAAGACGCATTTAAAGAAACTAACAACAAGTAGCAGATCAAGAAGAAGATTTCATTGGATATGGTAGCCAGTCGCGCACCTCACCTAGAGTCTCATCAATGCAACTTTCTAGAATTGTTCCAAGTGGTAATTGTAGATTGTGGGAAGTGGGAAAGCACAGAGGATCGGGACCTCAATAAAAACCCATGGATTGTAATGAGAGGGGGTTGGCAAATGGCAGTTGGGTTGTATATTCTTGTAAAATTCTTCCTAAGTATCAAATACAAATTTTGGGCTCTTGTCTTGCTGGTTTTTTGTATTATGTAAGATCTGTTCTCCACCAAGTGGTATCAGAGCCAGTAGTTCCTGAGTGTGTAGCAAATCGCCGGAGGAGAGACAGTTACACCAGGATCTATGGAAGGACTTGAAATTGGGTGAGCAGAATGCCTCCAAGGAGAAATACTATTGGTGGAAGAGGCATGGCAGTAGCAGAAGATGTTCGAGCTTTGCAGCGGCAAATGCAAGCTCTGCAAGAAGAAATGTGCAGAATATTGGAGCCAAGAAGAGACGAAGGTAGTGAAGAGGAAGATGATGAAGAAGAAGACCAACCTAAGGAAGAAGAAGAAGCAGTAGATCCGGCTTAGGCCAGACTATACAAAGCCATATCCCATATTGGGAAGAGGCCGAAGATGGAGGTTTCCACATATTTTGGGAACCTTGATCCAGAGGAATTGATCGACTGGATCAACGACCTGGAAGAGTACTTTGAGTACAAAGAGGTTGAGGACCCTGATAGGGTCAGATTCGCAAAGACCAAACTGAAAGGTCATGCTAGCATTTGGTGGAAGTGAGTGCAGCTGAAGCGAAATAAAAGAGGGAAAGAGAATAACTAAGTGGGAATGAATGACAGAAAAGCTAAAAAGATAGTTCATCCCTGGTGATTATGAGTTAGACCTGCTAAAGAAAATGCAAGGATTGAGGCAATCAAGCAAGTCTATGAAATAATACATAGAATAATTTCATAAAATAATGATTAGAATAGGCCACTCAGAGGCCAACAAGGAGAAGGTAGCCCGTTACATTAATGGGTTATGAGCAAGCATTCAAGAAGAACTAAGTCTAGTCCGAATGACCACCATAGAGGACGCTTACCAATTTGCTTTAAAGGTTGAAGAGAAGATCAATAAGAGGTTTGAAAACAAGCAAAGAGGAAGAGGTCATGGCGAAAGGACCGGCGGAAGGAACAATGGAAGAAGAAATGAAGATTCTCAAAAAAATGGAGAAGGTAGCAACAATCAAGAACAAAGGAGAGAAAATGCAGACCGCCCCCATAATCAGAATAATGGTTACCGAGGGGGAAGAGGCAGAGCTGGACATGGACAAGGAAGAGGAAGATTCTGAGGGACTTGCTTCCAGTGTGGTGAAGAGGGACATCACCAATATGAGTGCCCACAGCAGCGAGAAAGAAATAATCGAAGGCCGGAAGGAAATGCCAGAGTAGCAGTCACTGATGAAGATGCTGGATCTGAGCATTCTGAAGAAGCTGAGAGAGGAGAAATAATGATTGCAATAAGAGTCCTATTGAATGAAGAGGGAGCTGCAGATCAGAGGAAAAGCTTATTCTGCACAAGGTGTAAATGCGCAGGTAAGATTTGCAACATTATCATTGACAATGGTAGCATAGATAACCTAGTTTCAGAGGGAATGGTTACAAAGCTACAACTGGAGAGAAAGAAACACCCGCATCCATATCGGATCGCGTGGTTGTAGAAAGACCATAAGGTTTTGGTCAATGAACAGTGCCTGGTAAAATTTAGTATTGGAAATTACCGTGATGAGGTTTCGTGTGACATTCTGCCCATGGATGCATGCCATTTGCTGCTGGGAAGGCCATGGCAGTTTGACAGGTGTGCGGTTCATGATGGCTAAGCCAAAACCTATTCCGTGACCAAGAATGGAATGTGTCATAAGTTGAAACCTCTGAAGGAGGTGGAATAAAAGGTATGTGGCAGTGCAAGAATCTACTTGGTTGATGGAAGAAAATTTTTAGATGATTTAAGGCATGAACATATGTGTTATGCATTAATTCTTAGAGTCAGGGATATAGAATGCAAAGATGCACTAGTAGAAGTCCAAGAGCTGTTGAAGGAATTTCTAGATATCATATCTGATAATGTGCCTGAGGGTTTACCCCCAGTAAGAAAAATTAGTCACCATATTGATTTGGTGCCAGGGTCAAGCTTGCCCAATAAAGCTGCACATAGAATGACACCTGTAGAAACTAAAGAACTAAACAGGCAGGTCCAGGAGTTGCTAGAGAAGGGATTGATTAGGGAGAGTCTTAGCCCGTGTGCAGTACCTACAATACTAGCACCCAAGAAGTATGGAGAGTGGACAATGTGCACAGACTCTCGAGCAATTAACAAGATCACTATCAAATACAGATTCCCATTGCCAAGGATGGATGATATCATGGACTATTTGAGTTGAGCTAAGTACTTCATGAAGATTGACCTAAAAAGTGGTTATCATCATATCCGTATCCGAGAAGGAGATGAGTGGAAGACAACCTTCAAGACAAGAGAAGGCTTGTATGAGTGGTTGGTCATGCCATTTGGGCTGTCCAATGCACCAAGTACCTTCATGCGGCTGATGAATGAGGTACTGAAAGAGTTTTTGGGAAAATTTGTCATTGTTTATTTAGATGATATATTAATATTCAGCGAGAACCCAAGAGGAACACCCGATGCATATCGGGAGGGTTTTTGAAAAGTCGCGGGAGGAGCAGATTATTAATAAATCCGAAAAAGTGTAATTTTGTCAAGAAAGAGTTAGTATACCCGGGATTCGTAATCTCAAGCGAGAAGGTCTGAAAATGGACCCAGAGAAGGTGAGGGCTATCATAGAATGGCCTACCCCAAGAAGCACAACCGAGGTAAGATCATTTCATGGTCTAGCCAGCTTTTACAGAAAGTTTATAAGGAACTTCAGCAACATTTGTGCATCCCTCACAGAAACAATGAGAGGGGATAAGAAAGAGTTCAAGTGGACCTTAGGGGCTGAGAGGAGCTTTGATGCATTAAAGAAAAAGGTCACTGAACAGCCTATTTTTGCACTCCCAGACTTTAACAAAGTATTTCAAGTAGACTATGATGCCAGTGGCAGTTCAATAGGGGCTGTACTGAGTCAAGAAGGCAGACCTGTTGGTTATTTTAGTGAAAAGCTCAATGATGCTAGGAAAAAGTATTCAATTTATGACCAAGAATTTTATGCTATAGTTCAGGCTCTGAAGAAGTGGAGGCATTATTTGTTGCCAAAAGAGTTTGTCCTATTTACTGATCATCAGGCATTGCAGTACATCAATAGCCAGAAAAAACTAAATCAGTGGCACATGAAGTGGGTTGAGTTTCTCCAAAGCTATACCTTTGTGTTAAAGCACAGGAGCAGGAAATCAAACAAAGTTGCAGATGCTTTAAGTAGAAGGTAGAATATGCTAATTGAAATGACAGTGGAAGTAGTAGGATTCAAAGAACTAAAGGGTCTTTATCCAGAAGATCCTGATTTTGCAGCAGCCTGGACGGCTTGCTTGGCACCTGTTACTATAGACAGGACAAAATGGTTAGATTTCCTAATCCAAGACAGAATGTTGTTCAAGGGAAGTAAATTATGCATTCCAAGGAGTTCCATGCGGGAGAACTTAATCAAGGAAAAGCAAAACAGAGGACTGGCTGGGCATTTTGGTCGGGATAAGACCATTGCCCTAGTGAATGAAAATTACTATTGGCTGCAACTTCAGCAAGATGTGAAAATTGTGCAAAGTTGCAGAATATGCCAAATGGCAAAGGGCGTAAGGCAAAACACAGGGTTATACCAGCAGTTTCCTATACCTGAAAGGCCATGGGAGGACATAAGCATGGATTTTATTCTTGGATTGCCCAGAACACAGAGGGGAAATGACTCTGTATTTGTGGTGGTTGACTGATTCTCCAAGATGGCACATTTTATTCCCTGCCGGAAGACAAGTGATGCAGTTCACATTGCGGGGTTATTTTTCAAGGAAGTGGTATGACTTCACGGTCTACCAAGAAGCATAGTTTCTGACAGAGATACAAAGTTTGTTGGGTATTTCCGGAGAACATTGTGGAAGAAGCTGAAGACAGATATGAAGTTCAGTTCTGCATACCACCCATAAACTGATGGACAGACAGAGGTGGTAAATAGAATTTTGGGTAATTTATTAAGATGCTTGATAGCAAATAAACCCAAGGGATGGGATTTAGTTTTGTCGCAGGCAGAATTTGCATACAATAATTTTTTCAATAAGAGTACAAACAAATCTCCATTCCAAATCATATATGGAAACAGTCCAAGAAACGTTTTTGAGCTAAGAAAATTAGATAAAGGAGAAAAGTGCAGTGCAGATGCTGAGGAATTCATGAAATAGATGAGAAGCCTGCATGAAGAAGTAAGGAAACAAATTGCAAAGATGAATACTCAGTATAAAGCAAGAGCAGACCAAAAGCGGCGGTTCAAAGAATTCGAAGTGGGAGATGAAGTCATGGTCCATCTCAGAAAAGAAAGATTTCCAGCCAAAAATTACAACAAGTTGAAGATGAAGAAGTTTGGGCCATGCAAAATACTGGAAAAATGGGATTCACGTAATGCATATGAAGTGGAATTGCCAAGTGGGCTTGACATTTCACTCATTTTTAACATATCAGATTTAGTGGAATACCATGAAGGAGATAGTATAGAGGCACCAAGCACAGAATTGTGGAGCATTCCAGCGTCTAGCCCAACCAAAGACAATATCGAGGAAATATTAGATACTCGTGAAGGCAGAAGCACAAGGAACAAACAATATTCAGAGTATTTGATCAAGTGGAGGGGCAGACCTGTAGAAGATGCAACTTGGTTGTCAAAAATAGAGGTTGACCACCTGGGTCTTCCTCCCAAAGATCAGAAGTGAGGATCACTTCCCGATCCACCCCGGGTGTCTGATGCAGGAGCATCCGAGGGCAGAAAAGCAATCGAGCATCAACCAAAATTTTGTTGTTATTTCTTTCTTCTAAGTGTTGCAAATGTATTTTTTTTCCTAAGTATTGCAAATGTCATGAAATCGCGACATGTCGCGATTTCATGACATGTCGTGAAATCACGACATCGTAGAAGAAACAAAGGTGCAAAGGACCAAAGGCCGTGAAATCATGACATGTCATGATTTCGTGACATGTCATGATATCGTGTCGTTTTTCCTATCGACCTCTGTTCTCCTGTTTCGGTCATGAAATTGCGACATGTCACGATTTTGCGACCATTGCTCCTCCGCGCCTTTGTTTCATCAGGTCGCGATTTCGCGACATGTCATGAAATCATGACATGTTACGATTTCGTGACCTTTGTTACTCCGCACCTTTGTTCCACTATTGAGGCCACGATTTCACGGCCTTTGGTCCTTTGCACCTTTGTTTCTTCTGCGATGTCACGATTTCATGACATTTGCAACACTTAGGAAAAAAAATACATTTGCAACACTTAGAAAGAAATAACAACAAAAGTTTGGTTGATGCTCGATTGCTTTGCTGCCCTCGGATGCTCCTGGCATCAAGAAGGATGGTAGAACCCATCCAAACTAACTGCCTAATAAAATGATCAACACCCTCTTGATTAGGCCAATCCCTCCAAAGTTGTTCAAAAGTAAAAAAATTGGACCACTGTAAGCCAAGTAAAGTGGCCATTCTCCTCCACGACTCAGAGGCTAAAGTACACTCAATAAAAATATGGTTGATATTTTCTACATTCTCTTCACACATTTCACATCTAAAAGGGCCATGAAAACCACACTTCATAAGTTGCTCACCAGTAAGCACCCTACGATGCAATAAAAGTGAATTAAAGAACCTCACCTTAGGCCAGAGCTTTTGAGCCCACAATTGAGAAAATATGTCAGAAGAATGGTTGGGATTATTATGGCATACGGTCAAATAACCTTGAGCAACTGAATACTCACCCTTAGTAGTGTTGTTCCATCTAAAACAATTTTTTTCATGGGACCAAGAGAGGGATCTCATATGAAGGATGCCTTGGATATCTTCTCTTTGCCTTCCTGGTATTTGAATAGGCCAATCCTCAATAGGTATCCAATATCTACCAACCTTTGAATTACCAGTATGGTACCGATAGTAATTAGCCACCTTTATCCAATTAGCTCGATGAAGCTCCTCCATCCAAGGCCTCCAGTCAGGAAACTGAGTTATCAAAGGCTTGTGACCATCCCAAGAATCTGTCCAAAAATTTGCATGTTGACCATTATGAATGATCCAAAATAATTTTTTCTTAATAAAATCCTCACCAGTCTTAAGAATTGCTAAAATGGGAGAACCTTTGGAAGGAAGTTGATGGCGAACAAGGTCTTCAGGACTTTTGTTTCAGCATATTTAGCACGAAGATTATTGGCCCAAAGAGCATTGGGGTTATGCAACATCCTCCAATATAATTTAGCAGCTAAAGCTTTGTTGTTATTAATTGAAGACCGTAAACCTAACCCTCCTTCACTCTTAGGAAGACATAAAGTATCCCATTTCACCAAGGCCCATTTTCTTTTCTCCTTAGTACCACTCCAAAGGAAACGATGACTAATTTGATCCAATTCTCGAAGAACAGCCTTTGGAATATTCAAAACGGAAGAAACATAAATAGGAATAGCTTGAAGGACTGATTTTACCAAGGTGATTCTACCCCCATAAGAAAGCCACTTGTTGGTCCACTTTCCAATTTTCTTCTTGACTTTGTCCAACAACCAATTCCAATATTTATTTTTCTGCCTTTGAATATTTATGGGAATACCTAAATAAGTGATTGGAAGAGAGGTCTTCTTATATTTTAGCTTATCCAAGACCATGGATTCCTGTCTAACAGAGTAGTGAAAGAAAATAACTTTAGATTTGTGTTCATTGATCAACTGCCCAGTAGCCTTAGAAAAATAGCTAATGATTTGTTTAATATTAGAAGCTTCCTTAACTATAGCTTTACCTAAAATAGTAGAGTCATCCACAAATTGAAGATGAGAGATAGGTCTAGCTCCATGAGAAATGGTAACTCCCTCAAGGGTTTTGTTTTCCCTCTTTTTGGTTATAGTCCTACCCAAGCATTCAACAAGAATGATGAATAAATAAGGGGATAGTGGGTCACCTTGCCTAATACCTCTGGAAGCTGGGAAAGACTGAGAAGGCCTCGCCATTGATAAGAACTAAGTAGGAAACTGAAGAGATACATCCCATAATCCAATCCATCCAATCCTTATAGAAACCAAATTGCCTCAAAACTTTGATAAGGAAGTGCCAATCCACTCTGTCATAAGATTTGGATAAGTCTAACCGAATGAACATGGAAGGAGAATTTTGCATATCCATGGAATGGATGGCTTCCTGAGCAAGAAATATCTCATCTACTATTTGACGTCCTTCCACATAACCCCCTTGCTCTAGGGAAATAATCTTATGCAAAAGAGGCTTCAACCTTTCTGCCATGATTTTAGTAATGATTTTGAGAAGAACATTACATAAAGCAATAGGTCTAAAAGCTGAGATATGATCAACCTCTTGAGCTTTTGGAACAAGAGTAATATAAGTTTTATTGATAACCTTCAAAATTTATTTGGCTTTCCTGGCTTCTTCCACCACCTCTAATAAATCAACATGAAGGATATCCCAAAACTCTTGGTAGAACTCAATAGGAAAATCATCAGGACCTAGGGTTTTCCCTTTTTGCATTTTAAAAACTACTTGTTGAAGCTCATTGATAGTAACAAAAGTAGTCAAAATAGAGTTCTCCTTAGAAGTGATAAGAGAAGGTATTGCTTGAAGAACATTATATTGTGAAGCTGAGTCCAGGGGAGTAGCAGCAAAAATATTGGAAAAGTAATCAACAACAATAGAGTTCATGCCATCCCAAGTATAAACAACATCTCCAGAATCTGATTTTAAGGAAGAAATAAAGTTGTGAGATCTTCGATCTAGAAGATATTTGTGGAAAAAATTTGTGTTTCGATCTCCTTCTTTGAGCCATTGAATTCTAGATTTTTGCTTCCATAAGATTTCTTCTCTTTTTTCCCATTCCTCTAACTGAGTTGTGAGCTTAATTTCATCTACACTTCTCTTCTCTGTGAGGCCATCTAAATGGATTTTCTTATTCAAATTTTCAAGATGAGCAATAAATTCATGTTTTTTTTTATGAACATCCCCAAACTCTTTCCAGTTCCAAGTCTTGATTTTGGATTTAATGTATTGTAGTCTTTTGACAAAATAGAACATCTTAGTCCCATGCTTAGGTTTACGTTCCTTCCACCATTGTTGCACATGAGGTCTGAAGGAAATGTCTCTAAGCCACATTAATTGAAAACAAAAAGGAGAGAAACTCACATTGGTTTTCCACATTTCCACCATGACTAGCCAATGATCCGAACCAACATTATTAAGAGTCTTCACTTTAGGAATGTGACCATGGATTAAGAAATTTTTAGAGAGCAAAAACCTATCCAATATCTCCATTATACAAGCTAAGCCTTGCATTCTGTTAGACCAAGTCATAAGGCCATTATCTGGTTGGATATCCACAAGATGGAGGTTTGCAATATATTCGCTCATGAGGTCAGTGCTTTTGTCCAAATTTCTATTTCCCCCCATTTTATCATCCAGAGAGAGGATGGTATTGAAATCTCCTCCGATCAAGATCCAAGATTTAGGAAAATGAGAGATAATATGAGTAATATCCTTCCACTATCTTCTTTTTTTATCCAATGAATTCGGAGGATAAATAGTAATGCAGAGCATAATCTGGTTGGAATGTCTACTTTGAATAGCTATAGCCAACAAACTCCAACTACAAACCATATGGTGAATAACTACCTCTTTTGGATCCCAAAGACAAGCAATGCCACCCGAAGTCCCTTGGGAACTGAGGGAAACCACTTTTCCAGATGGCCAAATTTCTACGGCAATTAAGTCCATATCCTCCATTGACATCTTAGTTTCTTGAAGGAAAACAAGATGTGGATGATTTACCTGAATCATTCTTCTAATTTCATTTTGTTTTGAAAGACTCCCTTTGAGTCCTCTAATATTCCAAGTGATGATCGTCATTAATACCAGGGCTAAAAAAGTTTGGAAGGGCATTCATATTACCTTCCTCTACAAGATTTTCACCTTATTTTACCATATGATATTGATTGGTCTTGCGACCTACTTTTTGATTAGAATCCATCTTCAATTTTTTTTTCCCTGTTTCTTGACTTATTCCAATTGAATCTGAGATGGCTTCTAACCTTGAAGAATGCTCATACATAGCCAAAATTTTACTAGATGGTTCAATAGAGTCTATATTGGGACCTACATTATTTGAAGTTTTGACATTTGAAATATTGTTTTTCTTGTGTAAATTTTCTCCTTTTTTTTCTGTTGAAAACCTTTGATTTGTTGGTTTGTCTCTGAGTTCTTCCCTTCATATTTAAATTGTGTTTCTAAGATTTCAGTTTCCATTATTTCCTCTTCCTCACTTGGGACATCATTTGTGGAAAGGATTTCAAACATATTAGCAGATGACTTTGATTGATCCTTCATAACTGGTTTTTTTTTAGTGTTCTTATTCTTAGGTATTTGGAAACCTGCTACGTTTATATCTTCTTTCTTTTGATCAAGAATTTTATTTTGGCAAGCACTGGACAAATGACCATATTCATGGAAAATTCTACAACAAAAAGGAATGTTCTCATAGTCCACTACTTGCTCCCAAGCATCTTCCCAAAATTGTAATGTGATATTTTTAGGTAGGGGTTTGTCAAAATCCATTAAAACATAAATTCAAGCATAAATAATATGTTCAAAATTTTGAGTACAATCAGCAGTCATCATAAAAGTTCCTAAAGAGTTTCCAATTGAAGAAAAAATAGTAGGATTCCAAAATTTAATAGGGAGGCCAAAGAGTCTAACCCACACGGGAGCAATAGAAGGCATCTCTTCTTTAGCTTTAATTTTAGTATGCCAGGGCTTCATGAAAAGCCCTACCCTTCCAAAAAAACAAGGCCCCCCTTGAAAAGTTTTCTCTCTATCTTCATTATTAGCAAATAAAACAAGAAAATAACCATTTGGATAAATAGAGATTTGTAACTCACCTTTAGTTTTCTAGCTTTTTGCAGCCCATACTTTGAAAGCAGATAGACTCGGACGAAAACCCACGAATCGACAAATTAGTCCTCTTTTTTCCAAATCTTCAATGCCAGTCTGAATGTTATCCATATCAAGCTTAACAATAGGAGTTCCATCAACTGCTTTAAGACATCCTGACTCCGTTTTCTTGGGATCAATATTAGGCATTCTTAGAGGTTTATGGGAAGCCCTAATATTGATATTAGCATTGGGCTGAGGCTGTCCACCATGAAGGGCATCCTTAAAATTCATTTTTGGGACTGAGTCTTCAAAATTCTTACCCTTGATAGGGGTTTTCATAGTAGAATTATTTTGTGGGTGCACCTTAGCACCAGATTCACTTGAGATATGAGCCATTTTTTGATCAACTACTTAAAACTTGTTTCATTATCTCTTTAATCCTTGCCCTAGACATCGTGGAAAGGTATGATTTTCACTTTTCTTTTGTGCAGCAAATTGGAAGCCGTTGTCACTAAAGTTCACAGTATGATCTATTGAAAGACAAATTTCTAACCCATATTGTATCTCCTACAAAATTTCCTGCTAAAATATTGAGAATAAACCATAAAAATATTGGCCGCTAGGGCCCGAAGGCCCTAAAAACCAACCTCTGAAGCTGCTTGCACTCAACCCAGATGAAACCCTCGCATAGCCGCTTGAAAAATATGTCATTCACACATAGGGATGTGCTAGGATCTGTGTTGCTCCAAATGATATGAAAATTGGTGGAGACATTCTAGGGTTTTTCAGGCATCTACCCTCAAAATTTTAGCTTAATCCGAGTCCGGATGAGTGAGATATGACCGAAACAAGTTTGGCAGTTTGGGCAGTCCTACAAAAAATGTATTCGAAGAACCAACCTTATTTCCAAAAAAAGATATATTTTTTTAATTAAACCTAGAGGAGTTTATAGTTAAAATAGAACAATTTACTCTCTTGTTACCTTTCTAGCTAGTAAATCACTCTTCACCTTTGCACTATATCATTCTTGTGCTGTTGAACTTTCATAAGTTCTCCAAATGTGATATTAACTTTTTGTTTACTGAGTTCTAACCCAACATAAAATTCTATCTTCTTTATATCTAGTGGTTTATTACTTTCTTCTTTGGAAATATCTTCCTCTGATTCTATTACTTCAGGAGTAATATTTTTAGGGTTTCAATTAGTTTTCTCTTTAGTAATATTTTTATTGGTGAAAGTTTGTTTCTTGTTTCACTTGTAGAGGCTTTCTCTGTCCTTTCGGGGATTGTTCTATTACTTAAGTTCAGAACATGGGTTGCCTCTAATTATTTAACCTCTTGAGCAGTGGGGATTAATTTCCCTTGCTTCATATTATCATATCTTGACTCATGTGATTTCTGCAAGATTTTAGTTCCTTCAGTTACTAAAATTTCAGCATGATGATTTGAAGCATATTTATCCATGTCTTCTTCAAACAACCTTTCTTTGGATTCATCTTCAACAGACCAACATGAATTAATTCTTATATCTTCTTCTGATTTTATATTCATATCTACATTACACTGCTCACTTAGGTGAATTCCACATGCATCATGGTTATGGGGTGCATCACAAGTAGAGGAAAAATAGGGAAACCCATATGCTACATTAGGAGATGGTATAGGGTTAGGAACATTGTTATGATCCCTATCAAAATCTCTGTTTTTCTAGTTATTACCTCTTTTTCCTATTTCCTTCTTCAAAACCATTGTTATTTCCCAAATTCTTATTGTAAGTTTTCTTAAAAGAAGGACAATTTTTAGCATGTGGTCGCTTTGTTTGTGAAGATTCACCATTATTTCCATTTCTTTCAATTCTTGCTAACCTGTTGTTCATGTTATTGAATATCTCAGTCATTTGACTGGTCAATTTCTCCATTGGTTCAATTTTGGTTCTTCTTTGTATATCAAATGCCACCCTTTTGGGTTTTCTCTTAGGTAGGTTGAATTCTAGAGAATAGGGCTTCATCTTACCACTATCAAGCATATTTCTTTCTATATCCATTGCTTTTTCCATACAACCATCAATGGTAGTGGCTTGTTATTGCCTTAACTCATAGTTAAAATCTCCTTGAAAATCATTCTTATAAAAATAAAGACTGAATATCACTAGGTCTAAGGTTGGTAGGGATCTTGTTCCTAGTATTTGAAAATCTTATGTTGAAATCACTAACAACCTCATTTTATTTTTTCTTCATAGTGGCTAGCTCATTTAATAGTGATTGTTCATTTTTACTTTCACCATATTTCTTTAGAAACATCTCTTCCTTTCTGGTGAAGTCTGGGATATCATTGTTAGGAAGGGAATTAAACCATTCTCTAGTATCTTTTTCTAAAGTCTGTAAAACAGTCTTAATACTACATATTCATGTTCAAATTCCAGACTATCCATTGCATATAAGAAACTTTTGATATGATCCTCTCCAATTATTGCACTATTTCCTAAAAATTAGGAGGTATTTGTGAGATTTAATGGGTAAGGCATTTAAATTTGTTGGTAATGCAAATGGCCTATATCTGTTAGTCCTCCATAAATGAACATTAACCTGGGCCATTGCTACTATAGGATTTAGATTCACATCAGTAATACTTATAGGAACGTGAGGTTGAGTAATCTAGATACGATCTAATGGGTTATTTACCTCAGTATTACTATTATGAGAATAATCACATATATCTTCTATAACTAATTTTAAATGTTCATCTACAGTAATATCAGCAGTAATAGTATTCTGATTTTTCTTTACGTACTTTTTACCGCTAGAATTTGATCTACTATTATAAGTAGTATTCTTGAAAAGTGGAGTTTTATGGGTATGTATAAATACCTCTGGATTCTCGAGTTCCAAGAATAGCTCCTTACCACTTCTCCTTGTGTTCGCCAACATTTTCTGTTCTCCTCTTTTTTATTTTTTTCTTCTGGGTTTGTCCAATAGAGTCGCCAGCATCGGGGTGCAAAAAGAACAACGTATGCTTTTATCAAGAATGCTTGATATTATCACTCATCCTCACGGGAGTCGGTTCTTGGGATAATTCAAGAAAATCAAGAAACCAAAATTTCAAGAAGATCAAGAAAAAGAATTTTCAAGAAGATCAAGAAACGTAAAGAAAATCAAATTGAAAAACACGGGTAAAATAAAGAACGTAGAAAATGTAAAAATTAAAACAAACGTTCTTTATTCTAACTGGCCACCCATTGATTAAAAAAATAATATCGTAAAATCCAAGCTTAGAATGTAAAAATTCTCCCTAGAAACGACACCAAAAAACTGTTGGCGTTAGTTTGATAGGTTTAAGCATAGAAAATATCATTGGGAAACAAACTAAAAAGATATGATTTTAACATATAAGTTCATTCCTCGAAAACGATGCCAAAAAACTGTTGGAACCGATTCTTGCATCCGTAGGATTTCAATTGTCATGCTACAAGAATCCATTTGAAACCAATGAGCTATTATAGGCTCTAGTTGACCTGCCTCATTGTTCTGTTAAACACAAATATTGCTAAAGAAAACTACAGAACGGGTAAGGAAACCCCAATGGTAATTCTATGACTAAAACTATAATTACACGCTCCAGATTTATATTATACTATATGTATTAAAATGACCAAGCATGAAAACAACCATTTGTTATGCCTTATGTAGACCGGTGCCTAGATTCATTGGGCTATTATAGCAATTTAACAACAATTCTATCATGAAATAGAAAGAAGGGGAGGAGAAAAATTGGCGTTCTTAATCTTATTCGAATATCATAATAAAACCAAGAGTTAACCAATGAGAGAAACGTATATAATGCGTTCAAATAATGTAACCCATTACACAATGACACATAGAGCTAAGAAAAAAGATATAATAGAAAAGAGACTCATAATTGTATTGATTTCATAAATTTTACATGCAGAGTGGGCAGAATGCCTTTTAACTCTATTTTTATCAAAGAAAATATATCAATACAATGAAAATATCATGTTAAAATAATGTAACAGGTCTCTCCTACTCTCCTTGTTCCAATCTGGTAACAACAGAGTCTCTAAATCTCGAGGCTCAAAAAGGTAGGAAATGATCTCGGCTTCTTGAACACTTTCCTATCACAATCCTGCAAAGCAAAGGGAAGAATAAGAAATGAGAAAGAAAAAATAGACACAGAAGGGGATACAACAACACAACTAACAGGGCACTCAAGAATACCTCTTAGAAAAAATGCTATTCTCTAATTGCTTGATGCAGAATCTTTCCATGGTTGCTTCCTTTTATAACTACAGGTTCTTGATTTTGTTATTTTTGGTTCATCTTTGGCCTTACACTTGTCATCATCTGATTGTAATTCAAAAATTGGTACAACTGGCTTCCACTACCCTTGTTGTTCCTGATTGTGCTCTCCTCTTTGACTTTTTCAAACTGTAATTCAATCTAACCAGTGATGGTAGTGTTGGGAGAACCTGTTTCTTCTTCTGCTACCTCCATCACAATTGTTCCCATTGTTTCCTCTTGGACTGTCTCCTTTACTGCTTTAGGGACTTTTTTGGTTGGCTCAGGTTTCTGTTGTGATGAAATTGCTTCCAGTTGTTGATCCTGAGTTTTAACCCCTTTCCCTTTTTGGGATTTTTGCAGCTTTTTTATTTTCTTAGTTATTAATCTCCATACTTCTGTATCAAATGTTGCTGCAATCCTCAACATATTCATCTCTTGCAAAATTTTGTTTTTCTGTGTGGCAACAATGTGCCTATTCATTTCATATTGAAAGAGTAACATTTCCACAGTATTCACCACAAGAGTAGTTTGTCTAATCATTTTGGCTTCATCACCTGTTTCACATTCAAATATTTCTATGGTACACTTGAATACTTCTTCTATATCAGAGGCCTCTAAGCATTGATCTAAGGAGAGACCAATATCTTCCAGTATTTCTATTGCATCTTTGATCAGATTATCCATTTCATTTACAACATCTATCCACTTCTTTTGGTTTGCTCCAAACAGAGCTACTTTGAAAAACTCAAAACTGAGCTGAATTTTGTGGCCATCATCTGTTATTATCTCTTGTCCTTGCAGTTCTTCAAAATGGTCTCCTATAAAATCTAGGGTAGGGTGGATGACTTCAAAATCTTCTCTTATTTCTTGTAATAATGTCAGGATTTCTTGAGCAGTTACTCGGATCACCCTCATCTGTCTAAACATCTCAAAAAACCCACTGGCATGAGCTTTTATTTTTATTAACATGTCTTTCTTCATTGCATTCAGATAATAGACATGATCTTGAATCTTTACCACTGAAGGGGACTGTGCACTTGAAGTATCTCTTCTAGCCAATTCTTCCTATTGTTTACTTATTAATGCTTTCAATTCTACCTTTTCCTTCTCCTCTTTTTCCAATTGTTTTCGTAGCTCTGCAATTTTCCCAATGAATTGGTCTATGGCTTGATTTTGCATTGCCTTGACAAATTTGGCCACTTCACCTTCTTTCCCTAGTACTGATGAGCCCCCTATTTCCTCATTTACTTTGAATACTAGTGGGTCTTGCAGAGCAAGAAGATTTATCTCTGCTATATCTGATACAACTGCTCCCAATTGTGATTCTTCTACAAACTGCTCTTCTATATTTCCCATCCCTACCACTAACTGCAATTCTTGTTCATTTGCAATAGTGAAAATATTCTACTCATATGTCCTTTCTAATACAGCCTTTGTGGAAGGTAAAGACAGTCTGGGCTTCTTCTTTTCTAAGGTGGTAATCTCTATTTGCTTCTTCACCTGGTGGCCTCTGAATAAACTTCCAATCCTACTTGTTCTTCTCATATTCATTTGCACCACTGATGGAATTTTAACCTCTTGATTCCTTATTGTTATAGTGATAGGGAAAACCATGGGTGCTAATTTTTTTACACTTGTTATAGCTAAGACCCTGTCAAAAATAGGAACTATAGCTTGTTTTGGGAGAGAAGACTCCGGAGTAGGTGTTGTTACAATCTCCTTCCCTTTATCTGTATTTGGGTTTATGGGAGCTTCTTGGGAAGTGCTTGGTGCTGCCTCTATTCTGAGATGAACATCTTTGGAAGGCCTAACTTGTTGCTCTACTATGTCTACAGTATTCACAGTGACCTCCATTAGGTCAATACCATGTTCTTCTATTAACTCTAATAGGGGATCTTCTTTGATTGCTTGAACTGCTCCTGGAAAAATGGGTGCTACAGACTCTACTAAAATTTCTCGAAGCCTTCTTAATTATGTAGGATAATTGTAGGCCTCATGAACCTGTGTGTTGCCTCTTTTCTCAGGAGGGAACTCATTCCATACAATTTGTAAATCTGTCCTCTTTTCTATGGCTTCCAATAATCTCTCTTCAAAAGGGTCTGCACGATGCAGTATTCTAGCATATTCTCTTTTCTCCATCATTTTATTGTATATCCCTTTTGGGTCATAAAATCTCCAAGTTATTTCTTCGAAACCCATAGTGTCCAAATCGAACATTCCCTTGAGCAGTGCGGGGTAGCCAACAAATATATAGTCCCCAAATTGATAGGGAACATTGAGCCAAGGAACTTTACCATGTTTCTTTACCAGTCTCATTTTGGCCTCTTCGGCTACCTACCTACATAGTTCTAGGGCTGCTAGAGATAATGGACAATACTTCGACAACAACTTTGGGGGAATTTTGGTGCCATAGAGCCTGATATAGGTAAAACCTTCTATGAAAAATAAATCCCCAATCTCCTTTTCTTTTATGAAAGCCCTTACTCCTGGCCCTAATCTCTTAGGGAGCATCCCAGTTAAAAGCCAATGGATTTCTACCATAAAATGATCACAGAACCAACCTAAATGAGTGCGCCCTTCATGTATCCTCCAAAAACTAGTTTGAACATAGGGGTTTTCGATGACTTCTACTCTTCCCTAGGCTTCTTCTCCCAATTGACCCGCTATCAGATGGATGAAAAATGAGTACTGAGAGAAACGGGGCATCTCTTGTCTTTGTTCAAAAACTACCTTTTTTAATTCTATCATTTCTTCATGTATTTGATTACTCAGTTCTAATTCCTAGGCGTAAATTGGGGTGTTATGTGCTCGATTGCATTGTGCAGCTAAATATAAAGTCCTTTTAGTTATTGTACTGAGATCCTATACTCCTAAGACTATGTTTATCATATCGTAAAAATCTTGGACCCATGGCTTTAAAGTAGTTTTCCTAATTGGAAAATTCTTTTCTATTTTCTCATGTGCATCAAACAAAGTTTTAAAAAATTCCATGTTTGTGAACATACGAGATTGGTGTTCGATTACCTTTTGCACCATAAAGGTGGTATACTCCATCAGATTGAAGACTTCTTGGATGTGTCCGACTTTGATGTTGAATACCGATCGATTCTTGTTATCTCAAAATGTCCTTGTTCTCTCATCATATGCCACTGCCATCCATGCCATTAAATCTGATGAGAAGTGAACCTTCAGGCATATCAACTTCTCGAGGTTACTATTCCATCTATTTCTCCTAGGAAAACCCTTGTATTGTAACCTCCGGGCTCTATGATGAAGATCGACCATTATCCATGGTGTCCTATTATCATTCTCTATTACGCGATCAAAACTCTTGATACAAGCGTTGTCAATCTCATATTGTTGTGCTGGAGTGGGTTTTTTATTTGCTCCACATTTTTGAGCAAACTCATGCATCGTGTTGTCGGGTACAGGCAACCCAAAAATCTCAGAGTATGGGGACCTATCTGTGATGAATTTTACGGCTTCCCTAGTGTCTTTGGGTACGAAAATGTCTCCCCATGATGCCATTGATTTCACGATAGCAGGTCGGGTCCTTCTATGACTATGAAGCTTGAAAATCCTCTTCTCTCTATACTTCTCGTGTATCAACTTTTGCTCTTAGCTCGCTAGGGTAGTGGCCTTGACTGGTTTCATGAGCTCATATATAGGGTGGTGGAATGGGTTTGATAAATTCACATGTTTTGTCATCAACACAATGCCACCAACTGTTGTTTAAAATTAGCCAAAGAAATTTTGCCAACACATCCTTTTTATGGAGTTGAGCGTTTATGACAGGTAATGTCCTTCATCCTATGTGCCCTGGGGCCTTTTGATTTGTGTGCCTATAATCATCAAGACTTCAACTATTTGTCGTTGGACCCCTTTTTATCTAACATGGAAATGAGATGTGCAATGGGGATGGTTTCCATTTTGAATCTCATGCCACCTTGGACCCGAACGATAACTAAATATTTGGGATTGATTATACTTCACTTAGGCAACAATCACCCTCGGGATCTTCACAAGATTTGGTTCTTGGTGTGAGTGCCTGCCATTATTATTTTAGAAATATTTAGCTTCTCTGAGTCAACCGTGATCAAGCGCAACCATTGGATGTACTCATTTTGGTTTACCTTTAGAGCGTGCGCTGCTATTGGATCGATTTGAGATAGAGCACATCCATTGGATCTATCAAAAGATGCTCATTGTTTTAGCCCGCTCATGTCTCTTTGTCTTGAATTTGACTCGTTCGTGACCATCGGATCTTCTTGTTCTTAATGGAGCGCTACCATCAGATCCAGGTGATTGATTTATCATTTAAACCTTTGATTTATGTGCTATCATCAGATCCTAGAAAGGATTAGTGCAACCATTGATGTCTCGAGACCTGCATGGTTGTTAGTCTACCTGTATCTGATTAATTGGGTTAATCATGCTTATATAGTCAAAAATCTTTGATCCGGTAATAATTCATTTCAAAAAATACTTAAGGTTAAAGACTATACCCTTATTTGTTTGATCTTCCAATAATGGGGTGTATTAATCCTTATTTAATCATGGTTAACCAAAGTTAACCTAGCGATTACAACCTTAACCTCATTGTATTAAACCTAGGCACTATATAAAACATTTACCTCTCTGAGTGATCACCGTTAGATTATATCACGATGAGAGTGCTACCGTTGGATCATTTCGTATATACACACAGTTTAGCAAAGGGGGAAAATCACCCGTACATCCAATTAATTAATCATTTATCGAAAGAAACTTTGTTTAGACTAACCTTCGATCACCTTTACCCATGCACACCGTTGGATCTGAGCGGAGATGAGCACCATCGTCAGATCTACATGTTATTTAATCCTCTTGTCTAGCTTTGAATTTTTCACCATCGTTGATCTTCGAGCGGGATTTGGCACTGCCGTTCGATCTTTTGAAAGCTGCATATACGTTAGTCAAAGAGGGCGTATCATTAGATTTGATTAACCTTGATTAAGCCGAAAGGGGGAATTTTAGCAATGTATTTATACCCTTATTAATGCATAATTAAATTTTGACTTTACCTCTATCTTTTACCCGATATCCTACCATCCATGATTTCGGCATGGCCGTTGGATCTTCGATAGCTATTGGTGCAGCCATAGATTTTGATCAACCTACAAGGTTATTTATCGGGGGCACATAATTTTAAACTTTGATTAATCCGAAAGGGGGAATAGTTAGCAACGTGCTTAGACCCTTATTAATATTTTTTTAATGGATTTAATTAACCTCTTGGGGGCTTTTACTTTTTGATGCACCTTTGTAAGAGCATCATCGTCGGATCAAATCTAGTTCAAGCACTGTCGTCTGATCCGCCCAAATTGCTTGGTGATTATTTCAATGGGGGTGTGTACCCTTAATTATTTTTTACCATGGTATTTTAATGTGTGGTTTAATTAAATCAAGCACAAACATCGATCTTGATTTCACTCGAGCGCTATCATCCGATATGTCGGAGTTGCTCGTTGTTTATCTGGCAGTTTTGACCTATGCTGACTCGTTTAAAGCTTTGACTCTTTGGAGAGCGCACATCCATCGGATTTAGCTTGGTTCAAGTGCATCCATCTAGATCGGTAGAGTTGCATGGGTTTTAATAATTTTTGACCTTAGGTTATAATATTCATAGAATATTGACATCCTTTTATTTAACCTTGAATTGATTTATTGAAGCGTCGTCGTCCGATTCAACCTGATTCGAGCACAACCCTTGGATTAAATCTAAGGTGCTCAATTTTTAATTAGATGGGGCACATGTCCTTGAGATTTTAATTGGGGACCTTAATGCTAACCTTATGTTTTTGGATTTATGGACCAAGGTGTTTAATCAACATCTCCCCTTTCTTTAGAATACCTTAGGGTTTTAAATTTTGTCGTTTGATTTAACCCAAGGGAAACTTATTTTAGGAGGTTCAGAATTTGGCTTTAAGAATCTGATTAATAATATTTTTCCCTATCCACTTGTGAGATACTTGAGTAATAAAAAGGGGCACACCATATTAACAACCAAGGTTTAGACTTCATCAAACCAACAAATGAAAAATCAAGTAACTCACACCAACTAAAGAAGTGACCAACATTATGAACATTTTGATTGAAACCAAAAATTTAAATTTGGGGGTTTCAAAGTTGAGTCAAATTTAGCTCCAACAGTAATCTTTGAGAAGTCCTTTATAAAGCATCTATAATAGCCTGTTAACCCCAGGAAACTTCTTACTTCAGTAATATTAGTAGGGGGTGGCCAATTTAATATTGCCTTGATTTTCTTTGGATCCACATCAATTCCTTTAGCTGATATGATATGCCCTAAATATCGTACCTTTAAAACATAGAAATTGTTGTTGGCCAGATTTCCATAGAGTTGATTTTCCCTTAGTAACTCTAGCACAATGAGATTCTTATCATTCTCTTCCTCGTTATGAGAATATATTACGATATCATATAGAAATACAAGAACAAACTAGTCTAGGTTCCTTTTGAACACATTGTTCATCAAATTCATGAAGGTGTTTGGGAAATTAGTTAGACCAAAGGGTAGGACTGTAAATTCATAATTTCCATACCTAGTCTTAAATATTGTCTTGTGAGTATTCTTCTCATATATTCTTAACTGGTGATACACTAAACTCAAATATATCTTAGTAAACAGTGTGGAATCCCTTAGTTGGTTGAATAAATCTTTGATACTAGGTTGGGGATACCGGTTCTTGATTGTAGCTTTATTCAAAATCATGTAGCCAATACATAATCTCAAAGAGTCATATTTTTTTTTTTTCACAAATAAGATAGGTGCACCCCAAGATGACACACTTAGTTTTATCAGTACCTTTTCTAGTAACCCTTTCAATTATACCTTTAATTCTTGCATCTTGATAGGTGTCATCCTATACAGAGGTCGGTTAGTTGGTTTTGTTCCTGGCACAAGATCAATAGTGAAATCAAATTCTCGCATAGGAGGGAGTCCAGGTAAATCCTCAACAAATAAATCCTTGAAATCTTGCAAAATTAGGTGTTTTTCTAGCACCTCTTTCTTTTGGTCTTCTCCAACTTCATTTATCTTTACTACATAGACTATCCCTCCTTTTATGAGGGATTTCTTCAACCTCATAGCTAACATATGGGGTTTGAATACCCCTGTATGCTATGAATTCATAGCCTCTTATTACCTCCTTTAGAATATTTGATCCATTTATCTTGTAAATTGATTATGAATTTATGGGCTTATAACCAATCCATCCCTAGGATTACATCGAAGGCATGAAGGGAAGCTACATATAGACATCCTTCTGTGGTTCCACTAGCTAAAGAAATTTCTATCATAGGAAAGCACTAGTTTATGGAGTAGGTCTATTTAAAACCATACTCAAACTTCCATCCATGAGCCAAATACCCTGGTCTTTTTGGCATATATTTTATTAACTTACAAGAAATAAAGCTATGAATGGCTCCACTATCAATTAAGATATTTACTTTCTTATCAAAAATCTTACCTTTTATGATCAATGGGGTGGTTTGCCTCTCAAGCTTCTGACTCCCAATTGTAGCATAGATCTGGTGTGTAGGTTATTTTCTTTTAGTATTGGATGTAATTAGCCCTGGTTGATGTGGGAATTAGTTAGCAAAATGTGACCCTAAAAAATGGTACCATCCATCCTTGGGCCCTTGTATTCTTTCCAGTTTCTACTCCTTAATTTTAATTGCTGGAACTGAAACTTATTATTTCTGATATTGAGGCTTAGCGTTATTGGGGTTGTTTCCTTTCTTATAAAAGTTATTCTTGAACCTCTTATGGCTTCCATTAGGTTTTCTTTCCATATTTTAGGGTTTTTTGACCTTTTGAGCTTGTTCCACCTCCCATTTTAGAACCCCATTGCTATTTCTCTTCTTTAGTTCCTATCGATATTGCTAAGATAAGTTTTCATATTTATAACGGAAGTGCAACTATGCTTTATTTGCTAGGTCATATACATTTTGCAATGACCTAGGTTCCTACATATCTACATAATTCTTTGTTCTAGATTGTAACCCATGAGTAAACATATGAATTTGCATTTTTTCATTATAGACAGGTACATACTTTAGTATTTTTACCAGCTTCTTTTGGCATATCTCTACTAAGTTGGTTCCTTGCCTCAAATTGGTAAACTTCTCAAATTTCAAGGCATATAAATGCTCTATGAGGGACCTCTTCTTGAAGATGACTATAAATTCCTTCCATAAAATATCTAATGGTTCAATATTAGTTTCCTCATAATAATTTTCCCACCAATCTAGGGTAGCTCCTTCAAGGTAAATAGTGGCCCAAATAGTTTGGGTTCCTAAATAATATCCTTTTACTATAAATAAGACCTCCAAATATCTTAACCAAGCCTCAACGATATCTCCATATCCTTCTCCATAAAACTTGGAGATGCAAAAATTCTTTAAGTCTCTTATCGTTTCCTTCTCTAGAAGGGCTCTAGCTTGTATCTGTTATGTAGTCAACCCTTCTAATTGGTTAACTTTTGAATCCATAGCTTGTAAATTTTGGTTCATAATGGTTTTAACACTTGCCTTAACTGATATTGCATTATGGTGACTGTGATAGTGAGATCTTCCATTCCTCTATTGGAATTTTTTGGATCCCTTCTTCGACATTACTTTGTTGAGTCTGTCAAGGTGTAGACCTCTCTCTTCTAGCCTTAGGTGGCATCTTGACCTGGTTTTAACAAAGAAAATAATTAGGTTACAACTTCAAATTAAACTGAATAACTAATTCAAACCATAATACAGAGTCCTTCTTGCCAAAATATTAACAATCTAGCTAGGATAATATTCTAATATTATGACATATCATTGATACCAAAGCCCATACTGAGGTATTGTAACATTCATCTATCCTAGGAATCAATTCCATTAGATTCTAATAAAAAGAGTCTCTAGGTCATACCAAATTTAGCTTAAACTTAAGCAAGCCTTCATTGGAGACACCCAAATCTCTTTTAGCACACATGAAACTCTATACCCTCGTACCTAGAGCTCTAATACCAAATGTAAAGACCCAAAAATAAAGAAACAAGAAAAAACACAAAAGAGAAAGATTTATTTTTTAAAATTAGGAGAGGGATTCATAAACCCCTAACCCAACCTTAAATTAACTTAATGTTTAACAAACCCTTAAGCTTCTCAAGAACTATACCACACAAGATTCCCCTCATGCAAGTCCCTTATACATAGGTATATCTTGTGTTATGCATGTAAGTCCATCTATCTCATCCTCTTTGATGAGCTAGACTTACCACCCTCAATAATTAGAAGGTATACATGCATCTCCATATTCTATGCAAGCCATTATGCATAGGTATGCTGTGTACTGTGCGTTAAGCTATCAATCTTATCCATTGACAAGCTATATTAACTCAGGTATGATCTTATAAACCTAGTCCAATATCCCTAAGGGGGTCTCAAGCCCTTAGGTTACCCTCTAAGTTCATCCTAGAAATTACTACTATTTTCTTAAAATTTATTCAAACAAATAAGGAAAAGATAGATCTAGATACTAAATCTAATAAAACATAACACATCAACAAGCAAAGTATAACTTAAAACATAAAGCAATAATTAAAGAATGAACATGAATAAGAAATAATTTAAATACATTTACATTCAATTAATAGAATACAAAGGTACATGAACGAGATGATTCATTTATTACATAAGCATGCATGGTAAACTCCATACATTTAAACAATACATTACATCAATTTCATCAGGGAAATCTCCCCACAAATATAATCTATTTGCATATATAAACAATATGTAAGGTAGAGAGTAAATTTGTGCATGGATCCATATCTAACTTTGGTCCTCTCGCTCTTCCATCAATCAAGTGAGGATAGTAGGGGATCAACACACTCATAGTTCAGGATAGACATGCTTCTAAATGCATTTATTCATTTCATTGCCAAATTGTAACTATACAAACAACCCAAGCAATTCAACTTTCTAATGCATAGTTGATTTCATAGAAACTACTCTTTCTATTTTCCCTCTCATTTTCCTATGAGATTTATTCAACCATGCATCAAGATCACATGCTTTGCTTGCAATAAATGACTCAACCTCTATTCATAAATCAAAGTCCCATACCCTTAATTGCCAAATAATCTAGGTTCACATTTACTTACTAAATTAAATTCAACTACTTTAATTCATAAGTAACCTTTATATTCATCTCATAAATTAAAGTCCCATACCCTTAATTTACAAAACAAACCATTTTCACATTCATTTATTCAATTAAAGCCAACTACTTTAATCCATGAATAAACCTTTTTCTTCATTTCATAAATTAAAGTTCCATACCCTTAATTTATGAAACAAACCATCTTCACATTCATTTATTCAATTAAAGCCAACTACTTTAATCCATGAATAAACCTTTTTCTTCATTTCATAAATTAAAGTCCCATACCCTTAATTTATAAAACAAACCATCTTCACATTCATTTATTCAATTAAATCCAACTACTTTAATCCATGAATAAACCTTTTTCTTCATTTCATAAATTAAAGTCCCATACCCTTAATTTACAAAATAAACCATCTTCATAACTATTTATTCAATTAAAGCCAACTTATTTAATCTATAAATAATCCCATTCCTTTTATTTCATAAATTAAAGTTCCATACCCTTAATTTACGAAACAAACCGTCTTCGTAATTATTTATTCAATAAAAGCCAACTCCTTTAATCTATAAATAATCCCATTCATTTCTTTTCATAAATTAAAGTCCCATACCCTTAATTTACGAAACAAAGCATCTTCATAATAAATTATTCAATTAAAGCCAACTACTTTAATCTATAAATAATACCATTCCTTTCATTTCATAAGTTGAAGTCCCATACCCTTAATTTACGAAACAAACCAAATTTAATAGATGAAACCATATTAAATATTCTTTCTATCCATTAATCTAAAATCTACCATTTTAGTTAATACAACTATATTAAGAATTCCTTTCATCCATTAATCTAAAATTTGCCATTTTAGGTAATGCAACTATATTAATAATTCCTTTCATCCATTAATCTAAAATCTTCCATTTTAGTTAATGCAACTATATTAAAAATTCCTTTCATCCATTAATCTAAAATCTGCCATTTTAGTTAATGCAATTATATTAAGTATTCCTTTCATCCATTAATAAAATATGCCATTTTAGTTAATGAAACTATATTAGGAGTTCATTTCATCCATTAATCTAAAATATGCCATTTTAGTTAATGCGACTATGCTAAAGGTTCTTCCTAACCAGGCACAATCTACGCTCCTCCTATGCGGTTCTAACCAGTGACCAACTCTATCAGAATGAGAACTGAGCACCATAGAGAAGCTATGACACAGAGGATGATAAGGGCACGATCGAGATGATATCTAATGCACGATGGACTAGAGATTAGACAAATGGTTTAGGGATTCCTGTAGTGTTATATTATAGTCAGGGTGTGGTTAGGTCATCCCAGCATCGATGTAGCTCAACGATTCTACGCTATCCAAGCTTAAGAGTGGCTACCGACTTGATAGGGATTTGCTCAGGTATAACTACTATGTAAACCTTACACATCCATGAACATCAAGGGAAAGTATTCCATGGTAATTTGAATAGATGACTTACCTTGAGGACACTCTTGCTCTAAGTACTGTATACCTTTACCAACAACAATCTAGGACCAGAGGTGACAATCATGATAGTGAATAGGGTGTGACATGAACTAGCCAACTGACAAAGGAGTCATACTTACCAAAGACCAGCCACCCAATGTAATATTTTAATCATAGAGGTTAGGTGCTAAGGCTCGGTCAAAGAGGTTAAACATGGTCAAGAACTCAAAAATGGTTCCCTACAAGTGGTCAACAGGAGGACGACTAGAGGACCACCTCCCTTGCTTAGCATTACAATACTTAAGGAAGTAGGTTACCATAGATAAAGGGACAACATAAACAAGTGAGAACCTAGAGTCCAACAACAATGTAAAACCAATGTAAGGAGAACATTTGAACACGTCTATTAAAGAGTGATATTGTGAGTCCAACCTGGTTATTTCGATGCTGGTTATCTACCTTGGTTGCACTTGGAAACATCCATCGCACACTTCTCCTTCTCTTCTCGTTGGGCTTCCCCTTATGCTTTGCAATGCTTTCTACCCCACTTAAGCATGTACTCTCCCAACATCTCCTCCTTCCATACATGTGTGTTTCCCCTAACACTCCTCTCCCATCAATATCCTTGGCTTTCATCGACCACCTACCTACCATAACTTCCCATATCCATCCATCAGGCAGTAGGGGGATGTTCTTTCTCATGCCTTCCCAAGACACTTACCATAATGAAGCCATCCCTTCATGTTAGTTAGAAGCTTCTCATGGTTGGTTTGATCAATTTTTCTGAAGGATGGTCTATCTAATTCTCTGAAGGGCGGTCTTATCATATTTAAATCAATAGTAGTTGGTCATTTTATTAAGCGAGTTCCCCATTATCACTTAAATAGTAAACATATTTTCTATAAGCTCAATGAATCGTATTTATCATTACAAATAGAGTAGTTATTGGCTTATTATGGGGTTCTTTTATTTCGTAATATAAAACAACTGTTTCTTCTTTAAAAGAGGTTTTCTTTATCAATCTAAAATAAATCACATATTTATTCAAAATGAAAACTCTTTATCACTATAAAATAAATCAACCATTTATTTAAAATGATATTTCCTTATCATTCTAAAATAAATCAACTATTTATTTAAAAAGGGATTTCCTTATCATTTTAAAATAAATCAAATATTTATTTAAAATGAGATTTCCTTATCATTTTAAAATAAATCAACTATTTATTTAAAATGAGATTTCCTTATCATTCTAAAATAAATCAACTATTTATTTAAAAAGATACTTCTTTATCATAATAAAATAAATCAACTATTTTTTTAAAGTGATATTCCCTTATCATTTTAAAATAAATCAATTAATTATTTAAAATGATATTTTCTTATCATTCTAAAATAAATCAACTATTTATTTAAAATGATATCTTTTTATTATTCTATTTACCAGGGCATACAAGGAGTTATGAAGACAACCTATTCATTCATAATTCATAAATTATTAAGGCAAATAGTGTTGAAGTAAAATACAATCAAGCATGTGCAACAAACAAAGAGGGAGTCTTTCCATCAATCTAGTCACTTGTCTCAACCTCTAGAACTTATGATAGCTACTAGGCTATCAGTCCGAGGCTCAAGGTGGCTAGATATTTATGATTATCCTTTTTAACCAAATGCATGCCTATATGGAGGTATCCATCCTTATTACCTCTGATTTGCCTTATCATCACTTCCCCATCATAAAGTGCCCTCATATTTGGTGGATGATTCAATTTATTCCACTTATGAGTGCACCTGATCCTACACATTGGCAATTTGTTAGCAGTATCATGCTCTTCAATATCTATTAATATCTCATAGCTACTTAATTGCACAAAATCAAGTATTAAAGCATCATCATTTAATACATTATTTTCCTTATCAAAAGGTCCATTTGGGAGGGTCATGACACATACTTTCTTCTAACCTATATATTTGGTCAGACTCATCATAATAACTAGAAACAATAATTTTAAATTCATTGTCTATATCCTTAATTATAGCTAAAATTATACTGTCTTATTCATATGAGTTATATGTTATATAAGTAAGAGATTAGGGCTAATATTCTCATCAAAATAAGAACATCTAATATTTATCTCTCCACATATTGCAACCTACAAATAAGAGATATGTTCAATAATAACACACTCTCCTAAATATGGTTTGTTGTATACTTATAGGATATGTTTGTGCTTTATCACATGTCTTGTTGCCTTTGAATATACAACCCAATAATTAAAAGAAGTGGATGCCCAGTATGCTAACTGAACATCTACATGTTCTTTTGAGCTATCTCAATCAAACCTATCCTCAACTTGTTCATAGAAGAGAACAACATCAGCATCTCTCTTTTGTTGCTTTCTTAAGTTTATTGAAATAAATTTAACAAAATTATGCTTTATATCCTTCCTTATTACAATTCTCATATGTTGGATTTTTAAAGGGCTTCTTGGGATTCTTTTAATTTTGTTTTGGATCCTTGTAATTTTAAGATTTGGCAATAATTTCTTTTGGATGGGTCTGATTGATGGTAGAATTATCATTATACCTTTGTATTTTAGCCTGATGATGATGGAAGTACTATAATACCTCATCAATTGGTTATGTAAGAGAATTAAAAAAATAGACTTGAAGCATATCAAACACAAAAACCATCCCATTTCTCTAAAATATTATTGAATACTATATTATCCTTCTCCTTATCCATAGCTTCTTCATCTTCTTTTGTTCCCTTAGATATTTGTCTCATAGTCTAGATATATTCATGCAATGTTTTGAAATGACTAATGTGATCATCAATAGTATAAAAATAATCCATAGTTAAAGTAAAAATATTTGACTCTAACCTACTAAATAAGTAGAATTAATGCAATGACACAATCCTTGAAACTTATCAAGCAATGCCTTGGGACTGGTGGTGTTGATAATATGGGTGTCATAGATCTTATCAACATGAAGAGCTATAATACCAATAGCTTCATCCTTATTATCCGTATAAAAAATCTTCCTTTCATACAAATTAGTAGCATGAGGTTCCTCATTTAGATAGTTGAGATCTTACTTTAGAGAAAAACTAGTTTCTCTTTTTTTGGTAGCATAGTTTGGACCATTTAGTAAGGGCACATGCTAATCCATAACTATCCTACTAGAATACAAAATATTGTATGTAGTTGTAACTAGAAGCTCCATTACTAATGCAAAGATCATGAAAAACCATGCGATTATAAAAAATAACAGGATCAAAATAATTTTTACACGCAAAAATTATGGTCCCTAGAAATTTAACACCAAAATGAATTGGAGGTCATCATGTGTTGCTAAATTAATGGCTGATGTGATGCAAAATATGCACTAAATGGATAGCATATCAATTAATAACATGACCACTTATCATAATGAGCATACTACATGTATGCACTAAGTGTGCAAAGTACTAGTAAAACAAATTATGTCACTTGTCAAAATTTGATTTGCTCTACAATCTATAAACCACACTGTACAACTTGTCACATTCTAATTATCTCCAAAAATTATGCTTTGCCAAGTCTATTGCTAACTATGTGATTATAAGGTCATTGATTTTGATGAGTTAAAAAAAAAATTATTGATTGAATTTGATTTATAGGAACCAAGTGGTAGTATGACTACCGTGTTGACTATTATATGAACTACCATGTCAGATATTATATGGATTGACATGTTAGTCTCTATGTCACATGCCATATCACTTGCTATGCTAATTGTATGGATTACCAAATTAACTATATGGAATACCATATCATCCATTATGTCTCATGCCATGTCATATGCCATGTAATTTGTATGGACTATATAAACTACCAAGTCATTAAGTTCCACATCATCACATGCCACATCAATATTTTTGACTAGAAAATGGGTGATATTATCAAGTGTCATGTCATCACATAATGCCACATCATATTTCTTTGTCGTTCATCATAATTCATCATGATAATGTCATTCAAATCAACAACATTTTGGCAATGAGGGTGTTTAAACTCCTAAATTCCTTCTTATCATGGACTCTACTAGCCACTTACCCCAAGATGTGGATATCACTATACTTAAACTCATGAAGCAAACCAAATGTTCCCCTTAGCATACATATGACATGAGTATACATTACCATAATGCATGCATGTGCACCCCTTATTTTATACATGCCATGCTAGGGATTATTCCTTGGCATATTTTCTCTTTTAAAAATTTAAATTTTAAATTTCGAAGGGAATTTTTTTTTAAATGCAAAAACAAAGTGCCTAGAGAAAAATGAGATATAGTGTTGAACTAACCTCCCCCTAAAATTACATAAAGAATTAAAATATATTGATGGTTTATTCATGTCTATTATAGTCTATCCTACATAATATTTTTTTCAAACATTATAAATTTAGACACCCTCAAATTTTCTATGTATGAGAGAAATTACTAGACCATTTTAGCAACTTTGTCAAGCAATTTGAAGGTATTTTCTAAATATGGAAGCTTACCTATAGATTTTGTGGTACTAGAGGTCTATCTAAAATATTTCATATTCTTTTTTTCATTAATGGAGGCCAAGTAGTCTATCTTCTCATCCATGTTGTTGTTGAACATAAAATGTCAAAAGAGAAAAGGAAATAGATTATTAAAAAAATCTATATATTACAAATGAGGTCTTAAAAAAACTCAATATTGAAACTAGAGCATCCATATCATAAAAAAAAGGATTGAATGAAAATGAGAAGAACAAAGGAACATACTATTCAATATTTTTCCTATAGCAAATATAGTGAATCCAATAATAGCCTAGCAATCCAAGTTTTCCTAGGGCTTTATCTAAAAACCTTTCTTTAAATTCAATTGTCAGCTTACAAAAAATAGTATGGATACTCCAAACATAGTTTCCTTGAAAGACATTATAGAGTATGATTTATCAACAACAAGTAATTGAGTAAAGAAGATTCACATTCATTTTGATATCATGTTAGATTTCATAATACTTTCTACAAATTAATAAAACTAACATGTGACTCACTAATGATGAATAATAAATACACACAAAGCAATACACATAGTATACGGTGGTGTCTATAGAAATAAAATAATATAACTATCAAAAAATATAATTACTCTCTAAGTGATAAAAATGGTTAGTATGATGGGGTATTTATCCCAAAATACGATTTATCATTAGATTAAGATTAAGTAATCAGCCATTAGGTTTAAAATAATAAAATATTACAAAATACTTTTTTAAGTTTTAGAAGGGACCAAGGTATTATATATAAAATAAAATAAACAAGTTGATCATGGCCTCAAGAGAATATTAAACACCATATATTTCAATATAGAGCATCTATTTTTAAAGATAACTCAATAGAAAAAATGTATGCCCATGGGCCATGATGGTATAGGTTTACATACCTTTTGCCAAAACTAACTATTGATGATTAATGTATTAACCTTTCAACTTCATTTGGTGTTGGTATAACTACTGGGACGTTAATATATGACCAAAAAATATGGGATTTGAGTCTCAATTTTCTAGCTTTGCACTCAAGGAAGAATATTTTAGCATATTTTTATATAGAAACACTTGGAGCCCATTATTTTTTTGATCATATGATTTCTCTATCTCTACACAATGGTGACATTAGTATAAGGACTTATTATAGTTATGTGTGGAATCTTTTATGAAATGGATACTTTGGCATACGTCACTTGTGTTAGAACTCAACACTTCGATACTTGTATTATGGAAATGAAGGGTATTTAAGTACATAGGATGACTATTTTAGGTATAAAAAACCCTCAAGTTGACTTGCAACTATCTTGTCCTATACTGTTACACACCAAACCTAGCCGTCGGCTAGGTATTCCAAGAGTATAATTTTTCATATATATTGTAGTTAGATTTTCCAAATGATATCATCGATTTTATTAATTATTCTCTGCATTTCGGCATTGCCTTCATGACGGGATCTGCCATCCTAGTGGTAATATAATTTTTATTGTTTTGCGTCTATTCGAAATATCCATATTCAATCTATTTATTGTTCTATTTGCATGGTTAAATATTAAATACTAATCCATTTAAGAAATCCCAAAGGCATAGCCTTCCATGTGGTATCAGATTCATTCACGTTCCTGAGGAAACCGCTTCGCATTCTCGAGTAGCTGTCTACCTTCCATTTCAATCACGTTCGCAGGCATCCCAAACACATTACGTATCCTTTTGTTTTCAAATGACATCTGCAGGGTCCCAAACAAACTCAGCCGACAGTCGTGCAACATTTCGAAGGATTTTCAACGGCATCTGCAGGGTCCCAAGCAAATTCAGCCGGCAGTCATGCACCGTTTTGAAGGATATACTGAGTAAACAATCACCAGTGCAATCACATTCAGGTGTCAAATCACTCCAAAAATTAAATCAATGTGAAAGAACTTAAAACGCAATTCAGTAAAATGCAATTCGCTGGCAAGATCCGATTCTCCAATCGCTATTACACGCAGAGAAATTTAAAACTAGCACGCCATTAGCAGAGCGAGCCGTAGCCAATAAGCGAATGCAATAATAATTATAACGTGTCTTACTAAGGTACTTACTTTATAAAAAGTTTTAATTTTGTTTTGCGCCATAACAAATATCCCACATTGGGTGGGCGAAGGAGAGAAAGGTAGTTATAAGCGATGGCGGGAAAATAATAGAGTGTGATTTTGGTCACACGGCTCATCCACTCCCCACGTGCGTAGTCTCGCTGTCTTGCTAGCTCAAACGGGTTGCTTGAAATGCCACGTGCCATCCTGTCCTTCAGTCCTTGTCCGTCGTCGGGTCGGAATCGTAGTTTGCAGCGCGTATCGTGTTCGATTCCTTTTGTCATCCGTGTTGCATGTCGAAATCATAGTTTGCAGCGCGTATCATGTTCGATTCCTTTCATTGTTCGTGTTGCGTGTCGATCCGTGTCGCGTGTTGGTCCAATCCTTTCGTCGTCGGGTCTATCTTGTCGTTCGTGTTGCGTGTCGATCCATGTCGCATGTCGGTCCGGTCCTTTCGCCATTGGGTTTGTCTTGTCATCCGTGTCACCCTTCGCATTGTGTGTCGGTTAGGTCCATTCCATTGTCGAGTCTGTCTCGTCGTCAGTGTCGTCCTTTCTGTTGTATGGTCCTTTTCGTGGTCGGGTCTGTCTTGTCAGGACCTAAATCGGAGTGTTAAACCTTGTCACCTTGTGTAGAGTTAGTGTCAATCAAGTGGTGTCACATACTCAAATTTCGATGTTAATCCAGTGGTGTCCAATCAGTGTCAATCTAGTTGGTGTCACATATTCAAAATTTCAATCGGTGTCAATCAAGTTGGTGTCAAATATTCAAATTGTTCAAATTTGGAAGCCTCGAGGGGGAGATTAAATTCTTGTCATTGAAGCAGAGTACACAATTTTTTTTTGCCAAATTCAACCAAATTTTCGTCGAATCGAAGCTCAAGGATTACTAAGCAGGAAATTTTGAACAGTGCATGAGTAGAAGTTGGATCAAAGGACCTGACGGTCGACTATCAAGCTCGGAGAAGACCAATATCAACACCAGAAGACCTAATCGGAGTCCAGGTACAAAAAATTCTCTTTCTCCTTTTAAAATTGGTAGTTATAATCCACATCATCCACTGGTAGATCCTATGGCCACTAATCCTCCTCCAACTCAGGAAAACATCACACAAGGAAACTCCAGTAACTCAGCCGTTTCCAACGATGATTCTATTCGACTCTTACTAGAGGGTATGAACGAAATGAGTCTTCACCTAAAAGCCATAGTGCAAGCACAAAACTAGCTTAATCCCAATACTAATCCCCAAAATCACTCCCATACCCAAAAGAATGAAGAAAATGTCGATCATAATGATGATTGGGAACAACAGCGAGGTGATTCAGATAATTACAGGGATCGCTATCCTAGACAGCGGTACAACCAAAATCAAGAAAGGGATACGGGTTATCACCAACCGAGAGGCCCTAATAACTTTCCACGAATTGATATGCCCACTTTTGAAGGTCATGATCCTCGTGGTTGGATAGCCAAAATGGAAGGCATTCTTGACTTATATCAAATTAAGGAAATTGATAGTCCCTTTCGCTGCATCAAAATTAGGCACTGAGGCCTACCAATGATTCGTATGGCTTAAACGAGAGAAAGGAGCTACTATTAATTGGAGAAAATTCACTACCTCTTTTTTAGAAATATTTGATGAAGGAGCTACATCATCATACATAGTAAGACTGTTATCTCTTAAAGAAGAAGGGTCAGTTAGCGAATTCATTTCAGAGTTTACCAGTTTACTACCATACACTTTAGACCTCAGTTCCGACACAGTGGTAGGAGCCTTTCACAATGGCTTGAAAGAAAATATTCGAGTGGAGGTAGACATGCACAATACAACCTTGCTGAACGATTGTATAAGAATAGCCAAGCTGGCCGAGAAGAGACATCAGTTGTTTGCACGACGTGAAACTTATAGTCGTCCTTCGTATTGCAACAATTCCTTTCGTAGAAATGATCAACCATCAAGATATTTTTGCTATAAATGTCGCACTCATCACCCCAAGGAACAAGCATGTGCCCAAAAACAAAACTTTCATATTGAAGGTGATCAATGTGAAGGAGAAGAGGAAGAACCTTACCAACCAGAAGAACCTATGCCAGAAGACCTACCATGTACTATAGAAGAAAAAGAAGAGGATACAATGGCGATCTCCGTGCATGCTCTCATGGGTTTAACCGCCCACCATACCATCAAGGTACCAGGATTTCTCCGCCAGAAAAAGGTGAATGTGCTAATTGATTCTGGTAGTACCCACAATTTTATCGACATCAAAACCGCAAAAGCTTTGAATTTATTCATTAACTCTTCCAACAAAGACAAATTATAGGTTCTAGTAGCCAACGGGGTGAACACACAATGTGTTGGTCGCACATCTCAAGTTTCCATAAAAATGGGAACTTATACTTGGTTTGGATCCCTTTTCGTCATGAATTTGGGGAACTCGGATGTCATTTTTGGAGTTGAATGGTTGGAAACATTAGACACGGTTAGCTTCAACTTCAAAAAATTATTTGTGGAATGGAAGGAAAACGGACGAGTCATTCGCTTACAAGGCATTACTACTCCTCCATCACAAATGGTGAGTTCTCATAGTATGGAGAAGATGTTAAAAAAGGGTGGATATGGGTTTATAGCTCAAATTAATTGTTTGGAAAAACAATCTCCAAAAACTTCGGATATTATTGCTCCAGAGTTACAAGACATCATAACACATTACGAAGAGGTTTTCCAAGAACCTCAAGGATTACCACCTAAACGATCTCATGACCATGCCATCCATTTGATTCCAGGGAGTGTTCCACCTAACAATCGTCCTTATCGCTATCCTCAACCACAAAAGACAGAAATCGAACAGATCATTCAGGATTTGTTGGATCATTGAGTCATTCGTCACAGCACTAGTCCTTATTCCTCACCTATAGTCCTGGCTAGACGAAAAGACAACTCTTGGCGTATGTGTCCTGACTTTCGTTCTCTCAATAAAATCACTATCAAGGAAAAATTTCCTATCCCTATCATAGATGACCTATTAGATGAGTTGCATGGTGCAAATTTTTTTACAAAATTAGACCTTCGCTTTGGATTTCACCAAATCCGTGTTAGAGAAGAAGATATTCCCAAAACTGCTTTTCGTACTCATGAAGGTCATTACAAATTTTTGGTCATGCCTTTTGGTCTCACTAATGCACCATCCACATTCCAAAGTCTCATGAACCAAGTGTTTCGTCCACTCCTCCATAAGTTTGTGTTAATTTTTTTTTGATGATATTCTCATATACAGCAAAACATGGATGGACCATTTACATCATGTGGATAAAGCCCTTCACATTTTACACAGAGAAAAGCTATTTGTCAAACATTCCAAATGTTCCTTTGGTGTCCAAGAAGTGGAATATCTGGGTCATATAGTTTCACACGAGGGTGTCAAAGTCGATCCCAATAAGATTAAGGCAATTCAAGAGTGGCCCTTACCTAAAACCATCAAGAAACTTTGTGGTTTTTTGGGTCTCACGGGTTACTATCGCAAGTTTGTACGAAATTATGGTAAGAGTGCAACACCTCTCACCGCACTCACAAAGAAGGATGCTTTTCGTTGGTCGGAAGAGGCCACTCAAGCCTTTGAAGCTCTTAAGAAAGCCATGTGTACAACTCCAATATTAGCAACTCCCAATTTTCACAAACCATTTATTATCGAATGTGATGCATCAGGAACAGGAATTGGGGCTATATTAATGCAAGAAGGTCATCCGTTGGCATTTGAAAGTAAATAGATTTCCGAGAAAAATTTGGGAAGATCAACATACAAAAAAGAAATGTTGGCTATTCTTCATGCGATAGAAAAATGGAGACACTACCTAATCAGTAGCCGCTTCATTATAAAAACAGATCATAGTAGCCTCAAACATTTTCTTGAGCAAAGGTTTTCATATCCGAAACAAAATAAGTGGTTAACCAAACTATTGGGCTATGATTTTGTTATCTAATACAAGAAAGGGAAGGAAAATATAGCTGCCGATGCTCGTCCAGGAAATATGAAGATGAAGTAGTCATTAACGCTATTTCAGGTCCTTGCTCCCAATGGGTGAATCAATTACAAGATGAATGGTTGTCCAATAGCGAAACTGCTCAGATACTTCAAGAATTATCTATAGGGTCCTCTAAACACCCTTTGTTCTCTTATGAAGATAACATCCTCTGGAAGAAGAACCGCATTTACATTCCACACAATTCAGAACTCAAATCAAAGATCCTCGACGAATCACACGCTTCTCCCTCAGCAGGACATTCAGGATTTTTGAAAACATATTTAAGGGTCAAAAAATCATTTTGTTGGAAAGGATTAAAAACAGAAGTCAAACAATGGGTAGCAGAATGTGAAGTTTGCCAGCGCAATAAAGGAGAAATAGTCAAATCACCAAGATTGTTACAACCATTACCCATCCCTGAACGACAGTGGGAACATATATCCATAGATTTTATTGAAGGTCTTCCAAAGTCAGAAGGCAGGATAGTAATCTTCGTCGTCGTATACCGGTTATCCAAATACTCTCACTTTCAGGCTTTACAACATCTATTTTCCGCAAGCAAGGTGGCAAAGGTATTTATGGACTCAATTTTCAAATTACATGGTATGCCAAAAAATATTGTAAGTGATAGAGACCCCATCTTCACTAGTAACTTTTGGCGGGAATTATTTCGACTTAGTGGTACCAAATTGAACATGTCTTCAGCCTACCATCCACGAGACGGATGGTCAAACGAAGTAGTTAACAAATGTTTGGGTACGTACTTAAGATGTTTTGCTCAAGATAAACAATACCAATGGAGCCATTGGTTAGCATTGGTAGAATGGTGGTACAACACTTCTTACCATTACTCAATTAAGATGTCTCCATTTGAAGCATTGTATGGCACCAAACCTCCAACAGTCGTAGATTACGTACATGGATCATCCAAAGTAGCCAAAGTGGAGGATTGGTTCCAACAAAGGCAGTCTACACTCACTATCCTCAAAGAGAATTTAGTCCAAGCACAAAATCGTATGAAACAACAAAAAGACTTGCATCGATCAGAGAGAACTTTTAATATAGGAGATTGGGTTTTCCTAAAGTTGCAACCTTACAAACAATCATCGTTAAGGATAAAGTCCAGCCAAAAGTTGGCTCCACGATTCTATGGTCCCTACAAAATTGTGCGCCGCATTGGAGAAGTAGCCTATCAATTAGAGCTACCTACATCATCACAAATACACCCGGTATTTCATGTTTCATGCCTCAAAAAAGTAATTGGTCAGAAAGTACAAATTCAATCAGAATTACCGATGCTCGATGAGGAAGGACGCATACATCTTCAACCTCGAAGATATACTACAACATAGAATCCGAAGACCGAGATCACGCCGATTCAAGAATTTCTCATTAAATGGCAAGATTTACCAGAGGAGGATGCCACATGGGAACCTGAAAGTATATTCCAGACATTTCCAGCTTTGAGGACAAAGCTTTCCGAGGAGGGGAGTCATGTTACACACCAAACCTAGCCGTCGGCTAGGTATTCCAAGTGTATAATTTTTCATATATATTGTAGTTAGATTTTCCAAATGATATCATCGATTTTATTAATTATTCTCTGCATTTCGGCATTGCCTTCACGGCGGGATCTGCCCTCCTAGTGGCAATATAATTTTTATTGTTTTCTGTCTATTCGAAATCTCCGTATTCAATCTGTTTATTGTTCTATTTGCATGGTTAAATATTAAATACTAATCCATTTAAGAAATCCCGAAGGCATAGCCTTCCATATACTACATGCATATACCTTATGAGGGATGGTTATATCACTTGCCTCTTCACATGGGTTATGATGTAATAAATCTTAACATTTCCTCCTTACTACATCATAGTCAAAGCTCTATTTTTAATTTATAATAAAAAATAATATCTAGGATAATGTTGGAATTTGAGAGATAAATTCCCCTACTTATTGTAGAATTTCTACTTTAATACTCAGGAGTGTTGGGTTCCACCAATCATGCACTCCAAAAATACATTTATTATAAATTCAATACTTTCTAATACCTATATATATCATTGTTGATACTTAATGTTTGGATCCAAGTCCTTATCTCTCTCATATTGTTGTTGATAGGAACTGACTTGTTCTATAGGTTGTAACTATAGTGAAAGTTGGAGTGCTTATTTTCTTCCTAGTTTTAATTTCTTGAAGCATTTCAAGGATTTGATTCTTTGAGGAATTTATACTCTTTGTAGCTCCCTCTTTAGGTTTTTTGATTATATTTTTGGTAGTTATCTATATTGACCAATATTTTGAAGAGGTATCATCTCTATAGTCTTCAAATATTTTCCTTCTAGCCAAAGTATTTGATTTTCTATAGTATTCAATTCCTTGATATTTGTTGTCTTAAAACTTTTACAATTTTTATTTTTCTTATTTCTTTTCTTCTTGACGACTTTAGTTATTCCAAGGTTTTTGCTTTAGGTTCTGGTATTTTCTTCATTTTAGTATTTTTGTTTTTAGTTGGCTTGGAGTGATCAACTAGGCTCTTTATATCTCTAGTTGTATGACTTGGATGAGTAAATTGTTTTTGACCTATGATATGTTTGGTTTCTTCTACATTATTTTAAATTTGATTTGGTTGTGCTTATGCATCAAACACATGTTAAAATTTTTCTTCTTATTCTTTTTTAACTTGATTCCCTTTGGTTACATTGTTTTGTTCTACCTTTATCCAAGATTTGAATATGACCTTTCTTGTTGCTAGGTCATATATCTTGAAGAGGATCCATTTTTGAATGGATTGTGAAAAAAATCCTTAATAGTGTGTCCAATTCTACCATAATGTTTACACATATTTTGTATATGGAAAGTATTTATTTGAGAATAATTTTTTTATTCTAATATATTTGAAAAATATTTGTTTGTTAGAAGTACTGAGGAGGTCTTATACCTCTTATAAATGGTTGCTTCATCATTTGATTTATAAATATTAATTGTTCTTCTTCATATGTTGTATGTGAGGCCCCTACTTTCTGAAGTAAGTTCACCAACTTTTCAAAGCTTAATGTTTTCAATGATATTTAATGTATTCATAAAAACATTGTACTTTGATGAGAGATTTCAAAATAATTGGAACCACATTTTTATCATATGCCTTTTCTCCTAGTGCTTATAATGATGCTCACAACTCAACTATTCTCCTTATGAATTATTTCAATTTTCTTTACTCTTTATCATCAAACAATGGAGCTAACTCTAGAGGAATAAATTTTAATTTTGGTTCTTTGCTTCAAAGACTATTCCTAGCTTCTCCCATGCATCTTTGGCTATGGTTGAATATTGAATGTAATCTTGGACTTCATCTGCTACTCCAAACATGATGATTAATGCCACATTTCTATCTACCTTGTTGAACTTTGTTTGATCTTATCCTTATATAGTAGGATAGTTAATGGTACCCTCTACTACTTCCATTTTTCCCTCAAACTCAACTTGTGTTCTAAGTTTGGTTTTTCAAGAAGTATAATTTTTTCCCCTCAATAGTTGTGAATCTAGTAACAAAAACTTTGGTGTTCGACTAGCCATAGTAAACTTTTATAAAACTTTAATATCTTATTTTCACTAAATTAGCCTTAAAAAGTAAATTTTGATGTATATATAAGACTATACTCAAACATTGATTTATGTTTCAAAATGTGAGAAAATTCTCTCATCAAATAAAGAAAATATGAAGGTGAAAAGTTTCTCTCTCTCATTTGAAAATGAATAATCTCTTTTTAAAAAGAATAATATTTATTCTTTCTATTATTCTCTTAATTCAAAACACCTTTTAATTTTATGTACCTTCATTTTATTCTTTCCATATAAAATGATCAAGTCTTGATTCTCTTGATCTTTAATGAAAAATAAATCAACCTTTGACTTTTGCACCTATCCTTTTTGGAAATTATACCAATACATTTATCCTTTAGAAATACCTTAAACGAATTTTATTTTTTTGCATTCGAGAGATGTTTCTAATATTTGTTTGATGTTAGACGAACAATGGATGAGATAGATGTCTTTCTTTCTTTAATAGTTTGTTCTTAGGGAAGACCTTTTGTATGAAACATCCTACTCTGATTTTGTAAGGCAACATTCTACTAAAAAAATTAGTCCTACAACTTTGCTTTGTCTTCCAATTAGGTGTTCAATTTACAAATAATTGTTTTATCATCCAAGAAAATTCCATTGATGTTTGGGTAGCTAAATGATTGCTTTTTACCTTTAATAAGTTTTTTTTTTAATACACACTAGGTGATTCTTCATTTAAATAATTTCCTTTGATGTTAAAGTGTTGAAAGGTTGCTTTTGTCCTTTGAATGAGTGCTTGTATCGAGCTCTTATTTATTTTATTTCATTCTAGCGGACGCATTTCCATTATAGCATATGATATCTTCTCTTTTTTAATTCTAGTAGGTGTTGTATTTTTCTTTTATAGTCTAGTAAGTTCTATATTTTGTTCTCTTATTCTACTCTTCCTCAATATTCTTGAGTGCTTCTTTGTATATATCTTTAGACCGAGTGTTGAAGAACATGAATGTTTATCTTGATAGCATGTTTACTATATGTTTATTCACAAGGTGCTTGGATACCTTTTTCATCAAATCACATGGGAATCACAATTTTATTTGTTTTGGAGATCACCAAGTACCTATTTTCAGGTCATTTTCCATGTATTCTTCAAAAACTTTCTTCTTTGAAAGACATGGGCTTCTCTTTCTTTTGGAACCTATGAGTAATGCTAAATATAATTCCATTGCTTGTTGTAGATGGTTATGGAATATGCTGGTTAATGCAAATGACTTGTATTATCATGCACTTCCTTCTTTGTTATTATAATATTAGAATACTTATCTTTTCTTTAGCAAAGGTAAAATTTGGTACCTTTCATTATCTCTAGTTGAGACTACATTCTCTATGTTGATCATTTGTATTCACTTTTTTATTTTGAACATTTATTGCATTTCTTAAGGAACATTTGTATAGTAAATAAGCTTTGGATGCTTCCTCTAAAATTTATTTCTTTTTATTCTTCAATTGGTTGCTCTAATTGGCACTCTTATTACTTTAAACTGATTTTTTACTAGTTTTTTCTTGATGGCTTTTACTCTTTTCTTTTCCTTTCGGGTGTTCCTTTTGTGAGATATTATGAGCTTGCAATATTTGTATAAGTTTTAATAACTTTGAAAAATATGACTACTGGTAAATAATTTTATTCTTGTTCCTCTTTTGTACATATTGATTCTTCCTCTTTTACTAATTATCTTCTTATAATCTTCTAAAAAGTTTCAATGGTTTGTTTACTACTTTTAGTTTTGAGGAGATTCTATGGCTTCCTTTCTTGTGAAAATTGGCCTTGATGTTAAAGGCTTATGACCTTTTTGGTCTTAGAAAGGATTGAAACATTTTTTTATGCTTGAAATATTTTGAATTTAGCAAGGAATTTTCACCCCTCATAATTTAAATCTATTATGGAATTTTGCTTTAAAGTGATCTTCCTCTCTTTTGAGATTTATTTTGAATAATTTTATATAGGGTAATATTACCCTTTAAACTAAAAAAATCTTCTCTCAAATAGAGTGCACTTTGGCTTCTTTGTGTCGAAGCAATAAAGGGATTAGAAGGATAAATCTTTATTCCTTCTACTTGCTCTGATACCACATGATAGAAATAAATGCTTCAATACTTGTATTATAGAAATGAAGGGTATTTAAGTACATAGGATACATATTTCAGGTATAACAAACCCTCAACTAAACTTGCAACTATCTTGTCATATACTACATGCATATGCTTTGTGAGGGGTGGCTATTCCATGAGCCTCTTCACATGGGCTATGATGTAATAAATCCTAAAAAATTGTCTCAATGGGTGAAATTATAACATCTAATCAAATCAAATGGAAAGATTACTCAGAACTAAAAATCATTGATTCATTTTGAATGATGGAATATGTTTTCATTATCATCAACTTGTGAACAAAAGGGATAAGTTCTTGGTTTTTTCTTTATGTTAGTAGAACAACATGCAATTTTCCATATAAGAGATAAGATTAAGCCTATTCAAGTATGGATAATATTGAAGGATCTCTATGGAAAAGTGAGTACTAATGAAGTTAAAAAATTAGATACAAAGCTCTCAAACCTCAAAATTTTAGATTTTTTTTTTGTTTATTATGTTGAAGACTACATATCTCACTTCAAATCCCTAAAGGATGGCCTAACTATGATAGGAACAAAGTTAAAATATTACTTCCAATATTACTCCACCTTTTCATATAGTTGACTTGGCTCTCAATGTAAATGTAATAACTATCAAGGATCCACAACCTATATCTCTTCAAATATATTTTAAACTTCTTATTTATTATGTGCTATGAAAAATAGTGAAGCTCTTTCTCATATGTAGGCCCTCTAATGAATTCTCACTACACCATTTTTTGATGGTAGAAAGCAAAAGTGAAAGCAACACATAAAGTGCAGAAGAAACTTTTGATCAACCTTTTGAGGATCATAAGGTAAGGCTCAGGTGCAAGAAGCATGTATTTTAAAGTTAAAAGTTTATAAAGTTTTGATCAGAGATAAAAAGTAAGAACTCCCATGTGAAGGTCTTGTTAGAATATATATTATATCCTATGTTTTTACTAGGATAAGTTTGAGTGGCTGATATTAGCTCAGTTATATCCTATTTAAGCAAGGTCTCTTTCATCGAATAATATCAAGTATTTCATTTTTTGAACATGGTACCAGAGCAGACCTTCCTTGCCCTGTGAGCCTGAGGAGATTTTCCTCTTGAGGGGATTTCTCTCATGGAAATCCCCCCCTCTTTTTTTCCTTTGGCATTTTTTTTTTCAAAAAACTGAGGGAGTATGCTCTCCATATTCGATGGATCAGAAACCAAAAATTTAAGAAAACATCATGGCTGCCATTTTTTATGGGGAAAATTTTTAGATAGTTTGAGTTTGTTAGATGTGAGCAGTGGGGTTCCTCCTTCGGATTGTTTTTTTTTAATTTCCTTTCCAGATCCTTTCATGCTGGGAAGTTGTGCTAAATTTTTGTGTAATTCTTGAATTGGTCTTTGGTCCCATGATTAGTTTGTGGTTCATCAAGGAGGCTTTGATGGCATTCCCACTAGTAGATTTTTTTTCCATCAATATATCCTAAGAGTTGTGTCCTACGACAGTTATGTTGCCAATGGCAGGCAACCCAAAATTTGTATTAAAAATGATAATATTTACAGTCTTATAGATTGCAATGGTATTTATTTCATGATGGTTATGTAGTGAACAACCGTTGTCATTAGTGCTTTCACTACGATTAAATCTATGGAGGTATTATTGTGGCTATGTCAGGCGCTATTTTTTTATGGATGTTGGCGTCCAAAAATTCCACTAGTAATTTTTTCAATGGGCTTGTGATTGTCACTGATGGAGGTGGTCCTAGTATTAATGAAAATAATAACTTGTTTCTTTTGAATGCTTCCATGAACCTACAAAGTAGAATTTTTAGATTCAAATAGATTCCTTTGTCCACTTTTTAACTTATCTAATACCAAAGGTGTGGTTTCTTCTATTTGCACACTAACATCTTTAAAACCTTTTACCACTTTAAAATTTATAGCTCTATTTTTAATTCCTTTTATTCTTTCTAAAGTATTTTTGGTGTCTTCTGATGCTCATTTTCTTCTGTAAAGGCTCTAGGCTACAAATGAAAGTGTCTAGTATAAAAAAATTATCCACCATACGTGTATGACAAGTGCTATAGTGTAGCACACATTCACCAACATTCTCAAAGCTTGTTGGTCCCTCTCAGATCTGTGATGGGGTAAGCAGCTTCATGTTCACATAATCACAAATGGATTGGACTTTGAACTATTTACTACAAATACACTCCTTTCTATGTATGCAAAATGTGGTTGTATGCAACAATATTGGGTGCATGCGTATGAATTTTATTTCTCTCACTCGCATCACGTGCACCAAAGTCACCCGGATCATCACAAAAAATAGAAATGGAGGTACTGCAATCATTCACCTCATGTGTGTTGAATTCACCCAGCTCGTCATAGACAGTGGAAATGGAGGCACTGCAAAAAGGAGCCCCCACTCCCCATCATAGCATCAACACTTGTTGGAAATAATAGAACCCCTAGATTAAAAATTATCAACCACCACATCCACACTGGATCCCATGCCGGATCTTGCCCATCAAACAATAAGAAACGATCATATGATGTCCATCAACACAAATGGAAATAGTGTTCAACGTTGTTTTCAATCAAATGCTTCATAGAGACGTTAAAATATTGTAAATTTTTGACACAACCTCCTCCTCCACATAGCTCTACAATGCATCACTGACCACAAGTCCCAACCAAATAACGTGACTAGGTCACACACTTGGAAGGAATTTTAACTATGCTTCTAAAAAAATAATCAGTAGGAGTGCATCCCATAGCTTGAATCTGATCAAATCGCTTCAACACATCTTGGAATGAACACACAGATATTTTATGTGGCCAAAAATAACTTTTAGATCATCCAACGGTAGCAATTTGTGTCATGATTAACATTAATAAAATGAGAACTAAGCTACATAGTCGGTTGAAAGTCTCCCAGTCTGCACATATCTCTGTGATGTCCTACCCTATGAGATTGGTATTTAATTTTTATTTTTTGTAGCACATCGAGGGGGAGTGGTAGTTCTGCTCATGGAGGAAATGGTGTTGCAGTGAAAATGGAACTAAGGTGAGCCATAAAATTGCACCCGTGGACCCCACACAGACCTATATGATAGTTATGCTTTCCCACTCGTTGAAGTTTTGAAACGTTATCGCTTGGAGGGGTCATCGTACTAGGAATAGTAGCAATGATACTTTTTTTCTACCCTGGATGGCAAGTATGCAAAAGCTAATTATTTGTATGTGTTTGTTAGGATCCCATCCTAATATTTAATGTAATAACTTCTATGATGTAATAATTCCTAAATAACGTGGGTAGTACCCATGATTAATATTTTGTAATGTTCTAAATTTTAGCTTATATAGTGCCTATGACAAATGGCACCCTTTTTATGTAACATATGGTAGATAGGTTATGTAAGGTGTCCTTGTGCATGTAATTCCAGTGACATTGTGCATGTAATTCGAGTGGCACTATGCATGTAATTCGGGTGGCATTATGCATGTAATCCAGGTGGAATTTTGCATATAAGCCAACCATGGAAGGGAACTCTTTAAATACCCGAGAAGGCACCAATGTATTCATCTTTTGCAAATTAATGAAGTGTTGAAGGAGGTTGCCCCCTCGAAGAGGCTTGCAATTATATCTTATTGTGAGATTGTTCCTTTATGCAATTTTTTGTTATAATGTGTAATTTGTTCTGAATATTAATATGATGTTTATGTGAGTTTATTTCCAAGAAATTGTGTGAGCATGTGTTATTTGAGTTTATTTTATAGCAGGATCCTAACAAGTGGTATCATAGCGCTTTCCAAGACCAATTTCTACTGCAACAGTAATGATTCTTGTCTGTTAGGTATAATCCTCTATTATTTTAGTGTATTTTTTTTTATTATCAAAAAAAAGACAAATACAGTTTAAAAAAAAGTCCTTTTTAGTTGAGTAGGTAAAAACCCTGTTTTGGGGGTTTTAAAATATCACGAAGTATCTATCATTATTGTCTAAGCTAGATAGACCATACAACGTCTAGTGAAGTGAGGGGCGATCAGGCTCCAATACCCAGGCCTCAGACAGAACTCGCACATGAAATTGAGCTCCCACGCATCTTTGGGTGTATCGAGAGACCATTCTAGGGTTAAAAATTTTTTATCCAGTAGGAAGCTTCTCGGCCTTGTATCATCCATAGTCTATGGGACACATCATCTTAGACGATTACCCTCCTGTACTGTCAGAGAGGCAGATAGTGTGCTTAAGGGTATGTGTGGAATCCTCCTTGGGTAGTGGCCTGAAATATTGGTCCGAGCACTATTGTTCGTCACTGCAGTATATCAGAGGGCCTATGGGTGTTACATACTCATTTACTTAGCATACCCTACTTTTGTTAAAACTTCAACCTACAACAAAATCACAAATCAAAACTCCCTGTTGTAATATTTCATTCCAAAATCCCAAAAGTGAGCATATAAGAAAGGAATCATCTACCAAAAAAATAACATACATTGCATGGAATTCGGGATAAAATATGAGGGTGACAGTTAAGTTGACAGTATGGAGAATAACAGTTAAATTTACAGTGGCAGTAACAGTGAGGTCAGTCAGGTTAGTATAGTCAGGTCAGAGACTACAATTTTCAGTGTTAGAATAGAATTGTCATAATAGTAACCTATAGAATACAAAGCATCTTTAGACTAGTGAGGTAAGCAATGTCAAAGAGACTATTTAGGCTGAGAAAAATAGTGAGCGAGTGACCAGAGACCAATTATAGATAGTGCTCTAGTACCCAACTTTTGCACTGTAGCTCAAAATAAAAAACTGTAAACACCATTAGACTCAGCAAAACAGGAGATTTAAAAAAAAAATGGATCACCTCTTCGAACTGATCGTTTTGATATATCACACCCAAGAAATTTTTTGGACACTTACTAAAAATAGTAAGTCCTGAAACCCAATTCTAATTTTAGTAACTGGTCACAAAAGGTTCCAAAATGGCCCAAGGTACCCATGGACATCAAAAAGAGCTAGAACAAATGGACTCCTTAACCTAAGCCATTGAGAATTTAAACTTGGCAATTTTCTCCATAAGGGAAGAAGTCCAAGGTCTTCATATAGATCATGAGGCCACTAGCGCTCACTTAGAAGAAACACTGATAACTATGGGTAGAAAGTTACATAAGGGACCACTCAAAATAGAACACCAGGCTGAAAACTTTGCAAGGAATGACTATGACCCATCCTTTAAAATACCAAAATTGGACTTCCCTTGATTTAATGGGAAGGATGTTGATGGGTGGTTATGTAGGGTTGATTAATTATTTAGAATTCATAATGTTCCCATATATCATCGAGTTTAGATGGCTTCCTTCAATTTGGAATCTGAGGCTCTACACTGGTTCCAGTGGTTACGTAATTCCAACCCAAATCCCTCTTGAGAGGAATTTGAGTCCCAACTACTGACCCACTTTGGACCTAGTGAGTATGATGACTTCATAGGGGCCTTGACCAAACTACAACAAACATCCTCAGTCCGTGATTACCAAACTCAATTTGAAAAATTGGCCAATAAGACAAGAGGATTGACAAAGGGGTTCTTCACAAGTTGTTTTATCAGTGGGTTAAAAGGGGATCTCCAAGCTGAAGTAAAGATGTTGAAACCACATTCCATGATGGAAGCTATCAGTTTGGCCCATCTGGCTGAATCTAAACTCTCAAACCAAAGGCACCCCCGCGGTTTTCTCCAAATCGACCTTCATTTCCTTTTCATGCCCAAAATTTAGTGGATAGTAAACCTACTACACCCAAGTGCCCAAGCGACTGACTACAAAGGATATGGATGCATGTCATGCCCAAGGCTTATGTTATAATTGTGATGAAAAGTTTTTTAAAGGACATAAGTGTGCAAACAAAAGACTGTTCTTGATAGATGTTGAGGAACCTGCTAACACTGACCAGAGTGATGAGGATGAGGACCCCCCTGAAACACCTTCTCCACAGGAAGAAGATACATAGGGGTCTGAGGCAGATATTTCAGTCCATGCTCTTGTAGGCATTACCACTCCAAAAACCATGAAAGTTATGGGATTTTTCAAGGGCCAACGTCTTACCATCCTTATTGATTCAGGCAACACACACAACTTCATTGATCCTAGAGTTGCTAAGTAGGAAAATTGCTATATCCACACTTGTAATTCATTCAAAGTCATGGTAGCCAATGGGGGAACATTACCTTGTAAAGGAAAATGCCGCAATGTCAAGATCAGGATAGGGGACTATGAACTCAAGTAGGATATTTTTACCCTCCAGTTGGGAGGATGTGATATGGTTTTGGGATCTCAATGGTTGAGTACATTGGGAACTATCAGTTGGAACTTTGCAAAAATCTAGATGCAATTCTACCAAAATGGACAAACACACTTACTCAAGGGCTCTCCTGCAGGAACACCTCACCTCATTAGTTCCAATCGTATGGAGAAAGTGCTAAAGAAATCAAAACGTGGGGTCATTACACAACTCTTCTCCATCCAACCAACCACTTCACTAATGGCCAAAATTCCATCAGACCTGCAATTGGTTCTACACAAACATGATGATGTCTTTTCAGAACCAACTACACTACCACCACGTTGTTCTCATGACTATGCTATCCCATTGCTCCCAGGTAGTGCACCACCAAATATCAGGCCATACAGGTACCCTCATGCCATGAAATTAGAACTAGAAAAATTGGTATAGGAATTACTCAAGGCTGGTGTCATCCGGCCTAGTACTAGCCCCTACTCCTCACCTGTCCTACTTGTTCCCAAGAAATATGGCTCATGGCGCCTATGTATTGACTACCGAGAACTCAACAAGACTACAGTCAAGGATAAATTTCCTATTCTAGTGGTTGATGAACTACTCGATGAACTACATGAGACCATGTATTTCACCAAGCTTGATCTCCACTCTGGCTACCATTAGATCTAGCTCAAGGATGAGGACATCCCCAAAACTGCATTTCACACTCATGAAGGTCATTATGAATTCTTGGTAATGCCATTTGGTCTCACAAATGCTCCTTCTACATTTCAAATTCTTATGAACAACATATTTCGGCTCCTTCTGCGGAAGTTCATCCTTGTGTTCTTCGATGACATCTTGATTTACAATCGCATATGGGAAGAGCACCTCAATCATGTGGATCAAACTTTATAGTTGTTGGTCACCCATAACCTTTTTGCCAAAAGGTCTAAGTGTTCCTTTGGGCTTATTGAAGTAGAGTATCTGGGACACATTATCTCACAGGATGGCGTCAAGGTTGACCCTAAGAAGATCCAAGCAGTTCAAGAGTGGCCAAAACCTCGCACCCTCAAGGGACTTCAAGGATTTTTAGGGCTTACAGGCTATTATCACAAATTTGTCTGTAATTATGGGAAGATAGCTGCCCCCCTCACCTCCATGTTGAAAAAATATTCCTTCACTTGGACAGGGCTTGCTGAACAAGACTTCATTGAACTCAAGAATGCTATAACCACCACTCCCGTCTTAGCCATGATAGATTTCTCTAAACCATTTATCATTGAAAGTGATGCTTTTGGTCATGGTATTGGGGCAATATTGATGTAAGAAGGACGACCTATGGCTTTTACTAGCAAGGCACTCTATGATCGTGTAAATTAAAAATACAACGCCAAATAGAAATAAAACAACAATAATGGAATACAGGAAAGTTGCACAAAACAAACAATTTTTATTAATCAGTGGAGTTTAAAAACTCCTTTTGAGTACAACAGGGCCTGTAACCCTTTTTGTGACGCAACTCTCTCTCAAGATTAAAGCACAACTTTGAAGACCAAATAATAAAAGAATATTTAAAATTTTTTAGCTTACCCCCTCAATTGGCGAGCGAGAATGGTTCTCACAAGCCAATTGGAAGAAATTCGGAAGAAAATGAACCGTTTTTGCCCCAACGGTGAAAAAGGGGTTGGTGTATGAACCATCTGTTTATGTCCCAACAAAAAGGAGACCACCTTTATGTCCCAACAGAAAAGGGGTTGGTGTACAAACCAGAAAAGAATATGATTGAAGACGATATGAGTGATGTGAAAGATGGACCGTTTTCTACCCCAACGGTTATAAAGGGATTTTTGCCAAACTATAAATTCCATGATCATGTAAGATGAATTCCACTATAGGAAAATTAGAAATTGATAACGGATGCCCCAACTCCTGTGTGTGAATCCATACTATTGATGAAATTGCCTTGTTGGCGCCATTGATATGCAGAGATGAAAGATGCATGAAAAGAGTCTAGAACTCAGAGATGCTCCTAGTGACTGTATGGATAATTCCTCGGGTTGGAACCAATCAACCTAGGTAGCCTCAATCTCTAGCAAGACTCAAAATAATGATGATATTAAAGATTGTCCATGTTTAAGGCCCCATGAACTAGGCCATCAATGACAAATGTTGAGCAAATTAATCTTGGTATGAGGTCACTTGAAAAGTAGAATACCCAAAATTGATTTCCAATTTTCAAACAGTGAAATAATTGATGATGATAAATGGTAAGTGTCCTTATGGTGGTTTAATCCTCTTACCGAATTGCATGGATGCAAATCGCTGCAATCGCCAAGGTGATAGAATATACCACTAGATACGAGGTTTACTTTAATTTGATTTGGCAAAAATATGCATGATGAAAGAAGAATGAATGAAGTTGACGATAGATCAGAAGAATTGATGAATGTGGTTAATTTTGTGAAGGTTTTGAATATTTTTAACCCAATTTGTAAAACAATGATGAATGATGCGCTTTTTGAGCGAAATGACAAAATTTGTGTCCAAAACTGTTGTAACCTTCACAAAATGTTTTATTATGATAAGAAGAATGGATGAATGCAATTTGATGAAATTTGGAGGAGGTAAGCTTCAATTTTGCAAGTTTTGTTCCTTTATTCAATACTGACACCAAACGCCGGTCTGCATTTGGGGGTGGCAGAGACGCCCGCCGGTGTTTAGGTGCTCTGCAGACGTAGCACTATGTCTGAATGCGCCATGAAATGCCCCACTGCATTTCAGGGCGCCAAAACCAGCTATTTAAACAGTTTCAGCGAGAATTTCGCTCATTTGTGCGTTCGAGCTTGAGAGAAGTGCGTCTGAGGGAGTGGAGTGAAGTGAAAGGTTGTGTGGGAGAGTGAAGCACGCGGGAGCTATGGCGGAGATGGGAGCGGACGCGCCAGTGCAGCCAGCTGAGGTATTTGTTCATTTAAGCAAGTACTTATTATGTGTTTTTTTTTTTTTTTTTCGGAAAAATTTGTAACAAATTTTTGTTTTGTTGTTTTGCAGCTTAGGGTGTTAGAGGCACGACACCGATTCTCCCCTATCATTCCGGGGATGAGGAGGTCGTTGTCCCAAGCAGACTGGGAGATATTGGAGGCGAGTGGGGCTAGCGGAGGCAGCCCGGTTGGAGGTAGTTCGGGCGGATGAGGGGTACCTCTCGGCTTTGGCCGAGAGGTGGGATCCAGATCGGGGGACGTTCCAGCTCCCGACTGGAGAGATGACGGTGATGCTTGAGGATGTATACCGCATCCTCAAGGTGCCCGTGGAGGGGGCACGGGTGGAGGTTGGACGAGATAGGGCCATGGAGATGGCCAAGTTGTTTGGGGATGACTGGAGGGAGATCCGGACGGAGAGCGGGGGATCCCATACTTGGCCATGTATACGGCCAAGGAGTTGGTAGCGGTGGAGGCTCTGATGATGTTCGTGTTGGCCAACATTGTGGCCCCGAACAGCATCGGGTGAAGGTTCCCATGGAACTTGATGGGTGTAGTGAGCGAGATGCTCACTAATAGGGTAGTGTATGCCTGGGCGCCCGCTTTATTGGCACAGGTGTACCGGGAGTTGTATGAGGTTCGAAGACGGGGCCGGAAGGGCCTAGGTTGTAGTGTGGTGCTCCAGTGCTGGGGCTGGGAGCACTTCAGAGTGGCTCGATCGAAGGGGTTGCCATGGGCTCACTGGGACATGAGCCAGGCTTATGGTAGGAGATGGCCAGTGGCGGAGGAGAGACAGCCTAGCCGCCCCGTGAGATCGGGGCAATGGTATAGGAGATTATGGGCAGACTTGACAGATGCCCAAGTCATTTGGAGGCCCTGGCGAGAGGCGAGGTGGATCGGGGATGGAGAGCACCTGAGATGGGTGCGACAGGCTAGATGGGTAGTGGGGCGGGGCCACAGCGAGGCGGAGTACATACGGATGTCTCGAGTACTCCGCCGAGGTCGGATTGAGGCGGGATGTCCCCGGTGAGCCGGTGCGCTACCGGAGGCACGGATCGAGAGGGGATTTGCCGTGTTCCGAGCCGTGGAGGGAGGCGGCAAAGGATGATGAGGACATGGAGATCCCCGACGTGGACGACATCGGGGTGATAGCTGAGTATGCAGCATGGATGGCCGTAGAGCCGAGGTGGGAGCCACCATTGGTGGCTGGTGGAGCCGGAGAGCCCGAGGCTGGGGTTGGAGAGGGCGAGGGAACCGTGAAGGTTCCCAAGCGTAGGGAGGGTCCCCGCCTTCGATCTGATAGTCGAAGGCGAAAGGGGAAGATGGCACGGTAGGCTCCGGGGAGCGAAGATGACGGGGAGGATGATGGAGAGGGCCTAGGAGAGGCCACAGGAGAGGCTAGGGAGGTACCCCCTAGCGGGCATGAGGACGAGTTGGCACAGCTGCAGCAGCAGATAGCAGAGCGTGATGCTATGCTAGCTGTCCGAGACGAGAGGATAGCTCGGTCTGGAGCAACAGGCGGTAGAGCGGGATGCCCTGTTAGTTGCTCAGGAGGAGAGGATGGCCCAGCTGCAGGCGGACTTGGATGGAGCGACCAGGGTGCCCCAGGATGACAGGGTGACGAGACTCCAGGCGAGCTAGTGGAGCGGGAGCGACGACACGGGATAGACATAGCTAGGCTTAGGTCTAGGACTCGTTATATTGAGGCTCTGGAGGACACATTGTTTAGGCATCACATTGTGTTGCCTGATCCTCCATCCTCTTCTGTCTCTAGGCGTAGTGAGTCTAGGCACACCACTAGGTCTAGGGCTCCTACTAGGTCTCAGGGGTCCTCTTTTGATGGTTAGCTTAGTGCTTAGATGCACTCTTTATGAGCCTTGGTGCTCTATTGTATATTGTAGCCTTTTGGCATTCATTGTACAGTTTGTCCTTTATACATATATATATACATGGCTTTTATTTATTTGGTGTTTTACTCTCTTTTGTGTGAATGCCTATGTTTTTGTGATGCATGTTTTTTTTTTTTTTATGTTTTTGATGCATATGTGATGGAATGGAATGCAAACTTATAGATGATTAATGCGAGACTAAGTAAATGAAATATGCACTAAGAAGCACTCATACTTTTAGATAGTTAGATTTAGCCAACTGTTATCATAATTGTTTAATCAGGGGCACCGAACTTGGTGGCTTGTGAATGGATGACGTATGGAATGACATGAATATGGAAGAAGATATGGAGGGTGATATGGAAGAAGATATGGAGGAAGACTGTTTTACAAAGACTCAAACATGCTAGTGGTATCAAACAAACTTACTAATACTGCCTAATTCAACTAGGACCAAATGTGTGTGCATGCGAGTTCATTAACCAAATTAGAAGCATGGTAGTGACTCTAGGCAATCAAAAACCTGTGTGTGTGCAAGTGTGTTCATTAACCTCATCTTGCATAAATTAGGTAACCCTGTTATGGAGAAGACCCCGAAGCTAGTTTGTCCGTATGAGCATTCAGAGGTCTCTTTTTGAGGAGAGACATGTCGCCACGCAATGAGTATACTCCACTTGCCAGTCAAGCGTCTATAGCCCCGGTGAAGGTTAACTCCATAGTCCATGTTGTTTTTGACCTTTGTAAGCCTTGGGGATGACTACCTATCCGTCCGATTGGACAAGTAGTACGATCCTTACAACTTATTTGGGATCGGTGGTGTGTGAAAAATGTTCATTTCCTTAGAGCTTTGGGGAATCGGATTCTCAACCGAAGTATGATGAGAATTTTACCCTATCCTTACTACTCTGTTTATATTTATATTTTGTGATTGCTTGTGATAGTGGTAAGAACCACTGTTTTATGGACTATGTTTGCATGATAGGACAAACGAGGATTACCCTTTTCACTTCAAGGCACAACCCAAGGATGGTGTTATCTCTCTTTGACACAAGATGTTTTTAAGATGTGAAAATGTGATAGGTTCAAGACCGCTTTTGAAATCATTTCCCAATACTCAAGATTTTATTTAGTGTAATTTGTGATATGGCCCTAGAGAACTTTGACATGCATTTCGAAGTTTGCTTAAAACACTAGGAATGGCTGAGTGACTGAAAACATTTTGGCAATGTAAATATGTGCAAATGGAAAATGGGTGTACGAATGACAATTCGGTTTGATGGATTTTATGAAGGTGCCCCTGATTAAGGCAACATGACTTTTGCTTGACCAAATTTTATATCCAAAAGATAGAATGGTCTCTAACATGATATGCAACTATGGCTGAAAATGAAATGTTATGGTTTTGAATGAGATGTATGCACATGAAATGCAATGTTTTTGAATGAGATGTATGCAACTAACAATGAAATGCAAATTCTTTTTATTTTATTTGTTTTTTTTTTTTTTTTTTTTGTACAAGCCATGTATATATGTACATATAAAATTCAAACTATGCGTAGAATGCCCTCAAGTGTATAACATTAAGTGGTTCGGGTTCTTCCTCTCCCTCTAAACCGGCAAGTCTATAAGTTCCATTACCCACTCTTTCGGTGACCATATATGGACCTAACCAATTAGCCGCGAATTTATCTCGAAGATGCGGCAATGCATTGGTGTTTTGTTGATTCTCTTTAAGGACAAGATCCCCTACTTGAAATTCTCTTAGATGAACTTTGGCATTGTAAGCACGTTTCAATCGGTCTTGATAAACTCGCAAATGCTCTAAAGCATTGATTCGTTTTTCATCTATGAGTGTGAGTTGATCAAGACGTGCTTGTCTAGCAATATCATCATCGATAAATTCCTGCAAAGAAATTCGCAAGGAAGGGATCTCGAGCTCAAGAGGCATGATTGCTTCAGCTCCATAGACCAAAGAAAATGGCGTTGCCCCAATGGGGGTTCTGATGCTTGTTCGACGACAAATTTAACATCCAAAAGTTTCTGAATCTCCGTTTTAACTATGAGGGCCACGGTAGGATGCATTTTCCTAAGTTTTTGTTTGACAGGTTTAGCATCATTTTGTAAGGTGAGGTTATGGACAACCAAATTAGGGTCTAGGCCTGGCATGTCTTTGTAAGACCATGCAAATATCTCCTTCTTCCGCTTGAGTAGAGCAATCATTTGCTCTTGTTCCTCTGATGATAGACTTTTAGCCAGTTTCACAATTTGGGTGCCATCTTGGTCTGTACTAAGGTCTACATCGATAGTTTCTTCAATAGACATGTGGGAACCTTCCTCAAGCTGATGGGGAGTAGGGATCAGATTTATGTCATCTAAAATGTCATCAAGCTCCTGTGCCTTGCTCTCGTCTATGTCTGCCTGGAAGACCTCTCGCTTAGAAGATGAAGGTGAATGTGGAGGTGAAGGAGGAATGTAGTTGGCGGAAGCCCTTAACAATTCCTTAGAAAGGATGAACTCTGAAATAGATGGAGGGAATGAAATCTGATCCATGTCAATCAAGCTTGGGTTGATCGGGATTGGCTTATCCGGATCATATGGATTATGGAGTGGGGTGAATAAGTCTTCAAAATTCATTGTCGACTTATGGAAGAAAGGATGGGCGGAATGGAAGGGAAAACCGGTGAAGACCTCGGAAGACCTGAAATGCAAAACAACATAGTTTTTCAGTTTTTTTTTTTTTTTGTTTTTTTTTTTTTTAGTTTGAGTTTTTTTTTTAGTTAGTTTTTTTTTTTTTTTTGTAGTGGTGAAAACCACTATTACACACATACATAAAGCAATAAAGTATTTTTATATATTTTGATTTTTTTTTTTTTTTTTGGGAATTTTCTGATTTTTTTTTTTTTTGGTAGTGGTGAAAACCACTATTTTAGTATATACATATAATACAAGTTTGGATTATGGCTTATGGATGTGGCGGAGGGGGTGGTTCACCTCGTTCTTGTGGAATAAGCAAGCGAAAGATGGCCTCTTGGAGAGGGAACAATTGGAGATAAAACTCGTCTTGTTCTAGTGAGGGTAACAATTGGCGCCGACTCTTCTTCAGATTCATCACCATTTGACATGACGTCAAATTCTTCATAGGCTTCATCTTCGGATTCGTCGGGGTGGAGGATTTCTTCTTCTAAATTAAGATTAATGCTTTGAAAAGCTTGTTCAAAAGAAGAAAGGGATGGAAGTGGTTGGTAGCCCAGACCAAAACGCTCAGTGGGTCTCTGATATGGCATATCGATGCGTTCAGTTACCCCTTGCTCATATCGACCTAGGCCAAATTGCTGCCAATTATGTCTGTGGAAATAGCGAGAGGGAAAACCCTCCATCCTTTCGATATTGGCAAGGACTGGATGCTTAGGTTCTAGTATGGTGGTAGGACTAGAAGATGACTCTATTCCCCCATATACAAAATTAATGGAATTTGGCATAGAACCCATGTTATAAACCGATCCAATGGATAAATGTTGGTCATGTGGACGACCAAAATCTTTAATTGTTTGCACATTGAACGGTGTGATGTGGACATCTTGGATGGCATACTCACCAATACCGACATCAGTGAGATGGACCTTGACTTGGGAGGGAGATGGACTAGATGATGGAATAGAAGAATGTGGGATAGAAGAATTGGAAGGATTTGGTTGGGTTGATGCTTCACTGACTTGTGAAACATCATCTGGTGATGGTTGGGAAGATGGAGGAATAATAGGTGATGTTGAAGAAGGTGTAGAAGAAGGGGGTAATGACGTGGAAAGAGATGATTGGTCATGGCCACATGTGCATGTGGTCACTGATGAAGAAGAAGGAAGATTAGGAGATGAAGAAAGTGGTGAATGAGATGGAATAGCGGAAGAGGAAGATGGTTGCGATATGATGGGTAGCTCCTCGGGAATGGGAGCTTTAGAAGAAGATGGTATAGAAGAAGTAGATGGGGTCAAGAAAAGATGAGTGGATGGCAACACAATCTCATAAGGATTTGAGACATAGTTGCAATGTTTGAAGGGTTCAATGTCAGCAAGTACACAATGAACCTGTCCCTCATATACATACTTCAGACATTGATGCAATATAGAAGGGACACATCTCATCTCCCTAAGCCAAGGCCGTCCAAGCAATACATTGTATGCCATGGACCCTTCCAAGATGTGAAACAAGGTATGCAAAGTTCGGGCCCCTACCTCAATGGGCAAGATAACCGTGCCAACCGTGGAAGATAAAGCATCATTGAATGCTTTAAGAGTAAAAGTCGACTTTGTGATAAGGGATGGCGACAACTCTAGATGACTCAACGCCGATGTTGTAATGATATTGATTGAGGAACCGGTGTCAATTAAGACTCTCTTGAATGGCTTGTGATCGATCTTGGCCATGATATGCAGTGGAGGATCTATACTTTCTGTTGACAAAGGTTTGATTTCAAAATCATAGAAAGTGATGGAGGGCTCCATGCATGTTTGAATACTCCCCACAAAGTTGTTGAAGGCATTAGTATCTTGAGTTTGAAGCTTGATTGACTTTAATATTTCCATTAATGCCTCTCTATGCGGGGGAGATTGTTGAATGAGGTCATAGATCGATAACTTGGCAGAAGCCATTTTTAAACTGGTAGTTAACCGGCTACTCAATGACATGATGGGTCGTTGGCGTTGAGTAGAATGATTTAGCGATTGTTGAGAAGTACTAGCACGTCGTTGGGTCACTATTACCTGAGGTGGACTGGGGGTTTGTACAGGTGGCTATGGTTCAGCCTGATTTGGTTGGTTCGCCCTTTGACCCCGGGTTACTACGTTAATAGTACCCACAAAACCTTGGTATTGTTGTACATGGTTGACTTGATTAGGAGGAGTTACCTGAGTTACTCCCCCTGAAGTTGTTGGAGCTTCCTCCCGATGTGGAAGGGGTGTTTGAAATACACCAAGATTTTGATTTTGTTGGGCTAAGGGGCTATCCAATTTAATGGCTCCAATCTCAATAAGATCTTGGATCACATGTTTGAAAGTTGTACAATTATTGATATCGTGCCCATTTTGCCTATGATAAGGACAAAATAGGTACTCCTTGTAATACTTCCCCCTTCTAGATGGTTCTAAAGGTTTAAACTCAGGTAAAGTTAACTGATTTGTGCTATATAACTTGTTGAATATGATCGCATATGGTTCATCTAAAGGTGTGAACTGTCGCTTGGGACGATTGTTTTGCCAAGGTCGAGTTTCCATGGTTGGCCCAGTATTGGGAGCTGGTTGAGGAGGGGCGGGTACCGCATGATAAGCAATTGGTTGCGGTTGACTTTGCATTACTTGTTGTTGTTGAGCCATTATGGGCTGGCTCGCCACCACTTGATTAACTTGGTTAACATTTGAGGCTGTACTAGCTTGTGCTTGTTTGTTTTGGCCATAATTATTATTTCGTTGTTGGCCCTTTTGTTGCCATTCTTTTCTACGGGGTTTTAAAACACCCTCTTGGACTTTAATGTCTTCTATGATACTTGCTTGGGCCAAAGCCTCTTCAAAAGTCCTGTATTGTTGTAATTGGAGTAACCAAGAGATAGGTTTTAGACAACTCGGGTGAACATTTTGGTTAACTCCTCCATTGGTAGGGAGAATGGCAATTTATTAATGATAGCCCTCCAACGGTTTCCAAAGTCATAAACAGTCTCATCGTCATGTTGCTTGAGCTTGTATAAGTCGGACAATGAGACTTTCCTTTGTACATTTAGGGAGAATCGTTCTAAAAATAGATTAATCAATTGTTCGTAAGCATAAATGCTATGGTGAGCTAAATGATTGTACCATTGTACAGCATCTCCCCCTAATGTCTGAGGAAAAGTTCGAGCATAAGAGCGTCATTATTTTGGATTCTAAAGCGAGCATGCATGAATGAGCTCACATGTTCATGAGGATCCTCGGTTCCTCGAAATTTGTCAAACTTCGGTAATGTGAAATCGATCGGATATGGCGGTGAAGGTACCGAAGGATGAATTGGTTGATTGATCAACGACCTTAGCGTAGGTTTCTGACTAGATGAGCCAGGCATGTTGAGCATAAGGTTGTCAATCTGTTGTTGCATAGCATGGAGTCGATAATCTTCATGAAAATTTTGACTTGTTTGATGATTATGAGGATGCAATGGAGGAGTTGAAAAATGATGAGATGGGATGAAATTGCCTGGATTAGGCGGTGTGGAATGGACAGGTTGTTGGTATGGATGATACCGGAAAGAAGGTGATTGGGGTGAATGATGAACTGGACTGGGTTGGGAGAAAGGTGGGGTAGGAATGGACACCACCAAAGATTGGGGTACCCAGGTGGGGCCTGAGCTAAGAAAAGCTGGCTGGGTAGAAATTGGTTGGGGTGTAGGATTTACTACGACAGGTGGTTGAGCATTTTGTTGTTGTTGTTGTTGAAGCAACTTGTCGAGGTACTCCCTAACCTTATTAATCTCTAACCCAAGGGAGGTGGGATGATTGGATGAAGGTGGAGGGCAGGCTGCCATGGTAGTCATAGAAGACTGCATAGCAGGGGCAATGAAGGTGGTTGAAGTAGGCGGTACCTGGGAAGAAATAGTAGACTGTGCCCCAGGTAGGGTGAAACCATAAATGGTTTGGGAAGAAGAGTGTTGAAATTGGTCATGGCTAGAGGAGGTTCCACCAGCCTCATAGAGAGAATTGGTGTACACCCGGGTAAATGGAGGAGAAAGTGGTCGGGAAGACACTACATTTGTCTCCAAAGGAGGACAATTGAGCATCTGGGAAGATGTTGGAGATGAAGCCGGTTGAGCAGATACAACATTAGCCTCAAAAAAAGGGTTAGTGTAGACCTGAGTGAAACCAACGGGTATGGTTGATGCAATATCCTGCTGAAAAATAGAATCTTGCATAGGGGAATCTTGGATTGGCTCAAGGACATAACCAATGCCATCTCTTAAGTGAGTTTGCACTTGGGCCATATCAATGTGGGTAATATGACAGGAATTGTCTTCCTCCATGGGCATGGCCATGCGATAGATGGTAGAAGGACGTGAAAGACCTGCAGGCGAACCTGCCTGAAATTCACTAGGATAAGTGGTCATGTTGGTGGTGGGGATGTTCTGTGAATTATTCATTTGATTATTTAGATTTAACACTTTAGATTGATTCCTTGTTAAGACCATAACGCAATAAATCTAAACAAATTCAGAAAAAGAAGAATGCAAAACTGGAATGATAAATTTACACTAAAGAAATTATCAGAAAACAGTCACAACCTAGGTTTCAACCAATGTGTCTTACCTGCGGTTAATTAATTATTTTCTGATCTTAATCTACAGTAAATTTTAAGTGTCCGGTTTATGAGTTTTGCATGTGATCTAATCTTGAATTATTCACAAAAAAAGGTAAAAACTATGGCTAGGAAAGGACAACGAGATTCTTACCGGTGATGAAATCCAGCAAGTTTGCTCGGGGGTGACCTATGGTGTCTAAGGCAGAAGTTTAATGGATGGAGATGAATTCCACCGTCACTAAACTTCAAGCAATACCGGGTGATGAAATCCAGATATTACTATTTTAAATGCAATATGAAATGCAATGAATTTTATTTTAAGTGTTTTAGTTGTCTAATGTATACATACAAAGCTATAAATCAAAAGTTCTAATGATCTAAGCAAGAGGCTACCGAAAACATGCCATTTCCTCTCGAAGAAGTGGAGTACACCGTTTAAAACCCCCCGCCTACCAATGATATCGGATATCAAAGGAGCAACCGAAAGGTTCGTCCACTTCTCTCGCTCGGAATCACCCAATGGCAGGAGTACTATTGACATCCAATCAATAGTCCTACTTAGATAATTAAAACAAATAATTCGTAGCTATTCTAATATGCAGCTAGGTATGCAATTTTTTTTTTTTTTAATGCAAGCAACAATCAATAATGCAATGCAAAAAAAAAATGTAATTAAAAATAACTGTTCTTTTCCAGATTACTTAGTTTTTATTCATTTTAAAGCAATGATCTGAAAAAGAAACAGAATACAGCAGAAAAACCAAAAACGTAAAAAGTACAGCAAAAGAAAAACGAACTTACTCGGAAGCCTACGCTTTTCTATAAAACTAACTTCAAACGCCCACGGGAGTCTGCACAGGCTGAAACGCACCTCTGTGTTTCGTATTGGACTTCCATACACCGCTCTGCGTCTACTGTGTTTTCTGCAAACTCAGAGACCCTAGTTCACTGTAACAACGAATTTCATGATTTTTGGAACCTGCAAAATAAAACAGAAAATAGGAATAGATTAATAAAGCAAGTATTAAAAACATGAAACCCTAGGGGGTCCCACCGTGATCGCCATTTGTAGATTAAAGATACAACGCCAAACAAAAATAAAACCACAATAATGGAATACAGGAAAGTTGCACAAAACAAACAATTTTTATTAATCAGTGGAGTTTAAAAACTCCTTTTGAGTACAACAGGGCCTGTAACCCTTTTTGTGATACACAAATTACAGTTTGTGCTAGGGTTCTCCGAAACCCTAGCTGGCATAAAGTGGTGGCATTTTCGAAGACGTATCCTTAATCCCAAAAAAGTGAGTGGGTTTCGTTGTATCCTTTGGCTCGGACCACTCCAGCTTAAACAGTTGCTATCAACACACCAGATCTACCATTAAAATCCTGCACACATTAAAACTATCAAGGAGTTAGAAATTAATAAGAGGGCTCCACTGTGTGAGCCCTCAGAAACAATTTAAAACCCTAGAAAAATAGAATGAGGGAGTTCAACAACATATTAATAAAAAAAAAGAAGTTACTTGCTTTAAACTAATTTATACCTGTCCTCTGTTAACGCGGCTAGACCAGGCGGCATCTGGAAGTAATGTGGCTGTCAAATCGGCTGCAGAAGGCGCCTTGGTGCACTCGTTGAACGCCCGCGTGCTTCTGGATCAAGGTTTCAGACGCCGGTCTGAGTCTGTGGCTGTGGGTAAAGCCTGGGCACGGAAACGCCCGCGGGCACTTGCGACAAGAATGGGGGATTCTGCAGAATGCTGCAGAAGGGATGGTAGCAAAGTTGGCGATGGATGAGGCGATGGATGCGACGAAAAGGGGCGGCGATGGATGGCTGAAGAGATAGATGAAATAGAAGAGATAGGTCCAAAAGATAGCAAATATAGCAAAGATAACCAAGATAGAAGTCCGGTTTGAGCCATCAAGGTGGCTCTATTTATAATCTACTCTTAGGGCACACTTTAGGGTTTTAACGACACTTTGAACGTGTGGCTAAGATTAAAGTGGATCCAAGGGTAGAGAATAAATCTAGGTTGTGAAACGGATTAAGAAGGATGGACGGATGAGATTAAATGAAAGATGGACGGCTTAGATTAAATCACTTAAACTATATTTATATATATATATATTAAAATATATTAAAATATTAAAATATATATATAAATATTAATTTAAATAAATTTGGGGATGAAAAATGGCGGGAAAGGTGAAATTGGGCCAAATAATGGCGGGAAAGTGTGGATTTGGGCCAAATAATGGCGGGAAGGATGAATGATTGACATGTGGCTGACAAGAAGGTATAGATGACTTGCAAGTGGCTGGATTTTGGTGTCTACAGATCGTAATATGGGGAAATCCACATATGCTAAGGAAATGTTAGCCATATTGCATGCAGTCACACATTGGCAACCTTACCTCATTGGGCGTCACTTCACCATCAAAACCGACCATCAAAGTCTCAAATATTTTATAGAAAAAAGGGTTGCCATGCCTGACCAACAAAAGTGGGTGTCTAAACTCATGGGCTATGATTATGATATCACCTACAAAAAGAGAAAGGAGAATATTGTGGCTGATGCTCTTTCTCACCAAATGAAGGCCGTAAGTATGTTGTGTGCCATCTCAGTACCACTTCCCTAATGGATTGATTCCTTGCATCAAGAAGCACGTCAGGATGAATATTTGCAAGCTTTGATAGCCTCACTAATGGATGATCCAGATTCTACACCAGGATATAATTGGAATGGCCATGATCTGCACTACCATCAATGCCTGGTTCTACCTCATAAGTCTCCACTTCGAGAGCTCCTCATGAAGGAATTGCATGCCACTCCCTCTGCAGGCCATTCAGGGTTCCTTAAAACATATGAGCGACTCAAGCACACCTTCTTTTGGAAAGGTATGAAATGGGACATCCACTCTTTTGTTGTTATCTGTGAAACATGTCAAAGGATGAATGGTGAAACAGTGCACTCTCTGGGTACTCTTCAGCCATTGCCTATTTCGGATCAGGTTTGGACTGACATTTCCATGGACTTTATATAAGGGTTCCCTAAATCTGGAGGCAAGTCAGTTATTTTTGTGGTAGTGGACCTCCTTTCAAAATATGCTCATTTTTTTGCCCTTGCCCATCCTTATACAACATCCATTGTTGCACAAATTTTTCTTGACTCCATATTTTGCCTTCATGGCATGCCCACCTCCATTGTATCTGATTGTGATCCCACATTCACTAGTCATTTTTGGCAAGATTTGTTTAAGTTGCAGGGGACTCAGCTCAAAATGAGTTCAACCTACCATCCACAAACGGATGGTCAAACATAAGTTGTTAATAAATGCTTTGAAACCTACCTTCGCTACTTTGTATCAGATCATCCGACTCAATGGGACAAATGGCTATCCTTGGCCGAATGGTGGTATGACACTTCCTATCATACCGCAACCAAACTCACACCATTTGAAGCAGTCTATGGGCGCCTTCCACCTACGCCCTCATCTTACATTCCTAGCAACTCCAAGGTCCAGGCCGTCGACAACACTCTGAGTCAACACACCGAGGTCCTTCGCCAATTTAAGCAAAATTGAACATGGCCCATAATCAGATGCGCCAACAGGCTGATCAACATCATTATGAGCGTAGTTTTGATGTAGGTGATATGGTCTTCCTTCACTTGCAACCGTACAAACAATCATCCCTACAACTTCGCAGGTGCCAGAAGCTTGCTGCAAAATTCTATGGCCCTTACCAGGTTCTACAAAGGATTGGCCCCACAACTTACAAATTGGCACTCCCACCTACTTCCAAGATTCATCCATTTTTTCATGTTTTCGCTCTCAAGAAAGTTATGGGCACACAGGTATAGGTTCAATCCACACTTCCTGAATTAGATGAAGAAGGCTCCATATTACTTAAACCTGAGCAGTTGTTGGATCGATGGACTCGCACTCTTTGCAACTGTATAATTACAGATATCCTGGTTCAGTGGCGTGGGCTTCAACTTGAAGATACTACATGGGAATATCTCCACCAACTCTAGCAACATTTTCCTCATTTCAGCTTTGAGGACAAATCTTCTTCAAGGGGAAGGAGATGTTAGGATCCCATCCTAACCCTTAATGTAATAACTTCTATGATGTAATAATTCCTAAATAACATGGGTAGTACCCATGATTAATATTTTGTAATGTTCTAAGTTTTAGCTTATATAGTGCCTATGACAAATGACACCCTTTTTATGTAACACATGGTAGATAGGTTATGTAAGGTGGCCTTGTGCATGTAATTCGAGTGGCATTGTGCATGTAATTCGAGTGGCATTATGCATGTAATTCGGGTGGCATTATGCATGTAATCCAGGTGGCATTTTGCATGTAAGCCAACCATGTAAGGGAACTCTTTAAATACCCGAGAAGGCACCAATGTATTCATATTTTGCAAATTAATGAAGTGTTGAAGGAGGTTGCCCCCTCGAAGAGGCCTGCGATTCTATCTTATTGTGAGATTGTTCCTTTATGCAAATTTTTGTTATAATGTGTAATTTGTTCTGAATATTAATATGATGTTTATGTGAGTTTATTTCCAAGCAATTGTGTGAGAGTGTGTTATTTGAGTTTATTTTATAGCAGGATCCTAACAAGTGTCAACGTGTGAACTCTATTTGAATGCATGTACTTCACAGGAGGCTCCAATAATTTTTTTTTTTAAACTATAAATGTCCAATTGGGCCCATTGTGGTGACCTTAATAAATTTTTAAATAAATTTATTATTTCTATTGTATGACCACTTTATTGGGGGCATCTTATTTCCACATGTCCGAAGTGAAATGAAAAACCAATTTTTTTTTTTGAAAACATTGTAATTATTTAATGGGAAATGTAATATTTTCCTGCGAGGGAATTTTTTTCCTAAAGAATATTTCAGAATATTCTTTTATGACAGAAAAATAAGAAGACTATTGTTTCTCCTTCAGATGGAGGCCAATTTGACACCCAATCATAGGGATATTTATAGTCATTGGAAAGGTTTTTACAAGATGGACACATTGGTGGTGTCCAATTTCCATTTTGAGGCAATTTAACATGTGTTTTTTAACCTCAAATATATTGCATCATGGAGTGCAATATCGGTTGAACCTGACACTTTCAAAGAATTTGTATGTGATCCTAGTATCTAGTCATGTCCTCTATATCACCTAGTGGTTGTAGTGGCTGGTCACCCATGCATTTCAGTAAACAACAAGCAAAACCAAAAAAACAAAAAAAGAAAACACAAGAGGAAAGGGAGGAAATAGGAAGCAACAGAGGCAATAAGACGATGACCACTAACCGAAGAGTTTAGTGATAACAAACCAGAGGTAAGAACAGAGGGAGGAGAAAGACACATAAAAGTAATGAAACAAAAGATAATTTAATTCATGGGGCACCCCCATAGACTATATTCCCATAAACATATCCCATTGTGGCTCAATGAAATTCCAAAAGTAAATAGAATGCCAAAGGTACATATCTATCATGCTCCAACCTTTCTTTTTTATGTAGTCCAACAAGGATCCATTTTTATACATTTCCATACACCATAGGGTCATCCTATTTTAGCTACACTTTACAACTTGCATTTCTTGACCATATTTGTAACTGTGTATGGGGTCCTATTTATAGCATATTTGTCTCATTTTGGATAGACTTGGCATGCATCGGGTCATGCAAAGGTTACATAAACATGCGATTCTTGATTATTTTTTTCTAGGTGCTCTCTAGGTTTATGATTTTATTTCCATGTTGAGATGGCATATTTTTCTACTTACACGAGTCCGTAGATTTTCTCCATGTGATATTTTCGAGGATAGCATGTGAATTCTTGGTACTTGCTGGTGGTATCCATTGGGCTATGGGGTCACAATGACAAAAAAAAAAGAATAGACAACCAAAAAAAAAGGAAAAACAAGGAAGAAAATAAAGAAATAGAATGAAAATGTTATATTCGAAGGTATGACCTAGGGAATCATCCTATGATCTTTTATTCAAAATGTTTAGCACTATAGCCAGTTGTTAATTCAGTATTGGAGCTACTCCCTACAAGCTTCCAATAGGATGATGATGATAACCAAGCAACCATATACTTTTCACATAGTTTTATTTACTTGTTGCATTATTTACATAAAATTTTGGTGTGGTTGGCACACCTGGGCAATAAATGCCACTATAGGTCATCTTGTGAATCTACAATATCTAGACCAGATGATGTCAAACCTAATTTGTTCTTCATGTTGATCTTGGTACTGCCTACAACCTCTCTTAGATCTCATGAAACACCATCTAGACCTCGTACTTTTCCTCAGGATCATTAGATGAAGGGCATAATCAATCAACATATGGCAAGTACCTATCCAATCATTTTTGGTACTTGATATATGCAAAGAAGGTTACAAGAGGTACCCACTACTTGGACTCACCTGATTCAAGGCCCATACCCCATTATAATTTTCTCATGTAAAAACTTGAGTTATTATCCAACCATCATAATCATTATACTTTAGTTACCATGGGGTTCGATAATCGATAGTTGGTCCTTCAAGGAGTGCTGAGATAGAGAATACACCACATGGCCTAGGGTGAAAAGACCATACTGATTGTACCTCATTAGAGCTCATGCCACCCCATGATTAGATTAGCTGAGGAGGAGATCCTATGAATAGGTTGTGGAAAAGCACTAACCTTCCTTCTCTTTGCTTGGGATCACTAGCCAAGAAGAAAGACCTTTGTTGAATCATGGAAGAGTATGGCAGCAAATAGGGCTATGAGGATACTAGTCCCCAAGAACTTATGCTTTGCACTGGCTGAGGTAAGGTTGTGGTGTTGGCATCTTATTCATAATGAAAGGCTATCCGACCTGCATTTTATTTCATCAACATCTAAGTCTCTACCAATGCTCCTTGTTCTATCAAGAAATTAGTGGAGTGCATGCTCCTCACAACTCTAGCCAGGTCTGACCTTGATTTTTTATAGGGAAAGAGCATAGTTTGGCTTACCAAAATTTAACATGAAGATGAAATATTTTTGGGAGGCAACTTTTCCACTTGAATCAATATGTTTTTAGCCCGTACGACCTCCTTGTAAATTTATAGGAATCTCCTTTCCCTTGACTACTAAATAATAAGGCTTATATTAGAGCAGAAGGACTAGGTAAAATATAGGTACACCTGAGCAAGGGATGGCTGAAATACATGAGGAATCATTTTCTAATATCTCTTGAAGCAGATGTTGAAGTTGATGATATTATCATGAGGATCATGTTTGATGAATGAGAACTAATTAAGCATCAATAGGGGATCCCATGAATCATAAAATGTACTGATGAGCACCTCTGCCATATCATACCATGTATATATACTTCCATACTTGAGGGATTTGTATCATAGCAAGACCCTTCCTTTGAGAGAGAGAATGAATAGCCTAAGCATAAAATATTCATGCATGATATTATGAATCATCGCTAGGAAAGCCATGTCCTAAAAATGATTGAATGCATTTTTCCCCCCTCTATCAAAACTTGGCAAGGAATTCAAGGGAGTCCTGTGAATATCATGAACATTTTGAAAATTTAGGGGGAAACACAATTCCAAGAGGGACACTTGCACTGGTCCATTAGAGCACCGGTCCTTTAGATCTTCTAGGTTTTATTCTTAGGTTGGATTCACCAAATGAGCATACTTTCTCCATTGGTAAGGTCAAGCCTACCCATGAAACCTTGATTCCTCTGGGGAATAGAAATTTAAATTAATGAAGAGGCAACTGGTCATGACATCCAAATTTTTTGCTTAGAGGAGTCGCCAGGTGACTTCACAAGATATGAGTAAACCAGAGTATCACAAAACTCTAATATATTTAAAATATAGGGACCTTTTGGGTCCCAATAGGCATGACAAAAATTGTTGGTCAAAAATCCACATCTAATGAAAAAGGAGGTGAAAAGGTTTGTGCACCCTACGAAACTCGACCAATATTGAATGGTCACTACGATCCTAGGAAGATCATATGGTTGATCTATGGAGAAGGTGGGTTCCTTTTAGGAAGTCCTATCTAACTAAGCCTTTGGGAGGAAAAAGGAAAAAGGAAAGAAAGAAAATGAGGTTGTAGCCAAAACTCACAAGGATGGATTCGATTGCATCAAGATACATGCACGATGAGTAGATACCATCATAGAAAACACAAGAAGATTACGTAACAAATCAATCAACCTTACTCTTGTCTACCATTTATCTCCCTCTATTGCAAGTGATTTCCAAAACCAACGAATGAAATGCAGGAAATCCAGATAGCATAATTATTGCATGTACATTTGACTAGCTTTAGCAGAAATAAACTTACAATATCTACACATGCAAGAGTCAATTTGGAGACCAAATAATAAAATATTTATATTTCATAACATCATAAGATTTAAATATGAATTATAATGGCTAAAGAGATACCCTTAGGAATACAAAGCATTTTAAAATATATATATTTTACAATGAAACAAGCATTTAAGATGATAGGTGGCAGATGAGACAGTTGGGCGGTGCCAGTAGGGATGATCATGCTATAGATCTATCACATCTTGCATACTGATGTTGCTAGTGATCTTGTACAGTTTCAACCAAAGATGACTGTTAGGAGGGAGTAAGTAGATCTACACCCTTGATTATTTTGAATTCACTTATTAACATTGTCAGATAATAAATTTCATTCACCTACTCCTGGAGGCATTAATTGTGCGAGATGATGAGCTAAGGTTGATCACACAACTTGTTTGGATATCGTGTATTGAATGGTAACCACACTTATTTAATGCCAACCACTCATCATGCACTATATTAACTAGAGTGCATACCTTTTCATAGAATTACATTGGTGTTGGTGGGAAAATTATGAGTGTAACTCTGGGATCCGTTCGCTCCTTGCTACCAACTCGAAATTTCACCCACTACACTCTATTTTCCATAGGATAGGATTTTAGGACTATACACCAGGGCACAACTTTGGGATTAGTTGAGTAATGATGAATACCCAAACGTCCATTGATTTATAGATCTAAAGAAACTTACTTCCTACTTTTGGTTAGGACTTCGGGGATGGACTAGAATTGATACTCCTTTTTTTTCACCTATTGTTTTTGATTTCTCAAAGGGTGAATTTTTAGGATCCCCCAGGATTGTGGTGGATGCCCATATTTTCATCTAGAATAAACTTGGATGAACTTGTGCCTTAAATTCAAGTGTGACAATTTGGAAACTGACCTTGTATTACTGCTACCCCACTTTTTTAACCTTTGGCTAGGGCAGGGATTTGGGATCCATTAGAAGAGGTTGTGTGCCTAATTTTTTCCTGATACCATACTTAACCAAATATTTCATTTAGAGTTGGTGGAGCCTTTGGGATATACTGGATATCTCAAGCCACTTGAATATTTTGGCTATCTAGGTACTGTCTTAAGAAAATTTTACCACCCATACTACAACCTACTTGATTATCTCCACTTCATCTATGAGGTTCGCTCCTAACAATGGGCATCCAATGCTTAAGGGATCAACTCCAAAACTAGTCATTTCTTGAGGGCCATCATATTACCTATACAAAAATGGGAAGAGTGGGTGAAAGAGTGTAAAATTTCACCCACAATTACCTTCCTTTTATCTAGGGATACCTTTGTTTTGAGGGAGAATGAAAGCTAAAATTTGAAACAATGTGATTGAGAGATTCAATAAAAAGTTAATAGGTTGGAAAGGTAATGCACTTTCTTAGGCTAGTAAATTGCAGCTGTTGAAGTCTACATTGTAGAGTCTTCCAATTTATATGTTGTACTTATTTAAGATTCCAAGAAATGTTTTAGATATACTTGAAAGACTTCAACATAATTTTTTGTGGTTCGAAGTGCAAGAAAATGATAGGATCAATTTGGTTGATTGGGATCAAGTATGCATGCCAAAAGGAGGGTTGGGTATTTGAAAGTTGATATAAATGAATAAAAATTTGCTTGCTAAGGTTGGTTGGTATCTTATGGTAGAGGAACATAAGCTCTAGGTTAGGATCCTAAAGGGTAATAATATGGAAGGAGAGTCCATTTTTTTGAAATGTGAGAATCACTTATTTGGATTATATTTATGGAATGGTATCAATAACTACTGCTCCTTGCTAAGGGAGTGAGATGACAGTTTAGTAAAGAAAATAAGGCTCAATTTTTGAGAAGATTGTTTGGAAGGTAATAAAAGTTTAAACTAAATGAAGGATTTTAATTAGATAGCAGATTTGGTGATACTCAAATATGGAATATCAATTGATGGGTATTTAGAAAATATGCCTCAAAGTAGAGCTTGGAAAATTATTTCTCTGGAAGATCAAAACATGCAGTAGCAACAACATATTGATAAATTGAATTTTATCTTGAATCAAATGTATGTTTCTCAATTTAAACCTTAAGGATGACGATAAATTTATTTGGGGGACAAATGATGAGGAGGTGTTTTTAGTCAAATTAGCCTGGATTGTCTTGAGGGGAGGTATACTCAAAGTTCTTGATATTAATAGAGTTCGGATCAAGAATTTGATTCCTAAGATAATATTTTTTTGTGGTTGGCCTTACAAAATAAGATATTAATAGTGGATAATATACAAATAAGAGGTTTTCAAATGGCAAAGAGATGCAGTCTTTACAATATGGGAGGGGAATCTATGGATCACCTATTTCTTCATTGCTCTTTTTCTGTAGAGGTGTGGAATGGTTTGCTATAACTATTTTATATACAATGGATTTAGTCTACTCCACTTTATGGCTCATGGGAGAGCTAGAATGTGAAATTTCAAAGTAAAAGGCTAGTTAATATTCGGCATATGTTATTGCTTTATTTCTTAGGGAAGGTTTGGATGGAAAGAAATAACAATTTTTTTAAGGACATTCATAGAGATGTTACTTCTTTGGTGAATAAGATTAAAATAGCAGTAGTGGAAAATATGCAATTAGAAGACAATGAAGTTTTAGTAGAATCTCACTTGGAGTGTGAGATAGCTTGTGGTTAGGGCTTACCTCAAGTATAGAGAATTAATCTTGTAGGAAGTGCTTCCTTGAGAGCTCAAACTAAATGGCAACCTCCCCCTAAAATATTTATTAAGTTAAATTTTGATGGGGCTTCTAAGGTCAACTTGGGTAAAGTAGGTGGAGGAGTAATTAGGGATAGTAAAGGACTAATTATTTGTTGTTATGCAAAATTCTATGATATCTTGTCCAATCATCAAGTTGAAGCTAGAGCAATGATAGTAGGTTTGAAAATAATTCAAAATTTGAAAGTTAAAATATTAATTTTAGAATGAGACTTACGAATTATCATTAATCGTTTAAATTCTGGTAAAATGTCAGGATGAAGTGCTGAACATATTTTTAGGGATGCTTTTTAGATTTTAGATGGTTTAGAATCTGTTCAAATTGTTCATATTTTTAGAGAGGGTAATGGTGCAACTGACTTAATGGCTAACAAAGGAGTGTTGAAACAGAATTTGCAAACTAAATTTAATAATTTCCTACAAGATATAGTTGCATTTTGTTGTCAGGAGGTCAAGGAAATAGAAAAACTTGATAACTAGATGGTGCAAACTCCCAAAGATAGTACTTGTTTCAACTCTACTAAAATTTTATATGGTAGATGTAGAAAAAGTAGTAGGGTGAGTTACTATTACTGTTTTGGCCATTGCACTTTTTGTTAAAAAAGGCTATATTATTTAGAAAATACAAAATTTGATTTGTAAGAAGATAAGCTATTTTTTGTGCCTGGATTGATTCATTTGTTATTCTTAAATTTCTAGGAGTTGTAAAAGGGAAGGACCCCTTTCAAAACCCTATTATTTACCAATAGAAAAAAAAAATCTATAAAGATAGATATTGGAATATTTAGATTTAATATTTTTGTTGTGTTTTATTGAACTTTTTCTCTAAAATATGTGGAGGGTATTAAGAAAATAGAAATAGGTAAAGCTTAGGATATAGATGGTTTGCAATAAAAATAAAAAACATTTTTTTTTTTTGGTAAGTAAGAGAATATTATAATTAACACCGGGTTTTAACTGGTTGACCCAAAACCATTTTACAAAATAGGGTCCACTGACCAACTGGACAAAGGCCAAGCCCTAAAAGTTTAAACCGACAACAAAAAGGGCCAAGACCTACTCTTCCAACAGAATACGGCCAAACTAAACTATGGAAGCCTAATATTATGGCCATCAGAAAAGAAAGACGCAAAATAGAACTAACAAAGACAAAAACTAATCATGCAAGCACCATGCAGAGTAGCTTGTGCCCATATAAAAATAATAGAATATGGTCAAAAAAACATCCCATAGAATGGACAGCCAAGAGGCCAAGCAGTATTCCTTGTAGTCCTCATCTAACTTCTTATCATCCTCCTTGCCATCATCTTTAGATTTTGCCTTCGACTCCTTGTGCCCCTGGAACTGCTGGCTATAAAACAAAAGATTTAGAGAATCACACAAATCAACAGCTGCACTGATGAGGCTAGACAGACTCTTCAATTGGTTGATACTGTTGGAGGCTGATGAAATTGTCATCTTCTCCAAGACTATTATGGTGGGGTCTGGTACCTCATTGTCAGGGATCTCCAACACTTTGTTATTTCTTGCTAGGGCCTTTTTGCGACATCGAATCCAAACACACCTTGGGAAATACTTGAGGCCAAAGCGGATGTTTCCCATGCATGAATTTGTAGATAAAAAACCTATATCAGTGCCCCACCAGCTGCAAAAAACACTAGTCACATGAACAAAAAAAACAAATATGACAAAAGCCATTATAAGGTTCAAAAAAATATTTTTAAAAATGCCCCCATTTTCTATCATTGATCCACTTTGAGCCTTCCAATCTAAAATTTTTCATTATCTATCACCATTGAGACTGCATGAGGAAGATTTTTAGTCCACGTGATCAAATTTGCTGCTACAATGCCTTCATTTGCCAGCCTATCAGCGCCATGTTTGCTTCCGGAAGGTATGCAAAATTATGGCCTCGAGTCGATCATGAATTAGAGCCCTTGCTTCGTGGATGTAGTCATCAAATCCCCAAGGAGCTCTCTTAGTGTTCTTTAGAAGATTTATAATAATAAGAGAATCACCTTCCACCAACAGCTTTCCCTGGATAATTCTCTCGCCACCTTGAGGCTCCTCCAAACTGCCCTCGCTTCAGCCACATTGTTAGTTTGAGCTCCAATATGTTCAGAAAAAGCTACAAGCACCTCACCCTTGTGGTCTCTAAGTAAGCCACCAGCCCCAGCTTCACCTGGGTTGCCCCATCAAAATTTAACTTAATCCACCCTAATGGGGGTGGGGTCCATGTGATCATGGTTCTAGGACAGACTTGAGGATGATTGAGGCCATCAGTGAGAGGTAAGTTTAATGACTGGCCTAATGAAGCTTCAAAAGGATTTGGAGGTCTAGATGCTGCAGGCACTAAACAAGCATTCTCATTAGCATATACTAAAATTTTTGACAGGACAGAGGATGACTGAGAAACCTTATCCAAGAAGGCCCGACGATTCCTTTCCAACCATATCTACCACAAGTAGTGATGAAGGCAGATCTTCCACATATACCTAAGACGCCTATTCAAAAAGGGAGAAGGCCACTGGAGGATTTTGAATGACATCATTAAAGGAGGATTTTCATTGGAACAGATAACCAACCCAGTCATACCATTGTATAAAAATGAAGACATCAACAATCCTTCAAATTACGACACCATCATGATTAATCATATTTTTGTAAAATCGTTTGGCAACATAGTAGAAAGTAAAATTAGTCAGTGAGAATAAAATCATAGAAAGAGGACAATAGGGCAAGTACGTTTAGACCAAAGTACTCAATAATAGATAATTGCATTACTTTAAGGCACCTAATAAAGAGGATATAGAATGAAAAGGAGAAGTTTATTGTTGTTTTGTGGACTCTAAAAATACTTTTAAAATAGTACTTAGAGGTAAATTATGGAAATGAATGGAAGAAATTAGTATACCAACTAGCTATAGATCACTTGTACATAAAATGTATGAGTAGGTATTGGCAAAAATCAAAACTCAAGGATAATCAAATTGTTTTGGGAGTCATATTGGGGTGAAACAGGGTTGTGCATTGTCACCTATTTTATTTAGCCTTTACATTGATAAATTAGAAAGGGGTAGAAAGGATGGGAGGAGAGGGAATATAATTGCACATTATGTAGTGAAACTTCTCTATATGGATGACCTCATCTTGCATACAGGACACTTAAAATTTTAAAAGAACATCTAAAAGCTTTAGAGTATTTTAAAAAGAATTTGGGATGCATGTAAACACTACTAATACTAAGATTATGGTCTTCTCTACTTAGAAAGAGAAAAATTAGCCACATATTAAAATTGAAGAAATTCCTTAGAGGTAGTAATAGAATACAAAAACCTTAGGATATATTTTCAAAGCAAACTCAATTGGATTATATGGAGGATGAAATGAATACAAGCAATATGAAGGACACTTTTTCATTGCTAGAGAGGGGTAAAAAAATAGAGTTGTGGGATTGGAAAACCATTAGGATTATTTTTGGGTTATTAGCTATTCCAATGCTACTATATGGGTGTGAGGTGTGGGATAGAAATACATTAAATTTTAAATGGAGATAAATAGAAAGAATTAAAAAATGTGATTGATTACAAATAGTTTTAAAATTAAAGCACCAATCCCATATCAGATATTTCTTGCTAAAACAAGGACTTTTACACTAGATGTAGGAGCTATTATAAGGCTATTGGGGTATTAAAACAAAATATAAAAAATGAAAGGTAGCAAGTTTCCAAAATAGGTAATCAAAGAAAGATTAAATAGAAGAAAAGGCAAATGGAAGAAACAAAACAAAAAATGGATGGAAAATGAAGCATTAAATTTCATGAGATCCCAAACTTTAACGAAATTGAATATGATGTAAGGAAAAAATTCACAATTGTCATATAGACTAAAAATTAGGAAGGAAAAAATAGCTATACATCAATTAGTTCAACTCAAACTATGAACACAATGAAAATAAGTACATAGATGCAAAGATAAAATGGAAGAAAAAAATCTTATACCACCACTAATATCCAATTCACATCATCATAGATGCAATGAGAGATAGACAATTACTCAAGAGGCATAGTTAAAACTTAGAACAAATATGTGTCTTTTGCATTATAGGAATAGTGGAGACCAAAAAATATTTTGTCATGGAATGTGAATCTTACATAGACATCAAGATTATATATGAATACACTCTAAAGTAAACTCACTAATGGAACATTTTAAAGAATTGAGAATAGAAAAAACAAAAAAACTTCTTATCAAATTCAACAAAGGAAAAAACATACTCCAAAATATGATAAGAAGATGTTAAGATTTTTGGCTTGGTTGAACATAATTTTTTTTCTTGGATGTTATTAAACTTTGGAACTTTGAAAAAGAGGTCGAAGGTTTGAATCCAAAAGGGAGTAGGGTTGTGCACTATACACCATCTTGTATTAAAAATCTTGGTCCTTTGGTCACATAGACTTAAATTAAAATTATTTCATTTCCTTTCATTTCAAAGGCATGGCTGAAAGCAAAAATAAACTCTTATATGCAAGTATACACTTAAAAATATAAAATTATGACCATAAGAGCTTTAGAAGAGTTTATATGGTGAATTCTCTTGGCACATATAGTATCCCTTGTGATATTTATATAACATTAAAAAATATAAAATATAAAATATAAAATAATATTCTTATCCTATGTCTATTTATCTAAAAATGCAATATATAAATTCATAATAATTTATCAAAATTTTACTCTTAAAATTAGAACATAATAAGAACTAAAATATACCTTGTAAAATTATGTAAATTATATCCCATTTAAATAGAACAAAATTATAAATATTTTTGCAAATGCTTATCATACATTGAATTATATATTAATAACATTTATTTTATCTTTAAACTTAAAACAAAGACAACCTTTATTAAAATATATAACATAATGCGAGGAGTTAGAGAACAAGTGGGTAGTTAAAACTCTCCAGTTGAAATTGAAAGGCCCCAGGTTCAAATCTCTCCCCTCACATGTTGCAGATACACATTTATATAATATATATATATATATATATATATATATATATATATATATTAATTTTATACTTTATTTTTAAATAAATTAATAAATATAAAATACATTTAAACTCTTAATTAATATTATATTAATTATATTTAAATTATATTTTAGAGTTATCATTAAAACCTGTATAGAAAAAAAGTTAAATTATATTCCACCTCTAATCTTTAAAAAATTGCCAAATTTTTAATCCCCTTTTGCATCATCCATTCCTCTTAAGTTTCACTATTAACTTTTAACCCTATTTCCATTTATAGAATTAATATTGTACTTATAAAAAATTGGTATTTCACCTATATTACCCCTACAATCAATATTTAATACAAATGATTGTATAAAATCTATGACAATATTTATTATATACATTATGGGTCCATCTTGTATGTATTTAGATTAAAATGTTGCTTCGTTGTAATAGTTTAGTGTTAATAGAAATGTCAATCAATGTATATCATATACATATTTAGGGGAACAAAAAAAATCATAAAACAAAAAAATTAGGCATTGCTAACTTATTGAAAAATCTAAGGGAATAAGGGCTCTATAGGTGACTTCCCATGGAAGTCCTGTTCCACTTCCCTGCATCTCTTCCCTGGCCTTGTCCGAGATCCTTGATCCTTTCCCAGCTTCCCTGACACCTCTTTTCCCATCCTCCATGGCAGGAAAGTGTTGCAGATGATCTCTTTGTGGGGGGATATCATTGTTTCAATGTTCTACTCATTTCCTTACCCTGTGGTTGGGTTTCCTTTCTGTGTCTGGGTCCTAGGATGGTTTTAGGTTCTTCCCTAGGACTTTCCTTCGGTATTTTGGGTTATTCAAGGTTTTTATTTGAATTTTCGTGTTTTTCCTAGGTTGTTTCTAGTGTCTTCTTGACGTTTGCCTTTGGAAGATCTTTAGTTTTGGATTGTTGGGTTTGTGGAAATGTGGCTTCATGAGTAGTTTTGCATAACATCCTTTTGGTCTGGGGGGACCATGTGCTTTCTACTGTGACTCTGCTCTTTGGGGTTGATGTTGTGGGTCCAACATGATTTCAGTTTCTTTCATGGCATTTTAGGGGGGCCTCTTGTTTCCTTGTTGTTGTATCCCTATAGGACTTCCTCATTTGTTTCTCTGAAGTTGTTCATTGGTGATGCTGAAGGTTGTTTAGGATTTTTGGCTGCTTCCGTTTTGTTTGAGCTCTTTCATCTGCAGCTAGGCTTCCTCGTGACTCCTTCCTCTCGGGTTCCTGTGGAACTTTCCTATCTATTTTATTTAGAGTGTTTTCCTGCTACTGTTGCTTCCTTTGCTGGGCTAACATTTTTGCAGGCTTCCTTTTTATAGCATGAGGACTTCGTGACCTGTGGAGATCCTCTTAATGCTAAACCGCTGTTCTACCACTTTTCAGGCTATTGATCCATTGCATGAGGATTTCACGGCCTATGAAAATCCTCATTTTGTTGTTCCAAATTTTAGGCTCACAAGGGATTTGGTTCTTTCTCAGTTTGTGTGATCCTTTTCCATCCCTAGGTGATTCCTGTCGGTGAGATTATCCGTTTTCTCTGCTCCTTTGCTCCACCCATTAGTGTTGGGTGGTTTTTCTACTTCAAACTAGTTTTCCCTATGTGGGATGTTGTTTTTCATTCGATTTCTAGTTTCCCATGGTTGGTTTTTGGTTTTCCCACCCTTGGGATGTTTCAAATTTTAAATTTGGCTCTGGTTTCTTTTCCCACATGTGGATTATTTTAAAATGTTTTATGGCAGGTTTTAGGCGGGCTTTTTGTCCTTTTCTGCCGCCTTCTGCTTTCCTTCCTAGCGAGATTTTCAAACTTTACCCTGTGCAACTTTCCTCTGTATTGATCCTCTGTGCTGATCCTAGCCGCTTTCCTGATTTTGATCCTTGACGTTTTCCTCAACGTTTTCTTGAATCTGTTCCTCTACGAATTTCTCTACGTTTTCTTGAATTTATTCATTTTGGCTTTCCTCAAGCTATTCCTATTGTTCATATTTGGACGTTTCCTTTTGAATTTTGAATTTTGATGTAATCAGGTTTTGGAACCCACTTTTAATTTAACTTAACAAAAATAAATAAATTGTAAAACAATTGCATTGATTCAATGTAAATATTTCTTTGTTTAAATTAACGTCTGATGTTTGGTTTAGTGGAGTGAGGTTATATATTTTTTTTTTGGAAATAATATGATGAAGACTTTTGCTTATTCTCTTATATAATTCAAATATATATCTATAGCTATATATAGTTTTTATAGATAATCAATTATTTTCATTATTTTTTTGACATTTTTATTTTATATTATTTTATAAAGTGGTATAGTTATTTTTGTTAATATTTTCATTCATCTTTAAAAAAAAGATTTTTTATTTTAATTTTGTGGTTATAAGTCAAAAACATAATTATGGAAGAATGAACTCTTCAAATTAATATTTGATAGAGCTTTCCAGGGTGTAGGCTAAGGCAGCCAAGGTAGGTGTGGGCTAGGGAGAGTACTTTATTTAACATGGTAGAATGAAAAGCATTGATCATCTTCATAAGAATTGCAATGGAACAAGGAATTAAAATTTTACACATTTATGAATATTTAAAATTAGTGACAAGTTGGGTTGCAGATTATGTTGTTATGAGTGAAATTATTAGAACCTTCTATAACATATATTTCATCCAAGCACATTTATAGGAAAATAAATGTAGAAGCATATGGTCTTTCAAAATGTGGTTTGAACCTTCTAGCAAACACTTGAGAGGTAGGAAGTGGTTAGAAGACTTAGGATTTTCTCACAAGGATCATATTAGAGTGTATGTTATTCCTAAAAATTATTCCAAAGACACTCCCATTTAGAAGCCCTATGAAGATGGCCAATTCTCAGTTACAACTACCTATCATATCCAGGATTCGCCATTGATGTCTTGGGTCTTGATCAAACTAATTTGGTTGAAAATTTTGATTTCAAATATTGGGTTTTTTTCCTGGTTTGTCACCCAAAACAAGATCATAACTATTGATAATCTCATCATTAGGGGCTTTCCTATTCCAAATCGGTGTCTTTGCAATTCTAACTGGGAGTCTGTCTTCCACCTATTTCTGAAGTGCACTTTCTCCTTGTTGATCCTATATTACCTCTTTGAGTTGGCTAGCATTGCCTAGGTTCTACCATCGTCTATTAGTCTTCTGTATGAACAATGGCCTAACCATTTCCTTAACTCTCGACTCAACACCCTTTGGAATTTTTTCTTACCCCACTACTTGTGGTAAATTTTGTCGAAATAGAACAACAAGGTGTTTTTTGCCACCTCCAAGGATCCCCATTTCATTTTTCTCTACATAATTACCTATGTATTTGAAAGTGTCCAAATAATTCCTTCTTAATCCACTCCTAAGGTTGATCTTGAGCCCTGGTTATATGCCCACTTCAATTTTTCCAATAACTAGCTTGAGCCTCACACTCCTCAAGTTGATAGATCCACTATTATTTGGACCCCTCCACTCACTAGATGGGTGAAGTTCAACTTCAATACTATACCAAAAGCCAATCCAGGGAAGTTAGATAGTGGAGGTATTATTAGAGATGATCGTGGGAAATAATATTAGCATTTACGAAAAAATATTAGTATTCAGTCAAACAACATAGCCGAAGCAAGAGCTCTTTATCAAGGTCTAGTAATCTTGGATGGGTTGGAAATTGATCACCTCATTGTCGAAGGTGAATATCTGAACGTCATCAATTACCTTAAAGGAGTTCACAACTTGACTTGGAATGTCTATAATACAATTGGCGAATGTAGAAGGCTCATAAAAAATATTCAGATATCATCATTCAACATGTGTATAGGGAAGGGAACAAGCCCGCAAATTTTCTTGCAAATAAGGGTGTTTTAGAGGAATATCTTCGAGTGTGGCGGAACGACTTTCCTCAAGGCCTCAAAAATCCAAACAGTGATGATGAATGTTGCTTCTTATGATGAGTTTTCAAGTCCTTTTTGGTTGACAAAGATTGTTGTTGCTCATCGGATTAAGGTGGCCAAAATAATTAATTCCAACAATGATGAAAATGGTAAAGCTACAAAGACCATTCCTGCAAGTGAGTAAAAAATGTTTGAGTAGCTAGCTTCTTTTAGTTTTTGCATTCTTTGAGTGTTGTGCCTAAGGTTTCTTGGGCCCTTACTTTGGCTTGGGTCCTTTCTGTTATTGTTTTATCTTGTTCGGTTTGGTCTATTTCTCCCTTTGGAGGTTTTTGGGGTGTTCTTATTGTTGTTCTGTTTGTTTTGATGGTTGTGTAGGGGATCTCAGTTGAGTCTCCTCCTATCCCACTTTGTAAAAGAGTGAGGGTCCCTTTCAAAACTCTTTCTATCAATAAAAAAAGAATCATATTAGAGAGTTGTTATAAAAAAGATTTTGAAAGGGACCCTGACCTTTATTTTTTAGAAAAATAGGCTTTAGAATAGTGTTTGTATTCAAAATTGAAACCCAAGACCTCCTTAGTTTTAGTACTTAGATAAGAGTCATTCAAAAATTGTGATTGATAAAAAATTTATTCATATTTTCCACATGTCAATTTTGTTATTACAATTCTGGTTTTGGATTGTAAGTTGATTGTAATATATTACAACACGGAGGCCAATACTCCTCTTAGTTCAATTTAGTATGCAACTAAAATTCTTGAGGGTACTTCATATCCATAGCATTGCAATTTTTTTCAAACTCAAAAATAAAATTATAAAATATTTTTGAGAAAAAAAATAGATAGATTTACTGTTACATAAAAATATAAGTATATATATATTGATTGGTATATGAGGTTTTGAAAGGATCCCATAACCTTTTACAATAATGGAGGCAAACCGAGGAACACTCTAGTGGAAAGACATCACAAGATAAAACTAAAAACCCAAAAAACGTAGACAAAAAATAAAGCCCTCTTCGAGCCACTAGGGAGGAGTAGAGGCCCACACAGGGGCTAGAGATAGAGCATTTCTCAGAAACCCATGCAGGGGCCGCGATAAAAAAAAGGAAACCCAAAAAAATAAAAACCTCTAGAATAAAAAAGGTAGCCTTCTCAGAGCCACAGAGGAGTAATGTTCTCAAAATCCCATGTAGGGGCAACAACAAAAGAAACTAATAAAAAAGACTCCATTATATTTACATTATTAGCTCATTTAATTGAAATTATAATAAATAAGTTTTAAACTTTAGTTATTTTGAAATTCAATTTAAGAATAATTAATATTATTATTTGGATTTGGTTAGAGCAAGAATCTCTACCTCAGGACTGGGCATCCCCATATTACCATGACCTCTCATAAGGGAGAGAGGTACGATTATCAATAGAGAATTTAACACACAACCACACACACAAACGTCATAGTTTAAAATTTGAACCTCCTAAAGAAGAGCCAAAGTTTGAACCGTTGCGCTATCCCTCTATTATGGGAAGGGATGATTGCTATGGTTGTACTTCACATTAATTCAACATTTTTTTTTTAAATTTTATTAAAATATTTATTATACAATTTTATTTAAAAATAATTTATTAATTCATTATAGAAAACAAACCATTTTAAACCTAGGAGAGGTATTAAACCCTTTTTAAAATTTAGTTATATTTGTGGGATTGGATGCAATTTAATATTTTTGAGGCATTTTGGTTCTTGGGAGGGGATTTCAATATGGTTGAGTGGGAAGGAGATATAGAGGGTGGATTGGGTTGTTGCATTGCTGGTATAGGAAAGGATTCGTGGGTGAAATTGAAGGCTACTCTTCAAGTGTTTGACGTGAATTTCAAGCAAATTCAGTATGAGTTTGGCAATTGGTTTACTTGGTCAAACATAAGAGCAGGCGTGGAAAGAATATTTGTGAGACTTGATAGATTTTACGCGGACAACTTTTTTACTTGTGTTGGCAAAAGAAAGAGGCCTGTGGATGTTATGGGAGTTAATGGCTCTGACCATGCTCCTATTTATACATGTGTTCACATTGGTGCAATGCTTGTTGAGAAGAAACATTTACCTTTCAAATTGAATATCTCACATCTTGATTCTACAGATTGTAGAGAGTTGATTCACTGTGTCTAGAATCTGGAGCCAAGGCCTTCTGGGAAGGGATGGGTCCACTGGTGGGATGTTGTTGTCAAAAGGGTGGTTAAATTTTTAAGGGGATGGGGGAGACTTCTGGCTAGAAAAATGAGGAGAAATATGAAGTCTCTCCGATGGAATATTTAGGAGGACAAGAGAAAGTTGGAAGTTGATCCTATTAATTCTTCCTTACAAGAAAAAGTTGTTGTTCTAGAGGGAGAAATCAAGAATATTGAGGATTATATTGGTAGAGGAGTGCAAGTGAGAAGCAAGCTCCATTGGATGAAGGAAGGAGATGCTTTGACTAAATTTTTCTTTAGTTACATTCATAAGAAGAATGCTTCAAAAAATATTTTAGTTCTACAGTGGGAAGATTGTACTCATACTGAGGAGAAGGGAGAGAGAAGGGAGCTTTTTGATAATCACTTCAGTAAGATTTTTGCAATGTATGAGAGCACTATGGATGTTCAATATGCTAGGGAGTTGATTAAAGATTGCATTCCAAAAAAGGTTTTCAGCTTTGAGAGTGATCTCATGGCCACTAATTTTTCCAAGGAGGAATTGTTTGGTGCTTTATCTAGAATGAAGAATGGTAAGTCTCTTGGTTCTGATGGTCTTCTAGTAGAATTTGATAAGTATATGTGGGATTGCATAGGGAAAGACTATACTAAAATGGTATAGGAAGTGTTTTAAGGGGTAGGATTTTATTTTGGGATGAATCAAGGTGTGATTAATTTAATCCCTAAAGGAAGTAATAAAGATAAAATTGGTTGCTATTTTGAATGTTTTGTACAAGATAGTTGCTAAAGATTTAGCTTTGAGGCTGCAAGACATTGCTGCTTGAATTGTTAGAGAAGAACAAACTGGGTTTGTGAAAGAGAGATTTATCCTGGATACTATTATTTCTATCTAGAAGACGATGGAATGGGTGGAAGAATATCAACAGTAGGCTCTCTTCTTAAAAATAGACTTTGAAAAAGCCTATGATAGGATTGATTGGAAGTTTATATTTAAAATATTGGAATGGCTTGGGTTTAGAAGATTTGCAGTTCAGAAGATTCGTATGCTCTTCTCCTCAGCTTCTACTAAGGTGGTGGTCAATGGGAGAATGTTCGAAAGTATTCAAATTTTTAGATCAATCAGGCAGGGTTACCCTTTGGCTCCATTGTTGTTTATCTTGTATGCAGATGCTTTGGGGTATATGTTGGAAAAAAGCGGTCAGCTGGGCTTATTAGAGGTATTGCTCTTACGAAGAAAGATCTTCTAAATAGTCATTTTGTTGATGACTATTTCCTTACTGTGCAACTAGATAGATATTCTATTTTGGGTATGCAAGATTGTTTTCAACAATTTTGTCTTGATTTTGGGGCAGTGGTGAGTGAGGCTAAATCAGATTACTGGATGATAGGAGCTAAGGATTTGCTTGGTGGGATTAACACTAGCTGGAGGAAAGTTGACGATGGAGAAATTATTAGGTATTTGTATCTTCCATTTGGTAGGAGGATTTTCCTCAAATCTATGTGGGATTGGTGCATGGATAGGTTTGAAAAGAAGCTTCAAGGTTAGAAAAATAAGTCAATTTCTTTTGCTAGGAAGCTCACTATTATTAGTAAGATTCTCTAGACTTATCACATGAATTAATCCTCTTGTATTAGTAAGATTCTCTAGACTTATCACATGAATTAATCCTCTTGTTGACTTCCCAAATTGACTCAATATAGTAGGTTGGAGACTTGCATTAGGAGTTTCTTATGGGCTAATATGTATGGTTCCAAGCATGTTCCCATTATTTCCTAGAAATATTGCACTATTCCTAAGAAGGAGGGTGGTTTGGGGCTTTTGGACATTCAGGTTCACAGAAAAGTTCTTGATTCTAAGTGGATTACCAGATGCATGGAGGGTAATTTTGGATGGCAACGGTTGTTGAGATACTGGATTTAGACTTGTATCAATCTTGATGGGATTCATGGGGATTTCATCTTTGAGGATATTGTTGGGCATCCTAGTCGATTCAAAATTAGAGGTGGCATCTTGATTAAAAGGATTTGGGAGGCCTGGAAAGAGGTTGTTGGAATGGTTAAATGGGATTTTTTGGATGATACGATAGGTTGGAATCTTTCTTCCAAAGCTATTTGTCTTTGGTAGGAAAATGATATGCATGCTGTGGATAGGCATAATCTGCAATGTAAGAGGCTTAGCAAGAAAGGTCTCTTTAAATGGGTTGATCTATGGGATGGGAATGTTAGGCATTGGATTCCTTGGCAATAGTTTCTTATTAATTTCAAATTAAAACCTTATGATAAATTTGTTGTTCAATAGATTCAAGGTCTTTTTTCATCTAAGTAGCTATATAAGCTTTGAGGTGGCCTTTCGGGTCCGACTTGGAAAGATTGGAGGTGGAATTATGGGAAACCAATTTGGTGCTTTAAGGCTTATAAAATTTATTAGCTGATGCTTCCTAGTATCCCTATTGGGGATATTTTGAATGGTATATGGGATCTAAATTGTACATGCAAGAAATAGAAGAAACAGTTATCTAGAGTTTGGAAATTCAGGGTCTCAATGCAGCTAAAGATTTTTACTTGGTTGGTGATGATGCAAGGTCTACAAAGCAAATATCAGTTAGCCAAGTGGATGCATATTTATAATTCTTGTGCTAGTTGTGGTTGGAGTGAAACTATTAAGCACATATTTTGGGAATGCCCAAGAACAAGGAAGGTTTGGAGAGTAGTGACCTGGCTTTATGGTAGTGTTTCTCAGGGACATCTTGGGTGGAAGAAGGTTGTTTTTGGTGACTCCCTTGATTGTGCACCTCATAGAAGGGTGTTTTGGCATGTTATCAGGATCTCTATTCTTTTCAGCATTTGGAAGGATAGATGCAACTTGGTTTTTAGAAATGAGGAGGCCCTTGTTGATGCTACTATTGGCAGAGCAACTAGTTTAAATCTGGTCAAATTAAGGTTTTTAGGGATGAAATTTTGAAAGACTACCTTAGAATAGATAAAATTTCTAGATTTGGTTGCTTGCTTTTATTTCACAAGTTGATGTAATGGGTCTCTATTTTCCGCTGATGTATTTTTATCCATTCTTTAATATGAATTATTTATTCAACAAAAAAAATTAGTTATATTTGAAGTATATATAAAATTATAGTCTTTATAAATCAAGATAAATGTTTCATTCACTATAACTACAAACAAGAAGTTTCTTTGCAAATATTCCTAGTCATTCCTCTCCAACACCAAATTTAAATTTAGGGGAAGATCTTATGCCTTCTTGAGTTTTTCTTGGAAGATATTGCACCTTATTGAGTTTTTCTTGTGTTACTTGGGCTCTAGCTGGTGGCTGCTTAATCTTTTGCTAGGGTTTGTTGCAATATCATTGATTTGGTGGGACCCCCAATCTCAGGGGGTTGATGGTGGCTGCTAGTTGCATGTCCTGGTTAGTTTGGTGTTTCTCTGCAGCTTTCTTGGTTGTTCTCCTCTAGCAAAAAAATTGGGGGAAGACCTGTACCTCCTTTGATTGCAGAGTTAGTCTTGTGCTACCAGGGCATTCGGGTTGGTGCTTTCTTGGATTTTGCTAGGGTTTGTTACCAGATTTAAAAGTCACGATGGAGATGCTTTTCATGTGGTTATTTTAGGTCTTTCCCCTTACAATCGCAATACCCAGGGGAAGCCCTTGGGCTGAATATCCACAACGAAGGTATCTTGTTGATGGTTTTCTAGTTTGGTGGTTTCCCCTAAGATCCAGAGGATAGTCATGTGGCTAGATCCAAATTTTTGGGTGTTTCGGATCCTTGGGTTCCAAAGCTCTCTTTATTTCATCGGGATCCTTCTTTTCTCTCTCAGGTGCTATGTTTGGTTGTTTCTTGTAATTTCTTCTCAAATGACCCTAAGAGTGGTTGGCTTCAACGAAATTTGAGGGTTTCATGGAATTTCTTGTGTAGATCTCCTAGATGGTTTTTTATGTTGTGGATTTCATTGACCGGTATATTCTAGTGTTGTTTTCTTAAACCAATTTTTGTTATGATGAGTTGTCCTTTTACATGCTTTGTTGGATGGATTTGTTGATCGTGAAGACAGGATTCCCCCGTTCACATTTCCTGTTAGGCGGCAGGCAAATGCTTCGGTTTGGGTGGTCTTTATTTGTAAATTTGTTTGGTCTTTATTTGTAATTTTGTTTAACCCATAACATTTTCGTTATTGAGTTGTTTTTCTCTAGTACTTTAGATTCCTGAGCACATAGTGGTTTAATTGTAAGGCAACCTCTTATATTTGCTTGATAAAAATTTACAGTTTATTTACTAGGAGGTTGCTTCATTCGATTTTCGGGTTTGATTTGTGAAATCTAGCTCAGTATTTCTTGATGTCTTATTGCTAAATCTAAGATTTGGGGTACCTTTCAAAACCCTACTTGTAATAGGTTCGAGGACTTACATATATCATATAAATTAATTGTTAGCTAAATAATATCCCAGGGGGACAACACTTTTCTTCAAGAGATCCAACATTTAAACCACGATGTGGGCGAGTGTATGAGGGGGTGGGTGTATGGTGGCTGTGTTAAATTTCCTGTTAATAAGCATATCTCTTAGTTTTAGAAGGGATCTTGGTTGGAAGGAGCCTAAGGGTTTCTCACACTAACCAAAAAAAAAAATTATTACCTAAATAATATATAATTATTTTCATATTAAATAGTTTGACCTTTAATAATCAAACAATAAAATTTATTGACATTTTTTTTAATTTAAAAATAATAATAAATATTACTCAAATCAAATTGAATTGTAAAATTATAACCCTAACTTTTATTTGAGATAAATAAAATCATTTAATAATTTTTATTATTTTATTGAAAAATTTCAATTTAAAAATAATAATAAATATTAATCAAATCAAATAGAAATATAAAATTATAAACCCTAATTTTATTTGAAATAAAACCTTATCTTCAAAATAATAAGTATTAATCAATGAATTGCAAAATTATGTGTCCTGATTTGATTTAAATAAAGGTCATATGATTTAAGGAATATATTCAATGATATTATCCTTAATTTTCTTAATGTGCTTGGAATGTATAAGACTTTTTATGCAGTTGTTAAAATCATCCTCGCTTAAAGTAAAAGTCACCTGTAAAAAACAATAATATAAAATTAAATTAAAAAATTAAAGTGTTAAATAATAAATAAAATAAGTTATAAAAGAATTATATAAATTTTAATTATAAATATAATTTAATATTAAAAAAATATAACTTAAAAAAATATAAATTTTAATTATAAATATAATTTAATAATTAAAATAATATAACTTACTTGGGATTGGAGCAAAAGGAGAAGCTCATTATTTGCAAATTGTTTATTTGAAGAGTGTTTCATTAACCAAACAATTGCAGCTTGAATCTATAGTTTTAAATCAAATAAGTTAGAATAGTAGGTCAACTAAAAAATATAAATAATATTTTGAAATAAAAGTAATGTCAAAAGCATGAACATGACAAACCTGATGTTTATGTCTTTGAAAAGGAGTAAGATTGGAAAAGCATGAATATAACAAACCTGATGTTTATGTCTTTGAAATGTAGTAAGATTAGAAAGTGTTTTGTCCTTTACAATTTCTTCAAATGTCATTTTAAAAATCTGTAAAAAAAAATTCTCAAAATTTAATAAAAATTATGTCATATATTAACTTAAGTATGAAAAAGTTTATATAGAAGTATTAGTTAAATTATACAATTTAAGTTTATATAGAAGTATTACTTAAATTATACCTCAATTGTATAGAGATCAGACTGAAAATGGTGATTGAATATGAAATCATCACTCTCATTTACATTGCTACCTTGAGGATCCTATGGTAAAAGCAAAATCACATACTTGTAAGAAAATAATATTTATTTTTTATACAGTATTAAATGATAAGTATTTATAATTTATCAGATTTTTCAACCTTTAAAAGAAGATTATATTTGCCACAACAAAGAGATTCCAAAGTTTTAGTGAGGTCCTCAATTCTAGTTTCTTGTTTGATTTCACCAAAGCTTAACCTTGAGTTATCACTGAAAAGCATCAATATGGTGACCTACAAATACATAATAAAACAAAAAACAATTAGTAATAGCATAATAAAAAAATAAAAAAATTGACGTAATTGTAAGATTAACTAGTCTCCCATATAATTCCATTTGATGTATTATGTGTTGCTTTTATTTTATAATATTTAATAGCTTAAAATAAATAAACCAGCAAAAAAAAATTAAGTTTTTCCTTTATTATGAATTTATTTTTATATTTTTATATACTTTTAAATTTATTTAAAAATATTATATTTTTTAATTTTATTATAAAAATAAAATACTACAAAATAAAACACTTAAAAAAAACTAAATTAATAAAGAATAAATATAAAAGCAACTTGTTGCTCAAATATTTCATACAAAAAAAAAAAAAAGTTAAAATATGATCTTAAAATCTTACACAATCAATTGCATTCTAAAATTTGAATTTCAAGAAGATGAAGATAAACACCATGGTTGGCTAACTATTTGTTACCTCATTTTTGTTCTCTATAAATATACTCATGTTTCTAAGAGATTGCCTCCTAGATGATGAACATTAGCAATAATATTATTTTTTTGTCTAATCTCCACATCTATTTTATTGATAGAATTTATGATAATTTGTGAGTCCCCTTCAATTCAAATATGTTTCTGTCCTTTTTCTATTGCAATTTTAATCCCTATATAAAGTTCTCTCGAAATTTCCATATGATTCTAAGTGAGGAGAAGTTTTCCTTTGAAAAACACCACCTTCATTGGCTTTTCCTCAACTTCCTTTAGAAACACCATCAAAATGGTGTGAGTAAAGGGATAATAAAGAAGTAAATGATCTAATATTTCTAAATTATTCTCACAAAGCTATCCTAGACCTCCATATGCGCCACCTCCTCAACGCACCATCACCGAGGTATTGATTCAATGGAAAGGTCTAAGGCACATCTAAAAGGTCCATGATTTCATCTTCCTTTAATTGCTATAAAAATATTTGGGAGTAAAAAATTTTGATTTATCTAGATCCTCATATCCCAAATTGATTGAGCATATTACATGAGATTGAGCATATACCATGATCTCATGTATCTACCATCTTTTGATAGATTCCAAACCAACTAATTTTTTGATGTAAAAATCAGTAAATAAAAATCTTGAAGCATATTTTGAAGTTCATCTATTATTTGTTTGAGTTCCTCTCCTTCAACTAGGTTACTAATAGAAATCCATGATTTGAAATTTTTGCTCCTTTGACCTTTACAATATAGGTATGCCTGAGCCAATGGTTTCCGTTTTGAGTCAAAGACAAGAGGATAACACTTCAACCAATCAGCAAACCATAAAATTGTTTAATTCCCCTCACTGACTAACCATTCAATATGTTTATTAATCAATTGTAAACTATCTGATATCTATGATCTCATGTATCTACCATATTTTGATAGATTCCAAACCAACTCATTCTTTAATGTAAAAATCAGTAAATAAAACTCTTGAAGCATATTTTGAAGTTCATCTATTATTTTTTTGAGTTCCTCTCCTTCAACTAGGTTACTAATAGAAATCTATGATTTGAAATTGTTGCTCATATTATTAGAGTCTTTAACCTTTACAATCTAGGTATGCTTGAGCCAATGGTTTCCATTTTGAGTCAAAGACAAGAGGATAACACTTCAACCAATCAACAAACCATAAAATTGTTTAATTCCCCTCACTGACTAACCATACAATATTTTTATTAATCAATTGTAAACTATCTGATATGAAGTTCCATATTGACAATCCTTTGGGTAGGGTTCTTTTCCTAAATAATATCATCACATCAAGAGAACCTATATATTTTTGAAGTAATATTTTTACCCATTCTTTCTTTTATCTAAATAATATACACCTAAGCTTTACCCCTACTCCCTTAATATTCTTTCATTTGCAAACCCCATCCTACTTTTAAAGAGAAAATTTAATTTTTCCTCACATCCTTTCTAAGAAAATTCTCTTTAAAGTTTATCATTTTTTGATGCTATACCTACTAGCAATCTTAAAAGCAACATCATATAAATATTTATGAGTCGTAAAATTGAAGATGAGATTTGAAGGGACCATTTTTACAGCCTAAATATATTTGATTTTTCCTTGCATTTTTACCTTTGAGAAAGCTCTCTCTAATGTCTCTACAAGAATAATGAACAAATAAGGAGATAGTGGATCACCTTGGTTGAGTCCACAATATAATTTAATATAACTAGTAGGAGAACCATTGATCAAAATGGAATATTTCACAATTCTATAACAATATTTAATCCATTTAACAAATAATCAAAACCAAACTTTTTGAGCATATCAAGTAGAAAAATCCAGGAAATCCTATCATAAGCTTTATTCATATCTAATTTCATAAGCACACCTAGTTTTTCCATGGAATGAAGAGAATGCATGATTATTTAATATAACTAGTAGGAGAACCATTGCTCAAAATAGAATATTTCACAATGCTATAACAACATTTAATCTATTTAACTAATAATCAAAACCAAACTTTTTGAGCATATCATGTAGAAAAATCCAGAAAATCCTATCATAAGCTTTATTCATATCTAATTTCATAAGCACACCTAGTTTTTCCATAGAATGAAAAGAATGCATGACCTCCTATGCAATGGCTATACCATAAAGAAATTGTTTATCATGAGCATAACCACCTTGTTTCTTTGAGATAAGACAATCTAAAATGACTTTAAATCTATTTGTCGTAATTTTTGAAATGATCTTATAAATCATATTACAAAGTCTTATTGGATAAAAATTGTCTAGAAAACAACATTATAAAAGTGACATTGATCTCATTTATTATAGCCTTCCTTTTCTAGGCCACTTCAACTGTAATTAATATATCACTCTTCAATAAAAGCCTAAACATTTTGAAAGAAAATGGTAGGAAATCCATCAAGGGCCTTGTTAGGATGGAAAGATAAAATTTCTTGATGTAGCTCCTCTATATATATCTTCTTCATAAAGCTTTCATTTTGTCACTATGTGATAGTTGGAATATTTTGTAAAAAATTATCTTATGCATCCATATATTTCCAATGACTAACAAATATTTTTGAAATAATTAATTGATTCCTTCCTTATATTCTTCTTCATCAATATTTATCCCCTCCCAAACAATAAGATTTAAATATTGAAACCTTATTGGTTTTTGCTATCTAGTGACAAATAGGTTGATCTAGTTATATCAATCCAAATTATCTTAGATGAGATCTATATATAGAATGAACAACATTGAGACAATCAATCATTTTCAAGAGATTTTGAATGAATCCCTCATGAAGTAGAGGAATAAGATAATAGATTAATTTACTCAAATTCATCAATGGCTTCCTACCCTAAATTCTAAAACCTTCTCTAAACAACCCCTTATGACCCTAGAATCATTTAGATCTCCCACATATTTTCTACGAGATTTTGAATGAATCCCTCATGAAGTAGAGGAATAAGATAATAGTCTTGTCCTGTCGTCGATTATTTCTAGTGTGTCCATTTTGTGGGCTGCCCCTCAATCCATCAGTGACTTCATTATCCAATGGCCTAACACCATTCATTCTACTCACCTGAAGTTTTGATGGTCGATTATCCTCCATCACTTCATGTGGCAGATATGGTTGTAAAGGAACAACAGAGCCTTTAGGTTCTTGTACCTCGACCCAGAATCTGTGTCATTGAGAATTTTTACGTTTACCTCTGAAAATGCCAATATCATTCCCACTGATGATTATCCTTCATCCTCTTTTGAGATCCACGTAGCACATTCTTCTAAACTCTCTTTTGAGGTTTTTGGCCATCCCTGTGTTGTTGTGGATAGATCCCTTGTTTCCTAGATTCCCCCTCCACCCTGGTGGTTCAATATAAATTTAAATGGCGCATACAAAGGTAATCTTGGTGACTTGAGTTGTGGTGGAGTGATCTGGGATGATACAGACAAAATCATTTTAGCCTACACTGAAAGGCTTGGAACCCAAATAAAAAAAATTGTTGAGGCATGGGTAGCTTTTTGTGGTATTTAAATGGCCAACGAATCCAACATCCAACACCTGATCATTGAAGGTGACTCTTTGAACACAATAAACTACTTGAAAGGGGTCTCAAATCCACCATGGAATGTGGGGCTGCTCATTGAAGAAACCATTCTCCACCTAAGGGCAATTAGGAATAGGTGTATCCAACATGTGTACAGGGAAGGCAATAAGGTTGCAAACGCATTGGTAAACTTTGGGTTGAATGTTCACTCCTTTTTGACATGTCGGGAGGACCTTCCCCAATGCATCATCAACTCTTACCATGAACTTTCGGTAGCCAATGATGGTTAATGCCACGATGCCAAAGACCCCTTTGTCCCACCATGTGAGGCGTGTCGGTGGACCTCACTACACTACAATGCCAAGATGACACATTGATATTTGCCTTTGTGGAGGAATAGGTGGTAGACACGTGTTCCCAAGAGTCTTCACTCTTCAGACCAGCATCTCTTGGCATAGTAGCTAGTGTAAAATAGTTATATTCCACCAACTCATTGATGGTATTCCTAACATCAATGCCAATAACATCCATTGGAAAGGTGTGCATGGATAAAGTGCAAAGGAGGAACACCAAAAAAAATGTGATCCCTTTCACATGTGTGAAATGATCCATCTAGGGACTACCACCTCATGCTAGGATGATAACCACATAGAACACGATGATAATATTATCAGTCTTGCACCTGCTTTGGACCCCAACGTAGTGGCTGATTCCATCATGGCTCACCTATGGAGAAGTGTCGTAAACATGGAAGGTCCCCTATGGTACACCCTATCCATTGATAAAATTTCCAACTACTCCTATTAGCCTTCTCCACCGCTTAGACTACCTCCAATTTTGGTGCATGCTCACACTACAAACCAAATCATCCTCCAAAAATGATTAGACCGTGCTTCAAGTCATATCACACCCGAAAGATCCAACCAATGGTGTCAATCAAGTTCCAAGGCTATGCATTTTGGCATGAAGCAACCCTAGCTGTGGGAAGGAAGGTTTTTTGTATACCAAGCTATAGAGAGAACTATATTACTCATTAAATCAATTGGGGTGGCAAAACATTAGCACAAAGGTTTCTCTATCATGTGGAGAATTATAACGTTGCTTGAGCCCGACCAGTTGCATTTGGACCCAATGGTAGAGGAGATCCTAGCGGCTTATGGATTGTTAAACTTCATAAATAAGTTCAGTGAACATGACCCTAACATATCCCAAGAATTTTTTAGACCTGGGATAATGACATCGTATCCTTGAAAGGATTAACCTTTGCTGTTACCATTGACATGCTAGTGGAGATCATCGAGCTCCCGAACGAAGGTGAGATTGTTCGTAGGGACAAGCATTCCATGGCTGGTGAATTGGCGTTGCTTCATGACAAGGGGAAGTCGTTAACTAAGAAAGACAATGGGTACATCAGGGAAGGGCTTCCCCCTCCATGGAATAGGGTTATGGTATCTGTAATGCAGTACTTGACTGTTGATGAGTCGACACCACTATTGTGTAGTTTTCACATGGCGCTCCTTAACTACCTCAAGGATGTCAAGCAAATTAATATCCTAGAATACCTGTATCGATCAATGGAGATATTTGTGGATAGCGTTAGGTGGGGAAAATCCACCCACCCCAAGCACCAGGGCCTACATTACATCATTTACAAATTTATTAGTCAGAATCCTAACCAGCACATAGTGGATCAAGAGAGACCTGGTTGAGACCCTGAACCTATACCATTGGTAATTTTAGATGACGCTCAAGATGATCTGGTGATGGAAGTGAAAAACGATACTCCAAGTAGAGCTGGCCATCCTAGGGAACTGCCCCATGTAGGGTATTCTAGAACCCCAACATGATGCTCTTTCCAGTTCAAGAACGTTAATGAAAAATCAAGCCCATCCCCTACTTGCAAGAGCTAGAGGATCGCGTTAGGCCCATCTCCAGGTGGATCCCATTTCATGCAATAAATGGGAGATGTGGATGAGATTACTGATCTGGAAGATATTGTCAACCTTACTACCTCAATGCTCCTTAGAGCCAGTAATATTATCACCCAGATGAATAAGTAGAAGAACACCATCTCCATGGAGGACAACCTCAAGGAATATGAGGACTATGTCCCTGAATGATGGAGATGGTCCTCTTAAGTGATTGTCCCCTTTTGTTGACTGGAACGGTCCTTGTGCTTTCTTTGTATCTTCTGGTTTCCATTTTGTGTCTGCAGGTTGTTACTGTAATAGGGATTTCTGCTTGTTTTTGGGTTATGGACTTTGCGTATGGTCCACTTTTGGCTTGTCCTGTAGAGAGTTGAACCTTCATAGGATCCTCTCTACAACATGTTTATAAGGTTTTGGGTCCCTTTAAAAAACCCGTTATCAATAAAAAAAAAGATAATAGATCAATTTACTCAAATTATTCAATGGCTCCCTACCTTGCATTATACAACCTTCTCTACACAACCCCTTACGAACCTAGCATCATATATATCTCCCACATATTTTAAGATGTAGGTGAATTTTAATATTTTTGCTTTTGAATTAAAACTTAATGTTAATACCCTAAAAAATTATTTGGATAAACTATCTTCATACTTATCTATAAATAGATTCATCAATAGTGAGAAAACTGCTTTTGTACTAATGAAAGCTTTATTTTCTATTTAAAAGTAGTGGAAAGCATATTGTAAAAGGGTTAATGAGAAGAATGAAGATGGATATGTAGAGTTTATAGACACTAGTTCTAGACCACAAAATAAAAATTATAGTGCAAATGCACTAAGTGTAAATATTGAAATTAAATGAAATGTAAATAAAATTCAAATGCAAATGTAGATGAAATGCTAATGTAATACAATTTGATTATTGATTTGATAAATTATAAATAAATCTATAGTGAATTAAGGTTAATTAAGAATGTTGGAATATGGAGATAATTGGGTGGTGCATTGTCCTAGGAAGTCATTCTTGGCAAAAACTAGGACAAAATATAAATAGACTCCCCTCCTTCATTCAAGAATATTCATTCATCCATCTATGTTAGTATCTAGGTAGACTAGGATATCATTTGTGTATGTATCTAGAGCATATATTATGTCTAGGAGAGACTGGAGTTGAGTATTGATAAGCCATATGTGTAGACATTGCAAATTGTATATACATTACACAATATTCTATAATGTCATACCATAAGTAATATAATTGAATTATCTTCTATCCATGTTGAGTATAATTTATTTTAGTGTATTTTCCATTAATATTTGTAGAGTGTATATTGGATTATCTATGTAGGATTGTAGTTGTAGACGAAATATAGAACATATAAGTTGTAGTCCAAAATATTGTGCCATTCTAGTTTGGTGATTATGGCTATTGTAGTGTGAGTATTGATAAGCCATATGTGTAGACATTGCAAATTGTATATACATTACGCAATATTCTATAACGTCATACCATAAGTAATATAATTGAATTATATTCTATCCATGTTGAGTATAATTTATTTTAGTGTATTTTCCATTGATATTTGTAGAGTGTATATTGGATTATCTATGTAGGATTGTAGTTGTAGACTAAATATAGAACATAGAAGTTGTAGTCCAAAAGATTGTGCCATTATAGTTCGGTGATTATGGCCATTGTAGTGTGAGTATTGATAAGCCATATGTGTAGACATTGCAAATTGTATATAAATTAAATGATATTCTATAATATCATACCATAAGTAATATAATTGACTTATCTTCTATCCATGTTGAGTATAATCCATTTGTAGTGTATTTTCCATTGATAGTTGTAGAGTGTATATTGGATTATCTATGTGTAGGATTGTAGTTGTAGACTAAATGTAGAACATAGAAGCTATAGTTGAGAATATTGTACCATTCCAGTTCGATGATTTTGGCCATTCTAGTGTGAGCATTATTTCAATGGTATGGAGCGCTTGTAGTGCTACCAAAACTTGATATTGTTGATCTAATAGAACCATTGTTCCAAGTGTATAATTCTAAGTGGAACTCACATTAAGTCAAACTTCCATTCATTATAGCAAGTGTGATTCCAATATATGTTGTACTATTTAGAGTATGATTATCAAGATGATGTTATTCTAAGTGTAGAATGATGATTAGAACTGTATTGACTATAGTCTTGTTTTACCCTTAATCTATCATCTTAGTCCTTTATTTTGGAATGCTTTCCACTATGCTATAGTATTAACATGGTATTATTTCATGGAGGATGTCAAGGAAGGATATTATTACATAAAAATATATGAATGCTAATACATACGATGACAATAATTGCATCAAGGTAAATACTAATTTGTTCAAGATTAAATTGATGCTTTCGATTGCTTGATAGAAAAACTAGGTATTTAAGATACAGAAAGACATCAAATTATTAAGTATTATAGTGGTGCATTTAAGATAACATGGACATATTAAAATTTAAGATATTAGAAGAGGTATACCAACTTTCTATCAAATTGGAATAGAAATAAACAAACAAAAATAAAAACAAATGAGGAGAAGCAAATAACAAGACTAGAACACTAAGTACTAGCCAAAGAAAGGAAAATGTGACACTCCAAATATTCAAGATAAAGGGGGTTATCCCAAAAATTAGAATTGAAAGGAGAAAAAAGGCTTCTAAGAAAAACTCTCCCATAGGTTAAGAATGAGAAATGGTCAAATAACAAGACTAGAACACTAAGTACTAGCCAAAGAAAGGAAAATGTGACACTCCAAATATTCAAGATAAAGGGGGTTATCCCCAAAATTAGAATTGAAAGGAGAAAAAAGGCTTCTAGGAAAAAATCTCCCATAGGTTAAGAATGAGAAATGGTTTTATTATCACAAGAGAAACTAACATAAGGAAGAAGTGTTAGTAATTCAATTATTATTTACATATTTACAATATTCTATATCTACTATGCCAATGACTCCATAGACAAAGGATAAAGGGAAGCAAATTATGGATGTTGAACCAAATGTGACTATTACGACCAAACATACTACATTAGGGGAGTCACAAGAAAACTAAAAGAGGAGGAATACCTATTTGAATCATTAATGTGCATCAAGGATAAACCATTACATTTCATTATTGATATTGGGAGTCAAAAGAATCTAATTTCTACTTAGATGAGAAAACAATCTTCTTGTCACACCATATACATAGCCATATAACATTAGATGGTTAAAACTAGAGAAAAATAATCATATTACTCAATAATATTGCCTCCCTTATTCCATCAAGCCCTTCAAAAATTATATTTTGTGTGATGTTGTGCCCTTCAATATCTAATATGTGGTTTTAGTAACACCATTTATGTGAAGAGACATGGTGTTTATGAGTCTCCAAAGTGTCATCAAAATTAGAGATCAATTATTTAGGATATTGGAGGTATCTCCTCCTATATTTGTTTTCTTAATAAGTACTAAATAATGTAGGAAGATGATAAACAAAACAAGGACATTAATTCTATTAATGATTAAACCATAGACTTTGCACAACAATAATATATAGACCATATTATAGTGGAATATGATGATTTGTTCATGCCATAAACTATAATTCCACTTCATTATTAGATAGAGAATTTTGTTGACATAGTTCCTAGTTGTCCTTTGCCTAATGCATATTTTATCACAAATTAGTCCTTAAAAATTATAAAATTAGAATACGGATATAAGAATTGATTCAAAACGTGGAACATCATACAAGTGCTTTACCATATGGCAGTCCAATTTTTTTGGATCCAAAAAATGATGGAACATGAAGACTCTAAAGATTTGAATGAAATCACTATGAAAATCACAATCCACTCCTTTAGATAGATGCCATGCTAGATCAATTTTATGGTGCCAAGTTCTTTACCAAAAATATTTTAAAATTTGGCTCTCCTCAAATACCCATAGAGCTTACTAATGTATGTAAAACTACATTCAAATCCAAGGAGATTTTACTTTAGTGGTTGTTTATACCTTTTGTATTGTCCAATGTACCTACCACATTTATGAGGATGATGGATGACATCATATATCCTTGCATTAGCTCATTTGTGGTAGTCTACATGGACGAGATTATCATCTATAGTAAGAGATGATAAGAATATTTGCAACATGTTCAATAGGTACTTTAGACTCTTTGAAGGCATGAGCTATATTCAAAATTGAATAAGTGTTCATTTGGCATAAAAAATATTTAGTACATCAAGAATATTTTTAACAAACAGAGAGTCCATGTTGATCCTAAGAATATTCAAGTAATTAGAAATCATACTATCCAAAATATTCTAGTAGAGCTTCACAACTTTTTGGTTCTTATTAATTTATATCAAATATTTGTATTAGGGTTCTTACATATTTATTAGCCACTACACCAAGTGACCAAATGAGGTTCCAAATCCAATTTCCATCTCCCTACACAATAGAGGGAATTTGAGAGGCTAAAGTACTAATTGTGTTTAATTCCTATACTTCCCTAACTTAATCTATTTATCCTCTTGAGGTAATGACTGATGTATCAAAGTATGTATTTTGGAACTATCCTTACACAAAAAGGGCATGTAATTGCCTATCATAGTGAAACATTCAACAAAGTAGCTAAAAATACCCCAATAGGACAAAGAGCTTCATCCTATTGTTCAAGCATATAAACAATGCAAACACTACGTAGAAAAGTAAACTATAGTACATATAGATCATAGATATTTGGAATTAATTTAGACATAAAGTAATCCGAGGAATGAAATATACCAAATGTGGTCTACATATCTATAGCAATTTTGTTTGATCATAAAGCACAAGAAAGGGAGTACCAATTCAACAATAGATTGTTTTATCTAACCTCTAGTCATAACACTAACTACCATTTTTATTGTTATGGATATAATACTTCCAATTGGTCCACCTTGTATGAAGTGGATCCTAATTTTGAGGATACATACAAAGCTCTTTGTTTGGGTAAATATTTTTCTAATTTTTATTTATAAGGTAACCTCCTCTGCCATATGAAATGTATTTGTATACCAACTAGTGAGCTCAAAGATGATTTGAAAAGCACACTTTAGCAAAGTAATAGGTCACTTTGGGGTGGGAAAACATTTGTAGTTCCTCAAAAGTACTTATACTGACCCAAAATTAGGACTAGTGTCAAGAGGTACATCATGTCATATAACCCCTATAACATTTCTAAACCAATCAACAAGAAGTATGGACTATGCATACCATTGCTAGTTCCATCCAAGCCTTAGAAATTTGTCTATATGAAATTTATCTTAGGATTGGTCACATACAAACATTATAATGGTTGTGTTTTTGCAATATTTTATCTTTTTTTAAAAATGACCATCATGATTCCTTGTAATAAATCCATTTCATCTAAGGAGATTGTTAAGCTCCAGTTTAGTCATATGTGGCTTAAGTTTTGCTTTTCAAAGTCTATTTTCTCTAATAGGAATAGCATTTTTGATAATTTTATAGTCCACCATTTAGAGGTTGACTGTGTCCATAAACTTCCATACTTATATAGCCAAACACAAGCTATGAATAAATTAATTATACATATTCTTTAAATGTATTATTCCAATCATCCACATACATGGGATGGGGTCCCCTATATTAAGCATGTGTACAATTGAGCACCACATAGATATATCAATCATAGCCTATTTCATATCTATTTTTAATTCTAACCCTTGGAATCCACTAATGTAGCTCTCCCTATGCAACCCATGGAGTACTCACCTCATGGACATAAAGAAATAGAAAATATAGCATGGTTTGTGGAATAAATTTAACATATCCAAAACTAGGTCCACGACCAATATCACAATAAAAATCATGTACCACACCAATTCGAGGTTGGAGATATTTTGTTTTGCCACTCTCGATTCGATGATTCAGTACGGCTCTCCCCCTGAATAAATAATGGTAAGGCTATTCAGTCCTACCCATACCTAGCAGCACGCTTGTATGAGTGATAGCAATTATTTAGTAAATAGGGAGGTGCACCTTAGTTATCAAAAGGATGTGGTACCATGGTTTGTGGAAAAGATAAATAAAAAATAGAAGTAATATCACAATCAACATCATGTACCACATCAATTCAAGGTTGGAGATAAAGAATTATTACATCTTAAAAAAGAGATACTTACATGACCACATAGGAAGATTAGACCTATTTATTATGGACCATACGCTATCATCAAGAATATAAGAGAGAATACATTTGAATTGAATCTTCTATCTTATCTTGATTTGCATCTAATCTTCAATGTTGAACTTCTCAAGCCCTATCATCCACCTCTATTGGATACTTTCATAGTAGTAGAATAGTTGGACATTGAAGAAATCAATCTAGATAGTTTAGAACTAGTGGAGGAGAATCAAATTGTTGATACATGGACTAAGACCACGATAATATAGTCCATTCAGATGTATATAATGTCAGGATATGACTTGATCACTAAAGGGAATGGCTCACAAAAAAAAATCTACACTTGATGTCAAATATTGATGCAAAGGGGACAATTGCTTTCCAATTTGGAGCAATGATCTAAGTGTGTGACCATTTTGGGCATGGTTGTATGCATAATAATGCCCAAAATACTATTGTTGTAATGCTAACCACATTGTTAAGGACATAACTTTGTGCTTAGGAATTTTTTTTGATTGATTAAAGAAGCATTAAAAATATTAGAGGGAGAACAAAAATTTTAATACGCAACTCTATTATTATTAAATTGCTAGTAACTACATGGAAAAGAATTCTTTGGAGGCTCAAAAAAATGTAAAACAAAATATTTACTAAAAACAATAATTTCCTATTTTTATATTTTCATAGCCAAAATGCATCTCTAACCATGTTGACACATCAATAAAGGACAAAATACAAAAGGATAAGTCATGTGTATGTAACTTTCATTTCTAATGAAATTTATAACTTATGGAAGATGAATCACCATATTTTTATATGGGTTACCTTCTAACTCATTTAAGGTGTACCACCACATTTCTATATGGGTGACCTTTCATATTCAATATAATCAATTTTTAACACACCAAATATTTTATAAAGAGATGCACCCCTAACTATAAATGACATGAGTAATGTATGCAATGTGATATCCTCACATTTGTTCTCAAAGATTACTTACATTTTACTCTATTTTCTAAAAAATACAATCATTATGCTATTTTACTTGTACATATTTTTGTGCTTTTATTTGTATATTATGTTATTTCTAAATTACACTCTTTCTTGATCTCTCGAACTTAAAATTTTAAGTTTTTTATCATAAGTGACATATTTTAAATGAATGGAATCAACACATTATGTAGTGTCGCTAAAAAATAAATACACATGATGTAAGGGGATGCCTATGGACACCATGTAATCTCATTATATCAAAATAGAAAAAACTCAATAGATATTGAAATGGCTAGAATGATTTGGTATCTAACCCTCACCAATAATTTGATCACCTGGTTGCACTAGTTCCATGCGTATTAATACCGAAAAGAAAGGGATTTGACCACTGAAAGCAGGATTCCATCTCCTCACTGGCTTGGAAACCCCGGCTCGGACACCATGTAATCTCACTATATCAAAATAGAATACACTCAATAGATATTGAAATGGCTAGTATGATTTGGTATCTAACCTAAATATAAGTTACTTTTAGGCTAAGGTTAAGTAACCAAATTTAGGTTAAAAATAATACAATATTACAAAAATAACTTTTTCAAGGTTTACAATGGTCCAAATAGCTTATACATATAATACAATACAAAGTTAGTCATGGCCCCAAGTGAAGCTTAATCACGATATTTTTCAATCTCCTCTTAAGTTGAATAGGGGTCATGGAGATAGATCATCATTTTTCATCTCTTATTAAGTGTCAGTATCACACTAAGAAGCTCTTACATGTCCAAAAAAGGAACATCAAGCATAATCTTGGTTAGGATATTTATGGAACAAAAACAAGATAAAACATCCTATGGACATAAATCCATCTCATACAATGAACCCAAATATCAATGTGATTTGTTTGTTAATGAAATAATGGATTGCAAATAAACTAGATGGTGCTCTAATTGTTACACCAAAGAGTGATTGGATATGTATGAGAAATATATACCTACTTTAGAATCATGGTCATCCATCAAAGGTGCTTATATACCTCTTTGATAGCATAATATTCAGCTTTTGTGGAAGATTGATATATAGTAGACTATCACTTAGAGTAAAATGAACAAGGTTGAAACTCAAATAGAACACATGACCTATGGGGAAACATCACTAATACAAATCACCAACCTAGTCAACGTCTAAAAATTCTATAAGAATTAGAGACTAACCAAGTAATGAATACCTATCTAATAATTAAATATATCTAGGAATCCTCTTTATAATGATCTAGTGACTCTCTTGAGGGGTCTTTATGTACTTGGAGAAATAGCTGACACTAAAGATTATATCGGGTCACATGTGAGTAAGGTAAAGGAGACCTACCACAAGGGATAAATATAAAATGGCATACACTAAGGACATCATGCAATCAATTTGTATCTTTAGTCTTGAAGCAAAAGGAATTTTAAAGTGCTAAAGAAGATTGAGATATGAAATAATGATCCCAAAAGCATTATGATCAATTTGAATCCTTAATAAATAGTGAAAAATCCTAAAATTAGTCATCTCATAAGAGGCATGAAGCCTTGAATTCATGTCCTAAATTAATATAAGAGAGATACCTATATTGAGAAGATCATCCACATATAGAACAATCACCAAGGTCTCCTCATCCTAATATTTGATGTAAACATCATGTTCAACCTTACATTGCCAAAAATCATAATTGAGAAAGAAAGAGTGGATCTTCTCATACCAGGCACAAGCTGCCTACTTAAATGAATATAAGGTCCTATTTAACTAACAAAGCAAGGGATGGGACCCTCAAAATAAAAACTAGGTGACTATTGGATATATATATCCTCTTAAATACTATCATGTAGGAAGGCAATCTTCATATCCATATGATATACCTTCCAACAAAAGGAAGTAGCTATATAAAGAATCATCTTGACAGAAACCATCCTAGAAAATAGAGCAAATATATTTGAATAGTCAACTCCCTCATACTAGGAAAATCCCTTAGCAACAAGGTGTACCTTATATTGTTTCATGTAACTATATGAAGAGTACTTAGTTCTATAGACCCATTTGTATCCAACTACATTCTTCCATTTTGAAAGAGAAATAATCTCTCATATCCTATTCTTCATCAAGGACTTATACTCCATAATTATAATATTTTACTACTGTAGTTAGCTCTTAAACTAAGAAAGTGTAAGAGGATTTCCATAATGATCAATTATAAAAAAGGAGCCTTTCACTATTGCTCTAGAGATAAAATATTTTTTTTTCTGGTAGGTAAAAAGTTCATTAAAAGTGGGTTTTGAAAGGGGCCCCAAAAAATTCTTACAATAGGTCACCAAACCAAAAAAAAGGTGAAAGGAAAGACCAAAGGATAAGCATATTAAAATCCTGCCCAAAGTAGGAAAAAAAAAGAATCCCGCCTGAGCAAGAAATTTAAAACAGGAAAAATTTAAAAAATCCCACCCAAAGCAGGAAATTAAAAAATCTCGCACAAAGTAGGAAATTTGAAAAATCCTGCCTAGGTAGGAAAAGTACAATTTGAAATATGTTGCCCAGGGAAAAACTAGAAACTATTATCTTGTAAAGGAAAAACCAGAATACAAAACTACTAAAAATAAACCACTTCGAGAAGGCAGATGGACTAGAGGAACCCGTTGGAAATACCAGGAAGAGCCATCCTACCCAAGGAGGGTTAGGATAAATGCAAGGATGTAGGAAAACTAGGATCCCATCCATAGAAACCAAAAATCACTCCAAGAGAGCGAGAATTATCAAAAGATAAGGAAGAAAACAAGATCCCACCAAGGGATAATCTGAGAAGGCAGTCCAAGAAGCAGCATCCTGCACAGATACTGGAAAATAGAATAGTAAATCTGAGGATCTTCACAGGCCATAAAATTCCTTTACACATGAGGTTAAACTATGAGAAATCCAGAAGAATCAAAGGATGCATCAGAAGCAAAGTTGCAAGCCACGAGAAGGGGGGTGGGAAGATCCTAGGGAACCCAAATAGGAGCCATAAGGTTAACAAGTTGTAGGTAATAAACACAGGTCCCACCCTAAGATCAATGTAGTAAAAAACCCTAGAAAACCTCCAAATCCACCATCGAATGACTTTTGGGAACCATAATAGCAAACCTGATGGGATATCAGTAGCAATCAAAGCAAAGGCCCCATCCCAAGATGAAAAAAATGTTGAGAAACCACCAAGTAGACCAAATATAGGAAACCCAAAGAGAAAATTCACTAAAAAAAGAAAGGCATGTGGTCTGCCCCAAACCATAAGGATGTAGTGAAATCCTTTCAAGAAGCACAAAGGTGGAGCCAAGCCCCTCTCCCAAAGCTACGACACACCACAATCGAAGAATCACTGGAAATAAAAACCAAGTAGAAAACCTACAACAACACTGGGAAAGCTAAGAGCAATTGGTAAAAGGGATCCTTGAAGCATAACAGGAAATCTAGGGAGGTTCCCAGGGACATCCCAGGATAGAGGCACAAGCAGGAAACCCTCAATCAGGTTGGGAAAGGGTAGACAAGTGGAAAAGTGACCTCCCATCCAAGGAGATCATCTACAACCACTGTCAACCAAGAGAGAAGGATCTGGGAAGTGGTAAGGAACTGGGACAAAACCAGGGAAGGGGGATGCAGGGAAGTGGATCAGGACATCTCATGGTATGTCCCCTATAGTTTTGCCACCCCTTATTTTTCTTAGGGATAAAATATATTAAGCATCACGTAGAAGTTTTCAAACCCACTTACAAGTTTAATGAACTAAAAAATGAATTGACACACTTAATGGAAAAGCAAAATTAGAAGCAAAAACCTAAATAATAAAACTCATCACTCATATCATCACGCAAATTTGAAGCACTCAAAACTAGTTTTTCAAGCTCAACATGCCCTAATTCTAAAATTAATGGTACTACCTATGAAGAGGTCATATCGTTAGGTATAATACCATCATTAAAAGATAAATAAGATGTTTTAAGAGGAATAGAACCCAGAAGAATATCTAAATAATCTACTAAATTAAATAAAAAAATAAGAGAATCTTCACCAAAACCTTAGATGGTATATTGGATGGAGTCTTGGAAGAACATAAAAATGATCTCTCCAAATAAAAATCTCATGCCTTTGAGAATCATAAAGGTAATATACCGTAAAGGTATCTGAATGCCTTACAAAGATGCATTTATGACACTTTGGTGTCTCATTTTTCCTAAGATAATTAGGTATGTAAATCCATCCTAAAGACCCAAAGATACAAAATTGAAACTTATCAACCTTATCATCTGTCAAGATCTCAAGAGGTGTCATACCTTGGACAAGTCTAGTGGGAAATTTTTTGATGATGTGTGTTGAACAAGCGATGACATCATTCTAGAATTTATATTCCATCCTCTTGCAATGACTAATAAAATTTTCCATCTCCATGATTACTATATTCTTCTCCTCAATGACCTCATTTTTCTAGTCCTCTAATATGGTATCCTGTGAAGAATACAAAAATTATGAAAGAAATTGCTCATGTACTCATCTCCCCTATTTGACCTAAAAGGCTTAATATTCCTATCTAGATGATTTTCTACAAAATATTTTAATTCCTTGAATCTCTCAATAAAAATAAGGAATTTCTTATTTTTATAAATGGGGGGCATACCCATAGGTCCATATATGTCATTTATGATATCTAAGGGGTGAATAGAACATATCGCTATCTTTTTGGAAAGGTCTCCCAATGATGATTTCCAAGAATAAATCCTCACACGTGCCACTTATATGGGACTATGAGGAATTGTAATGGCCATCTAACGAAGACTCATTTATCTCAAGGATTCATAATTGAGATACCTAAGCCTATGATATCATTTATCACTCTCATCATTTGCATGATCTACAATAACCATAATTTCTTAATTTTTTTCATTATAGGATTTCAATTTTCTCCAAATTTATATAACTCATCACAATAACTAGATGCAACTAGCTTAAAATTGCCTATATTCTTAATTAACCAACAAGCAGGCCATAATTTTATCTTTCTATTTGTATTAGTAATATGATAAATAGACAAGAGAATGGGGTCAACACTAGAATAATTAAGTAATTTATTAAAAGAAGATCTAAAATTAAACTCTCCACATATTACTATTTATAAAGAATAATAATCTCTAATGACAACATGCCCTCTTTATATACCTTTTTCCATTATTTTACAATCAACTCATAATTTATTTTTAATGTTCAATATGATAAATGAATAGATACATGAATCTATGGTGTTTCCCCATCAAAATTATCCTCTCCTTATGCATAGATGAAAGCAACATCAATGCTCTTTTTTTAGTTCCTAAATATTTTTTATCCAAATTTAATGAAATTCTATTTTATATTATTTTTTGCAATACACACATGTTAGATTTTTAAATGGTTTCTTGGGCTCCTTTTTTTTCTACTTTAGCTTCTTATTATTTTAAAATTTGACAACCACTTCTTTTATATGGGCTTGATTGATGAAAGAATTAACTTTATACCTCTATCTTCTAGCCCGATGATGAATTAAGTACTTGAATACCTCATCACAAGAGAAGTAGGAAAGTAAACTTGACACATATCAAATACAACCAAAACTATCTCATGTCTTTGAAATATTATTGAATATAATATTTAGTAGTTCAATATTCTTCTTTTTATCCAGAACTTCCTAAATTTATCCTTTTATCTTTTGAAATCCTATACCAATTTGGATATCATCTTGTAATTTTTGAAATTAACTAATGTACTCATAGATTGTATCAAAAAGTCCATAATCAAAGTACCAAGCTCAACCTCCAACTTACTGATTTATCTTCTATATTATTTTTAGCTTAATAGTTTAGCAATCTCACCCTTAGTTCCCCTTATGGTTTGGGTGAATTATTAGGTTGATATTTTAGGGTGTGCCACCCACCATTTTTTTGTGATTATTGTAATTGTTATTCTTTAGTAATGCAAAACACTTTTCATCAAACAAAAAAAAACCCATAGTCAAAGTACCAAGCTTAGCCTCCAACATACTAATTTTTCAAATCATTTTGATCAAACAAACCCTAAAACACATGAAGTAATTCCTTGGGGTCCATGGTTTTAGTAACATAAGCATCATAAATCTTATCAACATGAAAAGATATCACACCAAGAGTCTCATCCTTCTTATTCCTATAGAGTTGTTTCCTCTCTTTAATATTTGTAGCACAAGGTTCCTCATATATATATTTGAGTAACACTCATGTAGGAGCATACAAGAAATATTACATTACCGTCCTTCCTCCTCAAAAAAAGGAGAGAAAGAGAAGAGAAAAAAAAAACAAAGAAAAAAAAATCATTCAATTTTTTTAGCATACATTAAGCTTAAATTGATAGAGAAATAGGTGGAGTAATTGGTGGTGGCACATTTAGGTGACAAGGTCCAAATTTTGACTTGAGGTATCTTGTTGACAAGGAGTCAACAAGGAACTAGAAACAAATTGGACAAGGTCAATAAGGAGTCAACAAGGAACAAACAAGGACTAGTAAGAGGTCATCAATGGGTCAACAAGAGACCAATAAGGGAGTCAATACAGATCTAGGACAACTAACAAGGAGATGGCAATGACCATCAAGAAAAGTATCAGTTGCTATTATAAATTTTAAACAAAGAAATATGAAATCAAATCAAAACAAGCAATCACACAAACATGCATCACATAACACCAGATTTATAGTGGAAACCCGATGTGGAAAAACCACTGTGCCAATGGACTGTTTGCACTTCCATCCAAATACAGCCTAAAAAATGTTTGGTCTTTACAATATTTTTGCAGCAGCAACTACAGGGAATGGCACCAACCAACCCAGACTTTAGCAAGCACCAACTACAAGGAGCACCGACCCGACAAATTAAAAAAACTCTGATAAAAGTTTTAAATATCATCAAAAGAACTTGAGTGTTCTAGATCACAAATATTCTTGTCTAAAATATTCTGTCTAACCTTTTCAATATTCTCAACTCTGCACACTGATTATCTCACACCTTGCACATTTTTTCAATCAAAATGCTAAAGAAAAAAATTCTTTACAACATGCACCGACAGTCCTTTCTCCAAAAAAACCTCTCCTCCCTTTTATTTTAAAACATATATATGCTTTACATTAAAAAACACAACTCTTTTTTTTAGTTACACAAAAGTACCACTCAACCGTTATATTCTTAGAAACTGCCAAAATTGCCAAAAAGAGCTGACATGGCTTTTTGTAACAGTCATAACTTCCTCCTCAAATTTCCAAACGGGCTAAAAATTGAAACATGTATTCTTGGATAAACCGACTACCTCAAGTTTAAATTTTAAATTTTAAATCTTCATAGATTATTCTCAGTATCTCCAAGAAAGTGGCATCTGACACTGAGTTTACACGTCACATAAACTAGAAAAAGTGCTCTAGAGCCATTTTGCAACGTTCACAGTTTCTTCTTTCGAAATCCGTTTTGGATGAAATTTAAAACTTAAGCTCTCAGTATATCCAGATACCTCCAATAAAAACTTTTATGTCCAATTCCTCATGAATTTTTTAATATTCCTCCCGCAAAGTGACCTCCAATGCAGCTTTTACACCTATCACATAAAGCATGAAACTGACCAACAATGCACTAGCGAAGCAACCGACCGTTCCAAAACTGCAACCACACTTTATAATGATAAAAAAACCTCCAAATAGTATCTTGGGTTGTCCAACACATTCCATTGACGTTGTTGCAACTTTGACGATTTTTGCAACTTTGATAATTTTGCTACTTTGACAACTTCCTAACGATTTTTGTAACTTTTGCAAATTTGCATGAACAACCTATAACAACTTCACCCTAACATCAAAAACATACTTATAAGCATTGAACACCATTGTACATACTTCGAACAACCTCCGAATAATGGTCCATTGCATCAACTTGTCCATTTGAGTGTGTTGACAACAATGACAATACTATCGCTACACCTTGCTCAACAATATCCCCCTTTGGAATTGTTGGCAACATGCACAATTTCCTGTAACTCTTCTCCCCATTTGACAACAAGACCAAAGGGCTGCTGCAAACTCCCCCTAAATCCATGCACAACATTCTTAGGCAAAATTTTTTACACTTAGCAAGAATCACAAACATGAGCAAAAAGCTAAACAAAGACACAAATGCTCCCCTTGAGAATGTGGCCCCGATAGCTAGTCAATGCTTGGGAAGTGTGACCACTCCCAATTTCTTGCGAAAGTACTCAAAGACTTCCTTGGGTAATGGTTTGGTGAAGATATTCATTACTTGCTCTGTTGTTGGAACAAAATCCAACTTAACCTTACCTTCCACAAAATGGTATCAGATAGCAATATATTTTGTGTGAGAATTCATAACCAGATTCTTTGAGATATTGATTGGACTTGTATTGTCACACATGATCGATATGGTATCACTAAAACTTATTCCAAGATCCTTCAAAGTTTGTTTCATTCAAAGTACCTATGTACAACATGATGTCACTACAATATACTCTACCTCTGCTATGGATAATGAGACTGACTCCTACTTTTTGCTATGCCATGTAGCAAGATTATCACCAAGATAGATTGCACCTCCACTGGTACTCTTCATATCATATACACATCCTGCCAAATCTACATCTGAATACGCAATAAGGGTGAAGTCCTTACCTTTCGAATACCATAACCCATACTCCATAGTACCCTCGAGGTACCGAAAAATCCTCTTCAGTAATGTCATATGAGTCTCCTTAGGACTAGCCTAAAATCATGCTACCATGCATAATGCCTACAAAATGTCCAATCTAGTAGCTGTCAAGTACAGTAAGCTCCCAATCATGGATCTGTACATAGTTTGATCAACAGGTGGAGATTTGTCATACTTGCTAAACTTGTAACTTGTCATCATGGGAGTGCTAACTGGATTGCAATCCTCCATTGTGAAAATTTTCAACATCTCTTTCACATATTTAATTTGTGAAATAAATATGCCCTTCTCCTTTTGATTAACTTGCAATCCGAGAAAATACAAAATTTCACCAATCATTGACATTTCAAACTCTTTTTGCATCTTATTTTATAGCTCTTTACTCAACTCATATTTGTTGCTACCAAATATGATATCATCTACGTATACAACAACAACAATATGATGACCATTTTTTGTTTTGACATACAAATTATTGTCCACCATACCTTTCTTGAACCCTTGCTGAGTAAGATAATTGTCTAGCCTTGCATACCATGCCCGGGGTGCCTGTTTTAAGCCATATAACATTTTATTCAACTTGCAAACCAAGTTGGGATCATCACCAAGCTAAAAACTGTCTGGCTGCTCAATATAAACCTCTTCAAGTTTCCCATTCAAAAATGTTGATTTCACATCCATTTTATAAACTTTGAAATTCTTGTAAACTGCTAAAGTAAGAAACATTCTAATTGCCTCTAGTCTGGCCACAGGTGCAAAGGTTTTCTCGAAGTCAATACCTTCAACTTGCACATACCCTTTGCATACCAATCTTGCTTTGTTCCTAACTACCTGTCCATATTCATTCAATTTATTTTGAAAGACCCATTTAGTACCAATTACATTTTTATTTGCGGGTCTTGGTACTAACTCCCAGGAATTGTTTTTCTTAATCTAATCTAATTCTTCATTTATTGCCTTAATCCAACTTTCATATTTACTTGCTTAGACAACATTTTTGGGCTCAATGCTGGATATTGAAGAGTAGTTACTTACTAATATTCTTCTTGTCTAAACACCAACTGTGGGGTCTCTAATTATTTGCTCTCTAGGATGATATTTCTACCAGCTACCTATTTTGAATTTCTTGTTTTCTTCCAATTCTGAATCACTTTTTGAATCCTCTAAGTCAATTCTTAGTTTCTTTTCCATTTTCTCTTCCTCATCTCCTTCAATGACCTCTTCATAAATCAGGTAGTTCTCTTCATAGCTAATTACTTGTTCCCTTAATCAACTTTAACATCGACACTTTCCAAAATTTTTCTTAGCCTCTTGTTGTAACATTTGTAAGCTTTGCTTTTTGATGAATAGCCAAGAAAAATACCTTCATCCGATCTATCTTCAAACTTACCAAGGTTTTCTTTAGTTCTTTTGATGTAACACTTATTGCCAAAAACTTTAAAATATCTTGTTGTTACCTTTTTACCGAACCATAACTCATAAGGAGTTTTGCTTTCATGTGTCCTCAACATGCACCTATTTTGGATGTATACTACAGTATGGACTACCTCTTTCCAAAATATGTCTACTACTTTGCTCTTAGTCAACATAGTCCATGCCATTTCTTGCACTGTATTGTTCTTTCTTTCTACCACACCATTCTGCTGAGGTGTCCTGGCTATTGAAAATTGTCTCCTGATGTCATATTTTTTACAATACTCTGTAAAATCCTCTAAAATGAAATCTCCTCCTTTGTCTAACCTTAAACATTTAATATTTGTTCCTATTTGATTCTCAACTTGGTTTTTGAAAACCTTGAACATATCAAAAGCTTCTAATTTATGCTTAAAAAATAATACCATTTAATCCTAGAATAGTCATCTATATACAACATGAAATATTTTTCACTGTTTATGCTTTGCATTCTCATGGGTCCACATAAATCAGTATGTACTAGTTCAAAAGGTTTGATTGTGTAGTACTCTTTTGTTTTAAATGAGACTCTAGTTTGATTCCTTTTTTGACATGCACAAATGCAATTTGATGGTTTGCCAATGGTGGGGATATCTCTCACTACTTTCTTTGAACTTATTTTTACTAGGTTGTCAAAACTGATATGACCGAGCCTCTTGTGCCACAACCAATTCTCTTCTTCCTGTTTAATCAAGCAAGCTCCTTATGAAGTCTCTGAGAGAGTGTACAGGTTTCCATATGTCCTTGATCCAACTATTATCAACTTCCCACTATTTGCCTTTCTAATTTCATAGCCCTGCTTCTTAAGGATCACATCATGACCTCTATCACAAATCTGACTTATGATCAACAAGTTATGCTTCAGACCAACCACAAAAAGACTTATTCTGACCTAATTTTTTGTCACTGATATTAACTGAACCTCTACCAACTATCTTAGCTCCATAATTGTTTTTGAATTTCATTGAACCACCTTCATATTGCTGCAACTTCTCAAATTTATGCTTGTCACCTGTCATATGACTAGAGCATCCACTATCAAGTATCCATGGTGCGGATTTATTTTGCGCTTTAAATTCCATATGTACATTCAAGGATTCTTTTTATTCCTTAGGTTGCTATTTTTATTTCCACTCTGGTTTGATTACATTTTTGGGCTCTTGTTTTGGCTTTTCTTTTTCAGTAGCTTATGCATATTTTTTGGAAAATTTTCTATTTTGTCTTATTCCATTTGGCTGAAATTTTCTTCCTTGAAATTGATTTGATGCAAATGTACTTCTAAAATTTCTTGCAATATACCCAAAGTTATGATAGTTATAACATTCTATTGCGTAATCCATAAAAGGTGAAAAATCATTTCTACTGGCAAAATTCCTTGGTCGTACATTATACTTGCAATCTGAAATCTTATGTCCATAACAATTGCATTTAAAACATTTACTAGAAAAGAGATGATTGAACCTGGGTGGTGGTCTTTGCCATGTTGTTTTAGGAGCCATAAATCTTCTTCTTATTCTTTGATGTGTGACATTGGTGAAACCATCATTGTCAATTCTCCTTTCGTGCATTGCATTATTGCTTTCCTTTGCATGATTTATTTTTGCTTGATTAACCTGTTTCTTTTCTTCATTATTTTTGGATTCTTCATTTGTGGTATTTGATCCATTTTATGATTCTCCTTTGTAAAAACCCAAACCAAATTTTATACCTATATTCTTCTGGTTCTTTATGATCTTATCCAGCTTCATAGAACTCTCTTTACATTTGTGACTAAAGCTAATTTTTTGATTCATCTCTTCTAGTTGCATCCTTAAACCAACAATCTCTTCTTCTAACTTGCTGCAATAATCTATTTTCATGGTTATTTGCACTTCGAGATCTTCAAATATCTTCTTGGATTCTTCTATCTGCACTTTCAAACTTGTTATGATTTCATTTGCATCCTCAAGCTTTCTTGAAATTTTCTTATTGCTTTTTATTTTTGTCTTCAATTCATCCATAGCTACAATTAGTTCCTCTTTCAAATTCACTTATGTGTCAATTTCTTCTTCATCACATTCCTATTATTTTTTGTTTTTTCTTCTTTGAATGCCATGAAAAGAGCTTCACCTGTTTCTTTTTTAGAATCCTCATTGGAGCCGTCTCATACCTTCTTGGAGATGAAATTTTTCTTCTTGAAGTTGCCTTTTTTGAAATTTGATTTTTTCTTCCAATCACTTATTTCTCCGTGTGATCCTTCATCACTTATGTTATTCTTATTAAGTGGACATTTAGCTATGAAATGCCCAATGCCTCCATAGTTGAAACTTTTAAACGATAACTTTCCTCTGTATTTTCCTTTTCCCCTTTCTTAGTTTTCAAACAAAGTTTGCTTCCATTTCATCTGATGTCTCTTCTTCCTCGGATTATTATTTTTCTTTCATATTTTTCTAGGATTTAAAAGTAGCTTCTCTATCTATGGGTTTAGATTTTCCTATTCTCATCTCATATGCAGTCAAAAAACCATGCATCTCATCCATACTAAAAGAATTCAAATCTTTAGCTTCTTCTATAGCTGAAACTTTAGAATCAAATATTTGGGGAAGGGACCTTAATACCTTTTTCATGATGACAAAATATTTGATTTTCTCATCGAGTTCTCTAATCACATTAATGAATTCATTAAATATTAGCATATATGCCTCTATATTCTCATCTTCATTCATATTTAATCCTTCGAACTGAGCATGATGTGTTTGTAACTTGGCCTCCTTGATATTAACGTCTCCTTTATGAATGCTCTTTAGTTTATCCCATATTTCCTTTATCATTTTACAACCCATAATATTTACTAGTTCGATGTCCACTAACCCACACACGATAGCATTCTTTGCTTTTGAGTCATTCTCAAACAGTTTCTTACGAGTAACATCGGTTGCAAAAGAGGTGGGTATTGTGTATCCACTGTTTACTGAATCTCAAATGTCGTATCCAAAAACACAAAAATATGTTTGCATATTGAGTCTCCAAAATGCGTAATTAGTTTTGTCAAACAATGGTGTTTTTTTTATGAGAAGCCTTCACCACCTACCATTGTGTCACTTCGAAGATCACCCTAGCTGGTTAATCCTATTCAGGAACTTGGCTCTAATACCAATTATTGAACTAAGCATGACACTGAGATGGGAAAGAATCAATGTATATTAAAAATTTAATCCAACTATGAAATCAAATCAAAATAAGCAATCACACAAACATGTATCACATAACACCGGATTTATAGTGGAAACCCGATGTGGGAAAACCACTGTGCCAATGGACTATTTGGACTCCCATCCAAATACAACCTCGAAAATGTTTGGTATTTACAATATTTTTTTAGCACCAACTACAAGGAATGGCACCAACCAATCGGGACTTTAGCAGCACCAATTGCAAGGAGCATCGACCCCTATTGCCAAGCATCGACCCGACAAATTTAAAAAGCTCTGATAAAAGTTTTAAATCTCATAAAAAGAACCTGAGTGGTCTAGCTCACAAATATTCTCCTCTAAAATAATTTGTCTAACCTTTTCAATCTTCTCAACTCTACACATTGATTATCTCACACCTTGCACATTTTTTCAATCAAAATGCCAAAGAATTTTTTTTTCACAAAATGCATCGATAGTCCTTTCTCCAAAAAACCCTCTCCCCCATTTCTTTTAAAACATATATATGCTTCACATTAAAAAACGTAGCTCTTTTTTTTAGTTACACAAAAGTACCACTCAATCGTTATATTCTTAGAAACTACCAAAATTACCAAAAAGAGCTGACAGGGCTTTTTGTAACAGTCATAACTTCCTCCTCAAATTTACAAATGGGCTAAAAATTTACAAATGTGTTCTTAGATAAATTGACTACATATAGTTTAAATTTCAAATTTTAAATCTTCACGGATTATTTGCAGTACCTCCGACAAAGTGGCCTCTAATGCTGATTTTACACCTGTCATATAAATTGAAAAAAGTGCTCCAAATCCATTTTGCAATGCTCAATGTTTCTTCTTCTGGACTTCGTTTGGGATAAAATTTAAACTTTAAGCTCTCAGTATATCCAGATACCTCCATTAAAAAATTTTATGTCCAATTACTCACGGATTGCTTAATATACCTCCCGCAAAGTGATCTCTGATGCGGATTTTATACTTGTCACATAAAGAATGAAACAAACCAACAATGCACCGGTGAAGCAACCGGCTGTTCCAAAACTGCAACTACACTTGCTAATGATAAAAAAACCTCCAAATAGTATCTTAGATTGTCCAAAACATTCCATTGACATTGTTGCAACTTTGACAAGTTTTGCAACTTTGACAATTTTGCTAATTTGACAACTTCCTGATGATTTTTGCAACTTTTACAAATTTGCATGAACAACCTGTAACAACTTCACCCGAACATCAAAAACATCCTCATAAGCATTGAAAACCACTATACATACTCCGAACAACCTCCGAACAACTGTCCACTGCATCAACCTATCCATCTGAGTGTGTTGAAAACAATGACAATACTATCGCTGCACCTTGCTCAACAGGCTCATGTATCTCAAGGATTCATAATTTAGATACCTAAGCCTATGATATCATTTATCACTCTCATCATTTGCAAGAGCTACAATAACCATAAATTCTTAATTTTACTCATTATAGAAGTTGAATTTTCTCCAAATTTATATATTTGGTTCAACTCATCACAATAACTAGAAGCAACTAGCTTAAAATTGCCTATATTATTAATTAACCAACAATTAGACCATAATTTTATCTTTCTATTTGTATTAGTAATATGATAAATAGACAAGATAATGGGGTCAACACTAGCATAATTAAGTAATTTATTAAAAGAAGAAGATCTAACCTTAAACTCTCCACATATTACTATTTATAAAGAAAAATAATCTCCAATGACAACATGCTCTCTTTATATACCTTTTTCCATTATTTTACAATCAACTCATAATTTGTTTTTAATGTTCAATATGATAAATGAATATATACATGAATCTATGAGGTTTCCCCATCAAAATTATCCTCTCCTTATGCATAGATGAAAGCAACATCAATGCTCTTTTTTTAATTCCTAAATATTTTTGAACCAAATTTAATGAAATTCTACTTTATATTATTTTTTGCAATACACACATGTTAGATTTTTAAATGGTTTCTTGGGCTCCTTTTTTTTTCCACTTTAGATTCTTATTATTTTAAACTTTGACAACCACTTCTTTTAGATGGGCTTGATTGATGAAAGAACTACCTTTATACCTCTATATTCTAGCCTAATGATGAAGTAAGTACTTGAATACCTCATCGCAAGATAAGTAGGAAAGTAAACTTGACACATCTCAAATACAACCAAATCTATCTCATGTCTTTGAAATATTATTGAAAATAATATTGAGTAGTTCAATATTCTTCTTTTTATCCAGAACTTCCTAAAATTATCCTTTTATATGTTGAAATCCTATACCAATTTGGATATCATCTTGTAATTTTTGAAATTAACTAATGTACTCATTGATTGTATCAAAAAGATCCATAATAAAAGTATCGAGCTCAACCTCCAACTTACTTATTTATCTTCTATAGTATTTTTAGTTTAATAGTTTAGCAATCTCATCCTTAGTTCCCCTTATGGCTCTGGGTGGATTATTAGGTTGATATTTCAAGGTGTGCCACCCAACATTTTTTTGCGCTTATTGTAATTGTTATTCTTTAGTAATGCAAAGCACTTTTCATCATACAAAAAAAACCCGTAGTTAAAGTACCAAGCTTAGCCTCCAACATACTGATTTTTTAGATCAATATGACCAACAAACCCTAAAACACATGAAGTAATTCCTTGGGGTTCATGGTTTTAGTAACATAAGCATCATAAATCTTATCAACATGAAGAGATATCACACCAAGAGTCTCATCCTTCTTATTCCTATAGAGTTGTCTCCTATCTTTAAGATTTATAGCACAAGGTTCCTCATATATATACTTGAGTAACACTCATGCAGGAGCATACAAGAAATATTGCATTACCCTCCTTCCTCCTCAGAAAAAAGGAGAGAAAGAGAAGAGAAAAAAAACAAAGAAAAAATAAAAAAATAAGTCAAGCATAAATTAATCTTAAATTGATAGAGAAATTGGTGGAGTAATTTGTGGTGGCACATTTAGGTGACAAGGTCCAAATTTTGACTTGAGGTATCTTGTTGACAAGGAGTCAACAAGGAACTAGAAAAAAATTGGACAAGGTCGATAAGGAGTCAACAAGGAACAAACAAGGACTAGTAAGAGGTCATCAAGGAGTCAACAAGAGACCAATAAGGGAGTCAATACCGATCTAGGACAACTAGCAAGGAGTTGGCAAGGACCATCAAGAAAAGTATTAGTTGCTATTATAAATTTTAGACAAAGAAATAAAATAAATTATTGTGTATTTTCTAGTTTTTGTGCATGTGTTTGTGTGTGAGTTATTAGGGGTTTCTAGAAGAGATAGTCTTTCATTAGACTCCCTCCTTTATATTGCATCAAATGGTATCAAATCCAAGGTGTATGTGGAGAAGCTTGAGGTTCTAGAGGATTAAATACTAATAAGGAGATTTGAGAGTTGCAAAAGTTGTAGATGCAATAGATATGCATATTTTGATTCTACATGTAAAACAAATAGTTATGCCCAGGAAATAAGTCTAGAGGGTGGTTGAATTTTTTGGCTAAAATATTTGCATAGTTAATTTTTCTAGATTTTAAATATTCAAAACATTTTAGGTTTTTTGGATAGTAAAATTATTAGTGATGAGAAATTTTCAAGATTTTTCATGTTCTAGATTTTCTAAGATTTGTTATTGCTTTAAAAAATACGGGAGAGGTAGTAAGTATTTTTTTAAAAGAAAATGGAGTAGTATTTTTTTGTGGTAGCTTGGTTGTAGCAATTTGATAAAAAGCAATTCATGACCCAAATCTCATGAATCATTTTATCTTACCCAATGTGTTTGATGTAGGAAAATTTGCATGTATGGGAAATATTGCATCACCACCTCCTTCCCCTATAAAAAAAAAAAAAAGAAAAGGGAGAAAAAAACCAAAAAAAAAGAAGAGAAAAAAAAACATAAAAAAAAATCACTCAATATTTTTTAGCATTAATTGAGCTTAAATTAATGGAGAAACTAGTGGAGTAATTTGTGCTGATACACCCAGGTGATGAGGATCACATTTCAACTTGAGGTATCTTGCTGACAAGGAGTTGACTAGGAACCAAAAAGGATTGGACAAGGCTGACAAGTAGGTTGCAAGGGACCAACAAGAGACCAATAAGGAATTCAATAAAGATCTAGGATGATTAAACAAGGAGTTGACAAGAGCCAACAAGGGAAGTATCAATTTATATTATAAATTTTAGATAAAGAAATCAAATAAATTATTGTGTATTTTTTGGTTAGGGGCTACTCGAAGAGGTATTCTTTTCACGAGACTCCATCCTCTAAACTGCATCAAAAACCTTACTCTAGAGCAAAGCTTCAATATTAATTTTCTAGGTAGTATAGTTTATACCATTTATTAAAGACACATGTTGATTGATAATTATCCCATTGAAATACAAAATTCTTATGCAATTGTAACCATGAACAATACCACCAATGAAGAGATCTCGAAAAAACATGATTTGAGAAAAATGTGCTCAAATTGCTTCTATATGCAAAATTTATAGCATGCTTGACCAAAAATCACACAAAATACCTCCAAAAACTTTAATAATTTTTTAGTATCTCTAGTAAATGGGACATCATGAGGTTTCTGCATGTAAATGGTTTATGGGGTTCCAATTATATGCTCACTCGATAGTATACTAGTGAATGAGATATGTAACTTTTTATGATATAAATATGGGGATTTCAACTATGCAATGACTCTATAGGAAACTAGGCAAAGTACTGGCAAACTAGATGGCATCATTTATCATGCTTTTTATAGACACCAAAACCTAGGCATTTGCAAAACCACATTCACATTGCATGTTCCAAGTCTACATAATAAAATGATGTATGCCTAAGTCTAAACTTAGGCATATAATTCTGCACATTATTCATTCACATTGCATGTTCTAAGTTTGCATAATAAAATGATGTATGCCTAAGTCTAAACTTAGGCATATAATTCTACACATTATTCATTCACATTGCACATTCCAATTCTACATAATAAAATAATATGCCTAAGTCTAAACTTAGGTGTATTTTCTTACACATTAATTTATATTTTTTAGATTTATTAAATCTGAGAAATTTGCATAAGATACCTTGCATCTCCACTTGACACATGTCCTAGAAATAACTACCCCTCACTCCACAAATCACTCCACTTGAACCTACCCACTTACCACATCTCACACCTCACTCCACATCTCACTCCACTCACACCTACCCACTTGCCACATCTCCCCAGTTAAATGAGACACTTCTAACGACTCATTGCAACTACCCCGGATAGCTGGCTGCCTAGTCCCTACCACTTGGTAGCCTTGGATTGCCATATATACTTCCATTCAAAACCCTCAAATTCCTATAAAGGCACCATAACTTCACCCAAAAAAGAGAGGGAGGGAATGCTAATGTTATGTTGCTAAAATCATCACTCATGTAAGCAATAATCATATTCATTTTCTTTTATGCAATTTACATTAGTCATTTTATCATATTCATTATGACAGGTGCTACTAAACCTTTATCTATTTGTATGTGTGCAGGTTAATGATTCAACAAGTCAAACCCATCATGGTGGTCATGAATAATAACCTCCAACATTGATTATGGCATAGAAGAAGCAAATACACCATCCTCGATTTGTAAAAGGGATTCCCATTTTGGCACATATTATTGTAAAATGCACCCTAAAAGGGTCAAATTGTATCAAAAGGGACTTTCTCAAAATAATAAAATATTTTATTTTTAGTGCAATGGTGTTCTTCTTTATGTATACAAATTTGTGATCACGATGGGATGGGTAGGTTACCATAAGGTCCTTCAACAATGATTCACCTTGAGAAAGAATCGAATTGTTGTCATCTTAATTCCCTATGAAAGCCATACGGTTGGACTGCTCCAAGGGATACAAGTGTACAATTACCGATAATGGTTGAAATCACATTTGTAACAAAAAAAAAAACATCCATTTCATTCTAACCATTGTCATCTATTTCATCACTTTCATGATTTCATATCTTCTTTGTTGACTAATCGCTTAAAGGGATAGACAAAATCAACAAATTCTAGTCTCAAATCAAGTCAATACTCAAAACACTCAATCATGCAAATTATGCTCATTCAAGAATCATTACCAAAGACTATCACTCTCTCCTTTGATAGATCAAAGTGCAAAAAAGTACAAGGTGCTAGAGTTGTATTTTATACACCCGAAGGAATACCAATTCCTTTATCATTTAAACTTGACTTTCCATGCACAAATAACAACATAGAGTACAAAGCCTTAATCTTGGGGTTTCAATCAATACTAGCTATGGGAATTAAGCATATAAGCATCTTTGGCGATTCCCAACTTGTCGTTTACCAAGTGAAAGGAACTTATCAATGTAAAGAACCAGTCTTGAAATAGTATCATGAAGTAGCAATGAAGTTGCTAGAAAAAATTTATTGGTACAAGATTGACAACTTGCCTCATTTGATTAATAGATTTGCGAATGCAATGGCTTCTATGGGATCCTTATTTCCTAAGAATGAACATGCAGAAGCCCAACCACTTATCATCACAATAGTGTCCAAGTATGCAATAAAACGAGCAGAATCTAAAAGTGAGAAGAGTGTTTGTTTGGTCCACGTGGAGCCATACAATTCTTCCCTTGATCAAGTAAGAGAATTTCTCAAGTTTGGGATCCTCCCATTAGAATTGATACAAACTACAAAGAGAATGTTCAAATAAAAATCAACTCATTACACTCCCTTGGAGAACATGTTGTATAGACATGGCTATGATGGAGTCTTACTTCGATGTCTAGATCCCATAGAGGCACAAAAATCCATAACTGAAGCCCATGATGGTACTTTTGGTGGCCATTTAGTGGAATGACCATTGCAAAGCATATTTTGTGCATGGGTTATTATTGGCCCACCATGGAAAACAATTATTGTCACTGTGTTAAGAATATAAAAAAATGTCAATATCATGCCAACTTGACTCATGTACCATTGCAAGAATTACAACCCATTCAAATCCTTTGGCCCTTTTCACAATGGGGCCTAGATTTGATTGGAAAAATTTTACCTGCCTCTTTGGGATAACATAAGTTCATCATAACTACAACATAATACTTCACCAAATGGGTTGAAGCAATTCTAATGACCACTATGACTAGACCTCAAATAACAGAGTTTATATTTCAACATATTATCTGTCATTTTGGGATTCCTTCCAAAATAATTTTTGACAATGGTAAGTCTTTTAAAAATAATGATGTTTGATCCTTATGCAAAAAGTACAATATCCAACACAGTTTCTAGAATCCTTATTACCCATAAGAAAATGGATAAGCTGAAGCGACCAATAAGACCTTGATAGCCATTCTCAAGAAACTTGTCAAAGAAAATTATAGATATTGGTACACTCAACTCCCCTTGACATTATGGGCTTATCGAAAAAGCATATGAATTCCAATTAGAGCAACCTCATTTTAATTGGTCTATGGTACCGAAGCAATCATACCTCTTTAGATCAAAATCCCTTCTTTACAAGTTGCATTACAAGAATTCATGGATGATGACACAGTTAGACAAGCACGTCTTGACCAACTTTTACTCCTTGATGAAAGGTGAATCAATACCTTAGAACATCTATGAGTATATCAATATCACATCAAGCGTACCTATAATGCAAACGTCCATCCTCACGAGTTCCAAGTGGTAAATCTCATTCTTAAAGAGAATCAACTAAACACCAATGCCTTGATATAAATTTGTAGCTAATTGGTTAGGCCCATACATTGTTAAACAGAAGTTGAGTCCAGGAACATACAAACTTGCCAATTTAGAAGGAACATTGGAACCTGAGCCACTAAACATAATAGACTTAAAGGAATTCTATGCATGATGTAGATTATATATATGTACATATACATGGCTAAAAAAAATAGAAAAACAACAAAAGACAAAAATATTTTTATTTCATTGCATTTCATGCATCCATCCATGCATTCCACCTACATTACATAGATGCATTTTAGGTATTTGTTCATACCATTCATCATATTAGGAATCATTTGGTCAATTTATATGATCGCTATTCTACTGTGTCTTGTTGCCTTAATCAGGGACACCTCACATCATAGCACAACTCATCAACCCATCAATCACAATAATTTACAACTTTCCTTGTGATATTTTGACCATTAAGGAGTTCACATAAAGTAGGATAGATATTGTATACTTATTAGCAATAATGATTATACGACCACTGACTATTTTGTGTGCACCTTTTAATTTTCAAAATCTTGCAATGAAAGTATTAAAAAACCTTACATACCACATCAATCCATAAGTAAATCTCAAATATTTTAAACAACCTTAGTTTAAAGTAAAAAAATATTTAGAAGCAATAAGTTATTCTTGGTCAATCAAGTTTTCTCTTCGACCACACACATCAAAAAACATTTAAAACATTGTGAATCTGGGAAAAATGAAATCATAAGTTGCTATTTCCAAAAAGTGAAAGGTTTCCCCTATTTATCTAATTATGTGCATGGTCTAGAATTCTAGAGAGTTGAAAAAAGGACAAGATCCACCTTCATATTGAAAAAAAAGCAATAATCCCTTGCTCTACCTTAAATCGAGCAAGTATCCCAAAAAGAAAAAAAGAAGCAATAATACCTTGGTATTCTTCAAAACGAGCAAGTATCCCAAAAAGTGCCCCAAAGCAATAAAATCCCCTTGCTCTTCCTCAAAACAAGCGAGTATCCAAAAAAAGCAATAAAAATGCATGTTGCTCCAACACAAAAATGAATAAAATCAGAAATAAAATTCCCAAAAATCCAATCCAATAAAATAAAGGAAAGGGGTTTGAATCCCTGGAACTCTTAGTATCTAAAAAACCATGGGATGATCCTCATTATAGAAATGGGTTGAATGTAACCTGGTTGGAAATGGGATATCCTTACACGTGGTGCCATATCTGTCACATTAGAGACCTTCTCTTGTATAGACTTATGGATGCTCTCAGATGAGCTAGCTTATTGGCATAAGTCACAATTTATTAGTTTGACCTAAATCATAATGGAAAATGAACAATAATTGCACACAGTTAGTCCTTGAAGAAATTTGAAAATACTAGGACAATATTAGCATCATGAATAAGATCATGAACGAGTTTGTTTGAGATCACTAGGATGTTTGAGTCTTTGTAAAACAAATATAGATCCTTTATCACTAAGGATAACAAAGTCATAAGCAAGCTTCCATTCTATACCTCCATCGCATAGTCACATATATCATAGTCCATTTCATATTACAAAAATGGTAAAACCATAGTATTGTATTGGTGCCTCTGAGTAAGCAATACAGGTAAAGTTTGCTAAACAATAGTCCATAACTTCTTTAAATAACAATTAATAAGGCAATACCATTCATTCATTTGCATACATCACCACCAATTGCATTCATTCATAATACATTCATTTCATCACATGAAACTAAAAAATCCAATTCCAAAGGCTCCAAAGGAATAAAACTCCTTTGGTCATTTTCAATTGAAAAGGCTCTAAAGGAACCAAAATTTCTTTGGTAATTTCCAATCCAAAAAGATCCAAAGCAACAAAGCTCCTTTGGTCAAATTCACTTCAAAAGTCTCCAAATGAATCAACATCTCTTTGGTCAATTCAATCCAAAAGGCTCCAAAGGAATCTAACTCCTTTGGTCAAATAATTTCAAAGGCCCCAAAGGAGACACACCTTTGGTCAAATCAATCCAAAATACTCCAAAGATACCCAAATTCCTTTGGTAAAAAAAAATTCAATTTGCAAACATAAAAACCACAAAAAACAATATAAAACCCCTCTAAAAAAACATAAAAACCATCAAATCAAAAGAGTGAACCTCGTATCTAGTGATCTACTCTAACAACTTAGTGGTTGCAGTGATTGGCTATCCATGCAATATGGTACGATGAGTACATTACCATAAGGACACTCACAAAAAAAACAACAAAAAAAGTAAAAAGCTCCAAAGGTACCTCAATTCCTTTAGTAAAAAACAATTCAACAGGCTCATGAAAGAATAGAAATGCTCTCATATCAACTCCTGAGAAGGCCATGTGACTGGACTTCTCCAAGGGATAGAGGTATACATTTCCTTCTTCCACTTAACCTCAATTTATCCTTGTATACATTAACTTATCCTATACACCTGACGGGTGTAGCGACTAATTATCCATGCAATCCTATAGGATGGGTAGGTTACCATAAGGTCCTTGAACAATGATTCACCTCAAGAAAGAATCGAATTGTTATCATCTCAATTCCCTAAGAAATCCATATGACTAGACTGCTCCAAGGAATACAAGTGTACAATTACCAATAATGGTCGAAATCACATTTGTAACAAAAATAAAAACATCCATTTTGTTCTAACCATTATCATCTGTTTCATTGCTTTCATTATTTCATATCTTCTCAATTGACTAATCGCTTGAAGGGATAGAAAAAATAAATAAATTCTAGTCTCAAATCAAGTCAATACTCTAAACAATCAATCATGCAAATTACTCTCATTCAAGAATCATTACCAAATACTATCACACACCCTTTTTGCTATGGCAGATCCAATGCAAAAATCTAAATCAAACAAACACTTGGTATGCCTAAAGCCTAAAGCATAAACTCAAGCTTGTCTACCCACAAATAGAAGGTTTGCCAAAATTAAGTTCATCAATTTATCGAAAGTAATGATTCAACAATGTGCATATTTTCCATGATTGAAGCAACCCACGTTGACATTATTTATGACCATATTACAAAAATTCCCTTCAAATGCAAATGGCTTCAAAAAAAGAAAAGAAAACAATAAACACCCTCTCAAAAACAACCAAATTCATAATTTCATATTCATCATCACATGCATTATCACAAACATCACACATCATCAACATCATCATTAAGTGAACCTTGTATCTAGTGAATCATCCTACATACCTGGTGGTTGCAGCGATTGGAAATCCATGCAATCTGGTAGGATGGGTAGTTCACCATAAGGATACTTATTCACAATCATCCAACATCATCACTTTTGAAATTAAATCAGTTTGGTCCCTCACTTTTTTGAGTGTGGTTGTGTTCAAGCAAATTTTCCCAAGGTTGTCATTGATGCCTACTCCGTGGGGTTACAAAACACGAAAAATTTATACTTCATCATTTTGCATTAATAAATTTACTACAATCACTAGGAAAATGAGCTCCTAGGGTGATTGGTTCCTTTAATTCATCATATTGCATGTCAATCATTCCAAAAGGTAAATTTATGACAACACAAGTCCACCCCAAACTTGGGGCATCCAACTTGATCTTGATTTCCAACATTTGTATCCATCACATCCATTCAACAAACATCATAAGAAAATAATGTAGTGAGCCTCATATTTAGTGAATTATCCTACACACCTGGTAGTTGCAATGATTGACAATCCATACAATCTGGTCAAAAGGGTAGCTCACCATACAAACACTTATTCACAATCATACAACATCATCACATCAAACATTAAATCAACTAGGTCCCTCAACCTTTGAGTATGGCTATGTTCAAGCTGATTTGCAAAAGGTTATCTTAAGCCCTTTTCGTTGGGTCATAAAATTGAAAATAATCAATCACAATTTGGTAGCAACCAAAAATCACTCGAGTATCGAATTCCTAATGCACTTGTTCCTAAATACAGGAATTCCTACAGTAGCAGAGCCCCAAAACTTCCAATTGTAGTTGGTGATTTTACCACAACATTTTGAGCATAAACAAAACCAAAGGTAAATTTGCAAAAATAAACCATCCCAAACTTGGGGCATCAAGTTGATTTCAAAGTCATACATTTGCATACATCAAATCCATAGCATTCACTCATCCACCTCATTTCATCATCCAAATTTTGTTAATTGGCTTGTGGGTTTCATTCTTTACCCATTCACCAATTGAGGGGGTAAGCAAACAAATCAAAAATATCAAAAATCATTCATTCTTGTGTGTTGATAATATTTGAGTTCATTCATCCATAAAATAAAACTAGGTGTCTCTTGTTTTCGCACTGCATTATATTTTACATAACACAATATAAAAAGGTGTATTTGTAGACACCAAAACCTAGCATTTGCAAAACCACATTCACATTACATGTTCCAAGTCTACATAATAAAATGATGTATGCCTAAGTCTAAACTTAGGCATATAATTCTACACATTATTCATTCACATTGCATGTTCTAAGTCTGCATAATAAAATGATGTATGCCTAAGTCTAAACTTAGGCATATAATTTTGCACATTATTCATTCACATTACACATTCTAATTTTGCATAATAAAATAATATGCCTAAGTCTAAACTTAGGTGTATTTTCCTGCACATTAATTTATATTTTCTAGATTTATTAAATCTGAAAAATCTGCATAAGATACCCTGTCTCCCCACTTGACACATGTCCTAGCCACCACTACCCCTCACCTTACCACATATTACACCTCACTCCACACTTCACTCCTCTTGCACCTACCCACTTTCTACATCTCACACCTTACTCCATAGCTCACTTTACTTGCACCTACCCACTTGCAACATCTTCCCCGTTAAGTGAGACACTTCTAGTGACTCATTGTAATTGCCCAGGATAGATGGCTACCCAGTCCCTACCACTTGGCAGCCTTGGCTTGCCACCTATCCTTCCCTCCAAAACCCTCAAAGGTCTATAAAGGCACCATCACTTCACCAAGAAAATAGAGGGAGGGAATGCTAATGTTATGTTGCTAAAATCGTCACTCATGTAAGCAATAATCATATTCATTTTATTTTATGCAATTTACATTAGTCATTTTATCATATTCATTGTGATAGGTGCTACTAAACCTTTGTCTATTTGCATGTGTGCAGGTTACAGATTCAACAAGTTCAAATCCATCACGGTGGTCATGAAAAACCCACCTCCAACATTGATTGTGGCATAGAAGAAGTGAAAGACACCATCCTTGATTTGTAAAAGGGATTCCCATTTTGGCACATCTTATTGTAAAATGCACCCTAAAAGGGTCAAATTGTATCAAAAGGGACTTTTCCAAGATAATAAAATATTTTATTTTTAGTTCAATGGTGTTTCTTCTTTATATATACACTTTGATTTTCTTTGCAATCTACAAATCATGTTGCACCACTATCATATTTTGATTTACTTTAAAATTTTGTCTTTGCCATGTCTGCTACTCACTATGTAATTGTATGATCATTGGGTTCAATAAATTGGTAAAATATGATTGGTTTAACCCATATATATACCTACCAAGTGGTAATATTCCTTCCATGTTAGCTACTATATTGATCCCTTTACAAACTATCATATCACCTACTATTCCATTTTCTATCATCTGTCATGTCAACTATACAAACTCTAATGTTAGCTATATATACTACCACATGATCTACCAAATTAGCCACCATATAATATATTGTATTAGTTGCCATATCATCTATACTAACTACCATGTTAGTTGTAAAGAATACAACTTCATTAAATGTCATGTCATTATGTATCATTTGATCAAGTGTCATGTCATTAAAGGCTATATCAACATCATTAAACAAATTTTTTATGATGTCATCAGATTCCACATCCCCATGTGGTTTCATGTCATCAAGGTATGTGCAAATGACATTCATCATCATAATTTTTTTTGGCAAGGGAGGTTCAAACCATTGATCTCCAAGTCAATACCTTATAAAATTATCCACTAGCCACTAGGGTAGGGGTGCCTCTTAGTATGTAAGGTACATGCCTTCTATTTGAAGTTTCTCTATTATGTAAACACCTCTCAAAAAATGCATGCATGACACCAATACACATCATAAGAATTTGCATACACACCACACTTTACCCATTAATTTAAGAAATATTCCTCCATTTTGAATTTAACTTTTTATGCTTTAGAAGGAAGAATTGTAAATTTTAATATGGAAAAATGCATTGAATGAATATCCCCCCCTATTTTTTCATAAATAATCTAGAAACATAATGCTTTGTTCATATCTATCATAATATTTTCTACATAACCTTTTTATTGAATATAACATGCCCATGCATAAAAATGTTACTACACCATTTTAACAACTTGTCAAGTGGCTTAGATGTATTTTCCATGTACAAAATGCAACCAATGAATCATATGGCACTAGGGGTCTACTAAAAAATGTTTTAACTATTTTTTTCTTCTTTCATGATAGTCAATTCTCTCATTTGTGATCCTATTGGACACAAAATTCCAAAATAGGAAAGGGAATGGATTTTTTGAAAAAAATTATAAAATACGTATGAGGTTTTTGAAAAACCACAAGAAACTCAATCCTTAAACTAGGGAATCCATCTAGTCAAAAATAAAAAATTTAAATGAAATGACTAAGTGTAAAAAAGAAACCTATTGGTGAATATTTCTCCTCAAGTAAATCTTTTGATCCTAGTAAGATCCTCATGATCGAGGTCCACTTAGGGTTTTATCAAGAAAATCCCTTTCTAAACTATTTTTAGCTCACAAAACAAATTCTTCTAGTTGCTCCAAATGGTATTTCCCCTAGGAGACACTATATAAGTTTCTTTTCCAACACACTCACTCTAATACCAATTTATATTTCATAGCAGTATTGAGAAATGAATGAAATTAACACATTACCTAGTATTGCTAAAAATGAAATACTCACACCCAAGTGTTGTAGGTGAGTTGGAGAGGAGAGGGCAATCCTCCAAAGGAGGTCCTAGGTTCGAATCTCCACCCTACCAAAAAGATGAATTTGGTACCCAAAATCCAATTGATAATGTTGGTGCGGGCAAGGTCGGGTGAGACTCCCGGGTGACTTTGACGGTGTAGAACCCCCTGTTCGTGGTCTCTCAGACCAAGGCAGCCCCACAAGGGATTTTTCGCTTAAAAAAAAAAAAAATTGAAATACTCACAATAATGCACATGATATAAGTGTGTGTTTATGGACACCAAATAATCTCACTACATAAAATATAATACTCTCCAACGAATAATGAAATGGTTGATATGATGGTTTATTTTATATTCAAATACAAGTTTCCTTTAGATAAAGGTTAAGTAACCAACCTTTAGGTTTAAAATAATAAAATATTTAAACTTATATTTTTCAAGGTTTACAAGGGCCCAATGTGTTTATACGTACAATACAAAACTTAATTACTTTATATTTCAATATGATGAAGTATTGTGTATCAAGTGGTAGATTTTGTTAAATATAATAATTGTAAGGTTTGAGGGAATAATTGTTTTTGATTTTTGATGAATATAAGGGAAAATATTTCCAACTCCATAACTTTTTCCTACAAAAGTGTTTTGAGCCTCTTTTACAAATCATACATTTTTTTTTTACTTTATATTTCAATATGATGAAGTATTGTGAGTGGTAGAATTTGTTAAATATAATAATTCTAAGGTTTGAGGGGATATTTGTTTTTTCTTTTTGATGATTATAAGGGCAAATCCATAACTTTTGCATACAAAAGTGTATTGAGCCTCTTTTACAAATCATACATTTTTTCGTATTGGTAACAAAGACCTATTGTAGTAATGGGGGTTGAATTATTTATTAGAGTACTCAAGACCATTAATCCAATTTAAAAGATGTAAATTTATAATATATTATGCAATTAGGATATTTATCCATATTTTATGGCAATCTCTCCTCTTCATTGAGGAGAGATTGATAATCCTTAGTATATGCTCTTTTCAATATCTCCTCTTCCTATAATTTGCTTCAATTATTGGTTTATTTTATACATGAAGAACTAACCCTTCATGACCTGTTATCCTATATTAAGTTTTGTATTGTACGTATAAACACATTGGGCCCTTGTAAACCTTGAAAAAGATAAGTTTAAATATTTTATTATTTTAAACCTATAGGTTGGTTACTTAACCTTTATCTAAAGGCAACTTGTATTTGAATATGATGAAGTATTGTGTATCAAGTGGTAGATTTTGTTAAATATAATAATTGTAAGGTTTGAGGGTATAATTTTTATTTTTATTTTTGATGAATATAAGGGAAAATATTTCCAACTCCATAACTTTTTCCTACAAAAGTGTTTTGAGCCTCTTTTACAAATCATACATTTTTTTTTTACTTTATATTTCAATATGATGAAGTATTGTGAGTGGTAGAATTTGTTAAATATAATAATTCTAAGGTTTGAGGGGATATTTGTTTTTTCTTTTTGATGATTATAAGGGCAACTCCATAACTTTTGCGTACAAAAGTGTATTGAGCCTCTTTTACAAATCATACATTTTTTTGTATTGGTAACAAGGACCTATTGTAGTAATGGGTGTTGAATTATTTATTAGAGTACTCAAGACCATTAATCCAATTTAAAAGATGTAAATTTATAATATATTATGCAATTAGGATATTTATCCATATTTTATGGCAATCTCTCCTCTTCATTGACAAGAGATTGATAATCCTTAGTATATGCTCTTTTCAAATATCTCCTCTTCCTATCATTTGCTTCAATTATTGGTTCATTTTATACATGAAGAACTAACCCTTCATGACCTTTTATCCTATTTTTTGTCTAGGTATTCTTCGAAATTTATGATGATTTTATCATAAACAGAGACCATGCAAAGTCATTTTTGGTAATTATGATCAGGTGACCCAAGAGAAATTCAAAGTTTCCAAATATTTTTAAAATAGAAGACCATATTTAGTCTTGCCTCATGTAACAACAAAATATTAGAGCTATTTTTAAGAGGGTTTGTTTTTATATTTTCTTTCTCTATGTAATTGGAGAGGTGATATTATTTGCATATGTATGGAAGTATTTTATTTTGATTGTGGTGATTATGGTCTAGCTTGAAGGGATTCATGTGCAAGTGTAGAGGCATCTTCATGTAAGTAGACTTAAAAAATGGTGAGGGAGATTTAGTTGTTTCTTCATCAAATACAAAGTCCTATTAGAGTATCAATTGTTGGAGGGAGAGAAGATAGAGATAATATTATCATCAATGTCTTCCCTCCTTGGCCCTTTAGCTTAGATTAGGAGGGGGTGTTGACAATTCTTATTTGACTTATGGCTAAGGCCAACATTGTATGATGTAATTTTTTAATTTTAAGGCAATCGTTGTACAATGTATTCAATTATTACTTACATATACCCTATAGTCCAAGGATAGAATTTTGGACTAATTATTACTTACGTATACCCTATAGTCTAAGGATAGAACTTTAGAGTCCAAATTTCCAAGGTAACGGTTACTCTTTGCTTGAAATTGGTCTTCTCTCATTGCTCATACTTACACTTTCTCCTCACTCAAATTCATATTTGCTAGTAACTTCCTACTAACTTGAACGATAAATTTTTTATCAAGAAATAAATATTTAAAAAAAATATTTGAGTAGAATTATTTATAAAATAATTATAAGAAATAAAGAGGATATAGGCTTGAATCATTTGGTCTAAAATATTCTACTATTAACTAAAGCATAATATAATCATTAGTTATAATTTAAAAATAATAATTAAATTAGTATCCATTAATACATTTAATTATGGCATTTGATGAAAATATGAATATATATGCCAAAATAAACCTTAAAAATTTATAGAAAATAATAATATGAAGTGTTTTAAAATGTATAGTATTTACAAGTGGGAAGTGAGTTCAGCAATGAGTGTGAGCTATGAGGGAGTGTAATAGCGAGTGCAAGCATGAGCTAGGAGTGAGTGAAAGCATAATTTAGGAGTAAGTGTAGCTAGAAGTGAGTGTGAGTGTGAGCTAGAGTGAGGAGGAAGTGTGAGCAGAAAGTAGAAAGCAAAGTGTAATTCAATTGAAGAAAATCTAGAGCAAGCCAGAGGAAGTTTGATCTAAAAGGTATTACAAGCTAAGATTAAGTCATGGCAGAAGCATAGTGGGTTTATTCAGAGTGCATCAATGTTTCAAACCCTTACCACGAATGCATGAAACATTATTCCCAAAAAAATACTGAAGCAAAGGAACACTAGGAAAAATAAGAGAAAGGGCTATTGTGGACCAAGAGGGAGTGAAAGTTAGGAGCAAGTGCAAGGCAGGAGAGAGTGCAAGCTGGAAGTGAGTGTAAACCGAGAGTGTAAGCTGAAATTAGAGATAAAATAATGGTTGGTGGCTTGTGGTTTAGGGGAAGATATGAACTTAATTTGATACCATGAAATGAATTTTTTTTGTTGAGACATAAACTATTAAGAAGCTTCTAGTATGAGTTAGGCTTTTTGGACTTCCATATCAGCTTATAAATGAGGATGTTTTGAAGAATATTGGAAATAACCTAAGGAAATTCATCAAGGAATGACAATATGTTTTGCTATGGATATTTCAAAACATTTTCCACAACCCATTAAGATAAAATTAGAATCAAGAGAAGAGGATCAACAAGTAGATTATGAAAATATCACATTTCATTGCCATAATTATTATGAGATTGGACACATGGCAAGAGTTTACAAAGTGAAAACTATGAAGAAAGAGACAAAAAATTCTAGCCATGAGATAAACTTCAAGATGAAGCAAGGAAATCATACATTAATAGAAGCTAGATCATATCAAGGATATTCCACTCTAAAAAGGTGCAAAAGAAGATGTGGAGAGAAATATAAAATAAATATAGCAAAAGAGGTCAAGTTTATTCTAGGTAAATAATATTTATTTTCCTCAAATAGTATAGAATCCTCTCCAAGTAATAAGAGTGAAAGGGATGAATATGTTATTCCTTGCACTTCAAGGAATCAAGAGCAACATAATAAAGAAATAAGGATGGAGGGCACCCATAACAATTTAGTTTTTTAAAGTAGAATAAGAAGGTAATTGGTATAAAAGAGTATCCTTGCACTTTACGGTTTCTAGGGTAACATAAAGAAGATTGTGATTTTGATGTTATTACTTGCACTTCAAATCCTTCAAAACAAGGTAAACCTAAAGATGATAAGTGTTACTATGAGGAGTGTGAGAATATTGAAGAGATTTATGAAGATGGAAGTATTTCCAAGAATGAAAAAAAGAAAGGAATACCCAAGAAGCAAAAACAAAGAGAAAAAGAAACCCAAAGGGATGTTGATATGGGAAAACAAAAGCAAGTATCACAAGTGTTAACAAGAAGTGGGGCTAAACCCACAAATTAAAAAAAAAACAAAAATAATATCTTCGATTATTAGGGGAATGGATAAGAACCCTAAAAAAAGGTATTCAGAAATGGTGAGGTTGTTATAGACAATATATTTATAGATATAGAAGTTGGGCAAACAATATTTTAGCCATTAGCTGTGTTGAATTTCATCTTGGCAAAATTTAAATTTCAGAAGGCATATGATATAAAAGGAGTTGATTATGGAAACTTAGTAGTTTGAGGAAGATGGATATTGATAGAAAGGCAAGTGAAGAATATCTTTGATCTAAAGGCAAAGCTGGATATGATTTAATTATATTATAAGAAATGTAATGTTTTATGTTTATAATGGGAGTGGCCCCCAATAGAATCCACACATAGCTTATTAAAAAAAGAAAAAAATTTAGAGTATTTACAAGATAAAAATACAATTGGTTATTTACCAATAGAATATGTGAAGTGATAATTTTTCTTATAAAAATAAAGGACAAATCTAGTTAAATTTTAATACCTATTTTAAGTCTTGTGTTTGAATGATAGTGAATGTAGAAAAAAACAAAAATACTTGAGGTTGAATTAGATGGATGGGCAAGATGTTGAGGAGAAAAATATTGTTTGAGTTGGGTAGGTGTAATCCCAACAACTTATATTAAGAGAAATTGTCAAGAAATAATTTAGAAGATTATAAAATCAATTTTGAATCTAGTAAATGAGTGAAAATTCTAACAATTTAATAAATTATGTTGACAATTATTTCTCCCTCACATAAATAGTTGATCACCATAGAAACTTGTTATTGGGTGTAATAATTAGGATGTAGTGTATTTTTTAGTAGGTGAATAATGTGTTATTAAATAAACATATTAAGATCACACTAGCTAACATAAGCATAAGTGATGAAATTATTTTAGCCATGGTGGAAATCAATAATGATTTTGTATTTCAAGCATGGTAAGACATGATTATCCTTGGCCCTTATTTTCTTGTAATTGTTGAAAAATGTAATCTTATCCTATTGACCAGGATGACATTGCATGATACAATAACTTGTGTATACTTATAGGCTAGCATTGTATAATAATTAATGAGGAAATATGTATTATTCCTATGCACCATAGTTTAACATGAGATGTTAACCCTATTATACACTAGCCTTATGTTATACTAGTTTAGGGTTATGTAATAAATTGTGTAATTATAGAGGTACTTATGCATCTCTCCTACCCGATATTTCATATCAATACATATAATTTGTCTTGATTATTTGTATTGGATGCCTAAGTGTATCCTATAATTATTATATGTAATTAATATTTCCTTCCACTCTCTATTTTGTCTTGTTATGAGATTTGTGTATTTTTTCATTTCTATTTGTTTTGGTGAATTATTGTGAAATCAAACATAGTGTCAACATGAGTATAAAATAGAGTTTTGTTATCAATAGAATTTTCCTTTACAATATCTATTTTATTTTATGATCACAAGTAGATTTAGGTTTAAAATACCTACTAAGAAACATGTTTTCCTTTCTATTTATAAAAGGTCTTTATTTCAAAAGATCAATACTTACCATTATCAAACATTGGGGTGTGTTGGGATGAAATTCATGAGATTTTTTATTTGATTATTTATTTTATTATTTTGGGGTTCTAGGTAGGTTTGTGTGTGTTCATTAAGGAATGTTGTAGAGGCATTATGTTTTGAATTAGGGCTCCTCCCCTTGCTAGAAATTTGTTTAGAGGTATCATTAGTTCAACTATTATCCCCTTAATTTTATGGAGGCTAGTAATAATGCATGTATTCACAAGGGTTTATAAGTAGTGGCTATGTTCATCATGGAGGCACTCATTTCCCTTTCCCATTAGGTATGGCATAAACTCTAGAAAATGTGTGTATGCATAGATTGTTTTTGGATGGATATAGGTTCAAAATTGTAATCCCATTTCTCTTAGAGAAGAGGAAGATGGTTTTTATGCCTCACCTCATACAAGAGTGTTATCCATTTTCTTCTAAGTCCTAGGTGTGGTAATTTGAGTAGCATGCCTAGCCTAATTTTATTTCCATCAATAGGTCATGATTTGTATATTAAAATCTATTGCATTGTTTAATATGGTAGTTGATGTGACAATCAAACATAAATATGAAACATAAGTGGTAAAAAAATAGTGTTTGTATATTTCCAACCTTGTATACTAAGTGATAAATTATAGTTTTTAGAAGATAATTATTTTATGCTTTAAGAACTAATTGGACAAAAAATTTAGAGGCCATAACTTTTACATTTGAAACTTTTAGGCCTATTTTTTAGATTGCATGATTTTTTGAGCTCTTCATATTGATTTTCATCAATAGGTCATGATTTTGTATATTACCATCTATTGCATTGTTTAATATGGTAGTTGATGTGACAATCAAACATAAATATGAAAAATATGTGGTAAAACAATAGTGGTTGTATATTTACAACCTTGTATACTAAGTGATAAATTCTAGTTTTTAGAAGATAATTATTTTATGCTTTAAGAAATAATTGGAAAAAAAAATTAGACTTTTACATTTGAAACATTTTAGGCCTATTTTTTATATTGCATAATTTTTTGAGCTCTTCATATTGGTGACATCAATTCAAAGTCTCTTGGTGTGAAAGCAATCCTCTGGCATATGTTGCTCATTTGAATAGATAAAATTATAATATTTGATCAATCTAAAGGAGTAAGAACATTTAGTGCATCTTTAAGGAAGAGATCATAAATAATTGTAAAAAAGCAACTTGCTTTGATAAATAAAATAATTTACTATAATTATAATATTACTTGAGCTAGGCATACTTTCCATATCAAAGAGGAGTTATTTCACTAACATGTAGACCAAATAAAAATATTTGTTTGAAAAAGCAAATTCCATAGAAGTTGGTTGAGGCTAGAGTTTTTAGCTCTTAAAATAATGGAGTTCAATAATATTGAGGATTTTACTATGAGAGTTAAGGCTTTAAGGGTAGATATTACATGTCTAGATACTATAAAGAGGAAGAATATCCTAGTAAAAATTATCTTGTGATATTATAAAAGATCGAAGCTAAGTTTTAGAATGCAGAAGGAAATATTCCAAAGGGTCAGGGAGATTTTGATAAGTCCTTCTCATACCATAGTGAATCAAATCACTAGATATTCTATTAAAGGGGATGCTAATATTGTTATTAATATATATTTTCCTTTATTCTTCAATTCAAATTATGAGATTTGTTGAATCAAATCACTAGATATTCTATTAAAGGGGGAGCTAATATTATTATTAATATCCTCTCCTTGATTCCTTCAAATTATGAGAGTTGTTGAAATATGTAATATATAGCTTATTGGCCAAGGTCAACACTATATAATGTAATCACTTACCTATGCCTAAGAGATAATATTATATAATGTTTAACAAGGATTTATGTATTGAGCCTATAAGCACACACTTTTCTCTTTGATGGTTAACCCTATTATATCCTTACGTTATGTTGGTTGAGGGTATGTAAATAACTATGGAATTATAGAGGTATTTATACACCTGTCCTATATTGTATTGATGTATGATCTTTATCTTGTTTATTTTTATTGGTTGCATGAGAGCATCCTCTTATCTTTATATGTAATTACTCCTTTCTTTCACTTTTTGTTTTTTGCTATGAGATTTGAGTAGTCCTTTGGCCAAGGTCAACATTGTATGATGTAGTTATTTATTTATGTCTATGAGATAATATTGTATATTTAATGAGGGTATATGTTCTTAGCCTACAAGCATACAATTTACCCTTGTATGGTTTACCCTATTATGTCCTTTCCTTATGTTGATTTAGGGTATGTAATCATCTACACTATTATAGAGGTATTTATGCACCTTTGCTATATTATATTAATGATTGGTATTTATAAGGGCCTCTTATATTTGTATGTAATATTTCCTTTCTTTCACTCTTCAATTCTTGCTATGAGATTTGAGTAATATTTTTTTCTATTCAATTAATGTGTGAAATTCAATATTATTTTTAGGCAACTAGGCAATGCAAGAAAACAAAAAAAACTAATAGTTGATGGATATTTTGCATATATTTTTAAATAAGTCAAAATTAATATAGGAACTATATGTGTGTGAAGGCATAAAGGAATTTATAAGATCAATTGCTTTCCTATTTGAATGGGTCAAATACATTTAAACAAGGTGGTTAATTTTGCATTTTGCATTTTGCCACATTGGGAGTTTTATTGGGAAATTTTGATGCATATTTTGATGCAATTTTTTGATTGTATATGGTGGCATTATTTTGAAGATAATTTTATATGCTCCTAATTCGCTTACATATGTGTTGTATTTTACTTTTGATGATTAAAATGAAGGTGTCTGTAAGTTTATGAAAGTCAGAAAATAATGGACTTAGTTGAAATATTTCAAGGGATCCCAATTGCCCTTTGTAAGGGTAAACAAAGTTCCAATATCTAATGCGGGTAAAGATAAAAATGTAAACACGTTTGCCCTTATTTATTTTTTATATAAAGAGAAAAACCCCTTGCGGGACCGCCTTGGTCTGAGAGACCACGAACAGGGGGTTCTACACCATCAAAGTCACCCGGGAGTTGCACCCGACCTTGCCCGCACCAACATTATCAATTGGATTTTGGGTACACCATTTAACTTTTTGGTAGGGTGGAGATTCGAACCTGGGACCTCCCTTGGAGGATTGCCCTCTCCTCTCCAACTCACCTACAACACCTGGGTGTTCGCCCTTGTTTTGAGGCGAACACATCGTTCACCTTTTCTATAGGTGAATGTACCCCAAAGAAGAATACGATCATAATCACTCGAAGTCGGTGACAAATTGCGTTTGCCGTAGTCAAGGGGTGAACGAAAAGTGTTCACCCTTGTTTTGAGGTGAACACATCATTCACCTTTTCTATAGGCGAATGCACCCCAAAGAAGAATGCGATCATAATCACCCGTAGTCGGTGAAAACTTGCGTTCACCTCAGTCAAGGGGTGAACATTCCGTTCATCCCTCCCATGGGCAAAAAAACCTCAAGAGCAATACAATGTCGCATTCGCCCTCGTTGAGGACATTTGCCCTTTCGATAGGCAAACGTGTTTTAAAATAAAAAGCCCATGCACGCACACAAGAAGAATTAGGTGAAGTAGGTTTTTGGGGCGAATGTGATTCTTGGGTAAGAAGAACTATGGTCAAAGGTTCAGATTTACGAAATATTAAATAATGGTGGCGTTGAGTAACTCATATTGTGGATCCCAAGCATGGAAGAGGCTGAATGAGAAGAATGGAAGAATCTTCATAGTTTCCAAAGCATTAAGGCACTCCCAAAGTATTTAATGATGTCCTAATTATCTGTGCACTGGCACCCAAGTTGCTGATTTTTTGGGAGTTGTTCCTAAAAGAAGAATCGTTGTTCTAAAGAGAAATGGGTTTTCAATGATTCCGAGGAGGAATTTCCTTGTTTTTGTTCTTGATCCCGAAACATTTTGTTCTCTGGTGCATTAAATGAAAGAGGCAAAAACCTCTATAAATACTAATCAAATTTCCATTGTAAAGGAGGTTAGACACTTTGCGAGAATACTCTCCAAGTTCTCTGCATTAATACAAGGCATCATGCTTTTGAATTTACAAGTGATCTTATGTGTAATTTATTTTCGTATCGAGCACTTCTATTTTACATTCGCCTTTCTTATTTTTTGTTAGATTTAAATTATGTATCTAGATTTAAATGTTGCTGGTGAGAGAGTGAGTGCTGGAGTGTTGTTCTGAAGGTTATTACTGCAAGTTTATAAGTGATTTTTCTTGCCATTTTCCTCTGTTAAATGCTATTTCATGGGTGAATTTCCTGCTATTAGTCTGCCCCGAATCCTGCACTTTGGCCTATGGCCATATTTCCCATTTCTTTCCACATATTTTCCAATTTCTTCCTGCATCCCTAATCTTATACTAGTTCGAGAACCAGCCCTCTCTGGAGATTAGCATGGAGGACATATCTTTCCTCCAGAATTTCAATGTTGGCCGTATTTAGGGTGCACAAATGCAGTGTTTGTTGATTAGGTAGATATTTGACCAACATGCAACTAGGCAATGCAAAAAATAAAAAAAACTAATATTTGATGGATATTTTTCATATATTTTTAAATAAGTCAAAATTAATATAGGAACTAGATGTGTGTGAAGGCATAAATGAATTTATAAGATCAATTTCCTTCCTATTTGAATGGGTCAAATACATCTAAACAAGGTGGTTAATTTTTTGGGTATCACACCTCAAAAAACATGAAGATCAATTAATATAAATCATCTGAAATTGGGTATAAACAACCCTATTTTAAAAGTGGATGTTGCATAGTGTTGATATTATCCCTACATTGAGTAACATTTCCACCTTTAGTAGCCTTATGATGAGCACTTATATATGTATCACATTTAATATCCTTTTTATGAGCACTTGTAGAGAGTCATAATTTTGTCACCCTTGATTAAATTTTACAAGTCTAAATGAGTAATCAATGGATTTGAAAACTTTGAGTGTAAGTAGAGATTCTTTTATGGAGATGTCCATGGATTAACCAACATGTTTTATATAGTATGGAGAGTCCTTATGGAAAAACCAACATTATATTCTCATAGTTAAAGCTAATCATTCCTAATTATATCTAACCTTGGATCCTCACATTCATGAAATTCTATGGGAAAGGATGTAGTGGGTTTGATATAAGTTTGGGATTGTGTTGATGGTATATTAGAATTTGAATGAGTTAAGTTAGGTTAGTTTTTTTAAAGCAATAACAAAGCCCTAGGATAAGAGAATTGATGCTTTGTAGGAAGGGAAGAGAAATAAGAAATTAGAACACTATTGCAAGAGAATTGTTACTTTGTAGAAAAGAGATAAAAACCATGAATTAGAACATAATGTAGTTTTAAAAATATGAACAAGCTTATAACTAGAACATACATCACAAAGGTTCAATTAGAAAGTAAGATGTCCTATTACACATTGCATACATGTTGAAACTTGATATTCAAAATAATATATTAGTAGACTTTGAGGTATTCTTCTTTATTATTACTAAAATGGTTTATTGGACCACTTCACAAAGAATTCAACCATAAAATACAACCATGATATGTTCATTTGTCCATCGTAGCATCCATTATTGGACTAGATGAGAGTAATTAGTAACATGCTCTATGTAAAATGATATATTTCTTATAGAAAAACTAGGACTCGAACGTAGGACCTTGCATTGAGGTTGATCTACTATTGAGATTTCAACTTTATTTGTTTGACCTAGATTTGGGTGCAGTTTTTTCTACAATATTGAGATATTGATCATTTTCCAAGCCACACTATTGGTGATTTTCATTTCTTTCTTTAGCAATACCACTTGTTAAAGTTAATTCCAATACATACAAATTCATGTCCTTAAACTTGGGTAGAAAGGCACACTCAAACATTATAACATTATAACAATGTCCATTGTTATATTCCAACTCCACAAAATATAATTCCATATTGGATGACTCATTTAAAGGATGAATAAATAGATTCAAAATATAAAATATGTATTAATATATTGTACTTAAACAACTTGCCCATTCAAAACATTTAATATGATGCTTATAATCACATAAGTGAACAATCATTATTTCATGTCCATGTATGAGCTCACAAATAATTGATTACTAAATTTTGACCACAAACATCAATATCACCAACATATAACCCCAACTCATAAATAACTACTTAACTCTTACTATCATACATCAATACCACTACTTTCTTTGATAAGAAGTACAACAATTTTGTAGGCTTTTGTGCCAGAAATTTGTTTGACAATAAATGGGCGAAGCTAGTTAGCAACAAATTTGTCACGCATATGAGGCAAAATATGAGAATTTTATTGATTCTCTTTGAGAACAAGGTCACCAACTTAGAACTCGCATGTACTAACTTTGGTATTATAGACATGTTAGAATTTATTTCTATTTACAAAGTGTAGTTTTTTTTGTATTTGGTGAAGCTAAGGTTCATTTTTATATCTAGTAAAACTTGATGCCTCAACCTTTAGGGTTAAAACACAATTTATTAAATGATCTATATATTAATATAATTATTTTTGGTTTTGTTTATGTAAAGGTATAATCATGTCTAGGTACTTGTTTGGCTTAAGAATCCCAACACACTGCTATAGTCTTTCTCCTTCTCTGGTGTATTAGTTGCAGTCTTTCCTTCCTAGCTAAAAGTTAGTATTTATAATCTTTCTTATCTAATATGTTTAAATTCAAATTTAATAAATAAATCATACATTCATAATAATTTTAAATTAAAATATCTTAAAACTATCAAAATATTCCAAACAAATCTTAAAATATTATTTATATAATTTTGTAATTATATCAAAATAAAATAACAGAGTACAATACAATAATATAAAACACAACACTAAAAGCTTATTAGAAAAAACATTTCTAAAATCAATAATCACAAACCTGAAATACAATAAAATAAAACACAACACTAAAAGCTTATTAGAAAAAACATTTCTAAAATCAATAATCACAAACCTGAAGCTTCGACCCTATAATTTCTTTTTCTCCACTTGCAAAATGTGCTTTTAGGGTCCAAGTTCCCATATTATCCGGCCAACTAATAACTCTGTGAGACTGATACTTATCCATATAAAACTTTTCAAATGCCTCCTGGTCAACAAAAGTTAAGTACATTTAAGAAGTGATTAGAAAAAACAATCTACAAATTGAGTTCATAAAACTCGTTAATTTCGATCTAAAACACTATACATGTATATAAAATTTTCTATAAGTTTCAAGTAACCTGATATGCAACTATCTCTTTAGGCAGCAGAATGGTGCTCTTAGAAAGCCCCTCCTTAAGTGGCCATTCCCTGAGAATACAACATATCAGTGGAAGAGAAATCTATGATATATATAAAATAAACTAAACAAATAAAATTGCTTCAATCCTACAATTCACAGGTGACTGTGGTGTAAACTAAACAAATAAAATTACTACAATCTTACAATTCAGAAATGACTGTGGTGTTCACTCGAGAAAAGTCTGATGTAATGCTTGATGCTTCTGACGAAAGCTGGAAAGCTTCATTTAGTTCTGATTTAACTATAAAATCCTGTGAATCAAATCAAGAATTATCCACCTCTTTTGGAGGGAATAAATAAATAATCTTTGTTTGTGTTCATCTAAGTACAGATGAAATTCTTATAATTGTTCACAGACTTCACTGAAGATAAAATGTTAGGGTTGCATATTACCCGTAACATCCTCTCAATGGAGATAAACTCTGAAGGATAACTTTCTTTTAACTGCATGTTTATGTTAATTAGTATTTAATATTTAGATAAGAATGACATAACTCTATATAATAGTTAGAGAAAGGTAGAAAAGATAACCTTGTTAATAAGCCATTTTTCTTTTTCGTAGGATATAACTGGTGATGAGCCAGAGAACAACAACCTTTTACCAAGACGGTGAGTATAGCTTTCCACAAACATACTTGTTTGCTGCCACAAATTAAAAATACAACCACAAACAAATATATATTCTTAATTTACTTTGGAAATCATATCATCCAACTTAATACTTTAAAAAAAATTCATTCAGTTCAATAATCACATAAACATATTTTAATTAAATTGATATATAAAAAAATATTATAATAATAAGTTTATATTGATCAAGTGGTATTAGATTAATCAATTAGATTTTCAATATTTAAAGAAAATACCAAGGTTTAAATCTTGTCAAACAATATATGAATAATATCCGAGCTTTGTTGTAAGTGATATAATATGGATAGTACCCCTTTCAATTCCATATAACCAATTGAAAAAACAAAAAAAAATAAGCTTTGTTGTAAGTAATATAATATGGATAGTACCCATTTCAATTCCATATAACCAACTGAAAAAAAAACATGATAAGTTTATATGTAAAGAAAAAAATCATAATAGAGAGACAGTTATCCTCACACTATATATTACAATTTATTGTTGTGTTTTAGATAGATGTGCAAGGATAGGAATATATAAAATTAAAAAAAGATAAATAAATTAGTTATAAAGATGTTGAATTTAGTATGATAAAAATAATTTATGGTTTTTTTTAAATATAAAATTATTTGTTCAATTTATAATTATATATATTTTTATTTAAAAAAATTATCTTTTATTTCTTATATAAATGTAAAAACTAAATTTTCAAAATAAACTTTAAAAGAATTGTTTTGTCTTCATTGGCAAAGTATAATTACAACCTTAGTTATGCCAATATAAATATCAAGAAGTGTAACCTCAAATAAGGGAAGATAAGAATTTAAAAGACCATATTTTGATTATAGGAGACTAGAACATACTCTTCAAACTAGGAAGCTTAAGTCTTGAGCTAACTAACTTTAGAGGATGTCATAGACTCATCAAGGATACAATAGACTCCAATATGAGTTGAGAGATTGAAATGAAAGGTTTGGGATCTATCATTTAAACTATAGTATATGTTCCATATTTTATTGGATTGCAATTTTAATGTTTGTTTTGAAACCTATGTTTATCCAAGTACATGTTCCATATTTTATTGGATTAAGATTTTAATGTTTGTTTTGAAACCTATGTTTATCCAAGTACATACTTGATCTTTTACTTTATAAAATTCCAAAAATCTATGGTGATCATGAAGTATATCGACCTTGGCCTTAGTCTAATATAGTATCCTAAATCCTAAAATGAAGATTATCTAAATTATATATAAATGAAGAATATTCATTTTGCTTTTTTTTTTTTTTTATATTGAAATGTATGTGATGATGAAAGAACAAAATATCATAAGGCCCAGAGGCTACAATAAACATCAAATATAAAATACCTTGTGTATCTCACCTAGCTATAACTAAGTTGAAAACATGTATATGTATCTCATTACTTATTTTTATGATTTTAAATATGAATAGAATACATAATATGCAATTGATGGAATTATTATGACCACTAATATATATATGGAAAGAAGTAGAAGAATAGAAATAGAAAGAACATAATATTACTTCCAAAATGAATCAAGATGTTAGAGTTATAATATGAGATAATAGAATGATAGAAACTATAATGAATATAGGAATACTTGAAAAGTAGTATTATAATGTAAGAGAATTGCTACAATTCATACAAGGAAGGAAGAGTGCAATACTAGAGAAGTGACAATCAACTATATAGAGGAAAACATGTTGATATTGATTTTAAGGTAAATCACCAATAATATATATCAATAACATCAGTGTGAAACACACTGTGTTTTATAAAATTTTAGGTTTGATTTAAAATATTATATTCATTAAATAGATTACACATTTAAGTGAAGTATAACACTATAGGCACTAGTTCTAAAGTTCCTTAGCCAAAGAAGTAGGCTAGGAAAGTCAAATAAGTGTACTAAAGTCAAGCGCATACAACATAATGTAATTTTGTATTATTTGTTTTGACATCATAAGTTGTGACGTAAGCATTTTTTATATTCTAAAGCTTTGTTATAAACAAATTTAAAAATGAAATGCTTGTAATTATGTGTTATGTGCAAACGTAAGGTAGTTATTGTGGGTCCATGAGAGTTCCCACATAGATAGGTCCTAGCAAATGTTTACTAGACTATTAATTTTTTGCATATGGTTGGAAGTTCGAAGGTAGCTTGTTGGGTTCTAAAATTGACTAAGGTATAAAAGCCCCACTACTTTAGAGTCTAGAACAAGAGTGGTTGGAGTTTTGCAAAGGTGATGTTAGTAATGGTGTATGGAAGCTTTGGCCAATATAAGACAAAGTGGCTAGGGACATTAGTCAAAGTCCAGGAAGACCCTAATCACCAAGTTTAAAATAAAGAAAAAATAGTTGAAATTATGAGTTGTTAGAAGTTCTAAACAATAATATCAGTGAAGACTCATAATAGTCCCATCCAGGTCCCTGAGACCCTCAATGATAAATAAAACCTTACAGTAGATAGCAATAAAAAAGTGGTGCTCCCAAATAGGTCTCTTTTAACAGAGATCATGAACATCAAAGGTATGGATCACATAGACACTTCTCAACCATCCAAAATGAAGCAGTTAGACAAGAATGCGACAACTAGTCTTCTGAGACCTACAATAGTATCAACCACCATTGACAAATGTGCCTACAAATTTTGTAGCTAACACAACAATAAGGTATAGTGGAAGGAGTTGAGCATGCTTAAGGGACATAAGCCTACTAAAGATACGTGGTTGCTAAAGGTGATGATTTGTTGTTAAATCAAAATAATTGGGAGTAAAAAAGTAGGAGAGGGACATCCAATCCCTCAATCATACTAATCAAGCATTACCTTACTTCCCCGTCATTCTGTAAGATATGAATTTCTTGTACTCCCCTTGGGGTGGAATTCCCTTTACTCGCTTTTCCATATATATGGGACAGAAAGAAGCACTATTGAATTTGATGCTTCAGAGTATAACGTATAGATGTGAATGGGTAGGCCAATTCAGTATCAAATCTCTCCCATGATCAAGCTATAAAACGCCATGGATCGGGGCACCGATCGATTCACAAAACCGATCAAGTCGAGTCAGTCATATTACATATAGAATCTCTGTGACCGGGGGGAGAGAATTCAACCAAGCGCGTTCATTCACCCTTTAAATTAAAATAGAGAGCGGTCCGGTCATATTAAGGGCGTATATAATATCTCTCCATAACTGGTTAATGGTTTCGGAATGAAGGGCTATGTTGGAATAATTCTTATTAGGCCTATGGTAGGATATCCTTGTAATCATTAACTAGGCTAGTATAATGAATTATAAATAACATAATTTATCTTAGAATGAGGGTCCACAATTTGAGTGTTCACCTATTGTATACTATGTAATTTTGCTTTGCATATTAATGAATCAGATTGTTGTTTGACCTTTTCCAACAATGTGTTATTAAATTCTTTCTTATATACTTGCTTTGAAATATCTCTATATTTGTGTAAAAGCTTTGTGGGTGGTTTATTCTATTAGGCATGAGATGCTATTTAGATTTACGCTATCGTATATTGACATATTATTATGGTTTTGCTTTCTTCTACAAAAGTCTATTAGTGGTCTATTATGTTATGCCATAGTTGCTATTTGGACTATCATTAAGGGCTATTGGTGTAGTAGAGGAAATGATATAATCTTAATCAATATTTTATAATTATTTGTGTGGTTATTGGTTTGTTAGGCCTTAAATATAGTTTGGTTGTAGTGTGCTTTGCATAGGATGTGGCAAAGCTATTAGTCAAATATTGTTCATATTTCAATTAATATTTCTATCTTATCTCTCTTTAACCCTCCATTTTTATCTTTAGTCTTCTTTCATTTCTCTTATTTTTTACTTTGCACAACAAGGAGCAATCCCTGACCATCTAATCTTGGCCACGTTCTAGGGTGCATATCAATCCACTAGAAAAATTATTGACCAAAATTTTTGGCACACGCAATGGGATAGATCATTCAACATTCATCTCAAAGACCCATAGGACCAAGATTTTGGTGAATATCTTGGTATTTCAAGTAGAGAATACATTTACTTTGCAACACCACTATTGAGGAACCTAAGATTGATAACTCTTTTGAAAGAACGAGCTCCATAATTGTATGTCATCAAGATTGAAGGCCAAAAATTAAAGAAATTATGTAGTTTGCTAAATTACTTTCCAAAAGAGCTCATAGAAGAACTCACACTCTCCAATAAGAGATCATTTTGTTCAAATTCATGTCTCTATACAAGCTTTCCCAAAAAAATATCCTAATAGTCCTCACCCAAAAAACATGGTTATCTAAATTTACCCGATATGGAATAGCAATGGACCACTCGATCTTGTAAATATTCATGAAATTCCCTTGTCTACTCTTAAATATTTACCAACCTATAATGGGTCTGATAAAACTACCTACAAGCACTACCAAGATGTAGCCACTCTAGCCACTATTCATAATATCCAACATGAAGATGTTATGGTGATATTGCTAGCATATCCTTCAGAGAAAAAGTGTTAACCTGGTATAAATCCATGGAAGATAGCAATATTAATTCATGGGCTTAGTTGGCCAAACCATTCATCTTGGAATTTAATGAGGTAGAAGATGCATTTTTCTTGCCCACCTAATTTACCTCCATTTAGAGTATTACTAATTTTAATAAGATTCAACAAAATGTGGAAACATATCCCTTAAGATATTAGACCTTCCTAGCCTAAGGCTTACATATATTATATCCAAGCCTTTGTCCAAGATTCAGGCTTCTAGATCTATCTAGCCAATGAGATGAGATTCCCACAAGTTTTTTAAGTTGCAATTACTATATAAAATGCATTTATATCTATTGGAAATTTTCTCCTAAGGTCACCATGCCATATTTTAAAGATTTTTCACAAACATCACAATGCACTTCAGCTACTGCAAAACCTTAACTTGTCTCTATTATGTCACCTAGAGATTTGCCTTAGACACATGCACCTTCTTTGCCTTTACTGTCTATCCTTAAATCTAAGGAGAATGAAGTCTATCCTTAAATCTAAGGAGAATGAAGAAATACTAGAACTATGGAAAACATTAACATACTTGAACAATAAAGTCATTGTACTAGAGAGGTAGAATGGTAAGAAGATATATGAGAGCTACCATCCTAGAAGGTTCCTCTATGTCACAAAATACTAGGGGGCCTCTAGCAACAATGTGGCTAAAAGAAAAAATGTTGCATATACTAATCTAGAGGACGTATCATCTACTTCTATTTCTTAAGAAAGTCATTGGTACTTGGATTGGAACAATACCCATAATGTATATACATGCATGGTTTATTAGCATCAAGCTTAGTTGGTAGTAGCATAGAAGATGGAAAGATAAGAGAAATCACAAAAAGGAGTAGCCAGCATGTTGATGGATCCATATCAATTTATACTAGCTTAAGAGCTTGTAGAAGAGGAGTTCATTCAAGTCCTAACAAGATATGAGAAGAAGCCTTTGCAAGTCGATCCACAAAAATTGAAACTCCTCAAAGTACTTGCTCAACATCAGAAGGAAAAAGCAAAAGAGTAAAGTATGGAGCTAGTAAAAGCAAAGGCCACTCAAGAGGATCCTAAAAAGCAAGATCTAAGGAAACTATGGTATACCTCCATGATCCAAAAACAAAGGCTAGAAGACACTAAGCAATATTATAGAAGGTTTGACAAACTTGATCAAAAGGATAAAAAGTTGTAAGTGATTGGATATAATATTGTTGAAGAGCTGAAGAAAAATCCTTCTTGGGAAAGATTGTATGATGCAATGCTAATTTTAAATCAGATGGATTTGCTCAGGGCTACATTAAAAGACATCAATATTGAAGGGTTGAAACCATCAAACCTAAAAATGTCTTAGGACTAGAAATCTCAGGTATGGATAAGTACTGACCATCACTATTTTACATGTCTTTGTAAATGGAAGGGTGGATAGTCTATAATTGCATGGTCAACTATAGACCAACCAATATTGTCATGCCAAAGGCAATATGTGAAGCAATGGAAATGGAATATACTTGCTCAAGACATGAAGTTATAAAACTAGATGGTATTCTAGTCTAGACAGATAGGGTATTAAAGACATACCAATGGTACTCCACAAGCTACCGAAGGTCATAATAATTCAAAATATGGTGGTGGTTGATCTTTCAATATACTTTTGTCTATGTCTTTCTAGAGAATTTATTTCCAAGATGAGGGTGTACTTGTCCTTAGATTATTCTCACATGGTCATCCCCCCCAAGGGAAAAAGTTAGGATCTATGTGGAAAAGCCATATCCCTTCCACATTGAGAAGATCAAAGAATATAAGGTTAACTTAGCTAAAGAAGATTGAGACTGCTTTAAATATGTGGCCATAAAGTTTCACATAGAGGGTGAGTGTTCTCTGGAGGACTTTAATATTGTATTAGAGGTTGGATTGATAACTTATTGTACCATAATATTAGGTGGTCAAGAGTCAAATCTTGAATTCCAAGTAATGAGGATGACAAAATTGTTGTTTCTAGAGAAAAGAAAGAAAACCTACGATAATCTTTGGTAGCAACAATAATCTATTGAAAATTAGTCTAAAATAAAATATTGGTCACAATATTTCTTGAAGGATAATCCAATGCATTGGAGACACTAAAAATTTGATCCAATAGGGTCTATGCCTTAGAAAAATATCTAAAGATACAAATGCAATGCATCAAACAACTAGAATAAATAGCTAAAATTTTCCAATACTAGTAAATGGTTGTTGCTAAGAATACTTTTCATAAGACAAAAATGTTTCAATGTGTATGTAAATGAATATATGTACATAGAAATGTGTAAGTTTATGGCTATTCTAGGAAGTAGTAGATGACATTCAATGATTTTGAATTGTAAATAACCTATTGTTTTGAAATAGGATGACAACTCTTAGCTTGAATAAGTCACATGTTTTGAAGGAGCAAAATATCAGAAAAGTGGAGGTTTAGAATACTATGGGTTAGGTTCTACAAATTTTGATAAAAACATGGCATGTGAGAAACAATTGACAAAGGGAAAAATCCTATAAAATTTTGTGTAAATATGTAGTATGTAAATAAAGTTGATAAGGGCTAAAAATTATTGGCTAAGATAGGAATTATAGTAGTCCCAACACAAGAAAATTCTTTGGAAAAAGTGCAACAGGCAGTTTGAATGTGTGAATGAGAAAAGTTGGAATAAATCTGGGTGCTCAAGAATTAGTAACACAACTAAGCAGATAGGGTGGGGATGGGAAATAAATCCAATTGGATAAGTGATTGTAATTATTTTATTGGTCGGAGGAGTGTAAATAAGGAGGATTTTCCTTCCCACCACTTCAAAAGCCTTGATCTAAAACCGTACTTCAGAAGAGATAGTTTCCTTTCCCTCATCTTTAATGCTTGAAGTTCCAATAGACACCATGCCAAATAGACAAGGATTTTGCTTCTAATTTCTTGACCTCATATAAGTAGAAACCTAAAATAATAGGGGAATTTGGAGCCAAAATACTACTTAAAACTAAATAATATGAGAGACATTGAAGCTCCAATGATCTATCAAATGACCAATGCCAGAGGAATGCCCAAAAATTGAGGTATGCTCTATAGACAATGGGGTCCATTGCCACTACCTAGTGGGGACCCTTAGGAAATAAAGTTCAAGAAGAGTGGAAAAATAAAGGGGACCAGAGGTGACCAGGAAAATAATTGGTGTTATCTAAAAAACTTAAGATTTGCAAAAACACAAGGATCCTAGGTGTTTTGAGTTATCGAAATTTTCAAATTGGTAGTTTTTTGGGCCCATAAAAGGAACACCTCAGTCATGGCAAGAAATAAAAGATAATATTTTTGGACATCATACCTTTTTCAATCTTTCATCCTAAAGCAAAGAGAGCAAATAGGCCAAGCCAAGTGAAGGGAGCACTTCAGGTACACATATCACATGAAGTAGTCTGATAATTCATGTATGAAGACAACTTCCAAAGGCATAAAAATCGAGCAAGGAAACAACTTGAACTACTTAGGAAAGCTACTAAAAAAATCATACAGGGTCAAATAATACAATGGAGTAGGTTAAAAAGGCCAAATGACACCAATCCGGTAAGAATTATGATCACAATCAATCTAGCCAATAATTGTATATATTATTTAGCTTTCGTTTATTTTCTCTAAAGTATTTTCTTTGGCATTGCTTGACTCCATTATCTAATGGATAAAGCTATCTGGGTCCTCAATTTTACAAGAAAAAATCCCTAGAAGGTGCTAGTAATATGGGTCCATAAGAGTTCTCCCATAAAAAGGTCCTAGCAAATTTTTGCTATACTGTCAAATTTTGTACAAATATTGTTATTCAAGATGCAAGGAAGCCCTACTAGACTTGGTGATTTTTGCATATGGCCAGAATTTCAAAGACAACTTGTTAGGTTCTTAATTTGACTAAGGCATGAAGGCTTGACTACTTCAAAGTCTAGAATAAGAGTGGTAAGTGTTTTTCAAGGGTGATGTTAGCAATATATATTGAAGAACAAACCAGTACAAGACATAGTGGCCAGAGAATATTAAGGGAGGTGTTAGCCTAAATCCATGAAGGCATTGGTCACTAAGTTTGAAACAAAGCATAAATTATTGAAAGCATGAGTGGTTGAAGGGATAAATGATTAGAAGCATGAGTGATCAGAATATTTGAACAATAATGTTAGCAAAGACTTATAACAATCCCAAATAGGTCCTTGAGACCCTTGATGATAAGTAAAAGCCTATAACAAGTAGTGAGAAAAGAGAAGGGTTCCTACATAAGTCTCTTTTAGTAGAGATCATGCATATCAAAGGCATGGGGAACTTGGATACTTCTCATCTATTCAAAATAAAGAAATTTGACAAGAAAGTAATAGTTGATCTTTTGGATCCTATAATAGTATTAACTACCATTGATAGAGGTGTCTACAAATATGATAGTTGGCACAACAATAAGATATAGTAAGAGGAGATAAGTGTGCTAAAGGGACTCAAGCTTACCAAAGACACATGGTTAATAAAGGTGGTGATTGGTTGCTAAATCAGAACAAGTGATAGTAACAAAGTAGGAGAGCAACTTCCAACCCCTCAAACATGTTGATTGAGCATGAGCTCCATACTAGGCTAGGCTATGCTAGTTTTTGTCAGGCCCATGATAATCTATCCTTGCAATCATTAGATAGGTTAGTATAGTTAATTATAAATAGCACAATTTACCTCATAATCAGGGTTGGCAATTTGAGTGTTTGAGTATTGTATACTATAAAATTTTTCTCTACACCTTAATGAATCAACTTGTTTTTTGATCTTTGCTAGCATTGTGTTATTGAATTATTTTGTATATGCATGCTTTATAGTCTCTAGATATTTTTGTAAAAGATTTTTGGGTGGTTTATTCTATTAGGTTTGAGTTGCTATTTGGATTTACACTTTGGGCTATTGGAATATTAGGGATTCATAGCATTAATCATTGTGGTGTTGCTTTCTTTTGTAAACTTTTATCAGTGGTCTATTATGTTAGGCCATAGTTGTTGTTTGGAATACCATTTAGGGCTATTGGAGTAGTATAGGGCATGATCTAAGTTTAATCAATATTTGATAATGCTTTGTGTGGTTATTTATCTATTAGGATCTGCATATATTTTGGTTATAGTGTGCTTTGCATAGGATGTGGTAGTGTTGTTAGCCAAATGCTATTTGCATTTCAATTCACATTTCTCTCCCTTATCTCTCTTTAACCCTACATTTCTATCATTAGTCTTCTTTTATGTATCTTATTTTTTACTTTGCATAACAAGGAACCAACATTATCTAGAGTTTGGCATAGGAGAAATCGCTAACCATCCAATGTTGGTCATGGTCTAGGGCACATATCATTCCAATAGGTATATCATTGAACAAGATTGTTCATATTAGAGGTGAGGTGTCTAGGGTGGTAGTTGTTGTTAAATAAGAGTCCCAATGATAAATGATATTTGAGTAAGTATGATTTGGGTATCATACCATGTAAGATAGACACCTTGGTATTATAGAGAGGGAGATACTCTACACAAGATCATATGAATGTAATGCAAGTGTTGTTCACATTCCACTATATAGACAAAGGTTAGTGAAATATCTACTCATTTCCATCCTTCATCTATTGTAATTGTATATTTTATTTTTTTCCTTGAAAAATTATATATTTCTGTGTTATAATTATTTATTGCTACACTAAATAGATCAGTAGTTGTTTATTTTAAGATTTTTATGTAGGGTTGAAGTCATAGTATGAGTATAGATGTATAAATATTGTCATACATGGGATTACTATACTGAAATTGCCATACAATGTGGATAGATGATTGTATATTGAGTTGGTACTCTAGAAGAGGATAGATTTTCCTATTCATAAACTGAATTGTTGAGTAGTGAGATGAATGCATTCATAGTTAATCATTAAATATATCATATCAAAATATTCCTCCAAGGGTGAAATACTCATACCATGATACATTTGGCATCATTGCCATTTAGAAGAATGAACTAGCATTATGTGAGCCTTGGATAGATGAACGATAGATAACTTATTATGAGGATGAGGAAGATGTGCATGCAAAATATATAACAATCAACCAATTAGAATAAGTTAAAGAATTACACAACATTAAAGTGTTGTGCAAAATAAATATTTGAATGTTGATGAACAAATACAAAGAAGATTTATAGAACTTGAAGCACTAGAAGTTGAACAAGTATGAAATCCTCTTCTGAGGATAGTTTAAGTGGAGAAAGTAAGAGGTGCATCAAGCAATGTAGATCAAATTGAGGAGGGCATTTATGCAAGTGGTGAAAAAGGTACTAATGTGGAGCATGCATGAGGAGATGCAGTAGAATAGTTGGTGACAACACAAGTGTGGGGAAGAGTTCTTAAAGGTGTGGAGGATGGAAGTCAAGAATAAGGATAATTGTAGGAGAGTGTGAAAAGACTAGAACCAATGCTCATGCATTCATAAAGAACAAGGTTTTGGTCAATTATGATTTACAAGTGCATAGTCATCAAGTGATAAATAGAAGCCACCTATGACAAATATTGCTAAAACAAAAAGTACCCAAACTTTTTGCATGATAAGAAGGACCTAGAACATCATATTGAAACATGTGAAACAATATGAAGAGAAAACAAAGTGGATAATTAAGTATTATGGTTGAGATTGTTTCCAACTACATTATGAGGGATCATAATGGGTTGGCATATAAATTGAGCACAACCCTTCACAACATGGGATGAACTAAAGGCTAAATTCAACAAGGAATTCAAATTACTTGTGATGATATAGATATCATCAACAAAATATATTCCATGAAGTATAAGAGAGATGAAAACATCAAGTCATACAATCATGGTTGAAGGAAATCATCGATAAAATGGAGGTAAAACCAATAGATGGTTCCTAGATGGAATGCTACCATGGTATGAAGAAGAAGAAGATAGTCCCACCAAATAGCTATAAAGAGGATTCTATGGAGTGCTTAAAGTAGAGAGTAAGATGAAAATAACCATAATAGGAGGAAGTCACTATTGAGATGATGATTTGGATAATGATAAGGATTACTTGAATTCCATATTCTAGGCCATGAGGAAGGACCTAGAATGAATGATAAATGATGTGAAGAGAGAAAATATAAAAATGTACATTTGGTGTTTTGACTACAAAATAGGACACATAAATGTAAACTATACAAAGAATACCTTTTGTAACATATGTGAAGTTGTAGGGAATGTTTTTGTTTATTATCTCTTCAACCTCAGAAGCACTAGATATCAAACCTTAATGGTGCAAAAATAAACCAAGGAATAAAATCCAAACACTTCCAATAGTAGGCAAGGAATAATGAATAATGGGTATAGGAACAACCATCAATGTAGAAGACAACCCTAGAAAATAAATTTACTAGTTGGAGGACAAGGTTGATTACTATATGATTTAAAAAGTAGGCCAATCATCCAGTATCAAAGATTGTAGGAATGGGGACACTTCGTATGCAACATTTAGAATAAACCAATTGCATATCGAAAACCATAGTGGGATGATGTGTTGATGGTGCGGACTAGACAACCATAAGGAGGCAAACTACCTAAAAAAGGTGATTTCAAGTAACTTGTAGAATGCTAAATTTATTGGTGTTGAAAGACTCCAAAAGACCATAAAAAAATGAAAAACATGTGGTAGTAGTTACATGAGCACAAGTAAATAAGGTTGAATAGTAATCCTACCAAGAAGAGGGAAAATGTAGACACCAAAGAAGCAAATTCCCAGAATAAAAAAAAAAAGAAATAAAAATATGTAAAAGTGTTAGAATTTTTGGAATAAATTTATAATTAAATGTATATAAAATGTAAATGACATGACATGAAATGTAGGTGAAATAAAATGTAATGCAATTTAATAATAAATTACAATTAGACTTTAGTCATTATAGGTTAAACATTGGACATGTTGAACATGTCATATACGTCTGGATTGTGAAGGTTGTTATGTTGTGCTATCCTAGAAAATTGTCTTGTAATGACTAGGGTAGGCATTTAAAATAATCCCCCCTAATGTGGAATATATCAAAGCAATGTGTAAGACTTGTATTTTTGTAGAAAATGTTCTTAGAAAGGAATCAATTTTTATCGTTCGACAACGATGAATGGAAGTATAGAAATAATCAATAAAAAGGGGAAATATTAGTCAAATTGTTTACTTTTTAAGGAATCAATGATGGAATAAAGGTATTTTTCTAGTGAGAAATATATAATACTCTTACATATTACATATACAAGTAAGATTTCATTGAATTATAGAGATATAAGGAGAGATTTTCCATGTCATTGCCATGAGTATGCAAGCCTAGTTATGGAAGCATTGAGGAGCAACCTTGCACATTATAATTACAATTTTCTATTGTTGTTTACAACAAGAATCAATGAATGCTAATACAAGCATGTTACTTACAGAATAATTATAGTCTAATTCTAGTTTTCTTGTATTCTATTTATGCTATGTATGTTGGTAGGATTTCATGTTTTATGGAATTCAATATTATGCATAGTTGTAGGTGGTATTGTTTTCCATCGTTGTAGATTACAGTGGTTAGTATATCATAGAGACATTATCTATAAGTTGTAGGTTGTAGGGAGAAAAATGCCATGGAAATATTGTAAGTTAGTTGAAAATCATATGAGAAATTGGTTTATAATCTTGTATCATATTCTTGGAGATCATCGTCCTATCACTTGGTGAAGCCTATGGTATTGTACATATGACAACCATAAAATTAATACCATATGAGAATATTGTATGTTAAGTGTCGTAACATCATGTGTAAGAGACCATATTGTACTGTACCATACAAGACCATGCTATACAAGATTATGCTATACAAGAATACACAATACTAGTGATACTGTACTATATTAAGATAATGATACTATACAACTATTAGGAGGCTTATGATTGTAGTCTTTATTGGTTCCTAAATATGTTATTCTACACTTCAATTATTGGGAATATCACAACTCATGCTACATTTGACATCGTTGTCATTGCCAAATCAAGGAGGGTCTACACAGTGGAAGAGTGACATGTGTAAGGAGAGAGATGGATGACATATACATTACGTAATAATATGGAAGATGAGGTCGTAGAGAGGATAAAATGCTTACGACAAGAAGTACAAGGAATGGTTACAGAAGGAATATAACCAAGTACTACAATTGTGAGAAATAGAAGAACCAATACTCAAACAAGTTTGGAGTCTACAAGAGTAGGATAAAGAAAAGTGGTAAACATTATTGTTAACAATGAAGGACTAGGTCCAAGGAGGACAAAATAAAATAGCATAAGGAGACATTTGCATTAAAGAGGAGGTCAATATGGAGCATGCATGATGTGACAAAGGTTAGATTATGATGCTTGAACAATTAGAGAGGATTTTTATAAGGAGTGTTGAGTCAAGCACCAAAGCAATTGCATGTGAGTGATTGAGAAAGTAGGCCAAATTTTCCACTCATATAGGTACAAAGGAGTTCATGAAGTGTAGGTGCACTAGATATAGGAAGAAGGCTATTTTAAGGATATACAAAAGGGTAAGAGACACCATGAGTTGATGAAGTGCCTAGGACCACAACACCTAGAACATAACATCCAAAGGAACCACCAAGGACAAAAGCACATTGGGCTGAAGTGCTATCTAAGTTGTCATTGAATGATGAAGAAGTGGAAGAGGATAACTACACACTAAAGGCTAATGTTGCAAAAATAGTAGGTAAACAAATGTGCCCATCCTTCATAGGATAAGGAAAAGAAGATCTTGAAAGGCACATAGGCACTTGCATGATGACATGGAAAGTGAACGGGCTATGAAAACCTAAGTAATGGTTATAGTTGTTTCCTACTACATTGCAAGTAATCATAATAGATTGGAAATTAAGAGAGAATCCATAAAACCCTTCATGACATGAGAGATCCTGGTCGATGAATTCATGAAGGATTTTCAATCCCTAGGAGATGATATAGAGATCATAACAAAAAAATGTTCTACAAAGTAGAAGGATGAAGACATTAAGTCTTATAACTAGTGATTAAAACAAATTATACATAAAAAGAGTTACAACTAGCCAAAAAAATATTAAACATTGGTTTATTAATTTTACCAAACACTCCCTAGTAAAATTTTACCAACTACAACCTTATGACCGTTCTTAATAAATTGTTACATTTTATGGGATATGATGTGTGATGGGCCAATAGGTCTATTACATAAACGTATACAAGATTTAATATATATGAGAGATGAATAACAATATTGTATATGTATTTCCCTCTCCAAGAAGGAGATATATATATATCTTCTTCTTTGAGGGTGCATTAATGAGACCTAAAGGTATAACCAAGAACTCATAGTGCCCCTCATGAGTCCTAAATTTTTTTTTGACTATGTCCTCCTAGACACGAATCTAGTGATACCCTAGCCTTAGGTTACTAAGCACCATGCGACCTATCCAAAAATTTATCAATCACTAGAATTGGAAACATATTCTTAATAGTGATATTGTTGAGATCTCAAAATTCCACACACATCCTTCAATCCATCCCTTTTTTGTACCAATAGAACAAGAGCTAAAAAAGGGCTTGTGCTCATGTGAATTAATCTTGCATCCAAAAATTCCTTCATCATATGCTCAATTTATTTATTTTGATGATAAGGGTACCTATATGACTATATATTTTGGGTTCGACTTCCTGGTACCAAGTTGATTCTATGATCTTGAAATCAATTAGGAGGTAGTTGTTTGGGCTCATTGAAAACCTTTTAATTTTGGGTTAGAATGACCAACAAGTTTGGAGGCACCTTTTAGCACACAACTGCATCTAGTAAAATTTTACCAACCGTTCTTAATCAATTGTTGCATTTGATAATACTAATACTAATACTAATACTAATACTAATACTAATACTAATACTAATACTAATACTAATACTAATACTAATAATATCCATGGGGCCAGATCTGCATCCAAAATGCTACAAGCAGGAATGGCAGTGCGGGTAGCCCAAACCATGTAGGCCTAGATTGGGCCTCAATGTGCGCAGCTTAACTGTGTGAACTTGTAGGACCACACAAACAACTGAAGCCCCATCTATGAACTTTGTGCTTCGTATTTGCAACACGAGATCGTGCACAGAGAACAATTTAGATTGCAGTCGAAGAACCATGATCGGGCGCAGACGAAATAAAATTTAACTATCTTGGATCTGGCTGCTAGTCATGCTTAGTTCACTACTGTGGCCTATGTCCATGGTGTTTACTGGAGGTCTTGTTGGTTGCATTTCATGGGTCGTTATCAATTTTGGGGACTTGGTTGGATGGTGCAACACTTCTTATGGGTTCAGTAGTTTCATGTTTTTCTAGCTTTCCAAGGAGGGGAAAGGGCCATCTACTGATCCAAACCCGCTAGGGTGAATTTACGAGAACACATACAGTGGTATGGTGTTTTATTGTAGCTATCTGAGGGTGTTTCCTTGGCTGCCTTTGACTCCATGTAAATTTTTGGTCGTTGATCCCCTGGCTGGATCTCGCTCTGGTGGGTGGGCTTTGTTTTCAAGCTCCTATTAGGGGGATTCTTGTTGCTAGACCTGATCCTTTTGGTGTACACTCATATCTTTCTTCTTGGCTTCAAGGGTGGCCTTACATTTTGAATGCTATTGAGTGGATCCATTGGCTTCCTAGGTTCAGTATTTGAAGTTATTCCTTTGCAAGGATGGAAGGTTCCAGATCCTTTTTGGTTGCTTAGGGTACCATACTGCATCCTTCGGTCTTTGGGGAGTGGACCTGTGCTTTTTTGGTAGCTTTGGTTTATCCTAACTCCTCCAAATCTAGATCCTTGGAATCTTCCTGCCCATATCTGCTCTTCACCTTCATTTCCTTGGGTATTTTGGCTTCCTAAAGTTCACCTCTATGTGCAAGAGGATTTCCTAGCTTGAGAAGATCCTCAGGATTGTTGTTCCACTTTTTAGGCTTGTGTTGTGGTGTCCCTTAGTTGCTACTGCTTCCTGGACCATGTCTTGTTGCTGCATCCTGTTCGCTTTCCTATTGCTGCTTCTCGGTTTGCATCTTGATTGGCATCCTGGCCAGTTTCTGCTTCATGGATTGCATCCCAATCGGCATCTTGGTTTGCATCTTGCAGATGCTTCCTGGTCTACGATCTACAGTTGCATCCCTAGCTACCCATGGGCGGGAATAATTTTCAAATTTTAATTTTTTTTGTTTTTCTTGCTTCATTTTCAAATTTCAATTTTAAATTTTGGGCGAGATGACCCTGTTTCAAAATTTCCATCCTTTGTATGGTTTTGGGCGGGATGGCCCTGTTTCAAATTTTCCATCCTTTGTATGGTTTTGGGCGGAATGACCCTGATTCAAATTTTCCATCCTCTGTATGGTTTTGGGCGGGATGGCCCTGATTCAAATTTTATTGGTTTAGTTGTTTTTCTCCAATAACCCACAGAGGGTCTGTTTCTTCAACTATTTTTTGGTTGGGAACTCTTCTCCCAACCTTCTTCTCTTTGTAAAAGGTTACGGGATCCTTTCAAAACCCCTTTTACCAATAATTTTTTTTAATAATATCCACGTGTGTGGTCTACCAGCAATGACACCACTTGCATTATCAGTAATAAGACTCAGGTTCACGGAGATTCACAAGTGGTAATAAACTGGATGCTTAGTGTTTTTAGGATGTAAAACATGATTCTACAACCCAACTTCTCTCAAATAAAAGAAGTTGCAGATCAAAGTGAAACTTTTACTTTTTGGCATATTTATAGAGAGTTAAATAGGGAAGTAGATGAACTCTCTCAAATGAAGCACTCAAATTGATTTAGGTACATGTTTAATACAAGAATTCAATGAGGGCAAGCAACTGATCCAAAACTCTATTTAGGGGGTTAATACACTCCAAATCTCTATTTAGAAGGATTAATACACTCTTTCAAATAACACAACTTAAAAAAAAAAAAACTCAGAATGATGTATAAATGATATGACTTTTAGATCACAATTGAAGTTTTGAAAAATATCCAAAAACATCTTAAAAATGTAATTTCATATTTATTTAATATAAAATTACTATTTATTTGGGATGGGAAAAAAGAAAACTTTCATACCCATCTTTATTAGATAACCATTCGATAAATTACCGACAGGATAATTTATATAAAATAATATTAAATTATAAGATTAGGTTCCATACATATCCTCCGGCTAAGCATGCTTTTCAATCAGAACACGGGAAGCAGAAATAAGGGACTGGGATTCTCATAAAGCTGCTTGTATAGTTATCATGTCTAATGTTATTGACAATGTGGGGTTAACCCCTAGATAGATAGAGATTTGGACCAGTTACTTGCACTTTTATAAAACCCTAATATGGTGTTGCTTTCAGAGCTGCCAAAGTGCTAAAACCAATGAATTTATGTTCCTTTTGATAATCAAATTTCAGTTTCATGCTGACATTCTGGAGTGTAAGTTAGCTTATATTCAGCCAATATATGGTTTTGCTCAAAAAGGAAATGTAAGTGGAGTAGGAAATATTATTCATAAGGGCAAGTAGGTCCCATGGAGGTGAAGGGGAAAAAGTTTCAGTAGCTTTTTGTATCTTACTAACAATTTTGAGAGTTTTATCCTTCTTTGATAAATTCCTCTTTGCAGAATATGGAACGATGGCTTTTTAAAAAGTTGACGGTGAACACTCCTGTTGTTGTGTCTTTTGTTGCTGTTGGGAACAATCTATGATTTTCCAGAGTTCCTTGCCATATACATCACCGTGGAAGGATTTCACCATAAAAGCATTTTGGGGCTGCCAGCTACAGCTCATCAGACCATCATCCACCATAAAAATGTTCTTTAGATCCCTCCCAAGGTTATAGAGATCTTTAACATGGTCGTTCATGGAATCTTTAAAGAGGTGATGATTTAGGGTTTTGTGGACATCGAGTGCATCAAGAATAGGGTTTGCATAGCCCTTCAAGGTCAATGTGAAGACGATGATTTCATAGTTGTTTTGGGCCAGTTCCTGCAGGTCTTCTCAGGACATAGCAGGGGAAATGGCATCCTTTTTCTTCGATCATGATGGTGAAGTACCAGTGGCTAAGGCAAGTAATGAATGATTTAAGGAGGGTGTTGTCCATTTGTAGGACTACTGTTTTTTTTCGTTTACCCTTGGAAATGAGAGATAGTAGAGATTTTGTTTTATTTCGTTTGAGTGTTTGGTTTGGATTTTACAGTAACATTTGATGCAGGTGAACTTTTTCTATGATTGCCCATGTTGAGGTGGGAACCTTGTTTTTCACATTGAGTGCTAAGTTTGAAGAGGTCTTGAACAGTCCCTCTAAAGATGTATTTTTCTAAGGATATATCTGTGTCTCTATATCCAGTGTGAATAATGTTGTTGGAGGTGACAACAGTGTAAGATGGCATGGAGTCAGCTAATAGCTCCCTTTATTCTCCTTTTACTTTCTTTACATTGAGAAAGGTGTCTGCATAGTCTTTGGAGGATGATTGTTCCATGTCCATAACGATTGCCTTTTGTTGATTGTTCCATGTCCATAACGATTGACTTTTGTTTGCGGTGTAAAATGGAGGGGAGAGAAATTGGGGTTCATCTATTTTAGAACAAAAGAAGCCATTTTGGTTAGCTTCAAGATGGTCATTATCAACCTTATTGTTATTTTTATTGGTCTGGTTGATGTTAATGAGTTCTTATAATAGGGTTTTACTTATGTCTTCATTTATTTTTAGGTGTATTTTATTTTAGTCTTTTTGAAATGACTTTATTGTGATTTTTTTTTTTTTTGGTAAATAAAAGTCTTCATTAATTACCGGGTTTTGCAGGTTAACCCAAAACCTATTACAATGTCCAGCCTTCTGCTGAGATTGTAGATCCTAGTCATCCTTGAAACTTTCTTACCATAAATTGTGTTGAATCCCCTACAACACCTTACTAACAAAGCACACCCATACCTAAACATAACTGTAAACAATACTTACATTGACAGGAATTGAAGTTTGGAACTTTGCACTTGTGAAACCTGTTGCTTGCCCATTTCCTATTCTCTGTCGAAATTTTCCAAGGCTTACACCCTGTTACCTTCATTTCCAATTTGGTATGATTTAGAGGGAAACCCCATAGTTATTACCAGCTCCATGGGAAAAAACACCCATTCATCTTTCTCCTTAATGGGTAGGTTTCTTTTCATGACTAATAATGTTTTCCACTTCACGTGGCACACCTTGTGTCCATGTCACCAAACTACCAACATCAACACCTATGTTGGCTAATTTGTCAGTTGACCTGTTGGCTTCACGGTACACGTGACGAGCCCTCTTATTCTGTCTTGCTGTAAAAAGGATCCTCACTTCATGGATGACTCCCTTGATTCTCCATGGAGGTTTTTTGCCATTGGTTAACAGGTTGATGATGTTCATAGAATCACCTTCAATCATCAAGTTACCTTGAGTTGCTTGGGCTACTTGCAACCCTCTCCAAAAGGCTCTAGCTTATGCTTCGTTATTAGTTCTGATTCCCAATGGTTTAGCGAAGGCCTTGACCAGATTTCCTTGATGATCCCTGATTATTCCTCTAGCTCCAGCTCTTCTCGGGTTCTCCTTGGCTGCACCATCAAAATTTAGTTTGAACCAACCCTTGGGGGAAGGCTCCCAAGAAATCCCATTTCTGGGATTGGGCAAAGGAATGGAAGGTTTGTCCTCAGTACCTAAGGCCCGAGCTAATTGTTTTTCTTGGGGAAGAATTGAGTGGTTCTCATCCACTAAGGTGCTAAGGTTTTCTTTCGCAAAGACAATAATCCTATTAAGGATGGTTTTTGGGTTGTGAATGGTATCCTTAAAGGCTCTATGGTTCCTTTCTAGCCAAATCTGCCAGAGAAAATGATGCCAACAGATTTTCCATAGGTACTTAAGTTTTAGGCTAACAAAGGGTTGAGGCCATTGATGGAACACTTCGGATATAAGAGCAGGCTTAACCCACGAGATCCTAAAGGCTTGGAAAAGTTCATCCAGGATGGACTCCGCTATCGGATACTCCAGAAACAAGTGTTGGGTAGTCTCTCATCCTGCCCTGCACATGTAGCAACGGTTAGCAATAACCATACCTTTGGATAACATATTGTCCATAGTGAGGATTTTTCCTTGAATCACCAGCCATGAATTATGAAATAATTTATATATACTCAATAATTCTTGTTTGATTTTATTTTTATTTTTTATGTTAAACCACAGGTTCAAGAACATGTTTCTTATACTATTTGTAATGGAAAAATAGATCTTATTTCGTAAATTTATAGAAGATTTAATTTATATAAAATATGATTAATAATATTGGATATGCTTTCTCTATGAAGAAGATATATCTGTTATTTAAGGGTTAATCAATAAAGGGACATAATTTTTCATACCCATTTTTTTTTGTAAATAGTCATTTAATAAATTATTAATATGATAAGTTGTATAAAATAATATATATATATATATATTGATTTTAAATGATGAAATCAGTAGTCACCACGAATCCGAGCAGGCTATCCAGCTTTTTATGGCCGTCATAGTCTTCTGTGTTGTTCGCCTTAGAAGTCGCCACACAAATATCTGCGAGTTTGCCTCTATAATAACCATGCCACGATCATTTTAAACCTTTTACGTTGTTGAAAGCACCAAGAAAAGGATAACTATTCAGTCTAGCGATATATAAAATAATATTAAATATAATATTAAAGGATATAATAAAGTAGTGATTAAGTTCACTACATGGTGATCTTGGGTTTTCCTTCATTTATACCTTGAATAGTATATATTTTTTATCATTGACCATGAACTACATCCAAAGCTTTGAGAAATCCTGCATCAGTCCCAAGTACTTAGCTAAGGGCAGCCCAACACAATATCCATTCCTCTCAATGGAACTCCATAGAGATCAATTTTAAACTAGTAGCCACCAATGCATAAATGAGCATTTCGATACCCACCTATTATAAGTAATGATACTAGCAATTTTGACATTGATTTCATCATGATCCTAGTTGCAACAATGTTCTCTTTTGGCTACATTGGGATCAATAACATTATATCTACTACTAGAGTCTAATAGTATTAATACCTTGTACCCTTTAAGAAAACCTTTGACTATCATGCATTGGGATGTCGATATTCTTGCTAAAGAATTCAAAGAAAGTATAGAAGTTTCTTTGATTGTGTATTGGGTGGGAGTTATTCTTCAATTAATTCTAATTGCTCTTCTACTCAATCCAAAAATTCATCCCCTATGTTTGTAGGAGAAGACAAAGTATTACCCATATCCATAAGAAAAAAACTGTGTTTTGCATTTGTATCCCAAGGATCATTTTTCATCACAATTATAATAAAATCCCTTGGCTCAATGTTTGACCATCTCTATTGATGTTAGATTCTTGATTTTTGGAGCCTTTGGGGCATTCTTGTGTGTGGATGAGAAGTTCTATTATAGAATATTAGGGTCTGATGGCTCTTCGTTGTGCATTTTATTTGCTTTTTGTAAATTTTGCTATCCCTATGGCAGTCATGTATGTGGCCAACTTGAGCATTTTGATCTCAATTTTATTTCTTCTCTAAGGCCACAAGACTTGAAGAAGACATCTGGAAGACCTTTTATTCTATTGGCTTGCTTCTTAAAAGCCATGATATATTTATGTATGATACTTGTTTTTTAGAGCTTGATGAGGGATCTAATAAAATCTTCAAACTCTAATGGGCTGAATTGACCAAGGAGTTTACACTTGAATTTTATCCATCCAATGTTTGGGATTTGTTTCCACAACCATTGATATCAATGGAGTGCTTCAAAGTTAAAATGAAAAGAAGCCACAAAATTCCATTGACTTAAGGGTGTTTCATGTAGTTCATACCATTGCTTGACTTAAACTGACCAACTTTGTGGATCTATCCCTTCAAACCTTGGAAAACCAATTTTAGGAAGTCTAAGAGTCATCTCTCTAATGTTCCTTGTATACTAATAGTTTTCCTTAGTAAAGGCCCTAGAGAAAGTTGTCCTATCAATATTTCCTTCTATGATATTTTAGGATATTTTCAGTATACTCATCAAAATCTGGATTTTTAAGCTTATGCACTTCAATGTCCTAGCTCATTATGTCCTGTGTATGCTACAATTTTGCTTACATGGTGGTGAGAGAAGATATTTATTCCTTGTGGTTAGTTGTGACATCCTATTGGCGAGTTGTTCCTCCATCTTATGTACTTTGACCTCCATTGCTTGAGTTTGGGTTTCAGGTGGAATTTAATAAAAATAAAAATGGTGTTGTAGTAATTACTATTTTTAGTAAGGTACTTGAAAAAGTGTATGGGTTATATATATCAAAATAAGCCTAAAAAGATGATCAAAATGGGTTATATACCAAAATAATCAACTCGATAAAATGATTGCAATAGACTATAATTCAAAATAATATTTTTTGATAGCAAAACTTTATATACAACTCTTTAGCCCTCTATACTCTATAATTGTTGGAAGTATTACATTATTTAGTACCTTGCAATATTAATGCAAGGACCATAGTTTAGTTTAGAATGATAAACATTTGAGTATAGTAGGTGTCATGTAAGTAAGTGTGGAGTTATGTAAGTGAGGTGTCATATAAGTATGGAGTTATGTAAGAGTTTGTTATTTAGTATGTGCAATCATTAGAGTCTTTGTCCTTATGTGGATATGTGGAGTTAGTAATAAATTTATTATTATATGGTATTTATTCCATGAAAAATATGAAGTGTTAGATCTCTCGTGTTTTTGAGAGATGAATAGTTTGTTCAACATAGAAAGGTTGAATTTTGTGAATGTGAAGAGTCTCATATCTAATGTGTATATATTGAAGATATAACATTATAATATGGATCAAAATAAGTTTTGCAATACATTGTATTTGCATTGCTTAAGTAGATATATTTCATCAATAATATTTTAGTGATTTATTGTTCGTTGTTATCATGGATTTAATATATTGTGTGAATGTTTTATCTTGATATATTATGAGTTCTTGTGAGGAAAGTATTGAGTTTCTAATAGTGGTTTCAAAACCACTATTGTGAGAGGAGCCATGTTTATCCGAGTTGAGTTGATATTGTGAGACCCATGACAGCTACATAAGTTAAATTTGAAAGTAGGTTCCTAGTGTGATAGCACTCAAGAAGTTGGAGAGTCGATAGTAAAGTAGAGGAGAGATGGTATTGAAGCAACGAAGGAAAGTTGGTAGTGAAGTAGCAAGGGAGAGCTAGTGTTGAATATGTTTTTAGCAAATGAATATTGGAGAAATATCAAGTGTTGATGAAGAGCACTAGGTGTAGGATTGGATGATGATTCTATAGTATAGAGGATTAAAACTAAAAGTGATAACATTTGAAGGAGATAGTTGGAAGGAACATGCAAGCTAGAAAGCTAAGGTGAAGCATGCATTAAGGACAGTGTCAAAGGTGTACATGCTAGATATGTAATGTTTCATGTAGAATAGTCCAAAGAAGATAGATATAGAGGAGAATTTAGAATAATACATGTAGAAGGTGTAATTATGATGAGTCAGATTATAGGAGATTCAAATTATTTTAGGAGTGATTAAACTTGATATGTACAAAGCAATGTTGTGCCTTAGTTTGGATATTTGGAGGGAAGATGCCACCTAAGGTGCATAATTTTAATTTACCTTATAATATATTTTGAATGATAGTGAATGATTTATAAGGTGAAGGAAGAAATATACTATATTTGATTTATTAAGAAAGAAAATATTAAATAGGCATTTAGAAAAATAAGGAGAAGAATAATTGGAGCTATAAGGAGAAACTAATATAGTGAAGAATAAATATTTGAAGAATAATATAAAGAAAAGTGAAATATATTTATTGAAGAAAATAAATTATTAATATATTTGAAGGGAAAATACATTATTTGATTAATTGGAATTTGAAATATTATTGAAGAAAGAATCAGGAAGTTGAATTAATTTGAATATTGGAGAAGGCGAGCCTAACCCCGTTGAATGGGAGGTCCATGGTTCGAACCTCTGCGATGTGAAGGACACAAAAAAATCTCTCCCTCTAGATAGTGGTATATTAATATGGGACGATATTGTCAGCCACCTAAGAGTGGCTCTTGAGGTTTATTTCTAATCTAAAAGTTTGAGAAGACCTAAGCGGTACACCATGCTATGGGCTAGGATTTTTGCAAAATAAAACCCTACAACCCGGTGGATGCCCTTTTGGACGAAGAACTAATTTGGCTATTGGCCTTGTAGTAGCAGTTTGGTTTGTTGGATAAAAGGCTAGATCAACTAAATAAACCATAGTTGGGGGCTGGGTGGAAGGTTGGATCAACTGAAGGAACCATAATGGCTGACTTTATTATTAGAAGGAATATTGGATTTGTTCATTTTGGATTGTTAGGTTTTTGGATTGTTAAAAGATCTTCTTTTTGCTGGTTGTAGGTGCTAGACAGTTGGTTTTTGTTTAGTGAGTGTGGCTATCCTGTTGGTTGTTTTCTAGATGTGGGTGCTTGATAGATGGGTTTTTCTTCACAGTATTCTTTTGGTCTTTACCCCATGAAGTTAATACTAGGGGAAGACCTTGGGCTTCATTTTTGTCCATTTGAGAAAGGCTCATGTTGTCATCCCTCGTGTTTAGCGGGTGTGGTTGTATTTTTGGTTCTTTGTTTGCTGGATGTGGGTGTTGGACAAATGGGTTTTTTCCTCGACATTATTTTGGTATTTGCCCTTGTTTTGAAGAAAATATTATGGGGAGACCTTGGGCTTCTTCGTTGTATGATTGATAAAGGATCTTGTTGTTGGTCCCCACATATTGCAGGTCAATAGGTTGTTAAGGGTGGTCTTTGGTTTGTTTGTTGTGAGAGGTAGTCCTGCTAACCCTGTGGAAAGGTTTGCATTCTACTTCTTGCTCACTTAGATTTTGGGTGAAGATATTATGGTGGTAGGGGTGTTCTTAGATTTACCTCTTTCTTGGACTTCCTTAGTCCACCATTTTTTGTGGGCAGGCGATGTGGTAGATCCAAATCCAAGTTTCGAGGGAGCAGAGTTGCTTTGATCCTGCAATATTCTCTGTTGGTGTCTTCTGGAAGATTCTAGCAGTTTCTTGAGCCTTATGGGTGAATGTCTTGGCTACTTGTGCTACTATATCATTTTTGGTGGTATGTTTCAAATTTTAATCTTCTAGCTAAAGCATAGGCCCGAGAAAATTTTTCATGGCTGGTGGATAGGTGAGATGTTTTAAATTTCATTCTTTCTAGCAAATGCGTTAACCTAGGCAAATTTCTCTTAGCTAATGGTTGGGTTTTTTATTCACTTCTCTCACTGGGCAATTTTTTCCATCTTGAGTGTTCCAAAACATCATTATTTTTTTATTTTGAGCACTCAAATTCAATTATCATTTCCAAGGTTTTGGGTTCCTTTCAAAACCCTGCAATCCTTTGTTAGAGGCTTGCTTTACTTCAAGGTTTTGGGTTCCTTTAAAAACCTAGTTTTCTTGCTGGTGTCTTATGTGTCTGGTTCTCTTGTTGGGCAAGAATTTTCAAACGAGTTGAAATTTTCAAATTTCAAATCCGAGCACCCAATTTTATTTCAAATTGACAAGTTCTCCCATTGGGTGGAAAATATTCAAATGGGTGAGATAATTTTAAATTTCAAATATGAGTGCCTAGTTTATAAATTTCATTTTGATGAGATATTTATCAGTTGCTAGTTTCACATTTCAAATGTTGCATGTGGGATCATTTTTTGTCGGATGTAGGATTAGTTCTTCCTAGGGGAGACAACATCATTTATGTTCTTTTATTTTCATAAAATATCCTTATGGTCAAATTTAGGTTTGGTGTCCCTTTTAAAACCCCATTGTAAAAAGTTTCGAGGCCCTTTCAAAAACCCCTCTTCCATATAATAAAAAAATAATATTTTGAAGATTGAAGAAAACAATTATTTGAGAGGAGAAGATTGTTTGAATAAGAAATAATGATTTTAGAGTGATAAGGTTTTAAACAACAAAGGAAATAATTTATGAAAGCTAAAGGTAGATTTGAGAAAGCATCAAATTATTAGCTGGCAAATACAAAAATTGTTCTTTCAAAATATTAACTAGTAAAAGGACATAACTGTACCCCATGAAAAACTAAGATGAAATCAATACTTATTGTTGATAAACTTTGGGTAGTAGTAAATATAGAGAAAACCATTCTAGAAGATACAATTGGAATATATAAATATAAAGGCAAATATGTAATTTTTCTTTCAGAATATTAACTACTAAAAGGACCTAACTTTACCCCATGAAAAAATAAGATGAAATCAATACTTATTGTTGATAAAATTTGGGTAGTAGTAAATATAGAGAAAACCATTCTAGAAGATACAATTGGAATATAGAAATATAAAGGCAAAGATGTAAATTCTCTTCTGCTAATAACAATTTTTATATTAGATGAGATTCAAACATACATAAGTGAGGCTGAAACCTCAAAAAATACTTGGGATAAATTATGCACAATATTTAAAAGGAAAAATGAAGCTATTATTTCACACTTTATGTTCACTAAAAGTTCATGATGGAGAAAACATAGAATATTTTCTTCAAAGGATAGCAAAATTGAAATCTAAATTGTTAAAAATGGGAGAGAAAGTGGAAGAATTTTTTTGTTCAAGTTACACTAAGAGCACTTCCAAAAACATTTAATACATTAGTCACCTCTCTTCAAGTGCTAAACAAAATTATATCCTTTGATGAATTGGTCAACATACTTCAAGAATATGAAATAGAAAACCAAGCCAAAGATGAAATGACAAACAATGCTTTTATTTCAACAAATAAGGTATGAAATAATACAGTTTTATTATCATAGCATCAACCTAAATAGAAAATAAGATATTTTCACATATGTAACAAAGGTCATAACACCAGTTATTGTAAATAGGTTCTCTAAATTGTAGGTACCAAATTTACTTCTTAGAAGAAGAAATGAAAGTTGTATAGAAATTGAATTACAATTTTGGCAAGTTTTGTTTAGAATTTTGAAAAGTTATTGTTGAAAATTTGAGAAGTTTGATGTGAGATGAAATTCTCATCAAATTAAATGTAAATGAAGATTAAATATAATTAAATTACTAATTAAAGGAAATTTTATGAAATTATAATTTAATAATATTGAGTTAGAACCTTAGAAAAGTAAAATTAATGAAGGCATGTTTAGAGATTACGAGGTGGTGGTTGTGAATGATACACTATCATAGGGATTGCTTGGAATGACTTAGGGCAGGCTTCATAAGACCCCACTCTATTTTTGAGGCTATTTATCCCAAGAGAGAGTGAGTGCAACATATTAACATCAATTATTGTTTGTTTGGAAGGTGTATGTGCATGCATGTTGGATATGTAACTGCAGTGAATGGAAGATGAGGTTTGTTGATGGGATTACTAATATCTAAATGCCATTGTTATTCTAGACATGATGATAATTGTAATTACATTCTCACTTTGTTGGTTTCAACAATAAGTTAATAATATAACATAGTCATTACTATACTTGTATGTTTATTGATGCATGTGTGTGAATTGTTGTTTTGCATCTGTTACATTGTATTTATTAGTACAAACTGTATTGTTGTAGGTCAAAACCTACAACAAAATATTGAAATAACTTACTAATAAAATAGAGATGTCACTAATCGACGATATGGTTAAGAGATGGTTGTTGATGGATTATTGCCTGTATAGGAAAAAAATTAAGATTGTACCTTCTTCAACATACAAAGAAGCATTGGAGAAGGCAATAAATTTTGAGAATCGTAGGCCATGCTAGGAGTGAGGACTTGGATAGTGATATTGATGACAAGGTACAAAATGCCATCCAGTCCATAAGAAAGGAATTTGAAAATATGAATAGAGAAGTCAAAGGAAAAGTTAAGAAGAATAGAAAAGACATATGGTGTTCATATTGTAATTCTAAAATATGCACCAATGTAAATTTTCCAAAGAATGCATATTATAATATATGTGAGATGTTGGGATATTCGATTACCAATTTTCCATTCAATTTGAAATGAGTAAGGCACCAAACTTGGACGGTGTAGGATAAGGAAGAGAAACCAAATACTCTAAGGAATGGACATGGTCTAAATAGTGGTAGATATAGGAATAACCTTCAAGGAGGCAAGCAATATCTGATTAATGAGCAACCAGGTCAGAGTCAATTTTAATATGATTCAAATGGTAGAACAATCATACAATGTCATAATTGCCAAGAATGAGGGTGCTTTGCAAATAATTGTACTACCCCTCAAACATAAGGAATAGTAAGAACTAATGTATCACACGTGTCGATGGTGTGGTCCATGTAAGGAGGCAAATTTACATACAAGAAACTCATAGAATACCAATTTTCTTGACATAGAAGGACCTCCTACTAAAAACAATTCAATTGAGAATGATGTGCTTGCAATCATGAGAAGTTAGACTAAGAAGGACAAGTATCGTAAACCTACCATAGAAAAGGAAAAATGGTAGGAGGTATAGAAGGTGATTTAAGAAGAATTTGATAAATGCAAGCAAGAATAATCGAATGAGCAAATAAAGTTGAAGAAGACATTGGGCTTAGAGGAGAAGCTTTCAACATGAGAACTGGTAGTACAAGTGTTGAACATTAGGGTAGAATTAAAAGTGGTAAGTTTGCTTGGTTTCAAATAATTATTGCATGTAGTTATAGTAGAAGAATTGCAACCACAAAGAGTGATGAAGCTGCAAAGCTAGCTAGTGGAGTAAGTGAAGAAGGATCACTTTATTGATTTGATAGTATTATTGATTTATGTTGGAAAAAAACAATATTTATTCATATTGAGATATTAGATCACAAGTTGATACAAGTGACTATTGATGGCAGAGTAAATGTGGTCCCAAAGAAGACACGGGAAGAAATGGGATTCCATTTCTATGGTCATCAAGCTTCAAATTATATGATGTATACTAGTATGGGATTGAAATGAAAAGAGTCTTAACAACTTAGAAAGCAAAGATTGTAGATCAAGAATCCATCATGGATGTCATTGTGATTACAATGTGAAAAATATCATATGATACGTTTTTGGGGAGATGATGGTTAAGAATGTCCAAGGTGAACAAAAATCAAGAAAGAACAACATAAGTATATGATAATTTTGAAAACACAAATGGTCAGTGAAGATTTATGTTGTACCTAGAAGAGTGTAGTGAAAACAAAAATCAATCATATATTGACTTCTTCATTGGAAAATGGAGGAGTAAAAAATATTTTAGCCCACCCGCATTTGTGTTTAGATAGAGGGGACTCAAGAAACCCATGATGAAAAATATAAGACCAACAAAAAAAATGAAGAGGATGAAAAGAAATGGACTTTTCCTAAGAGTTTTGTTGAATATATAATTGGAGATGTTAAAATTGATTCAAAACTTGCACACCCTAAGAATGTGGAAAAAGCAAAAGATGAACCAAAAACTATAAAATATGAAGGACCAAATATAGTAGAAGTGAATATGGGAATGGAAAATATCGTAAAATAATCTATTGTGGAGATGATTGGGATCCCATGTTGAAAGTAGTAACTTTTAAAATATTTTTGTAGTATAAAGATATCATTGCATGAACATACAAAGACTTAAAAGGGATACCTCTAGAGTTGTGTGTTTATAGGATCCATTGATTCTAGGTGCCTTACCAGTAAGGAGAAGGTTGTATAGGATGAACCCAAAGAATATAGCTTTGGTAAATGCAAAAATAGAGAAGATAGTGGACACTAACATAATATTCAAAGTTATAGTAAGAGAGTGGGTATCATAAATTGTGATTAATTTGAAGAAAATAGGTGAATACAATCCACATATGTGGAATTCAAAGCCATAACACAATAACCTTAAAGGATCCCTTTTCTATTCCATTCACTAATTATATTTTGTAGGAGGTAGCTAGACATGAGATTTACTACTTTTTGGATCGGTTTTCTAGCTACAATAAGGTCAACATAGCTGAGGAAGACAACATGAAGACCACATTTTTAGTAGAGAATGATATTTATGCTTACAATAGAATACCATTCGGGATATGTAACACCCCAACCACATTTCAAAAAATTATTGTGTATATTCGACCATATGGCGATAGGAAAGTGAAGATCAAAAGGCCCCGGTAAACTAAATCTAGAAAAATAGTAAATATTGAATCAAAAGAAAATAGAAGAAGAAGATAACATATACACACATAACATAGTATTTCACTTGGAAAACCCTTACAGGAAAAAAACTAGAACAATAATATCTCCTTATTGTATAAACTTAACCGTCTCCAATATAATAATGTTCATCTCTCGTCTCTCTTCAAACCTTGATGCAATGCAATTAAATAAAAACACAAGAATGAATTTTACAATACCATGGGCAAAAAACCATGGGTTCAAATATTTAACCCTAAACAACCCATATGGGTCTAAAAATAGCTTAAGAAACTCTAAAAATTTTATCGAGGACTATCATCCCATACCCCCACTTTTTAGGGGCTATATTTATAGGAAAAAAAACCTAGCACAATAATATCTCATTATTGTATAAACTTAACCATCTCAAATATAATAATGTTCTCTCATCTCTTAAAACCTTGATGCAATGCAATTAAATAACATCACAAGAACAAATTTTACAATACCATGGGCAAAATACCATGGGTTCAAATATTGAACCCTAAACAACCCATATAGGTCTAAAAATAGCTTAAGAAACTCTAAAATTTTTATCGAGGACTATCATATCCAGACCCCCACTTTTCAAGGGCTATCGCCTCTAAACCCTTGCTCAGGATCCATCACAGCCTCAAACCCCAACAAGGATACATGGAGAGTTTCCAGTACATTTTAGAGTTAACCCTAGAATAACATTAAAAATATTAAACATATTTCCAACATCCTCCTACTTGTTGAATGCTTTCCATAGGGGCCAAAAACTGCCATTGTCAACTATCAAAAGAAACCATACCTATGGATCTTCTATACCAAGAAATGTTTTTAGCAAGTACAACCTTTGTCAATGAATCAAAAAAATTATTCTCTGTATCAACTTTCACCAGTACCACTTGATTTCCTTCAACCATATCTCTCACAAAATGGTATTTGATATCAATATGTTTTGACCGATTATGAAAACCAGGATTGTTGACCAATAATATTGCACTCTAATTGTCATTGTCAATTCTCATAGACTTCTACTTAATACCAAATATTGAACACAACCTTTGCAGCCACATTGCTTTTTTATAGATATGAGTTGCTACAACGTACTCTGCCTCTATTATGGATAAAGCAACCACTGATTGCTTTTTACTCATCCAACTTACTACCCCTCCAAATTACTACCACTATTATGGATCTTCTCTTGTCCAAATCTCTAACCTAGTCAACATCCACAAAACCTTGTAGGTTTACAATATTGCTATCTCCAATTTTTTCTTGGTAATAGATAACATAGTCTAAAGTTCCACACAAGTATTTTAATATCCTATTCATAGTAATCCAATGTTATTTTACTGGATTGGATATATCTGGTAACTACTCCCACTGCATGTGCAATATTAGGTCTAACACAAACCATTGCATACATCAGACTACCAACAACGCTAGCACAAGGAACATGATACATTTCTTCAAATTTCTCATCTATTTTAGGACACTATTTAGATAACTTTTGACCAATAAAATATGGATTACATACTAGTTTACAATCATGCATCCTAAACCTTTGTAGTATAAAATCAATATATTTTCTTTGATTTAACCATAAATTTCTATTTGCATGATCTTTTATTATTTCCATACCCAAAATAAATTTTGTAGCACCCAAATCCTTCATGTCAAATTCAGAAGATAACTAATATTTGAGTAACTTTATCATCTCCTTATTGTTACCAATTAACAACATGTCATCCACATACAAAACAATGATAACAAAATTTTCACCTTCTTGTTTAAAATATACACATGGATCTGCTTTGCTTTTTCCAAGCCAAGTGTCAAAACAAACCTATCAAATTTTTGGTTCCACATTCTTGGAAATTGCTTCATGTTGTAAAGAGACTTTTTCAACTTGCATACCAAGTCCTTTGGAACATGTACATATGCATTATGTCACCTAGTTTTATTATTTTTTGCTTTGGAACATGCACATATGACTTACATCCAAAAATTCGTAGACGTTCTACTAAAGGTTTTTGTCATGACCATGCTTCTTTAGGAGTAATATTTTAAAGTATTCTTGTGGGTGATCTATTTTGTATATATACTTTAGTTCTAACAACTTTTGACCAATATTGTTGATCAATATGTGCTTCTCTTAGCATACAACTTACCATTTCCATAATAGAATGATTCCTTCTTTCTACTATACCATTTTGTTGAGGTGGATAAACTATAGTAAGTTATATTTTCATACCATTTAATCTTAGGAATGACTCAAATTATTTTAATAGAAATTCACCACTTCTTCTAAGCAAATATTATTGATTGATTTTTCTATTTCTATTTCCACCAGTTTCTTAAATTATTTAAAGTAACTAAAAACTTTTGATTTAAGATTTAAGACATATACGCATATTTTCCTAGAATAATCATTGATAAATAGCTAAAAATATGTGTCCTTCAATGCTAGTAGTGTTCATTGGTCCATATAAATCTATGTATATAAATTCTAGTGATTCTTGAGCTTTGTATACATTGAATTCAAAAGGAATTATATGTTGTTTTCCTACAATGGATCCCCATAAATTCCTACTTGAAATTGTTTTCATCTCTAGTTATTCCCACCTAGGACAATCATACCTTGCATGGAGAGACACAACATGCCACAACCAAGAGGACATGGTTAAGCTCAATTGGGGATCTCTAGAAGTTTTTAAAAGACCAAATCCTTGTTAGGATGTGATATTCAAGGAACTAGTTTCTCAACAAAGGGAAAGGGGTGTGAGAAAGTAAAAGTAAAAATAACTCAAAAAATAAAAGAGGGCAATGCACCAAGATATCTGCTAAGGCCTTCCTACAAAAATAGGCTTGAATGCTATGTTCTGGAAATGAACATTTCCTCTCATAAACACAATGAAGTACAATTGAGAGTTACCAATTACATGCATGCATAAGAAGATGGGTATCATTGGAGATCCAAGCAAGTCACTCGATTCAAAAAAATATGCAAGCCCCTCATGCACACATACACTTAATAAAACCAATATTCAAACAAAGGTCATAAACACATACACATACACAACAATAGGTGTGCAGGTAATGTAAACAAATAGACATAGGCTCCCATGTATTTATGCAAGAAAAATCTTACATAGATTATTCTAGAAGTGGTGGTTTAAGATTACTTGTAAGCCTCTTAGGAACCACAACTATTTTTATAGATATAAATGAAAGGAAAGCCTACATCAATCCTTTACAATGTTAAGACTACTACTATTTATAGATTATACCAGGATGAGTTTCTCTCCAAAATTATGTAGAGATTTCAAAATGACTGTTCCTCTATGTGCCAGGTCATGTCTTAATTAAATTTACTATTTCCTTTTAAGATTCTTAGTTCCAAAATCATTATTGTTGAGTTTTGTGAGTCCTTGGATGCTCCCTTGCCTCTATTATTTTCATCTACCCTCATTTTGGAGATTCATGGAAAATTAATATCACTTGGCTTGAGGATTTCTCATAGTAATGCTCCTGCAACTTTTACTTTGAAAGCATCAACTACTTCCTTGGGTTTCCACATCTTCTTTGCAGGAAAGAACTATTTATTTTAGAATATTATACACCTCAACACAATGTGTGGAATCTGATGTCACGACCTTGGCTAGGGTATGGGTGCCAGTTGTACTTAGTATTTATTATTTAACTTTGGCATATTCATCATATTTCAATCTCAAACATTTTTCATCTGACCTTAGAACTGCATCAAGACTTTTGTCTTGTATTTATTCATAAGTTTTATAAATTTTGACTCTTTGGGACTTTTATATTTTGATTGTTGGATTTGATCATAAATTTTTCTTGTACTTTGTTTGATGTTCTATCTATTGCTTCCCACTTGCTTCCCCCCAACTTAAGGTTTAAGGCAACTTTTGAGTACTCATAAGGGATATTCATCTTGATGAATACAAAGAACCAAAAAAGAAAAATTGTCTTATCCATTGGGCATAGAGTCAAGAAGAAGTAGGGGGAAAGTAGTATTCAAATATCTACAATATTTTTGTAAAAATGGGAGTACTTTGATTGGTGGATTAGAATTGCTCTCTAAGAATTCTAGGACATGAATGGAGTTTTGGCCATCTTCTTTATATTTTCTAAGTGTAAGATTTTATTGTGAGATATTTTAATTTAACTTCTTTGATTTAATTTTTCTTGATAAGATTACCACTCTTCTGATTTGTGTAGTCCCTTTTAAAGCCTCCTGGTGTACTTCCTAAATATTTAGATCCACCTTTATCTTTTATATGTTACCATAGCTTTGTCAACTTTATTCATAATATCTGCTTATTTACAATGTAAACTTTTGGTGCATTGTCTACGTCAGTGACTTATCAAGTAGTTCCCTCATCTGAATCTACATTTTCTAGACCATATTGATCCAAAATTTTGCTTCTCCTACATGTTCATCTTTTTGAACATGTGAGTTACCACTTCTCAAGGTTCCTAGGTGGTTTGCCTTGGTGAGGGATGAGTCCCCAATATTATGCAAGAGATTACATCGAGACTTGACATGGATAACTCACTACCCCTTCTTTTCCATCTCATTGATGACTTCTAGCATCTCAAAATATCCTTGGCCATGTGTCCACTCCGTTCCTCTATTGTCTAGTTGTTGGATATTGTCATAACTTCTAACCAATAGCTTGGCTTGTTAATCACTAGGTTGACCAATTTGATATATGTCATACCTATTAAATTTGAGATGGGTATGGTTGAATGTGAAATTTATCTTGAAATAAGTTGTGTCATGTGTGTCTAGAGATAGGTGATAATAATAAGGGAGTTAATGCTATTGTCTTGAGTGGAGGGCACTTGGTGGATAATGCTTACTAGCTTTAGTTGTAGGGGTTTGAACATTAGGACCCTTGGTTAGATTTTATTAGGGATATGATCCTCTTCCTTATTGGTCTATACATATGTTTATTTTATCTTTTCTTCAAACCCTCCCTTAGGAAGGTAGCACGTTGGTTCCAAATAATAATAGAATGTAGAGAAAGAGAGTCATACCTTCATTGGACCTTGCCTTTTAATGATTCCACCAACAACTTGAGGGCCATATCTTGCTCTATAACATAGTGTGTTTGATATATGAAGACCATATTTCATAGGTGCTCTAATGGGGTTGAAGGTCCTTCATCAAAGTATTCTAGCAAGATCCCCAACAATGATTCTAGGAGATTTCCCCAAACAACTAGTGGTTCAAGAGGTTGTAGTGGGCTTCTATCCCAAAACAAGGGATGATTTGGATGGAAAGGCACACATGAATATTATATTCTTTTGGATTACAGTGGAGTCACCAGGTAAATACAACTTATTGCTTTCAAAAAGTAGGTAGATAGAGGTCTTCAACAATAGCTTCTTCTAGTGTTCATTCTGGAGCAAAGTCATTAGGTGAGAAAAGAGGTTCTTCAACAAGCAAGAACATATCAAGACTATTACGAAGTATCATACCTACTCCTTGTTGCAATTATAAGACTAATGATGCTTTATTGGGATCCCCTTAGGCATACCATTAAACTATTATCATCTTTAATTGTACCTAATCAATACAATCACACCTCACATGGAGTGACATAATAGGGTGTAGTTGAGAGCATGGGGTTTAGCTCAATGGGAACCTTAAAGAGTTTTTAAAAGGTTTTATCCTTGTTGGGATGTGATATTTAAGGTGCCAGTTTCTCAACAAAGGGAAAAGGGGTGTAAGAAAGTAAAAGTAAAAAACATCTAAAAAAAAAATGGGGACAATGTGCCAAGAGATCTGCTAATATATTCCTAAAAAAAAAAACCTGAACGCTATGTGCCAACAACGAACACTTCCTTTCCTTGATATAGTGAAGTGTAATTTAGCCTTACCAATTACATGCATGCATAAGAAGATAGGTATTGCTAGAGATCCAAGCAAGTGACTCTATCCAAAAAGAGATGTAGGTCCCTCACACATACATACACTAAATAAAACCCAATATTTAGGCAAAAGGTCACAAACACATACATATACATAGCAACGGATCTATAGGTAATGCTAAAAATAGACACAGACTTCCATGAATATATATATATATATGCAAGCAAGCTCTTACATAGATTTTCCCACAAGTGAGTGTTTGATATTGCCAACAAGCTGCTCAAGAACCATCCAAGAACAACCATATCAATTTAGTCCTTAATGTTTCTTCCATACAATATAACCAAGGGTTTTCTAATAACAACTAAGTCATCAAAGGATGTGAGAGTTTTTTCCATTAACCAAGTGTCTTCTCGATATCTATTTACCACTCTCCATCAAAGGCCCTTCCATAACATAGGCCTAATTTTTATTATGCTATTCCAAAAGACAAAGCCTTGTTGGGATATTTTCCATCTCAGAAATAAATTATTACAATCAAAATATTTAGCCTTAACAATTTTTGCCCAAAGAGAATCATTATCTTGAATTAGCCTCCATCCCACTTTAATTAAAAGAGCTCTATTAGAATTCGTCATCTTTCAACCCCAAAACTCCATATTTATTGGAAGTATAGACTTTATCATAAGAAAATAATGGTATTATCTATTTATCTTGTACTCATATCCATAGAAATATACATTGAAGATGTTCTATTCTTTCCACAACTTTAGCAGGGATTTTGAAAATAGAACTTTATAAAGTAGATTTAACCAGTTGAAGCTTTTCTGCTTGGCTCAATATAACTCCTTTTCACATTGCTAGTTTTCTTTGAAATATATATATGATAATATTCCACAAATCCTCTTTCATCCTGTCCTTAAATAGTGGCATACTAAGATAGGTGGCTAGAAAGTTATCAATGCCAGAAATAAAAATTCTTAATTTTTTTTTACTTTCAACTAGAGTATTCATATAAGGTTTTTTGCTCTTTGTGTAATTTATTTTTTGGTTTTAAGCCTTCTAATAATATTCTAATATTTAATATTTTTGGATTCCTTTATCAAAGCTTGACCCACTATGATAGTGTCATCAACAAATTATTGATGAGTAATAACATCTAATGTTGAGGTTGGTTTAACACATTTGATGATTGTTGCATTTTAAGATGCATTTAATTATATTTATAGTGCTTCTTCCATAAGAACAAATAGATAAAGCAATATGGGTTCCCCTTGTCTTATTCCTCTTTCACTTGGAAAAAAAAACCTGTGGTTAACCCATTAATAATAACATAAAACATAGGAGAAAAAATACATAATTAAATTAAATATCTCCATTTAAAGGTGGCCAAGAAGATTCATATAGGACCTTCTCATTGTAATAATAAGTTCCTATGTGTCATTGCTAGTTTTTGTTGTATCCAACTTGAGAGCTTCGTCGAATACCATATATCGACTTATATGAATCTTCTTTATTAGCATTGTTAGCTTTTGAGGCTTATTACTTAAGATAACCAAACTGAAAAAAATAAAAAATAGCACCAAACTAATATATATAATAATGGAAATATTATGTAAGTATGAAATAATTAAATAGCTCACATAACTACTCCTAAACAAGCCATAAATAAATGCTCACAAAAATGGAGCCATAACACTGAAAGAACCAATTAATGTTATTACAATTGTTATCTCTTACATCTCCACATTATCATGAATATATGATGTAATGTGACTCTTAATATGAAGCACTCTTGGCCTTCTCACTTCTAGACTATTCAACTTCCTATTCTAAGGACTCATGTACAAATGGACAAATGTGCACATTTACATTATTAAATATTATGCACCCATGTGCATTTATTACAACACAAAGTAAATCCTAATATAAGACATGTACCAAATAATGTAATATACTCTAACACCCCCCGTATTACATTATTTGGTTATTGAAGACTTGTCTTCAATATGAATCTTCAATTTGATTCTCTAGTTTGTACTTGATTTTTGAGTCATCATGAAATGATCTATGTTTTATCTTTTTATGACAATCTCTTTTCCTCCTTTTTTTTCTTTTATTTTGTGTCTTCTCTGTAAACATATCCTCTTTCTTGGTCTAAATTTTCTTTACTTGCTCCTGCACTAATGTTAGATATTCTTCTTCAATAGGATCATAGTGATATTGACTAGAATTTGGATATTCTTCCTTAAGGTTATTATATGAGATATTTTTTCCACCTTGTATCTTTCTCTGAAAGAGTTCAAAAGTAATTAATGATAGATACATCATTAGACACTCTCCTGTATTAAATACTATGATGTATTGAGATTCCCAACAGTATCTAAAGAGCTTTTCATGAAGATACTCAATAAAGGAGATAAATTCTCCTTCCTTAGCTTCCTTAAGAAATAAGCTTAGTCTATCCTTTAGAATATTAAATATTTGATCTCCATCAATATTAGGTATTAACCCATGTGCATAAAATCTGAATGCATGTAGCATTTCTTCACTATCTTCCTTAAATACCTTCTTAACTATTTCATCCATATTCCTTTGAGTGAGATTCTTTTGGACTCCAAATGGTAATGTAGTTTCAAGAATTTTATCTTAGTCACAAGAGAATAATATCTCTAAATTTCTTAATCCCTAAGTTGATGTAGAATACCTTATATCTCCAAATTTAGAAATTTAGAAGAATGTATTTGCAATTATTATAAATTCAATTTGTTGTAGAAATCCTTATTACTCCAACTCAATTAAATTGCAAATATTCTAAAATAGTTTTGTAACTTTAAATATTTGAATTACAAAACTATTGTGTATATATTTCTTCAATAAATTCTACTAAAGAATTATTCCTTTAATAATTCTTCACTTTACTATTATATCTAAGGTTTCAAAAATAAACTTATTCTTCTCAAAATACCTTTCCTTTTCACCTTAGAAAATAATATCCTTGTAAAATTCCTTATTACTCCTAACTCAATATTATGATTAATTTAAATGAAATAAATTACCTTAGGCTTAGAGTTGTAATCAACAATGTTTGACTCCTTTGCAAATATTCCACTGCGTATGTCTACGAAAGATGTTGTATTCACACGTGCTATCTTAGCCTGAATCGTTGACTTATTTGAGAGATAAATTCTCCCATTTTGGATTCAACAAACCTGCACTCCAATATTAGCTTTACTTATGCAATTTGTAACCTCCAAGGTTCTCTTAATACATCCAATCGATGACCTCCTTTGTATGTTTTCACATGCACTAATATGCCATCTTTATTAATTGACTTTTCAATATTTTGGCATCTTGGGAGGCTATTTCCTTCACTGGACGTGAATTGACCTTTGAATTTATAGTTTTTATTTACCACTTGATGAAATATGTGTTAGAATATTCAAGTTTTAGTCTAGTATGTGCCACTTGGCACTCCAACTCTTCTACCTCCCTTGCAATACGTTTTCCTTCTCCAACTGATAAAATTGGTAATGGACATTACTTGTAATGCTCCTTCAATGCTTCTCCAATGTTAATCTATGTGGCACTTGAATGTAGACTATTTCTCCTAGGATTGCTCACTACTTTCAACGTAAATATTCACTATTTTAATGCTCATTTCACTTAATGCTTCAATATGTTCATCTCAACATATTCCTACGCATTAATTTTTATAGTCATATGCTTGTTTCTCAAGGATGGATGTCCTTATTTTATTTGATGTTTTCACAGATGGATTTTTCTCTTCAATGGCATCCAATGATGTAAAGCTTTTCTACATATGTTTGATGGTGTGGAGCTTCTATCCACATCTCTCCAATAGTGTAGAGATTAATCATTTTTTCTCCTTAGAGCAATGGTAACACTCCTTGTGAGTGGCAATTCTTCTTTCTATTTTGAGTGATGATTATTCTTCTATAACAACATCTTCAACACCCCTCAATTCTTGTGATCTTCCAAGACTCTTACACTTATTCTAGTGTTTTTTGAAACTTAGAAATTTGGTAAAATTTCTAACATTTATTTGGTATCCATTTAGATTAGATTATTGCCTTCACTTTACTTTAATAAATTTGCAATAGCAAAGCATTCACTAACAATAGTATGCACTTCTTATTTCTCCTTAGTGTTGCTAGATCATTAAGATGTAAACTCTGCTAACACCTTAACTTAGAGAGCTCCTTTAATCTATTAATTTTATGATTCTAAAATAATTAAATAAGGATATTCAAATAATAATATGGTGCTCTTAAAACTTGATGTATACCTTAGTTTAGTACTCTTAGATTGCACCAATATTGCATACCTTTATTTTCTCTATTTTTCTTAATTTCGTTAGCGATTTGATTCACCCAACTTGTTGTATCAAACTTGCAAACTTTGCACCAAATTTCTTCTTCACTTTTATTCTCTAAATCTTACTCAATTTGTAGCCTTTTTTACTGCTCAACTTCTCGTTGTTTTCTCCCAAATACCCTTTCATAAAATTGCTCCAAATATGCAATTTTCTATCCTTCTTCAATGTTGTCCACAAAATCCATTTTTGTGGCTTAGAATATCCTTTGATCCTGTATTCACACACTCTAAAATTAGTAGCTATTAATGCTTGCCAAATTGGTGTTCATAAACCTACAACTCTACAATCAAATTCTTCTTTCATTAGCTTAAATTTGCAATGAGAGTCTTTAGAATGCTAAATTTTATTGCTATCTAAACACCTTCAATATCCTATCCATATGCACTCCAAATCTACCCAAACCTTCTCCAAACTGTAGCTCTAGGATACCTTCAATCTTCTCTCTTGCAACTCTTCAATATCTGCTCCAAAACCTATAATATTCTCCTACAAATCAGCCTTCAAAACTTTGTGGCTATCCTTAGATTTCCCAAAATATTGGGCTCATTTATCTTCTCCTCTACAATTTCCTTGTCAAATTCTAACTTCAAAATTGATCTCTAATGTTGTCTGCTTTGTCAAGAATATGAATGTCTTGAGATCTTCTAACTCTATCTCCAAAATTTGACAAAATTCTTGCCAAACACTTCTTTTTGTTGGGATTGTTGTTGGATGGTGATAATTATCCCAAATTAGAAACTTCTCCTTACTCACAATCTCTTATCATGAACTTTCTTCAAATATCGTCTCTACTTGTACTCTCATACTTCTTGCTTTCTTTAAGATACCTTAAATGGCCACTTCTCCAAATGCTGCAACAAGGCTTTCTCTAGCCTTCTTCTTCTCCTTTGGAATCTCTTGAGACCTTTCTCTTGGGTCTTCTAATTCTGTAGCTCTTCAACTTGTTCTCGTGACTCTTCAAATTGTTTTTGTGAATCTTCAACTTCTCAAAAATTTACTGAAACCTTTTCCTGGTTTCTTCAATCTCCAAAGTATGGGAATTTTGCAATGATATCACTTTCTTAGATCTCCAAATTTTGCTACTCTTCAAATCTGTAGTAAGACCTCTTCTTAAGTCTTCCAATTATCCAATCTTTAAACTGTAGTCTTCTACACATAGTCTTCTATATTCAATATTCAATATTCTAAAACTGGAAGTTCTTCAAACTAATTTCTTCTAGGTCTCTTCAAATTCTTCAATTTGCAACTTTCTTGTCTACAATATTCTAGGGAATTTCCTTCACAAGTCTCCTCCACTCTTCAATCTCTATTTTTTTGCAACATAGAAATAATACTTGCATAAGGAAAACACATAAAATTTCAAGCAATGAAGGTGAAATTCTTCTCTATCCTTTGTAGGAAGCTTCTCAACTTCTAGGTGTTAATTTTATGCAACTAGGAACTTAGATAGTAATACCAAATATACTAGAATTTATAGAATTATAAAATAAATAAATCTCACTAGTTATTCTCAAAACTAGTGGAACCTGAGTCCTAGTCTTCACAATCTTGTGGAAAGACTCTAGTCAATCTATAATTTGTAGTCTTCTTCAATTTACCAATTTCTTCAATAAGACCTCTTTCGTGGGTTGTTTTATTCTCCTCAATATTCGTAAATATCAAGGTATGACTTTAGGACCTGAAATATCCTTCTATTTCAAACCTGTTCTTGGAATATAAATTCTCCCCTAAGCTTCTCTAGTTTATCCTTCTAGAGATAATATCCTTCACACTTCAAGGAATTCCTTATGATGGTATTTGCATGCAGTGAAACATAGTGACAGGTCTGATTTGCAAATATGCAACAAAGTTTAGGTTGATTGTAGCAATGGTGGTCCCTTGTGGCTTTGATACCACTGTTAGCTTTTGAGGCTTATTACTTAAGATAATAAAACTTACAAAAATGAAATAAAACACCAAAATAATATATATAATAATGGAAATATTTTGTAAGTATGAAATAATGAAATAGCTCATATAGCTACTCCTAAATAAGCCATAAATAAAGGCTCATGAAAATGGAGAAATAACACTGAAATAATAAATTAATGTTATTACAATTGTTGTCTCTTACATATCCACATTACCATGAATATATAATGTAATGTGACTCTTCATATGAAGCACTCTTGGCCTTCCCGCTTCTAGACTATTCAACTTCCTAGACTCATGTACACATGGACAAATGTGCACATTTATATTATTAAATATTATGCACCCATGTGCATTTATTGCAACACATAAAGTAAATCCTAATATAAGACATGTACCAAATAATAATATACTCTAACAAGCATGTAATTTATTGCCTCTTCTTCTATATCATTGTTATTTGAAAATAATTCTTTAAAGAAACTCACTACTACATCTTTACTTTCTTCTACATTTACTATATTACTTTTTTCATTTTTAATAATCTCCATGATTTTGTTGGTGTTTCTATGTCTTAAGGTAGATAAATGGAAAAACTTAGAGTTCTTGTCACCTTTCAACCACAAGGCTCTAGATGTTTTCCTCCAAAATATTTCCAAAATTGAATGAACTTCACTAAATAATGTTTGTCTTGTCTGGTTATATTTTTTGACATTCTTTGAGATTGAATTTACTCTTCAATAACCTATAAGTTCTTAACCAAAGCCTCCTTCTATAAAATATTACTGAAAATATTCTTGTTATATTTTTTAATATTATTGTTAATATTTCTCAAATTGTTTACCACTTTGAACATACATGTTCCAACAACTTCACAATTCCACCATTTCTTAAAATTTTCCTCTAACCTGAGGTGAAAAAGCCTATGTCTTACCATTTTTTCTTTCTTCTATGTTAATAATCAATAGATTGTGATTAGATCTAATTATTAGAAGAAAAAATAGAAGAATTACTATTACTCATAAACCAATCATGACACAAAAAATATCTCTAATCTAATATGAATCATGTTGTCCCCATCCTTATATTAGACCAAGTGTATTTAGTCCCTCTTAATTCCATATTCATGAGACCACATTGGCCAAAAATTGCCAAATTCTTCTGTACTATTATTAAAATCCTAATTTCCCTCTTTTTTATCACTTGGGAAAAGGACACTGTTAAAATCCCCTACCAAAACCTATGGAAGATAATTGGTATTCTACCTAATATCTTTTTACTCTTCCTACAAAGCTCTCCTACCTATAAGATAATTAGGATCATAAATATTAGTTAAAACCCAACTGACGTTTGATAATTTAGAGAAGAAAATAATTGATATATACCTTTTAGTATTCTAAATACAACTTCCATCAATCAAATTTAGGTTCCATAAAATCCAAAGGCCTATTGAGGCTCCATAATAGTCATTTTTCCTAATATTATTCTTAAATGCTAAATATTATTGTTTTCAATCTTAGTATTTTGTAGAAGAAGAATGTTTGGGTAATTATCATTCCTAATATTTTTAATTACCTACTATTTGAAAGAAGGATTCATACCCCTTCCATTTTAGTATATGATTTTTACTTCTTACTTCGGGTGGAGGATTTTCCTCCACTTAGATTGAAAATTCTTTGTGTTCAATTTCCTATATCCTTAGAAATTTTTCTACTTCTAAATTTAGTTTATTTAGATCTTCCCACTTTAGTCTCACTTCCTACATCTACTATTCTTCTTGAGTTTCTAGTGGAATTCATAGAAGGGATTTCCTTTGGTTTAACAAGAGAATTTGTCATGAAAATATGAAGAATATAAAAAAACAAGGGACCATATATTTAGAGTCAGACAATATGTTCATATCGATCTAGACCTTAGAAAGGGGTTCCATTTGCCAAATTTTGTCCTACATTAAATTTTTCTTCAATTGATATATTCTTAGACTTTTTTGTACAATTAACCTTATCTTCCTGATATTGCATTTTTTGTTTTTAGTGTTGCTCTTGGGCTTTAGTTTCTACTAGACCATCGTATTGACAAATTGTTTCTTTCTCCATATTTGGTTTGTTCTTCATTTCTAGTTCTATTTCTTCTTTCTCTTGCTGCTCATCCAAAGAAATTTTTAGTACCTACCATATAAAGGGTTTTGCCCATGCCTTCCACATCCTTATCTTTCTCTTTGTCCAAAATTTCTTTATTTCTCTAAACTTTATTCAAGGGTTTATTAGAAGGATAGTTTTTAGTTTTTTTGCACATTCTACCCAAATTCGACAAGTTTTCATATTTCAATCTGTTGCTACCAAAATCTAAATTTAGACATAAGCCTTATAGATGTTGATAATTTTTTCTCCATGCCAGCATTGACACAAAATCTAGCAAAACTTAGCCTAGTTTGAGCTTTAGTTGTTGAGTCAAAGGCTAAAAGTTGACCTATTGATTTCATGATTCTTGCAATTATTGTTAACTTTTGAGGATGTATATTAAAGGAAATGCAACCACAAGATGTAAAATAAGTAAGCTATGATAAATATATGATAATGACACTATAATAAACATGAAAACTAGATGACAAGCTTCTACAATAACTTAGTAATATGCCATTAGTAAAATATCACAAAAATAATACAATGCAATATAATGGAGGACTTGAACACTCCAAATTTTTTAATGAAGAACTACATTGTACCTACTCACTACTCTCTATCTTGACATCATTCCTCTCTCTCCCTCACAATACTCTAAAAGGTATATATATAGGAAGATATGTTCCTTAGACTTTACTCTACCCATGAATCTTCATATACCTATCCTATAACTCATGTACATGTGGACTACATGCACATTTACATCATTGCACATTCTAACACTTGTGCATTTATTACATTACATGAAGTAACTACTTAAACCTTAATCTAAGATAAAATCCTAATCTAGAAATGTACCCAAGGTGGTACATTGGCATGTACCAAATAATATAATATACTCTAACACACCCTTGTATTACATTATTTGGGTATTGAAGACTTTAGTCTTCAATATGGATCTTTATATTTCAAATATTCTTTAGCTTGATCTAGTCCTTCTCTTTCATTTGGTTTGGTCTTCATGTTGTCTTCATTCTGGTTTTGGAATTCAAGTTCTTCTCTCCTATTTTCTTCATTATCCTCTTTATCTGAATCTGGATGAGTATCTTCATCTTGTTTCTTTAGCTCACCTCGATCTATATTCAACTTGAAAGTATTTTATTTCATCGTCATCTTTTCCTTTTTGTTATGCTTCCTCTTTCTCCTTTTTCTTCTTCTTCTTCTTTATTTATGCATTTTTACTAGAGAAATATCTTCTTCATGATGATTTAGTATATCATCACAATAATATTGACTAGGATTGTTATTTTATTTCATGTTTTGAAAGAGTTCAAAAACAATTAATGATAGATATATCATCAAACATTCTTCTAATGTGAATATAACTATATTTTGAGTATTCCACCAAGCTCTGAAAAGTACTTCATGAAGATAACCAATTACCGTTGTAAATTTTACTTTTTTTTCTTCTTTTAGGAATAATGAAATATTTTCTTTTTTGCTAGTGGATAAATATTTGTATCCTTCAAAAGAATCTATTAAATTTTGAGAGTAAAATTCCACTTCATAAAATAGTTCCTCATTATTGAATGCATTCATCACTATTTCATCCATGTTTTTTTAAATTATCCTTTGAGGTAGAATTCCTTAGAGCTCCTTAGATTTTTGAGAATACCTTGAGAATATTAATGCTCAATCAATGAAATTTAGTTTTTCCAAATCACTAGGTAGAGTATATTTCACTTCTCAAGTAATTAGAACAATTTTGATGGAAGTTTTGAATTTCAAAACCCTCCTAGTTGTCTATCTTATGACTTCCAAGTTAAAGTCTATGTTCAAACTTACTAAGAAATTTTCAATTTTACAAGTTTTGTAAAATGCCTTCTATCTTGCAAGTGTTTGAATGTACTATGAGTCTTTGATAGTATGCTTAGCTTTCCTAGTTTGAGTTGAATTCCTTTTGTCTCCCTAATGTTCAACTTCACTTTCTTGCCTTATATCTCCCTAATAATTAGTAAGTAGAAAGCTAAAGATAAATGATGATGCACCTTCAAGTTTTAATAAGGTTATTTTTCTTCAAAACCTTTTAGTTGGATTAATGCCTCATAAATTAATGTAAGAGACTAATGTAAAATATAATTATCAAATTTCAAGCAATTAATGGTTTTGCTTCTTTAATCCTTCAATTCTCAATGGAATAATTTTCTAAATTTCAATAGTTTAATGTTTGGTGTAGAACTCCTTATATCTCCCTAATGTAGAAATTTAGAAAGTAATAATATTTACAAACTAATATTTCAATTTTCCAATATTGAAAATATTATATCTCCTAATTAATTATTTGCAAATACTTTAATGTTTGAATCTCATACAATTAGTAATATCTTTAGGATATACCCCCTTTGCTTTAATTGTATTATAACTCTCTAAGGTTAGTATTTGCTTAGTTATTCAATGTAGTAATAAATAAAATTCAACCTTATATTAAGAACCTTATAAATCCTTATACCTTTACCTTAAAGCAAATATTAAATCATTTAAATATTTACCTTCCTTGCAATGTAAAATGTGCATGTTGATTGGCTTCTAGTTTGACTCTTCAATCCAAGCTTTGGCAATGTAATGCTAGTATTCTATGTATGAAAAAGAGTATTTATTGCTCATGGGTGCCTTGTGAGTATTTATCCTCCTTAAATTCACTTTGAACTCACTCTTAATACGTAATATGTGTGCTTGCAATATCTACGCTCTTCTTCAACTTGGGCTCTTTAATATCCTTCATCCCTTCTTAGAACACTAGACACATGGTACGCACATGCTTAGGAGTGTAGGTGGAAAATAGAGATAATATTATTTATGAGCATTAGTTGGTGAGCCTTCAACACTCTTCCTTTGAATGATTCACACTAATTATGTACCTTCAACCTTTGAATAATGCCTTTAATGCTTAAATATAAGTGTTACTTTTATCTTGGGTACTTTCTTCATGTGCATGCATTATAAATAATATGAAGAACCTTATTTTGGTCTTCCAAGTGGTACAATACCTTAGCTTGAGGTGGTAAGTGGTGCTCCTTTCCTTTGCATGCAATTGAGCCTTCAACGTTCTCTATTTCTCAATGCTTCTTGCCTACAATTGCTAGTTGTTCTTGCTTGCAATTCCAACATAATTTTTCTAGTGAATGGTGGTGCTATTCTCCCATGAAGTTGGCTCAAGTAATGGTAGTTCTAATATGATTCAACACTTTCCTCTTAGATGGTGGTTCTACTCCAATGATGATGGCTCTAGAATACTTCAAGTTATCCTCTTAGCTGGTGATTTGTCCAAGCTATTGCTTGGGTAATGCACTCTTTTTTTACACCTTGATATTTTACATAACTTGTGTATGTTGTACTCTTATAACTTGCACTTCATTATCCTTTGTGCTATTCTCCTTGCTTTATGTTAGACTTGCTAGGTTCTTTTATGTTGCAGATTACTTATATTGTACTACTTGTAGGTGCTCTTTTCTTGATTCTAATGGTGTCGGATTTGTGTCTTTAGACACCTTGAAACTCGACTATTAAGCCCTTCATTAGATATCTTCCTTCTCTTTGAATTTTTCTCTACAAACTTGATGATATTGTAGATGTGATATGTATCTTAATACACTCTAGTTTTTATCCTCTCTTTGCTAAATAGGATAAGAGAAATATGGTGCAATAATGTAATGTAAATAGCTTTGCAATAGTTAGAATAAAATACCTTAACTTGCACCTAAAATCTAAGATATTTAAATCTCTTTTTTTTTAATCCTCGATGAGGTGGCTTCTTGCTCTACTCCTTGGTGGTAAATAATAATTTAATGTTGTCTTCCTTACTAGACAACTCTCTCCTCTATCTCCTTTGCTTGGGTAAATTAGCAATAATGAATCCAAGATCTTTAATCATGCAATGAATATGCCCTTTTGAATGGCTTGACTTTGCACTAATTTTCACCTTAACTTAAAATATTAATGCACCTTTAATAAATGGTATGATGCAATAGTAATTTCTCCTTATTACTCATTTTAATGAACTCTAAATCTATGCATCCTTCATTTAAGAGTATTGTTTTCTTTGCTTTTAATAGATAATAGGAAGTTGATATTTTTCTTTTTCTTGAAATATATTTAACTCCTATTTTTGACGTGTAGGTTTTAACATTATAAACAACTATTTATCCCATACATTTGTAGCTTTAAAACTCACTAACTTGCTACCCAAAAATGTAGTTTGGTGGCTTTAACTATCCTTTAGGATACTTTCTTGAAATCTAAAAAATCATCAACTAGTAATGATACCTTTTCATAGTCAAATTCTCCTTTGAAATATTATCTTTGAATCTCCCAAATTTGGTAGGAAAATCCTCCAAATTGCAATTGAGAATTGTCTCCTAGAGACATTCAATATTTTTCTATAAAATTAGCAAAATCCTTTCTCTGAAATAACCTTTAAGTCTTCAATTTCAATTTCCAAATCTCGTAGATTTGGTGGTTTTTTTTAACTCCTTTCTCCTTCAATCACCTTGTCAAATTCTAACTTCAATATTGACCTATCTAATGGCCTTCTTCTCAAGATTCTAACTTTCTTGAGGTCTTCACTATTCTCCTCTAAAATTTGGTAAAATATTTTTCAAATGGTGATAATTATCCCAAAACCTCCTTTATCAAGAACTCCTTATTGCTAGTAAATTTCTCTAATGAATCATCCTAAAAACTTATTCAATGGAATTATTTGAATTTTGTAACGAGGCTTTACTAAGCTTATCCTTCCTTGATATCTCTTCTCTAAGGTCTTAGAATTTTTGCATCTTCTCTAGTCTTCTCAATAAGACCTTTCCTTCAATCTTCAACTATAAAGTCTTGCAATAAGATCTGCCTATTGGATATCTAAAATCTAGAATAGAAATTTTGCTAGTCCTTCTCTATCTCAATCTTCCAAAATGGGAAGTTCTTCAATGGGACATCTTGTGGGTCTCATAAAGGTATTGAGTTGTTTTATCCTCTTTCTTCAATCTAAAATATGCAACAATCAATCTTCAATGGAGATCACCAACCTTAAATCTTCTCCTAAACTCTTCTCTAGAGCCTCTTCTTCTTCAAGATGCAATAAGGCTCATTTGGTATTTTTATCTCTTCTAAAATATCTAGGTATGCAATCTTGCAATGGGACGTTCTCGTTAGACCTCCAAATATTTGATCTTCCATTTGTTACTTTAGGTACTGGATTGATTCCGAAGAAAATATTCTTCTTAGCTCTTTGTAGGAAGTTTCCTGACTTTCTTTGAATATCTTTTTCCTACAATAAAGTATTAGGAGTATAATGTAAGAAGCTTTAAATATAAAGATAATTAGTCTTCACTAGTTGATTTTTCAATCTAGTGGAATCAATATTAAGTTCTAGTCTTCATGAGTTTTTGTGCAACCCTATGGAAAGACTCTAGCCAAATATAATTTTCAAAAATTCTAAAAATGAAATTTTTGATCTCCTCTCAACCTTTCTTGTGGCTCTCTCTCTATTTCCTATTGATATACCATGGCTCTGATACCATTATTAGCTTTTAAGGATGTATATTAAATTAAATATAACTACAAGATGTAAATTAAGTAAGCTATGATAACTATATGATAATGGTACTATAATATGCAAAAAACTAGATGATAAATTTCTACAATAACTCAGTAATATGCCATTAATAAAATATCACAAAAAATAGTATAATACAATATAATGGAGGACTTGAACACCTCAAATTTTTTAATAAATAACTACATTGTACCTACTCACTACTCTCTATATTGACATCAATCCTCTCTCTCTCGTAATACTTTGAAAGACCTATATATAGGAAAATATATTCCTTAGCCTTTACTCTACCCATGACTCTTCATCTACCTATTCTATGACTCATGTACATGTGGACTACATGAACATTTACATCATTGCACATTCTAACACTTGTGCATTTATTACATTGCATGAAGTAACTACTTAAAACTTAATCTAAGATTGACTCCTAATCTAGAAATGTACCCAAGGTGGTACATTGGTATGTACCAAATAATGTAATATACTCTAAAAATTATGTCTTCATCCTATAATTCTATAGGAAATCCTAGAAGTCTTACCCAATTAGGGGTAAGATTTATATTTTTCATTTTTGGATTGAAACCATGTTTTTACCTTCTTAAAAACCCATTCTCCCAAAAAACTAGGGTTCCCTCAAGACTGTTTTAATATAGTCCTCATAGTTGGATAAAGTGACGAGGAAAAACCTTTAGAGAGAGCTATTATCTCCATGTGTCATTGAGATTTCCATTTCCTTTCTACCCACTTTCTTATAGAGTCCATATCTGAGCGAGTTCTTATAAATTTTCCAACTAGATACTTAGCCTTCCAAGAAACTAGTGTTTACATGATCTTATCTAGAACCTACAAACCAAACTCCCTTTCTCGATCAAAGGGAGAGATATCATATCTTTCTAAAGAAGCTAGAGTTTTCCCTTTGAGCTTATTAGCCTAACTAATTAGAATTTTACCCTTGTCATGGGATGTTCCTAGTCCAAATTGATGTGTTCCTCCACCATTAGCATCCCCCTCACTATTTGGCATACCAAATCCCGAAGGTCCTACTCCATCCACAAAATTCTCTGTCCCTTGCAATTTCTCTCTATGACTATTTTTTCATAATAACCATTATTCAAAATATTTTTATTATAGAGTGACTTCTTATAATTGTTAATTGTTAAGAGAAACATATGAGATAAGGAAAATAAATTTATTCCAATTAGAGCAAAAAAATAAATGTACCTTAAATAATTTCTATAGTTCAACAAAACATCAAATTTTGAGTAAATTTTTTATCATAAAAATCTGATAAACAAACAAAAATTGAAGCAACATGTCATATACAAATAAAATTTAAAATATAAATTTCATATTATTTTGAATACTTTATCTACATAAAATAATGTGTATACTAGAAAAATAATTCAAGACTTATAATCCATTTTTTTTTAATTTCTTGGTAATAAGCCCTAAATGGGGAGCAACCGACCTTAAAATAAGATAGTCATAAAATGCTCTTTTAGACTTTTTCATTCCTAGCCATCAATTCAAAATCCCTAATAAAATGCATCATAATAATGCATATCCTAGATACTACAATACCTACAATAAGGATTGTTATTAAAAAATCTATATCTAGGCTTCTCTTACCTTGATAGAGTTCTTTCTAAACCATATTTATCATTTGTTTAAGGTCAACTACAATGTAAATAATCACTAAATGCTCAGGAGGAGAAAATTTAAGAAAATAGAAATATAAATAAAACTTCAAATTCATCATTAAAATCATCTCCTCCACATTTTGGTCTAGTTAGTATTCTTCTAAAATCCTCTACTTATCATAGGTCAAGATAGGAAGGCTATAACCAAGAAAGGTATCTTTAATAAAGCTCCTTCATGAATATCTTCAATCCTCAAAGAAACAAAGGTCAAGGACAAAGTAGAAAAGATCAAGTATGATTTCAAGTATTTTCAAGAGGCCAAAATCTTTATTTTACTTGTGTTTAATATTGCTTGTTGGCATAATAAATGCTTTAAATTTAATCCAATACAATTATATTGTCTCACTTAAAATTTAATAGTAATATGTAACCTATATTCCAACCTTCATCTTATCCATCTACTCTTTTAGACTACACTTTAGATTTTGTTTTACATGTTTCAACCAAATTTTCCTTGTTGTTTTTAATTATTTACAGGGTTATGCGTAAGGAGTTGGACTCAAAATGTACTTGTAAAAAAATGGCAAATTTGAATTAAAATCAAGGTGAATCATGGAAAATTCTAAGCAAATCAAATCGAGCATCTTCACACCAAACTTTGGGGTATTTGAAGCCCTAAAATGTAAGATCATATTTGGGGCCACTTTTGACCTATTAAATTATTTTATAACTTTATAAAAACACCACCATTATATCAGGCTTGAAAAGATCTTTCCAACGAGTACAAATATGCCTATTTTTGGATATATATTAGGGCAAATTAACCCTAAGAAAAAATTGATCCTGAAAATTTTAGACGAATGGGCCGACATCGAGGGTCCTCATATTGGTCAATTTATAATTTTGGAAATCCTAATATTAGCCCAATTGGCAAATATTCGCCACTATGCATAACCCAAATTGTTTATAAAGATATTATATTTTTTAAATTTATTAAATTTTAAATAAATAAAAAAAATATTTGTAAGAAAAACAATCTCCAAACATAATATCATATAAATGATTTGAGTAATTTTTACTGTTTCATTAATAAAGCCTCCATTTTTATTTTGTAAATATCTAACAAATCTGTAGCCATTTCATGCTTCTCTCACAAACTAATGGCTTACCATGATATCTATTTAGAGAGAAGAATTTAAATTATCAAGAGAGACAACTACTAATTATTATTTTTTCTTTGCTTTTTAAGTATTTTAACTGGATCATAATATATATATTTTTATTTATTTTTAGCTCTACTAGTTATTATTTTTTCTTTGCTTTTTAAGTATTTAAACTGGATCATAATATATATATTTTTATTTATTTATTTTTAGCTACTAATGGCCTACCATGATATCTATTTAGAGGGAGAATGAAACAAAAAAAACAAAAACCAAACAAAACACAAACATACTGCAACTGGTAAGAGACAAATACTAGTTATTGTTTTTCGTTTGCTTTTTAAGTATTTCAGCCAGCTAGAAAACGAAATTGTTGTACCATATTTTGCTTGAGCAGCCTGAGCAGTTGATTCACTTTGATTTGAAGCTTCTCCTCGCTCTCAACTGTTTTCAAAAGATCCTCCATGTATTCGGGATAGAGTCTTGCATAACAGCCCTGCATAAAAACCCAACACATAATTGAAATTTTGAGATATAGAAGAAAAAGGTGATGGACCATAGCTCTAGCTTTTGGACCCATACCCTGTTATTGAAAAATTAACAAGTGTGTTGAAGCGTATCATGTCACCAATAGTCCCATTATGTTTAAGCTCTATAACTATTCCATATTACTAATTATAAGACTTTGTATAGTCAGTTTAAGATCATGGATCTATTCTTTTTTCTTTTAAAGAATTTATTACATTGGAAGTATCACAAATGTTACTGGTATCCAGCCATGGTCCATCAAACCGGTTGAATCAACCGATTTTTCATTTTTCAAAACATTTTACCAATAAAGAAAACTGAACTTACCTCCCGGTTTCCTCTGGACATGAATTCCCGAATGGCCCTATCAATGGTTGCTGTGAATTGTTGATTATTATCAAAACATAAACTGCAAATATTATCCATTTTTCTTCCCAACTCAATAACACGATCAATATTTTCTTTCCTCTTCAGGTGGTATTTCTGTCCTGAACGTGTAGTATCTTCTACCAGACCCTGAAGTACTCCCATTTTCTTTTCTGTATTTCCCTCTGCTGTAATTTCAGTACCCTTTTGCATTGCATATTTGTAATATTGATCGACAAGTGGCTCAACATTTCCAACTTTCATCTCAAACAACCAGTACATCCAATGCAGAGAGTCCCTACTATTCTCATCCACAAACTTGAAGAACGCCTGAAAACACATAATATATCAATAAATCAAAATATAATGAGTCCTTCAACACTCATAATGTCTTAGTCGTTTCAAAATTCCTTATACATACAATATTTTATTGAGGGGCTCTATGTTCACCTCACTGAAATTAGGAACATTCAGCCTGAAAAGCCTGTCAAATACTGTAGTTTCCAAAGCTTCTTTCTCAGGGGCAAGAAAGTAATTACTCATATCACTTTCAGCTTGAAACCTTTTCTGAAAAAATAAGAGCTTAAGTTAGCATCATGCACGGAAAATTATTTCATGAAATGAGAAACTCAAAATATAGCGGAATCCCACCGAAATATCCTGTATGTAATGTGGTGTAACTCCTGTCGTTTTCAACATCTGCATGACCATCTGAGTATAGTACTCTTCTGTGCTTTTCAGAAGCTGATTTACAATGTCTTTGTAAAGATTGATGCCTCTACCCAGGTCGAAAAGTCGTGATAAATCACCACCCAAAAATTCTTTTTGATCTTCTCCCTCTCTGCAGTTGCATGAAGTTATGAACTACACTTAGAACTAGCCGTTTAAATTTTATCACTGGAAAAATAAAACTTTCTCCACTAGCCGTTTAAATTTTATCACTGGAAAAATAAAACTTTCTCCACTCATCTTCCATAATGCTGAGTTTTTTTTCTTTTTTCTATTTTAACTATCTCTTTAATCAATTCCTTTTAAATAGATAACAAGCATTTCTAGCAATAACCTCGAGAGCTCTCCTAAAAAAGAAAACCACCGTTTACTGGATGTCCGAAATTTTGTTTAAATCAAAATTTAATAGCTTTTCGAATATTTTCGAAAACAGTAAGTTCTTACTTTAGTTTTTATTTTCAGGGTTGTTATTATTATATAAAATTCAATTATATTGTTTTAACACTATTATTTGCTTCTCAATCTATCCCATCATTCAACACTTCCTAGAATCGAAATGCATAATGACTGAATTACAATTACTTACGTTTGAAAAACAAAAGTAACATTGATAAGGACACATTTTCATTTTAATGTGCCTCTCTTTCCTTTGACATTGGGTTTGTTTTGGAGGAAAACCCTTTTCTTTGTTTCACCAGTAGTTTTTCATACGGACGAGAAAATATGTGAACAGAACTCCTCGAATTTCTGTTAAATAACTTATAAAAATAAAAGAAACTAGTTGGAATAGATATATGATTCTTGAAAAAAACATAATCTGTTCACAGGACATAACACTAATAGATTTTTTAAATATTTTAAAAAATAAATCAAACATATATATAATTACTAAAAATATGTTTTTTTAACCATATCAAAGTGAGAATTAATTTGATAATTAATCGTTGGTTTTACATGTGGTTAATTTTAGGGGTAGATTAATTTTTTTATAGTTATTGAGGTTATGTCAATTTACAATTATTTTCACATATCATATGGAAAAAGTTGAACAAGCTGACCAGAAAATTTGTATAGGGAGAAGTAAAAGTTAAGAGGAAACGGGCATTAGTAGGCTGAGAGAAAGTAAGCTAGCCCAAGGTGAAAGGGGGCTTGGGCCTAAGAAGATCAGAACTATATAATAAAGCTTTGGTTTATTAAAGGTGGATCTCCCAACTAAATTCTTTATTCAATGGAGTTTTAACTAGTAAATATTTGGGAAAGGGAAAATCGAATGAGGTGAGTAGTATTTCTTTGGATGACAAAGGGTTTCTATTGTGGCAAGCACTAAAGCTACGCTCTCAAGTAGTGAAAGATGAATTATTTTAAAAAGTGAGGAGAGGCAGAAGGCATAATTTTGGACAGATTTGTGAGGTTAATACCCACCTATCAGTGCTAATTACAACTGATAAAAACAACCATGAAAAATAGAGGTTGGATCAAGATTGAAAGTTATTTCAACACCAGCCAAATTGGGGACTATACGTTTAAGCAACTCAAGAAGTTGGTTGAGTGGCCAATTTCAATTCCAAACACCCATCATGACTAAAATCTTGGCATAAATATTTCTCATAGGTAGGGATGAGGAGTATGAAATAGCTTAGGGCTATGGGATCTTTGGAGTCTACATGGTGAGGGATCAATATGAAGAGATCATT